>OX381708.1:27754635-29241113 GCA_947462335.1 Harmothoe impar
TCGTAAAAACAATGTCGCTATTACCATATACGTATTGTAAATAATTACTGTTCTTGATTTAAACGTATATATTCACAACTAAAATTCCATTTTACTTTTAAGGTGTCTTTGACTGTAGCTTGCAATGCATGTCTTAGATTGTTGCATTTAAGAGAAATCTGTTCACATGTAAAACTCCAGGAATTGTTGTTATGAAAATCATACATGAAGTAACAATAAAGCAATTCAAAGAAAAAACTATGAACGCTGGCATTCTCACCGAGCGTTTTCCCACTCACAATTCTAGTACTGTTCTAGTCTGCTATGTGGTAAGTGCGAGTGGTGAGAATGCCCCTTTAAATAAATCGCAGAACCAGGAAAAGGTGGTAGGCTACTTGTTGATAAAGAACTCCAAAGAAAGGGGGTCTTGTCATGGGATGTGTATAAATGACGTCATGCTATTTTTGACCATTTTGACCCCCCCCCCCCCAAATCAGACCATGAATGATGTATGAGAGCCCCCCCCCCCCCCCCCCACCGTCCATATGACGTCATTTATGGACGACCCCCTTATCACGGAAAGGCATCTTGTTAGCAGTCATCTTTCCTCAGCAATGAGTTGAATGCATTAAGGGACGAGTCATTTATTACTAGCTGGGAGGGGGAGCTTGATGAATTTTTTCCCCCGACATGACATTTATTTTGCCGACCCCCCCCCCCGCACACCAATTAGCTGAAAGTCATTTTAACACCCCTCCCCCTAAGTTTTGTTTTTGCCCCCACCCCCCTCCCCCTCAAATAATTTTTACATAATTGCACATGCTGGAGGAATTTAATACGCATTGTCACGAGTAGGCCCTAATTTATTGGAACTAGTTCATTTTCGCCACCCGACTCTCCCCAGCATGGAGGCTTATCAAGTTTGGCCCCCAACACCCCACCCAGCACGCGTTTTCCCATTTCCTTAGATTTCATGTCACAGTCTCTCGTATAAGCAAGCCGCAGCTTGTAAGGGGAATCAGAACCAGCTTTAATTTGATACCACACATTAAAGATGCAGCTTATCCAATCCTATCCAAGGGTTTATCATAGGCTACTGCAGTGCTAAATTAGAAAATGTTCGAGCCCTGTGCGGCTTATGGGAAGTTAGGGTTGTGGCTCATGCCCAAGACTCTTTGGGCCATACATAAAGTATGCCAATTTTGGCCATTTTCAAGACCCCCCCCCCCCCCCCCCCACCCCACGGCTTTGTCACGTTTTTTCCCCCATAGGGCCATAGGCCGACCTCTATCATTGAGAGCCCTAAACCCCACCCACCCTCAGGTGTGGCGTACTTAATGTATCACCCCCTTTATCAAGTTTATGGTATAGTCTATACATCTTTGGGAACTTACATCTTTCTATTAACTAAGTCTCTTTTCTACAGCAAATGGTCAAATGCCCCCCGCCCCTCTACATGCTAATGCTTGCAGGATACCTACACCAGGGCTACTACTGTACAGCAGCCTATGCCTAATAGAGCCGATCGACCCGGCTGTCTGCCACTGCAGCCTTCCTTTCAGACTAGGATTGAGGCCTCAGCGCAGCTCACCCTACAATCCAACAGCCAGCGCTAGGCTGGGGCTGTGGGAGTAGCGGCGGCGGGAGCGCGCAGACGCGGGGCCGACGCTGAGTGCTGCACAGTCCGCTAACAGACGCACGGACCGGCAGAGCTCATTATGCGCCAGCTCAGCCAGAGCGAGGTCACGTGACCGCCACGGCGACTACCTCACTCCCTTATATGGAAAATGGGCGCGTCGTCCATACACGTGACTCGCGCGAACCAATGGCGCTCATCCACAGTAGCTGGACCCCCTCCCCCAGCAAACCCATCTAAACACACCCTCTCACACCCCACCACCCAACATTCCCCTCTGACAGGGCCCTTGCCTTGACAATCAGTTCTTCCCAGTAGGCCCTGGCCAGTCGGCCTAGTGGACTGGGGGACTGTAGGCCCTACATGCCCCCCCCGGCTTTCCCTATACTTCTTTCATGAACAATTAAGGCAATTAATTTGTATGTATGTCTCACTCAGACCAACTGCCCCCCCCCCCCCCGGCTGCCCCCCTTATAAATCCCTATCCGGCGTGACGTAATTCATGTAGGGCCAACCTACAACGGTCAACACTACCAACACTGCCACCTGGTGGACGGACACTTTACTGAAGTGTCTGACGTAGATGGGGGCACAGGGGCCATAATCTGTCCATCTCCGTCCATATCTCACTTGTGACAAATTATGATGGTTATAATAACAAGATTAACTCCCCATGTCACTGGCATTGTTCGAAACGCTGCACGGACGCTACGTCTACCTCGGACGTCAATCCACTGTCACTCTGCGAGACATGCGCATAGCGGATGTTGCGTCGATTCACGCCTGCCCAGTCCCCACCTCCGGGCAACCTCCCCAACCCGCAGAGTGCGCCGAGAACATCGCTCCCTAGTGGAACCCCTGTAAGAGATATGGCCGCTAAACAGGACCAATATCTGCAGAACATATCTGGTATTATCAACATGAAAGTTGTTTGTAACCTACCGCAATTTCCGACGTCTTAATCGGTTAATTTCCTCGAGTTGTAGCAAGTGGGCCGCGTTAACCTTTGTTATTGTCGCATGATGCGCATGCGCACGCAGGTACCCGGATGTTGGCTGCGCAGTGGACTTCCGCGCACCTCGCTGGCCTATTTCTGGCGTGGCCTCGCTTTGACTCCAACGTGAGTCTCGCGTTGAGCGAGACGGCGCGAGATGACGCGTTCTTGGCCACAGCCAATGGTAAGAGGAAATGCCGTGGCCTGCACTAGTGCAGACGGAAATGGCGTCTGTAGTTGTGTCATGTATTTGAGGGAACAGGGTCTATGTGCATTGACTTCCCATTTATGTTAAAGAGACATGCAGAAGGGACCTTTAAGAAGTTAGGCCTAGGCTACATGCTATCAACCTGCTATGTGTAGGTTTCATTTCCAAGAGTTCTGGTTTTATAGTTGAATCCTAGTACTACATGTCCCTATACATGTAGCAGTAGACATAAATGGGTACCTGATAGGCATCTCTCTACCAATCTACATACTACATAGGCGGCAGAACAGTGGCGTGAAGTGGAGGCGGGGGAGGGCCTCCCCTAACCCCCTAATCAATAAAATATGTGAGAGTGAGGGAGAGGGGCTCCCTAATTCAGGGCTGGGCATGTTGTGATATGCTGGAGCAAACCTAGACATCTTTGGAGCAAACAAATTTCAGACGGGCACACATTAACTACTGTAGATTTGTATGTGACGAGGGACCCCTCCCCCCCTACCCCTGACAAAACCATCGCCTTGAGGTTAATTTTGGGTTTGAAATAGAGGAGAATTTCAATATTTCTATCTTTAGGTTTGGTGTGCTCTGAGGGGTTTCAGGGCACATTGCTGATAGGAATTCTCCAAAAACTACCTTTAGAATGGTGCATTCAGAGAATTTGTGGGCACATTGCCCCAGAAAAATGTTGAAATCCTACTTTTAGATTGGTGTTTTATATATATGAACTTTTGGGGGCATGTTGCTTCACTAGGAAAACTTTGGATTTATATTTTTAGAATGGTATATTCTGAGGGGTTTGGGAGCATAATGCTCACCCAGGACTTGAAACTTCTACCTTTTAGATAGATGTATTACAGTGAACCCTTGATAATCCAGTCTGTGATAATCCAGTCCCGCACCTTACAGTCAGAATTTAGTGGGGACCGTTTTTATAGCATTAAAATAGCCTTGATAATCCAGTTATTTCAGCTTCCGGTTCCAGTGGCTATTATTAAGCAACAGAGTGCATCATAATCATAACAATGTGACCTAATAATCCAGTTATCCTTTACTAGAGGGCAAGTAGGGTGCGGTATATTGGAGGATTTGGCATTTAAACATGATTAGGCCTACCATAGATAGGTGGTTGGTCAACAAGTTAACAGGGCAATCAGTTTGTCTGGGTTTGAATTAGGCTATATATCAAAGAATAATCAATGTTTTGATCTGCATCTTGTCAAAGGGAACCAACCAAAAGACGTTTGTTGCTTCCTATTACATGTAATAGTGCTAAAACAACAAACAATTAAAAAGACCTGTATGTCCTCCACAGAGGTGCTGAATCAACAGTCACGTCATACTCATAGCCAATGTGATGGAAGTCATCTATGTCTAGGCTGTGTCAGGTGTCGGTGCTTGGATGGACATTGGATGGGGGGGGGGGGCGGGGCGGAGGTGCTGTTAGTAATTGTCTAATATCAATTTATAAATACCATAAATGATAGATATCTATATCTATATTTGCATCATTGATGACACATTAAACATTTCTGAGGAAGATTTTGCATATCACATCAATATACTGAGGCATTACAAGGGGATCATTAGTGGTACACAGGATAGTGACTATTTCCAGCAAATAATACCCCCCCCCCCCCCGAGCCCCCAAACTCTCACCCATGACCTGGATTTAGAGAACCGGTGATTTGACTTCCAGTTGCTTTTTATGGGAAACGGGACCAGCCGGATTATCAAGGTCTCACTGTATGATGATTTGGGGAGCATGCCATTCTAGGAAAATTTAGAAATTTAACCTATAAGTTAACTTCTAAAGATGTAGGGGAAGATGGGGGAATACGGGACACCTAAGGGTTTGCATGCAATTTCTGCCTTACTGGTAACCATAAGCAAAATATTTTTTTACCTACTTTTTAAGCATTCCTCTTTTATATTTAACTGTGTCCAAGAAAAATTTCCTCAAACCCCCTAAGGTACAATGGTTGTAGTTAATAATTTCAAAGATTTTGTGACTTATTTACCCAACGATGGGGTAATATGGGTCACCATTGTGGGGTAAGATGGAAAGGAACAGGAATCGTCAGTGAAAATGGCCAAATATCTTTCATGCATGGGTGGAATTCTTTGAATGAGAATCCTTTGAGGTACCTTGACAAAATATATGATGATTTAAACTGTCCAAAGACATTAAAAAGATACTTTGCTACCTCAATGAGTGCTATATGTACATTTCCTGTCGAGAGAATTTGTCGAAATATAAAAGAATTAGCAAAACTTGACAAAAATGGAGTGTTTACATCGTTTCCATCGTAACCAGGACGTCATGATATACCCAAAACCCTATCTAGTAGATGGGGCTCCTATATAGCTTTAATTCAAGCTATTTTGTGACCATTTATGTTGAGATGCACCCTAGAAACAGCAAAAATTGTAAATTGTCCTTGATGTTCAAATTGACCTTGAAATTTCTTGTATTTTCATGCCGCCATTTTGCAAAATGGCCGCCACACAAAGGATGACCATATGCAAATTTAAAACATGAAAAAAATCTCACAAAGAACTAAGTTTATTCAGATATCTCTTTCATGTGGAAGGTTTAAATAAGGTTAATGGCTTAACATTTTTGTAAAAAATATATACAAATTGCCATAGGGATTGCCTTTGACCCATATTACCCCACCGAAAAATGAGGTTGGGGTAATACGGGACACCACACAAATAGTGGTGTCAATTCCTAGACACTTCACAGAAAATAACCAAACCATATTTAATTTTATAAGCTATTGGGTGTTTTATCCTTGGCACCTGAAACTGGAAAAAATATTACCATTTTGCTCAAACCAGGGGCTTACATAAATGATGATGTGTCTAATTATGCTTTACTAACATAGATGTCAGCCCTCAATATTCCAGGCATTCATTTTCATTTTCCGCATATAATTCAAATAATAATTCCTCCAATGACATAATGAATGCTGCAATATATATGATCTGAAGCCTACCTTTTCATATAAAACCAAAACTGAGTTCTTAGTGTTACCTATCAGTAAAAAATATCAGTCTAAAATGAGAGTGTCCCTTATTACCCCATGACCCGTATTACCCCATCTTCCCCTATTCTGATCATTTTGGAAGCATGTTGCCCCAGGAAAATTTTGAAAACCTACCTTTAGGTTAGTGCATTTTGTGGTGTTTGGGGGCATTTTGTTCCAAGAGAATTTTGTAATTCTATCTGTGGATTGGTACATTTTGAGAGGATCGTGAGACAATGTTCCAAGAAATTAGAGAAAATTTACTTCAGATTGGTGTATAGTTTCTAGGCATGTTGCTCCAAAGAATATGGGCATTTTACTCTCAGATTGGTGCATTCTGTGGAATTCCACCTTGAGATTAGTGTATCATGAGGGGTTAGGGGTGAATAGAGCCAAGGGAAAAAAAGAAAAAATATCAGGTGGGTACATGTATATCAATGCTGAGGGGTTTAGGAAAATATTGCACTGGGAACACTGTGAAATCTATTGAAATAGTCCTAACTTTGGTTCTAATTGGAATATTTACAAAGTTCTTTCAGCTCTAGAAAGCCCACACTTTCCCTAATGTCCCTGTCGCATTTTCCAAGACCCCTTTCGCACATTTTTTGCGACATTGCGACAGCTGCCCAGCCCTGCAGTTAGATGAGTCTTTTACATGACTAGTCTTTTATCACATGTCAGTGAATTCAGGGTGGGTGTGGACCCTGGGTGTGGCCAGGGTGAGATAATCAATCAGGGTAAGGTATGGGTGAGGCGAGATAATCAATGGAGATTAGGTCGGGGACCTAACTGCAAGTATACTCATGACCACTTCCCATTTTGATCACTTCCCATTTTGATCACTTTCCATTTGACCACTTTCTATTTGGAACTTTCCTTTCGGCCACTTTCCATTTTGACCAATTTCCATTTAAACAACTTTCCATTTTGACGACTTTCCATTTGGTCATTTCCTTTTTGTCGCTTACCTTTGACCACTTTCCATTTGACCACTTTCCATTTTTTAAAACCACTTTCCATTTGGCCACTTTTCATTTGACCACTATCTATCCTGACCACTTTCCCTTTGACCCCTTTCTATTTTGATCACTTTTTTTTGACCTCTTAAATTTCCCTTTGACCCCTTTCCCTTTAATCACTTTTCCATTTGACCACATTCCATTTGGCCATTTTCCATTTGACTACTTTCCCTTTGATCACTTTTCTCTGGCCACTTTCTTTATGGCCACTTTCCATTCGACCACTTTCCTTTTAACCACTCACTTTCTATTTGACCACTTTCCATTTGACAACTTTCTTTTTAACCACTTTCTAGGTGACCACTTTCACTCTTGTAAGTGTACGGATTGTCAACTCTACCGGGTATCATTGTTTCATGGTGAATCCACACTGTCTGTGTGGCCCTTGCACACTTTCGGTTCCCTATGATTATCTAGCATTCAGTTTGGTTATCTAGAAACTATAGACTGTTGACTTTGTCTATGTTGTTTGTTGTTAGGGAGTGGTCAGATCAGATGTGTACAATCAGGTAACATAGAATCACAGGCCTATATGAAAAGAAATTGTGTGTTCAAGGGGTCCTTAAAGATTGAGTGTGTGAGTGGCCTCACAGATGAGCTGGAGCTGGAGCTTAGCATGTACTTAGATATAGTACTCCCTTATAATCATTCATTGGTCAATTCTGGCATCAGAAATGAATTCCTTGTTAAAAAGTACCCGCAAGTCATGTGTCATACATGTATGTTATTCCATTTCAGGCCAGCAGGTGGGTGTGGGTGAGCAGGTGGGTGTGGGAGAGTAGGTGGGTGTGGGCGACAGTTGCAGGCTGCAGGCATGTACTGCCTTTGTCCCTATAAAAAAGCGAGTCGATCGGACGATAAATGGCGGAGATACGGGTGGTACAATTTCGTCTGCACATGTTGACATCTCGCGCAGTACGAGAAGTACCAGTGGCGCCCCTCTTTGACGTGTGGCATGCGCTAGCCTCACTTCCACCTTTCCTGTAGCCTCGATACCATAAGAGTGGTGTCCAAGGTAAAACTGAAAAGCTAATTTAAATAGGTAGATGTTTTTTCTATTATCCTGAGGGTCTTTTTTAATAAAGTTGAGGGCATTTTTAAATGAAAAGAGAGAAATACCAGCCAGATTAGGCTAAAACATCATTTCCCTCTTTCTGTTAATTGACCCTTTAGGGCCAAGCATTGACTATAGTCGATGCCATGGCTGGCCAAGCATCGACTATAGTCAATACCATGGCTGGCCGAGCATCGACTATAGTTGACATAACTCTATGGGAATCAGCAAGGGCTCGGCCCAGGGAAGTTCGTGTGAAAATGCCTGGCCCCCGTCACCAGAAATAATTTTTTTGCTCAGCCTTAAAGGGTTAACATTGGGTTCAGTCTAGAGTTCATTTAGAGGGTAGCAATTTAACAGTAGTTAAGAGTTTAGACAAAAGAGAGAAATTTGTATCCAAAGATCGCAGCTCAATATCATATGGAAAAAAAGAGATTTTTAATTTCTTTTCGAAGGAAACATTTGTGCCATGATCTTGCCCATCCATCCCTTTGGTCATCTGATGTCTATCTGCTACACAGGGCCCATGATAGACATTCTCCTATGTAACAAAAAAGTATTAAAACATGGTTCAGTCATCGTATATTACTCAGTTACCCTGAGTCAAATATTGAACAGAACTATGTAAATTTATAATTGTTGTTCAGTGTTGTTCAAACATTACAGAAGTATTAGAATATTCTGAAGTTGACAATATTGCATACCCCGGAAGGCGTTTCACCGTATCATCCCGAAGGTCTGTATGTTGTATTTTGCATTTCTGTTCATTTTTGCATTTCTGCTGGTGCATCCGTATGTACAGACAAAAGATGCGGAGGGCCGTATTCACGTACGGTCGACCATATGTTAATACGGCCATCGTTGCGTTTCAGCTCAACATGCGGAGCACATAAATTCCGTATTTAGAGGACAGAATGTGGAGGGGTGGGGGGGTAGGTGGTATGTAAAAAATCTCATAAAAACGGGTTATATGTAGGGCTGTATGTAGTAAATAGGGTTCGCATGTTGGTAGCGGACGTGAGGAGATGGTAGTGGACGTGAGGAAATGGTAGTGGACGTGAGGAGATGATGTTGGAGATGAGGAGATGGTAGTCCAGTGGTCAGCGTGGAGAGCGACAGAGCCCCCCCCCCCCCATCCCTCACCTGTCCAGTGGTCGGGGTGCAGAGCGACAGAGCCCCCCCCCCACCCTCCCTCACCTGTCCAGTGGCCGGGGTGCAGAGCGACAGAGCCCCCCCCCCCCACCCTCCCTCAACTGTCCAGTGGTCGAGGTGGAGAGCGACAGAGCCCCCCCCCCCCCCTCCCAGACTTTCCCTCACCTATCCAGTAGTCAGGTGTAGAGGTAGAGAGTATGGGTAAGAGGCCACCTCACACACCTTACTAGTGGTCGCAGTGGAGAGGGAGAGAGGCCACCTCACACACCTGTACAGTGGTCGCAGTGGAGAGGGAGAGAGGTCACCTCACACGCCTGACTAGTGGTCGGAGTGGAGAGGGAGAGAGGCCACCTCACACACCTGATAGTGGTCGGAGTGGGGAGGGCGAGAGGCCACCTCACACACCTGACTAGTGGTCGGAGTGGGGAGGGAGAGAGGCCACCTCACACACCTGACTAGTGGTCGGAGTGGGGAGGGAGAGAGGCCACCTCACACACCTGACTAGTGGTCGGAGTGGGGAGGGAGAGAGGCCACCTCACACATCTGACTAGTGGTCGGAGTGGGGAGGGAGAGAGGCCACCTCACACATCTGTCTAGTGGTCGGAGTGGGGAGGGAGAGAGGCCACCTCACACACCTGACTAGTGGTCGGAGTGGGGAGGGAGAGAGGCCACCTCACACACCTGACGATAGTGGTCGGAATGGAGATGGAAACTCTGAGGGGATACCTGGAGGTCGCATTAGAGGGATTAAAATGCTATTTTGGACTGATAATTTGTTGGTCGGAGGGCGGGGTGGTCGCATTAGAGGGGTGGTTGCATTAGGGGGAGTTTTTTTATATTAAAATAAAGGGAAAAACGGTTGGGACTTTTCAAAAGTGGTCGCAATGGTGAGGTGGTCGCCTAGAGGGGTGGTTGTTAGGAGGGAGTTGACTGTAGTTGGTAGTGGACATGAGGAGATGGTAGTGGATGTCCCCTGCCCATTCACTCACTTGCCAGCTATTATAGTTGCATTGGTGATTATATGAAAGGGGCGTGGTATGTTAGTTATAATCATGACTTTAATTAAACACACACATACCAACATGGAACCACACAGGGGAGAAACATTCCCTGTGTCAGCTCATTGAAATTAGCCTGTTGTTAATATTTACTATAATGCATGAAGCTGAGCACTGTGAGGCCTCCCTTGACCTCCCCACCCATTGCCCGACTTCCCAATATACCCATTCCCCGACCTTCCCTGAGATCTCCAGTCATTTTCCCCGACCTCCCTTCCCATTCCCCGACCTCCCCTGTCCCTTCCCCGACCTCTTGCATCGCATTCCCGACCCTTTCAAGACTACTTCCGTATGTCTAGGCCTATATATCTTATAACCTCACAGTGGGTATTCCCTGGGTGTTCCCCGTAATGTAGACTGGTTTTTGCACATATTTTTTATTGAGACAGGTGACCATGTCCTCATGTGGGGAGGGCTGTATGTTTCATGCCGTATGTTTTATTTTTTTAAATAAAAGATACGGAGGGTATAGGGAGGACCAACTAAAAAAAAAAAGCACTTTTACTGTATATTTTCCACATGTTGTCCATATGTCACCTCCGCATGTGGACATGGGGTCCGAAGATCGGCCAAACAGTGAGAAAACAGCCAAAATTCAGGCTTTCAGATTCCTTCTAAAATCAAATCATGTCTTCATGAAAATGGTTAGAAACCTTCATATGGGACCCAAAGAGACCATTTAAAGTCATATTGTTGTGATTATAGAGGTGTTAACTCCTCTGGTGAGGTAGTTCGTCCTCGGTAAAATACCGATAAATCAGCTATTTTGAAGGCATTTGCTCCCTTACAATTACATCCCTACACTGTAAGAAGTTACTGTATTTAAACAGCACAATGTGCTGTACATTTACAGCACTTTTTGCTGTAGTTGGTATTACAGCACTATTTGCTGTATAATTACAGCATTATGTACTGTAAATTGGGTCCCCGGCAATGTTGCTGTACATTTACAGTACATTGTGTTGTAGATTTCCGCCGCTAGGTGGCAGCAGTAAGCCATTTCTGTATTAATTATTCCACCCAACCCTTTCCCGAGTCAAATAAAACCTCACAAACTCTCAAGACATTGTAGAATAAGAATGGATGAGAGAGATTGAATGCAGTTATTAAAAAGTGTATTGATATTTGCATAATTGTGTTGAATAATACAAAAAAACCAGCAATAGTATAGAATAGACACCACATTGGTGGGAAAAGTTAAATGCTTAAGTGCCCGGACTGGGGAAAAGCTGGTATCACATACGGTTCAGCAGTATTGAAGCAGGATTAAACCATTACATTGTGTAATGTGTATTATCCTAGCTGAGATTGAACTATTATGCAGGAAAGCACTCTCCATGCATGCGTATTAATTGATATAAATTGATGAGAACAACAATATGAAACCTACAATAGAAGTTGCTGTGATTTACAGCACCCAGTTGCTGTACATGTACAGCAAAATCTACTGGAACAAAAGTTGCCAGCAACTTTTGCTGTAGATGTACAGTAGAAGTTGCTGTAAATTTACAGTAGAAGTTGCTGTAAATTTACAGCAAGTCAGTTGCTGTACACCTACAGCAAAATCTACTGGAACAAAAGTCAAATCTGGGTTCAATATTTGGTCTAATATCAAGATATGTATCCATCTGTCCTCAAAGTTTGATATTAGGTTCTACCAACTTACCCTTTACCCCATATAGGGGATGGCATAGGTCTACCAAGCACCAGACCTATGTTATATTTTCATATATTTGAATATTATAGCAGCACCCTCAGATGCTGCATGTATACCCGTCTTTGACAAAATCTGATCTTTAGCATTGCAAATGAGGTACAAGGGCTACCTACCCCTCCCCATGATATCATTGCAGGGTTTATTATTGGCTTCAATAATTTTTAGGGTTCAGAGTATCTATTTAACACCTCAGATAATTGAAGTAAATCGCCTCTTGTCTTATGTCTAGGATACTAACCATGCAAGGTGTAGACTGAGAGATATGGACACAAGTCCTTATTTGGAGTCATTTACAGGCTCCCTCCCCCCTCACCCCTCTACCTTGCATCATTCTATGCATTTAATCACTTGGTTAAGGAGGATAGTCAGGGTTTTTATTTATTGTTGTATCAGGTTATTAGTGATGTTAATATTAGATCTCTGCTATATATAGCTATTATAGAATTACTATGTAAAATAAGTGTAACAACATGAAGTAGTCATGTTGACTCTGAATACACATGGGGTGAGGTACTAGGCATAGAATGGAGGAGGGGGGGGTTGCAGGGGTAGACACTAACTTTTTCGGCCATGGGCCACCCGGGCCCGTAGCCTCAGAAATCTATGGGCCTGTACATAAATCTGTGGGCCAAGAATAATTATATTATTTTTCTAAAAGAGTAAATCATAGATTATGTGGTTAAGATATATCAGAGCCTAACCAGAATGGCCTGTTTCCCACTGATTTTATCTTTCCAATGGTATACAACATGACTATTTTGGTATAAATGTATTCTCCTACAGATTTATTCATCCACTTCTGTGGGCCGCCTGGGCCCGTAGGGAGGTAATTATTGAGAAAACTGCGGGCCCGGACTCAAAACTACGGGCCATTGGCTCCCGGGCCAGCGTTAGTGTCTACCCCTGGGGTTGTGACCATCAAAATTAATATAGAAACCTTTGAAAAGGGTATTATCTATCTGATCTGAACTCATTTTAATATATTGACAATTCAAATATATTGAAGCAAAGGCCCTCCAAAATGTGGGTTATATTCATGCAATCACAAGAATATAACCTGCAATGGTCTCTTTGGGTCCCTTACCTGTTGAGGTGCTAAAGCCATTCATGTATGATAATTAAATTATAAGAGGTCTGATGTTTGGAGTTCTTAGATGGACTGAGATAGCCCTCCTCTTATGTCTATAAGCCTATAGGGTAAAGGAGGAGGTCTGGGCCCCCTCCATATCCCCCACCCCTCTTTTAAACACACCAATGACTTACTCCCAAGACAGGCTAAGGTGTCTGTGAATGACTATTGATGTTCAAAGATCCTGACATTCTGAATACAGTGTAATATAGAGGCAAGGGGGGGGGGGAGTTATTTGATGGTTATTGGTGCATGCTGAGGGGAGGGGGGATGGGGGGGGGGTTAGGGGTCATAGGGGGTAGTTAACAGAAAGAGGGGGCCCTCCAGAATGGTTCATGATGATGTTTTATGGCAGTATAGGGACCTGATTGTATAGGAGCAAATACCTTCAAAAAAGCTGATTTATCGGTATTTTACCATGGATGCACCCCCTCCCCAGGGGAGGGAAACCCCTGTAAGCACAAGAATATGATTTTAAATGCTCTCTTTGGGTCCCAAATGAAGGTTTCTGACCATTTTCATGAAGGGATGGTGAGGTTTGAGTAGGAATCTGAAAGCCTGAATGTTGGCTGTTTTCTCACTATTTGGCCGATCTTCGGACCCCATGTACGGGGGGGGTCACAGGGGTCCGAAATTTTTTTTTTTGTGATTTCCCGAGTTCTTGGTCCAAAATGCATAGTTTGAGCCTGTCCCTGAAACCGTATGATAAAATTAGCGATTTAACACCCCCCCTAGTTATATTTAGAATAATCTTGAACATCTATCACCTGTAACTATACAACTATGCAATACCCAAGCTGCTATAAACACAGTGTACCCAGTAATCACCACTTTTCAGGGTTGTCAACCTTTGGGAATGAGCAAGAGTGAGACTTTGGGAAATGTGTGATCAGCTCGCAGGCAGCGCTCGGTGGCAATACTACGGTAGGGGGTTGGGTTATGCCCCCCCCCCCATGCAATTTTTGAATATGATTGAAATGGTGTAGGGGAGACCGGGGCAAAATGGACCCCCACCCCTCATGCCCTATCTCAGCACACTCCCGGAGTGACCATACACATCCATGGCCAGTATGTTGTCACTAACAATTCACTATATGCATCATGGGTAGACACCTGAAAGTAGTGCCTTGAATTTTAATAGGGTATTGGATTAGAGAGGAGGGAGGGTGTCTTGAGCAGCAGGCAATCAGGCCTGACCTAGTAATGGCCTTCAGTTTCAGAGCAGTAGGCCTACTCTGCAGTGATACAGCCCAGTGAATAGGGTGAGGGGTGAGGTAGAGTAGAGTGGCTATTGACAACCTGTACATAATATGCCAGGTATTGTAAATACATGGAGGGCAAGTTGTAATTTTGGGGAGGGGGTTGGCCCAGGGATCTATGCATATCATTAACCGCTATGCAATGCACAGAGTGAATTGTCAGTGTGAAGAAACAACACTGTTTCTACACACTGATAGGGAGTAGGGTAAAATGGGGCAATATCACGCACCTGGGTTATATCACGCTTTTTTGTAGCTATGGCAACACACATAAGACAAATAATCATAGAGAAATTGTAAAAGAAGTTCCGATAGCAGTCTTTTATGGGGTACTTAAGTGCTAAGTGTGTGATATAACCCTGTGGTAACCCTTTTACTCTAACTTTTGATCAATTATGGTATTTTTTATAAAAAGGAAAGTCACTAACAACCTTCAGACAGCATATTCATAAGCAAGAGTTCTATTTGGGTGACCAATCCATCTGTCATAAGTGCATATCCCTTCAAAATAAAGTATGGGGGAAATTAACATTTTTCTCAAAATATTTTCATGGAATGTAGGTGAATAAAGTATGATGCATGATATAATCCTATTATGTGCGTGCTATAACACTGTGGTGTGTGATATTAGGCTACCCTGAAGAAAAACAAAAATAGGACATTTTTTCTCCATGCCCTAGGAGCAAGTAGATCATACAAATATGGTAATGTTTTGCCTTTATCAAATGTAATGGCACATGAAATGTGTGCAAAATCTGGAAAGATAGTTATCAACTCGTTTTCAATTATTCTGGGTGATGCCAACCAACATTTAGGCTTAATTTTAGGGTTAGATGCGCGATATTGCCCCATTTTACCCTATGCTATCTCAGTTCTCAGCTTTCAGCATGAGTCTCTCGCCCATTGCGTGAGGGTTGACAGCCCTGGACTTTTGATTCTCTATGCTACAGTGACAGTCACATAGGGGAAGATGGGGTAATACGGGCCATGGGGTAATATGGGACACTCTCATTTCAGACTGATATTTCTTACTGAAAGGTAACAGTAAGAACTCAGTTTTGGTTTTATAATAAAAGGTAGGCATCAGATCATAAATATTGCAGCATTTATTATTTGAATTATACGCGGAAAATAAAATTGAATGTCTGGAATATTGAGGGCTGGCATCTTGATTAGTAAAGCATAATTAGACACATCATTATTTATGTAAGCCCCTGGTTTGAGCAAAATGGTAATATTTTTTCTGGTTTCGGGTGCTAAGGATAAAACACCCAATAGCTTATAAAATTAAATATGGTTTGGTTATTTTCTGTGAAGTGTCTAGGAATCCCATATTACCCCAACCTCATTTTTCGGTGGGGTAATACGGGTCAAAGGCAATCCCTATGGCAATTTGTATATATTTTTCTACAAAAATGTTAAGCTATTAATCTTATTTAAAACTTCCACATGAAAGAGTGCCTTTGCAGAAACTACTTTTTTTCAAGATATCTAAATAAACTTAGTTCTTTGTGAGATTTTTTTCATGTTTTAGATTTGCATATGGTCATGCTTTGTGTGGCGGCCATTTTACAAAATGGCGGCATGAAATACAAGAAATTTCAGGATCAATTTGAACATCAAAGACAATTCACAATTTTTGCTGTTTCTAGTGTGCATCTCAACATAAATGGTCACAAAATAGCTTGAATTAAAGTTATAAAGAAGCCCTGTCTAATAGATAGGGTTTAGGGTATATCATGGGATGCTGGTGACCATGGAAATGATGTAAACACTCCATTTTTGCCAAATTTTGCTAGTTGTTTAATATTTTGAGAAATTCTCTAGACAAGAATAGGCATATAGGGCTCATTGAGGTAGCAAAGTATCTTTTTAATGTTTTGGGACAGTTTAAATCATCATATATTTTGTTAAGGTACCCCAAAGGCTTCTCATTCAAAGGATTTCACCCATGCATGAAAGATATTTGGCCATTTTCACTGACGATTCCTATTCCGTTCCGTCTTACCCCACAATGGCGACCCGTATTACCCCATCGTCACAAAATCTTTGAAATTATTACCTACAACCATTGTACCTTAGGGAGTTTGGGGACATTTTTCTTCAAAACAGTTAAATATAAAAGAGGAATGGGGCCGTCCATAAAAGATGTCACGCTTTTTTGGCCCTTTTTTGACCCCCCATCACGCTTTGTCACGTTTTGCCTGACCCCCCCTGCAGGCGTGACGTCACACAGGCAGCTACCCCCCCCCTTTGATCGTTGATAAATGAAAACAGGGGTAGCCTACTATAGTACCTGGTTCCACAAGGAAAACCCCAAAATAAGTTAAATAAGTCTTTACTTGATTTCAACAAACACTTCTAAGGGCTGAGTCATTTGTTAGGCCTTTTAGCTGGGAGTGGAGGGTTTGGTGGATTTTGGGTGGTTGGGATGGGGGGGGGGGGTGGTGGATTTTCCCGAGAAACCACAATTTTTCCGACCCCTTCCTACCATTTAACTGAAAGTAATCTTGACAGTGCCCCCACACCCCACTACCTTTGGATTTTGAAATATGCCCCCCCCCCCTACATGCGCCTGTGGAATCATGCCTTGTCGTAACTATCTAAATGGCTACATGTGTATAAAATGAGAGTTTAGACCCCCCTCCACTATTAAGAAATTGCCTCCCGACATTTTAATTGTTATATTTTTTGTTCCATTTATAATTAAACCTTATGAATATGGCTGATTTGGCTTATAGGATTTGCTCAAAGTCTGGTGCAGCTTATATAAAAGGTATTTATAAGTACAGGAGAACAAAAGAAACTTGAGGTGCGGCTTATAGTTACCATTGCAGTTACAAGTCATATTGCTGGTTCAGCTTATAGGATAGGCCCAGAGTTTTTGCTACTATAGTATAGCACTAAAGTCACCATAATCAGATTGCCAGTACCGCTGATAGGATCAAAGTCGGGGTGTGGCTTAAATGTGAGTTAGGCTTATAAATATGTGTGGTATTACAGTAAGTGCCAAAACAGGAATAACCACCTCTCATGAAAAACGGCCCAGGGGTCTACCAGTGTAGTCTAGTGTAGGCAATAGTCTGTAGGGCTTTCTTGCCTAGTCCTTAATTGATAATCTTAGGGCCGAGTCATGATTTGTTACTAGCTGGGGGGACTTGGTGGATTTTCTAAAATTGGCAATTTTTTTTCGACCCCCCCTCGCCCACCAATTAGGCAAAAGTTTTCTCAACCCCCACTATGCCCCCCCCAAGCATGGAAGTTTTTCCAGTTTTGCCCCCCCCCCCCCCACTGAGGGCCTGTTTTCTATTGTAACCCCGCCCCCCTATCCACCAAGCACCCCCAGCTGGCAATAAATGACTCGGCCCTTAGATCCACCACCAGGTATTGGGCAGATCCCAAATTCTAATAATTCCATTTTATAGGCCTACTGCTGTCACTTTGCTTCCTTCTGACAGTCAAAATCCTTGTTTTAGTGATGGGATGTCACCTTTGTAAATGGCACTGTCCAGGCATAATGCTTTCTTTGGAGTAATGAAACAATAGGCTGTTTCCAGCTCCCTCCCCAAATGATATGGAAGATATTTCTATTTAAATCAAATGATGTTTCCTTTTTATAGTAAATGGATTGAGTAGAAGACTTAGGCCATGGGAACTCACAAATATGTTTACCGTCCGAGATATTTTGAGAATTGATGCCGTTTGGGGGGTCTGACAGGCATCCCTTTCCTCTGAAACCTAATTTTTGGCCATTTTTGACAATAATTAAATTTTATGTGGCCCATTAAAAGGCATGCAGGTGGTGGACGGTAAATGGAAACCTCAGTTCTCATGGCCTTAGATATTTGAGACAGCTGTGCCTGTGGTATTAATAGTAGGGGAAGATGGGGGAATACGGGACACCTAAGGGTTTTCATGCAAATTCTGCCTTTCTAGTGACCATAAGCAAAATATTTTTTTACCTACTTTTTAAGCATTCCTCTTTTATATTTAACTGTGTTGAAGAAAAATGTCCCCAAACTCCCTAAGGTACAATGGTTGTAGTTAATAATTTCAAAGATTCTGTGACCCATATTACCCCACGGTGGGGTAATACGGGTCGCCATTGTGGGGTAAGACGGAACGGAATAGGAATTGTCAGTGAAAATGGCCAAATATCTTTCATGCATGGGTGGAATTCTTTGAATGAGAAGCTTTTGGGGTACCTTAACAAAATATATGATGATTTAAACTGTCCCAAAACATTATAAAGATACTTTGTTACCTCAATGAGCCCTATATGCCTATCCTTGTCGAGAGAATTTCTCAAAATATTAAACAATTAGCAAAATTTGGCAAAAATGGAGTGTTTACATCGTGTCCATGGTCACCAGGATGCCATTATATACCCTAAACCCTATCTATTGGACGGGGCTTCTTTATAGCTTTAATTCAAGCTATTGTGTGACCATTTATGTTGAGATGCACACTAGAAACAGCAAAAATTGTGAATTGCCTTTGACCCGTATTACCCCATCGAAAAATGAGGTTGGGGTAATACGGGACACCACACAAATAGTGGTGTCAATTCCTAGACACTTCACAGAAAATAACCAAACCATATTTAATTTTATAAGCTATTGGGTGTTTTATCCTTAGCACACGAAACCAGAAAAAATATTACAATTTTGCTCAAACTAGGGGCCTACATAAATAATGATTTGTCTAATTATGCTTTACTAATCAAGATGTCAGCCCTCAATATTCCAGACATTCAATTTCATTTTCTGTGTATAATTCAAATAATAATTCCTCTAACAACATAATAAATGCTGCTATATTTATGATCTGATGCCTACCTTTTATCATAAAACCAAAACTGAGTTCTTACTGTTACCTTTCAGTAAGAAATATCAGTCTGAAATGAGAGTGTCCCTTATTACCCCATGGCCCGTATTATGGGGGTGGATGGCTAAATTCGACACGGCGACATGGCCATTTCTTAAAATCGACATGTGACATGAGGCCTAGTGACATGCGACATGGGGTTTGAAATGATAGTGACAGGGGACATGAGCAATTCTTAAAATCGACATGGGACATAGGGATTATTAAGCGACATGGACATGCGACATGGCCATTTCTTAAAATCGACATGCGACATAGGGGGCCCCCCATCTACACCCCCCCCCGTATTACCCCATCTTCCCTAGGCCTATGCAAGATCAGTGAGCTTCACATTTTGCAGACATTTTTTTTTCAAAACGTGACATCATGCACATGCCAACCCCCCTTCCCCCCCTTGTCACGCTTTGTCACAGATTTCTGGACCCCCCCCCCTCGGGCCCCCCCTCCCCCCCTAGGGCGTGACATCATTTATGGACGACCCCAATGCTTAAAAAGTAGGTAAAAAATATTTTGCTTATGGTCACCAGAAAGGCAGAATTTGCATGAAAACCCTTAGGTGTCCCGTATTCCCCCATCTTCCCCTACTGATAGTGATATTCATTGAACCAGAGACATGGAGGGGGAGATAGGACACAGGAGAGAAGGCCCAGGATGCCTGCCACGGGTGTTATGCAAATTAGGTGTCATGGCTGCCTACATGGTAGGGGTCATGGTTGGCTGCACACACTACTAAGTACCACAGTATGCTGTTCCTTTACACCCTCCTTTGACAATTAATTCTGAGAAAACTACTTATCTCACATAGTAATGCAGTATAGGATTAGAAAGCCCTGACCTTGGTGTCTATGATTAAATTGAGTTTTGTTTAAGTTTCCACTTGGAAAAAAAAATTGGACACTGATACCATATCAGCATTACTCCGCAGATATGAAAACGGACCCATCTTTGACAATTAATTCTGAGAAAACTATCTATCCCACATATGAATGCAGTATAGGATTAGAAAGCCCTAGCCTAGTTGTATATGAATAAATTGAGTTTTGTTCAAGTTTCCACTTCAATCAAAATCTGGGGATGGGTATTGATAACATATCTTAGGGCCGACCGGTCGGGGGGACTCCGCAGATATGAAGACGGATCCATCTTTGACAATTAATTCTGAGAAAACTACCTATCCCACATACAAATGCAGTATAGGATTAGAAAGCCCTAGCCTAGTTGTCTATGAATAAATTGAGTTTTGTTCATGTTTCCACTGGATTCAAAATCTGGGGATGGGGTACTGATAACATATCGTAGGGCCGCCCGGTGGGAGTGACTCTGCAGATATAAAAAACGTATCCATTTTTGACAATTAATTCTGAGAAAACTATCTATCCCACATAGGAATGCAGTATAGGATTAGAAAGCCCTAGCCTAGTTGTCTATGAATAAATTGAGTTTTGTTCATGTTTCCACTTGGATCAAAATCCGGGGATGGGGTACTGATAACATATATTAGGGCCGCCTGGTCGGAGTGACTCTGCAGATATAAAAGCGGATCCATTTTTGACAATTAATTCTGAGAAAACTACTTATCCAACATACTAATCTAGTATAGGATTAGAAAGCCATGGCCTAGGTGTCTATGAATAAATCGAGTTTTGTTCAAGTTTCCACTTGGTTCAATATCTGGGGATGGGGTACTGATAACATATCTTTGGTCAGACCCGTCGGGTTGACTCCGCAGATATGAGAACGGATCCATCTTTGACAATTAATTCTGAGAAAACTACCTATCCCACATACAAATGCAGTATAGGATTAGAAAGCCCTAGCCTAGTTGTCTATGAATAAATTGAGTTTTGTTCATGTTTCCACTTGATTCAAAATCTGGGGATGGGGTACTGATAACATATAGTAGGGCCGCCCGGTCGGAGTGACCCTGCAGATATAAAAAACGTATCCATTTTTGACAATTAATTCTGAGAAAACTACTTATCCCACATACTAATCTAGTATAGGATTAGAAAGCCATGGCCTAGGTGTCTATGAAAAAATCGAGTTTTGTTCAAGTTTCCACTTGGTTCAAAATCTGGGGATGGGGTACTGATACCATATCTTTGGTCAGACCCGTCGAGTTGACTCCGCAGATATGAAAACGGATCCATCTTTGACAATTAATTCTGAGAAAACTATCTATCCCACATACTAATCTAGTATAGGATTAGAAAGCCATGGCCTATTTGTCTATGAATAAATTGAGTTTTGTTCATGTTTCCACTTGGATCAAAATCTGGGGATGGGGTACTGATAACATATCGTTGGTCAGACCCGTCGGGTTGACTCCGCAGATATGAGAACGGATCCATCTTTGACAATTAATTCTGAGAAAACTATCTATCCCACATACGAATGCAGTATAGGATTAGAAAGCCCTAGCCTAGTTGTCTATGAATAAATTGAGTTTTGTTCATGTTTCCACTTGGATCAAAATCTGGGGATGGGGTACTGATAACATAATATAGGGCCGCCCGGTCGGAGTGACTCCGCAGATATAAAAACGGATCCATTTTTGACAATTAATTCTGAGAAAACTACTTATCCCACATACTAATCTAGTATAGGATTAGAAAGCCATGGCCTAGGTGTCTATGAATAAATTGAGTTTTGTTCAAGTTTCCACTTGGTTCAAAATCTGGGGATGGGGTACTGATAACATATCTTTGGTCAGACCCGTCGGGTTGACTCCACAGATATGAAAACGGATCCATCTTTGACAATTAATTCTGAGAAAACTACTTATCCCACATACTAATCTAGTATGGGATTAGAAAGCCCTAGCCTAGTTGTCTATGAATAAATCGAGTTTTGTTCAAGTTTCCACTCCAATAAAAATCTGGGGATGACATACGGATAGCATATCTTAGGGCCGACCGGTAGGGGGGGCTCCGCAGATATGAAGACGGATCCATCTTTGACAATTAATTCTGAGAAAACTACCTAGCCCACATACTAATGCAGTATAGGATTAGAAAGCCCTAGCCTAATTGTATATGAATAAATTGAGTTTTGTTCAAGTTTCAACTTTCTAGCCCCTTGCACCTTGGCTAGGGCCGGGTTCAGAGGCTCAAAGGCCGGGTACAGAGGCTCTAAGGCCGGGTACAGAGGCACTAAGGCTGGGTACAGAAGATCTTATTAAGATCTGGATCAATTTATAAATACATTAATTACATATGCACTAAGGGGGGTGGGGTCAGGCCAAATGCGTACAGATGCATACAGGGGGGGGGGTTGGCCTCACCCCCTAAAGAGATATATCCCCAAATAGACTTTCTCCCCCGACATAAGCATCTTTTAACCCTAAATATTTCTCAGTAAAATTTTTAACAACCTTTCATTTTATCGGTAGGGGGGGGGTCAAATTGAAATGAGTATGTACGGATGGGGGGCGGGGGGAGTTTAGTCCAAATGTGTACATATTGCCGAGTACAGAGGTAGGGGGTTAAACTCAGTTTCTGCTCACTGGTCACACCCCACTGCACCCCCCCCCCCAGCCCTAACCCCCCCCCCCCTAATTTGCATAATAGCCACAGCAAGGAAGCAGAGTGGTCACGGCCTTCACAGTGGCGGACGCCAGTCCCCTCCTCAACGTCCATGATTGAACATATGCCCGTGGCTGCATGAGTGCATCCTGGGGCTGCATGCCAGCAAGGGATATGCTAGCTGGGCCCCTGCCTATTTAACATGGCGGCCGGAAATAAACAAATATAACATGAAGTGCGCATGCGTAGTAGGCCGTCTGAGACGCCAAACTATGCCAAACCCCGCGCCAAACCTAACCCAAAACAACAAGTCTCCTGTTCTCTACTACTAGGTTCATTGTCGTTAATGATCACCAGCCTTCCAGCGTGAGTAACCTGAGTTATTTCTGTTACTAAGGTCACGTATTAAACGTGGGGTCGATTAGAAATGTGGTAATGGCCCGTCAGAGCACGCAGCAGGTGTGATGAAAATAGGTCAGATTACTCCGCACCGCGTACAGATCCGTGTCGTCTGATGTTGTATGGTGATTCCGATGCATTTTCTGAAAGAATTTGCTCTTTGTATGTGTGCCAGTGGCAACACAATACTTTCGTGCTTCGCATGCATGTGTGGCATTAAGTAAATATCGTATTTATTAGAAATCTACCAAGGTTGTGCAGTTTTACCTAACTGGGTCAACATAGGTATTCGTAAAACACGGATCAACAACTATGGTCCCGAAAGGTGCGGGGTAGCAATTCAATTTCAATTTTTGTTTATTCACATCCTCATGAGAGGTAAAGGAAAGAAAATAAGAGAGAAAATCAGATTCAGCCGATAGTTACAATGGCATCACTGGTGTACAAAGTTATGGTACAAAGTTATGAGGTTTACAATATACACTCTATGTTCTGCATAGATCTACATGATAGACACTAATAGTCTGCAAACTCTATATTTGACTAGGTAACATTAATGGAACAGGCAAGTTATTAGCTATACAACATTCCATCTTTTGATCAGGTAGTATAGGCCAGGTACATCTGGCAGCACCAATAAATATATAGAGATTCTGTCTTTTCAGCACCAATGAGCACCAGGTTGACTAGTAAGGGTGCAAAGACAGTGAGATACAATGAAAACAAAGAGATAATAATTAAGAGATAATAGCACCACTCTTATTAATTAATTAACCAGGATTGGCAGAGCTTTAATTTAGTGCAGTCTTCTTATGCTTTAATAGATCTTTTAATATTAGACCTATCCTTTTTTGCAAGTGGTATCCTTTTTGTGGGTTTAAATTTTTCCATAATTGTAGCACAAAATTTTGATAGGTTACTTAGGACATTGGGGTCTTTGTTATTAAAGAGATTTGCCATGGTTACAGTGCTTGGGCGGGATGGTATATTGTTGGCGAGGAGGATTGATCGGTCATGATCGAAGGCGCTGCAGTGAAAGATGTAATGAAATTCATCTCCTATGTCACCACTCTTACATAAAGGGCACTTTCTCTCCGAATGTTCAACTCTGGTATACCTTCCCGTTACGATTGGGAGACTGTGGTTCCCGCACCTGAATCTGCTCAGGCATGTTCTATTTTTGGCATTAAGATTGACTATATATGTGTCAAGGTTTAGCTCATTTTTAAAGATTCTGTAGTTATAACAGTGGCCAGAATCCATAACAGTGCTGTGCCAATCCTGGTGTTCTATGTCTGTGAGCCTTCTTTTCACTGTGGCTTTTATGAGGCTGTGTGAGGTAGTTATAGCCTCGTCACCAAAGATATTGCCAAGCCCACTTTGGTTAAGACTATCCTGTACATGTGTCAGCCACTGCGACTGAGAGCCATCATTCCTTTGTCTTTCCTGCACAATTTTATATATGATGTGGGATATTTTACTTGTTTTTCCAGCAACAATTCTATACCAGAAACTGATCATCCTTTGTTTGACAATACAGCTTAACTTAAGTCGTCCCAGTTCTCCCAATGCCATGCAATTTGCTGTGCGTGCATTCAGCTTAAGGACAAATTTACAGAAATAGCTCTGGACTCTTTCAATTTCACGCAAGTCTGAAAAACCCCATACCTCGCAACCATATAGAATATTGGTACAATACATGCATCAAAAAGATGGCATTGGATATCGACTGGGAGTTGTAGTTTTCGAGCCTTTGACAATAAGCTAAACAGGGCTCGTTTCGCTTGTGTGACTTGTTTTCTTATGGCTTGGGTAAACTTACCATTATAATTGAACTCTATTCCCAGATATGTATAATTGTGTTGCACTTCCAGTGGTTCGCCCTGGTACAGTAACTTTGGTAGCTTCTTTACCTTGCCACGTGAGAATATTACTACTTTTGTTTTCGAGGTATTTACAGTAAGCTTCCAGTCATGGCAGTACTGCTCCAAAACATGTAGCATGTTCTGTAGGTCTTCAGAAGACTCGCTAAGTAGGATTGTATCATCAGCATACAGTAAGATATACAGCTTTAGAAGTACTTGAGATTCAGGGTCAGTGCCCAGCCAGCTAACACCTTCACAATGGTTTTCGAAATGACTTTCTAGGTCATTCAAGCAGATGCCGCGTCGCGCTGAACTGCTCACCACGTGTAGGCCTAGGTCACGAGGAATCAATTATTATTCCTCTATGTTTCTATATACTCTATACAGCATATTACACAAAATCAGCCATCTACAAAATGTGTTGGCCATAGTCAATTAGCCCTAGTCTAGTTAAACAATCTCTCACACACAATGTTTCAGCCTCAAGAAATGGGTACCATGGGGGGTATGGATGGGGGGGGTCCCCATGTCGCATGTCGATTTTAAGAAATGGCCATGTCGCATGTCAATGTCGCTTAATAATCCACATGTCCCATGTCGATTTTAAGAATTGCTCATGTCCCCTGTCACTATCTTTTCAAACCTCATGTCGCATGTCACTAAGCTCCATGTCGCATGTCGATTTTAAGAAATGGCCATGTCGCCGTGTTGAATTTAGCCATCCACCCTCATACCATGAAAACCTCAGGAAAGTTACTTTCATGTACAGTTAGCTAGTCCCATTTTGGGGGTGCAGATGGGTCCCCCCCGGAGGTCGGAAAGTCGCCAAAATTAAGCCCAGGTCGCCAGGTCGCTTTTGACCCATCTGCAGCCACCATTTTGCCCTGTTTTGGACCTAAAATCGACCTTTGGCCACATCAGTTTTTGCATGCCTCAGAAATCCCCCAACCCTTTACATAGCATAAAACTACATGTACTATTCTATCCCCGGGGGGGGGGGGGGGGTACTCAATTCTTTTTGACACGGGTGTGCGGCTGGTCCTTTGACAACCCTTACCCTTGGTGAGGGGGATTTTGGTCAGAAGTGACCCTTGGTGAGGGGAATTTTGGTCAAAAGTGACCCTTGCTGAGGGGGATTTTGGACAAAAGTGCCTAGGTTTTCCCTGAGGAGTCGGCCTTGGTGTAAGAATTTTGGTCAAAAGTGACCCTTGTTACAAAGAATTTGGGCAAAATGTGACCCTTTTGGGGGAATTTTGTTGAAATCTCTGAAAATTGACCCATGGTGAGGGGGATTTTGGTGAAAATTGACCCTTGGTGAGGGGGATTTTGGTGAAAAGCACACCCTTGGTGAGGGGGATTTTGCTCAAAAAGTGCCCTTCCCAGCCGCACACCTGTGTATACAAAATAAATGAAGTGCCCCCCTCCCCCCCGGGATTCTATCTAAAGGGTACTTTGGAACACCTGTGAATTTTTTCACAATTTTAGCCATTTTTGTTTCATCTGAAATATAACCTTCTACATCGAAGGGTCTTCTGACTGCTGATTGAATCAGCAGTCAGAAGACCCTTCAATGCAGACCAGAATACCATATATGACTAGGTAGATGGCGCCATTTACTTTCACGTGACCTGTAGGCCTATGTCAGAGGTGGGGGGGGGGGGTAGCCTCTATAATGGGTGTGGACCACCAAATTCGACATGGCGACATGACCATTTCTTATAATCGACATGAGGCCTAGTGACATATGACATGAGGCCCAAAAAACATAGTGACAGGCGACATGAGCAATTCTTAAAATCGACATGGGATATGAGCATTATTAAGCGACATTGACATGTGACATGACCATTTTTTAAGATCGACATTTGACATGGGGACCCCCCATCCAGAGCCCCTCTATAAGCAGCTCTGTGAACTCGTCCGATCCCGAACGGCCGACCGTGAGGGGATGATACTTAATCTGGGGGGGGGGGGGGGGCAGGCAACATGGCCATTTCTTAATATCGACATGGGACATTAAGGGCTGCAGGGGAATGATGGGGGGTTCGGTTGCATGAGTAGGCCTAAGGGTGAAGGGGGGAGGTGCAAACGGTCCAAACGGGGCCACTGTAAACCCCATCCAAATTCTATGTATATTTGTTGCCTGTAGGCCTTGAATCTAGGTTGTTCCGCTTACACTATCTACATTCCACCTTTTACAGTAATACATGACCTAGTTCTGCTTCGTGAGGCTGGCCAGTTTTCATGATGCCCATTTCTGGTAGCAACCTGCTGTCACCTAGACACTGTCAAATTCATTATTTCTCTTATTCCAGGGGCATGGACACTATAAATGCGGCAACATAAGATAATGGGATTCATTCTCTTCAACCCGTACCATTAATGCTTCGCAGGTAGGCATATGTCACACTACAGCCATACTCTATACTACAGTATTACCAATGAATGATGGTCAAGTATTTAATACTATTACAAAGTAAATACTATATTCAGGGCTTACCTTCTTTTCACAGCTTCCATTGTTATAACTTTAATATCCTATGCTTGATTGTGTTTCTCCAAATCTTTTTGGCAATGGGTCAGGTAAGGTAGGCCTAAGGAATATTGTGAAGACAGAAAACCTGTAGTCCTTCCTTCACTTTAGGAGTGGATGGCCTAATTCAACCAGGCAACTTTGCCATTTCTTTGAATAGACATTCGACATGAGGCCTAGAGTATCATGCGACAGGACGGTTGGAAAGTTAGTGACAAGGAACATGGGGAAATCTTAAATTTATCTTTGTGACAATCATATAACCTGCAGCTGGGGTCTGAAAATTGCTACTTTAGTACTGTAGGGGAGACCGGGGCACGTTGAACCGCTTTGACACCTTTATTTTTTTCCTGACCTTGCTAAAGGGATCTGAACTTTGATTTTGTATCAAGCAGTTACCTTGTATCGGTGCGGTATAAGAGAACCTATTGCAAGGAAAATGTGGTCTTTTCTTGTATTTTTCTTGAATTTTTAAAAATAAAATCTTAGGGTGGTTCAATGTGCCCCATGCCCGGGGTAGGTTGATCCACCCACTGGGGCACCTTGAACCACATGCGTTGAACGATCCAAATTATCACCAATATAGATCAATAATTGAAATTTCGGTTGGAATTAGTTGCTACTGTTACTTTTGCATAGGATTGAATGTAAAAATTACATATTTAATGCAGGAAAGTCATTCAATTATAGTTTCGATAGAAGTGACTGAGTTTGTACCTTACAGATTTTTCTTAGGGTCAAATTAAACCTGTTTAAGAGTATTCCTGTTATTTGTTAAGTCTGAATAAATCTTTGATTACATTCTTCTATAATATAATGCACTGTTCTGCCTCTGAAAAGTGATAAATCTGGGGATAAAGACACTGTAAATAATGTTACACAAGAATTCTTTTTCACAAACCCCATCCATATATTCTATGATAATTTTATGACCAAATTGTATGGAATTTGTTTATGTCATTATCTATATTATCTTCCCTTGATACACTACTAGCATTGCATCATTATTCAGTCATTTAATTGTCTTAACACCATTGCCAAAGAGCCCTGAAAATCGGGGACCCCAGAGCTTGGAGCACCTTGAGCATGGCTCAAGGTGCCCCGCTTTTTGTGGCTCAATGTGCCCCATGCTGGTCATCACAGATAAGATTGATGTTATTCAAATTACATAACACACTCAGCAGTAAAGTTGGGTTCTATTCAAGGGTTCATATGTATACTTTGACCTTCATAGAGATCTTAGGCCAGAAATGTTTTTTAACAGCACAAGAACAAAAGTTTAACAATTGCAAATATCTAATTTCAAGGCCATAAACCTTTAAAGGCGCACTGAGCTCAGGACCTAGCCCTGCCGAGTTTTGTACGCAAATGACGTCGTGGGTTCAGTGCGCCTTTAATGTTGTCTAACTTTCTCATCAGCATCCTAAAATCATCATGATGTTGCTGATCTGAACTGTCTTTATAAGGAGGTAATGTGGTATGCATACTGCCAGAAAATTCCCAAAGGAATAGCAATGAGAGCAGGCGGCTCAACGTGCCCGGGTGGTCAACGTGCCCCGGTCTCCCCTACTGCAACTACCTCTTTAACTAGGCTACAATATAAATAGTATACTATGATTCTTGTTTTACTGTGGTGAATTATACCTTTCATTCTGTATAATACATTATCACAAGCTGTCACATCCTATTGCACTATATTTTCAGGCATACAATTTAGGATGTCAACTAGCAGTGTCTATCAGGATGTGCAGTCAATCCTTCCAATGGCGATTCAGCAAACTATCCCTCCCAGCCTTGCAGCTCAGCCATATGCATCTGTTCCGATTCCTTATGTTGAAACTGCAAAAGAAATTAAGCCTATACTGAACAGCTTACATACATCAAGAGAAAGTTTAGAACGAAGGTGAGTTGGATATGAATTATTAACTTTGTAGCAATATCCCACTTTACCTGATGCAGTTGGGATATTGTGCGTTAGGTTTGTATAGAATTGTTATTTCTGCATAACATGGAGTCTACTTCTAAATGGTGGCCAGTGGGGATCTTGAGCAACCATGGCGAAAAATTCAGATGGAATATATTCTTTTAGCATTGCCATCTATGGGACAATCTATCTATGCAGATCTGTGCTTACTCAGCTTCAGTGGGTTCGCTTCAAAGGAAACTATTCTGTTATCTATCAATCATTGATTACAACAACAACAACAAAAAATTGAAATTTTGCATAAAAAATTAGGCCTGCTGAACATAAGTGTGTACTATCGAAGAATTCACCTGGGATGCAAAAGCCATCCTTTTTGCCCTACAGGAACCCCCTTAACAAAATAACACCTTTCCCAAAATTAGACAAACATGAATGCAGGGATGTAAGTCTTCCTGGAATTCCAGGAATTCCTGGATCCTCACTTTCATGAAACTTTTCTATATTTCTCTACTTTGTTGTGCTAGCTTTGAGAAAAAGTTCCGTTTCCACCCAGTCCCCTAATCTTAGGCCCTCCCAGCCTCTCCCTGCCAGCAGAACTACCCCAGGACGGGTTCCCTGTCCCCTTGATGCCCTCCCCGCCTCCCCTGCAGGCCCTCCCGGCCAGCAGAATGTCCCCAGGCAGTCACTTTCACCCTCCTGGAATCTTCCCACTGAGTCACTGGGAAGATTCCACGAGGGCGTTCTGCTGGCCGGGAGGGCCTGCAGGGGAGGCGGGGAGGGCGTCAGGTGGGCAGCGAACCCGTCCTTGGGGCGTTCCTGCTTTTTCACATCTCCTGACTTACATCCCTGTGAATCATGTACTAGCATGGATATTTCGTCTACTTTGCCAGCCAGCCTGACCAGCACTCACACATTGTTTATTTAAGTTTATACTTTATTGATAACATCAATTGAGCTTGTATATAGTTGGAGAATGATCACATAAAACCAACAAGTTGTGTACAGTTGAGTGGCGAAATTTATTATGGGTAGTAGTTACATCTAGATGGTGGGCGGAATTGATGTGTTTGCGATGTTTCGATGAAATTTATTCATCTTCAGCAATGACTCTGTTTTCTTTGAGGTTAAGTATGTGGAATGATTGGAAAATTGCTAGTTGTCATGGTGACAAGATCACTTGGGGTCAAAGGTCACCCATTGTGTTGGAGGTCAAATTTTGTTTGAGAATAAATCACTTGACTTGCTTATGCACATTGCGGACAGTTCGTCCTGTTCCCGTGGTGCTCATGACCACAGAAGCATATCGTCATCTTGAGGCATTATAGAGGCGATATAGAGGTGCATAGGAAGAAAAATAAATTGCCCCCTGCAGCCAGTCTGGCCAGGCTCTGAGCAATGGCTGACCAGGCTGGCCACCGGAACACGGGAGGCTGAGAACAATGGCGCCCCCTGGTGTGTAAACTAATAAACAGCTCAATATGATTGAATATAAACATTTACCGGTAGTTTGGTAGAACATTTAACATGGAAGTTGTTTAGTATTGATTGATATTAAAATTACTTGAATATTAATATTAATTTGTAACAATCTAATTGTGAATAAATAGTTGTTTGATAAGATTAACATGTAACAAGTTTGACATATGTACATGGATCACAGTGGGTCAGTCGGGTTAGTTAGAATTCTTTTTTTTTTAATCATGCAAGCATGATTTTAGTAAGATCCTACTTTGCAATAAAAGTTTTCAACTTGGGATTTATTGACTAGACTTCTTGGTGTAGGCTTTGTCGGCCATTCCTTGGTACATGCTTCTTCCTATGTCTATCTATGTAATATACAGCAGTGTATAAATCAAAACAGTATGTCTCTATTGCAGGAAGTGCGGAATTCAGTCTTTCTTCTCTGTAAGGATTTTTGTTGAAATGTAGGGGTCGTCGCGGTCTTGTCTTTGCATTAGTTGGCTGCTGCGTCTCTGGTAGGGATTATACCTCGATTTCTCCCAGACCATGTTTTGTGTTGGTAGTACCTTGCTGTGGGATCTGCTAGAACTGTCTCTTGGCTCTTAATTTCTAGTGTTGTTGACTCAGGGTGTCCCCCTGAGTCTAGTGAGCTGGTTCAAAACGTTGGTTATGAGATTTTCCAAATTTCAAGTTCAATCTTTCATATCTCATTTACTATCCATGTCAATGATATCATTTTTTGCTCCAGTGTTAGTTTCAGATCTAATCTTTGGTATACAATAAAGTGCATACGCAATTTTGCATATTTTCTTCAGAAAAAATGTGTTCAAAATTTTTGCATTTTCTTGAATCAAGAAACCACATTAGGTGTCCTCCCATTAAACTCTATACTGGAGCTGTGTGCACCATTCTAGACAATCCTGCTCCGTGCTATGTTTTGAATTCAATCAACGTTCTATATACCAATGTGTGCTTGTCTTGCTATAGGCTTTGTGCACAAGAAAGTGTTTTAGCCGACACAACCCGTGTGTGGACTGTCATTGCTCGTTGACCCAGGGCACCCTGGATCTTAGGGAGACGGTTTCTGCCGAAATGGAGTGGGTGTGTTCTCCAACTTCAACCAGCCTGAATTTGCTTTCTGTTTGATATTGAATGCATACAACTGTATCACACTATACTTTGAAGCAAAGTGTCTCCTCTACTGCAAAACAAATCTGAAAAAATTTAAATTCTAACCAATAATAAGCAATCAAAAAGTGTCACTTTTAGGTGAAATGTAGGTCTCTGTGAACTAATGCTAAAGAATAGCAGAGTAACTTGAATCCAGCCTTTAAAAGAGGTCCGAGCATGCACCATACTAACGTCCGAGCATACACTATACTAACGTCCGAGCATACACTAGTGTAGGGGCTAGGGTTATGCGGGGTTCTGTTGGATGCTGTGTTGCGAACTCCGTCCGAACCCTTCAGCCCGACGGCAGGTGGCAGCATCTGCTTCGGGCTTGGGGTATGGACAGAGGTCGCTATAGGCTTCCGGTCTGCGTGTGCGCGCGCAGGCTGGCTGCCTATATATACCCAGCATCCGATAGGACTCGTCGGTCACTCTGGATCCACGCTAGGACAGAGGCCCCGTGATCATATCGGCTGCAAGCTTACTGACCCGTTCCGAACTCTATAGGGAGTTCGCACCGCTATAGCTTTGCCTGTCTAGGTTCCTGAATAAACCTATTGATTCGCAACCTGTAACACTTGATCCGAACTGTGTCGACTTTGTTTCTTTACTTAATACTATAACAATATTATAAAGGACAAAGTATCGTTTATAACACTAGTAATACTAACGTTCGAAAATAGACAAATACTAATGTCTGAGTATACTCGGACGTTAACATGACATGTGCTCAGACATTAGTATGGTTTATACTCAAACATTAGTATAGACCATATTCGGACGTTAGTATGGACCATACTCAGAGACTTTAGTATGGACCATACTCGGACGTTGGTATGGACCATACTCGGACATGGACCATACACAGACGTTAGTATCACCTATGCTCGGGCGTTCGGAAAATGGCCTATAATCATGGGGAAGATGTTGCCCATGTTGCCACTTGGGATGTTGCCAATGTTGCCACATGTTGTTGGGAGGTGGGGGGGATGTTGCCCATGTTGTCACTTGGGATGAACATCATGGTCTGTCACCACCATCATGGTCTGTCACCATCATGGTTCATGGTCATCATGGTTCAGGGTCATCATGGTTCATGGTCATCATGGGTCATGACCATGGTTCACGGTCATCATGGTTCATGGTCATCATGGTTCAAGGCCATCATGGTTCACAGCCATCATGGTTCATGGTCATCATGGTTCATGGTCATCATGGTTCATGGTCATCAGGGTTCACGGTCATCAGGGTTCACAGTCATCATGGTTCATGGCCATCATGGTTCACGGCCGTCATGGTTCACAGCCGTCATGGTTCACGGCCGTCATGGCTCACGGCCATCATGGCTCACGGCCATCATGGTTCTCGGTCATCATGGTCCACCATCATCATGGTCATTATGGTTCACAGTTATCGTTTACGGCTATCATGATTCATGGTCATAATGGTCCACAGCCACCATCAAATATTAACTGCCATCATGTTCCACTGCCATCATGGTCATCATGATCCACCATCATCATGGTTTATGGTCATCATGGTCCACCGTCATCCTGGTCCACTGTGATCATGGTCATCATTATGGGCAACTGCCATCATAGTCCATCATCATGGTCCATCATGATCCATATGTTCCATTTGTCTATGTTCCATTTGTTACAAATGTTACAAATGATCCAGATGATATGTATCAAACTGCCCTGGGCCACCTGTGATTTAAATCACACAATGAATCTTTTACAGTGGGAGTATCCTGTATCTGAGGAGTTGATCCAATGTGGGGGGGGGGGGGGTTAGGGGGCTTGATCATCAGGCTTGATCATCAGGGTTGATTATCAGGCTCGTTTTTCAGACTTACTTTACAGACTACATTGAAAATTGATTGAATATATATGTAATAGTGCGGGTGCAGTCAAGTCATAATTGTTATCCATTTTGTGATTGGGGATTGGGTAAAGACATAAAGTAGCCTGACACCCTGAGTCTCCTGTGATGTAAATCACACGCCTATTGATTGTTGATTTTCTTGGTTGATTGACTCCTGTTTCAGGGACAGTGCTGGTGTCGCATTAGTTCACCAGCTTCTAGACTCATGTCTATATCTGCTTTTAATTGTTCATTTGTGATTAGGGTCACACATTCTTGTTGATCATAAGCACAAACCTTTTCATATAGCCATACACCCTAGGCCTTTTTCTTAAGGGTTTAATGTAAGAGCTGTTTTCTCCCCTTTCTCTCTTCATTACAGTGATTCAATGCTTTTATATGATTCAAATCAATTTCAGCCTTTGTAAGACTATTTGTAGAGATGTTGCAATGTTGAATTTTGTTTTTTTATCTTTTTCAGCCCTGCTCCACAAGCAGTCCAACCAGTTTCTGTGATGGAGATGTTACCAGCCGTTACTCCAGCACCATCCAGTGCCATCTCTGTTCCAACTTCATCTATGTCAGTGTCCAATCAGAAGTATGCAGTCCTTGTCGCGACTGTTGGTGGCGTTGTTACCAAAACATTTCTCATGCCAGTCCCACCAGCTACTCCATCCAACCAGGCACCCCAGAATTCTTATTCTGTTGCCATACCCTCTATACATGGACAAACACAGACGTCTAGTACACCAGGCAGGAGGATCATAATCCAAACAAAAAAATGTAGCCAAAATATGACATCGCTGTTGTCTCCAGAGACAATTCAGTCATCGAAACCAGTATTCTCAAACAACCCAGCTAAGATAATTGTAAATACTCCTACTGGTCCTGAACCAAGGGCTATTCCTTCCATAGTTCACAGTAATTGCAGCAAGACAATTGTTACCGTTATGCCACAGTTAACGACCAGTCCTTCAAGTGAAACAAATGTGGCACCAAAACCAACAGTAAATGATTTATTGCCTATTTCACCAATAGTCATTGCTCCAACTGCTCCCCAGAAGTCTCCACCACCAATTGTCATAGCGCCAACTACACCTCAGAAGTCACCACCACCTATTGTAATTGCCCCAAATGCTCCTCAGAAGTCTCTCACACCAGTACTTGTCGCCCCAATAAAGAAATGCCAGAATGAGTATGCTGAAAGTGACATGCCCCCCTTCAAACTAGCCCAGTCTCTGGCTAGACATGTGATACATGGGAATGGTGAGTCAGACTCTGAAGAGCATTGGGATGCTGAGAATGGCATCACGAACATTCAGACACAAATGCCATGTTCTGAAGAGGAACTTAACAATGGTGGTAATGAACTTGGAATCAGGATAGACTCTGTGTATTCTGAACAGGATCTGGATAATGGTGATGATCTTGGAATTAGGATAGACTCTGTTTATTCTGAACAGGATCAGAACACTGGCATTGGTGAACTTGGACTTAGGATAGACAATGTATATTCTGAACAGGAACAGGATGATGGTTATAGCACACTTGGACTTCGCATAGACAATGTGTTCAGTTTGGCTGATGAGGAGAGTTCTGCATTTCAGGATGGTGTCCATTCTGATGATGTTGACCTTGATAATAGCATGGAGATAGATGCAGACTCAGCAAGTACTCAGCCATTTTCAGATCAGAATGTATCGTTTGAAACAGAAAGAGGACAAGATGCTTCTGTACAGACAGACCTAACAAACCTTCAGTATTTCCAGCAAAAGCCAAGAAACTGTCCTTTTGAGGACCAGATAATGCAGATACTTACTGAAGGAACTGAAGAAAGGAAACTTGTTAGTGAAGATCATGTCACAACTCGCCTTGCGTATTTGCCGATGGACACGGATGCAACATGCAATGAGCTGCTCCAGCCAGAAACCAGGCTTGATCTAACGAGTGAAGAAATTCTTGACAATGAGTTAGAAAGGATTATACCTGAGATAGTCATACCTGATGCAGTCACACCTTCACCTTCTATTAAAGGTGGGCCCAACTGTCTGAGTTCACCAGAAGGCTTTGCTGGTAAAGGATGCAGTCAAAGGCAGGGTAAACCTTTGGATAAACAGTGTGTTGCTCGTAAGCGTTGTACCCAAGTTTCAAAATATCTCCAACATAAAAATCACCCATCAAAACCCATTCAAAGGTGTTCAGTCCTTACACCCAAACTCATCGTTGAAGGAGGTGGAGATTGCAATAATGTCGAAAGTGTGCCCTGCTCGTGTGGCATAAGGTTGTCTGACATAAAGGAAGAACACACTAAACGTGAAAAACTGATTAACTCTATTAAACATGACCATAATTACTCTGGAGATTGTGGAAGTGACATGCACAACACCTCTGATATTTCAACAGAATCGGCCTCATCAGGTGGTTACCATTGGTCCTCAGAAGATGAAGATGGTGGAATTCATGTTAGAGGAGAAGCAATTCTCGAGGTGGTAACAGTGACACCTGAAACAGTCTTAGCAGATAGTTCACTAAAAAATATTCTGTGGGCACCACTTCGCAAGAAGCGAAAAAAGAAAATCAAACTCGTCAGTCTGAAACAACCTAGTGTGTATCCAAAATTAGACGTTCAAGATGAGCTCCTTTATGATAAAGATACAAAGACATGCTATGTGAAAAAAGAAGAGAAACCACCTACGGACAGGGTAGTAGTCGGTGATGTCGAATGGAATGTAGAACCCAAGCAACCTATAGTGGATCCAGCAGGCCAAAACAAAAGCGTTGGATGGGTTCTTTCTAAGGATGAAGGAAGTTCACTTGATGACGAACCATTTACCCCCCACTCTAGTGCCATGCAAACAGGTCTCCCAGCCAGTGCTAACCAAAATTCAGTAGAGTCCACTTTGTCTCCAGAAGGCTCACATCATGCCTCAAACACAAACATACAACAGGACAAACAATCTCAAGTTCCTAAAACCATCTTTAAACTGGTGTTGAAAAGAGAAAATCATTCAGGGTGGACCATTAGTGGTAGAGATACAAATCAAGAGCATGTTCGAAAAGAACATGAATGTGACAGCCTAGCTGAAATTAAAGCCAACAAAGACTCTGAAGCTAAGAAAGAAACACCAGTAAAACACAGCAGCAGTGAAAAGCCACAAAGTGAACAAACTTGCTCTATAGCTGTTAAAAACGATATTGATGACCAGCTGTTGATCTCATTAGGAAAACGAAAAAGAAAGCATTCAAAGAGCAGTATAGATAGAAAACAAAGGAAAAGACTTGCAAATGACCAACGAATGCCTTGCAGCAGCGAGAGTGATACTCAGGATTCTATCCTTGGGGAACAACTAGGGGAACATCAAGAAACGGCTGAATCTGAAGTTGATGAAAAGGCCAGTGAGGATACACATAGCAATACAGGACAAGAAGGTTCTGCCACAGACTGTTCAAATGATGGTATGGGCCCAATGGGTACTGAAAAGTCACTGAATGAGGAACAACAATGTGAGGGCAACCAAGGCTGTACTGCGTATGAAAGTGATGAAAAGTATGGTAGCAACCCTCATTTCAGCTATTCACCAGATAACAATGGTGAAAAACATTCTGAGAACATCAGCAACACCCTCCTCCAAAATGGGAGGATTGGGCTAAAAATCACCCTAGGTGATACTACAAACTTAGACGTTCCTTCAGTACGAAAGCGGGGAAGGCCAAGGAAACGTGCCAAAGTCACTGCCGATAACATCTCAAAACGCGAATGTGATAAGTCAAGCGGTAATGGCAAATTAGACATTCCCGCAGTTCGAAACTGTGGAAGACCAAAGAAATATTCAAAGGACACTGTAGATAAACTTTCTAAAGGCAAGTCTAAAACGCTAACTACCAATGATAAGAATAATGGCATTCAGAAAACTGAAGATCAGCCTTCAGAACCTCCCTTGGGCCTCACACCTGAATGTCAGTTTCGTGTGCTAGATCTTCCACCGGAAGTGATGGGAAAACTAGGAATTACTGATGATCCTGAATCCATAAACCAGTCCCTTGTTGACAGCTTGAATGAGATACTACCTCTTATCAACTCAGATGAGGGGCCGGTTGATATTTCATCTGAAACTGTCGCTATCCCTGATATTGAAGATGGCGAAGGAGATCTCTCCCATGTGATAGTTGACCCTGCTTCCCCGGAGTCTCCACGTACTGATAACTCCTGTAGTGCTGCTGGTTCAGCAAGGAACATTGAAGACAAGGAACTGGATGACCAAGGGGATACTTCTGCTATAACACAGAAAACAAGAACACAGGGTATTGTGAAGCAGGGTCAAAATACAAAGGGTTTAAGTAGAATAGAACAATTAAAGGCTAAGTTGAAACAGCAGGAAGAAGCCTTGCAATTAGTAAGGCAACAACGAGAAGAATCTAAAAAGGTGTTTGAATCTATTGATATGATGTAGGTGCTAAGTATATTGTGATATGGAGATCTGAGAAAGATTATATTGAAAATGTTGCCTATTCGTTAAGCTAGACAAATTGTATGCTCCAACTGTTTGTTTTGTCTGAAATAAAGCTTCAAGATAGTTTAAGAGAGCACTTGTGTTCAAGTGTTCAAACATTCAAGTCATTTTCAAAACATGGTCACAAATGCCCACAGTAAATGAAAAAAAAGAATGAATACCCACATTCTCTCCAAGTAGCATGAACCTCACACAACCAACCCGGGCATTTTGGGAGCACTACATAGGATAGTGTTCAGTCATGTAAATGTAGAAGATGGGTAACGACTTTACTCTTAGTTGCACATCACACAAGGTGTCTATCATGAAAGTTGATTCATCCTACCAAAATAAAGCCAACCATAACAGCTATAGCGTAGATTCACCACGTTCGGACGTTCGTTTCCAGTACGAATGTGGCCTTTTTTTCTTTTTTAGATACATATATCTTAAGATCAACCTATACTATAATAACGGTACCTATCAGGGCTGGGCAGCTGTCGCAATGTCGCAAAAAATGTGCGACAGGGGTCTTGGAAAATGCGACAGGGACATTAGGAAAAGTCTGGGCTTTCTAAAACTGAAAGAATTTTGTAAATATTCCAATTAGAACCAAAGTTAGGACCATTTCAATAGATTTCACAGGCTTTCCCTAAACCCCTCAGCATACACCCATCTAACAATGGGTTTTTAATTTTTTCTTGGATCTATACACCTGCAAACCCCTCAGAGTACACCAATCTCAAGTTGGAATTCCAAACTTTTCCTGGAGCAAAATGCTTACAGAATGTACCAATCTGAAAGTAAAATTCCCATAGTCTTTGGAGCAACATGCCCAGAAACTATGATTATACATGTACCAATCTAAAATTTTCTCAAATTTCTTGGAACATAGTATCACAATCCGCTCAGAATTAACCAACCTACATAGATCTATGTGGAAATATGCCCCCAAAACCCCCCACAAAATGCACCAATCTAAAGGTAGATTTTCAAAATTCTCCTGGAGCAACATGTTTGCAAAATTATTGACATGGACTAATTAATTAGTACAACTATTAATCGACAGGGGGTGTTACCAGCTCTCCCGCCAGTGACGCCGTGACGTCACTGCCGGCCTGCTACACCTTCAATCATGGACATTTAAAAAATTCTTGGTGAATATTGCCTCTATATCGCCTCTATATCGCCTCTATATCGCCTCAAAATGACTGTATCTTTTTGTGGCCATGATTACCACGGCAACAGAGCCAGTTGTCCGAAATGCAACGCCCCTAATCCGGATAAGGGCACTCCTAAGAAGACCGTGCCGGCACAAGACGACAATGGTGGTCCCAAGGGCCGGCATGAGACCGGCAAAGACCCACCAACCCCGGCGGCACCCCCAGGCGGGACGCCCCGCCAACAGGCCGAGCAGGCCGCGGTGGACGCCGCGGCCCAGGAGGAGGAGCTCCTACAGGCTCTTGAGCGGATTGAGGCCCTAACGATCAAAGAGAGGGCCAGAGAGGCCCAACTAAAGAGGACACAGAAACTAAAAGAGGCCGAGATGGAGTTGGCCGGACTCAGAGCCAGCAATAACCGGGTGGAAAAGGATACCTACTTCGCAGAAGCCGCTTTCCGCGGTGTGGTACAGGCTGTGAGCACCGCGGCCGCGTTCGAGGGTGAAAAAAGTGGGTCAGTAACTCACCAGAGCGCGGATTCACGGCCGGTACCCGGCGGGCAGTACGCGGACACGCGGGGACCAGCAGCAACTACGGCTCACCAGGGCAGAGGCTCGAACACGGCCGCAAACCACAACAATAATGGCGGCGCCCACTCGTTCCCTTCCGGTTTTGCGGCCGAGGGACGATTGCAGTCGGGCTTTCACCAGTTTGAGGCCGATGATCGTCAATATGGAGGTGAATATGGGCCTAGATCGTCACTCAGGCCCCCCTCGGCCACCGACGACCGCGCAGAGCGAGAGGTGGGCCGCGGGGAGCGAGGAGACAGCCGGGAGGAGCGAGGTCAGGTTGGTGGTGTGTACACAAATGGCAGTGCCGACACTTCATATCAGTCCTACCTGCTCTGGGTGCAGCAGCAGCAGCAATCCCAGCACCAACAAGCTCATCAGCAGCAGCAACAGCCATATCAACAGCAGTCTCAACAGCAGTATCAACAGCAGCAACAGCAGCAGAGGCCACAGCCTCTGTACCCATCCTCTGCTTCAGCCACCATCCAGGCAGGGCTACAGAGGGCTGGGCTATCACACCAGTCTCTGGGACTACTCTCCCCAGACTTTGATGCTGCTCTCCTGGGACCCCGTCAACCTCAAGGTTTGTCTGAGATTCTGTGTGATGAACTGAGGGGTTATACTAGGGATAACAGGAGGAAGAGGTCTAGGGAAAAGATTAGGCCTGATTACCATCTGGAGGTGGACAAGGATTACAAGCAAATGTCCTACCGAGAGCTTGTCTATGGCATGACATGTGTACACGAGTGTATCATTAAAGGTGAATTTCCCAGCCGCATAACGGCCAGGGGCTACTCTGCCCATATGAGGTTCATCACTATGAGGGGCTTGTCCAAGGCTTATGAGGCCGACACTCTTGCTAAGTATGAGTTCAAGGTCACCACCAAGGTCATAGAGGGTGATCTCACAGATTATGTACACTGCGATGAGGATGCCCGCCACGACTGCCTGGGCGCGGATAACACTGGACCAGTCCTCAGAGCGCTGGCCCGGGAGGCGGCGCGCAGTGAGAGTCGGGGGGCCAACAGCGGGGGGCGGGGCTCCGGCAACAAAGGAGGACTGTGCCCCCCGGATATCTGTGGGCAATGGAACTTCCGAGACCGATGCGACTATAATCCTTGCAACAAGAAACATATTTGCAGCAACTGCCGGGGGGCCCATAAAGGTAGATACTGCAGGAGCCAACCTAGCGGTTTCTATGGCAACCAGTCGCAGATGATGGGTAACCCCCCTCCAGGATATGGGAGTGGTTTCCCACCTCAAGGTCCCCCTCATGCCCAACAGGGCAACCCAGGTCATCATATGTGACCACATGATCTAGTCGTCAGCGCGGAGCCGAGCCGAGTGCACGCGCAGACATTAGCCGTCAGTGCGGAGCCGAGCCGAGAGCACGCGCAGACATGGGACATCAGTGTGGATTGTGATGCTATTTGTATATGTGCGAGTGTAGATGATTTGTGTAGCATGTACGCGGACTACCTCCCATTATGGGATGTCAAGGAGACCCACTTTGTGGGGGGTGTTCGATCACAGATGAATTTATGTGCATGGAGGGATATGCTGTCGGGACATGGTGTAGCCGCCCCCGACCCAGACGCACACTTTTTGTTGGACGGTTTAACCCACGGCTTTAAATTAGTTGACCCAGGCTCTGTGATTCACCCGTATTTGTGTACAAACTATAAATCTGCGACCGTCTCAGCCAAGGATGAGATTAGCGAGATTATCCTCGAGGAGTTGAGTAGTGGCAAGTTGTCGTTGGTACCGAGTACCCCCCACTGCATCCATGCCCTCGGTGCCGTCGAGAAAAAAGGGGGCTCGTATAGGCCTATCACGGATGCTAGCCGCCCGCTAGGGGCATCCATCAATTCCTTTATGGAATCAACCTTCCAAACTTTCAAGTATAAAACCGTAGATATGGTTTCTGCAGCCATACAACCGTACTGCTTTATGGCAGTCACAGACATTACCAGTGCGTATAGGTCAATTTTGATAAGAGAGAGTGACAGGAAGTTTCAAGGTTTGCAGTGGGACATAGACGGTACCCCGTGCTTCATAGAGGACAATTTCTTGGCCTTCGGGACCCGGATGTCTCCTAGCGTGTTCACTCGCATCACCGACGCGGTCTCGCGTCATATGGAGGGACAAGGTTTCTTTTGTGCCAATTACCTTGATGACTTTCTAGTGATGGGTCGCAATTTCAGCGAATGCCAGACAGCCCAACTTTACCTCCATAGTGTATTGAGGAGGTTGGGTTTCTATATTTCATATAAAAAGGTCAAGTCGCCGGCCCAAATCCAGACCTATCTGGGAGTGGAGTTAGACTCCATCGAAATGAAGCTCCGTCTGCCCGACGAGAAAATAGCCAGCCTACACGAGGAAATAGCCTTCTTCTCAGGTCGCCTGCGGGCGACGAGGAAGCAGCTGCAACGCCTATGTGGGGTCCTAGCCCACTGCAGCACGCTAGTCAGGGGCGGCAGGACCTTCAGTCATCGAGTCATCGAAATGCTTTCGCATTTTACCCCCGGCAAGCGATATGTTTCGCTATCGAAGTCATTCCGCCAGGACCTCCTGTGGTGGTCAGACTTCGCAGCGTGGTTTAACGGGGAAGCTAAGATCATCAAACCGGGCCCAATGAACACGGCAATCATTCACACCGATGCGGCAACCACGGTCGGTTGGGGGGCTGTGTACGGCGACGACTGGGCCGCCGGCTCGTGGTCTAAGAGTTGGAGGGACCCGAGAGATCTTCACAATCATTGTACTCCTAAACCGGATATGCACATTCCCTCTAACATTAACGTCCAGGAGCTATATCCTATCCTCATGGCGTTGAGGAGATGGGGGGACGAGTGGCGCGACACACGTGTAGAATGTGTGACGGACAACACCCAGGTGGTGGCCGCGTTGAATACGGGCAAGAGTGACAATAGCAGGTCTATGGACATCCTCCGCCTCATTTTCTGGGACACTGTGATTTTTAATTGCCATCTAGTGGGGGTTTTCTTGCCGGGTTACAAGAATGTTGTTGCCGATGCAGTGTCCAGAGCCGAGTGCTTTAATGACATTCCTTTCCATTTATGTTGTAGAAACAAACCAGTTTGTCAGGGAGCTGGACATCAGGGCCGCGGAGTTGAGGTCGATGGCGTGGTCGGCCTCCACCTGGAAAACGAAAACTTCCCAGTGGAAAAAGTTCCTCGGGTTCTGTGCCCTAGCCGACGCCACCCCGGTACCCACCAAGCTTGACGTCATGTGCCGTTACGCGGTGTACCTGTCTAAATCCTTGAGATATTCTACAATCCAGAACTACATCAGCGCTGTGATCAGCCTTAACAATTATTTTAGCCATGATGTGCTATACCTCAGGTCTGAGTTTACTTTTGCTATGACAATGTCGGGTATCCGCCGGGCCTTGGGCGACCCAGAACCTCACCGCCCCACTCTATTCCTAGAGGACTTGCATTTGATGTTTAACAGCTTGGACCTTTCAAATCCAAACGAGATCACTATGTGGGCATGCATCGCCTTGGCCTTCAGAGGCCTCCTAAGGAAGAGTAATCTTGTCCCGGACTCCAGTGCCTTGCAGGGTCACTACCTGCGTAGAGGAGCCGTGGTCTTCAATGACTGGGGGGCTGGAAATAAAAGTGTCCAGCTCCAAAACCATTCAGTACTGCCAAAAGGTCCACCGAGTCCCTGTCACCGTAGCTGTTGGTTCCCCAGTGTGCGCGGTGACTTGGGTCCGGAAACATTTCATGGATTTCCCAAGCTCAGATCCAAACAGCCCAGCCTTCATGCTGGTGGGATCTGGCACCCCTAAGCCTTTGACTTACAGCAAGCTGTTATCCTTTCTCAAGACCCTGCTAGACCGCTCGGGTCTGGAGTCTAAGAGGGTGGGTTGCCACTCCTTACGACGCGCAGGTGCCTTGTATATGTACAATCTGGGCCTCTCCTTGGAGGATATAAGACAATGTGGGGATTGGTCCAGCATGGCGGCATTGGTGTATCTCACCAAGCCTTTCACTAATCGAGTGGCGACAGACTCCCTAGTCTCCAAGGCCTTGTCGTCGTATGCGACGCACCATAAGGGTGCGCTCTAATGACTAAGCTATTATCATGAGTGACTTAAGTTTATTGTTCTATACTCATACTATATAATCATGCTTTACTTTTGGACTTTGGCCGTCTATCCAGCGGCGCGGATCCCAAACAGTTCCTGTGTCGCCTCACTTCCCTTGGATAGATTAATGACATGGACTAATTAATTAGTACAACTATTAATCGACAGGGGGTGTTACCAGCTCTCCCGCCAGTGACGCCGTGACGTCACTGCCGGCCTGCTACACCTTCAATCATGGACATTTAAAAAATTCTTTTTCTTTTTTACTTTATTCAATTAATCATGTTACTATGTTAATAAACAGGCCGTCTATCCAGCGGCGCGGATCCCAAACAGTTCCTGTGTCGCCTCACTTCCCTTGGATAGATTAATAGAACAAAATGCTCTCTAAACCATCATAATACATCAATCTAAAAAGTAGAAGTTCAAAATCTTGGGCGAGGAGTATGCTCCCAAACCCCCCAGAATATAGCATTCTAAAAATAGAAATCCAAACTTTTCTGGAGCAATATGCACCCAAATGTTCATAGAAAACACCAATCTAAAAGTAGAATTTCAAAATTTTCCTAAAGCAATATGCCACCAAATTCTCAGAATGAACCATTCTAAAGGTAGGCCTATTTTCTGGGAGCAAAACAAGATGAACAAATCTAAAGGTAGAATTTAGAGAATTCCTTCTAGCAATATGCCCTGAAGCCCCTTAGAGCACACCAAACTAAAGTCAGAAATATCAAAGTTTTCACACCCAAATTTCCCTCAAGGAGTTGGTTATGGGGCGGGTCCCCTGCCACACACACACATCAAGTTAATGTGTGCCCGTCTGAACTACTTTGCTCCAAAGATTTCTAGGTTTGCTCCAGCATATCACAACATGCCCAGCCCTGACCTATGGAAGGATGAGACTGCACTTCATGGATTACTGATCTTATCGTTGATCTAGAGAGTTATTCATTGGAAATATGTCATTGAATATTGGAATTTCAAAAGGATGAATTTCGATTTGATTAAGATATATTCCACGTAATAAGGGCCCTCCCCTTTTTGGGGCATTCTTAGACTAGAACAATAGCTCAAATTTCACAATTTTCGAGACAATTGAACTATTTTAAGTACTAAAACGTCATACAAAATAATTTTATACCAGAGCGCATATTATGTCGAATACGGCAACCTGAAGTAGGACACTTTACTTTTTAACTGATTAATACATACATAACGGGCATATTGCCATCAACTGTCCAAAACATTTGACAAAAAGAAGCCATTTGAACGTATGTGTGGAATTATATCGGCCCTACGCTGCGATCATCAATTTAAATCCTACATCTTGAATAATTCAGAATTATTCCACAATGTATTTGTAATCGTCACAGTACGGGCATGCCTCTTCCTGCTTTAACCTATATCTTTGTCCTATTGAAATCAAAATCGGCTGTATAGTCCAAGATTTTTAGACTTTAAGGTTAGACAAAATCGGAACAAGCAAGTTTTTGGACAGAAGATGCCCAGAAGGGAACTGAACCACATATTAAAAGTCCTCGGATATCCTCCTTGTGCTCGCTTGGAAATTCAAGATGGCGTCCAGGATGGGCAATATGCCCTCATTTTTTTCCCTATTCTTACTTTCCATAGGCCAATTTGAAGTTTACTGAGCCCGCCAAGTTCAATTTCAAATTTTCCATGGTCTTATCCTTTTGTTGCTAGGGCTGGCGGTTGCCTAGCAACAGCTATTTCGTATTGGATTTCTCTAGAAACTAGGGCAATTAAGGTGGGTCGCTACCCTTGGGTCAAAGTCACTGAAAGTTAACAGAATCTCGCAATTTTTTTTTTACAGGCAGTTCAAGTTATATAAAATTGGAAAATGCAAAGAAAAATAGGGGGTCCCGAACTACTTTTTTAGATATAGAATTTTGAAAAATTAAAGTATTTTAATTTTTTTCTGAAATTGAGAAAAAATGTTAAAACTTCCATGATTTTTTTTTATATCAACCATTATGCGCAGAAATGTAAAACATCACATGTGAAACACCTATATGTTCTCCCTTACTGAAAAAATAATTTTTCAATTTTACGCCATGGCATTCTGGGTAAAAATATGGGGTTTCGGGAAAGAATACAAAGAAATCATCATTATTTGTAGCCTTAGTGGCTAAAAATAGTATTCAGTATTAACAGAATTTTTTTAAACTCTCTCAGAAAATAGTTCAGATCATTTGCCAACATAGAGAAGTAATTTTGATAGGGGGTCCCGGGCATATTTTTAGGGTTTTGGACCTTTGAAAATAAAAAATAATGCCAAAAAATGACTAAATTAATTATATATGGCACTGCATGATGGGTAAAATGGTAAAAATCTATATCTAAAATTGTCCTGATTTATACCCTTGGTTATTTCGAGCAATATCATAGCATCTATAGTGTTCTTAATAGTAAATATCTGCAATTTACTAGCACTTTTTTAAGAATTAGAAATATTATCAATTACCATTAAATCAAATATTCAAAGTGTTACAAAATGCACAATTTTGCTTCAAATAATCTAAATTTTTAACACAGTTTAGGGAATATATATATGTATCTGACTATGCAATTTTGGCCCATTCTGATAGATTTTAGAATTTGAAGAAATCAAAGGGTAGCGACCCACCTTAACAGTCAGAAAGGTATTGTACCCATACTTAATGCATCTAAATTGACCCCAATGGAGCAACGATGATATAACTGATTTGCTATGGTCCATTGTTACCTAGCAACAGCAAATACTTACCTAGCAACCACCTGCAAAGAGTGTATTCAGCTCTTTGGAAAATACTTTGGCTTTACAAAGGGCCATCTGAACATCACCTACCCCCACAATCCAATCCATCAAAAGCTTCATTGATGGTTACATTTTTGTGTCGCTATAAAAGGCAAGTGGTTGCCTAGCAACATACATTCTATATTATATTTCTAACCTAGAAACCAGTTAAAATATCAATCAGATATATTCATCTACCAATATCTCGACCCCACGACATGTAAAGGAGGGCACTGATGAAACACATACTAAAAGTCCCAGGAACTCCTCCTTGTGCTCGTTCCGGAATTCAAGATGGCGTCCAGGATGGGCAATATGCACTGTTTCCCTTATTTATTTCTATTTTGACTTTCCATATACCAATTTGAAGTTTACCTAGCCCCCCTAAACCAATTTCAAGCTTTTCCATGGTCTTATCATTTTGTTGCTAGGGCTGGTGGTTGCCTAGCAACAGGCATTTTGTATTGGATTTCCCTAGAAACTAGGGCAATTAACGGTCCGAAAGGTAATGTACCCTCATGCCTCTAAAATAGAATTTGGCTTTAAAAAGAGTAAGTGTAGGATCACCTACCACCACAAACTATTGGAAACCTTTTGAATGATGTCATTATTGTGTTGCTGAGGTAAGTGGTTGCCTAGCAACACATTCCATATTGCTACTCCCCAAAAACCAGGGGAAATGAGAGGCAAACTTCTACTACAACTACTACATATAAATGGACCTCTGATGAAGTGGGATAATGAAATGTGTTGGCATGGTGTGAAGTTGCTTAGAAACATCAGATATCTACCTCTCAACCAATGTGTTATAGAATCAAAGTATTTTCCAAAGGGCCAAATACACTCTTTCCAAGTGCTTGCTAGGTAGATATCTGCTGTTGCTAGGCAACCATGGACTACAACAAATCATTTATATCATCCTTGCTCCATTGGGGTCACTTTAGATGCAGTAAGTAGGGAATATGAAATGCCTGTTGCTAGGCAACCACCAGCCCCAGTAACAAAAGGATAAGACCATGGAAAAGCTTGAAATTGGTATAGGGGGCTAGGTTAACATCAAATTATCCTATGGAAAGTCAAAATAGAAAAATAGTGCATATTGCCCATCCTGGACGCCATCTTGAATTCCGGAAGATTTCCTGGGACTTTTAGCTACAAGTGTTACAGTAGCCTCCTTGGGATGTTTTGGGGGTTGAGATATTGGTAGATAGATATCTCTGATTAACATTTCTGGTTTCTAGGTTAGAATTTTAATATAGAGTGTATGTTGTTAGGCAACCACTTTCCTTAGCAACACAATAATATCACCATCATTGAAGCTTCCGATGGATTCTTGGGGTAGGTGATCTTCAAATGGCCTTTTGTGAAGCCAAAGTATTTTCCGAAGAGCTAAATACACTCTTTCCAGGTGGTTGCTAGGTAAGTATTTGCTGTTGCTAGGTAACAATGGACTATAGCAAATCAGTTATATCACTGTTGCTCCATTGGGGTCACTTTAGATGCAGTAAGTATGGGTACAATATTTTTCTGACTGTTAATTGCCCTAGTTTCTAGGGAAATCCAATAGGAAATTTACCTGTTGCTAGGCAACCAGCAGCCCTAGCAACAAAAGGATAAGACCATGGAAGCGCTTGAAATTGGTTTAGGGGGGCTAGGTAAACTTCAAATTGGCCTGTGGAAAGTCAAAATAGAATAGAATTAGGGAAATAGTGCATATTGCCCATCCTGGACGCCATCTTGAATTTCCGAGCGAGCACAAAGAGGATGTCTGAGGACTTTTAGTATGTGGTTCAGTACCCTTCTGGGCATCTTCTGTCCAAAAATTGGCTTGTTCCGATTTTGTTTAACCTTAGGTCCTATTCTGAGCTAAAAATCTTGGACTAGTAGGGAAAGCTATGTAAATGTAGGTCTACATGGAACAGTATATTTTGGTTTAGAACAAATACGTGACATGCCTTGGCAAAGGGGACTTTAGTACACTCACAATAAGGTCCCTATTCGCAGATGGTGCCACATGACATGAAGTCACAAATGAAACAATGCTCTTGCTTGGAAATAAAAAGGGTATCGTGAAATGTTATGATCTTCCTTAATTGGTAATAATTCAGTGATTGGCAAATTGTAGTCTGGCCTAAAATGCATTCCCAGTGTGCCGAAGATAATTTAACTGTTGATAGAGTAGGCCTATGAACACAGGAAAAAGTGCTCACGGATTCTCACTACCATTGTGCCATATGTATCGTCAATAGGGCATTAGCAAGATGATCAGTGGATAGCGCCATTCCCACTGGTACTAGGTCTATTCCCAGTACTCACAGCAACCAGCTTGGTCAAATCTCGTGGCCGAGATTAGGGTACAAACAGGGCTCAGGTATTGTGAGTAGGTTGTACCTGGACACTCCTAATGTCACCTGTGTCCAGTATAGTGTAGTGGTTAGCACTGTGGACTCATGATGCAGAGTACCTGAGTTCAAATCTCTTCCAGGCAATGCCTGGTAATCAAATTCATAAGCATAGCAATTTTGGAAACAGAATACATTATTCACAATACTAAAGAAAATTTAGAAATATGTATTTAAAGGACATAGTGTTATTTGGCCTGGTAGGGATTTGAACTTGGGCTCCCAGTATTATGAGTCCACAGTGCTAACCACTACACTATACTGGACACAGGTGACATTAGGAGTGTCCAGGTACAACCTATTCACAATACCTGAGCCCTGTTTGTACCCTAATCTTGGCCACGAGATTTGACCAAGCTGGTCCTTGCAGAGCAAAGGGTTATGATTGTTACCAGTGGTCCAAAAGGTGGAGCCACTGTATCTCGCTAATGCGGAATACCAGAGGAGTGGGGGTCATTATGATAATGTTCATCTCTCACAGTGGAGCACCCCTGAAATGGCCTGTGGTCGGGCCTATCACCTCTAGGGTCATCAGCTCATCATCATAAAGAATGAAACGCTAGCTGTGATCTCTGATTCTGAGAGTTCTCTAATGATAGTGTCAAAAAGCATCAGTACATTAAATGAGTTGATTAAAATGATGTGAGGTGATGGTATCAGATCTGTTGATGACAGAAACTATATTGGAGTATTACAGTCTCCGAGAAGGAGGACTCGACAAATCCTAGTCAGAGCTCCCTTCAGACTCAGCAGCACTGACCCTCCCTCTGGAGGCAAACACATGCAGAACATAATTATGTTGGGTCCAGGTCTCAGACAGGGAAATAAATGTTCACTATATTTCAATGCAACATAACAACCTGAATATGTCCCCCCCCCCCCAAAGACCCTTGATATAATAAACACAATTTCCAATCCTTGCCCCTCCTACAAAGAGAAAAGTGGGGGCAGAGGGGAATGGGCCCCCAATCAGAACTAATGGGGGCTCAAATACAAGTTTTCTATAAAATCCAATATTAGTGTGTAGGCTATGTGATGCATCATTTATGAAAGCCGATAATTAAAGTTGGTTGGAGTAGGCCCCCCTGGGCCCCCCAATGAAGATTTGCTTCCTTCGCCTCTGCCTAAACACTGTGTATAGATTGAAGTCTTTAGATCAAAGTATTAGATAAGTGTTCAAATTGTAGGGGGAGATCTAAATTTAAACACATAATCAAAAGTGTTCAAATAAACCTGTATATATAATATACAACTAGTTCTGCTATCTGCAATTGATGTCACCTCTGCATGGGATTCTCACTGTTCCACGTCATCCATTTGGCTCCTGGATTGAACAATGTTTCGCATGTCTTTGCCTCCAGAGCGGGTGTCGGAACGCCCCTCCCCCTGTTCTTAAGGGCCTATAAGGTTGTCAGTTTTTCTATTGTCAGTCAGGGGGGGTCCAGGGATTTCTGGAGGGGGAGGGCAAGATCTGGCTGAGGCTATCGACAGGGGGTGGGGGGATTTGTGTGTTCTCATTTATGCTAAATGTTTGCCTAATCATTTCCCTGAAAGTCCCCCCCCCCTACACCAAAGACCAAATAGTATTCTTTGCTCTTTGCCTACATATATAGGCTTCCCAAATACTCCTTTTCAGCATAGGCCTACACCTCTGCAGGGACCCTTTTGGCCTTCAGAAATACAGGATATCCGAAAGAATCCCATGCCTGAGGCTAGCAGAAGGAAAAACACTAGGAGGGATATTCTTGGCAGGTATGCTACCCCCCCCCCCCTTAGATTTACTATCACAGAAAGGTAGCCCTAAATGGGCCCCTCCACACTTTCTAGCAGAAATTACTCAAATGGTAACCCAAATAGGCTGCCTGTGCACATTGCAGCCACAATGTAGCAGAAGTATAGGGTCCCTCCACATTCTAAAGGTAGATCTGGGCCCCCTTACGAAAAACGCAGGCACACTACCACCATAAATCCTGGGCCACCCTCCATACCTCCATACCTTTCTAGCAATATATCTCTGAAAGGAAGCCCTAAATAACAACCCTGCACATGCATTTTCATGAATATTGAAACAAATTATTCTAACTGCCCTAATTGGCCTCCCAATTGGGGCGGGGGGAGGGGGGGGGCAAGTGTTCATGTTCAGGGGTTAGAAGTTCAATCAGGTAATACCAGGTGGATGCCAAAAGACTTTGTATGTAGAACTTAAGGTTCTTCACTCTGCCGCCTGACTAAAAGTGGGGGCACGTCGGGAACACCTAGCTGGCCTATACATATTATCCACCCAGCACACCTCAGATGTTCGTCGCCCTTTCCGCTATTCCTATATATGGAAGCAATCAAGAAACTTGCCCTACTCAGTAGAGTAATCATAATCATCTCTTATCAACAAGGGCTACCGAAGTTTTCTGCCTCGGGCAGGGACCTCATTTTTTGGTTTACAGTCAATTATGGTGAAAGAACACAAGAAAATATGACTAGAAAACTGAGATGGAACTCCTCAGTTTTATCTGAGCACATTTTGAATTTTTGTTTTCTTTTTTTAACCCTCCCACCGCCAGATTTCTCTGTAGTTTTGCCAAAAAATTGTAAAAATTATAAATATAAAAAATTGAAATGAGGTTTTAGTATAGTTACTCCTTGAATATTCGTTGTAAACACAAATGGAAAGTAGGATGCAAAAGAGGATGTCATAAGCATTAATATGTTACCAAACATGGGGTGCTTCGACTAGGATTTGTAAGAAAATATTTTCATCAGTTTTGAGTAATATTTTCTTGTTCAGCGGAGTGAATTTGGCGGTGAGAGTTTTTTTTAAATACCCGTCTTAATTAAGACTTTTTCCCGGCAAAAAAGAAAGCATAGGTTTCAATGGGGAATTGTGAGGATAAAATTGAGAATTTGCAAAAACACTTTATTATTTCAACATATCCTAGCGCCCAATAATTGACCCTATAGATGCAATGTGCGAAACCAAAAATAGTGGGCAGTGGCCAATCATGACTACCATAAAACCTCGCGTATAAGCCTAACTCGCGTATAAGCCGCTCCTAGAGTTTGGGCCGATCCTATAAGCCGCAATAGAGAACTGAGTTTGGTAACTTTCAGTACTGTACCATAGAAGCAAAATCTCGCGTATAAGCCGCACCCTGACCCTGGGCCGATCATATAAGCCGCACCGACGATCTGACTCGCGTAGGGTACTGTAGAAATTTGAAGTCAAGTACACTCATTATATCTATAGAAAGAACAGACAGCCCCTCCCCTAACACATCAGAAAAATGTTAAACCTCTAGGTTAGACCTCTAGGAGTAGAGCATGTAGTTCATAACTCTGCTGCTAAACTGTGCTACTCAAATTCCAGATCGATTTTTACTTCACAAGTTTTACACCAGAGGGCAAAAGTATGTGACCCAGGTGATTTTACCCAAATCCAGGTGACCCTTCAGATGTGGCTGTGAACAAGTCCCCATGAACACCAAAGGTCTGCTAGTAGACTGAGTGTGCTAACAGCCTTCAGACATACACTGTAAAAAGTGTTTCTAATTTAAACACATAAATTTATCCAAACACATTAAAGTTTAACACTTTCACTGAATCTCAGCATCTAAACACTTTCTTCTGTCAGCAGGTACAGGGATATTGCCGCTGGTGATGGATGGGCCTACAAAAGTGAAACAATAGTGGGCAAGGCCAGTTTGGCTGGCTCACTGGAATATTCTGGACAGCACTATCTACTGATTATTGTGGACATTACCTAAATTACCATGGATGTTAAACAACATTATAGGTACTGTATTTGACTAAGAAGAGGCTGTATATGGGCGAGAGCCTGTAGAAGGAGTAGGAGAATAATACCAGTGGGCTAGCCAAACTGCCATCACACACCATTTTTCACTGGTGCAGCTCACCCATCACTGGCGGCCATATTCCTGCACACGTTTACAGAAAAAAGATTAGATTTTGCCATCAATATGTTTGGGTGAAAGTGTTTAAAGTTCATACACATTTTTTACAGTGTATGGGTGAAGGGTGCAGTGAGCAGTGGGACCAGGTGATCAAGCTGACCTGGCCAGGTGACTTCAGTAAGGGGACCATGTGTCAGGCTTTGCTTGGAATTAAATAGTCTATAAAAGAATGATAAAACTATAGCACCCTCTTAGATTTGATGATTACATATTGACTTCTAGGTATACACATTGTGCAATGATATCGTTGTGTATAGATGCTATTTTTTACCCAAAATAATAGCATGTAGCCTATTCAAGGGGGAGTATACCCTTTTCTCTGGGCACACTGGTGGCAGTCAGCACACTGCTGGGTATCACTAGTACTCAATACTGGGTTATAGTGGAAAACTAAAGAAGAGCAAAAAAGGTTTGGAGGATATATTTATTGATTGATAAATAATGTATAATATAACATAAGGGAACGGGCGAAACTGTACATATATATGTATGAATATGTATGGGTATAGTAGATATACATTGAATAAGTGGGGGGAAGCAGTATACTTTAAGATACAAGTACAGTGAGATTAATATAATAAGAGAAAAGAAAGTCGTCGCATACATTAAGTCACATGTAAATCGGGCAAGCCCAGTACGCGGGCCACGCAGTAAATAACGAATATAAGGAACATGTATAAATAATGTTATAAGGTCCTGTAATGGTAGACTTGGCCACAATAAGAGTCAAAGTTATATGGACTAAATATATTCAGCTCTGTGGCCAGGGTCTAGAGCCCGAGCAGGAAAGCAACAAATAAACTAGGATCCGGGCTGACACAGCTGGTGGGAAAGATAACAGCGGTATAAAATCCAGGTCAGGAGATAGGCTAAGATCGGGAAGACGAACGACGAATGGGGAACGCGGCCTCAGCGATGCGAGCAAGTAGTACAGGCAAATGGGGCAATGCGTCGGGGTTAAAATCCATATGGCCAGGACGTCCGTGGCCGGGGTCTTCGAGAACAGCATGTGGGGTAGGTAGTGAAGGAGGCGGTCAACCAGGGCCTCAGGGGCAGCATGTGGGGTAGCTGGTGAAGGAGGCGATCACTAGGGCCTCGAGAGCAGCATGGGGGGTAGGAGACGACACAGGCTGAGGGCCGGCCCCGAACACAACATGGCCACGACCATCCCCTGCCTAATTTATTCAGGATGGTCTTGAGTAGGACCGCCTAATGGCCAATCAATAGAGATGAGAGATGACGCTGACGAGCAATCAATAGGTGCTGGGTGTGGTCATGAAGGGAAGCTGAAATAAAGTAAAAGAAACAAGTATAAGCCTGAGGGGAAAGGAAAGCGCAGTCAGTTATCAGTGAGCGTTTGGGGGAGTACGATCGAGAAGACCAGATGGCACTGTGTAACTCCTGAGGAGTATGTGTGTGGTTCTAAAGGTTTAACATCGGTTTAACATTGACTAACAACGGTCCTGTGATCTAGACGTTGGGAAATATGGATCATTGGAATCTGTGCATTTAGGTGTAACGTTTCAATTGGAGTTATTGTGTAACGACATTGCCACCGGAATTGTATATTGAATGTTCTATTCACATGCTAACCTGGAGTCCTGTATTCTGGAGAGAACCATGGAGTTAGTGATACAGTATACCGGTTTTATAAGCATGGAGCTGGAGAGTCAATTGTTTAGACTGGCCGACCTGATGAATTGGAAACTGATAGTATGTGTATACCCCGGATCCATAGTGGTGACCGGAGAGTAACCATTAGATTGCACCTGTGTTCTCGTAAAACCGCTACCAGATCCGTCGGTATCATAGAGAAGCGTATAAGGTCATCTTCGAGACATGTTGACGATTATGATATGGACATATAATAACCTAATTGAAATCAGGTTGAAAGTATTTATTGGTTGATTGCGTGGAGACTTATACATTCTGGATTCCCTAAAGGATTCCTGCTGGATATTTATATGTATACTTTGCCTTGACTAAGGCCGTCGCGTATAATTATCAACGCAAGCCCTGGAGCTAAATGATAGAAATGATGTACATATCTCTATATATGTGAAGGGAAGGCTGTGATTATAACATATACCTGTGAAAGTGCTCTATATATATTATAACATCCACAACATCAAATAAAGCTGGATCTCACTACCCTTGCGTTATCTTTGGGCGGAAGCCTACCTCTGACTAGTTTACCCCACAGAGTAGGAGTGTAGAAGGCGAATGTTGGACCCCATTTAAGTATACTAAAACGCTATGTTTGTATAGGACATTAACTATAGCCCAGATGGTGGTTTGCTCTGGTTTGGCTGAGATGGACTTTCATGTCTCTGACGCCATTCCCCGTACCGCCCAGCGGCTCGCTGCCATGGGGGGCGCCCGGAGGGGGTGAGCAATGTATAGAGCACACAGGACACAGCAGTAAGGTACACATAGGGCTAACGGACCAATTACATGGGACCACAAGCAGAGAGGAGGATATATAATTTATAGACACAGAAGGAGAAGGGGAGGAATCAACAGAAGAAGAGATTAATGAAAGGAGCCTCCAACAGGGGACTGATCAACCCAGGAGGGGGCTGAGATCGTCAGGGGCGGTAGAGGAGATAAGCCTAGGATATAGGAACAGAAGAGAGGTGGCAATTAAGACAGGAAAGAAAAAGGACAAACCACACACATCCCGGCCAGGTGAAAGGGAAGAGCTACCCGAGGTAAGGCCTATACCAACAGGAGCAACACCCTACCCAGGACTGTCGGCGGTACTGTGCCGGCCAATACATAAGGAAACTGACAGGACATCACCTGGACCACCTATAGTAAGAAACAGTGAACAAGAACAGGTGGAAAACGGGCAGCGGCGAGGGGCCCACGGGGCCATGGTTGGAGCAGCTGACAATGACTTAGAGGTGGGGGGAGAACCAGAAAACCAAGAGAACAGAGAACCACAGAACAGAACAGTAGAAAAAGGGGAGGGCGAGGGAAAAGGGGAGAACAAAGAATCAGAAAAGGAAGAGGGAAAAGAAAAAGAAGAAGAAGCATCGGAAGCTGGAGAACTAGAACAGGAAGAACCAGAAGAGGAAGGAGAAGAAGGAGGAGAAAGTAGAACAGAAGAGGAACGGGTGGAAGGAGAAGAGGAGAGTACAGAAGGAGAAGGGGAAGAGTTGGAGAGAGAAGAAGAAACAGAAAAAGACCAAGACAAACAGACTCCGATAGTAAAAGTTACAGAGCGTATATACAGCGAGGGAGAAAGAGAAGAAGTAGATGGGGAGACAAAGGGAGAACTGATCACAGCCACCGATAGTGGCACACCTCTAAGTCATAACCTCGGAGAGGGGGGGCATTTAGAGACAGTAGTTAGGAAGTTATTCATAGAAAGAAAACGACTAGGGAGAAAGAGAGAAGGGACAGAAAACGAGAAAGACAGAACTCCAGCAACTAGTAAGACATATAGCACAAATGAAGGGGAAGATGGTACAACAATAATAGGAGGGGAACAAATCAGTCTAACACCAATACAAAGAGAGATAACGAGCCCTTTCTTTAAGGAATACAATATAATACAGGAGCAGGAAGACAGTGAGACAGAAGAATCATTGACACAGAAAAGAACAGAGGAATATGTATTACAGCATGCACGGGATGGAGAAGCAATAATAACACAGGTAGGGATACAACAAAGACTACAAAGCCCAAGAATAGCTATAATACAGCTACAGGAAAAAGGGAGCATAGAAGAAACAGCAAAGAAAGGAACACCAACACACAGAGAAGGACAGAATATAGGTCTGAGCCAGGAAGAGCAAGCGAAGGGGATCCAGGAAAAAGGAGACGAAAGGAATAGGGTAGAAAGGAAAAGAGACATAGTACAATTAAAAAAACCATATAAACGAGGAGCAGAGGATAACAGGAAGCAACAGGAGACAACAGGAAGAATACAGAGAAGAAGCAAAAAGGAAGTGGGAGAGAGCTGCAACAAGAGAGAAAGGAACAGAGGAAGAAGAAACAACAACTGAGGAAGGACAGAAGGTAGTAGAAAGAGGAGAAAAGGAAAAAGGGATAAATGAAAAGAACAGGAGCCAAGGCCTGAAAAGAAAGGAACCGATTAGAAGCAGAAGTAGTAGTGAGGGAGGACTCGTGAGTAGTGGAGAGGAAGAAGAAGGAGACCACAGAAAGGGAGGCAGAAGAAGTAGAAGCAGCGATAGCCAATTGAGACTAAATAAACAGGGACTTTATGAAGACGTACTGCCAGGAATAGGGATAGGGTATTGTAAGAAAACAACAACAACCGAGGAGGAGGACAAAGAAAGAGCAGCAGAAGAGAGAGATAGGAAGCTAGAAGAGACAAGGAAGAGAATAGAGAAAGCAAGAGCGGATAGGGACAGAGAAGACAGGGAAAGAGAAGAGAGACAGGAAATATTAAAAAGAAGATTATTGAAAGAAGGGGAGGAAAGAGCAAACAATAATAGGATAAGAGAAAGAGAAGAGGCAGAGAAAAGGAGATTAGAAAGAGAGAGGATAGCAAAGGAAGACGAGGAGAGAAATAACAGGAAGACAGTATACTACCCAGAAGAGGAGGAGGAACAAGAAGAGGAGGAGGCTGTAGAAGTGGGAGGAATAGACGACATCATGCCTAACCCAAGCCTAAAGCTGCCTACCTTTACGGGAAAGCAAGGTGAAGACTATGAAGAATTTCTGGATGAGATAAAAATGATTTCGGGGGTGTGCGGATGGACACCAGACATAGAATTAAAATACGTCAAACTATGCATAAAAGGAGCAGCAGCCACTTGGATGAAAGCCATACAGGAACGAGAAAAAGATTCATTGGATAAAGTCAGGAAGATACTGAAAGACACATTCGATGACAATAGATCCCCATGGCAAAAACATCAGGACCTGACTCATTTAAAACAAGAAAAGGGTCAGTCAGTAAGGGATTTTGCCCTGCAGGTGAAAGAATATGACGGACCGGGCAAGGACGATTCATCTATGATATCAGTATTTGTATCAGGGGTAAAAGACAGTATCGCGGAAGAATTAGAAAAGACAACCCAGTTAACATTCAATGCAGCGGTGCAGAAGGCAGAACTACTGGAATCCATAGAAAGAAGGAGACAGGGAAGAAAGGTAAAGCTAGGGATGGCCGAGGTATATGAGACAACAGATAACAGTCTAAGGGGATATGAAAGAAATGAGAGAGAGATGAACAGAATGATGGAGATGTGCGCCATGGAATACAGGAACCAATGGTCGGAAAAGAATGAGGTACCGACAACATGGCAGGAAAACAAAGGGGGAGACAGAAGAGGTGATTATAACAACGGCAACAGACAGGAACCCCAAAGGGCACAGACAACGAACAACAATACGGCAGGAAATGGATGGAATAACAGGGATGGAAGGAACAACGGGGGAACCGCAGGAGGAGGAAATGGGTACAGAGGGAATGCCAATCAATACATGAACAACAGGATACAAGGACAAACAGAGGAGATGGACAGCAGAGAAAAGGGTTCAATGAGAGCAAGAGAGTACGTAAGGATGATAGGGGAGCAACCACCTGGCGCGGCAGGAGGATTCAGGGAAAAGTACTGTCTCATCCACGACACTAGCACACACACCACGGACCAATGTTACTACTTGAGCCAATATAGGGAGAGTATGAGAATGAGAATGCCCCAGAGCAGGAGGGAAGGACCAAATCAGGGAAACGGAGTGGCTGGTCCGTTCCAACCCCGGAATTAAACCTGTTAAGCAGGGACGGATCAGTGAGACCCATGGAAGAGAAGGGACAGTCACCTATGTTTATAGAGATGAACATAGGATGGAGAACATACTATGGTTTAGTAGATACAGGAGCATCAGACTGCTTTATATCAAAAGAGACATTGGAGGAGATAAATGAAGACCAGGTCTGGGAAAGAAAGGAAGTCAAAGAGATATCAGTAAAATTAGGGGACGAGACAGACAGAAAACTAAAGGAGATAGTGAGACTGAAATGTAACCTGCAGGGCTCAGGGGTATGCTACCAATTTTACGTGGTAGACAAACTGATGTACCCCATTATAATAGGAAGAAACCTACTGAATGACACACAGGCAGAAATTAAGATGACGGAAGGGAAAGTGACGTTGTTCACAGGGGACCCTGTTTCAAGCATAGGCAGCATGGTGATAAAACCATGGGAAGAGAAAATAATACAGGTAGCACCTTGGAGGAGAGACAGTGGGCGATATGGAGAAGTGGTCAGATTGGAACCATCAAACCTCACCGTAGCAGGAGTGGAACATGCTTTAAACTACACGGATAGAGGATGGTTTACGAAAGTGTGCAATGCCACACCGGATCCAATATTCATTGGTAGGTGGGACGTGCTAGCATATGCAAAAGAGGGGAGAGCAGACCATCTCAGGTTAGAGAATACATTAGGACACCTGGAAATAGATAAGTCAATAAAGGAGTGTATGGCTATATATAAAGACAACGGGGAGGAGAGAACCCAACAAACAGAACAGGTAGGCACAAGATGGGGAGAGAGACAACAAAAGGAGGGCAGAAACACAGAAAAGGAAGAAAAGATAATGAAGCTAGAAATGCCCGATACATGTATGAATCAAGAAGAACAGATACAGTTTAAAAAGATGCTAGTCAGAAACAAAGACACATTGGCGTTCAGTATGGAGGAGATAGGACACTGCACATGGCAACCAATGAAGATAAGAGTGGACGAGTCAAAGGGACCATGTCAAGCCAGACAATTCAGATATTCCCCACAGAAAATGGATATAATAGACACGCAGATCAGACAGCTGTTGAAACTGGGTATAATAGAACCCAGTAACAGCGCGTGGCGCAGCCCTCTGGTAGTAGTACAGAAAAAGGACGGTAAGCCCAGGCTATGCACAGACTATAGGGTGCTGAACATGATGACAGAGGACGACACCTACCCAACACCAACAGCTAGAAGCTTGTTCCTATACATGGCTTATAGAAAACCAGTTATTTTCACATGTATCGATTTACTAAGCGGATACCATCAATGTGACTTACACCCGGATAGCAGGAAGTATTCAGCGTTTGCATCACCGCTGGGGGTGTACCAGTGGAAGAGAGTACCATTTGGCATGAGACAAAGCTCATGGCAATTCACAAAAATAATGTCACTAGCACTGGCAGGACTAATGCCACGAACATGCTTGGCCTACTTAGACGACATCATAATATTCGACCCTAACGTACAATCACACATAGAAAATGTGGAGAAAGTGCTGAAGGCACTACAGGGAGCAGGACTCACGGTAAAACCATCCAAATGTGAATGGGGAAAGAAAGAAATAAACTTTCTCGGGCACACAGTAAACGCAGAAGGACTGGGAACACAGCCTAGGATAATAAAGAAAGTACAGGAATTCGGCAGACCAAACAACAAGGAAACTCTACAGTCGTTTCAGGGGCTGTGTAATTATTACAACAAATTTGTAGGAAATTACGCCACATTGGCAGTACCGCTGAACAAACTGTTGAGAAAAGGCGTACCGTTTGTATGGTCGGAAGAATGTGAAAGAGCATTTAAAACAATACAAGACAAACTGACCAGCCCACCATTGCTGGTACATCCAGAGATAGGAGGGCATTTCTATATACTGACGGACGCATCAAATATGGCCTGCGGCAGTGCGGTATGCCACCTGAAGGACGGTGTAATGAGACCAGTCATCTACTATGGATACACATTCACCAAAAGTGAAACAAACTATACCATAACGGAGAAAGAAGGATTGGCTGTGATAAAGACATTAAAACACTTTGAAAACATGCTAGGAGGGTCTAGAATCACTATAATAACAGACCATCAACCCCTTATACCACTACTACAACAAGCAGCAAAGGCGCCTTCAAAGAGGTTGATAAGATGGAGCTTGGCACTGACAGACTTCAACTATGAGATAAAGTACGAACCGGGAAAGACACACTACCTACCAGATTTTATATCTAGGGTGCCATTAAGCGATCAGGAAATAGGAGTGGAGGAAGAAGGAGAGGAATTTGAACCAGAGGTAGGATGTGAGTTGTTGGCAATAGAAGTGGGGACTGGGAGTTCAAGCGGAACGAATACAACCTCCAGCAGCGAAGAGGAAGTAACACCACAACAACAACCAAAGCCACAAAGAGAAACCAACAGGTATGACCGGCCACTGAAGGATATCATAGAAGGAAGACCCAGAAAGCAGGCCAGAGTGAAAAAGAATGAACCGGAAGATATTCCAGTAGGGAGGGAAGAGATTACACAAAAGGAGATCAGAATCGAACAAGAGAAAGACCCTGAATGTAGACCCATAATGGACTATCTGATGAAAGGGGTACTACCAGAATCAGAAAGGGAAGCGGCGGCCGTGTTAGCAAAGGAAGGCTTCATGGGTATAAAACAGGGAATATTATATAAGTTCAGTGATCCTAGAAAGAAGAAGACACAGAGAAGCATGGAAGTGAAGGCACGCACAATGGTACCTAAAAGTATGATACCTAGGGTGTTATACCTGATGCACGACGACATATTGTGTGGGGGCCACATAGGAACAACAGCACTAAACAACAAGCTAGTGGAATCGTTCTACTGGAAAAACATGTACATGGACATAGTAGAATATGTAAGGAGGTGTGAAAGATGCGCCCTTAGGAAGAGAGCACCGCATTTTAAGGCAAAGGCCAGGTCTTGGGACATGCCAGACTACCCATGGCAGGTAGTACAGACAGATTTCATAGGACCGATTAGGAAATCTAAAGAAGGCTACAAATATATAATGACCTTCATAGACCTGCTCACGGGATGGCCGGAGGCGTTCTGTACCAAGGATTGTACAGCCACAACAGCAGCTACAGTGTTCTTGCAACAAATGGCATGTAGGTACGGCAGAATAGAGGTAATGTGTAGTGACAGAGGAAGCACATACCTGGGGAAAATGTTCAGGGAAATTACAGCCCGGCTGACATGTAAACAAAGGTTCACAAGCTCGAGAAATCCGACCGGAAATGCCAGGGCAGAAAGACTGCACAAAACATTGGAGGACGTCATAGCATGTTATGTGACAGAGGATCACGAGTACTGGCCGGATCTGCTAGGAATAGCACTATGGAATATCAGGAGCAATATCAGCCTGAGAACGGGACACTCGCCCTATACCCTTATGTTTGGAAGGGACCCTACGCCGATAGGTTACCCCGAGGAGAGGGAGGAACCACAGGTGGGCAGTGAGGCTGAGTGGTTCATAAGGACAAAGCACTGTATAGAGCTATATAGGCAAATGGCTAAGGAACACGTCAATGTATATGAAACCAAAATGAGGGCTGGACAAAGGAGCAAGGCCGGTAGCCTTCAAAGAGGGAGAATATTGTTGGTACTATGACCCCATGTGTGCAGAGAACAATGTATCCAAGTTCGCGGGGAAGTATAGAGGACCATACAGGATACAGGAGGTCAAGGGAGACAATAGGGTACAGCTGAGGTCAATCAAAACTGGAAAGATGATAGGACACCTGACGAATGTAAACAAGCTGAAAAGAGCGTATTTGGAAACAATAGTGGAAGGGGAGGGAAAAATAGTAGGAATACCAGGTAACAGAATACAGCCCGTGGATCACACAACCCGAAGGGATGACATGCTCGAGATAGAAGGCAGCGGCTCTCAGGAAGAGCCAACCCAACCCAACATAGGGAGGCCTAAACCGGATGTCATTCACGAAGAAAATAAGAGAACCCAAAATGAACAGAGAAATTCAGGAGACACTCAGGACAGTGACTCGGACACTCAGAGGAGTGAGGGGGGGTCCCCAGAGGAGCAAATCCGCCCCCCCCCCCCCGATAGGGTGGTAGGGCCTGATAATATTGGCCGGGCCACACCCGAACAGATCATTCCGGGAGTGGATAGAAAAACGTGGCGGGCAGCCATTAGAATTGCCCAAAGTTTAACAGACAAAAGAGACAAACAGGAGAAAATTTTAGGGAAATGGAGCAAGAGACAGAGAGCTAGTAGTGAGGAAGAGGAGAGCGACGAAAAACAAGAAGAACAAAGGGAAACAAAGAAAAGAGGGAGAACTAAAAATGTAGACATAAGTAGGCGATTACTGCAAGAGAAGGAGAAATTAGAGAAACAGAGACAGGAGAAGAAGACAGCCAGAGCGGACAGAGCGACAGAGAGGAGAAAAAGAAGAGACAGAATAGAGCAATTAGCGGCTAAAGCTAGGAGTGAGGAAGAAATAAGCGATGAGGTGGTGATACCTAAAGGCAAAATAAAAAGACAACCACGACAAGGAAGGGAGCAGCTGAGCAGCTCCAGCGAGTAAGGAGGGTAGGGGGAAGGGGGGAGGGCACGATGCAGCAGTACCCATGCACATCTCCAAGCATACAGACGTACCCGCACAGACAGGGAGCAGCTCAACACAAAGGGGAGAACCAGATACAACCTCACCAATAGGATTGAGAGGAAAGGGCCACTGAGGCCATACAGAGACATACTAGTGGAATTAACAAGGCAATGAAAGAGTATACTGGAAAACACAACAGGTATAAAGGAGCCGACATAAGTGTAAGACAATTAATCAGCCAACTGGAGGACAATCAATTGATATTGATGGAAAGGGACAGCGGAAAGGAGGAAAGACCAACCATAGGTGAAGGGGAAACACTAAAGGAGATAGTAACTATAAGTGAGGGAGAAGAAGAAGGTGGAAACACTAGGTTCACCGACGAGGAAGGGGAGGAAATACAGGAATTGGACGAATTTTTACAGGACTACTGGACGTATCAGACATCAAAGGAGTCGGCAAGCCAAAGGGAGAGTGAGAAGAGACAGGAGATAGTAAGGAGAAGTAAGAGGATTGAAAAGAAAGGAAGGTATTACTACGGAGAAGCCACAACCCCATGCTTCAGGAAAGGGGACCCTGAAAAGGAGGGTTACATAACTGGAGAGGAAAAGAATTGGAGAATAAGGGAAGGAAGGAAGGTAGGAAAGGGAAAAAGGGAGATAGAATACAAAAGAAAGAGGCAGGGGGTAGAGGAGGAAGGAGAGAAGGAACAGGAGGAACCACTGGATTACTCCAGGAAAGGGAAACAGATCAGAAAGAATAGTGAAGTAACAAACAAACAAACAAAGGAAGCATCCACTCAGACAAGGAAAGCTTGGAGGCTAAATATTATAATAGAAGGAAAAAGTGGAGGAGAAGACACCAGGGAGGTAGATACACAAACAGAAAGTACAGGAGAGGACACAGACAGGCCGTACTACCTGGAGGACGGAGAACAGTATATAGGGGAAGGGTATAAATGTAACTGGTGTCCACTGGTGTGGCCTACAGAAGGTGGCAGGAGGGAACACTTTGAGATAATACACCAACCCAGAACAATACGATGTAGCATATGCAAGGGAATGTATGCATCGCGACATGGACTAAAGAGACACATCAAGAGAATTCACTGTAAGAAGACAGACGAGAGAAAAGAGGATGAGTAGGGAAACAGCTAGAACCCAATGGAAGGACTCATCGAAGGGGAGGAAGGCAGAAAAAGGGAATAAGGAATATGACAAAATGTTGGTAACAGCAGGAAAGTACAAAGGACAAAGAAGAGGGGATGTGGCCGATGTCATGTGGACCCCAGGATACTACTTGCCGCCTTTGTTTAAGAAGGAGAGAGCCTCCCTTTTCCAGCTATGCATGCAGAAAATATCACAGAGTAGAATCAACATTGACGCACTGCCAACAGTATTAAGATGGCAGGTCAATAAACACCATATGAAATTTGGGGTGAGGATGATAACAGACAGTAGATACTATACCCCAGTATGTTATGTACATGCTGCACTGGAGGCCAGGATGAAGTGTAGACAATGCATCAGAAGAAGGGACGCATGGGATATGCTAATGCTAAGGATACAGAAATTACATATCACTGAAGGAATACTGATCAGCGAAGGGAAGAGAATGGCGATCAAAGCCGAGGAGAGAGCAGAACAAAGGAGATTGGCAGTGGAGAGGCCAGTAAAGACAAAAACAAAGGATGGCCATAAAACTATATAAAATTTTAAAAGGAGGGTTGGACGTCCAAATTCAGGGAATAGAAATAGTGAGGTAGAAAAAAGGAGAATATGGGGGGAATGGGAGGGGAAGGGGGGAACCGAGATATAAAAGACAAAGAAGAAAACAAAAAAGGGGGGGGGAGGAAGAACGGGGACCAGACGACAGAAGGATAAGAGGACCAGCAGGAGGAGCGGACGGACCAGTCGGAGCCGAGGAGCCAACGAGGCAGGAGGTAGAGACCAGCCACCCACTACCATGAGACACAGTGCGGGCCCATAACACCACAAACCACGTACCACAGTTGATGGTTGGAGTGGTGAGCAGTTAGGAGGAGCTCAGGGCGTGGAGACTGCACAACAACAGCTACTCACCGGGGAGCCCCTGGAGGAGGGTTGCTACAAGCAATAATAATACAGAACAACACGAGATCAGCACTACAGGACCACAAGCAAAGAAGGGAGAGGAGTACAGACTAAACAACATAACGGAGCCCTGCAGGGTAACCTGCAGGGAGGAGAGAGGAAATAGAGACAGACAACAGAAACAGTGGAAATGGCAGGGCGAATGATGAGAACATTTATATGTGATAAAGAGACTCAACAACGGATAGAAGGCCAAACAGTACCCATACAGACGATTGTAGAAAAACAGCAACCTTTATATTTAACTAAGGAAGGAGCTGTAATTGACATGATACAGGTCAATTTGAATGGACCAGGGAGACTAGAATGGAGACTACTAACAACAGAGGGAATAACAGCCGGATGTAAGTCAGTGGCCGAACATGGGAGAATAGTAATGGCAATCAACACACCACTCAACATGCCCGAACTGCAGCTGTGTGTAGAAAGGAACGAGGAAGGGGAAGAAGTCATGATAGGGAAGAGAGCAGAATGAACGGCGACCAGAGGAAAAGAGGGGGAGTGCTATTTGAAGCACTAGAACGTATAAGACAACAAACAAAGGTAGTAGCAGATTTTAGAAAACTACAACTGAGGGAGGACGATCTAGTAGAGGACGAATGGAGTAGTATGGACAATACAGAACAATATGTACAACATAAAACAATGTCAACACCAAAAGGACATATAGTGACATGTTCTACAAGCATAACATACAGCAGAGTAGACGATGAAACAGCGGTAGTATATATACCGATCAGCACAGAGAGACAGGAAGGAGAGGTAGGAGACAGTTATAGAGCGTTCGGATTGAAGATAATACCATTCCAAATGATGGGAGAGGGACAAACATGCCTTACAATACCCGTGTACAATGACAAGATAAAAGGAATGAGCCAAATGATAGGACTTACCGGTAACTGTGTATGCCTGGTGTGTGTAGCTACTCTTGTGAAGGAGGCTAAAATGAAAGGAAAACATATATCAGAGTATGTGCACAGGGCAACCACAGTACCATATTATTTAGAAATGAGACAAATGCACACGCCTGGATGGGTAGAGGGAATGAATCGACTGTAAAATAAGAAAGGCAGACGACATGGGCCAAATAATACAATGCATGGGGCTACAACCCAACACACCATTTGACCCCGAGCCATATAAAATAAAGAAAATGACACCAGTAAGACAAAGTGCTATCAGAAGGAAACCCCGAGGTAAACAATATATAGGGCCGAGGACGGGGGAAAGATACGACATTGTAAATAACATAAGTACAGGTGAGCCAATGTATATTACAGCTGAGACACACCACAGCCAGGTACAAAGAATATAAAAGGAACCTAGGATAATCAAAGGAACGTACCGAGTGTGGGGCAGAAACGGCGGGAGAATCAGGTGGAGTCCGGGAAGCAGGAGAAATCCCATAGGGAGCAGTAGAAGCAGAGCTGTTAGAGGCAGTACGGCGACAAAGGCGGAGACGATGGCTCCGGCGGGGCGCCATACCGGATGAGGCAGGACTAGGTGATCCCACGGAAGAGCCTGAAGATATATCCAGGCACACAGGTAGATACGACGGCCCACGACACATGGAGGCGGGGGTGGGGTCCGGCACCATCACCTCCAGGCCAGAGGTCAACGGTATCAGGAGCCCTGAAGAGGAAGGGGCAGAAGAGACAGAAGAGGCTGAAGTCACAGTAGTCACAGGAACAGTGGCAGGAAGAGAAATAGAAGTAACAGAGGCAGGGTCATGGGAAATAGAAGCACAGGTGGAATGGGTAGTAGGGAGGCTCATCACCAATGAGGGTGTGTTGGAATTAGTGGCAAAAGGAGAACTGAGGTGGGAAGTGACAGTGTTGACAGTAGAATGGACAGAAGTAGAAGAATGGGAGGTAGAGATAACAGAAGAAGTAGTTTGGGAAAGAATAGAGGAAGAAACAGGAGATGAGAACCAGGAAGAAAAAGGAGACATGTACTCAGAAATAGAGGACCAAAGAGCAGTGGGTGTGGCCTGTTGAACAGAGGAAAGAAGGGCATCATAACGGGTGGCAGAGTCCACACGAACAAAGAAGTCATGGATGGAATCAGAGGAAGATAGATCCAAAGGGAGAGAAGAAGAGGTGGAAGCAGGCATAGGAAGAGGCAAAGAAGAAGGGAGAGACAGAGGAGGTAAAGGGAATGGAGAAGGGGCGCTACCCACATCAACGACACAAGGAGTCAGGAGAAGAGGATCAGAGGTAGGAACGGCATCAAGGGAAGGAGGAGATATAGAAAGAGAGATAGGAGCGGAGAGAGGAAGAGTTGGCAAGAGCAGGGGAGGAGAAGAGATAGTCACAGCAGTGACATCATCAGAAGGAACGGAAACAGGAGGGTCGGCGACTGAAACGGTCCCAGAAGAGGGAGTAGGAACAGAAACCACTGAAAGAAGAGGAGAAGCCACAGGAACAGAGGCCACTGCAAGGGGAGAAAGAGAATAGGCGGGAGTACAAGTCGTTGGTATAGAGATAGAAGGAAGGGAAGAAGGCTCAGTCATATTAAGAGCCAAAGGTGTAGGAGGAGGCATAGGAGTATCAGTTCGAGGAAGGGAAGGCACAGAGGAAAAGGAGGGAGAAATGGCGGGGGGAGAAGAGATAGAAGAAGTAATAGGCACTTGAAAGGGAGAGGGAGATGCAGAGCCGGTAGCAAAGGTGGAAGGGAGAGCGGAAGGCATGGAATAAACAGGAGGAGGGAGAGAAGAAACAGGGGGTAGAAAGGCAGGAGGCTCCGAATAAGGATGCCAGTTGGATCCATAGGGAGCGCTGGGAGGAGGATACCAGTGATGAGCCGGGACCTGACCGTCTATCCTCCAGGCACGCACAGCAGCAGGGGGCATGGAGGTAGCCACCTGGGCTAAGGCACGAACCACATCAGAAGTAGGCGGATTGGTCACATCACCGGGTAACATGGTGATAAACCCAGGTAGGGCTGAGCCAGGAGCGGACATATAAGCCTGACGGGTGGAGACAATAAATACCCGGCCTATGGGCATCAGATCCAGAGGAAGATAGACCAGTCGTCCATGAAAGAGGCAGGAATAATAGTCCGACATGATGTGCGGTGTAGCTAATCCCGGGGGGAAATGAGAAGGGGGAATACAGGGGAAGACTGGAAAGGGGCCTGGGAAATAAAAAGGCCAACAGGGACAGATAAGAGCAACTAGGGAGAGAACAGGACTGAAAATGAACCCATTAAGATAAGAGTATCACATAAAAAGGGAGAAAAACTAGAAAAATACAAAATGGAGGGGAGAAGGAAGGCACTGTGGATAGCCTATATTGTGCTGGGGAGTGTAATTTTGGCACCAGAAGGAGGCAACATATGTCCTATTATACAAAGGATAGAATTGGGTGTCATAATGCAAAGTGGAAAGATCATAACTACCAGTGATGAATCCCACGTCACACAAGTATTCGTGGTGGAGATACCAGAAGTGAGACCACCAATGAATATAAGTAGCATATATGAACAATGTAAAGAAAACTTGGAAGGGTTATGTAACAATGCGAGCCAGAATAGGACACTGATATACGAAGACAGTTGTGATAATCTAAAGACAACAGAAACATGGATGGACGCTGCCACTCAGGAGCTGATAAATACGAGAAGGTCACTAGTGAGAAGGGTAATGAAAGGAATAAGAAAAGAAGGAGAAGACATAACCAGAGACAAGAGAAATATCATAGCTGATGGATTCTACTGGATATTCGGATTTGGCAGGGCCGAGGACACGGCCAGAAACGAAAAGAAAATAGAGGTGTTAGAACAAGACACCAGGAGGATTAGTAATACACTAAGAAAGTTAGTGACCACAACAGACAAAACCTTCCAGGACATGCACGGAAAGATAGGAGAAATGAGTGACAGACAGAAGCAACTCAGAGACATGGTAATGAGTATAGACAGAAAAACTAGATATCTGTCTCATAAACTCGGCATGCTGTCACTGGCACTATATCAGAAATCGATAGCGGATACCCATGAAAGCCTATTAATAAGGGTAAAGTGGGGATACATGCTACATCTATTGTATGAGATGATTAGGGTGGTGGAGCTGACCAGCGACCTGGAGGCCGCTAAAAACCACCACTTACCTGTGAGACTAATAGCCACTGAGGCGGTACAAGAGGCCATAAGGAATACCAACGATTACCTGAAAGAAAACTATCCACGCTTTAGGGTGGCATTCACCAACCCCAACTATTACTATGAGAACAGTTTTGTCGATACGTATAGGGAAGGGGGCAGAGTGATGATCACGCTGGGTATACCGGTGATCTCAGAACAGCACTTATATTGCACCTATCAGGTAAGGGCGATACCACTACCAGTGAGGCTAGAAGGAAAAGAGGCGGATGGCGCCATTATGACAGGATTACCAAAGGAAATAGCACTATCCATGAACGGACGATATTACATCACTGAGCCGGTGGTAAACTGGGCGAGGTGTCACGGGAACACCATTACGATCTGTCCAGACATCCCACATATGCGCAAAGTATCAGAAACAGGGTGCATTGCAGCACTCATTAGGAACGATAAAACGGGGGTGGAGGAGAGCTGCGATGTGGACTACATAATCAAACCACGCTTCCCGGCTCTGGCCATCCCCTTACAGGGAGGAAAGACATTAGTGTCAGGGCCGGATATAGAAGGACAATTACTATGCGGTTCCAGTCCGCCCGTGGTAATAGTAATTCACCACTTCGCAGTGATTAATATAGGCTGTGATTGCGCATTTATGACGGCTGGGGCATGGATGCCCTACAGCCTTAGGGGATGTCACCGGGTTCAAATGGTGAATAACATATCATATATTATAAATGATTTGCTGAAAACAAAAACGTTCAAAAGGATAGGCTATAGAAAGACAACGTATGATGGACACGAGATACAGGCATTGCCGGAGGACCCGTTACCGCCTATGATTAGATCACAACTAGAACATAGGGCAGCATATACACGAGCCCCTGCCCATATCGCCCTGAACCAGCTAGAAGAAGCCGTAATAGAGGGAAGATTGGGTATGGATGAGGGATTCGAGACTAAGATAGACGACGGAATACATCAACTGGCCGGGTATGGATCCTCCGGTATACTGTTGGCGGTGATAGCAGTTATAATAGTATGCTGTTGTTGTAACTATAAGCGGGTAATGACGGGGATGATGCTATCTACGGCAGGGTCGCAAGGTGTTCAAGCCGAAAAGCAGTGGGGCAACCAGGATATGGACGATACTCAAATGAATTGCCCGGAAACGGCAGACGAGTCATACTCCCAACTCACCTCTATGATAGTGATGCTAATATTGGCAATCATAGTAGCAATATGGGGGATCAGAAAATGGAGGCAGGAAAAGAACAAGAAGCCGGCGGATGGGTTATACATACAAATGGCCTCCAAGAGACTAGTAGAGACAATACCGCTAGGGGAGAGTATTATGCCATTGGACCAAATATCCCAAAAGCCGGGAACGGCCCCATTAATTAAAGACGCCAATGTCAGTTATGCCTGTAAAGGACATGTTGCTAGGTTACATTGGGGTAGAGTGGTGTATGCGACGGAGATGGCATCAGGAGAGAGCGCCATACCACTACCGCTACCGACCACCATCAAGGTGAGTAAAACATTAGCCAGAGTGCTCGAAGGGGACCACACTGAGGCGGTCATGGCGCGACTGCTGAGGTTTAGCGGCGGGGTGTCGTCGGCGGTTCCTGTGGATATGCCGATGATATCAATGGCAGGATGGTCACCTTTAGGAAACCGCAGCATGGAGGTGCATAGTTTCAGAGGAGACGAACATAGAAGGGCCATACAACAACTGAACATAAATGCCGCGACCAGGGAATTACCCAGAACCCCTATACAACAAGCGAAAAGAACAGGAGAAATAAGGCTAAATCCCACGGGGGCAGCCAATAGGGACCCAATAGAGATATACCAGGAAGTACACGAGTAGAATTGCCGTGAGAACTAAAGAGACCAGGGAACTGAAAAGACATCGGATTAACCTGGTTCCCTCTTAACGAAACTGACGGTAGAACATTACTAATCCTATGTTGAATCAATATATATAGATTATCAGCGCTCACATAGGCAGCAAGGCGATTGATATGCCACGAACGGAATCTAACTATGGTTACTGGGGTGCAGTGACATGCGGACAAAGACTTACGAAGAAGCCATACTTCGGCTTGTTACTATCCTATAAGCACCACTGGTAATCTGCCTTGTGTCACGGCCCCATGTTGATGCACAAAATTATACTGTCAGGGGTCGACACGGGTCAGGAATCTCGGAAACAGACTATGAAAGGCCAGAGAGCAGGACTATCCTAGCTCGAGCCTAATTAGCATCTATATCTACATATTTATCCAACAGACTATGAAAGGCCAGAGAGCAGGACTATCCTAGCTCGAGCCTAATTAGCATCTATATCTACATATTTATCCAACAGACTATGAAAGGCCAGAGAGCAGGACTATCCTAGCTCGAGCCTAATTAGCATCTATATCTACATATTTATCCAACAGACTATGAAAGGCCAGAGAGCAGGACTATCCTAGCTCGAGCCTAATTAGCATCTATATCTACATATTTATCCAACAGACTATGAAAGGCCAGAGAGCAGGACTATCCTAGCTCGAGCCTAATTAGCATCTATATCTACATATTTATCCAACAGACTATGAAAGGCCAGAGAGCAGGACTATCCTAGCTCGAGCCTAATTAGCATCTATATCTACATATTTATCCAACAGACTATGAAAGGCCAGAGAGCAGGACTATCCTAGCTCGAGCCTAATTAGCATCTATATCTACATATTTATCCAACAGACTATGAAAGGCCAGAGAGCAGGACTATCCTAGCTCGAGCCTAATTAGCATCTCTACCCAATTCGTTTCATCCATGAACTATGAAAGGCCAGAGAGCAGGGCTCACCCCGCTCGAGCCTAATCACAGTACATAAAATACATGTTAAGCATATAAATAGATCATACTAAGAGAGGGTTAAGGTAAAAGCTTGCTAGAGCATAGAAAAGGGCAATAAGGGGATAAATAGACGTCAGAAGAAAGTAAAAAGCGTGAAAGAGTAGGGATAGCGCAGAAATAGTAAAAGTGGAGAAACGGGGCACAAAAAGAAAACAAGACAGGAAGCCTGCAGAACAGCCCAGAAACTAGAATTCAAAAGAAAAATGCAAAACATAAGCAACAAAAACATAGATTAGGAGAGAAAAGAGAAGCGAGAAAAAAGAAACAAGAAATAAAATAAGAAAAGCAAAGAAGACCATTCAGAAACCAAAGGAGAGAAAGAAAAGTAAACAGAAGTAGAATAGAGGCAAAATAGAAGCAAAGTAAAAGAAAAGGTGAGATCCAGAAAGGACGATTCGTATATAACACGAATCTACGGGGGACCCCCCTGTCCTGGGTTATAGTGGAAAACTAAAGAAGAGCAAAAAAGGTTTGGAGGATATATTTATTGATTGATAAATAATGTATAATATAACATAAGGGAACGGGCGAAACTGTACATATATATGTATGAATATGTATGGGTATAGTAGATATACATTGAATAAGTGGGGGGAAGCAGTATACTTTAAGATACAAGTACAGTGAGATTAATATAATAAGAGAAAAGAAAGTCGTCGCATACATTAAGTCACATGTAAATCGGGCAAGCCCAGTACGCGGGCCACGCAGTAAATAACGAATATAAGGAACATGTATAAATAATGTTATAAGGTCCTGTAATGGTAGACTTGGCCACAATAAGAGTCAAAGTTATATGGACTAAATATATTCAGCTCTGTGGCCAGGGTCTAGAGCCCGAGCAGGAAAGCAACAAATAAACTAGGATCCGGGCTGACACAGCTGGTGGGAAAGATAACAGCGGTATAAAATCCAGGTCAGGAGATAGGCTAAGATCGGGAAGACGAACGACGAATGGGGAACGCGGCCTCAGCGATGGGAGCAAGTAGTACAGGCAAATGGGGCTATGCGTCGGGGTTAAAATCCATATGGCCAGGACGTCCGTGGCCGGGGTCTTCGAGAACAGCATGTGGGGTAGGTAGTGAAGGAGGCGGTCAACCAGGGCCTCAGGGGCAGCATGTGGGGTAGCTGGTGAAGGAGGCGATCACTAGGGCCTCGAGAGCAGCATGGGGGGTAGGAGACGACACAGGCTGAGGGCCGGCCCCGAACACAACATGGCCACGACCATCCCCTGCCTAATTTATTCAGGATGGTCTTGAGTAGGACCGCCTAATGGCCAATCAATAGAGATGAGAGATGACGCTGACGAGCAATCAATAGGTGCTGGGTGTGGTCATGAAGGGAAGCTGAAATAAAGTAAAAGAAACAAGTATAAGCCTGAGGGGAAAGGAAAGCGCAGTCAGTTATCAGTGAGCGTTTGGGGGAGTACGATCGAGAAGACCAGATGGCACTGTGTAACTCCTGAGGAGTATGTGTGTGGTTCTAAAGGTTTAACATCGGTTTAACATTGACTAACAACGGTCCTGTGATCTAGACGTTGGGAAATATGGATCATTGGAATCTATGCATTTAGGTGTAACGTTTCAATTGGAGTTATTGTGTAACGACATTGCCACCGGAATTGTATATTGAATGTTCTATTCACATGCTAACCTGGAGTCCTGTATTCTGGAGAGAACCATACAGTATACCGGTTTTATAAGCATGGAGCTGGAGAGTCAATTGTTTAGACTGGCCGACCTGATGAATTGGAAACTGATAGTATGTGTATACCCCGGATCCATAGTGGTGACCGGAGAGTAACCATTAGATTGCACCTGTGTTCTCGTAAAACCGCTACCAGATCCGTCGGTATCATAGAGAAGCGTATAAGGTCATCTTCGAGACATGTTGACGATTATGATATGGACATATAATAACCTAATTGAAATCAGGTTGAAAGTATTTATTGGTTGATTGCGTGGAGACTTATACATTCTGGATTCCCTAAAGGATTCCTGCTGGATATTTATATGTATACTTTGCCTTGACTAAGGCCATCGCGTATAATTATCAACGCAAGCCCTGGAGCTAAATGATAGAAATGATGTACATATCTCTATATATGTGAAGGGAAGGCTGTGATTATAACATATACCTGTGAAAGTGCTCTATATATATTATAACATCCACAACATCAAATAAAGCTGGATCTCACTACCCTTGCGTTATCTTTGGGCGGAAGCCTACCTCTGACTAGTTTACCCCACAGAGTAGGAGTGTAGAAGGCGAATGTTGGACCCCATTTAAGTATACTAAAACGCTATGTTTGTATAGGACATTAACTATAGCCCAATACTATACCACTGGCAGAGTGCAACTGCTGGCCACACCAGTGCAACTTGTCTAGACCAGAGGACTGCTGGAAAGGAACAACAAGCAAACTATTTGTTGGCTGCCTGAGCCTTTATACATGGGGTAGTGGTGCTGGGGAATACAGGCTCACAGGGCTAGGATATACCTGCATGTGGTGGATTCTGTTTGGGGGATTCTAAATATAACTGGAGTGTTATATAAACTCAACAACCCTGCCAGAGAATTTTACGATTTAGGTTGAGTTTGCTGGCCCTTTAATATATCACCTGCATCACTTGATCTTTATACAAAAAGTACTGTCCAGGAAAGATAGGTCGTGTGTTGCAACTTCATGATACATTATATGACGCACAATTTGGGTATGCTATCCAAAATGTTGCAGGCAGGATACAAGAGAAGTGCCAGTGAGACCAGATATCTATGGAAGAGGGGTGAAATGTTGATCTATCTTGGGTGAGTCAAAGTTAGGTCTGTGGATGGGGATGTTTGGGTTTGGGATGGGGATGTTTAGGGGTGGGATGGGGATGTTCAGGATGATGATGTTTGGGTTTGGGATGGTGATGTTCTGGGTGGGGATGTTTGGGTTTGGGATGGGGATGTTGCAAAACAAGCTTGTGACAAGCACAATCACTGTGCCAATCAGTCCCTCTTGTCCCATGAACTCTGAGTCCCCCTGTCTAGTGCATTTAACAAAAAAAAAGTTAAAAAGTACACCCCCATTAGACCTCGTTTATTGCACTGCAAGCGGTTCAAGCCCTCTATTTTCTTATCTTAATCATATTTACCATTCCTCTTTGGGGCAACATCCGCTGTGGCACCAACATCATACCAACCTTATGCCATCTATTTAACTTCCTGATCATGAGTAGAGCCGAGGTGGGTAGATCAAATGCAGAATATGTCCACTGCACCGTTTCTGTGCATATGTAAATGTACTTTTTCCACATGATATCAGGGGGCTGATTAGTACATTATAATGAGACCTACATGCGATTCGAACCTGGATCTTCTGAATGGAAGTTCCTGGCGAAAATAGATGAGCCATTGTAGCAGAGCATACAAAAACAATTACCGTAAAACCCCTCCTTTAAAGGGGTATCCTACACTTTATTTCCCACACATATTTTTGACTCAGGGTAACTGAGTAATATACAACGACTGAACCATGGTTTAAGACGTTTTTGTTACATAGGAGAATGTCTATAATTGAGCCTGTGTTATAGATAGACATCAGATGACCAAAGGGATGGATGGGCAAGATCGGGGCACAAATGTTCCCTTCGAAAAGAAAAGAAAAATCTCTTTTCTTCCCTGTGAAAAAGAGCTGCGATCTTTGGGCACTAATTTCTCTCTTTTGTCTAAACTTTAAATACGGTTAAATTGCTACCCTCTAAATGAACTCTAGATTGAACCCAATGTTAACAGAAAGAGAGAAATGATGTTTTAGCCTAATCTGGCTGGTATTTCTCTCTTTTCATTTAAAAATGCCCTCTACTTCATTAAAAATACCCTAAGGATAATAGAAAAAAACATCTACCTTATCTAAATTAGCTGTTCAGTTTTACCTTGGACACCACTCTTATGGTTTCGAGGCTACAGGAGAGGTGGAAGCGAGGCTAGTACATGCCACACGTCAAAGAGTGGCGCCACTGGTACTTCTCGTACTGCACGAGATCTCAACGTATGCAGACAAAATTGTACCACCCGTATCTCCGCCATTTATCGTCTGATTGACTCGCTCTTTAATAGGGACAAAAGGCGGTACATGCCCGCAGCCTGCAACTGTCGCCCACACCCACCTGCACACCCACACCCACCTGCTCTCCCACACCCACCTGCTCACCAACACCCACCTGCTGGCCTGAAATGGAACAACATACATGTATGACACATGACTTGAGGGAACTTTTTAACAAGGAATTCATTTCTAATGCCAGAATTGACCAATGAATGATTATAAGGGAGTACTATGTCTAAGTACATGATCAGCTCCAGCTCCAGCTTACCCTGAGTCATCTGTGAGGCCACTCACACACTCAATCTTCACAGGATTACGTCAGTCAGCAGCAACCTTCCCATTGACCTTATATCTATTACATACATAGCAAGGCTATGGCAGAGGTAATTGTTTGTTGTGATTACTCTCTGCATGGGCTTGTGTCCTCAGATTCTGCCATATCACACTGCGGTGATAGGGCCTCTCGGTTGTGTATTTTACAAATATGTGTTAGTCAGTATGTATTGCACGCTGTATATAAACGGAAGCTTTAAGTATAGTATTAACCTTGAGCTTGAACGATCAACAGACTGCTGCTGGCTGAATTTGTGTAATCAACTGGCTAAGTGTCCCAAGCACAGGGCCGTATTTACCTCTGTAATCCAGGCTTTGGAAGCATGCTTCCTAGGGCTAGGTTTGGGTTTACCCAGCTTTGACAAACACTATACTCAATATAGAGGCGACAGTACTAATAATAATAGAAATGAAAGGAAGGGGGTAAGGGACTACACCTTGTTATGTAGAGTATCTAGTACATGTATGTTTGCTATGTTACTTCACTCAATTTAATATGCTTTAAAATCATTAATGATAGTGACTTAAAATCTGAAATTAAGTGAATTTATTATGTGCTCTCCAAAATGTAAATGGTAGACAAATAACCCAGACGGCATTAATGTGATATTGCCTAATTTACGGGTTAGGGGTGGGTGGTAAATAAAGCTACCATTACGAAGCATATATACTCCTCTGGTAGCACTGGTAGTGGAAGGGATTTTAGGTAGGAGATTAATCTACTCTTACCCAGGATTACTATAAGCACGGTCCTGGAGGTAGCACTGATAATGCAATATGATCCTACTTTGGGTATTCCTGAGTGGATCAACATGTCTTTTTGTAAGCAGTTATTCGATGGCAAATCCTTTTGGTGAAGCCATGGAAAAGTTATCATACTATATTATAATTGTATAGGTATAGGGACTCTTTTATTTATACATATATACATGTATACGTGTCAAGCCAATAATGTGAATTACATTAACTACTTACCATGCAGTAAATGTTGGTTATCAAAACCCCAAGAACAGAATAATAATATCACTAATAATCATGAAATTATTAAATCGAATCTAAAGTAGCACTTGTGTTTGACGGTAATACTGTACAGTGTGTTAAAGCCTACAGTTCAGTTAACTTACACTTGACTCTCTTTGGTTATGGGCACCGGTAATGTATGTTTATGGCTCATAGGTTGTTCCACACTACACAAGTCCATAAAAAGATAATATTGGTTCAGCCTGCAGCATGCGCATATCTAAATATCCTAGTAACCTGGTGCAGCCAAACCATGCATTCACCTTGATCTCCAAGATGGCTCATAGACTGTTATTCACAGGGACATAATTATGTCCATGTATCAATCACCTTTTTTTTAAACCAGACAGTTTTCATTGAATTCTCAAGTGGAGTCATCTATTACAACAGCAGTTGGGTGTCTCTTTAATTCTCAAGTGGATTCATTGATAAAATTAGCAGTTGGATGTCTCTATAGAGTATGTCTGTCTATTTACTATAGACAGCATTGGTTGATAATCAGGGACTTCCATTCAGAATCAGTTGGGTATTTGTAACAACTAGCAGTATTTTGATATAGTTATCAGTTGGGTGGTTGACTGCTAAGTGTACTTACTACAATAAGCAGTGTTGATACTTGGCAGTTGCACAGCAGATGTCGATTATCATTGACATAACTCTATTGGAGTTAGCAAAGCCTCGCCCCAGGGATAATTCTTACAATTTAGCCCTCATAGCTAGTATTTAAGGGAGTGCTTATTTATTAAAACGAGGGGGGCGATTTGTGGGCGAGGGGTAAAAGGATTTGGACCCCTTGACGAGGGGGGGGGGACAAAATAAAAGAGCCCATTTCCAGCTAAAAAGCCTACGCGTCATAATGCTCAAAATGCAGGGCAAAAAATTGAGACCTCTTTTTTTTTTGGGGGGGGGGGGGGTGAGGGGAGGGGAGGGGGAACTATTCAGCCCCTCTGTTATTTAAGAATGAGAAATATCTGTGTCCTCCCATACTGAGTTAATCAACTTAGGTTTTCCCAGTGCACGAACATTGGCCTTGAGGCACTATAACAACGCATTAAATTTGGTTACATTGATAATGAAGTTGTAGATGGCATTTCCCTGGCCAATCACGCAGAAGAACCAATGATAAATTGTAAGGATGCATAAATATATAATGATACTTCCCTAGTTGGCTCAGGCTAGAAGGCATTTCCTGACCTTGGCACACCAATAAAAACGACCATAGGGTGTTTCAGGTAACATGGTCATATAATGCATCGTATAAACACTGGGTGTAATGGCCCCACCAAATTGGAGAGCGTTCCAATGCTATTCCACACTAGCGGGTAACAGTATTTTTACCTTGTGATACCTTTAGCGGAACTAGTTCCTGACATGTCTGAAATCAGAGTTTTAGGGGTCATCAACTTTTGAATTAGTTGTATTTGAATATTATTTAGGTTACCTGTTTGGATTGGGGGAGTGGTTAGGACGCTGGGTGTAATGGCCCCACCAAATTATGGGTATATACCCCTAAATTTGACATGGCGACATGGCCATTTCTTAAAATCGACATGTGACATGGCCATTTCTTAAAATCGACATGTGACATGGGGCTTAGTGACATATAGAAAAATCCCTCATTTGGAGTACAGTAGGTTACCCAACTTTTTCTTCATATTTTTGGCCCTGTAGATTGTCAATTTTACTAAATTTTCCGGGGGCCTGCGGCCCCAAGACCCCATGTAATAATCCCTTAGTGACGCTAGTGACATGGCTTTTTCCTTAGTAACATGTGACATGGTCATTTCTTAAAATCGACATGCGACATGGGGCCCCCCCCCCATCTACCCCCCCCCCCCCCCCAATTGGAGAGCGTTCCAATGCTATCCTACACTAGCGGGTAACAGTATTTTTACCTTGTGATACCTTTAGCGGAACTAGTTCCTGACATGTCTGAAATCGGAGTTTTAGGGGCCATCAACTTTTGAATTAGTTGTATTTGAATATTATTTAGGTCACCTGTTTGGATTGGGGGAATGGTTGGGACGCTGGCCAAGCAATCCAGGGGTCATGAGTTCAAATCCATGCCAAGGCTACATGCTTTTTCCTAGTTGATCAAAAATTGTAACAGTATTTACTAAAAAACAAGATGTGACAAAACCATTTTAGATTAGACTAGAAATATGTATCTTGTGTAAAGGATCTTTACAACCAAATTGCATGCTATCACGATTTTTGACTCACCAAAAATACATTTTAAAATTGTGTGTGAGCAAAACAGCCTTGTCATGACCTATGGATTGGTAGGCCAGTGTGCTCTCCCCCAATCTGAACATAAGGATCCACATAGGACGCAAATTGTTGGTTTGAATTGGCTGGTAATGATTGGACTAGAACTTTGACATTCACCTACCCGGTTGCGGCAAACCAAGACGCCACATACTCCAGCGCCACCTAGGTGCATCTACACATGAATCTGTGACGTCACTCGGGAGTCCGCACAGCTTCTACACCACAAACTTTTGGGTATTTTGATTTTCTCCCGTCTTATTTTGCCGAAAAGCAGCACGGCTTTCCCTTATAAAAATACCTCCACGTAAGGGAACATCAGGTAAGGCCTCTACTCCAACTAGGGCGTCTTCACGAAACAAGAAGCTTACTTTAAAGGCCGCGGCAGCAAAGAAAAACCAGCCGGCTCAGCCCGACCCAGGGACGCCGCCAACAACTCCGGCCCCCGCAGTTGACAGGGCCCTTGCTGGACGTGTTGCCGCACTTTAACTTACCGACTTAATGTCGGTAAGTTAAAAAATCGTGTGGGATCGGTCGAGACGATGGCCTCCTCCATGTTAAGCAAACTCACTGTCTTGGTTCCTGATAAGACGGATGCCCCAGTAACAACAGCGCCTGTGTCAGTCCCGGTGTCCATGGCATCCATGGCTGTCACTACCATGGCCGGGGCTGTCATAATGACATTGACGCCCGCTACCACTGTGACTACTATACCAGCGGTCACTGTTCTGACCCCGGCTGTCACAAGTGTCAACGATGCCCGCCCTCCCGGAGGTGGCAAGGCCTCGGCGGCGGCCTTGGACCACAGGTGGGGGCTAGTAGGTATGCTCCATACTACAGTCTACCCTACCCTCCCCCGCCTGTCTCTCATCATCTGAAGATGTACCTTCCGTATCCTCCCCCTGCACCTGGTTCTGTCCCATCTACTGTTGGTGTGACTATGCAGGACGACGACGTGGTCACCATGATGCAGGCTGCTGCTCCACCGTTGATGCCCTACGCCCCCCCTGCCTGTCAATAGTGTACAGGCCAACATCCCGGGTGTCAACAATCAAGTTCAGACTCTACTTTCAACCACGGCACATCAGCTGTCAGGATTAAAAGGTAGACCTACTCACCCCCATCATTACATAACAAGGGGCCCTCAGTGCACAAAGACCACACTAAATTCTCTTACTGTCCCGGAGTATTTGTTTGGTCTTTTCAGGCATATGAGGGACCCTCTCACCCCCCTGAAGTAAGCCCCAAGTTGGCTTTGCACATCTATCATGTAATTGAGTTCTCCTGGGGACAAGTGAGGCAATGGTCAGAAGATGTATTGACAAAGGTGGCTAATGGTAGGCTCAACTGGATTACCGACACTATGGCCATCCATGACCTAAGGTCCCAAACCTCCAAGTTCAACAATGGCAAGCTCCACCAGGCTGACGCTACCAGTGCCCATCAAAAATCCCAGGGCTCTGCCCAGCACCAGACCGACGCTAGGAGACGTCCCCCGCGTCAGACTACTTGTAGGTCTGATGTACCATGTCCGACCTATAACACAACTACAGGTTGTAACAAGCAAGATGGCCACATGAAAAATGGTATTGGGCGAGGTCATCATTGCAAGCACTGCAGGAAGCATCTAATTGTCCTGTACTTCCATCCTAAGTGGGACTGCAGTAACAGAGGAAAAATTGCTCAGTCCTTTCGCCACCAGGCCGGACAAGACCGGCCAGCCTACTAATCTCCAGTACCCTAACATGCAGGCTGTCAATGATGTTAAGTCTACCCATCCTACCTCACAACAAGCATGTAAACTGGACCCAACAGCGCTACCTTATGTTCCTATTGCCCTTGGTAATGTTAAAATACCCGGGGCCTCTTTGGCGCCTACTACTGTTAATAATCACTCTTGCCCACCTGGTGATGGAAATTTGGTACAGCATGAAGAAACTATGCTGGCTCGGACTGTACAAACTCGGGGGAAGAGTGATAATGTATCCGAAAGACTTATTCACCTGGCCCACGGCTCGGTGTCTCAGGAGCAGCCTTTGCTCAAGGACGACCCACAACTCCTCTCACTCCAGGTGGATGATACTGACCCTTTACCTTTTCAGTGCCATCTCCCCTGTGAGTACAATGAGGACTTAGTAGCCCATGCTGATGTACATGGATCAGAGCTAACATTGGCTGATGAATTCTCCCCAACCCTGATTGGTCCCACACCTGCTCAGTATGCCCCAACTAGACTTGCCTTTTGGCCTACTGTAGCCCCATATGTATACAATAAGTTCCCGGAGTATGCCAGCACCTATGCTGCAGTCTGACTGGGATGCCAAACAGACTGGAAGCCCGTATCCCAGTCCCCTCAGGGCTCAACATCGATGTATGGGAGGCTGAACTGGCAGATTACCATGATAAAGAGGTCTGTGAATTTCTAAAGTACGGATGGCCGGTTGGATACACTGCCCCTCACCCTCCTACTCCGTCAGACTCTAACCATGCCTCAGCCCTCCCCTATGTCAAGCAGATCCAGGAGTTTGTTGACAAGGAGCTTGTTCTGGGCAGTATAGTGGGCCCCTTCAAGGAACCACCTTTCCTCCCCTGGACACATGTAGCCCCTATAATAACACAGCCTAAGAAGGACTCTGAGGATAGGAGAGTCATCCTAGATCTCTCCTACCCAGAAGGCGCATGTGTCATACGCTCCCCTCTGTAGAGGACCTAGCGGTAAGAGTCAAGATGCTAGGCCCCTCCTCCTATCTATGGAAGGCGGACCTTTCTCGAGCCTATCGACAGGTCAGGTGTGACCCAGGTGATACCCCCCTTCTAGGTTTCAAGGTCAATGACCTTCTCTATATTGACTTGTGCCCCTCATTTGGCTGCAGACTTAGCAGTATGGCCTGCCAACGTACAACAGCCGCGGTCACTTATATCATGAGGAAGGCCGGGTTCTGGATGCTAGTCTACTTAGACGACTTCGTCGGAGCAGAACCAACCTATGAACTTGCTATGGAGGCTTATGAGGCATTCATCAAGCTCGCAGGACGCTTAGGCCTAGAACTGGCCCCCCACAAGTGCCAGCCTCCTGCCAGGTCAATAGAGTGGCTCGGTTTCCTCTTGGACACAGACCTTATGATCCTCTCCGTGCCTGATAAAAAACTCAAGGACATCCTTGCCGACTGTACTGCATGGCTCGCCAAGAAGCAGGCGACAAAGAAAGAGATACAGTCACTCACAGCAGAGACATACAGAGAAGAATAATATCTCCCGGTCTGGCGGCACTACTAAGAATTCCGCTGGCCCTTAATGACCGTTGAATAATGTACGTTGGCAGGCCATATCTGAGAGCTGTACACCAGGGCGGCCTGTTTTATTGCCCTACCCCCCCAATGGGCGGTTTTCCCTTTGGTCTCTATGTTATAACCAGAAATTCACCATATATATACACTCAATTTCTGAGAACCCCCATCAGACCCCACTGAGGACCTCAAATAGTTGAGCATGCTAGAACACAATTCCAATGGAAAATGGAGTCAAATACATAAAGCTGATACTTAATGAAGCCTCCTGTGCATAGTGAATATGAACCTGACTTTCTGGTCATGTACAATTGTTCCAGATACCTCAAATGGGATAAATGCAAAGAGTAATATTAACCTGCCAAGTATAATGGGATGAAATATTTGTTTGTAGTTAATCTGATATATTTATCATAAGATTGAATTTGATCTCTTATCTTTACATAGCCTCTTCTTTGACAGTGCTGTAATTCTAGGATTATATTTCATTCATTTTTTGTTTAATTTATCTTCTGGACCAACTGTGGTCATCCTACAATCCCCAGGTTTCCTCCCACATATGAAGGTATACTTACACTGTCCCTTTGTAAACCAATACAGCTCCCTCATTAAATTGCCATTTACACCCCTTCACATCCCAATATGCCCCCCTCACACCAGGGGGTATGAGCAGCTCCATTACAGAGAGGGGGCAGATACCACCTGCTGGGACATTTACTGACCATGACCAATCGAAAATAAGCTGGACCCAGGGTGGCCCCGCTGTTATTATTCTCCTCTATGTAGATCTCTGCTCACAGGAAAGTTGGTCCATGTCTCAAAGTGTGTATTGCATGCCAGGCGCTTCATCTGTGTCTTAACTGCATTATTGTTACAGGTACCCCGTTAGGGAATCAGGCGGTTGCATCTTAGGGTAGATTCACCCAAAGACGGACACATACCTTAAGTCGGACACTTTTAGGCCTATATTATCATAACAATGCATATGCTTATGTATAAGTATGAATGGGGATTACAAATTTAAGTGTTCTGCTTAAGGTTAAAAGTAGAACCAAGCATCCAAACATAATATATACATATGTAATGATACCTTCAATTGGCCCTATTTTGCATTGAGTAGCTGGTGGGAATCTCTAGATTGCTATGGTACCACATGTCGGACACCATTGCTAACATGTTATATTATAAGGGGTATGGATATGTAGGCTGTCTATATAAGACCTAGGCAATAAACCATATATATTCTGGATTTTATGATAGAAAATACATAGGAATATCTTCCAGAAAAAACTATATGTGACTCAATCCAGCATAATAGACCTTATGTCGCACTAGCGCGAGCCGTGAAAATGGGGTCTGAAGGGTAAAACATGTATTTCACTGAAATTAGGTTTTCAATGGATTTGTTTGATTTATACTGTTATCATGCCATTCCCTGAGTTTTAAATCCATATGAAATTCCTAACAGTGTTAATTTCACATTTTAAGAACCCCTACATGGATGTTTTGTCAAGAACAAAGGCTGTCGAGACGGTAAACACGATGCATTTTCCGTCTATTTTGTTGCTCTGTCAGAACCCCCCATCCCGGGCCCCATGCCCATGTTTGGCATGCTTTTGTGTGGCGCGAACTCGTCTACCCAATGGCAGGCTCTCTTACAATCTTAAGTTGTCAGTCAGCCAATCACAGGGTGTTTTTCAAATGCCTTTGGATCGCATCAGACCAAACAATCCCTTGACAACACATCACGTGACACAAATGCGACCCGCTGATTGGCCGAGCGCCCAGCGTCCTCTTCCGGTTTGAGTTGTTTACCACGAGTCGGCGGCAAGAGACAATTTTGGTAACGGGTGTATTTTCATGTTTAAACACAGAATTATTATCAATTATTAACCCAAACAGTGTATTTTGAATACGCAAACATTCAGGACATGAAATGGCTGAGTTGGACACAGTGGCCAATGCCCTTAACGCCATAACTAAGGCCAACTTAACAACCGCTGTTGCCGAGCATGGAGTATGGCGTCAGCTTGTGAACGATTATTTCCTATTCCCCGAGAATTTTGATGATTCTGAGGATTCTGATCAGGATAGTGAGTCTGATACTGAGGAGAATGATGGAGAGGATGTTGCAGAATCATCAGATGAGGAAGATCTCCCTCTGGTTGTTCCAGATCCGGTACAACAACTTCAGGATGAAGAGAGCACAAGGTGTGCCAATTTTAGGTGAGTGGCAAAAACCACATGGTGTTCTGTTCGATGCACCCTTTAGTTACCCCTCATTAGTTTTAAGTTTGTGAATGAATTAAATCAATACTAATTACTAATTTGTGCACTTTTGCATTGGTCTGGAATATTGTATCTGTTTTTAATTTACAATTCAGACCTACATAGATCCCAAAAATTATAATTATGTGCATTCATTGTGACTAGGCTTTTTAAAATGTCAACTAATATTTCTGTTTTATACTCTGTTCATAATGTATACTTTTGCACTAACTATCCTTATTTCTGGTCAACAGTTGTAAGTGTCAATATGGGGACAACAATACACCATGCAGTACAATGTTCACGCCAGATGAGTTCAGAGAGCGACGTGAAGAGGTTGCCCAGCTGAACAAAGGTAAGCTGACTAAAAATTAATAACTATAGAAATAATTCTTTTACACATTGTTCTAAAGAGTTGGTTACAACATCACTAAATATGTGCATTTGATTTGATTTGACCCACATTGAGTCTTTATTTCTCATGTCTATGATTATAATAAAAACAAAAACAAAAAGTTGTTATTAATTCTACTTGACAGCCGAGCTGGATATGCTGCTACTGGGGGTGATGGCTTCATCAACAGATAATAGCGCAAGGCTTTCTACATGGAAGAAGGGTGAAAAAGGGAAAAAGGACCGTGAGCGAACTCGGACATATTATAGACTAGGCAATAAACAGGTTTGCCAGTGTACGTTTGCATTCTTCCATTGGTAAGTACACAGTCAAGTACAACTACATTGTACCGGGTACCAAAAGCTTTTTTTTCTGAAATCTATCAAAATCACCAATTTTGAAATTTTTGGGAAAATTTGCTTTTTTTCAATTTTTCAATTTTTTCTCGCAAATTTGGCCATTTTCAGGGGAAAAAAATTTCCTTTTTTTGGGGGGGGGCATGATGCATGAATGAAGCAGGGCTGCATTCAAGCATCATACCCACCGAAGATGCATCATGATCACCAAGGTTGATGCTTCAATACAGCCCTTGGGTGTCACTTTAACAGGGCTGCATTCATTCAAGTATCATGCCAACCATACATGCATCATGATTACCAAGGATGATGCTTGAATGCAGCACTGGAGTGTTACTTGGCAGGGCTGCATTCAAGCATCATGCCAACCTTCATGCAACATGAGTACCAAGGATGTAACATTGACCCTCCCATTCATTGTTGGCTGCCCGGTAGATCTAACCCATACTTCTACCACCCGTGTCTGCTCCGATGATATCTAGGTCAAGCAGCTGTGATTGGCCAGAAGTAGGTCCAACTGACAGGTTACGACCCAGTTTTATTTGTGTCAAACCAGAGGGTGTGTCTAGGCTACAGCAACCTACCGGTATCTTTTAGGCTATAGGAACATACCCGTATATTCTAGCCTATAGCAACATGTCTGTGTTTTCTAGGCTATAGCAACATATCAGTATGTTGTAGGCTATAGCAACAATACGGTCTGTTGTAGGGTATAGAAACATATCAGTATATTGTAGGCTATAGTAACATACCGGTATCTTATAGGCTATATATGTATCAACCCATTGTTGCTATCTGCACTTTAAACATGACATGAAGTATGCATGAATATTCTTTAGATCTACAATGAATACAATGCTTAAAATTTTCATTTTTCTTTTTCAGCATCAGTAAGGGCAAACTGAAACGTGTGCTTAAGTGGTATGTGACCTGGATGATACTCAAAGAGTTCTCGCCTTTATCAAATCCCATGCTGAGACACATGCCATTGCTCTTCCAGGCAGAATACCAACTCACAAGAGAGATGATATACTAATTCTCCCCTCCTCTGACACCAAAGCTGACATTTACAGGTTGTATGAAAAAGCCATGGCAGATGTCCAGCAGAGGGCAGTTGCTCTGTCTACTTTCAGGAGTTTGTGGCGAAAGCTCCTCCCAGGAATAGTTTGTGCAAGGCCCATGACTGATCTCTGCTGGGAGTGTCAGAGGAACAACAGAGACATCCACCGGTCTAGCTGTTTCCCAGAAGAGGTCAAGCAGGCAAAGTTAAAAAAACAAACACATCATTTACAGGTAGTAGGGAAGGAAAGGGCCTACTTACAGCAGCTGGTAAAGAAGGCAAAGGAGGATTATAAAGCAGCTGGTTCTCCTGCACTTGGCCCTCATCCACCATGTAGTACAGATTATCGGGTGCATGTTAGCTTTGACTATGCCCAGCAAGTGCACCTGCCCTCTTACCCCATGCAGCCAGGCCCACTCTACTTTCTAGTGCCAAGAAAGTGTGGCATCTTTGCTGTCTCTATGGAAGCAGGACCAAGCCAGGTTAACTACCTAATAGATGAGTCTCATTGCAGTAGTAAGGGATCCAACGCTGTGATCTCATATCTCCACCATTATCTCGAGAACTACTCCCTGGGCCCCAAGAATTTGGATCTCCATTGCGACAATTGCAGTGGTCAAAATAAAAACAAATTCATGTTGGCGTACTTGATGTGGCGATGTTTGACTAGGCTCAACATGTCCATCACTCTCAACTTCCTGATCACAGGTCACACAAAATTTGGTCCAGACTGGTGTTTTGGCCTTTTGAAACAGAAATCTAGGAAGTGTGACGTTTCCAGTCTGGAGGACCTTATGGAAGTTGTCCGTCGAAGCACCCTGGAAGGAGTCAACATCCCACACTTAGTGGGGGATGAGAAAGGAAACTGTTCAGCCCCTACTTATGACTGGAAGACTTTTCTAGCCCCTTTCAGGAAGGCAGTGAATGGCATTAAGGAGTACCATCACTTTGAGTTCAGCCATGAATACCCGGGTAGGGTTGTCATGAAGAAAGTGGTCGACGATGAAGAACCTGTGCTCTGCAACATCTTGACAAAGGAAGTAGCAGATGTTCCCCGGGGCAACCCTGCCATCATCCCCTCCCCAGGATTGCCTGCCTATAGGCAATGGTACTTGTTTGAGAATATCAGAGACTTTTGTACCAATGCCACAAGAGATATCACCTGTCCAAAGCCAACAGTACCAAAGCCTGGGTCAGGTATAGGAGAACACACCAATGACACTGACACCCATCAGCCAGGACAAGAGCTAGAAGAACAGCAACTTAGAGGGAGAGGCAGAGTTCGTGGCAGGGGTAGGGGCAACAGCCAACAGGCAGAACAAGAGGAACTCACAGGCAGGGGTAGAGGCAGGGCCAGAGCCAGAGGCAGAGCCACAGGAAGAGGCAGAGGCAGGGGTGTCGGTGAACAGGCAGACCAGGAGGAACTCAGAGGTAGCGGAAGGGGCAGAGGTAGGGGCAGAGGTAGGGGAAGGGGGCAACAGCTAGGACAACAGCAGCCTAGAGGGAGGGGCCGACCTAAAGGTGCTGTTTCTCGGAAAAGAACAAGGAGCCCTTCATCTGCAGAAGACTCTGATGACGAGGTGTGGATTGCAAGTGATTCTGACTAGAACTCCCTCTTAACGTACCATAACGAGGTATGCCATGAACTTGGATATCACATATTCTATTATGATGCTGTGTTGTTAATATAATCATAATCTGCTACTGGTTTAGGGTGTAATGATGATACACAATCAGCAGCGACCATGGATATATATTTTGACCTGGAGAAATAATGTAACATGAACATGGAGGACCCCACCCACTGCACTTGGATTTTACCTATCAAATTATCTGTGTACAATGCTCACATAATGTGAAAGGACTTTCAGGACTTAACAGACTACATTTAATAGGTTTTGGAACTGTTAGTTGTCCCTAAACTACACCAGGAACAGGTATTGTGCATCTATAATTATTCCACTAAACCACTAACTCTGTCATTTTTCCAGGAAACTAAACGTGTTTGATGAGCGACATAAGTTCCACTATGCTGGATTGAGTCACATATGCGACCCTTTATAAGAGGTGCTCCAATTTCACCTAAAGTCGGACACCAATTTCCAATTGAGTTTCTTCACCCTACAGATGATGGAGCAATCAGATTTATTACTATAATACAGTATATATCAAATATTACTAATCTTATCTGGCGTTCTACCATGGAAATATGAGAATGTACTGATCCATTATTTTGTAAAGTGAAAATATACAGTTTTCTGGTATAAGTTCTAATTTTCGGTTTTTAAGTGACAATATTAAGGTAAAAAATACTTTAAAACCATTGTATTATACATAGGTCATAAAGTATGAATCCTCCCCTGTCCATAGGTGCAAGATAATCAGTTGTAGGTAAAATAGGGCCTTGCCCATACTCAATGGGAAAAGGGTCACATTAGCAGTGACAAGGAGCGTCTGAAAGTGGTGAATCTACCCTATAATGCATCAATATCAACTGTAACCCAGCATTATAGGATAACTCATGCAACTATGTACCTGACGTTCGCTCTGCACTACGGAGTGGATATACTATCCCCTTCTCTCCTGGACTCGTGCCTCTTCCAACAATATTTGGCTAATTCCCTCAAGAGCAACGTCTCAAGAAAATGCTACAATTCTGGGGCTGGTATTTGGATAAAAGAAAGAGGTGGGGATCCTACCTTCCTTTACTCACAGGAGGCCAAGGCAGTGGCAAAAGGAGCCCACAGACTTCCCCCCTCACTCCCAAACTCAGCCAGTGGCATAGGAAAAGGGGGGGCCTGGGGGGCCCGGGCCCCCCCCCCCCCCAATCACTGAGGAGGGGGGGCCTGAATTTGTTTGGGCCCCCCCAAAATTTGTCAAGACCTGTGATATAATACACACAATTTTCGAACTTTCCCTTTCCCATATACGAAAAAGTGGGGACAGAGGGGGTGGGACCCCAAATCAGAACTAGAGGGTGCTCAAATAGTTCTTTTCCATACAATCTAATCTAAGTGTGTATATGATACATCATCCATAAAAATCGATACTTAAAGTTGCTTGGAGTGGGCCCCCCCTGGGCCCCCCAATGAAGATTTGCTTCCTATGCCTCTGCCAGCTCCGGCTATATCACCAAAGGACCTCATCTCAATCTCCCTACAACTCGGTACTTCTGTTCATGCCCTCCCTTACAGGGCAGCTATGTGTCTAGGTTTCTTTGCCTTCCTGAGGTCGTCTAACTTGTTGTCGCCAACAGCCTTGCTGTGGACTGGTCCCCACACCTTGACACAATCTGATATTGTTAGCACTCAAGATGGACTCCACGTCACAATCAGATCCTCTTAAACAATCCAACCGAGAATGACTCCTACAGTGTTACATCTACCTCAAATCCCAGGGTCCCCGGTATGTCCAGCGTCAGCCTGGGATGAGTATGAGTCTTCATACCCGGCTCCCCCCTACTACCCAGCCTTCATCCTCCAGGACGGTACCTCTCTCACCTTCCCCGCTCTTGTTGAGATCATGGAAACCTCCCTCTATGTGGTTGGTTGCCCATATGCAGCAAAAATAAGATTTCACTCACTAAGACGGGGTGGGGCCCAAGCAGCTCAACTGGCAGGCTGTGAGAGATCAGAATATCATGACAGTATGGTAGGGGGAAAGGTTGTATGCTCGTAGGGACAAACTGGATCAGGTGCCTTGACATTCGCATACCTAGAATATTCTTAAACTGCTCAGTCTTGCAGTACAAAAAGCAGACATTTTTAGTTGCTTGAGAGTCTGGCCATGCTAGACCATCATGTCAGAGTCTGACAATACTGGACTCTTGGAGGCTGAAAGAGACTCTCCCCAGAGTCCAGCATTGCCAGACTCGGGCTTGAGGATCCAGCATGGCCAGACCCTCAAGCTCTTAGGGTGTTGGGGGCTATTCACCAATTTGCGCAGAACGCCAATCCAGCATGCGCTCGAACAAATATCTCCAGAGATTCTAATGAAGTTATTTTACGTAGATGGAAATTAGTATGCCTATTCCCCTTTTGAAAGATGCGTATGACAGTATAATTCATCAATTTTTATGGTGCCCCTGTTGTAATCAAGTTAATTAGGCTTTGATTGATTCAGACTTAAAAATGAAACAGGTGCTCACAGCTTCACTGATATTTCTATTCCATGCAGATTGGCATTCTGCCCAGCTCTGATCTTGCACCATTTGTAAATTGCGCAGCGCAAAATGTCAATCTTGGCGTTCTGCGTTGATTGGAAAATAGCACCCAACATGGGTGAGTCCAGCAATGCCTGACCCTCATGGGGTGGGTCCAGCAATGCCTGACCCTCACTAAGATGCCTGCCCCTTGTAGGAGTCCTCTTGGCAACATAGCCAGAGTCCAGCTGACTCTCATATTTTTCTGGGTCAGTACATCAATGGGTATCTACATCAATATGTATGTATGTCTATGGTTTGGGGCCGTCCATAAATGACGTCACAGTAATTTGGGCCATTTTTAAGACCCACCCACCCCCCTGTCACACTTTGTCACATAACACCCAACACCCCCTAGAAAGTTATGTCACAAATGTACTGACACCCCCCCCCTGCTTTGGGCCTACGTTATTTATCGTAGCGGAGTTGTTCATACTGAATTACAAATAAGCAATGCAATATCATGACTGTTGAATACATACATCTTGACCCTGTGCTTGTACAAAAGGGTTATTCAGTTATATTGTTTCTTGAATGGGCTAAAGTATGACATCACATATGAGTCAATTCTTCAAGTTGTTCTAAATGGGTAGTAATGGATTTTGTCATACTAGCTAATAAATCCCCATTCATGCACTATAACCCTTTCAAATTGCAATTAGAATAGTAATAACATATTTACATGAGTATTCATGACACCCTAGTATTTTGTGATTTCTATGGGTCAGGGATCCTTGATCCATAGCTTCCTAACATTGCTGCCCAGGAAAAAAGGTGGGCCACTGCACAGAGAACTGAATTACAAATAAGCAATGCAATATCATGACTGTTGAATACATACATCTTGACCCTGTGCTTGTACAAAAGGGTTATTCAGTTATATTGTTTCTTGAATGGGCTAAAGTATGACATCACATATGAGTCAATTCTTCAAGTTGTTCTAAATGGGTAGTAATGGATTTTGTCATACTAGCTAATAAATCCCCATTCATGCACTATAACCCTTTCAAATTGCAATTAGAATAGTAATAACATATTTACATGAGTATTCATGACACCCTAGTATTTTGTGATTTCTATGGGTCAGGGATCCTTGATCCATAGCTTCCTAACATTGCTGCCCAGGAAAAAAGGTGGGCCACTGCACAGAGAAAGCAGTCAGCATCAGCTGGTCTCTCTCCAAGGCCAGGCACAGTCTGACTCAGGTGAGATAGTCTGCTGGTATTTCAATTCTATTTAACAACAGTCAGGCAGAGCCTCCTTTAATGGTCACATAATGTTAGTCCCTTTTGAGTCAGATCGCTCATTGACAGTCAGTCAGGCTAGAAAGACAGATAGACACCAGAGTCAGTCTGGCTTTCTTTCCAGAGTCAGGTAATGCCTGACTCTGGGATGAGGGTCAGTCAGTCTGAGCCATCTTTGTTTGAAACCAGGCGGAGACATAATGCAGTATTGAGCATAATGGTAAGATGTAAGACACCAGTCCAGGAGATTTGGAGGTTAAGTACATTGAAATACAGGGGATCACTTCTGAATTATGTCGGTACACCTCTATGCTGCTACATACCTAGGTGACTGGTAGTCTGTAATATTCACCCTTCACTATTCAGGACAACACTATTTTTTATAATGTTGTAGCGTCTTTTAAATACATTCAAAGTCAGCCTTTCAAATGAGGGTGGTTTTGGATGGATAATTTCCTCCCAGTGACTATGACAATTATTTGCATCCAATTTGAATCTACAGACTGATGTATTGCTTTCTGGTATCTGGGGTTTTCTTGTTTTCTTTGTACAAAAGAAGTACTTTTTATATAGGTTTTAAAGTAGCTCTAATTTATTTTTAGTGTGACGTCACACTCTGACCAATACCCACCCACCCCCTCCAGTGTGACGTCATTTATGGACGGCCCCTTTCAGCTAGGTTTTGATATCATAGTTGGTATTTGATTATTGTATATATTAGGGGCTCTACCCCCTACCCCCAACCACCTTTTCTTTGTTAAATTGAAAACTATAAACGAACACGTGAGATATGCATGCCAGGACCATGTGAGGTATGTAAGTGTCAATACTTTCAACTGGCCTAATTTGCTAAGCATAGATGCAAGAAGAAACAACTGAATCAGGTGCCTGGATATTTACATACCTTGCATATGATTAAACTACATACCTTGCGTATTCATGAACATAATATCCTGACTATAACTCATACTTTAGCTTGTGATATATGTAATTGTATATAAAAACAGGGAGTATCTTGAAAATAATGTGGCACCTTAATTAATTTAAGACCCTGGCTTAAGACCCCTGATTCCAAGCCTGTGTTGACTGATACATATAGCTATATGACATAGTGTGCAAGGCATGTAGTGTAGAGGGTCTGAAATGCACCAAATGAACGATGCAGTTGGCACCAAACTTGAATCATATCGATTACTCCAGAAGTGCCACTGGCGCATTGGCTTCATCAACCACCCACTGACCCTAGTATTATCAGAGATGTGGTATTGTCTAAATGTAAATGGCTGACCGGTCAAGCCGGGATTAAGGGACCATAAGAGGCTTGGTCAGAGATCACGCACCCAGTCCAGACCCAACTTTACAGACTAGCCATGTGCCAGTTCAGCAAATAATATATGTAAAGGCAAATGGTGGGGTCACTGAGCACATATCTGAATGCACTGGATCTCGGAGGGGGGGGGGGCAGTATTATGGTGTACCTGGCCTAGGCTCAATTTGTGTTTAGTCCCAGGTACATGTGCATTTTACAGGGCATTTTAAGTATGTTCTGGGTTGCCATATACTTAGTAGAAACCATACTTACTGAGAATAGCTGCTTCTGATATAGTTCCTTGTAGGGTTTAGTTCCTTGGAGTGTGTCTAACTCCTATAAATATTACATAAATCTGCTAGTTTGGCACAGCATATTTACTACAGTATGCTTATGCCAGGAGCCCAGATATGGAGGTTCAACATGTACTTTGCGTATGTTATAAGTAAACTATAATGTTGGTCGTGGGCCAAATGTATAATGCAACTGAACCGAATTTTGCACATTTAGTGAGTTATCATACAGTGTATATGATAATTACAAGTGTCGAATGGAACTGTACTCAAAACAAATTGGATTGCTAGAGAAGAGCCCATGGGTAAAACAATGTAATTACTCATGTCTCTATAGAGGACGATATATTAAGGCAGAATGATATTGGTGAAATATAGTCAATACCCATTGCTAAATTAATGTCCACTACTATATCGTGAGACAATGTGTACTACACAGTATACCTGATATTGCAGAAATTAATACATGTATAAATGTGATTCTAAAACAATGCCAAATTAGGTTTTTAAGGCATTAGCTGGCATTTAATGTCACGTATGATTTTATAATGAACAATTTGACAAAACTCGGATCGAATGTATAAAGACTATTTATATATTGCAAAAATGACAATGTACAATACACAATATAACGTTGGTACAAAATATCACAGACATTGTAGGTATGTGCATATATATACACCAGGCTTGTTTTGCTTATAATAGCAGTAACAATATTGGTGAACATGTATAAGTGTAAGATAGTAAAAAAGTAGGATCAGAGTAACATCAGACTACCATCTTATATACCTTTAAGGAGTCTCTTGAATATATCAAGGTGTCCAAGCACTTGAATTGGCCATGTATTTAAATTATACATGCCTCTGTTGGCGTATTGCCACAATTAAGTGGTGATCGATAGCCCACTTCTCAAATTCACTGGGTAGCCTTAGACGATACATAAAACATTAGAACATAGATTGAACTTCAATGAGTTCTGGTAGACTAATTCACTATTAAATTCCCTATGAGGGTCAATTCAAAATCAATAATTAGAATTGAGTGTTAGAAACTACTTCCTTATCTTTGCTGTAACATCAAATATGCGACATGATATTGCATAAATGTACTTAATTTGCACCCACTGGTGTTCATGTGCCTTAAAATTTAAAAAAAAAGAACACTTTCCAATAAGTGTATGTGTAAGCATATAATACAAAATGGTAATAATTAGAAAGACTGTCTTAGAATTTGTGACATTATTATAGCTCGAATATAATTTGGCAGATTATGACATAAGTAGGGGGATACTATCACGATCAGTGGTACATTTCATGTCTTTGAGGTCATTATTACTAGTCTATGGTGCATGTCCCTATGGAAGTATGGTCCTCTCTAACTTACTCGAATATGGTTGGATTATATTAAATATACAAGTAGAACTCCATTAAATGTCCATCTCTTCAGAGTGGGAAATACTAATCCAATTGTCAATGGTAAAGCCTTTGAAATGTGGCTATAGATAGATTCATATGTAGATAAGATGTAAGCTAATTTAATTAGCTTGTGAGACAGAGTCTAATGTCGTAATGAAGAGTCTAATGCTGGTTGTTTCCGAAATGCCTCCACTTGACCAGGTCGCTGGGAGGGATGCCGAATTTGATCTTCCGGTTGTCTGTCTCCCTGGAGAAGAAAACTCCACAGGTAGGTTTGCCCACAGTAGCAAATGGTGCCAGGGAGTTGCTCTTCCTAGTGTCCCCAGCAGTCTTTGAACGGACGAGACCGCGAGGACCTGCCGGCTTCTTTCCATAGGAACCGGTCACCACACTCATTGTGTACTCCCGAGTGAGCCCCCCGAGTGCTACTGGGTCGTCCTTCATAGGACTTTGGCTGTAGTTTGTGCTCTGACGAAGCACATTGAAATGACGGGAATATTTGTTGGGAAGTCCAAGTCTCTGGAGACGAAGAGCCTCCAGCCTCTCCCATGTTGCGGTGGCCTCGTTCATTGGGATCTGGGGCAGACGGAAAGTCGGCCCGCCGCTAGATTGCTGAACCTCTGTCGCCATTGCTCTGCAATAAGGAAATGTCAAAGAGCTAACCCCAATTCCTATCAATCGCCCCTAACCTGGAAAACTCATTTAGGTTAAATTACTTGATTAACGAAGATAACAGAGCGAAATGCATAAGAACATACCTGGTAGCTTTAGGCTTAGGTCTTCACTGCTCCACAAGGTCCGGCGGGAAGCGCCGTTGCTAAGTTCCACTGTACTGGGGCTGGCCTGATATCTCAAGTGCACCTTGGAGATTGTCCGCCCAGCGGTTGGTCCTGATCCACCACCAGTTGAATCCCAATCCGATGTATAATATTTGTGTTGGTTTACAATATGACACGTGCTAAGCCCGGCTATAAACTCTACAGTGGGCTGGAGTTGCTGACTGTGGCGTGGGTGGGCGGGAAAGTTACACCAAGGCGTTGCCGTAACCCAGCAGAGCCACCTGGCGACGGGCCCCCACGCGCATGTGTAAGTTTGCTCTGCGCCAATCAGGAGCCAGCAAACTTCGTCATCCATGTGTCGGGCCCCATTGTTACGTCACAGATGGGTCTAATAGTTTTCCTGTGTCACGGCAGGTGGCAGCACAAACAATTGGCGCCATCTGCCGATAGTGTGCGGAACCACGTGTTGTTGGTTTTTTTTCTCATCCTCAGTCGGGAGTGGCACTAATTAAAGGGGGTTCCTAACATTGATGCAGATGTCAATTAGATAGAGTGGAGTCAGTGGGATCCTGTCTTAAACGTTCATGATTTCCAGCTGCCTTTAGGCATTATGTCTGCGTGATACGTGTCACGCCGGCCGCCGGGCCGCTAGGCAGTTCTGTCCGACGAACACGTGTTGGGTCACAGTTTGTAAACAAACACTGATGTGGGGCAGGTCGCTTATCACACCAGCCGGTCAAGGTTTACACGGGCAAAGCGGCAAGTCAAATATCAGCACATGAATTCACGACAAAGGGAGATCAGGTCCGAGAGCACACAGAAAGACTTATCAACATGGTTGTTACGATAACGGCACATCACATCTACAAATATCCACTGGAAATGGTGGTGACAACCCATCTCTGCAAGGTAGCCTACGCTAGGGAGTTCAAAATAGCGCTGCCGCTGCCGCTGTAGTCCGCCCGTTTCTGTGACCCAATATGCGCCCTTCCTAGAAGCACCCCCACTGGTTCATTGCATAAAAAAAGCCCCCCTGACCTCATTTCTTGAGCTATAAAAAACACAAACCCCTCATTTTAATCACAATATCATGGCAGTCAACATGAATGGAGCCATTTGTGGAGAAAGGTAAGAGTTTCTGTTTTTTGTGGCCTACAATATAATGGTGACATTGTCCATGTCAAAATGTAATAAATAAATATGACTTGTTAAAACTTGTTACCATGGGGATGTTGGTAATTGTGTTCTTGAAGACATATGTAAAATTCAGATGTGTGGGTCACTGCCCAATGCTGTCCCTAGCAATTTTAAGTTGACCTGTTCTGTCTGCATTAGGAGGGTGCCTAGGGCCAGTGCTACAGTACCCCCAACTGCTGTGTAGGTGCCCCTCTCCTGCCTAGATCACAGAAATGGGAAATATGTCCAGATGCATTCACCATGATATATCTGGATCTAGGTATGATAGAAACATGATCTTTACAGATCTGAAAAGCTCTCATAGGGATCTATACTAATGGAACCAATATGTATTCTTTAACTCATTTTTCAAAATTTATCAAACTCCCTACCTACGCTTTCCATTCCAAATACCTTTGTGACAGTGTCACTGTGACTGCCTGATGGCGATGTGACTGATGTGTATTGTGTCATAAAATGTGTATTAAACTGTCGCTGACAGTTTGTGCTATACCAGGTGAAGGAATAAAGATAAACATGCAGTTTGTGTGACGCCCCTCCCGTTCGCCTCGGGGGTCGGGCAGACATAGGCCTACATCTACAAAAAAATTTGGACCCCTTGACCGGGGGGGGGGGGGCAAAAAAATTTGGACTCCTCTTGTAGGGATTATTTTAAAAGGCCAACTTGAATATCACACATCACCCCAAAAATGTATTTATTTCCTGAAAGCAATATGCAAGAGTAAACATATAAAAAAAATTTTAGCTTCGTAGGTGGATTATTAAGGAAATAGATGCCATTTGAAATATTTAAATTTTATTTCTTTTCTGTGAAAATCAGGCCTGGCAGGGATTGAAAAATCAAATTTAGAAAATTTCCAAAATGGTAGAGATGGACACCGTAGGACTGTAGAAGTGTTAGAAATGCATTTTATGGAGAGTGTGATGTAATGTTGATAGTTAAAATAGGTCCGTTTGAGGGGCCATCTGTGAGAGGAGGAAGGGACATTTATAAGACAGAAAAATGGTAAAAAAGTAATATACAGATATCAGCTATAGCTCAAAATGGAGCCCACACATTTTATCTATAAGTGTCAGACTGATTCATCATTCTGTGGTTAATATTCTTTGCATGGATAATGCCTTGTTTATAGTGTGCATATCTTAACTCCAAAATATGGGTTTAGGCTATCAAAATGCGCAAAAAAGCGCTGGTTCCAATCACTGTGAAACCATATTAAATGGATAGCACACATGTTCCTACATGCCCTCATCTATGTGGAATTCTGAGGACCTATATATATTTAATTATATAGCCTTCCAAAGTAATACATATTTTTAAAGTATGTATAAATTATGCTCCAGTTGTAGGAGCCACATAACGTTGTGGGACATATAGCCAGGAGTGTTTTGAAACATATCTCCAAAAATCAACCAGTTTGGTTAGGAATTGACTAAACTAGGCCATTTTTAGTGAAATGTTCTGATTATGTTGGTCCCCAAAGAGCAGTATGGCCGCTCCCATTATCCCCACTATGAAATGTGATTTAGCCATCTTCCCATGATCACAGGTCAAAACTATTGACATATGCTTGATTGGCATGCATTTCTACATATGTAGGCGTATTAGTTTGTTTCTGGGAATTCTATTAGCCCCCCCCCCCTACAAGCCCTATTACGAAACCTAGTTTTCAGTGTTGACAGAATAGCAGGGGCGGAATTAGGGGCTGGCCCTGCATCGCTACCTCTTGGGGGGTGTCAAAATAATTTAACCTGTTTTGAGCCAAAAAGCCCGCGCGTTACTATGCTTCAAAGCCAAAGGGCCCGCGCGCGAGCCGGTTTTCGGCCGTAAGGGGGGGGGGGTAAACAATTTTGACCCCTCAACCGCAGGGGGGGGTGTAAAATATTTTGTGCGCTCCGCGCGGAAACCCACCACCCCCCCTGTTGTTAAAAAATGATCACTCCCTAAATTCAATATGGCGACATGGGCATTTCTTAAAATCGACATGCGACATGAGGCTTAGTGACATGCGACATGAGGCTTAGTGACAGGGGACATGGACATTTCTTAAATTGACATGGGACATGAGCATTTTAAGCGACATAGGCATGCGACATGGTCATTTCTTAAATCCGACATGCGACATGGGGACCCCCCCATCAAGGGCCCCAATAGACAGGATAATCAGGTTGGTATTTTTTTAATTTCCAGCTGTAAATGTATATATCCTCGTATAAAAATTTAACAAAAGTGTTTTGCTGACATTGAGTAGGGCATTGTGACCTTATTATACATGTGCCTAGTGTTAAAACATGTGGATGTTTATGGATAAAGATGAGTTGAACTGAGTGGGTCTGAGGTGGTTCCATTGCCATTTACTAACTGTTGTTTACATGCTCATAACGGATCCAAGATGGCCGCCGCACATGCGCACATACAATGTATACAACACACAACATCCTCCCTTTTAACGGAAAAGATAATCTCTTATATCTAAGGATAATACTATAGCTTATTCAGAGTTCAATTGAGTCTTCGGAATAGTCCTGGGATGTTACTGTCTTTGTATAAGATATAAGTCTGTCTTTGGTCTATAATTGAATTAATGAGATTTAAGACTTAAATGATATGTCTCTAGATATTTCATGTATCTTTGTTCTTATAGGAAATGTCAAGTAAGATTTTATGAAAATAGGGTCAGGTAGACTGCCTGACACCCATACGTGAAGGACAGGGATTATTCTGCCCTATGTGTCAATCACGTCTCACTGGTAACGCTGTGGCGCTACAACGGCCCTGCCAGACCGTGTGGTTACCACCGGTGGTGCATGCACCTCTGCCGGTTCAGGTGGTACGGTCTGTTCAGCCACCGGTTCATTCCTACGCCTCTGATGTGGAGTGGCGGGTTTGACGGTGCGCTGTGCCTTCGCTGGTGACGTGACTGTTGGAGTGATGTCACTAGGTACTTTACTGGCACTCATTTCCTCACGAGTGTTAGGCTCCTTGGTCTTCTTCAGGTGCTGACGGTTTCTCCTGAGGATGCCAGTCTCCACAGTGTATGACCTTTCATCTAGTCTCTCTACCACTGTCCCCTTGGTCCAGGTCTTAGTACCAAGTTTAAATGGTTCGAGTCTAACTGTGTCTCCTTCCTCTAAAGGAGGCAATATGGCTGACTTCGTGTTTGCGTGCTCAGCCTGAATTGCTTGACCTCGCTTGATGTCGCGTCTTGTGTGCTTCAAGTCAGCCACTTCCGGCTTTAGGAGAGCGGGTGCGGTCGGAAGCATTGTCTTGGTGCGTCGGCTCATCAGCCTTTGTGCAGGGCTAGACAGCATACCTTGTTATGGCGTATTTCGGTGGTCCAACATAGCTAGGTATGGGTCTGTTCCGGTCTTGCTGGCATCACACTGGATGGTGAGCTCCTTGCTTGGGTCATAGTACCTGAGAACTGGTGCCTCACTCACAAGCTTCTTTACTTGTTGAAGTGCTATGTCTTGGGCACCGGACCAGTTCCATGGCACGTCTTTCCTCGTCAGTTGCCGGATAGGTTCCATAACATCTGACAGTCGAGGTAGGAATCGTGCTAGGTAGTTAATGAATCCATTCAGACGCTGGACTCCCTCAACATCAGTCGGTTTCTGCATATCCATCACGGCATCCACCTTCGCGGGATCGGGCTTTAGGCCTTCATGCGTGATCAGATGTCCAAGAAACGCTACAGATTTCTGGCGCAGTTTCATCTTCTTAGGGTTCAGTCTGATACCTTTGTCCTGGCATCGCTGAAGTAGTTGTTCCAACTTCTTATCGTGGTCCTGTAGGGCTTCGCAGTCGGTCTCGCCAGTGCCGTATACCATCAGATCATCTGCGATACAGATGACTCCATCCAAGTCGTGGATGCATTCATGGAGCTTTCTGGCGAATATCTCTGATGAGACGCTGGTACCGAATGGTAACCTCAACCATCGGTATCTTCCGTACGGACTTGCAAATGTAGTCAGTCTCGATGACTCCTCGTCTAGTTTCACATGCCAGTATCCGGACTTCAGGTCCATTGTCGAGACTATCTTCGCTTTGGATAGTTCTGGCAGTACGTCATCTAGCGTGCAGAGGGGGAAGTGCTCTCGTTTCAGTGCCTTGTTCAGTGGTCTAGGATCTATGCAGATCCTCAACTCTCCGGTCTTCTTTGTAGCTGTTGCCATGGCGCTGACCCAGTCCGTCGGCTCGCTAACAGGCGCGATCACACCCTGCCCGACTAGCTGGCCGAGCTTCTCCTTGACCCTGTGTTTTAGGGCGTCCGGGACCTTTCTGGAGGGTTGGATCGATGGTGTGACGGTCGGGTCGACATGGAACGTTGAGATACCTGGCATGCAGCCGACATCTTCTCCGAAGACCTCTTTGTATTTATCTAAAATTGGGCACTTGTAGACTTCTTCCTTCTTTTTCACGCTCGTTACTCTCTTGAAGTTGTCTTCGAGGACAGAGATGAGTCCCATTTGTTGACTCGCCGATACTCCCAGGATCGGCATGAGATCGCTGTCCTCCACGACTACGAATTTCACGTCGTAGCCTTTTCCGTTCGCCGGGTTCTTTATCTTGACTCGGCACTCTCCGAGTGGGCGTTTTAGTGTCTTGTCCCACATCTGGAGAGTATTTTGTGGTGGGCCTAGCTTGGTGGTGTCGACATATTTCTTTGGTATCAGGTTGACTGATGCGCCACAGTCGACCTGGAAATTAACTGGAACGCCCTTTATCGTCATGTTGGCGTATATCAGTTTGTCGCTTTTTAGATTCACCGCGCTGACCTCCTTTACTCCATTTATGACCTCATACTGGCTTTCTTCGCTCTCGGAGTCGTTCTCTTGCACGGCGCGTACCTTCTTGGTCCTAGGGGTCTTCTTAGTCTTCGATGTCTTCTTGCAGGCGACGTCGAGGTGGTTCCGTCCGTTACATACGGAACACCTTTCCCCCCATGCCGGGCAGTGTTTCTTTCCGAATATGTGGTTGCCAGCGCAGAATATGCAGTCCTGCGGTTGGTCTCTCTATTGGCCTCTCGTCTTCTTCCTGTTATTCTGTTTGTGTGGCTTGACTCCGTGAACCTCTGCCGTTCCGCCGCTGGCGTTGACGTGTTTTAGTCGCAAACCGGTTGCTTCGTCGGTGCGGCAGATGTCGATACACTTTTCGAGGGTTAAGTCTCTGATGTTCAGGAGTGTCTTCCTGGTCTCTTCAGACCGGATGCCCATCACAATTCGGTCGCGTAGCAGAGTGTCTTTGAGGCATTTACAGAAATTGCAGCTGTAGTTAGGAAGCGGAGCGCCGTTAGATATTCGTCAAAACTCTCTTTCTCTTGTTCCCTACAATTGAAATTGTATCTCTCCATGGTCTCATGTAAGTCCCCTATAATGTAGGCATCAAACTTCTTTATTATTTCTTTGATTGTCTTATTGGCTTCGTCTGCGAAGACAAAACCATTGTAGATTTTCAGGGCATCTGTTCCTATGGAATTTAGAAGCATGGAGGTTTGGTACACAGCAGCAGTTGTGTCCAGGTGGGAGATTACAGTGTAGTTTCCCCACTGCTGTTTCCACAATAGCCAATTTTCAGCCTTACTAGATTGCAAGTTTAGAGGGGCAGGAGGCCTGATACCAGGCACAAAGTGGTGCACTGGTGCATTTCCCCCTGGGGGAGGAGCATTCTCCCCATTACCTTCATTGATTTCAGGCATTGTGCTGGTACCTATATACTTTAGTAGTAGGAATTGGTGACTAGCAGGTCACAGTTCAGACTAGTGTAGCCTATAGACTAGCAGGTCTATAATTGTCACTTTAGGCCTATATAATTTCTATACACTATCAGGGTATAGATATATTCTCAACACACTATCAGGGTGTTGATGTAGAGCTAGCATTTATTAGGAATGTCTCTGGAACCAGTTGCTGTGGATCTCAGGGTGGGCTGGCAAGATGGCCACTTTCATTGACAACACATGTGTATTCTGCTTTTGGCTTCAGGCCAAAAAGTGCATTAATCACTCTTCCAGGGTGAATAAAAATTATGTGTGTCTACTCACAGTTTCTTGTTGCCCTTCCCTGACCCTTCACCTGGCTGTCACCATGTTAAAACATGTGGATGTTTATGGATAAAGATGAGTTGAACTGAGTGGGTCTGAGTTGGTTCCATTGCCATTTACTAACAGTTGTTTACATGCTCATAACGGATCCAAGATGGCCGCCGCACATGCGCACATGCAATGTATACAACACACAACATCCTCCCTTTTAACGGAAAAGATATTTTGACCTTTGACCTAATTAAAAATGCCATTTGACCTCACTATTTCGATTTATCTGTCCATGGGAGGCCAGGGGGCTGGTCAGAAATACCTGAATTTCACATATGCCATTACTGATACAATAACCAACATTCCCACGGGTACAATCTTAAACAATCTCTATATTTTCATTATATTTTGACATGAAGAAAGTCAAAATAATGTTTCAATCAACACCAATCTAAAACTATGACCTATATCCCAGGATGACTGCATCCATATTAACCACCTTCATTTTGTGAAAAAAAAGAGGCCCCTACCGTTTTTGTAGGTCAGTAATTAAGGTCAGGACAGTTTTTTTGACCCAGGGAACCCTGGGTCTCTGGGAGACGGTTTTGGCCAAAAAACACAGCTTCGCTGGCATGTTTTCAACTGCCTGGCATTTTATTGTAATTGCATGCAGAGTATATCTAATTGCATCACGAGATACTTTCAGATCATGCCTCTCCCCTGCCATGTAAAAAAAACCGGAGAAATAAAGATAACTATTTGAAAAAAATGGGAGTAAATGTGTCACTTTTGCTTCAAATTCTTCCTCTGTGTGAACTAGTGCTAAGGTATAGGACAGTGACCTTGAATCCACCCTTTAAAAGAGTCACGTTCACACAGACACCCATAGAGCTTAGTGTTAAAGGGAATGTGAGATCAAAATATGAGACGCTTTTAGCACCAAGAGAAACTCCAATAGTGGTGCACAGAGACACAGTGTGGTAGGGGTGGGGTGGGGGGGGGGGGTATTGGGACTTGGGTATTGGGACTTGGGTATTGGGACTTGTTTCTTAATGGCTATAGCCCTGGGTCACATGTGATGTATATCACACAATCAATCTTTTTATAGTGAGAGGTGCCGAGGGAAGCTCTCTCAGGGGCAGTTAAAATCGGGTCACAGAAATGCAGACCTCAGTGGGCGCTAGAGCTGGGTTATGCAACTCCCTAACATTGGATGTGAGATTTATATCTCAATTGACTCAGGCCTACTGCAAAGTGACCTTTGCTAGGGACATTTTGCTGAACCTAGACCCTTGCTTGGGACTTTTTTTTTCTGAAGCAGGACCCTTGCTAGGGAGATTTTGTTGAAAAAGTATCCTTGCCAGCCGCACTCCTGTGTATACAAAATATACTAAGTGCCCCCCCCCCCCCATGCGGAGACGCGAATATTTTTAAACCCCCCCCTCTCTCAAAAGCGCATAGAATGTTTTGTGGTTCCCCCACGCCGAAGGCGCCAAAAATCCCCCCCCCCCTCCCTTTGAACTATAGTAACGCGCTGGCTTAAAAGGGGCGAATTTTGATGCCCCCCCAAAATTTTTGCCCCCCCTCCCTTGAGATGGGTCGGAATTTTTTACACACCTGCAGGGCAGCAGTGGAACTACTCTGGCAGGGCCGTGTGGTGCATTGTGGGGTTCAGAATACTCAACGCTGTGTTTGCATCTCTCACCTGCCTGATAAAGGCCTGATAAACTCTTGAATATGTTCCAGGCGTCATAGTACACTTGGACTTGAACCAAATCAATCAATAAGTCAGCGGGGAGGGGAGATGACACTGTACTGCATGTACTATAGGCCTACTATTTGCCATTTGCTGGTTATCCAGGCAAGAGGAACTGGAAATCATGGGGAAACTCCAGAATGAGCAGGAAAGGGAGTAGCAAGAGGAAGTGGCTATCCCTCCTGGGTGCGGCTGTTAAAGGTGTCACAGTACAAATTCGCCCCCAGAATGTTGTACTCGTAAATAATGCCAATGAAAAACGGTACTACTGTGCATATTAATCAGTGGTAGGAGGCCTTAAATTCGTCACAGAATCATAATCTGCAGCCCAAATTGTTCCCAAAGGCCTTGGTAAAAGAAATATAAAAAGTTGGTTGTTGCCATGGTAACCCTGGGTGGTGCTTGGAGGGGTCAAAGGTCAAGGTTAAAGGTCGCTGAGCACTTGTAAAATTTCTCTAGTTTGGGTAAGTCAGTTTCCATGGCAACTAGCGCAAAATCGGAACACACTTTTTTATGCGCGATGCAAATAAAAAAATCAGATATGTGTTAAGCTTTAAAGGGGCATTCTCACCACTCGCACTTAACCACACAGTAGACTAGAACAGTACTAGAATATTGTGAGTGGGACACGCTTGGTGATTATGCCACTTTAATTAAAGGGTTCATTTTTTACTGCACACTCAAAAGAACCCAACCTTTTGTCCGTCTGATGGAGAAAAATAGGGTCAGAACCAGAAATTTTGTCGGCTATTTGTACTGTGACACCTTATGGGAGCAGAGGGAGAAGGTGAGGGCCCCCACTCTCATCTGGGATGAGGGAACCAAAAAGGATGTAGAAAGGGACAGCAGGGAGGCCAGGACCTCTAATACACAGAGATGGGAAGAGTGGTCGGTGGGGACCACAGGCAACTATACCGCAGGGGACAACCTGGCAGACATTCAATGCATGATGGCCCTGGAAACCTCATGAGCATAGCCCACTAGCTCCTAGGAGGGATAGGTTATATGCAATGGCCCCAGACCCCAACTGTTGTGGTGGTACCACCCTAAATGCCTAGTCGGGCCTTGGAAAAATCAATGTCACACACCTTGGGTCTAATATTTGAAATACTTAAAATTCCCTGAGAGCTAAGCCAAATATACCATATTTTAGCTATTGAAATGGAGAAAATTATACAATAGGCCCAAAATAAAAAAGTCAGCCCAGATTTAGTATAAATCGCCATGGAAACCAGGACATTGATTTTGTGCAGTGAGACCTAAGCAGTGTATGAATACTATATATGGCCGTTTCACCCCCATAACCCTCCACTGTTTACATGATGCAAATAAAATATTTAGCCTGGACTATAAACAAACACCTCCAGATTACTATGATGCCAAATAAGCATACATTTAATACTTTTACCCCCACCCTGAGGTCCGACTTCCCAAAAATAACAAATTTTGTACCCGGAAGTGGCGGATTTAGGGTGGTACCACCTTAACAGTATAAGTGATTTTTTTGGTTGCCATGGTTACCAGATAATTCCTTCATAAATAGAAGCTATTTGATACCCTAAGTCATAAATAAACCCCACAACATGCCTAATAACCCTACTTTCTTAGTAATTTAGGCTAAACTAGGCCATGGTCGGGCATACAGCGACAAAAATCTGCTCAAAATGTCCGGGTTTCAGACACGATTTTTCAATCGGTCGTGGACAAAAATCGGGCCTGACTTTAATATGTCCAACATAATTCCCAATTCAGAATTCTACCCAGTTGCGAACGTTCAATTCGCAAGTTCTGGATATGTTCACTATTCTTGGGAATATCTCATGCCTTTCTTGTGTCATTGTGACCTACCCGGATTCTACCCAGTTGCGAACGTTCAATTCCCGTGCCTTTCTCGTGTCATTGTGACCTACCCGGATTCTACCCAGTTGCGAACGTTCAATTCCCAAGTTCTGTTTGGAGGGATAATACCATGACATATGATACTAAAACTGCTATGTGGACTCTAAAATTTTTTTGTCAAATTTTGTGAGGACGTGGAAATATTTTCCGGGCGCCATTGAGGTTGATCAAAGCAGACGGCTACTTTTGAGGTCAATTTTTGGAGAAAATTGGAACATTCCTGGGTCAAATCCATGAAAATATGTAATTTTAGATGTTTACTTTCAAATATGAGCAGTGTACTGCACCAACAATTAACAATTGTTGACAGAAAAAGGGGGAAACGGGTTAAAATATGAGCTCCTTTTGCCTACTTTTGTCAGAATATCTCTACTGTTAAGGTGGTACCACCCTAAATGCTGAGTCGGGCCTCGGAAAAATCAACGTCACACACCTTGGTTCTAATATTTGAAATACTTAAAATTCCCTGAGAGCTAAGCCAAATATACCATATTTTAGCTATTGAAATGGAGAAAATTTTACAATAGGCCCAAAATAAAAAAGTCAGCCTAGATTTAGTATAAATCGCCATGGAAACCAGGACATTGATTTTGTGCCGTGAGACCTAAGCAGTTATGAATACTATATATGGCCATTTCACTCCCATAACCCTCCACTGTTTACATGGTATCAATAAAATATTTAGCCTGGACTATAAACAAACACCTCCAGATTACTATGATGCCAAATAAGCATACATTTAATACTTTTACCCCCACCCTGAGGTCCGAATTCCCAAAAATAACAAATTTTCTGAGGGACTATTTGGCCATTCTACCCGGAAGTGGCGGATTTAGGGTGGTACCACCACGCCCTTCAACAAACAATGAGATTTTGGAAGCTGGGGCCCCCAACTTTCTCCACCTTCCGCCGCCTCTGATATGCAACTACCCTAAATTCCCGCGTATTACCCGCACCCCCAACTCAGGAGAATCCTATTACCCGTTTTTGGATTTGAAAATCTGAACATCTGGCCATCTGGCCATCTCCCTCTGAACATCGCTTCACCTGGCCATCCCCTGTATCTTGTTTCCCCACCCCGGTCCACATTGTACTGAAAAATCCCCACCCCTAAGCTTGGCATCTCCTGCTGAACATCTGTCCAGCTAGCCATCTCCTGCTGAACATCTGTCCAGCTGGCCATCTCCTGCTGAATGTCTGTCCTGCTGGCCATCTGCTGCTGAGCATCTGTCCTGCTGGCCATCTCCTGCTGAACCTCTGCCCATCAGACCATCTCTTGCTGAACATCTCTTGCTGAACATCTGCCCAGCTGGCCATCTGCTGCTGAACATCTGTCCAGCTGGCCATCTCTTGCTGAACATTGCTTCACCTGGCCATCCTCTGTATGTTGTTTCTCCACCTGGCCATATCATTCTGAACAATCCCCACCTCTAACCTGGCCATCTGCTGCTGAACATCTGTCCCACTGGCCATCTTCTGCTGAGCATCTGTCCTGCTGGCCAGCTGCTGAACCTCTGCCCATCTGGCCACCTCTTGCTGAACATCTGCCCATCTGGCCATCTCCCTCTGAACATCGCTTCACCTGGCCATCCCCTGTATCTTGTTTCCCCAGCCCGGTCCACATCATGTTGAACAATCCCCACCCCTAAGCTGGGCATCTCCTGCTGAACATCTATCCAGCTAGCCATCTCCTGCTGAACATTTTTCTGTCCTACTGGCCATCTCCTTGTGAACATCTGTCCTGCTGGCCATCTCCTGCTGAACCTCTGCCCATCTGGCCATCTCTTGCTGAACATCTGCCCACCTGGCCATCTCCCTCTGAACATCGCTTCACCTGTCTATCCCCTGTATCTTGTTTTCCGACCTGGCCACATTGTGCTGAACAATCCCCACCCGTGACCTGGCCATCTGCTGCTGAACCTCTGCCCATCTGGCCATCTCTTGCTGAACATCTGCCAGACCTGGCCATCTCCCTCTGAACATCGCTTCACCTGTCTATCCCCTGTATCTTGTTTTCCGACCTGGCCACATTGTGCTGAACAATCCCCACCCGTGACCTGGCCATCTGCTGCTGAACCTCTGCCCATCTGGCCATCTCTTGCTGAACATCTGCCAGACCTGGCCATCTCCCTCTGAACATCGCTTCACCTGTCTATCCCCTGTATCTTGTTTTCCGACCTGGCCACATTGTGCTGAACAATCCCCACCTGTGACCTGGCCATCTGCTGCTGAACCTCTGCCCATCTGGCCATCTCTTGCTGAACATCTGCCAGACCTGGCCATCTCCCTCTGAACATCGCTTCACCTGTCTATCCCCTGTATCTTGTTTTCCGACCTGGCCACATTGTGCTGAACAATCCCCACCCGTGACCTGGCCATCTGCTGCTGAACCTCTGCCCATCTGGCCATCTCTTGCTGAACATCTGCCAGACCTGGCCATCTCCCTCTGAACATCGCTTCACCTGTCTATCCCCTGTATCTTGTTTTCCGACCTGGCCACATTGTGCTGAACAATCCCCACCTGTGACCTGGCCATCTGCTGCTGAACATCTGTCCTGCTGGCCATCTCCTGTTGAACATCTGTCCTGCTGGCCAGCTGCTGAACATCTGTCCAGCTGGTACACCTTCCCCATACTGAGGACCCATACTGAAGGGATCCCAGGGTTCACTCGCAAGATGACCCATGGACTAGTAGGAGAAAGGGTCCCAGAGTCAACTCGCAGAATGTCCCATGTAGCTCCCAGATGACTCCCTGAGTAACTTTTGGCGCTGAGGGCAGAAATCACAAAGAGATCAGTTCTTTCATAACTACATTAAATGTTTGGCTAAAGTCAACCATTTAATAAGGGAGTGCTCATTTTTTAACAACAGGGGGGTGGTGGATTTGGGGGGGGTATAAAATTTTGACCCCTTGACCGGGGGGGGGGGGGGATTTAGACCCCTCTTGGGGGGGGGTCAAAAAAATTCAACCTGTTTTGAGGGAAAAAGCCCGCACGTTACTAGGCTACAAAATATTTCGGCCTGCCGGGGGGGGGGGGGGGGTAAAAAATGTTGACCCTTCTAGGGGGGGGGGGGGAGGTGAAAAAATTTCATGCGCTCCGCGCGAAATCTCACCGCCCCCCCCCCCCCTGTTGTTAAAAAATGAGCACTCCCTAACATGGAAGCAGCCAGCGGGGATTGCACAAGTGGCCTATATTGAGGTAGCGGGCATCCATTGCTTGATCTGGTACCAGCGACAAAATGACTTATAGCAACCATCACAATGGCTACCAGTTGTTACGTAATGCACCCTAAAATGTCTGCAGTGAAGGCCAGGGAATTATCTCATTGGTTGATAATTCAACCAGCTACACGCCTATAAGTGACCACCTGCTCCCCCACACCGACCTGCCTGCCTAAAATGGGCTTGCAGATAACCTGTCCGCAAGGTAATCAATGCCAGCTGTAACATGCAAAACCAAAACTTACAGAGTTCCATTGGAGAAAATGGCAACACAGATAGTATTGCTGTTTACGCCCCGATTGACGTGACCTTTTTGACGGGGACAGAACTGGAGAACACCTGCTGCCTGGCGATTTCACCCACACCCACTTGCTCATCCACACCCATCCGTCTGCTCACCTGCGCGCACCTGCACGCCCATCCCCACTTGCTTGGCTGCAATATGATACATACTAGTGTGATACATGATTTGTGGGTAATTTTCAACAAATAATTCACCTCTGCTCTCAGAATTGACATCAATCGATTCAATCACTTAATCACCTTGACCCTGAGTCATTTGTGAGTCAATTACACATCAATCGTTTGTACATTTTGTAACTTATTTCTTCTAAATTATACAACCTGAACTGTTTTACTGGATTCTGGCCAGGTCAAAACATCACCTGGGAAACGGCCCAGGTCGTCAAAAACAACAACTCTGCAGCCACTGAGCTGGGGCCTTTTATTTTCTACGTCCAGTTAACTGACTCCGCCCCCCCCCTACTATATACCATTTTCGATGCAATATTGTACGTAGGGGCAACCGATGTCCCACTTTCTTGAGCCACTGTTTTAATCTCAATTTATGTTGTGCTCACTTTGCAGTACCCAACTGAAAAGGATCGAAATGTTATCCGTGTCGACACAGTTAAGAAATCATATGGTAAGATTCGGTGAAATTTGTTTTACAAATTAGGCCTAGATACACATATATGCATATGATAAAATAACTGCACAGTAACTATAAATGCGGTATGAGGTATATCTAATAGAATAAAGCTTTCATGGGTTTATTAGTGTCTTGAAGGTTGGTACATGTAGTTTTGCCCATGAAGCGATAGCTAATCCTCTAAATTATGTAAGACATTAAGCTTTTAGGCACATTTCTCATCCATCTCAGGCCCCACCTCTGATTTTCTTTCAGATGCTAAATCAGGAATTGAGTATTTCCAACGAGTGGCAGTCTGTAAAAACGTTCTGCCGTGGTTTCTCAGAAAGGTAAACCTCCAAATGCCTATCTACATTCTTTATCTTTATGCATGTATTCTACTTGCCTTTGTGAATTTGAAACTCATACTCATGGTATATATATAAATAAATGTACATGTATAACGCCAGTTAGGTGTTTAGCTCTCTCAAATTTAAGAGGCTTAAATAATCGTTGGTAGAATATATTAAGGGTTAAAGCCAGTATTCAAGCACTCGCCCACTGGCAGGGTTTATGGAACTAGCAAATCCTCACCAAATGGTCACCATCTGGTGACTTGCTTCTGAACAACTCCAGTATCAATGTTGTTTCTAATATCCATAAAGAAGCAATAATTTCTAATGAAGCTATGTCATATTCTCTTTTCAAAACATATCATAAATGCATAAGTAAAGCAGAATTTTCTGCATGCTTTTGGACAAGATACATGCTAAACTAAGAGGGAAAAATTATTTCCCCCAAAGGATACCTTGGCAAGATTTGAACCAGGGACCTTGCACACTCTAGGCCAGCTCTCTATGCATGTAGCTATAGAGGCCTGACTGGTTTGGGGAGGTGCTAAACTGTAGTCCTGCATTATGCTCCTACCTAGTGGTGGTGTACACTGGTGTGTACAGACTTGTCACTTGCCACCGTATGTCATGTTCATGCACAATTTCTGAAGAAATGAGTGCCGGTACCCCTCCTTTTTTTTGGATAAATACCAAGCTATGGCCATAATCTTCACCATATTAAAATTACATGTGGCCTACAACTGTTTTTCTTACTTAGATATCATGTTAGATAAGTGTATGCCAAAGACGAAAATGGCATCTGTTACTTCAAGCATCAAGTCCAAAAAAAACAAAAAGAACTTTTCAACAAGCTTTTTTTATTCTTATCCTTGCTCCTTAGTATAGATACATCACATATCCATGGTTTTTACGAAACAATCTGGTGGATAATATATGGTTTAACTGGTTTCTTCCAAGAATGTGAAAAATTAGGAAAATATATGACCCCTTGCATCAGGCATCACAGCACAAAAGATAGTATGGGTACCCCCAATTTTTTTTTGCCCAATGGATTCTATAGCATTTAAGGAACCATCTGTAATTTTCTTAGGAGGCCTGAAACTGTATTCAATTTGGGGGTAATAGGGACTTTCACCTTTAATCCTACATCCTGTGGCTTTTATCACGAATCGATATTAAAGTTCATGTCCTCTTTTATTCCAGTTCAAGGCATTAGATGTAGACCATGTCCTTATGGAAGAGGAGTGTTTTTATGACATCAGAAGACGCTATTTCCGCTGTATTTGTAATAGCGTCACATGGGCACAGTTTGCATATGCAACCGAAGAATCAACTTTTAAGCCATACGCCGACAATGAGAAATGGTTAGTACATTTATTGAGTGTCGATGTACAAAGGAGATTGTTATCTAAATACATGTTTATACCGGTATTTGTCCCTGTAATTTCAAATGTAAGTGTATCTCATAATTCCTATGCTTATATTGCGCTCTTCTCCCTCTCTATCTCTGTCTCGCGATATATGTCTTGGTCTCCTTTCTCCGAACTAATGGCTGAATTGTTACATCAGGGAAATGTCTCTGGTTACATACACGTATTGTATACATCTAATGCATAATTTCTTTATCAAACCAAAAGGACCGTCTTTGAACAAGCAGGCTCTGTGGACATCCGGGGCTTTGGATCATTTGGTCGCGTCCTGGAGATGTTCGCTCGAGGATTCCTCATACAAGGTGCTAGAAGGGTGAGTGTTCTATACATGCTACTTTAGTTTTCATTAAATCTTTAAGCATAGAATACCGTACCGTCGCGATAAAGCGCCTGGTCTTGAATAAGCGCCGGTCTTTACTAAGCGCCAGGGTGTAGGGGCTTCCAAATGCTTCTTAATCACTAAAATCGTGACCTTGAATAAGTGCCTGTCTTGTATAAGCGCCTGGGTAAGAGCCCTGTCAAATTGAACAGTGTCCCTGCGCTTAATCACGACGGTATGGTAGTGCTTTACTGCAATGTGCGCTTTTCATTGTCATGACTTTTTGCAGCCATGTTGAGTAACTCGCACGGGCTGCATTCATGTATTTTACTAACTCTACAGGGTTAATATGCCCACAAAGGGTCAGCATGATGCAGCAATGTAGGATCGACAAGTGCAGCATGATGCATCATGATGAAAAATCAGCATGACGTCTTCAGGTAGTTTTGAGGCATCATGCCTTTCAAACGACAGCAAGTAACATGTTGGATCTAATGGCGGAGGGGGTACAGAACACATGACTTATAGAACCCCTACTATCCTCTCTAAAATGGCACATGAATATCTCATAGGACACTTTGTTATATATTGTGTATTTTAGTAAGAGAAACATAATAATACTTAATGCTTTTTCTCACACAGAGCCGTGGAATAATGGAGGACATTTTAAAAGAGCGCATCGATGACAATGCACCTCGCCAACAACAGTGCCCCGACCTGTCTACGTGACAGTACCACTTACACTCTAAGGATACACCAGTATTATATCAACTATAACAGTCAGACAAATCATCTAGGATATTTTAATGCTAATAGGCCTACATTATGTGTATGTATATTCTTATATAATATATATTCTTACTGACTGCCAAATTTATTTAGCTAATATATAACGGGTATTGTACATTTTACATGTAGTGGTAAAGCATTGAATTATTCGAAATGTACTGCAGTTATTTCAATGTATGTGACATACTTATAGTGTTTATGCAGACGGAGCTAACTTAACATGTACTAGTGTACACTTGTTGTATGGTTCTATATTTTTATGGAACAATGGTTTAAACAAGGAACGCTATATTTTGCCAGCCAATTGAAAAAACCCGCGCCAGTATTCCACAGTGGTTTGTTTAGGCAATTATTTCTTATTTGGAATCAATCAAGGTAAACAAATATAGAAAAAAAAAAGAAAAAAAAAGAGCACTCGCTTTAGTCGACTTTCACTTTCTGAACATTGGTCGCATTCCAGTCTGCCTAACAGCCACGTAGAATACTGCTGATGCTGAAAAACCCCAGTCAATAGACCAAGCTTGCGGACCTGTCTATTTTATTAATACAATTGTAAAAAAAAAAAAAAGTAAGAAATGCATTGTCATGAAAGATAGAGTTGCTATTTTCTGTTTTTACTGCATCATATCCATAATTTTGTCATTATGAAGGAAACTCATTTATAAACTTATGAGGTACCAAAGTTGATATCGATGACTCATCAAAATGTGATCAAGCTCGATGTGACCAATTAAGGTAAATATAAAATGAACAAATGAGAAGATTATTGTCATATATTGTCAATTATCCACGGTATATTTTATGAGCCTGCTTTTACGAAGTCAGATATTTTTTTCTGAAGTGGTTCTATCTGTACCAACTTGTATCATATGGTTGTATATTTTATCATGGGAGATTGTATTTGTGTATGGTGTGAGATACATTAAATACTACCAGTACTTTCGCCTTATTGAGTTTTTTTGTTCTGTTATTTGAACCCAACGCAATATGAATAAAGTAAAATATTTAGAAGACATTTTTCAGAACCCCTCTGTGAGTATCTATTCTAGGTGAGGATATAGGCAAAGAGCAAATAACACTAAAGACTAGTAAGAGTGTCCACTTTGGCGTTCTTCCTTAGTTTGACATTGTCCCTCAACAATTAGAATGCCTGAAAATACCCCAAAACGGTAATAATATTGCTTGCAGTGTAGCTCTAACATGTACCGTATTAACTCTGGTTATTCTCTATGCTTCGAATATTTTTGAATAATGGTTGAGAAAGTGCTTATGGGATTACTGCAATTTTCTGGTCCTGTATGGCCTGTGGCACCCCCTAGTGGATTGAGTGTGCAGTCTACTGCTCCCACCTAATGTTTATTTGTAACCCCCTGAAGTCTATTTCTGATTAGATTTTCTCCAAATTCAACATGGATAATGAAAACGCATAGAATAAATATATGAAGGTATAAACCTTTTTCAAACGACTGAATGTGGTTTTATTTATGGTTAAGTAAATAGGAGTTGAGTGGGCTATGTTGGCTACACACTCCATCCACCAGGGGTCGCCATTGGCGTCTTGTGTACAAGAGATCTCGGACCACCAAACCGAGGCTGTTTACAAAAACGATCATACAGTAAATCTAGGCATTTCAGACATTGTGGCCTCTGATTGGATTATATTAGTCAATGGGAATTATGGTAAGCTTTGATATTATGCATTTATAAAATCTGTGACTTGTTCTGAGATGGAAAATAGAAATAACTAAGCACTAGCCAATGCCAGGGTGGGCTAAAAAAAATTGTGAACATATTGTGATTATTGTCAGTTCTGCAGCAAAATCCAAGATGGATTCTCAGGTGAGTGACTTCACAGGTCAACAGAAAAAAACTGGATTGGTAAAAGTGGGCATTTTGTGGTCTCAGAATGGAAAACTAACATGGTTCTAAATTATTGGGATTGTTTTGATGAGATTGAATCACCTTTGGCAACTTTTAAAGCATGTTATTGTATATTAGATTATAGTGCGAAATGTTTTGGTGGTCCGAGACCTTAACAGACGACATAGTAGCAGACAGCGTGGGTTGAACACTGCATGTAAGTTGTATTTTTCTCTGTTTTACAGGTAGACTTTCATGACTGGTGTCAAGGTAAACTCTTAAAGTATAGAAATCGATGTGAAAAGAAGGAAAATGGGTGTTTAGTGTGGGGGGGGAGCAAAGGTAGGCCACTGTAAGACCAAGTACGGCCAGGTCTCACTGGCTATACCTCAGCTAAGCATCCCAAGTCGGAAGTTTTACCTACACAGGCTGGTTTTAATGTTAGAGGAGGGCTACTTTGAGCTACCAGAGGGTTCTGAAGTGTCCCATTTATGTGGAGAATCACTCTGCATAAATGTAGATCACCTCTGTATAGAGAGCCATCAGACGAATGCGGAGCGTCGGGGCTGCGTACTGCAGGGCTACTGCACTGAGTACCACCAACCCAGCTGTACTTTGTAAAGGTGACAGGAGCTATAGGTCATCTCAACTTTGAGTATTATATATGTTTTGTTTATGTTTTGTTGTTCACAGTTACCATTTTATAATTTTGACCCCCCCCCCCCCTCGCCCCCCTTGAACCTTTTCATAGAAACCTGACTAGGCCCTACATGTCGTAACATAGCTCATGTACTGTACTGACAAATCTGACAAGGTGATTATCAGTATGCATGGTCATGATCCACAGCTTTCCTATGCTGAATGCTATCCAGGGAAGTATCGAAGCAGTAGGAATGGTCCAAGTGTGTCACAGTGAAGCTTTGCATCCTTGCGATGTTCTTAGTCCTGTTCTCCTCAAGCTTTAGCTTCTTTCGGAAGCCTGCACTGTTGTAGCATTGAAGTGCCTTTGCATGGTCATATACCTTGAAGGCACGACTCTGACGTTTAGCTTTTGCAGAGAGAAATGCTCTAGAACTCTGTCTTATTTTGTCATGCCTCCATCTTCTGTTTCTTGATTCCAGTTGCCGTACCACTGTAGAAAGCCGGGAGAGCGGAGCGCCGAGTGCCAGACACAGCGTGAGCATTGACGTCCCGGGACCACGGTTGACGGAGTGAACGGCCGCGTGGAGATGACCTGCAGCGTTTGTGGGGAACTCGATTAGTCTGGGGAGAGCCTTGCGGATTGCCCTGTTGGTCGCCTCACACTTGTTCGTCGTTCGGTTGAGGTAAGTGGTCTCTAATACGTCGTGACCGAGTTGTGACTGTAAAAGTTTCTTGATGAGCCCCTCATCTTTCTCAGTGGGTCTGATGAACGATGCCGTAGGACTTGAAAACTTTGGGATGAACTGTCGCACCCAGGGCCTTTTTGCAGTACATACTAAGGAGTAAACCTTACATAGCCTGTGGTCTCCTTTGTAGCAAAGGATCATAGCATCATCCAGATACTTGACATGCCGCTTGAGTCCTTCTAGATTCCCTGGGTGTTCCCTTTGAAAGCGTTTCAGCTCTGCTCTTGTCCTTCTCGTCAAATCTGTTATAAATCTCTTGAACGTTTCCCTCCTATCAGCTTTGGTCTGTCCAGGCACAAAGTCCTCTGAGAATGATGGGAATAAGGTATCCTTCTTTTTATCCATGGTACGTGAGAGGTGCTGCACGCAGTTCTGATGTGCCATTCCCTGGTCCCGCAATATTTTCTTTGTGCAGCTGTCTCCATCACTGGTTACCACAGCGACTTGAGGTCCCCCGTTCGATGTTATATCATCCAAAGCATGTTGCAGGTACTTCCCCTCATTTCCAATAGGGTCCTCTGGCAATACATTAGGGTTGGGTCCCTTCTTTGTCCAAATCTTGGCGTGGATTATCGGTTTAGTTTTTCTCATTGTGTCGGATGCAGCGATGAAAGCACATTGGGTCCCCGCCTGAGTAGGGGTTCGACCGAGTCCACCCTTGCACCGATTGTTGTAGTTCCCATCTGTTTGTGTCGCTATTGTGTCATCAACCATCCCTCTTCTCTTGTTTAAGTCCTGTTCCTTCCTGACTATCTTTGTCATGTCACTTTGGTTAGCTTCCTCGATTTTTTTGTTGGCTTTCTTAGCCGCTTTCTGGATAGCGTTCTTGGTTGGGGCCGGGACATTCATGGAGTGCATCAAATCTGTAACTGCAGCAGCACCCAGACCGCACCTTGACATGGCAACATGCATTGATACATTAGGTTTCCCTGCTTTCCTACCTCTCTTATTGGTCTCTACCTCTTCATACAGCTTGTGGACTGCAGAAACAAAGTCACACCGGCTACATTTAAGTCCCATGCTCCAACACATAGACCACTTTCGTGCCTCTCCCCACTCCAAGTCCCCTGTACATCCATTGAACCTTTCCCTATGTTCCTTTATTGCCTGGTTGTACAACTCTAGAACCTTCTCTGGATTTACAAGTTTGTTTGTGGTATTGTCACCAGTTGGTATTTCTGGGTTCGAATTATACTCCTTGATATATCTGTCTGTTGGCATTTTCCTGGGTCGGAGGATCATACAGGCAACCGGTTCATCCATAGCATCCAGTGTCCCAAATGTATCCACTTTGCTAATGTGTCTTTTCCTAGTGACAGTAACAGTCTTCCTTACCACAACCTCAGCATAGTCCTCTTCATTGGCAGAGAATATAGGCCTACTATCCTTCCTTGTTCTTGGCTTCAACCTGTTCCCGGGGGAGAGACTGTGCCCAACTTTAAAGTAGGACCCTTTCTGGGCCGCAGACTGACTCTTTTTCTTACCCATTTTCTGATGAATCACAAAGAAATGTAGCTAAATATGTTACAAACCTGTGGATATGCTCTGCATGTATCCTTCCTTCCTTCCTCTAGGAGAGTCAGTTGAAGAATGAGGGGATTTCAAACTGACACACACAGGAAGCAGGGGTCCCCGGGGGACCCCTGCCACTCCCAAATATCAGTGTGTTGTTATAGCAATCAGCACACTTTTGAATTATCTACACTGAACAGTCTATACCAAATCTCAAAGATACAAGTCTTTTTATCATATAATTGGAATGTTCATATTCAGAGTAACATTTCAGTGCTTGTCCCATGCTTCTATCTTAAATATTAAGAAAATTGTCAAAAATAGATGAAAAATAACCAAAAATCACCAAATTAATCAAATTAAATCATAGAAAATATAAAATTCACTCAGTAGCCCTTGAATTCCATGTGTACCATGTGTATTTATGCAAGACAAGTTGATATGCAGAAAGAAAATTCATTCTTGGCATTGTTGTTTCAGCACCTTTGGACCAGTGCTGGCTTACCTATCTACAGGACTCTACAGTGAACTCTGCAGTGGCTGGTGAGTTGGCTCATAGATGGACAGTACATTATATGAATTAGGGGCATGAAATCTGTCCCTATCATTACCATGTCTAAGTAATCATTGCCTTATTATATTGTGCTTGAATATCCCGTTTATCATGTAAAATACTTGCAAATTGTGGCAAGTTTCTGTATGATTTTGGCTATTTTTTAATATTTTAACTACATTTTTAGCTATTTTTTCTATTTTTTCTTAAACTACACCAAAATTTCTTTGTGGAATCATTACTGCAAGGTGTTTTGTCAATATGCTGTATTGTTAATCTTCAGAGTACTGAGTATATAGCTTTAGTGGTCATGAATCGGAAAATGATAGAAAATGGCATAAAATCCCAAATAATTAGTACCTAAGGCCATACAGCCAGTATGACCAGAAGATCCTTTCAAAGTTAAGACAGCGATTCTCTGATTGATCAATATATCCATAGAGTGGAAACTAGTGGACTTTTATACTCATATATAATGGATGAATTACATTTTGATTACATAGATTTTGATTTTTTGGTTTATTTTTTTGGTATTTTCTCCGAATTTCTGTCATTTTACTAATATTTTTCAAAATTCTTTGAAGAAATATGACTAAATAAGAATGGAATATTGTTTCTCATACACTTGTTCATCAGATAGAACAATTCTAGAGATGTACTGTCAATATTTCCTTTAAATCTGGACATATGCCTGTTCTACCCTGGTTGAGCGGTACGAGCAGCTCGTAGCGGTAGAATGCTGGTGGCAGTAGCCATATTAGAATTGCGATATTTTTAGGGTTTAGCATATCCCAAGAGCACAAAACCTTCAAGTTAGGCTCAGGACACATAAAGCTCCCCAGAAATTGCATTTTCAACATATCCCCAGTCCCAACCCCTCCCTTAAGATCTCGGACCACCAAACCGAGGCTGTTTACAAAAACGATCATACAGTAAATCTAGGCATTTCAGACATTGTGGCCTCTGATTGGATTATATTAGTCAATGGGAATTATGGTAAGCTTTGATATTATGCATTTATAAAATCTGTGACTTGTTCTGAGATGGAAAATAGAAATAACTAAGCACTAGCCAATGCCAGGGTGGGCTAAAAAAAATTGTGAACATATTGTGATTATTGTCAGTTCTGCAGCAAAATCCAAGATGGATTCTCAGGTGAGTGACTTCACAGGTCAACAGAAAAAAACTGGATTGGTAAAAGTGGGCATTTTGTGGTCTCAGAATGGAAAACTAACATGGTTCTAAATTATTGGGATTGTTTTGATGAGATTGAATCACCTTTGGCAACTTTTAAAGCATGTTATTGTATATTAGATTATAGTGCGAAATGTTTTGGTGGTCCGAGACCTTAACAGACGACATAGTAGCAGACAGCGTGGGTTGAACACTGCATGTAAGTTGTATTTTTCTCTGTTTTACAGGTAGACTTTCATGACTGGTGTCAAGGTAAACTCTTAAAGTATAGAAATCGATGTGAAAAGAAGGAAAATGGGTGTTTAGTGTGGGGGGGGAGCAAAGGTAGGCCACTGTAAGACCAAGTACGGCCAGGTCTCACTGGCTATACCTCAGCTAAGCATCCCAAGTCGGAAGTTTTACCTACACAGGCTGGTTTTAATGTTAGAGGAGGGCTACTTTGAGCTACCAGAGGGTTCTGAAGTGTCCCATTTATGTGGAGAATCACTCTGCATAAATGTAGATCACCTCTGTATAGAGAGCCATCAGACGAATGCGGAGCGTCGGGGCTGCGTACTGCAGGGCTACTGCACTGAGTACCACCAACCCAGCTGTACTTTGTAAAGGTGACAGGAGCTATAGGTCATCTCAACTTTGAGTATTATATATGTTTTGTTTATGTTTTGTTGTTCACAGTTACCATTTTATAATTTTGACCCCCCCCCCCCCTCGCCCCCCTTGAACCTTTTCATAGAAACCTGACTAGGCCCTACATGTCGTAACATAGCTCATGTACTGTACTGACAAATCTGACAAGGTGATTATCAGTATGCATGGTCATGATCCACAGCTTTCCTATGCTGAATGCTATCCAGGGAAGTATCGAAGCAGTAGGAATGGTCCAAGTGTGTCACAGTGAAGCTTTGCATCCTTGCGATGTTCTTAGTCCTGTTCTCCTCAAGCTTTAGCTTCTTTCGGAAGCCTGCACTGTTGTAGCATTGAAGTGCCTTTGCATGGTCATATACCTTGAAGGCACGACTCTGACGTTTAGCTTTTGCAGAGAGAAATGCTCTAGAACTCTGTCTTATTTTGTCATGCCTCCATCTTCTGTTTCTTGATTCCAGTTGCCGTACCACTGTAGAAAGCCGGGAGAGCGGAGCGCCGAGTGCCAGACACAGCGTGAGCATTGACGTCCCGGGACCACGGTTGACGGAGTGAACGGCCGCGTGGAGATGACCTGCAGCGTTTGTGGGGAACTCGATTAGTCTGGGGAGAGCCTTGCGGATTGCCCTGTTGGTCGCCTCACACTTGTTCGTCGTTCGGTTGAGGTAAGTGGTCTCTAATACGTCGTGACCGAGTTGTGACTGTAAAAGTTTCTTGATGAGCCCCTCATCTTTCTCAGTGGGTCTGATGAACGATGCCGTAGGACTTGAAAACTTTGGGATGAACTGTCGCACCCAGGGCCTTTTTGCAGTACATACTAAGGAGTAAACCTTACATAGCCTGTGGTCTCCTTTGTAGCAAAGGATCATAGCATCATCCAGATACTTGACATGCCGCTTGAGTCCTTCTAGATTCCCTGGGTGTTCCCTTTGAAAGCGTTTCAGCTCTGCTCTTGTCCTTCTCGTCAAATCTGTTATAAATCTCTTGAACGTTTCCCTCCTATCAGCTTTGGTCTGTCCAGGCACAAAGTCCTCTGAGAATGATGGGAATAAGGTATCCTTCTTTTTATCCATGGTACGTGAGAGGTGCTGCACGCAGTTCTGATGTGCCATTCCCTGGTCCCGCAATATTTTCTTTGTGCAGCTGTCTCCATCACTGGTTACCACAGCGACTTGAGGTCCCCCGTTCGATGTTATATCATCCAAAGCATGTTGCAGGTACTTCCCCTCATTTCCAATAGGGTCCTCTGGCAATACATTAGGGTTGGGTCCCTTCTTTGTCCAAATCTTGGCGTGGATTATCGGTTTAGTTTTTCTCATTGTGTCGGATGCAGCGATGAAAGCACATTGGGTCCCCGCCTGAGTAGGGGTTCGACCGAGTCCACCCTTGCACCGATTGTTGTAGTTCCCATCTGTTTGTGTCGCTATTGTGTCATCAACCATCCCTCTTCTCTTGTTTAAGTCCTGTTCCTTCCTGACTATCTTTGTCATGTCACTTTGGTTAGCTTCCTCGATTTTTTTGTTGGCTTTCTTAGCCGCTTTCTGGATAGCGTTCTTGGTTGGGGCCGGGACATTCATGGAGTGCATCAAATCTGTAACTGCAGCAGCACCCAGACCGCACCTTGACATGGCAACATGCATTGATACATTAGGTTTCCCTGCTTTCCTACCTCTCTTATTGGTCTCTACCTCTTCATACAGCTTGTGGACTGCAGAAACAAAGTCACACCGGCTACATTTAAGTCCCATGCTCCAACACATAGACCACTTTCGTGCCTCTCCCCACTCCAAGTCCCCTGTACATCCATTGAACCTTTCCCTATGTTCCTTTATTGCCTGGTTGTACAACTCTAGAACCTTCTCTGGATTTACAAGTTTGTTTGTGGTATTGTCACCAGTTGGTATTTCTGGGTTCGAATTATACTCCTTGATATATCTGTCTGTTGGCATTTTCCTGGGTCGGAGGATCATACAGGCAACCGGTTCATCCATAGCATCCAGTGTCCCAAATGTATCCACTTTGCTAATGTGTCTTTTCCTAGTGACAGTAACAGTCTTCCTTACCACAACCTCAGCATAGTCCTCTTCATTGGCAGAGAATATAGGCCTACTATCCTTCCTTGTTCTTGGCTTCAACCTGTTCCCGGGGGAGAGACTGTGCCCAACTTTAAAGTAGGACCCTTTCTGGGCCGCAGACTGACTCTTTTTCTTACCCATTTTCTGATGAATCACAAAGAAATGTAGCTAAATATGTTACAAACCTGTGGATATGCTCTGCATGTATCCTTCCTTCCTTCCTCTAGGAGAGTCAGTTGAAGAATGAGGGGATTTCAAACTGACACACACAGGAAGCAGGGGTCCCCGGGGGACCCCTGCCACTCCCAAATATCAGTGTGTTGTTATAGCAATCAGCACACTTTTGAATTATCTACACTGAACAGTCTATACCAAATCTCAAAGATACAAGTCTTTTTATCATATAATTGGAATGTTCATATTCAGAGTAACATTTCAGTGCTTGTCCCATGCTTCTATCTTAAATATTAAGAAAATTGTCAAAAATAGATGAAAAATAACCAAAAATCACCAAATTAATCAAATTAAATCATAGAAAATATAAAATTCACTCAGTAGCCCTTGAATTCCATGTGTACCATGTGTATTTATGCAAGACAAGTTGATATGCAGAAAGAAAATTCATTCTTGGCATTGTTGTTTCAGCACCTTTGGACCAGTGCTGGCTTACCTATCTACAGGACTCTACAGTGAACTCTGCAGTGGCTGGTGAGTTGGCTCATAGATGGACAGTACATTATATGAATTAGGGGCATGAAATCTGTCCCTATCATTACCATGTCTAAGTAATCATTGCCTTATTATATTGTGCTTGAATATCCCGTTTATCATGTAAAATACTTGCAAATTGTGGCAAGTTTCTGTATGATTTTGGCTATTTTTTAATATTTTAACTACATTTTTAGCTATTTTTTCTATTTTTTCTTAAACTACACCAAAATTTCTTTGTGGAATCATTACTGCAAGGTGTTTTGTCAATATGCTGTATTGTTAATCTTCAGAGTACTGAGTATATAGCTTTAGTGGTCATGAATCGGAAAATGATAGAAAATGGCATAAAATCCCAAATAATTAGTACCTAAGGCCATACAGCCAGTATGACCAGAAGATCCTTTCAAAGTTAAGACAGCGATTCTCTGATTGATCAATATATCCATAGAGTGGAAACTAGTGGACTTTTATACTCATATATAATGGATGAATTACATTTTGATTACATAGATTTTGATTTTTTGGTTTATTTTTTTGGTATTTTCTCCGAATTTCTGTCATTTTACTAATATTTTTCAAAATTCTTTGAAGAAATATGACTAAATAAGAATGGAATATTGTTTCTCATACACTTGTTCATCAGATAGAACAATTCTAGAGATGTACTGTCAATATTTCCTTTAAATCTGGACATATGCCTGTTCTACCCTGGTTGAGCGGTACGAGCAGCTCGTAGCGGTAGAATGCTGGTGGCAGTAGCCATATTAGAATTGCGATATTTTTAGGGTTTAGCATATCCCAAGAGCACAAAACCTTCAAGTTAGGCTCAGGACACATAAAGCTCCCCAGAAATTGCATTTTCAACATATCCCCAGTCCCAACCCCTCCCTTAAGATCTCGGACCACCAAACCGAGGCTGTTTACAAAAACGATCATACAGTAAATCTAGGCATTTCAGACATTGTGGCCTCTGATTGGATTATATTAGTCAATGGGAATTATGGTAAGCTTTGATATTATGCATTTATAAAATCTGTGACTTGTTCTGAGATGGAAAATAGAAATAACTAAGCACTAGCCAATGCCAGGGTGGGCTAAAAAAAATTGTGAACATATTGTGATTATTGTCAGTTCTGCAGCAAAATCCAAGATGGATTCTCAGGTGAGTGACTTCACAGGTCAACAGAAAAAAACTGGATTGGTAAAAGTGGGCATTTTGTGGTCTCAGAATGGAAAACTAACATGGTTCTAAATTATTGGGATTGTTTTGATGAGATTGAATCACCTTTGGCAACTTTTAAAGCATGTTATTGTATATTAGATTATAGTGCGAAATGTTTTGGTGGTCCGAGACCTTAACAGACGACATAGTAGCAGACAGCGTGGGTTGAACACTGCATGTAAGTTGTATTTTTCTCTGTTTTACAGGTAGACTTTCATGACTGGTGTCAAGGTAAACTCTTAAAGTATAGAAATCGATGTGAAAAGAAGGAAAATGGGTGTTTAGTGTGGGGGGGGAGCAAAGGTAGGCCACTGTAAGACCAAGTACGGCCAGGTCTCACTGGCTATACCTCAGCTAAGCATCCCAAGTCGGAAGTTTTACCTACACAGGCTGGTTTTAATGTTAGAGGAGGGCTACTTTGAGCTACCAGAGGGTTCTGAAGTGTCCCATTTATGTGGAGAATCACTCTGCATAAATGTAGATCACCTCTGTATAGAGAGCCATCAGACGAATGCGGAGCGTCGGGGCTGCGTACTGCAGGGCTACTGCACTGAGTACCACCAACCCAGCTGTACTTTGTAAAGGTGACAGGAGCTATAGGTCATCTCAACTTTGAGTATTATATATGTTTTGTTTATGTTTTGTTGTTCACAGTTACCATTTTATAATTTTGACCCCCCCCCCCCCTCGCCCCCCTTGAACCTTTTCATAGAAACCTGACTAGGCCCTACATGTCGTAACATAGCTCATGTACTGTACTGACAAATCTGACAAGGTGATTATCAGTATGCATGGTCATGATCCACAGCTTTCCTATGCTGAATGCTATCCAGGGAAGTATCGAAGCAGTAGGAATGGTCCAAGTGTGTCACAGTGAAGCTTTGCATCCTTGCGATGTTCTTAGTCCTGTTCTCCTCAAGCTTTAGCTTCTTTCGGAAGCCTGCACTGTTGTAGCATTGAAGTGCCTTTGCATGGTCATATACCTTGAAGGCACGACTCTGACGTTTAGCTTTTGCAGAGAGAAATGCTCTAGAACTCTGTCTTATTTTGTCATGCCTCCATCTTCTGTTTCTTGATTCCAGTTGCCGTACCACTGTAGAAAGCCGGGAGAGCGGAGCGCCGAGTGCCAGACACAGCGTGAGCATTGACGTCCCGGGACCACGGTTGACGGAGTGAACGGCCGCGTGGAGATGACCTGCAGCGTTTGTGGGGAACTCGATTAGTCTGGGGAGAGCCTTGCGGATTGCCCTGTTGGTCGCCTCACACTTGTTCGTCGTTCGGTTGAGGTAAGTGGTCTCTAATACGTCGTGACCGAGTTGTGACTGTAAAAGTTTCTTGATGAGCCCCTCATCTTTCTCAGTGGGTCTGATGAACGATGCCGTAGGACTTGAAAACTTTGGGATGAACTGTCGCACCCAGGGCCTTTTTGCAGTACATACTAAGGAGTAAACCTTACATAGCCTGTGGTCTCCTTTGTAGCAAAGGATCATAGCATCATCCAGATACTTGACATGCCGCTTGAGTCCTTCTAGATTCCCTGGGTGTTCCCTTTGAAAGCGTTTCAGCTCTGCTCTTGTCCTTCTCGTCAAATCTGTTATAAATCTCTTGAACGTTTCCCTCCTATCAGCTTTGGTCTGTCCAGGCACAAAGTCCTCTGAGAATGATGGGAATAAGGTATCCTTCTTTTTATCCATGGTACGTGAGAGGTGCTGCACGCAGTTCTGATGTGCCATTCCCTGGTCCCGCAATATTTTCTTTGTGCAGCTGTCTCCATCACTGGTTACCACAGCGACTTGAGGTCCCCCGTTCGATGTTATATCATCCAAAGCATGTTGCAGGTACTTCCCCTCATTTCCAATAGGGTCCTCTGGCAATACATTAGGGTTGGGTCCCTTCTTTGTCCAAATCTTGGCGTGGATTATCGGTTTAGTTTTTCTCATTGTGTCGGATGCAGCGATGAAAGCACATTGGGTCCCCGCCTGAGTAGGGGTTCGACCGAGTCCACCCTTGCACCGATTGTTGTAGTTCCCATCTGTTTGTGTCGCTATTGTGTCATCAACCATCCCTCTTCTCTTGTTTAAGTCCTGTTCCTTCCTGACTATCTTTGTCATGTCACTTTGGTTAGCTTCCTCGATTTTTTTGTTGGCTTTCTTAGCCGCTTTCTGGATAGCGTTCTTGGTTGGGGCCGGGACATTCATGGAGTGCATCAAATCTGTAACTGCAGCAGCACCCAGACCGCACCTTGACATGGCAACATGCATTGATACATTAGGTTTCCCTGCTTTCCTACCTCTCTTATTGGTCTCTACCTCTTCATACAGCTTGTGGACTGCAGAAACAAAGTCACACCGGCTACATTTAAGTCCCATGCTCCAACACATAGACCACTTTCGTGCCTCTCCCCACTCCAAGTCCCCTGTACATCCATTGAACCTTTCCCTATGTTCCTTTATTGCCTGGTTGTACAACTCTAGAACCTTCTCTGGATTTACAAGTTTGTTTGTGGTATTGTCACCAGTTGGTATTTCTGGGTTCGAATTATACTCCTTGATATATCTGTCTGTTGGCATTTTCCTGGGTCGGAGGATCATACAGGCAACCGGTTCATCCATAGCATCCAGTGTCCCAAATGTATCCACTTTGCTAATGTGTCTTTTCCTAGTGACAGTAACAGTCTTCCTTACCACAACCTCAGCATAGTCCTCTTCATTGGCAGAGAATATAGGCCTACTATCCTTCCTTGTTCTTGGCTTCAACCTGTTCCCGGGGGAGAGACTGTGCCCAACTTTAAAGTAGGACCCTTTCTGGGCCGCAGACTGACTCTTTTTCTTACCCATTTTCTGATGAATCACAAAGAAATGTAGCTAAATATGTTACAAACCTGTGGATATGCTCTGCATGTATCCTTCCTTCCTTCCTCTAGGAGAGTCAGTTGAAGAATGAGGGGATTTCAAACTGACACACACAGGAAGCAGGGGTCCCCGGGGGACCCCTGCCACTCCCAAATATCAGTGTGTTGTTATAGCAATCAGCACACTTTTGAATTATCTACACTGAACAGTCTATACCAAATCTCAAAGATACAAGTCTTTTTATCATATAATTGGAATGTTCATATTCAGAGTAACATTTCAGTGCTTGTCCCATGCTTCTATCTTAAATATTAAGAAAATTGTCAAAAATAGATGAAAAATAACCAAAAATCACCAAATTAATCAAATTAAATCATAGAAAATATAAAATTCACTCAGTAGCCCTTGAATTCCATGTGTACCATGTGTATTTATGCAAGACAAGTTGATATGCAGAAAGAAAATTCATTCTTGGCATTGTTGTTTCAGCACCTTTGGACCAGTGCTGGCTTACCTATCTACAGGACTCTACAGTGAACTCTGCAGTGGCTGGTGAGTTGGCTCATAGATGGACAGTACATTATATGAATTAGGGGCATGAAATCTGTCCCTATCATTACCATGTCTAAGTAATCATTGCCTTATTATATTGTGCTTGAATATCCCGTTTATCATGTAAAATACTTGCAAATTGTGGCAAGTTTCTGTATGATTTTGGCTATTTTTTAATATTTTAACTACATTTTTAGCTATTTTTTCTATTTTTTCTTAAACTACACCAAAATTTCTTTGTGGAATCATTACTGCAAGGTGTTTTGTCAATATGCTGTATTGTTAATCTTCAGAGTACTGAGTATATAGCTTTAGTGGTCATGAATCGGAAAATGATAGAAAATGGCATAAAATCCCAAATAATTAGTACCTAAGGCCATACAGCCAGTATGACCAGAAGATCCTTTCAAAGTTAAGACAGCGATTCTCTGATTGATCAATATATCCATAGAGTGGAAACTAGTGGACTTTTATACTCATATATAATGGATGAATTACATTTTGATTACATAGATTTTGATTTTTTGGTTTATTTTTTTGGTATTTTCTCCGAATTTCTGTCATTTTACTAATATTTTTCAAAATTCTTTGAAGAAATATGACTAAATAAGAATGGAATATTGTTTCTCATACACTTGTTCATCAGATAGAACAATTCTAGAGATGTACTGTCAATATTTCCTTTAAATCTGGACATATGCCTGTTCTACCCTGGTTGAGCGGTACGAGCAGCTCGTAGCGGTAGAATGCTGGTGGCAGTAGCCATATTAGAATTGCGATATTTTTAGGGTTTAGCATATCCCAAGAGCACAAAACCTTCAAGTTAGGCTCAGGACACATAAAGCTCCCCAGAAATTGCATTTTCAACATATCCCCAGTCCCAACCCCTCCCTTAAGATCTCGGACCACCAAACCGAGGCTGTTTACAAAAACGATCATACAGTAAATCTAGGCATTTCAGACATTGTGGCCTCTGATTGGATTATATTAGTCAATGGGAATTATGGTAAGCTTTGATATTATGCATTTATAAAATCTGTGACTTGTTCTGAGATGGAAAATAGAAATAACTAAGCACTAGCCAATGCCAGGGTGGGCTAAAAAAAATTGTGAACATATTGTGATTATTGTCAGTTCTGCAGCAAAATCCAAGATGGATTCTCAGGTGAGTGACTTCACAGGTCAACAGAAAAAAACTGGATTGGTAAAAGTGGGCATTTTGTGGTCTCAGAATGGAAAACTAACATGGTTCTAAATTATTGGGATTGTTTTGATGAGATTGAATCACCTTTGGCAACTTTTAAAGCATGTTATTGTATATTAGATTATAGTGCGAAATGTTTTGGTGGTCCGAGACCTTAACAGACGACATAGTAGCAGACAGCGTGGGTTGAACACTGCATGTAAGTTGTATTTTTCTCTGTTTTACAGGTAGACTTTCATGACTGGTGTCAAGGTAAACTCTTAAAGTATAGAAATCGATGTGAAAAGAAGGAAAATGGGTGTTTAGTGTGGGGGGGGAGCAAAGGTAGGCCACTGTAAGACCAAGTACGGCCAGGTCTCACTGGCTATACCTCAGCTAAGCATCCCAAGTCGGAAGTTTTACCTACACAGGCTGGTTTTAATGTTAGAGGAGGGCTACTTTGAGCTACCAGAGGGTTCTGAAGTGTCCCATTTATGTGGAGAATCACTCTGCATAAATGTAGATCACCTCTGTATAGAGAGCCATCAGACGAATGCGGAGCGTCGGGGCTGCGTACTGCAGGGCTACTGCACTGAGTACCACCAACCCAGCTGTACTTTGTAAAGGTGACAGGAGCTATAGGTCATCTCAACTTTGAGTATTATATATGTTTTGTTTATGTTTTGTTGTTCACAGTTACCATTTTATAATTTTGACCCCCCCCCCCCCTCGCCCCCCTTGAACCTTTTCATAGAAACCTGACTAGGCCCTACATGTCGTAACATAGCTCATGTACTGTACTGACAAATCTGACAAGGTGATTATCAGTATGCATGGTCATGATCCACAGCTTTCCTATGCTGAATGCTATCCAGGGAAGTATCGAAGCAGTAGGAATGGTCCAAGTGTGTCACAGTGAAGCTTTGCATCCTTGCGATGTTCTTAGTCCTGTTCTCCTCAAGCTTTAGCTTCTTTCGGAAGCCTGCACTGTTGTAGCATTGAAGTGCCTTTGCATGGTCATATACCTTGAAGGCACGACTCTGACGTTTAGCTTTTGCAGAGAGAAATGCTCTAGAACTCTGTCTTATTTTGTCATGCCTCCATCTTCTGTTTCTTGATTCCAGTTGCCGTACCACTGTAGAAAGCCGGGAGAGCGGAGCGCCGAGTGCCAGACACAGCGTGAGCATTGACGTCCCGGGACCACGGTTGACGGAGTGAACGGCCGCGTGGAGATGACCTGCAGCGTTTGTGGGGAACTCGATTAGTCTGGGGAGAGCCTTGCGGATTGCCCTGTTGGTCGCCTCACACTTGTTCGTCGTTCGGTTGAGGTAAGTGGTCTCTAATACGTCGTGACCGAGTTGTGACTGTAAAAGTTTCTTGATGAGCCCCTCATCTTTCTCAGTGGGTCTGATGAACGATGCCGTAGGACTTGAAAACTTTGGGATGAACTGTCGCACCCAGGGCCTTTTTGCAGTACATACTAAGGAGTAAACCTTACATAGCCTGTGGTCTCCTTTGTAGCAAAGGATCATAGCATCATCCAGATACTTGACATGCCGCTTGAGTCCTTCTAGATTCCCTGGGTGTTCCCTTTGAAAGCGTTTCAGCTCTGCTCTTGTCCTTCTCGTCAAATCTGTTATAAATCTCTTGAACGTTTCCCTCCTATCAGCTTTGGTCTGTCCAGGCACAAAGTCCTCTGAGAATGATGGGAATAAGGTATCCTTCTTTTTATCCATGGTACGTGAGAGGTGCTGCACGCAGTTCTGATGTGCCATTCCCTGGTCCCGCAATATTTTCTTTGTGCAGCTGTCTCCATCACTGGTTACCACAGCGACTTGAGGTCCCCCGTTCGATGTTATATCATCCAAAGCATGTTGCAGGTACTTCCCCTCATTTCCAATAGGGTCCTCTGGCAATACATTAGGGTTGGGTCCCTTCTTTGTCCAAATCTTGGCGTGGATTATCGGTTTAGTTTTTCTCATTGTGTCGGATGCAGCGATGAAAGCACATTGGGTCCCCGCCTGAGTAGGGGTTCGACCGAGTCCACCCTTGCACCGATTGTTGTAGTTCCCATCTGTTTGTGTCGCTATTGTGTCATCAACCATCCCTCTTCTCTTGTTTAAGTCCTGTTCCTTCCTGACTATCTTTGTCATGTCACTTTGGTTAGCTTCCTCGATTTTTTTGTTGGCTTTCTTAGCCGCTTTCTGGATAGCGTTCTTGGTTGGGGCCGGGACATTCATGGAGTGCATCAAATCTGTAACTGCAGCAGCACCCAGACCGCACCTTGACATGGCAACATGCATTGATACATTAGGTTTCCCTGCTTTCCTACCTCTCTTATTGGTCTCTACCTCTTCATACAGCTTGTGGACTGCAGAAACAAAGTCACACCGGCTACATTTAAGTCCCATGCTCCAACACATAGACCACTTTCGTGCCTCTCCCCACTCCAAGTCCCCTGTACATCCATTGAACCTTTCCCTATGTTCCTTTATTGCCTGGTTGTACAACTCTAGAACCTTCTCTGGATTTACAAGTTTGTTTGTGGTATTGTCACCAGTTGGTATTTCTGGGTTCGAATTATACTCCTTGATATATCTGTCTGTTGGCATTTTCCTGGGTCGGAGGATCATACAGGCAACCGGTTCATCCATAGCATCCAGTGTCCCAAATGTATCCACTTTGCTAATGTGTCTTTTCCTAGTGACAGTAACAGTCTTCCTTACCACAACCTCAGCATAGTCCTCTTCATTGGCAGAGAATATAGGCCTACTATCCTTCCTTGTTCTTGGCTTCAACCTGTTCCCGGGGGAGAGACTGTGCCCAACTTTAAAGTAGGACCCTTTCTGGGCCGCAGACTGACTCTTTTTCTTACCCATTTTCTGATGAATCACAAAGAAATGTAGCTAAATATGTTACAAACCTGTGGATATGCTCTGCATGTATCCTTCCTTCCTTCCTCTAGGAGAGTCAGTTGAAGAATGAGGGGATTTCAAACTGACACACACAGGAAGCAGGGGTCCCCGGGGGACCCCTGCCACTCCCAAATATCAGTGTGTTGTTATAGCAATCAGCACACTTTTGAATTATCTACACTGAACAGTCTATACCAAATCTCAAAGATACAAGTCTTTTTATCATATAATTGGAATGTTCATATTCAGAGTAACATTTCAGTGCTTGTCCCATGCTTCTATCTTAAATATTAAGAAAATTGTCAAAAATAGATGAAAAATAACCAAAAATCACCAAATTAATCAAATTAAATCATAGAAAATATAAAATTCACTCAGTAGCCCTTGAATTCCATGTGTACCATGTGTATTTATGCAAGACAAGTTGATATGCAGAAAGAAAATTCATTCTTGGCATTGTTGTTTCAGCACCTTTGGACCAGTGCTGGCTTACCTATCTACAGGACTCTACAGTGAACTCTGCAGTGGCTGGTGAGTTGGCTCATAGATGGACAGTACATTATATGAATTAGGGGCATGAAATCTGTCCCTATCATTACCATGTCTAAGTAATCATTGCCTTATTATATTGTGCTTGAATATCCCGTTTATCATGTAAAATACTTGCAAATTGTGGCAAGTTTCTGTATGATTTTGGCTATTTTTTAATATTTTAACTACATTTTTAGCTATTTTTTCTATTTTTTCTTAAACTACACCAAAATTTCTTTGTGGAATCATTACTGCAAGGTGTTTTGTCAATATGCTGTATTGTTAATCTTCAGAGTACTGAGTATATAGCTTTAGTGGTCATGAATCGGAAAATGATAGAAAATGGCATAAAATCCCAAATAATTAGTACCTAAGGCCATACAGCCAGTATGACCAGAAGATCCTTTCAAAGTTAAGACAGCGATTCTCTGATTGATCAATATATCCATAGAGTGGAAACTAGTGGACTTTTATACTCATATATAATGGATGAATTACATTTTGATTACATAGATTTTGATTTTTTGGTTTATTTTTTTGGTATTTTCTCCGAATTTCTGTCATTTTACTAATATTTTTCAAAATTCTTTGAAGAAATATGACTAAATAAGAATGGAATATTGTTTCTCATACACTTGTTCATCAGATAGAACAATTCTAGAGATGTACTGTCAATATTTCCTTTAAATCTGGACATATGCCTGTTCTACCCTGGTTGAGCGGTACGAGCAGCTCGTAGCGGTAGAATGCTGGTGGCAGTAGCCATATTAGAATTGCGATATTTTTAGGGTTTAGCATATCCCAAGAGCACAAAACCTTCAAGTTAGGCTCAGGACACATAAAGCTCCCCAGAAATTGCATTTTCAACATATCCCCAGTCCCAACCCCTCCCTTAAGATCTCGGACCACCAAACCGAGGCTGTTTACAAAAACGATCATACAGTAAATCTAGGCATTTCAGACATTGTGGCCTCTGATTGGATTATATTAGTCAATGGGAATTATGGTAAGCTTTGATATTATGCATTTATAAAATCTGTGACTTGTTCTGAGATGGAAAATAGAAATAACTAAGCACTAGCCAATGCCAGGGTGGGCTAAAAAAAATTGTGAACATATTGTGATTATTGTCAGTTCTGCAGCAAAATCCAAGATGGATTCTCAGGTGAGTGACTTCACAGGTCAACAGAAAAAAACTGGATTGGTAAAAGTGGGCATTTTGTGGTCTCAGAATGGAAAACTAACATGGTTCTAAATTATTGGGATTGTTTTGATGAGATTGAATCACCTTTGGCAACTTTTAAAGCATGTTATTGTATATTAGATTATAGTGCGAAATGTTTTGGTGGTCCGAGACCTTAACAGACGACATAGTAGCAGACAGCGTGGGTTGAACACTGCATGTAAGTTGTATTTTTCTCTGTTTTACAGGTAGACTTTCATGACTGGTGTCAAGGTAAACTCTTAAAGTATAGAAATCGATGTGAAAAGAAGGAAAATGGGTGTTTAGTGTGGGGGGGGAGCAAAGGTAGGCCACTGTAAGACCAAGTACGGCCAGGTCTCACTGGCTATACCTCAGCTAAGCATCCCAAGTCGGAAGTTTTACCTACACAGGCTGGTTTTAATGTTAGAGGAGGGCTACTTTGAGCTACCAGAGGGTTCTGAAGTGTCCCATTTATGTGGAGAATCACTCTGCATAAATGTAGATCACCTCTGTATAGAGAGCCATCAGACGAATGCGGAGCGTCGGGGCTGCGTACTGCAGGGCTACTGCACTGAGTACCACCAACCCAGCTGTACTTTGTAAAGGTGACAGGAGCTATAGGTCATCTCAACTTTGAGTATTATATATGTTTTGTTTATGTTTTGTTGTTCACAGTTACCATTTTATAATTTTGACCCCCCCCCCCCCTCGCCCCCCTTGAACCTTTTCATAGAAACCTGACTAGGCCCTACATGTCGTAACATAGCTCATGTACTGTACTGACAAATCTGACAAGGTGATTATCAGTATGCATGGTCATGATCCACAGCTTTCCTATGCTGAATGCTATCCAGGGAAGTATCGAAGCAGTAGGAATGGTCCAAGTGTGTCACAGTGAAGCTTTGCATCCTTGCGATGTTCTTAGTCCTGTTCTCCTCAAGCTTTAGCTTCTTTCGGAAGCCTGCACTGTTGTAGCATTGAAGTGCCTTTGCATGGTCATATACCTTGAAGGCACGACTCTGACGTTTAGCTTTTGCAGAGAGAAATGCTCTAGAACTCTGTCTTATTTTGTCATGCCTCCATCTTCTGTTTCTTGATTCCAGTTGCCGTACCACTGTAGAAAGCCGGGAGAGCGGAGCGCCGAGTGCCAGACACAGCGTGAGCATTGACGTCCCGGGACCACGGTTGACGGAGTGAACGGCCGCGTGGAGATGACCTGCAGCGTTTGTGGGGAACTCGATTAGTCTGGGGAGAGCCTTGCGGATTGCCCTGTTGGTCGCCTCACACTTGTTCGTCGTTCGGTTGAGGTAAGTGGTCTCTAATACGTCGTGACCGAGTTGTGACTGTAAAAGTTTCTTGATGAGCCCCTCATCTTTCTCTTTCTTACCCAAACTTTGGGATGAACTGTCGCACCCAGGGCCTTTTTGCAGTACATACTAAGGAGTAAACCTTACATAGCCTGTGGTCTCCTTTGTAGCAAAGGATCATAGCATCATCCAGATACTTGACATGCCGCTTGAGTCCTTCTAGATTCCCTGGGTGTTCCCTTTGAAAGCGTTTCAGCTCTGCTCTTGTCCTTCTCGTCAAATCTGTTATAAATCTCTTGAACGTTTCCCTCCTATCAGCTTTGGTCTGTCCAGGCACAAAGTCCTCTGAGAATGATGGGAATAAGGTATCCTTCTTTTTATCCATGGTACGTGAGAGGTGCTGCACGCAGTTCTGATGTGCCATTCCCTGGTCCCGCAATATTTTCTTTGTGCAGCTGTCTCCATCACTGGTTACCACAGCGACTTGAGGTCCCCCGTTCGATGTTATATCATCCAAAGCATGTTGCAGGTACTTCCCCTCATTTCCAATAGGGTCCTCTGGCAATACATTAGGGTTGGGTCCCTTCTTTGTCCAAATCTTGGCGTGGATTATCGGTTTAGTTTTTCTCATTGTGTCGGATGCAGCGATGAAAGCACATTGGGTCCCCGCCTGAGTAGGGGTTCGACCGAGTCCACCCTTGCACCGATTGTTGTAGTTCCCATCTGTTTGTGTCGCTATTGTGTCATCAACCATCCCTCTTCTCTTGTTTAAGTCCTGTTCCTTCCTGACTATCTTTGTCATGTCACTTTGGTTAGCTTCCTCGATTTTTTTGTTGGCTTTCTTAGCCGCTTTCTGGATAGCGTTCTTGGTTGGGGCCGGGACATTCATGGAGTGCATCAAATCTGTAACTGCAGCAGCACCCAGACCGCACCTTGACATGGCAACATGCATTGATACATTAGGTTTCCCTGCTTTCCTACCTCTCTTATTGGTCTCTACCTCTTCATACAGCTTGTGGACTGCAGAAACAAAGTCACACCGGCTACATTTAAGTCCCATGCTCCAACACATAGACCACTTTCGTGCCTCTCCCCACTCCAAGTCCCCTGTACATCCATTGAACCTTTCCCTATGTTCCTTTATTGCCTGGTTGTACAACTCTAGAACCTTCTCTGGATTTACAAGTTTGTTTGTGGTATTGTCACCAGTTGGTATTTCTGGGTTCGAATTATACTCCTTGATATATCTGTCTGTTGGCATTTTCCTGGGTCGGAGGATCATACAGGCAACCGGTTCATCCATAGCATCCAGTGTCCCAAATGTATCCACTTTGCTAATGTGTCTTTTCCTAGTGACAGTAACAGTCTTCCTTACCACAACCTCAGCATAGTCCTCTTCATTGGCAGAGAATATAGGCCTACTATCCTTCCTTGTTCTTGGCTTCAACCTGTTCCCGGGGGAGAGACTGTGCCCAACTTTAAAGTAGGACCCTTTCTGGGCCGCAGACTGACTCTTTTTCTTACCCATTTTCTGATGAATCACAAAGAAATGTAGCTAAATATGTTACAAACCTGTGGATATGCTCTGCATGTATCCTTCCTTCCTTCCTCTAGGAGAGTCAGTTGAAGAATGAGGGGATTTCAAACTGACACACACAGGAAGCAGGGGTCCCCGGGGGACCCCTGCCACTCCCAAATATCAGTGTGTTGTTATAGCAATCAGCACACTTTTGAATTATCTACACTGAACAGTCTATACCAAATCTCAAAGATACAAGTCTTTTTATCATATAATTGGAATGTTCATATTCAGAGTAACATTTCAGTGCTTGTCCCATGCTTCTATCTTAAATATTAAGAAAATTGTCAAAAATAGATGAAAAATAACCAAAAATCACCAAATTAATCAAATTAAATCATAGAAAATATAAAATTCACTCAGTAGCCCTTGAATTCCATGTGTACCATGTGTATTTATGCAAGACAAGTTGATATGCAGAAAGAAAATTCATTCTTGGCATTGTTGTTTCAGCACCTTTGGACCAGTGCTGGCTTACCTATCTACAGGACTCTACAGTGAACTCTGCAGTGGCTGGTGAGTTGGCTCATAGATGGACAGTACATTATATGAATTAGGGGCATGAAATCTGTCCCTATCATTACCATGTCTAAGTAATCATTGCCTTATTATATTGTGCTTGAATATCCCGTTTATCATGTAAAATACTTGCAAATTGTGGCAAGTTTCTGTATGATTTTGGCTATTTTTTAATATTTTAACTACATTTTTAGCTATTTTTTCTATTTTTTCTTAAACTACACCAAAATTTCTTTGTGGAATCATTACTGCAAGGTGTTTTGTCAATATGCTGTATTGTTAATCTTCAGAGTACTGAGTATATAGCTTTAGTGGTCATGAATCGGAAAATGATAGAAAATGGCATAAAATCCCAAATAATTAGTACCTAAGGCCATACAGCCAGTATGACCAGAAGATCCTTTCAAAGTTAAGACAGCGATTCTCTGATTGATCAATATATCCATAGAGTGGAAACTAGTGGACTTTTATACTCATATATAATGGATGAATTACATTTTGATTACATAGATTTTGATTTTTTGGTTTATTTTTTTGGTATTTTCTCCGAATTTCTGTCATTTTACTAATATTTTTCAAAATTCTTTGAAGAAATATGACTAAATAAGAATGGAATATTGTTTCTCATACACTTGTTCATCAGATAGAACAATTCTAGAGATGTACTGTCAATATTTCCTTTAAATCTGGACATATGCCTGTTCTACCCTGGTTGAGCGGTACGAGCAGCTCGTAGCGGTAGAATGCTGGTGGCAGTAGCCATATTAGAATTGCGATATTTTTAGGGTTTAGCATATCCCAAGAGCACAAAACCTTCAAGTTAGGCTCAGGACACATAAAGCTCCCCAGAAATTGCATTTTCAACATATCCCCAGTCCCAACCCCTCCCTTAAGATCTCGGACCACCAAACCGAGGCTGTTTACAAAAACGATCATACAGTAAATCTAGGCATTTCAGACATTGTGGCCTCTGATTGGATTATATTAGTCAATGGGAATTATGGTAAGCTTTGATATTATGCATTTATAAAATCTGTGACTTGTTCTGAGATGGAAAATAGAAATAACTAAGCACTAGCCAATGCCAGGGTGGGCTAAAAAAAATTGTGAACATATTGTGATTATTGTCAGTTCTGCAGCAAAATCCAAGATGGATTCTCAGGTGAGTGACTTCACAGGTCAACAGAAAAAAACTGGATTGGTAAAAGTGGGCATTTTGTGGTCTCAGAATGGAAAACTAACATGGTTCTAAATTATTGGGATTGTTTTGATGAGATTGAATCACCTTTGGCAACTTTTAAAGCATGTTATTGTATATTAGATTATAGTGCGAAATGTTTTGGTGGTCCGAGACCTTAACAGACGACATAGTAGCAGACAGCGTGGGTTGAACACTGCATGTAAGTTGTATTTTTCTCTGTTTTACAGGTAGACTTTCATGACTGGTGTCAAGGTAAACTCTTAAAGTATAGAAATCGATGTGAAAAGAAGGAAAATGGGTGTTTAGTGTGGGGGGGGAGCAAAGGTAGGCCACTGTAAGACCAAGTACGGCCAGGTCTCACTGGCTATACCTCAGCTAAGCATCCCAAGTCGGAAGTTTTACCTACACAGGCTGGTTTTAATGTTAGAGGAGGGCTACTTTGAGCTACCAGAGGGTTCTGAAGTGTCCCATTTATGTGGAGAATCACTCTGCATAAATGTAGATCACCTCTGTATAGAGAGCCATCAGACGAATGCGGAGCGTCGGGGCTGCGTACTGCAGGGCTACTGCACTGAGTACCACCAACCCAGCTGTACTTTGTAAAGGTGACAGGAGCTATAGGTCATCTCAACTTTGAGTATTATATATGTTTTGTTTATGTTTTGTTGTTCACAGTTACCATTTTATAATTTTGACCCCCCCCCCCCCTCGCCCCCCTTGAACCTTTTCATAGAAACCTGACTAGGCCCTACATGTCGTAACATAGCTCATGTACTGTACTGACAAATCTGACAAGGTGATTATCAGTATGCATGGTCATGATCCACAGCTTTCCTATGCTGAATGCTATCCAGGGAAGTATCGAAGCAGTAGGAATGGTCCAAGTGTGTCACAGTGAAGCTTTGCATCCTTGCGATGTTCTTAGTCCTGTTCTCCTCAAGCTTTAGCTTCTTTCGGAAGCCTGCACTGTTGTAGCATTGAAGTGCCTTTGCATGGTCATATACCTTGAAGGCACGACTCTGACGTTTAGCTTTTGCAGAGAGAAATGCTCTAGAACTCTGTCTTATTTTGTCATGCCTCCATCTTCTGTTTCTTGATTCCAGTTGCCGTACCACTGTAGAAAGCCGGGAGAGCGGAGCGCCGAGTGCCAGACACAGCGTGAGCATTGACGTCCCGGGACCACGGTTGACGGAGTGAACGGCCGCGTGGAGATGACCTGCAGCGTTTGTGGGGAACTCGATTAGTCTGGGGAGAGCCTTGCGGATTGCCCTGTTGGTCGCCTCACACTTGTTCGTCGTTCGGTTGAGGTAAGTGGTCTCTAATACGTCGTGACCGAGTTGTGACTGTAAAAGTTTCTTGATGAGCCCCTCATCTTTCTCAGTGGGTCTGATGAACGATGCCGTAGGACTTGAAAACTTTGGGATGAACTGTCGCACCCAGGGCCTTTTTGCAGTACATACTAAGGAGTAAACCTTACATAGCCTGTGGTCTCCTTTGTAGCAAAGGATCATAGCATCATCCAGATACTTGACATGCCGCTTGAGTCCTTCTAGATTCCCTGGGTGTTCCCTTTGAAAGCGTTTCAGCTCTGCTCTTGTCCTTCTCGTCAAATCTGTTATAAATCTCTTGAACGTTTCCCTCCTATCAGCTTTGGTCTGTCCAGGCACAAAGTCCTCTGAGAATGATGGGAATAAGGTATCCTTCTTTTTATCCATGGTACGTGAGAGGTGCTGCACGCAGTTCTGATGTGCCATTCCCTGGTCCCGCAATATTTTCTTTGTGCAGCTGTCTCCATCACTGGTTACCACAGCGACTTGAGGTCCCCCGTTCGATGTTATATCATCCAAAGCATGTTGCAGGTACTTCCCCTCATTTCCAATAGGGTCCTCTGGCAATACATTAGGGTTGGGTCCCTTCTTTGTCCAAATCTTGGCGTGGATTATCGGTTTAGTTTTTCTCATTGTGTCGGATGCAGCGATGAAAGCACATTGGGTCCCCGCCTGAGTAGGGGTTCGACCGAGTCCACCCTTGCACCGATTGTTGTAGTTCCCATCTGTTTGTGTCGCTATTGTGTCATCAACCATCCCTCTTCTCTTGTTTAAGTCCTGTTCCTTCCTGACTATCTTTGTCATGTCACTTTGGTTAGCTTCCTCGATTTTTTTGTTGGCTTTCTTAGCCGCTTTCTGGATAGCGTTCTTGGTTGGGGCCGGGACATTCATGGAGTGCATCAAATCTGTAACTGCAGCAGCACCCAGACCGCACCTTGACATGGCAACATGCATTGATACATTAGGTTTCCCTGCTTTCCTACCTCTCTTATTGGTCTCTACCTCTTCATACAGCTTGTGGACTGCAGAAACAAAGTCACACCGGCTACATTTAAGTCCCATGCTCCAACACATAGACCACTTTCGTGCCTCTCCCCACTCCAAGTCCCCTGTACATCCATTGAACCTTTCCCTATGTTCCTTTATTGCCTGGTTGTACAACTCTAGAACCTTCTCTGGATTTACAAGTTTGTTTGTGGTATTGTCACCAGTTGGTATTTCTGGGTTCGAATTATACTCCTTGATATATCTGTCTGTTGGCATTTTCCTGGGTCGGAGGATCATACAGGCAACCGGTTCATCCATAGCATCCAGTGTCCCAAATGTATCCACTTTGCTAATGTGTCTTTTCCTAGTGACAGTAACAGTCTTCCTTACCACAACCTCAGCATAGTCCTCTTCATTGGCAGAGAATATAGGCCTACTATCCTTCCTTGTTCTTGGCTTCAACCTGTTCCCGGGGGAGAGACTGTGCCCAACTTTAAAGTAGGACCCTTTCTGGGCCGCAGACTGACTCTTTTTCTTACCCATTTTCTGATGAATCACAAAGAAATGTAGCTAAATATGTTACAAACCTGTGGATATGCTCTGCATGTATCCTTCCTTCCTTCCTCTAGGAGAGTCAGTTGAAGAATGAGGGGATTTCAAACTGACACACACAGGAAGCAGGGGTCCCCGGGGGACCCCTGCCACTCCCAAATATCAGTGTGTTGTTATAGCAATCAGCACACTTTTGAATTATCTACACTGAACAGTCTATACCAAATCTCAAAGATACAAGTCTTTTTATCATATAATTGGAATGTTCATATTCAGAGTAACATTTCAGTGCTTGTCCCATGCTTCTATCTTAAATATTAAGAAAATTGTCAAAAATAGATGAAAAATAACCAAAAATCACCAAATTAATCAAATTAAATCATAGAAAATATAAAATTCACTCAGTAGCCCTTGAATTCCATGTGTACCATGTGTATTTATGCAAGACAAGTTGATATGCAGAAAGAAAATTCATTCTTGGCATTGTTGTTTCAGCACCTTTGGACCAGTGCTGGCTTACCTATCTACAGGACTCTACAGTGAACTCTGCAGTGGCTGGTGAGTTGGCTCATAGATGGACAGTACATTATATGAATTAGGGGCATGAAATCTGTCCCTATCATTACCATGTCTAAGTAATCATTGCCTTATTATATTGTGCTTGAATATCCCGTTTATCATGTAAAATACTTGCAAATTGTGGCAAGTTTCTGTATGATTTTGGCTATTTTTTAATATTTTAACTACATTTTTAGCTATTTTTTCTATTTTTTCTTAAACTACACCAAAATTTCTTTGTGGAATCATTACTGCAAGGTGTTTTGTCAATATGCTGTATTGTTAATCTTCAGAGTACTGAGTATATAGCTTTAGTGGTCATGAATCGGAAAATGATAGAAAATGGCATAAAATCCCAAATAATTAGTACCTAAGGCCATACAGCCAGTATGACCAGAAGATCCTTTCAAAGTTAAGACAGCGATTCTCTGATTGATCAATATATCCATAGAGTGGAAACTAGTGGACTTTTATACTCATATATAATGGATGAATTACATTTTGATTACATAGATTTTGATTTTTTGGTTTATTTTTTTGGTATTTTCTCCGAATTTCTGTCATTTTACTAATATTTTTCAAAATTCTTTGAAGAAATATGACTAAATAAGAATGGAATATTGTTTCTCATACACTTGTTCATCAGATAGAACAATTCTAGAGATGTACTGTCAATATTTCCTTTAAATCTGGACATATGCCTGTTCTACCCTGGTTGAGCGGTACGAGCAGCTCGTAGCGGTAGAATGCTGGTGGCAGTAGCCATATTAGAATTGCGATATTTTTAGGGTTTAGCATATCCCAAGAGCACAAAACCTTCAAGTTAGGCTCAGGACACATAAAGCTCCCCAGAAATTGCATTTTCAACATATCCCCAGTCCCAACCCCTCCCTTAACAGACGACATAGTAGCAGACAGCGTGGGTTGAACACTGCATGTAAGTTGTATTTTTCTCTGTTTTACAGGTAGACTTTCATGACTGGTGTCAAGGTAAACTCTTAAAGTATAGAAATCGATGTGAAAAGAAGGAAAATGGGTGTTTAGTGTGGGGGGGGAGCAAAGGTAGGCCACTGTAAGACCAAGTACGGCCAGGTCTCACTGGCTATACCTCAGCTAAGCATCCCAAGTCGGAAGTTTTACCTACACAGGCTGGTTTTAATGTTAGAGGAGGGCTACTTTGAGCTACCAGAGGGTTCTGAAGTGTCCCATTTATGTGGAGAATCACTCTGCATAAATGTAGATCACCTCTGTATAGAGAGCCATCAGACGAATGCGGAGCGTCGGGGCTGCGTACTGCAGGGCTACTGCACTGAGTACCACCAACCCAGCTGTACTTTGTAAAGGTGACAGGAGCTATAGGTCATCTCAACTTTGAGTATTATATATGTTTTGTTTATGTTTTGTTGTTCACAGTTACCATTTTATAATTTTGACCCCCCCCCCCCCTCGCCCCCCTTGAACCTTTTCATAGAAACCTGACTAGGCCCTACATGTCGTAACATAGCTCATGTACTGTACTGACAAATCTGACAAGGTGATTATCAGTATGCATGGTCATGATCCACAGCTTTCCTATGCTGAATGCTATCCAGGGAAGTATCGAAGCAGTAGGAATGGTCCAAGTGTGTCACAGTGAAGCTTTGCATCCTTGCGATGTTCTTAGTCCTGTTCTCCTCAAGCTTTAGCTTCTTTCGGAAGCCTGCACTGTTGTAGCATTGAAGTGCCTTTGCATGGTCATATACCTTGAAGGCACGACTCTGACGTTTAGCTTTTGCAGAGAGAAATGCTCTAGAACTCTGTCTTATTTTGTCATGCCTCCATCTTCTGTTTCTTGATTCCAGTTGCCGTACCACTGTAGAAAGCCGGGAGAGCGGAGCGCCGAGTGCCAGACACAGCGTGAGCATTGACGTCCCGGGACCACGGTTGACGGAGTGAACGGCCGCGTGGAGATGACCTGCAGCGTTTGTGGGGAACTCGATTAGTCTGGGGAGAGCCTTGCGGATTGCCCTGTTGGTCGCCTCACACTTGTTCGTCGTTCGGTTGAGGTAAGTGGTCTCTAATACGTCGTGACCGAGTTGTGACTGTAAAAGTTTCTTGATGAGCCCCTCATCTTTCTCAGTGGGTCTGATGAACGATGCCGTAGGACTTGAAAACTTTGGGATGAACTGTCGCACCCAGGGCCTTTTTGCAGTACATACTAAGGAGTAAACCTTACATAGCCTGTGGTCTCCTTTGTAGCAAAGGATCATAGCATCATCCAGATACTTGACATGCCGCTTGAGTCCTTCTAGATTCCCTGGGTGTTCCCTTTGAAAGCGTTTCAGCTCTGCTCTTGTCCTTCTCGTCAAATCTGTTATAAATCTCTTGAACGTTTCCCTCCTATCAGCTTTGGTCTGTCCAGGCACAAAGTCCTCTGAGAATGATGGGAATAAGGTATCCTTCTTTTTATCCATGGTACGTGAGAGGTGCTGCACGCAGTTCTGATGTGCCATTCCCTGGTCCCGCAATATTTTCTTTGTGCAGCTGTCTCCATCACTGGTTACCACAGCGACTTGAGGTCCCCCGTTCGATGTTATATCATCCAAAGCATGTTGCAGGTACTTCCCCTCATTTCCAATAGGGTCCTCTGGCAATACATTAGGGTTGGGTCCCTTCTTTGTCCAAATCTTGGCGTGGATTATCGGTTTAGTTTTTCTCATTGTGTCGGATGCAGCGATGAAAGCACATTGGGTCCCCGCCTGAGTAGGGGTTCGACCGAGTCCACCCTTGCACCGATTGTTGTAGTTCCCATCTGTTTGTGTCGCTATTGTGTCATCAACCATCCCTCTTCTCTTGTTTAAGTCCTGTTCCTTCCTGACTATCTTTGTCATGTCACTTTGGTTAGCTTCCTCGATTTTTTTGTTGGCTTTCTTAGCCGCTTTCTGGATAGCGTTCTTGGTTGGGGCCGGGACATTCATGGAGTGCATCAAATCTGTAACTGCAGCAGCACCCAGACCGCACCTTGACATGGCAACATGCATTGATACATTAGGTTTCCCTGCTTTCCTACCTCTCTTATTGGTCTCTACCTCTTCATACAGCTTGTGGACTGCAGAAACAAAGTCACACCGGCTACATTTAAGTCCCATGCTCCAACACATAGACCACTTTCGTGCCTCTCCCCACTCCAAGTCCCCTGTACATCCATTGAACCTTTCCCTATGTTCCTTTATTGCCTGGTTGTACAACTCTAGAACCTTCTCTGGATTTACAAGTTTGTTTGTGGTATTGTCACCAGTTGGTATTTCTGGGTTCGAATTATACTCCTTGATATATCTGTCTGTTGGCATTTTCCTGGGTCGGAGGATCATACAGGCAACCGGTTCATCCATAGCATCCAGTGTCCCAAATGTATCCACTTTGCTAATGTGTCTTTTCCTAGTGACAGTAACAGTCTTCCTTACCACAACCTCAGCATAGTCCTCTTCATTGGCAGAGAATATAGGCCTACTATCCTTCCTTGTTCTTGGCTTCAACCTGTTCCCGGGGGAGAGACTGTGCCCAACTTTAAAGTAGGACCCTTTCTGGGCCGCAGACTGACTCTTTTTCTTACCCATTTTCTGATGAATCACAAAGAAATGTAGCTAAATATGTTACAAACCTGTGGATATGCTCTGCATGTATCCTTCCTTCCTTCCTCTAGGAGAGTCAGTTGAAGAATGAGGGGATTTCAAACTGACACACACAGGAAGCAGGGGTCCCCGGGGGACCCCTGCCACTCCCAAATATCAGTGTGTTGTTATAGCAATCAGCACACTTTTGAATTATCTACACTGAACAGTCTATACCAAATCTCAAAGATACAAGTCTTTTTATCATATAATTGGAATGTTCATATTCAGAGTAACATTTCAGTGCTTGTCCCATGCTTCTATCTTAAATATTAAGAAAATTGTCAAAAATAGATGAAAAATAACCAAAAATCACCAAATTAATCAAATTAAATCATAGAAAATATAAAATTCACTCAGTAGCCCTTGAATTCCATGTGTACCATGTGTATTTATGCAAGACAAGTTGATATGCAGAAAGAAAATTCATTCTTGGCATTGTTGTTTCAGCACCTTTGGACCAGTGCTGGCTTACCTATCTACAGGACTCTACAGTGAACTCTGCAGTGGCTGGTGAGTTGGCTCATAGATGGACAGTACATTATATGAATTAGGGGCATGAAATCTGTCCCTATCATTACCATGTCTAAGTAATCATTGCCTTATTATATTGTGCTTGAATATCCCGTTTATCATGTAAAATACTTGCAAATTGTGGCAAGTTTCTGTATGATTTTGGCTATTTTTTAATATTTTAACTACATTTTTAGCTATTTTTTCTATTTTTTCTTAAACTACACCAAAATTTCTTTGTGGAATCATTACTGCAAGGTGTTTTGTCAATATGCTGTATTGTTAATCTTCAGAGTACTGAGTATATAGCTTTAGTGGTCATGAATCGGAAAATGATAGAAAATGGCATAAAATCCCAAATAATTAGTACCTAAGGCCATACAGCCAGTATGACCAGAAGATCCTTTCAAAGTTAAGACAGCGATTCTCTGATTGATCAATATATCCATAGAGTGGAAACTAGTGGACTTTTATACTCATATATAATGGATGAATTACATTTTGATTACATAGATTTTGATTTTTTGGTTTATTTTTTTGGTATTTTCTCCGAATTTCTGTCATTTTACTAATATTTTTCAAAATTCTTTGAAGAAATATGACTAAATAAGAATGGAATATTGTTTCTCATACACTTGTTCATCAGATAGAACAATTCTAGAGATGTACTGTCAATATTTCCTTTAAATCTGGACATATGCCTGTTCTACCCTGGTTGAGCGGTACGAGCAGCTCGTAGCGGTAGAATGCTGGTGGCAGTAGCCATATTAGAATTGCGATATTTTTAGGGTTTAGCATATCCCAAGAGCACAAAACCTTCAAGTTAGGCTCAGGACACATAAAGCTCCCCAGAAATTGCATTTTCAACATATCCCCAGTCCCAACCCCTCCCTTAAGATCTCGGACCACCAAACCGAGGCTGTTTACAAAAACGATCATACAGTAAATCTAGGCATTTCAGACATTGTGGCCTCTGATTGGATTATATTAGTCAATGGGAATTATGGTAAGCTTTGATATTATGCATTTATAAAATCTGTGACTTGTTCTGAGATGGAAAATAGAAATAACTAAGCACTAGCCAATGCCAGGGTGGGCTAAAAAAAATTGTGAACATATTGTGATTATTGTCAGTTCTGCAGCAAAATCCAAGATGGATTCTCAGGTGAGTGACTTCACAGGTCAACAGAAAAAAACTGGATTGGTAAAAGTGGGCATTTTGTGGTCTCAGAATGGAAAACTAACATGGTTCTAAATTATTGGGATTGTTTTGATGAGATTGAATCACCTTTGGCAACTTTTAAAGCATGTTATTGTATATTAGATTATAGTGCGAAATGTTTTGGTGGTCCGAGACCTTAACAGACGACATAGTAGCAGACAGCGTGGGTTGAACACTGCATGTAAGTTGTATTTTTCTCTGTTTTACAGGTAGACTTTCATGACTGGTGTCAAGGTAAACTCTTAAAGTATAGAAATCGATGTGAAAAGAAGGAAAATGGGTGTTTAGTGTGGGGGGGGAGCAAAGGTAGGCCACTGTAAGACCAAGTACGGCCAGGTCTCACTGGCTATACCTCAGCTAAGCATCCCAAGTCGGAAGTTTTACCTACACAGGCTGGTTTTAATGTTAGAGGAGGGCTACTTTGAGCTACCAGAGGGTTCTGAAGTGTCCCATTTATGTGGAGAATCACTCTGCATAAATGTAGATCACCTCTGTATAGAGAGCCATCAGACGAATGCGGAGCGTCGGGGCTGCGTACTGCAGGGCTACTGCACTGAGTACCACCAACCCAGCTGTACTTTGTAAAGGTGACAGGAGCTATAGGTCATCTCAACTTTGAGTATTATATATGTTTTGTTTATGTTTTGTTGTTCACAGTTACCATTTTATAATTTTGACCCCCCCCCCCCCTCGCCCCCCTTGAACCTTTTCATAGAAACCTGACTAGGCCCTACATGTCGTAACATAGCTCATGTACTGTACTGACAAATCTGACAAGGTGATTATCAGTATGCATGGTCATGATCCACAGCTTTCCTATGCTGAATGCTATCCAGGGAAGTATCGAAGCAGTAGGAATGGTCCAAGTGTGTCACAGTGAAGCTTTGCATCCTTGCGATGTTCTTAGTCCTGTTCTCCTCAAGCTTTAGCTTCTTTCGGAAGCCTGCACTGTTGTAGCATTGAAGTGCCTTTGCATGGTCATATACCTTGAAGGCACGACTCTGACGTTTAGCTTTTGCAGAGAGAAATGCTCTAGAACTCTGTCTTATTTTGTCATGCCTCCATCTTCTGTTTCTTGATTCCAGTTGCCGTACCACTGTAGAAAGCCGGGAGAGCGGAGCGCCGAGTGCCAGACACAGCGTGAGCATTGACGTCCCGGGACCACGGTTGACGGAGTGAACGGCCGCGTGGAGATGACCTGCAGCGTTTGTGGGGAACTCGATTAGTCTGGGGAGAGCCTTGCGGATTGCCCTGTTGGTCGCCTCACACTTGTTCGTCGTTCGGTTGAGGTAAGTGGTCTCTAATACGTCGTGACCGAGTTGTGACTGTAAAAGTTTCTTGATGAGCCCCTCATCTTTCTCAGTGGGTCTGATGAACGATGCCGTAGGACTTGAAAACTTTGGGATGAACTGTCGCACCCAGGGCCTTTTTGCAGTACATACTAAGGAGTAAACCTTACATAGCCTGTGGTCTCCTTTGTAGCAAAGGATCATAGCATCATCCAGATACTTGACATGCCGCTTGAGTCCTTCTAGATTCCCTGGGTGTTCCCTTTGAAAGCGTTTCAGCTCTGCTCTTGTCCTTCTCGTCAAATCTGTTATAAATCTCTTGAACGTTTCCCTCCTATCAGCTTTGGTCTGTCCAGGCACAAAGTCCTCTGAGAATGATGGGAATAAGGTATCCTTCTTTTTATCCATGGTACGTGAGAGGTGCTGCACGCAGTTCTGATGTGCCATTCCCTGGTCCCGCAATATTTTCTTTGTGCAGCTGTCTCCATCACTGGTTACCACAGCGACTTGAGGTCCCCCGTTCGATGTTATATCATCCAAAGCATGTTGCAGGTACTTCCCCTCATTTCCAATAGGGTCCTCTGGCAATACATTAGGGTTGGGTCCCTTCTTTGTCCAAATCTTGGCGTGGATTATCGGTTTAGTTTTTCTCATTGTGTCGGATGCAGCGATGAAAGCACATTGGGTCCCCGCCTGAGTAGGGGTTCGACCGAGTCCACCCTTGCACCGATTGTTGTAGTTCCCATCTGTTTGTGTCGCTATTGTGTCATCAACCATCCCTCTTCTCTTGTTTAAGTCCTGTTCCTTCCTGACTATCTTTGTCATGTCACTTTGGTTAGCTTCCTCGATTTTTTTGTTGGCTTTCTTAGCCGCTTTCTGGATAGCGTTCTTGGTTGGGGCCGGGACATTCATGGAGTGCATCAAATCTGTAACTGCAGCAGCACCCAGACCGCACCTTGACATGGCAACATGCATTGATACATTAGGTTTCCCTGCTTTCCTACCTCTCTTATTGGTCTCTACCTCTTCATACAGCTTGTGGACTGCAGAAACAAAGTCACACCGGCTACATTTAAGTCCCATGCTCCAACACATAGACCACTTTCGTGCCTCTCCCCACTCCAAGTCCCCTGTACATCCATTGAACCTTTCCCTATGTTCCTTTATTGCCTGGTTGTACAACTCTAGAACCTTCTCTGGATTTACAAGTTTGTTTGTGGTATTGTCACCAGTTGGTATTTCTGGGTTCGAATTATACTCCTTGATATATCTGTCTGTTGGCATTTTCCTGGGTCGGAGGATCATACAGGCAACCGGTTCATCCATAGCATCCAGTGTCCCAAATGTATCCACTTTGCTAATGTGTCTTTTCCTAGTGACAGTAACAGTCTTCCTTACCACAACCTCAGCATAGTCCTCTTCATTGGCAGAGAATATAGGCCTACTATCCTTCCTTGTTCTTGGCTTCAACCTGTTCCCGGGGGAGAGACTGTGCCCAACTTTAAAGTAGGACCCTTTCTGGGCCGCAGACTGACTCTTTTTCTTACCCATTTTCTGATGAATCACAAAGAAATGTAGCTAAATATGTTACAAACCTGTGGATATGCTCTGCATGTATCCTTCCTTCCTTCCTCTAGGAGAGTCAGTTGAAGAATGAGGGGATTTCAAACTGACACACACAGGAAGCAGGGGTCCCCGGGGGACCCCTGCCACTCCCAAATATCAGTGTGTTGTTATAGCAATCAGCACACTTTTGAATTATCTACACTGAACAGTCTATACCAAATCTCAAAGATACAAGTCTTTTTATCATATAATTGGAATGTTCATATTCAGAGTAACATTTCAGTGCTTGTCCCATGCTTCTATCTTAAATATTAAGAAAATTGTCAAAAATAGATGAAAAATAACCAAAAATCACCAAATTAATCAAATTAAATCATAGAAAATATAAAATTCACTCAGTAGCCCTTGAATTCCATGTGTACCATGTGTATTTATGCAAGACAAGTTGATATGCAGAAAGAAAATTCATTCTTGGCATTGTTGTTTCAGCACCTTTGGACCAGTGCTGGCTTACCTATCTACAGGACTCTACAGTGAACTCTGCAGTGGCTGGTGAGTTGGCTCATAGATGGACAGTACATTATATGAATTAGGGGCATGAAATCTGTCCCTATCATTACCATGTCTAAGTAATCATTGCCTTATTATATTGTGCTTGAATATCCCGTTTATCATGTAAAATACTTGCAAATTGTGGCAAGTTTCTGTATGATTTTGGCTATTTTTTAATATTTTAACTACATTTTTAGCTATTTTTTCTATTTTTTCTTAAACTACACCAAAATTTCTTTGTGGAATCATTACTGCAAGGTGTTTTGTCAATATGCTGTATTGTTAATCTTCAGAGTACTGAGTATATAGCTTTAGTGGTCATGAATCGGAAAATGATAGAAAATGGCATAAAATCCCAAATAATTAGTACCTAAGGCCATACAGCCAGTATGACCAGAAGATCCTTTCAAAGTTAAGACAGCGATTCTCTGATTGATCAATATATCCATAGAGTGGAAACTAGTGGACTTTTATACTCATATATAATGGATGAATTACATTTTGATTACATAGATTTTGATTTTTTGGTTTATTTTTTTGGTATTTTCTCCGAATTTCTGTCATTTTACTAATATTTTTCAAAATTCTTTGAAGAAATATGACTAAATAAGAATGGAATATTGTTTCTCATACACTTGTTCATCAGATAGAACAATTCTAGAGATGTACTGTCAATATTTCCTTTAAATCTGGACATATGCCTGTTCTACCCTGGTTGAGCGGTACGAGCAGCTCGTAGCGGTAGAATGCTGGTGGCAGTAGCCATATTAGAATTGCGATATTTTTAGGGTTTAGCATATCCCAAGAGCACAAAACCTTCAAGTTAGGCTCAGGACACATAAAGCTCCCCAGAAATTGCATTTTCAACATATCCCCAGTCCCAACCCCTCCCTTAAGATCTCGGACCACCAAACCGAGGCTGTTTACAAAAACGATCATACAGTAAATCTAGGCATTTCAGACATTGTGGCCTCTGATTGGATTATATTAGTCAATGGGAATTATGGTAAGCTTTGATATTATGCATTTATAAAATCTGTGACTTGTTCTGAGATGGAAAATAGAAATAACTAAGCACTAGCCAATGCCAGGGTGGGCTAAAAAAAATTGTGAACATATTGTGATTATTGTCAGTTCTGCAGCAAAATCCAAGATGGATTCTCAGGTGAGTGACTTCACAGGTCAACAGAAAAAAACTGGATTGGTAAAAGTGGGCATTTTGTGGTCTCAGAATGGAAAACTAACATGGTTCTAAATTATTGGGATTGTTTTGATGAGATTGAATCACCTTTGGCAACTTTTAAAGCATGTTATTGTATATTAGATTATAGTGCGAAATGTTTTGGTGGTCCGAGACCTTAACAGACGACATAGTAGCAGACAGCGTGGGTTGAACACTGCATGTAAGTTGTATTTTTCTCTGTTTTACAGGTAGACTTTCATGACTGGTGTCAAGGTAAACTCTTAAAGTATAGAAATCGATGTGAAAAGAAGGAAAATGGGTGTTTAGTGTGGGGGGGGAGCAAAGGTAGGCCACTGTAAGACCAAGTACGGCCAGGTCTCACTGGCTATACCTCAGCTAAGCATCCCAAGTCGGAAGTTTTACCTACACAGGCTGGTTTTAATGTTAGAGGAGGGCTACTTTGAGCTACCAGAGGGTTCTGAAGTGTCCCATTTATGTGGAGAATCACTCTGCATAAATGTAGATCACCTCTGTATAGAGAGCCATCAGACGAATGCGGAGCGTCGGGGCTGCGTACTGCAGGGCTACTGCACTGAGTACCACCAACCCAGCTGTACTTTGTAAAGGTGACAGGAGCTATAGGTCATCTCAACTTTGAGTATTATATATGTTTTGTTTATGTTTTGTTGTTCACAGTTACCATTTTATAATTTTGACCCCCCCCCCCCCTCGCCCCCCTTGAACCTTTTCATAGAAACCTGACTAGGCCCTACATGTCGTAACATAGCTCATGTACTGTACTGACAAATCTGACAAGGTGATTATCAGTATGCATGGTCATGATCCACAGCTTTCCTATGCTGAATGCTATCCAGGGAAGTATCGAAGCAGTAGGAATGGTCCAAGTGTGTCACAGTGAAGCTTTGCATCCTTGCGATGTTCTTAGTCCTGTTCTCCTCAAGCTTTAGCTTCTTTCGGAAGCCTGCACTGTTGTAGCATTGAAGTGCCTTTGCATGGTCATATACCTTGAAGGCACGACTCTGACGTTTAGCTTTTGCAGAGAGAAATGCTCTAGAACTCTGTCTTATTTTGTCATGCCTCCATCTTCTGTTTCTTGATTCCAGTTGCCGTACCACTGTAGAAAGCCGGGAGAGCGGAGCGCCGAGTGCCAGACACAGCGTGAGCATTGACGTCCCGGGACCACGGTTGACGGAGTGAACGGCCGCGTGGAGATGACCTGCAGCGTTTGTGGGGAACTCGATTAGTCTGGGGAGAGCCTTGCGGATTGCCCTGTTGGTCGCCTCACACTTGTTCGTCGTTCGGTTGAGGTAAGTGGTCTCTAATACGTCGTGACCGAGTTGTGACTGTAAAAGTTTCTTGATGAGCCCCTCATCTTTCTCAGTGGGTCTGATGAACGATGCCGTAGGACTTGAAAACTTTGGGATGAACTGTCGCACCCAGGGCCTTTTTGCAGTACATACTAAGGAGTAAACCTTACATAGCCTGTGGTCTCCTTTGTAGCAAAGGATCATAGCATCATCCAGATACTTGACATGCCGCTTGAGTCCTTCTAGATTCCCTGGGTGTTCCCTTTGAAAGCGTTTCAGCTCTGCTCTTGTCCTTCTCGTCAAATCTGTTATAAATCTCTTGAACGTTTCCCTCCTATCAGCTTTGGTCTGTCCAGGCACAAAGTCCTCTGAGAATGATGGGAATAAGGTATCCTTCTTTTTATCCATGGTACGTGAGAGGTGCTGCACGCAGTTCTGATGTGCCATTCCCTGGTCCCGCAATATTTTCTTTGTGCAGCTGTCTCCATCACTGGTTACCACAGCGACTTGAGGTCCCCCGTTCGATGTTATATCATCCAAAGCATGTTGCAGGTACTTCCCCTCATTTCCAATAGGGTCCTCTGGCAATACATTAGGGTTGGGTCCCTTCTTTGTCCAAATCTTGGCGTGGATTATCGGTTTAGTTTTTCTCATTGTGTCGGATGCAGCGATGAAAGCACATTGGGTCCCCGCCTGAGTAGGGGTTCGACCGAGTCCACCCTTGCACCGATTGTTGTAGTTCCCATCTGTTTGTGTCGCTATTGTGTCATCAACCATCCCTCTTCTCTTGTTTAAGTCCTGTTCCTTCCTGACTATCTTTGTCATGTCACTTTGGTTAGCTTCCTCGATTTTTTTGTTGGCTTTCTTAGCCGCTTTCTGGATAGCGTTCTTGGTTGGGGCCGGGACATTCATGGAGTGCATCAAATCTGTAACTGCAGCAGCACCCAGACCGCACCTTGACATGGCAACATGCATTGATACATTAGGTTTCCCTGCTTTCCTACCTCTCTTATTGGTCTCTACCTCTTCATACAGCTTGTGGACTGCAGAAACAAAGTCACACCGGCTACATTTAAGTCCCATGCTCCAACACATAGACCACTTTCGTGCCTCTCCCCACTCCAAGTCCCCTGTACATCCATTGAACCTTTCCCTATGTTCCTTTATTGCCTGGTTGTACAACTCTAGAACCTTCTCTGGATTTACAAGTTTGTTTGTGGTATTGTCACCAGTTGGTATTTCTGGGTTCGAATTATACTCCTTGATATATCTGTCTGTTGGCATTTTCCTGGGTCGGAGGATCATACAGGCAACCGGTTCATCCATAGCATCCAGTGTCCCAAATGTATCCACTTTGCTAATGTGTCTTTTCCTAGTGACAGTAACAGTCTTCCTTACCACAACCTCAGCATAGTCCTCTTCATTGGCAGAGAATATAGGCCTACTATCCTTCCTTGTTCTTGGCTTCAACCTGTTCCCGGGGGAGAGACTGTGCCCAACTTTAAAGTAGGACCCTTTCTGGGCCGCAGACTGACTCTTTTTCTTACCCATTTTCTGATGAATCACAAAGAAATGTAGCTAAATATGTTACAAACCTGTGGATATGCTCTGCATGTATCCTTCCTTCCTTCCTCTAGGAGAGTCAGTTGAAGAATGAGGGGATTTCAAACTGACACACACAGGAAGCAGGGGTCCCCGGGGGACCCCTGCCACTCCCAAATATCAGTGTGTTGTTATAGCAATCAGCACACTTTTGAATTATCTACACTGAACAGTCTATACCAAATCTCAAAGATACAAGTCTTTTTATCATATAATTGGAATGTTCATATTCAGAGTAACATTTCAGTGCTTGTCCCATGCTTCTATCTTAAATATTAAGAAAATTGTCAAAAATAGATGAAAAATAACCAAAAATCACCAAATTAATCAAATTAAATCATAGAAAATATAAAATTCACTCAGTAGCCCTTGAATTCCATGTGTACCATGTGTATTTATGCAAGACAAGTTGATATGCAGAAAGAAAATTCATTCTTGGCATTGTTGTTTCAGCACCTTTGGACCAGTGCTGGCTTACCTATCTACAGGACTCTACAGTGAACTCTGCAGTGGCTGGTGAGTTGGCTCATAGATGGACAGTACATTATATGAATTAGGGGCATGAAATCTGTCCCTATCATTACCATGTCTAAGTAATCATTGCCTTATTATATTGTGCTTGAATATCCCGTTTATCATGTAAAATACTTGCAAATTGTGGCAAGTTTCTGTATGATTTTGGCTATTTTTTAATATTTTAACTACATTTTTAGCTATTTTTTCTATTTTTTCTTAAACTACACCAAAATTTCTTTGTGGAATCATTACTGCAAGGTGTTTTGTCAATATGCTGTATTGTTAATCTTCAGAGTACTGAGTATATAGCTTTAGTGGTCATGAATCGGAAAATGATAGAAAATGGCATAAAATCCCAAATAATTAGTACCTAAGGCCATACAGCCAGTATGACCAGAAGATCCTTTCAAAGTTAAGACAGCGATTCTCTGATTGATCAATATATCCATAGAGTGGAAACTAGTGGACTTTTATACTCATATATAATGGATGAATTACATTTTGATTACATAGATTTTGATTTTTTGGTTTATTTTTTTGGTATTTTCTCCGAATTTCTGTCATTTTACTAATATTTTTCAAAATTCTTTGAAGAAATATGACTAAATAAGAATGGAATATTGTTTCTCATACACTTGTTCATCAGATAGAACAATTCTAGAGATGTACTGTCAATATTTCCTTTAAATCTGGACATATGCCTGTTCTACCCTGGTTGAGCGGTACGAGCAGCTCGTAGCGGTAGAATGCTGGTGGCAGTAGCCATATTAGAATTGCGATATTTTTAGGGTTTAGCATATCCCAAGAGCACAAAACCTTCAAGTTAGGCTCAGGACACATAAAGCTCCCCAGAAATTGCATTTTCAACATATCCCCAGTCCCAACCCCTCCCTTAAGATCTCGGACCACCAAACCGAGGCTGTTTACAAAAACGATCATACAGTAAATCTAGGCATTTCAGACATTGTGGCCTCTGATTGGATTATATTAGTCAATGGGAATTATGGTAAGCTTTGATATTATGCATTTATAAAATCTGTGACTTGTTCTGAGATGGAAAATAGAAATAACTAAGCACTAGCCAATGCCAGGGTGGGCTAAAAAAAATTGTGAACATATTGTGATTATTGTCAGTTCTGCAGCAAAATCCAAGATGGATTCTCAGGTGAGTGACTTCACAGGTCAACAGAAAAAAACTGGATTGGTAAAAGTGGGCATTTTGTGGTCTCAGAATGGAAAACTAACATGGTTCTAAATTATTGGGATTGTTTTGATGAGATTGAATCACCTTTGGCAACTTTTAAAGCATGTTATTGTATATTAGATTATAGTGCGAAATGTTTTGGTGGTCCGAGACCTTAACAGACGACATAGTAGCAGACAGCGTGGGTTGAACACTGCATGTAAGTTGTATTTTTCTCTGTTTTACAGGTAGACTTTCATGACTGGTGTCAAGGTAAACTCTTAAAGTATAGAAATCGATGTGAAAAGAAGGAAAATGGGTGTTTAGTGTGGGGGGGGAGCAAAGGTAGGCCACTGTAAGACCAAGTACGGCCAGGTCTCACTGGCTATACCTCAGCTAAGCATCCCAAGTCGGAAGTTTTACCTACACAGGCTGGTTTTAATGTTAGAGGAGGGCTACTTTGAGCTACCAGAGGGTTCTGAAGTGTCCCATTTATGTGGAGAATCACTCTGCATAAATGTAGATCACCTCTGTATAGAGAGCCATCAGACGAATGCGGAGCGTCGGGGCTGCGTACTGCAGGGCTACTGCACTGAGTACCACCAACCCAGCTGTACTTTGTAAAGGTGACAGGAGCTATAGGTCATCTCAACTTTGAGTATTATATATGTTTTGTTTATGTTTTGTTGTTCACAGTTACCATTTTATAATTTTGACCCCCCCCCCCCCTCGCCCCCCTTGAACCTTTTCATAGAAACCTGACTAGGCCCTACATGTCGTAACATAGCTCATGTACTGTACTGACAAATCTGACAAGGTGATTATCAGTATGCATGGTCATGATCCACAGCTTTCCTATGCTGAATGCTATCCAGGGAAGTATCGAAGCAGTAGGAATGGTCCAAGTGTGTCACAGTGAAGCTTTGCATCCTTGCGATGTTCTTAGTCCTGTTCTCCTCAAGCTTTAGCTTCTTTCGGAAGCCTGCACTGTTGTAGCATTGAAGTGCCTTTGCATGGTCATATACCTTGAAGGCACGACTCTGACGTTTAGCTTTTGCAGAGAGAAATGCTCTAGAACTCTGTCTTATTTTGTCATGCCTCCATCTTCTGTTTCTTGATTCCAGTTGCCGTACCACTGTAGAAAGCCGGGAGAGCGGAGCGCCGAGTGCCAGACACAGCGTGAGCATTGACGTCCCGGGACCACGGTTGACGGAGTGAACGGCCGCGTGGAGATGACCTGCAGCGTTTGTGGGGAACTCGATTAGTCTGGGGAGAGCCTTGCGGATTGCCCTGTTGGTCGCCTCACACTTGTTCGTCGTTCGGTTGAGGTAAGTGGTCTCTAATACGTCGTGACCGAGTTGTGACTGTAAAAGTTTCTTGATGAGCCCCTCATCTTTCTCAGTGGGTCTGATGAACGATGCCGTAGGACTTGAAAACTTTGGGATGAACTGTCGCACCCAGGGCCTTTTTGCAGTACATACTAAGGAGTAAACCTTACATAGCCTGTGGTCTCCTTTGTAGCAAAGGATCATAGCATCATCCAGATACTTGACATGCCGCTTGAGTCCTTCTAGATTCCCTGGGTGTTCCCTTTGAAAGCGTTTCAGCTCTGCTCTTGTCCTTCTCGTCAAATCTGTTATAAATCTCTTGAACGTTTCCCTCCTATCAGCTTTGGTCTGTCCAGGCACAAAGTCCTCTGAGAATGATGGGAATAAGGTATCCTTCTTTTTATCCATGGTACGTGAGAGGTGCTGCACGCAGTTCTGATGTGCCATTCCCTGGTCCCGCAATATTTTCTTTGTGCAGCTGTCTCCATCACTGGTTACCACAGCGACTTGAGGTCCCCCGTTCGATGTTATATCATCCAAAGCATGTTGCAGGTACTTCCCCTCATTTCCAATAGGGTCCTCTGGCAATACATTAGGGTTGGGTCCCTTCTTTGTCCAAATCTTGGCGTGGATTATCGGTTTAGTTTTTCTCATTGTGTCGGATGCAGCGATGAAAGCACATTGGGTCCCCGCCTGAGTAGGGGTTCGACCGAGTCCACCCTTGCACCGATTGTTGTAGTTCCCATCTGTTTGTGTCGCTATTGTGTCATCAACCATCCCTCTTCTCTTGTTTAAGTCCTGTTCCTTCCTGACTATCTTTGTCATGTCACTTTGGTTAGCTTCCTCGATTTTTTTGTTGGCTTTCTTAGCCGCTTTCTGGATAGCGTTCTTGGTTGGGGCCGGGACATTCATGGAGTGCATCAAATCTGTAACTGCAGCAGCACCCAGACCGCACCTTGACATGGCAACATGCATTGATACATTAGGTTTCCCTGCTTTCCTACCTCTCTTATTGGTCTCTACCTCTTCATACAGCTTGTGGACTGCAGAAACAAAGTCACACCGGCTACATTTAAGTCCCATGCTCCAACACATAGACCACTTTCGTGCCTCTCCCCACTCCAAGTCCCCTGTACATCCATTGAACCTTTCCCTATGTTCCTTTATTGCCTGGTTGTACAACTCTAGAACCTTCTCTGGATTTACAAGTTTGTTTGTGGTATTGTCACCAGTTGGTATTTCTGGGTTCGAATTATACTCCTTGATATATCTGTCTGTTGGCATTTTCCTGGGTCGGAGGATCATACAGGCAACCGGTTCATCCATAGCATCCAGTGTCCCAAATGTATCCACTTTGCTAATGTGTCTTTTCCTAGTGACAGTAACAGTCTTCCTTACCACAACCTCAGCATAGTCCTCTTCATTGGCAGAGAATATAGGCCTACTATCCTTCCTTGTTCTTGGCTTCAACCTGTTCCCGGGGGAGAGACTGTGCCCAACTTTAAAGTAGGACCCTTTCTGGGCCGCAGACTGACTCTTTTTCTTACCCATTTTCTGATGAATCACAAAGAAATGTAGCTAAATATGTTACAAACCTGTGGATATGCTCTGCATGTATCCTTCCTTCCTTCCTCTAGGAGAGTCAGTTGAAGAATGAGGGGATTTCAAACTGACACACACAGGAAGCAGGGGTCCCCGGGGGACCCCTGCCACTCCCAAATATCAGTGTGTTGTTATAGCAATCAGCACACTTTTGAATTATCTACACTGAACAGTCTATACCAAATCTCAAAGATACAAGTCTTTTTATCATATAATTGGAATGTTCATATTCAGAGTAACATTTCAGTGCTTGTCCCATGCTTCTATCTTAAATATTAAGAAAATTGTCAAAAATAGATGAAAAATAACCAAAAATCACCAAATTAATCAAATTAAATCATAGAAAATATAAAATTCACTCAGTAGCCCTTGAATTCCATGTGTACCATGTGTATTTATGCAAGACAAGTTGATATGCAGAAAGAAAATTCATTCTTGGCATTGTTGTTTCAGCACCTTTGGACCAGTGCTGGCTTACCTATCTACAGGACTCTACAGTGAACTCTGCAGTGGCTGGTGAGTTGGCTCATAGATGGACAGTACATTATATGAATTAGGGGCATGAAATCTGTCCCTATCATTACCATGTCTAAGTAATCATTGCCTTATTATATTGTGCTTGAATATCCCGTTTATCATGTAAAATACTTGCAAATTGTGGCAAGTTTCTGTATGATTTTGGCTATTTTTTAATATTTTAACTACATTTTTAGCTATTTTTTCTATTTTTTCTTAAACTACACCAAAATTTCTTTGTGGAATCATTACTGCAAGGTGTTTTGTCAATATGCTGTATTGTTAATCTTCAGAGTACTGAGTATATAGCTTTAGTGGTCATGAATCGGAAAATGATAGAAAATGGCATAAAATCCCAAATAATTAGTACCTAAGGCCATACAGCCAGTATGACCAGAAGATCCTTTCAAAGTTAAGACAGCGATTCTCTGATTGATCAATATATCCATAGAGTGGAAACTAGTGGACTTTTATACTCATATATAATGGATGAATTACATTTTGATTACATAGATTTTGATTTTTTGGTTTATTTTTTTGGTATTTTCTCCGAATTTCTGTCATTTTACTAATATTTTTCAAAATTCTTTGAAGAAATATGACTAAATAAGAATGGAATATTGTTTCTCATACACTTGTTCATCAGATAGAACAATTCTAGAGATGTACTGTCAATATTTCCTTTAAATCTGGACATATGCCTGTTCTACCCTGGTTGAGCGGTACGAGCAGCTCGTAGCGGTAGAATGCTGGTGGCAGTAGCCATATTAGAATTGCGATATTTTTAGGGTTTAGCATATCCCAAGAGCACAAAACCTTCAAGTTAGGCTCAGGACACATAAAGCTCCCCAGAAATTGCATTTTCAACATATCCCCAGTCCCAACCCCTCCCTTAAGATCTCGGACCACCAAACCGAGGCTGTTTACAAAAACGATCATACAGTAAATCTAGGCATTTCAGACATTGTGGCCTCTGATTGGATTATATTAGTCAATGGGAATTATGGTAAGCTTTGATATTATGCATTTATAAAATCTGTGACTTGTTCTGAGATGGAAAATAGAAATAACTAAGCACTAGCCAATGCCAGGGTGGGCTAAAAAAAATTGTGAACATATTGTGATTATTGTCAGTTCTGCAGCAAAATCCAAGATGGATTCTCAGGTGAGTGACTTCACAGGTCAACAGAAAAAAACTGGATTGGTAAAAGTGGGCATTTTGTGGTCTCAGAATGGAAAACTAACATGGTTCTAAATTATTGGGATTGTTTTGATGAGATTGAATCACCTTTGGCAACTTTTAAAGCATGTTATTGTATATTAGATTATAGTGCGAAATGTTTTGGTGGTCCGAGACCAAGAAATCAGAAAGTGGACCCTCTTAGTATCCTTTGCTCTTTGATATAGGCCAGAAGCAGGTTATACGCGGGAATTTACAGTATATATAATAGGAAAACCAGACGCTTTATTATTTTCCAAGTTATTTTATTTGTTCCTTCCACCAGGAATATATATATATTATATATATGTACATGTATTTTAATGATATATTAATAACTATGCTATATACTACATAACACTGTGCACTTATCGTACCTCAGACTCGGTGTCAATAACCTGAATGCCATAAGGACCTTGGACCTTGGTATATAGCCAGTGACCCAACAACAGAGAAGGACTCATCATTCTCCCAACAACACTAACATAGGTCACTCACACCCAACTCCCTCAACATACTATGGACACAAGAGCAAAATTAGAAGTCCCATGCTTCATTCCCGTATGGATAAGTCTACTAGCTGTGTCTCATAAGATCAATACAAGTTGATAGTCCTTGACCAGGTGACGTCTTTGACCTGCAGGTTTATAAGCGCTTAAAGTGGGCCTATATAGAAAGATATGGGTGGAAATTTGTAATATATAGTGTTATAATATACTTAAACTTTTCCCACCCATTTCTTTTTATATCGGCCCCGTTTCAGTGATTATAAAGCATGCAGGTCAAAGACGTCACCCAGTCAAAGACGTTACCCAGTCAAAGAATATCAACTTGTATCGATCTCATGGGACACAGCCTACTGTATGTCTGGCATATTGGTACACATACGTTAATATAAGTCCTTGTAATTATGAACAGAAAATGGTTTATATTCTTATCTCACCGATTTCTTGATTAAATGAAATGGATAGCTTAACTCTAGCGAATATTCTGGAATACTGTATATATACGCTCGAAACTAAAAGCCAATCTAAATGTCATGCTCATCTCTGGTCTACCTTAACGGCTGCGAGTATAAAATTGCATGGGGTTATATAGATAGTGAAAGTTGGGCTTCATCCATTTTAGCTTGGATTCAACTGCAAAATATATCCTGTCAAGACGATACAGAAATCCTGGCATTCACGCAACACCCCTCTAAAATGATTAATTATTGATGTATATAACCAAACAGTTTAACCAGCAACATGCTGTATAACTATTATATATATTTTCACCACAAAATGGCCAATTTATCACTTCTAATTCTGTCAACCCGGTAGTTACTGGGTATGGCACCCTCGTTTCCTCATTATATCACTACAACAAAATTATTAGACCCCTTGACGTAGGTTATGGAAACAATATATTACTGACGGTATGTACAAGAACATGGATAATACTTCCAAACAAAATAGCTCATCTATGCCATACTCGCAGACTTCATCCGACTCCACACCTGTCACTCCAGTGTTATGGTATATATACATCTAACAGAGCAAAACAAGATCATATCACTTTTATAAACCTTATTATATCGCTGGCATTTCAACAGTATTATTATTTTAACACATAATTGACCATTTCTTTGTATCACAAATTTGACAATATTTACATTTACCATTCGACTATTTCTTTAGTGAGGCTCAAGCTACCCGGAAGACGTACACATGGCGTTTTTAGGGATATTTATAGGATCCTTATTGCATCATGTAAGACTAATGTGAATTCCCTTTTATCAACCGGCTTTGGGGGAAATATAGGCCACCTTTCTACCCCTTTAAAACCATTAGGAGTTTAGATTAAAGAGTGATTATATGAATAAAGTAAGTAGAACTCCCCAAGTCAGTTACCCATTCTGTACTAAATCAGGGGGAAATATGTACATGTGTGACAGTTGGCAACCAGCATTGAACGCTGATCTTGCCCACAGCATAGAAAAGGGAGCACCTTTTGGCACAGACTCCCTAGATCATGCTACAAAGGAAAGCTACATGTCTAAAACTTAGATCAACATTATTAATGCCAACTTAGAGTAATTAAGGTTCCGACTTGGACGCCTGACAGACATAGACCTAACCGTACTATGTACAGCTTAATTAGTATAGGGTTATTACAATATGTAAATCATTATTTGTTCAAGTACTATCTAAAAGAGAACATTATGAATACTTTAATAGAGAGAACCTTTGTACTATATCACATTTACAGTGCCATTGTTAATACTGGCCAGCAAGTACAAGTGTATCATGAACATTTCGTACAAGGCCTAAGGCTAAGTCAGTTTTTATTACCTTTTAAAGGACATCCTAGAGAAGTGTCATGGCACGGCATCATCCTACGTCCAGATAGGTATGACGTAATGAAAAAATCACTGGCGCCTTTATTTAGTTTGACTTGCATCACATTTATAGCTGTAAGCCCCGGAAATACTTGTCATAAAGCACAGTTAGATACAGAAAGAAGGCTTGAACATTGGGGTATCTTCATGTTTTAAAGGAATGGCTTTAAGAATGTTCTACTACTGACCTATCTATACTTTGTGTTTATTCGCCATAAAACCCCTGGCTGACACTCACATTATGAACTTAAACTATATATTTTTGTGAGTAGCCCCGCAGGAAGGATAATCCACATAAAACTACAAAGTGAACAAAGCCTCCACATCCCTTTTGGCTAGTGTGAGGGAGGACCAACTTCGTGCATCTAAAGCACATCCCTTTTAACACCCTAAACGTATCACAAGAGTCAAAACACCAGTTAACCTATGGTAACTCTAGAACCGTTATTCTAACTCGATGCACCGAGGTCCAACACAAGCAAATCACTTCTGCTTCAGTATTTTGTTAAATTAAAATGGACAAGAATCACATCACCTATGATGAGTCAAGACAACATGGAGCTCTTAAATGCTTTAAGTTAGGTCTTATCACAGAGGTCTGGAAGCCATTTATGAAAATAGCACTTAAGTATAGAAGTCTTCACCAAACATGCACATGCTATATAGGTATCTGTAAATGCGTGATACGTGATCTACTGATCCCAAAGTATGTTGATATATTAACAATGATCCTTAGGGCAGAAAAGGAGAAAATACTGGAATAACTTTGGGCCAATATGTTTTGTATTCTGGTCCCCGTTCTGTTACCCCCCCCCCCCCCTCCTACTAACAATGCACATGTAATAGCAAGTATCACCCTATATTTAGTAGTTCTTACATATGGATTCAGTTAGACGAAGTTGAACTAAGAATTTTGGAAATATCTTTTTAAATATCCTTGTAATACTTTAAATATTGTATTTCCCATTTCTGTACTACCCTGTATACATGTACATGTAAAAATTGCACTGTTAAGAGGGATCACTCACTGGCCGGTCTGTTCTATTATCATTCCTAGGTACCCCGATCCCGGGGTTCAATTTCATTATACATACATGTACATATATTTGTTGTACACATTGTATATCACTTATTGCTAGTAGATGTGTATAATTGACATAAAACGAACCCACACATAGTAAACTGCCATATATACAAGACATGGAGAGATATGTAGGACTGTGTAGGACCTTCTTCCCAAAAAGTATACAGTTTTCAGTTGACAAGTCAAAGGACAATTTTTCTCCTGCCTGCCCCCACCCAGGTTTTCCCAGAATGGCACATATATATGTGTTATGCATGTATTGTAATTTTTTTCTTTCTCTCCCTGCTTTACTTTGAATTTTATTATTTGTCAAACCCTCTTACAGTTGCTACAATTTCTAGAACTTGCACTCCAACATGATTAAGTATATACTTCAAATACTTTTACAACTATACTCTTCACTCAGCACGTTGGCTTTGGCATAGGCTCAAGAAAGTCTGTTTCTACCATATACTCAATGTACTGGCGAGCTGTGCGGGTTGTCCCAAAACCGGTTACCGAACTGCCCGAAGATCTCAGATCGGAGTCCAAGTTGAGATTGCGGAACTCTGGTGCTGACTTAGACTTGGGCATAGAGCTGCTATGATCTGGAGCCTCCAGGTTGTCACTGCAGGGTGCTTGTACAGAGGCTGCACAATGCCCGTTGGAACTTTCCGGGTGAGAGATGATGGCGCTGAAGAAGCCGTGTAGATCTTGTACCGCGCGCAAGTGTGGAGAGGTGAGGATTGGGCGGCCCGAAACCCGCTCGATTACCGGAGCAGTTCCAAACTGGTTAATGAGAATTTTTTAAATCATTAGTATATCCATGGCAGCAGTATCAAAGTGCTCAATTGTTAGCCTTAAATGACTTAATTCAGCAATTTTACCAATATTTAGACACAAAGAGTACCGCAAGGGCACAATAAGACAAATCACATAAATTGAGAAAGGTCAGTAACCATTTTAACTACAAATATGACACTGACCCGAAGCGACATGAGGCGGTTGATGCGGACGATGTGAGGCATGAAGCCTGGTTCCTGGAATGTCCACTGCTTCTTTGGGTCTGACTCGTCTACCCCAGGGTCGCCGACAAACGCCCACCGGTACCTACAAGCAGACACCACTCACTAGTCATGTAGCTCACGTCACAGGTATTGAATATACACTTTAGCACTTTCCATTGAACTAGATCAGGTACTTTATATTTGGATATTTTCGACTTGGCTATGAAAAATAGAGAAAGAAAAGGTTCTTTATATTTGGTGTGACTTATGCAGGGCGTTTTTTTTACCATCATTTTATGCACAAGGATATGGAGGATAGGGTGCTACATCTCACCTCTCCAAAAAGAAAGAAAAAAAAGATTTATGCATAAGGACAATATTTATCAACTCACAGTTGGAATTGTGGCAGGACATCAGTGGGTAAGACGAGTGCGAGGTCGAGCAGTTTGCAGGCCGCATGGTAGAGCTTGAGCCAGCTCGGGTTATTGTTGGCTGCACACAAACCGTTACCCAGAGCCCACGAGGTGTCCAAGTTGGCCATACGCGCAAGCTGGGTTCTACAGATGAGCAGAACAATTGTCAATTTATGGAAACAGATGATACATGACAAATTTATCCATCATGTCAAAAAGCAATGGTAACTGTCTTAAATAGGGAATTCTGGTCAAGACTTAGTTCAGATTGCATGTACAATGTACTTCATTCTAAGTGTTTATCCTGTGATTTCTTTTCTTTACAAATAAATGTGCTGGGTATTTGGGTTAAACAGCGTCCTTGTCATATGTCAAGATGGCTTTCGTACTTTTCAAAAACCTTCAGATTTTCTTTCAAAGAAGATATGCGAATACAAATAAGAGATGCGCTGCACATTAAAAGCTTTCAAAGATTAAGATGAAGACATCTGCATTTCTAAATAAAATACTCGTCGGTTTCATTTGATGGCCATATTTTGGGTATAGCAAACTAAGAATCAAAGTAAAAAAGAATTTTCTTCGAGACCGCAGTCCACTCGGGGCGCACGGGGCCTTCCTTCTGAAATACAATCTATGAAGCCTAATTCTTTTGTTATGGCAGGATGCTATTAAATGATTAAATTAGTCACGTTCTCAATGGATACAAACTAAAGACAACAATTATCTTTGAGATGAACACAAATGAAGGGAGTGGTGAAACAAATTGCGGTAGGCGAGCTCATGCAAGCAAAATATTACACGAGAAGCGTGAATGATGACAACCTACATGGATGGTGAACAGAATTAGACTATCATAAACAAGGCTACGTGTCACGGCAAGAAATCAGATAAGTATGTCATGATAATCCTTTCTCAAGGCCGAGTGTTAATTATTTCAGACGCGACGAGCGACAAATTAGTAGTACATTTAGTAGAGTTAATGTCTTGAGATTTTTTTGTTATTCTTTTATGTAATATTTATAGCACAACCATCTCATCCACAAAGCTTCATTCAGACACGGCACTCTTAGTTATTGACTTTTGCATCAATAAATGAAAGTTTGCATAATTATGTCTAGTTTTAAACACATATTTAAGTTTTTGACTTCATATAATACATTGTATTAAGATATTACATGTATTTGATGTAATTAGTTCCTTCCCGTCCATACCATGTTTCTCTAGACTATCTAGACTATCTGGAGGGCTACAGTAGTTGAAATAAAACATCTTTAATCATGTATCACAAAATGCCTCACATCTTTATATAAATCCACATCATCATCAATTAATAAAAATGACGTATTTCCAACAATCAGGTTGGAGCAAAGTTGGGAAAGTTAAGAGAAAGTCATACTGACTCGTAATTCATCACTTTTCTCAAAATCAATAAGCATAGTATTTCCAATTCTTAAACTAGTGCAGGGGTTATCATTAAAATCTCGATAACATCAGCGGCAAGTTCAAAAGTATCAATTGATAATATGTTCCAAATACCCTCTTACTGCCTTATTCTTTATATGCTACTGGGTATGTCACATATGATGATGACTTGGATTCTCCATTATCAAAATGCTTGTATTTTTATTGGCTCGAGATTCTTTTATACTGAATATAGATACAACTAGAAAATCAATTTACTGGATAAATTGTATCTGTTTATTAGGGTGCATAGGGGGATCTATTCTATCTTAATATTTAACTTAAAAGGTTAGGTTTCTAGATCAGGTGAATCCATACTATTTTAGGTTGGTCTACTTTAGGGTGGTTACCCTTCCATCTACACTTAACCTCTAGTACTGACACACACCAATCTGTTATACAGTAGTGACTAGGGCCTTGAGAAAGGACAGCTCGTCAACCCGACATAAGCGCCATACCGGTGAACACAAGTTAATTCATAATATACACATATTTGTATCATTACATTAACCTGGATTTTGCCACTTCATTGTTATTGGATTAGGACAGCAAAAAAAGTTATATTCTATAAGCTGTGTGTTCAGGTTATTGAATGTGTAGTTCTATACATGTAGTTTACACACTTATACATTTTGTATAATGGAGTTACATATATATATACATGTAGTAGGTGTTATCTTTTATCCCTTTTTCTTATAAGACACACACTTTATTGTATAACTCTCTTTTGGCATTCCATGTAATGAGTAAGGGAAGTAGCAAAGACAAATATGCATTCCTTTTGAATGTAGAAAAAGGAGCTATAAATTGAGTGGCAATAGGTAATTCTTTTTAATTCAATTTTTTGAATTTTTTGTAAGCTGCGTTCAACTTGTGATTGCGGTGAGGCTGATGGCGCGTTGACCACTGTGTTCAGTGCCAGGTGAAAAACGAACAGATGGCACGGAACGGAGATAAAACAAATACCTGTTTTTATTCTTCTGTCTGGCACTTAAAACGATAACAGAAAAAACAATCCTCTAAGTTGACTAGAAAATGTCCAGAAGGCTGGGACAGTCGATTCCCCAGTCAGAAAGAAATAGTTTTCCATTGCGCCCGAAGGAAGAAACAACTCAGACGGTGAAGGTAGAAAATCGAAATTGGACTTAATTAATTATCGGTGAGCACAAAACATGCATTAAGGGTCGTATTTGTAGAGCAACTGAATATTACAAAACATGTGAGAGGAAATGAGCGTTCAAAGAACTATCGTCTATAACGCCCTCTCTACTAACCTTTCTTTATATATTTAAGTGGTGATGTAGATGCCAAGCAAATGTATCCCATGTTTTTTTTTGGGGGGGGGGGAGTTGACATATATTGTTTTGGATATCCAGTCTTATACATCCCCACAGGTTTTTTTTTAAATAACAATTTTTATAACTTTATATGCAAGGTGCATATATATATACACGTATATGCTGTGAATCCATCCTTTTGACTTTAGCTATCAAATGAAGTCAAGTGTGAGTCTGCTGGTAAAAGTAATTTTTGTGTCAGTTAAAAATACTTATTTTGCGCAATGTTGATTAAATCTGTTTGCTTACAGATTTGGAGGTCTTACAATCCTCGGTGCTCAAACAAAACCGGACTTGAATGTTATAAGAAATTATTGAAGACATCTCCACCTCCGAGACCAACGTTTATTTAAGACTACGTGCTTAAATGTCTTTGACAGTATTTATAGCATTTCAAATGGGATTTCCCGAATCTTCAATCAGAATTTGTTAATTTCATATTCATCTAAGCACTATAGTTAATATGAGCGCAATACATGATATTGAGAGGAGAGTGAACAAATCATGGGAAGCATTTTCTTGGCGCCTGAGCATCACTTATTATTAGCTCTTGGCATGAGTAAACAAATAGAGCATACTGCACAGATGACTAATGAAATAATTAAGAGACTTGTGGCTGGGTCCAAATAAGATTAATGTGGTTAAAGTAGCTATGGCCTTTGTTTGCCTATATTATGACGGTCCACACTGTACATAGTAAACCCTCCTACCTGCTCTCCTCCACATCAGGAATCATCTCCTGCTCTATTTGTAGGAGCACATGCACCTGTGGGAGACAAGAAAGGACCTAGGAGATTGACTTAGTTTAACTCAAGAAAGTACAATACATGATATTTAACACATTTTTATGGTAAAAAATGGAGTAAAGCAATGCTAAGCTGTTACATGTAATAGCAAGGATCTCAGTGTTGGTATCATCACATAGCGGCAAATGCTGAGCACATTGTTGTATTCTATACTGACTCATATACTTTTGTATTTGTGGTCGATGATAACATACCATTAAACCTTGCATATAACCATACATGCTTATATTGGGTGTGGGTTTTATCATATACAAGGTTTTATAAGTAGACTACAGTACTAATGTAGCTATAATCAGACACCAGGTGCGGGTTGTAGGATTTTCTCAAAGTCTAGTTGCAGGTTATACGCAATATATGGGTTCCATGGGAGGCTTTATAGTAATAAGTAGGTCCCTCACCAGTTCTGTGATGATGGTTGGCCACAAGGAGGTGAGATGTTGTGGTGACATGCGCAGGATGAGCACCCGGAAACAGTTGAAGACTTGCGCCTGCACGGACGGTACGGACGGCGCCCGCAGACTGTCTGCCAGCCGCTCTGTGGGGAAGAGTGGCCATTTTAAATTTGATTATTGGATTGGTTAGGTAATACATGTATATCGCAGAATTAATGTATAACATGATGAGGTTTGATAATGATAATAATGTTCCCAGAAATAGCATCTGGATTTGCACCAAACCAACAGTATTCAAATTCAAGCTGGATTTGGCTCTAAATTACACATAGTGTTTGAAATATGTGTTAGTATTATTGTCTATTGCATAGAACTATGTCACAGAGGTGATTGAAGCAAAGACTGCGTTCTACCATCCAAGATACGGTGAACCGATCATGGCTCAAAGACTCCTGGAACCAAATGTGGTGCTGAAAATCATTTTGAATCTTATCCCATCTTAACCCATTATAATTCGCATAACAAAAAACAATTCAATATATTTCTACAGACCTTGTATGTCGGGCATGTGTTTCTGGTACTGGTCGACTTCACTACAGAAGATGGTGTATGTGAAGCGCTTCAGGAGCTGGGCCCGGTTCTCAAACTCCTGGTCCCGACTACTGAACAGGTTCATACTGCTCGGTGCGACCGTCACGCGGGCTAGATGGGAAACGGATGCGGACAACATTATTAAAAGTTACATTTAGTCATTTAAGACTCATGGGATAACAATGGTTGTGTGATGGAAATAGATCGTTTATATTTTGCTTGATCAATATGTAGCTAATACTAGCCTTTTGGAGATCATATTTCAATGTGTCTATGGATAGCTCTAGAAAAGTACGAAGTCCTAGCATTACTATATACATTTGTATATCTTAATCACAGCTACTCATGTATCATCTCTCTATAATGCCATTGCGGCGTTTAGTTGAAGAAGTATTACATTACATGTCTCCCATCATCGCCATGATGCATGGGTGTAGCCCTGGCGAGTAACTCATCTGGGCTGCATTAATGCATCGTGGCCGTCAAGGGGAATAGCACATTAAATCATTATGTAGCCCTTAACCCTTTAAGGACGGCATTTCGCTAAAAAGATTTGTCATTTGTCATCATGACGCACCAATGTAGCCCAGGTGAGCAGGATCGGCATGCTGCTTAGATACAGAGCTTACGAGGTACTCGCCAGGACTGCATTCATGACATTCATGCATCATGAAGACCATGGCCATAATGCATCAAGGCACCAGGCCGTCTTTAAATGGTTAATTAAAGGGCTTTAAAATAAGTTTAAGTGGAGCAGACCTAGTAGGTCCTTGAAGGTGGTCTTGTCGTGGGTCATGAGGTTGTCTATGACGGTGTGCCAGCAGGAGATGGAGGCCGTGTCCATCTGGAAGAAGGCGGCGTCCAGCAGCATCTCAAAGCCCTCCTTCCGCCACGTCTTACGGGTGTACTGGTAACTACTCAGGTTAGCCAGGATCTGGGAACACGCCCTGAACGACGGCAGGTTGTGGGGGCTGCAATTATGGGGAAAGTTAGGGTTGTAGCGTTTTTTTTGTCGAAATTGTTATACCATAAAAGTCATTGAAGAATTTTTAGAACTAAGCTATTATACATTTTCTTTGCACATTGTGTATTGATAACACTACATTATGTGAAGTGAAAAAAAACAACAGATAACGCCACTAAAGTGTTGGTTTTTGTTTTATTAAAATGAACCTCATTTATTTCATTTGGTGGGATTTTCATGGATAATCTGCAAACTGTAAAGCTCCTTCTCTATAAGATTGCCACCTTGTTTTTTTCTTCAAATCCTCCATTCCTAAAAGGCTCTATTATTAAAATCACTCACCTGTGATTTCTTAGGTAAGGGAACACCCTCAGCATGATGTTGTTTAAGAAGGGCACTACTTTGTCCTTCTCCTCACTGCTGTAGGTCACGTCCAGCATGGGGGCTACCAGGTCGGCCAACATGACCAGGGCCTGCACGCTGTACTGCCGGTCCGTCACCTCGGTACTGCCCCCCGCCCCCCGCCGAGCCTCACCCGCCCCTGGAGAAATACACACCTGGTTTAACCATTTTAACTTTCTGATGGATTATGAGATATTCCCACCCAAAACCTTATTCAGTTCATTCGGTTTTCAGAGTTTCTGTATTAAATAATTAAAGACTGAGGCAAAACATATATGCTTTTCATAATAATCCAAAGTTGCAACCTTTATGAAGGTCTTCTTCAGGGAATGAAGTTCATGTCTTGTGTTACTATTAAAACTGTGTTAGAGTAAGTTGTAACATATTGATCTCCAGGACCCATATTAACTTCAATCAGGTATCGATTATACACATGAACGTGCCATCAAAGATAATAGACCCTAACCATGGTACTTTATTATGGTATTAAAAGTGTACAGTTGCTGCTGGGCACCAAGATACGTCACTTTCCCATCTATACCCCAAATGGGCATTATTTATTACAGAAAACGGATATTACAGCTTTGCTTTGTGTTTTCATTACAAATGTACATTATATAACCTTGACGATATATATTATATCAAATATGTCGTTGTCCAAAGAAGTAAGTGTGGGATCCTACCTTCTACGTCAGGTAGTATGTCATCAGGGTCTATGACGTCAACCTGTGGGCCTGGTCTGACGGCCAGGTTACGTCTCAGCCATGTGGTCTGTTCTAGGGAGGCACTGGCGATCTCACTGCATGCCTCCAACAGCTTCTGTGTCATGTCCTGAAACACCAGACATGAGCAGGTCATTACTGCTTATTTCTTCTTTTTTTTTGAGACGAAAACCAGGATGGTCTTTCCTGTTAATTATCAATTTTTTCTCACAATCTGTTTTCTGGTTCAAGTTAGGCTTTCTTCTCCCATTTACTTCACTATTCTGTTATCACCCAGAGGGTAAGTTTTAGAGATACGTTACGGTAAGTGTACAGAAGTTAACACCACTCTAGGCGACTGATATATATGTAACAATCTTTTTTTTTTAATCTTTCATTTCTTTTTATACAAATATTGCATTTCTGGTACATTTTTTACCTGTAAATCTTTTTGGTCTTTCCGCTCCTCGAACTGTGGGATTTTCTGGACGAACTCATTCAGGATTCTGCAATATAAATGTCATTTATCACCATGATGCCATGTTCACAATAGCATCAATGTAGCAATGATGCAGATAACTCTACCCTTCACTGTGTATTTTTTCTTGTTCTCTTCTGTTTTTGTTTTTTTTATTAAATCACTCATATCAGTACAAAATGATCTGCCTGATAAGTTTCCTGGCTCACTCGCATATGAATTGCTTATACCGTTGATACAAAGGTACCCGTCCATCACATATATAACATGCTGTTTGTGAGGTACATTGGTCATTAATACGTATTGATCTTGTTGTATGCTGCGTCATTTGTATTCAACCCACTAGAGATAAAAACAGGTAATCAATATATTGTTTATATACACATGGACGGTAACGTCGATAGGCACGATCTGATGGCCACGTATACGTTAAATAAGAGTCCTCTCTACCTGGATCTATAAGCCTCGTTGGTGTCCTTATTTGTAACCCTTTATGGGCGGCATAGTGCTGCATTATACCCTTGGTCGTCATGATGCATGGATGCAGCCCTGGTGACTAACTCGCCAGTGATGCATTCAAGCATCCTGCCGACCCTATGGGGTTGATAAACCGATGCATGATACACCAATGCAGCCCCAGGGAGTCACTCGCTGAGGCTGCATTGGTGAATCATGATCGCCTTTTAGCGACATGACATCCTTAAAGGGTTAAATAGATGGCCTTCGTCTACATATACCGGAGCCTTCTGTCTATGCTACCTATATATCATGACCTTTACAATACAGCTACAGGTATGTTGGCATGTGCCACCCCTTCCCTTTCCTCTTCTTAATAGCAATCTCATTGACTATAGTCTGGAGCTCCTTTGAGAATATGTGAAAGGTTAAAGCGTCTTTGAGTAGAATAGTATTCTGAGTTGGAATAGGGTAATTTGGGTGTGCCAAATTCAAATCTGCCATATGTCAAGACGTCAGTCCTTGATATACGCCCCAAATCAAAGATGGCCGCCACCTGGGCATAATTCTTGATTGAAATGCCAGAATTTCATTTGTTATAATGCCCTTTTGGCCCTTTTGGCAAAGACTGACGTCTTGACATATGGCAGATTTGAATTTGGCACGCCCAAATTACCCTATTCCAACTCAGAATGCAATTCTACTACAAAACGCCTAGCACCTTTATATAAGGCATCTTTCCGAGATTTGGCCCCTGACTACTACATGCATGTATCATATTTGCATCTAATTTAGTACTTAGATCCCAGTATTGCCCAACCCCAGATCATCTTCGCAGACCCATACTCTCAAGTGATTCCAGTGACCAGTATATTACACTTCTGAGCTTTCTTTTCATACACACAAAATTGGTTTGGCATTGATTAAGCTTTCGCGGATACGTTGCACATATAGTCACTGACCTCTTATAAGCGCCCAGGTGGAGGAGTCTTAACATACCTTTATATATGTATTATGCACTCAGGGGCGTGGTGGCAACCAGGGGGGATGGGGGGTGGGGACATGCCCCCCCCCCCTCTTTTGACCAACCCCCAAAAAGGTCAAACCGAAAAGGTCATGTAAAAAGGGGTCAAAAAGGGTCAAAATACCCCTCAGCACCCCCTACTTTGAAACTGCTTGTCACGCCCCTGCTAAGAGCTGGTCTCGTTTGTATCCTACCCCATGTTGTTAGAAAATGCCTTAAAATGGCCTTGCTATATTCTGTAGAAGTGAATAGTAGTAGTAGAGTACAAAGATGTACCTGTAAATGTCAAGTCTGTATTGCAGGGTGCGTGTAGGTGTGGGGGGTATGGTGGGGGATGGGAGTAGCGCTGCACATCGCATGTAATACATGTAATATCAGCCTTTGTCTGTGACATGCCACTGCTGAATGTCGTCTGCTCGTTGTACACCAACCATTACACGTTTCCCATAAAGTATTATGGATATCATTTTACAATCTTTGATTTGGTCAATTTGCAGTGAACGATTTTTGACAATGGCGCTACATGTTTCATGAAAAGACTCAGTTTAGATTTAACACTTAATACCACTTCTTGATCGATAAAAATCAAGATAATTTTTATGTTTTTGGTGAACTTTCTGTAGTAAATTAGCATAATTTTGACCCCTCTCGTGAACGTGTTGATAAATATCACCTGTTTTCAGCAAAAAAAAAAGTCTAGTCATCCACATAGGTTACCTAGAAGCGCCCTTTGTTAATAATAATAAATTCCCTAATATTTCTGGGGAGGTGGATTCGCATGAAAGGACATCATATCATAATATGTCATATGGCAATCACCTCCCAACCCCTCATATTTATATTACCGCCCACTCCTAGTCCACGACAACCACCCACTCAAGTAATGACCATATACACTTCAGAACGGATGGCCATCTCACTGACTAGTACTATAGAACCCTATAGTACATGTACCAAGATGATCAGTGGTGCTTACGAGGACGGTGGCAAGGTTCCACTAATGTAGGCTGTGGCCTGGTTTCAGAGGCTGGACTCATGTAGAGATGATGGGGATTACCACCACCGCCCATCTCAGTATGCACAGCCTTATAATCTAAACTAAATTTGTTGCTAAGTGTGTTGTTATGTGTGTTAATCTAAACTATTGTTGCTAAGTGTGTTAATCTAAACTATTGTTGCTATGTGTGTTGTTAACCTAAACTATTGCTGTTATGTGTGTTAATCTAAACTATTGTTGCTAAGTGTGTTAATCTAAACTATTGTTGCTATGTGTGCTAATCTAAACTATTGTTGCTAAGTGTGTTAATCTAAACTATTGTTGTTATGTGTGTTGTTATGTGTGTTGTTTTTTTCAAGAGGCCTAATGGTTAAGAATAGTGCAATATTTAATGTATTACCCCATACCTAAAAGGTAATCAGAATTAAATCCTACACGAGTTCCTGTATCGAGGCTATATCAGCCCTTTAATTTAGATTGTTTTTAGGATAATTAGCCCACAGAAACAACACCATAAATGCAGGGTAACTATAAAGATACAACCAGAAACACTACACAATGACACGCCATGGTGAGCACTAATTGTCCAGCAAATCACACCGACCTAGATTACAACCAGACAAGGCTGCGTCCACTTTCCCAGAGAATTACAGTATTCACAATTGGTTTTATCCACGCAGTATGTGCGCCCATATACTGGGTTATCAGTTATCTATTGGGGCAGGGAATTTTAATCCAGTGTTTGAACACACAAGCCAGCCTATGAGTAATTGTAGTGCTATTAAGCAGAATGTTTTGATTTGTGAAAATGCATAACTTTGAAATTCGCCTCATATGAACGTCTAATGGCATGCAGCTACATCTTCACAACCCATGTTGCACCCCAGGGTTGCACATCCAATATTATTGTGCACAATATTTAGATCCGAATATGGTATACATTTTGTTTGGATTGAGAGCCTAATATGTCTGAATGCGGTATAGGTCCCCCATTGTAGAGTGGCTGATGAGATCATCAAAAGTCCCGTGTCCCAAATCTCGATACGCTCACCTAGCACATTTAGATTATCTACCATCAGACCTGGTTCTCATGAGGCCATACACAGAAAACTTTTCTTTTGTCACATTTTCTGTATATCAAAACAGTTAGTTTGCATGTCTGTTCGGGTATTTAATTTTTCGTGTTATGACTTGCAAAGGTCTCTGGTGTTATTCGCTTATTGAGAGCCACATATTAAAACACACAATTGCTTCTGTAATTTCCATTCTGCATTGTCACTGTAATACATCTCAGATTTCCAGTGATGTTGGACTGAAAGAATGAATCCCCTGTGGCAGAATCAAGTTATTTGACACTCAACTCTAGAACAAGTAACACTAAATCCAATATTCTCGAGCCCAGCTGGACCGTCAGAACATGTGGGTAGAGCTTACCTCAGATGACTAGAGGCTGCTCGACCAAAGTCCATTTATTACCCCTATGTTACTTACTACATGTACCATGTGGACCCATATATCTTTCACTGATATTGTATTACATTTTACAAAAGAGAGCAGGATTACACAATATATCGCTTAATGCCGGTCGCATTGAGGCTTGAAACTCTCCAGACTACTAAGGTCGATAGGGATTACTAAATCCAAAGGGACTCTATTAACCCTTTAAAGACGGTATGTCGTTAAAAAATGACATTTGTCATCACGATGCACCAATGCTACCCTGGCGAGTAACTCGCAGGGGCTGCATTGGTGCATCATGCCGACCTTCTAGGTGTGTCTTAACCTTTTAGGGTCGGTATGATGCCTGAATGCAGCACCTGTGAGTTACCCGCCAGGGCTGCAATCATGCATCGTGACAACCATGGGCATGATGCATTAAGGCATCATGCCATCCTTAAAGTGTTAAACATGTATAAAGACTTGAATGCTGATCTCCATGATTCTATGCCCAATGCTAGATTACCCATTATGTGGGTGGGGTCCCCCTGCATCCATGTGGTGTCTAACAATAGACGGCTTAGGACGCGACTATAGAGCAGGATATTGATCCCTATATCATGCATCACCGATAGACACACATGGATCACCCAGATAGCAGGACACACCATCACCTGTATACATATAGCACTGACCACAGACTAGGCATGGATACAGACCTGCTAGGATTATGTGTTACAATATGCCAATTTTACTACTGATAACCTCTCAATCTGTCCCTTTTGTCTGTGGTATAATATAGCACGTCTAAAAACGTACCCCTTGACGTGATTATGTCTGCATGTGTTGTTCATCACATGATTGTGTCTTATAAACTAATTGGGTTAACTAAAGTATATGTCGGTGTACATATTTTATCTTGTAAGTGTACAGGTCTAGATATAGAAGCATTCTCCACGATTTGGGTACACTTTTCTCTATGATTTACTACAATGTAATATACAGCAGTCCAACATTATAGCACTCCAATGCACTATATGGATATATATCTAAAACTGGACATCGACATCCATGTAACAGAAAGCTATATTTATTAGAAGTAGAAATCCATGAATATCTATATGAAGGAGAACACCATGTTCATGCCTATGTGTCTGTGTGTATGTTCATTTCGAAATTCAAGATTGCAACCATTGATTGAATGCCACCATGCTTTCAATGTAATCTCGAATTGCAGTTGCAGTAGTTTGATACTAATAAAAAAAAATCTATTCTATTTTTCTTTCATGAACAGTTGGCATCCCATAGATTCAAGATGGCTATCACTTATTGAATGTCCCGATGCTTGAAATGCAATCTTGACTTGTAGTTGCATTAATTTGATACTATCAAAAAAACAAATCCTATTTGATTTTTCCTTCATTCAACCCATTCAAGATGGCTACCATTTACTAAATGCCACAATGCTTTCAGTGCAATGAAGAATTGTAGTTGCATTAATTTGATATCTATATAAGAACATTTCTATTTGATACCTTTTTCAAACACAGTTGGCACCCCATAGGTTTAGGATGGCCACCATTCATTGAATGCCACAATGCTTTAAATGCAATCTTGAAATGTAGTTGCATTAATTTTAAACTGTTAAAAACATCCAATTTAGTTCTTTTTTTCATGAAGAGTTGGCACCCCATAGGTTCAAGATGGCCACCAATCATTGAATGCCATAATGCTTAAATGCAATCTTGAGTTGCTGTTGCATTAATTTGATTCTTAAAAAAAAAACTTTCTTTTTTTTCTTTTATGAACAGTTGGCACCCCATACATTCAAGGTGGCTACCAGTCATTGCATGCCACAATGCTTTAAGTGCAATCACAAATTGTAGTTGCATTAATCTGATACTAATAAAAAAACTAATTCTATTCTTTTTTTTATTTATGAACAGTTGGCACCCCATATATTTAAGATGACTACCATTCATTGAATGCCCCGATGCTTGAAATGCAATCTCGAATTGTAGTTGCATCAATTTAATGCTAATAAAAAACAAATTCTTATCAATTTTTCTTTCATGAATATTTGGCACCCCATAAGGTGGCCACCATTCATATTAATGCAAATAGAATGCTTTAAGTGCTATCACGACTTGTAGTTGCATTAATCTGCTACTAAAAAAGAAAAAAATCTATTTGAATTTTCTTTCATGAACAGTTGGCACCCCATAAATTAAAAATGCACCCAGCACCCAGGTCAACAGCTATATACAGACACGTGTACCTCCCCTGCCTGTTCTCCTTCAATGCACAGTGAAGAGGGTGGGAGGGGGTGACCATCAACAGTGCATAAACACTTTGATTGGATGACAATGCAGTTTTTATATTACAACCTAAATTTGTGCAACGAAAATCATCAAGAAATACTAAGTATTTTTTCCAAAGAATAGCTTTTCTAGAATGGCTCGGTATTCAGGAATCCTACTGCGAATAAAAAAATGTCAAATTCTAATTCTAAATACCTGAAAATTGAGAAATGCTGACGTTCACGGGTTATGTAGGAAATGTACTAAAAACAGCAAAAAAGGGCAACAAAACCCTAATTTTCTCAAAAACTGTTCAGTAGAATTTTTTCTAACTGAGGTTCCACTGTTTTCTACCCTCATATTACACATTGGCATAGAGAATATATTGACACCTAGTCAAGATTTTGCGCTAGGAGCAATCTGTGAGGCGAAAAACAGCCAAAATGAGCCACTGGTCTGAAGTATAAAACTGGGCATCGATCACTATAGAGCTACAAAGAGACAGAGAATCGATGTCCAGTAATAACAACTGCCGTACCACACATGAAATACACGTCCAGAACACACTCTGGTACCCACAGTATCGTATAACTGAACATGTACATGTAGTAGGTGCGTACAGGAGGGGTAGTATCGCTCATCGATCGAGACTCAGGTGGTCGCATGGTAAGCTTCATCACACACAGCACACATGGCAGTCCCACCCAACCTGCCATGAGACATGACAAAGGCATTAAGGATTGGAATTAAGGATACTTACCGACACCTGCCCTATGTTCTATGTGATTTAGCATTAGGCTTAATAATAATTGACACCTTTCCTTTTTTTCAAAATAACAAATCCTGGCCTATTATTAAGGTCCCACATGTTGCATGTCGACTTTGAGAAATGGGCATGTCTAAATCCCAATGTCCCATGTCTAACGGAAGATGTATACACATATTGTCATGTCACTTATTTTCCTCTCATGTCACTGAGCCCCATGTCTCATGTCGAATTCAATAGATGCCAATGTGCACACATCTTAGTAATTGTTCTATATGATATGGCATTGTGTTTAGGGGGGTCTCTCTCTCTCTTTACATATGTCGGCTGTGCACGTAATCCGATACATAATTCAGGTGCCTGTCGGGGAGAATCATCATGCATGATTAAAACGAAACCTAGAGAGGCAATTTCCCGGCGGATACCTTCCCAAGCAGACACGTATGCTGTAGGGTATGTACAGGGTTAAGAAGGCCAGTGCATGTATAGGTATTTGGGAGGCTTTATGAGTTGATGACAGATCCCACATTATCTGGTGTAACCCCCAGGTGCTCTTGCCTGTTGCACAGAGTTCTATAATAAAGCATGGTGACATTATCTGATTCTGTGTGTATAGAAATGTCCATGTGTGGTGGTATTAGACTGGCAGTCGTGTGTGTGTACAATGTAACATTGTCCTTGTACGTGCCAGTAGTGGCAGGAGCAGAGGGCATGGGGGCAAACAGCTGGTGTCTCTTTCTATACATTTAGGCTCACCGGCAATTCAATTACTAGTAATGTACTTTGTACGTAGAAACCTCAGAAGAAATAATGAACCGACAAAAGTTTATTAACAAATTTAGTCTGATTTCTCATTTCAGCCTGGTATATATGTATTGATAATGTCACTGCAGATCTATGACTTGAGGTCAATTTGCAGGATCATACCTGAATTGGTTAAAAATATGTGTAATGCTGGCAAATAGTTCTACTCCCATTCCTAATTGAGGAATCGTGGTGGTGGTGGGGTGGGGTGGGGGATGTTGCAAGCTGAGAAGAGGTCAAAAGTGATTCTTTCCAGTTCAGTTGACATACAATATGAGGAATCAGATATTCTGAATAAACGTATTGGAAGTGTACTTATACCTGATATCTGTGTGGAACCAGGTCAATATCAGATAAAATGGCATACTGCTAGCATGGATAAATCCTTATATACAAGAAAAGTGCATTTTATTTTCAGCCTTATGAAAGACCCTTAACCCTTTAAGGACGGCATGATACCTTAATGCATCATGCCCTTGGTTGTCATGATACATGAATGCAGCCCTGGCGACTAACTCGCCAGGGCTGCCTTCAAGCATCATGCCGACCCTATGGGGTTGAGACACTCCAGAAGGATCGGTATGATGCACCAAAGCAGCCCCGGTGAGTTACTCGTCAGGGCTGCATTGGTGCATCATGACGACCAATGTCATATTTTATCGACACGTGTCATTAAAGGGTTGATATACTTCCCTCCATATGCAGCAGTGTGTGTATACTGCATGAGCCCCTACTCCCCCATCTCATCCATCATACTGAGTAGATTCTGGAAGGCCCGTCCCGCGGTGCATGGGGAAAGGTTAGCCCTGACACGTCAGCTGAACGGGCCATGAATCAATGAAACTACCAGGCTGTTTACTGCAACTACAGGACGCACTGCCTCCCATAATGCTTGCCTTTTATCATTTGTCTCTTTTTATAATATCTTTTCTCTACTTGAGCGGTAAATTGTATGCCTGCAGTCTGGGCACTTAAAACTTTAAAGGAAACCCTTTTATTTGGTAGCACTGCCTCCCATAATACTTGCCTTTTATCATTTGAGTCTCCTTTTCTTTTCTTTTTTACTTTTTAAACGGTAAATTGTATGCCTGCAGTCCGGGCACTTATACCTTTAAAAGAACCTCTCTTATTTGGTATCGCCATAATAGCATGGTTGGCAGTCTATGCACTAAAATCTCTTATTTGGTATTGCCAGAGAGGGATAGAATAGCATTGTTGACCATATCAGGGTGCATGTTGCTCTAGGGAGATGGGGGCTAGCCTATTCACCATACTCAAATAGCCTGGTCAGAGGTTGATCGGTTCCCCCAACACTCTCCTCTGCCCTGCCCTTCTAGCACACATCACAGCACTGCTAGAGTTTGCATGACCTCAATAGCAGTTGCCTAGACCTTGTGTACATTGTTTATTGATTAAACATGGTATTGGTAATTGAAAGGCATTTGGGTGATGACCTGTTGTGACTGGTTGCTCGACGCCATTATTCGACTGCAGATGTCTAATAGTAATACTAGTATCTAGTAACTGTCTATTTTCAGTTAATAAATTGACTGACATTACATGATCTCATATCATAGGTTTGCATTAATATCAGGGTTCTCCGCACATAGGGATTATACAGGCGGGCCGCCTGTATGCTTTTTACTGCCGCCTGTATGAAAGAACCTCAGAATCGCCGCCTGTGTGCTCTCAGCTATCCATAGCTTTTTGAATTTTGTAAATACTCCAATTAGAACAGAAGTTATGTCTATTTTAGCAATTTCTTGAAAAAAATCTTCCAAAATGCTTAAAAAAATACCAATTGAAATTGACATTTTGCCAAATCCTCGCTGGACCAAAGAAAAAATATATCGTTACACCATTATAGCATCACAATTTTCTGGGTAGTAAAATAAAGGGAGGGGTTACAGGTATAACCTTCCACTTTAGGCCTACATACATAAACAAGATGATAGGCATAGGCCTACCTATATTTCCTAGCATCTGTGGGCCTAGTAATTAATTCTCCTCACTTGTAGTATTCTTTTTACACACTGGAATTGCTGGGTGAGGTTCATTCACTCCCCCACTTAGGCTACATAGGCAGGGGAACATTTTCGCTCTGTTCTTAGATAGGCATTAGGCCTAATATTGGGGGGGGGGGTATTTTGTCAACTTCCCCTTCCGCCACGACCCCCAGTAGGCCTACATTTAGCTTAGATGTAGACCTAGGCCAGTTACCAGTTACGAATAGAGCATCTTCAGGGCCCTAAACGGCAGGTGGCGCCATCAGCGCCGGCGGCGCAGTGGCGCCACCTACCGCTTTGTGATGGTACTAAAATGTTACCTAGTAACGTGGTAACGCTTAGCAACGTTGACACTACGCATGCGCAGTGAGTAGCTGCAGGCAATGACGATGCAGTTGTTTTGTCAGAGCGATAAATGTAAATAGAGATCAAATATGAGATAAAAGATAACTTGTATATAAAATATAAACGGATGATAGCTGCCATGACATCTTAGGAAGGTAATGTAGAGAGATTTCCGTGAGATAATTTGTAATAAGTGAGATATCTGTGCATGAACAGGTACTTCCCCCCCACCCTGAAAACTGATACCGGCCATTTTGTGGTGAAAAATAATGATATGCAATATGTTATTTTCTTACTAAATAAACCCATCATTTCGAATACTTTTGCAAGTTATGTTAAGTTGAGGTTCTTATATTGACATATACGAAGAGTTTGTTGGGCTAAAATGAGAAAAACTTGACAAAACTATACATCTAGTGTGAATGGCGAAAATTGAATTGAAAGAAAATCGTAAATTAATGGTTCAGTAATCTACCTAAACTGACATCATAAATCTTTTTTTTTTTAAATACATTTCGGGGACATGTAGCACCGACACATGGGAAAGCAATGATGTGAAGAAAATCCATGAAAATTTTCAATAGAACCACATTTGATAATGGTAAACACAAACGAAGTCATTTTCCCATACAAAATAGTGCTTAAATCGGCCCAGAATCGGCAGAATCGGGCCAAAATCGAGCACTTTCAGTACAAAAATGGATCTCAAGGAATTATCTTGAGATAATTCCCCATGAAACTTTAATAGAAAGCTATATGATATACAAATACACGATTGGGTAAATTTATATGATGGAAATGCTTTATTTGACGTTTGTAGGGGCGAAAAAGTAATTTGGGTGAACCCCCCTACAGAGGGAGGGCTACTACATTATAACGTTATAATAGTGATAGATTGTGTTAGCGCTATATGGTAACCCCTCCCAATTAAAAATCAATGTTGGGGGTGTGACCCCAACCTTCCTTATATGCACATAACTCTGGTTTGCTGATGTTGTTAAGCTTGCGATGCTTGACATAAATCAAAATCTACGTGAAATATACGGTGTGCTTTTTCATCCTGCGGAGAAGCCTGAATATGATATCCGGTATTGTTTGTAAAGGTTCATTTCCAATTTGAATATTCGGGCTAGTTTTATCCCGTTTGTTGTCCGGTTCAAAATTATGGCTTCAATGAGTATACCCAGCTAACACCTTACGTAAAACTCGCATATAATCTTTTTACGTCGGTTTTGGTTACCAAGATGTCTTATATGCAAATGGTTTTTACATGGTTTTTGGTGTGGGTTTCCCATGTGAGAATATTTGTGTGTATTTTACGTCAAAATATTTACATGAAAAAGACGTTCTAATCAATGATACGTTTTAACGTAACAATAGTATATATAATCAGCTGTAAAAGATGTCTAAAACATATAAATTCACACATATCAGAAAGACGTGAAATGAAGATGTCTACAGGACATCTAGGGGAGCATGTTGTAGGGGTGACCTTTATACCAGTTTTGACTATACCTGCCCACAGCAGTAGTTGTAAATCGGCTAGCATAATTAGGATACCTCTGAGAGACATTCTAGACATCATAAAATTAGGTCTATTTTATGTCAATATCTGACATGTCCATAGGCACTCTGTACAGGAATTTGGTAACACCTGGTCTGTCAAAGACATTTTGCAGGTATTTTCCAATTCCATAAGCACACATTTATCTTAGCCAAAAGACCCAGATGTGATATCAGCCCAAAGCCTGTGTTTTGACTTACAATTTGAAAGGACACAGAAAAGGTGTCCTCCCATCTACCTTGGTTGTCCAGCAACAATTCATCAATTTATTGTGACCCCAGTAACACAACATATATTACAGAAGGAATTTAGTCCAACCTTGTCCTTCATTGCAGTTTATAGAATAAATTTCATCCAACCTTTAATCAAGATTGATGGAATGCTGCACAAAATGTCAATGCATTGAAAGATGAAACCCCTAGTGTTAGAGCTCAGAACTATAATAGGATATAGTTATGTCGACGTACAGATGTCATCTGCTGACAAGATTGTGACGTCATTACAATCATGTTATATTGGAATAGATACATGATACAATCCCATGATATCAATGACGTCACAATCTTGTCAGAAGATGACATCTATAAGACGACATAACTATATCCTATTATAGTTCTGAGCTCTTACACTAGGGCTTTCATCTTTCAATGCAATGACATTTTATTCAGCATTCCCTGATCCTTGACTACAAGTTGGATGACAGCAGTTGTGTAAACTGCATTAAGGGACAAAATTGGACTAAATTTCTAGTGGGATATGTGTGGTGCTACTTTTTGTTACAATGAATTGATAAATTGTGGCTGGACAACCAAGGTAGATGGTAGGACACCTTTTCTGTGTCCTTTCAAATTGTATAAGTCAAAACACAGGCTTTGGGCTGATATCACATCTGGGTCTTTTGGCTAAGATAAATGTGTGCTTATGGAACTGGAAAATACCTGCAAAATGTCTTTGACGGACCAGGTGTTACCAACTTCCTGTACAGGGTGCCTATGGACATGTCAGATATTGACATAAAATAGACATCATTTTATGATGTCTAAAATGTCTCTCAGAGTATCCTAATTATGCTAGCTGATTTACAATCACTGTTGTGGGCAGGTATAGTCAAAACTGGCATAAATGTCACCCCTACAACATGCTCCCCTAGATGTCCTGTAGATATCTATATATCACGTCTTTCTGATACGTGTAAATTTATATGTTTTAGACATCTTTTACAGCTGATCATATATATGTCACTATTGTTACGTTAAAAGGTATCACTGCTGAGCATGTCTTTTTTATGTAAATATTTTGATGTAAAATACACACATGAAAACACCATGCCAGAAACCACGTAAAAACCATTTGCATATAAGACATCGTGGTGACCAAAACCGACATCATCAAATGATGTCATCACCCATCACAGAATTATGTAGAAAAGACGCCATTTACTACGAGTTTTGTTAGCTGGGTAGGTATCCCTGAGGTATCAAGAAGTATATATCCCTGAGGTATTTGCAACAGGCATACCGTAGATGCAGTCCAACTATTTGCTAAATAAATATTTGCTCTACCATGCCGGGCTACCATGGCAACCAACAGTTCTAGGTACCTGTAGTATCCTACCCTAACCCACCTCAAAACTATGTACATTTATATATTGCCACCCACTGAGTGTACCTCAAAGAATGTGTTTATGTACATACTCATAATTCTCTCTTTCTTTTAATGGCCGACACACATGTTAAACATTGCCTCCAATGTGTGCCTTGTGTGAGGAAAATTATGCTGATAACATGCAAGGTAAACTACTGTTATTGACTTACTTAGGTATGATGGAACACCACTATGCAGCATAAATCAGGTTATAGTGTGTCTAGTTGTGTACCTGCATATTGTGTAGAGTAAACACGGTGTGTCAACCCCCTGCTGAATATGTGCACCCAATCACACACATCCACACAGGTCACACAACCCTAGGTACCCAAGGCTATTATTAAAGGGTATACAGTCAGTCTCACCTACACAGGATGGGTCTGGAGGCTTTAACTGTATGGCTGCATACGTAATACCTTTCAAGTCATTTTCCAGACCCAATGTTATAGAGCAATCGTTATCAGTCATATCTATATAGGTGTCTGTTTCAGTAAATCTTTAACACCATAGGCATTAATACACTGTAATATGTATCATATGTCTATGATTTTACAAAACTCCTTTACTTTCCTAAACTTCTAACCTTAAAATACAGGCACTTATTAAACTGAAACGGAAAGTCCACGTAAATTATAATGTCTACCATACTATTCCCAAGTGAAAATCATTAAGGTTTTTTTCCCTATCCCTTTTGAAACCTTTTCATATATAAAGTCGGTCAACTTAGACTTTACAAATAGACTCCAACAGTCCTGACTAGACAGGTAAGGTTAAAGTAGGCCAGGCCTCCCGTGTACCATAATAGAGGTCGTTTATCATGTGTCCTGGGACCGTACAGGTAGTGAGTGTACAGTGGTTGACGGTCGTGGGTTGTTCTCAGGTGTCAGATGTAGGGAGGACACATGGGGGCCAAAGGTCTCTGCATTATACCTTCTGTTAACTTAACTCTACGATAAGCCTGCCACGCATATGGACCGTTACAGTCCTGAATCTGTTTGCACATGTACACAATGTTATATAGTGGATGCGTTATAAATGTAGTAACCTGCTCAGCGCCTAGATTATGAGATAACATTTTGATAAAACTTGTATCGGGATTTAAGATTATACGATTTGGAAAAGTATTATCATACAAAATGTACACCATTCATTGCTGGCAACCTTTTACTTAGGAACCATAGTATTAGCCAATATATAGATTGTTATTGGGACACTCAGTGACAGCATGTATAGTTAGATCATTGTAGGTGACCTTGGCTTTTAGATAATAACTATAATCAAGACCATCTACGCATCATTTTCCCTTCTTCGAAATAAACATGGCATTATGGAAAATATAGGTCTCCTACGTGTTTATAGGGACGTGGCCATGTTATCAATAATCATAGGCTACCTGAAACTGATATTGTAAGGAGTTAAAGGACTGCTATAGCATACTAGGCCTGCTATATCTCAGATGTGCAGAGACCTGGAGCCAAAGTGTAAGAGTTAGCAAACGCTATATCCGTAGACAGTATTCGCAATTCAATCATTCTGATGTTACATTCCACCATAATCAAAATAAAACAATTAACGTTAAACTCTTGTGATTATATATTCAAAGTGTTTATTTCTGAGAGTACCCAGTTGTAATAATATTAATCAACAATATCTTCTCTGCATTGAACAATACTTGGGCTCACTGATATATTATCGCATTTCCTTCGATTTCACAGTGGTATTATAATGTCACCAAAACGGCCTATATATAAGCCTCGAAGTGAAAGCACAACGTCTCTATGACAGTCTGTACGCATATTTACATGTACTAGAGTTCACTGACAACATATTTCACCAGCACTGTGTGGTACATTTGTATACACAATAACAACGTTCTGCTGCTGCGTCAGTGGTGTGTACATATTCACCATAGCAATCTAACTGAGAACAATAGCATGGGGAATTGCTGTAATGGTGTAAAGGAATTCAAGGGTGAGCATTGCACTAATCTCCTGTTATCTCTGAGCTAATCCATTTAATCCTTATAGGCATGTATCACTATCTCCCAGTCTGACTGGGTACATGTAATCAACCAATATCATCAACTGCCTCCCACAATAGGCCACATTCACTCAGAGTATTCCGCACACCCATATCATGGGTTTCAAACTATTTCAAAGGTCACCGTATCACCCACAATAAAGGCCACTATATGTGATTGCCACATGCAATATGCATGTGACTTAACACTGTAAATTCTCATGTATAAGCCTGTATAAGCCTAACTTACGTATAAGCCGCATCCCCCAACTTTGGCAGATTCTATAAGCCACACCGGGGGTCCGGAAATTGCTAATTTAGTACTGTATCCGCACCCTATATACTATAGGCATGTTTGCTTTCAAAATTAAGGCCTGACTACTGTACAAGCCACGGCTTCTACGCGAGAATTTACGGTATACATGATGTTTGAATTGGAAACATAAAGGTGCAATTTTGATCTGTGATTTCATTTAGAGATAGTGATTCTGAAGCCCCCATTTGACATATTTGAGATGGGCTGTGGATGGGGCACAAAATACCCACTAGCGTCGTTCAGTTTCTGTGAGTGAGCATTAAAGTGGCACCCTCACCAAGTCAGTGTTCTAGTCATAACGAGGGCCTCGATATAAGGGTGAGAGAACCACTTTAAGCCAGGCAAGAACATCTATCTGTAACAGGCATTTATGAAGGCATTTACGGTCGTGGAAATTACAACATTTATACTTCAAGTCTTCTCCAATTAACCGGCGTAGTTTGTACGTTGGGATTCACATAATTCCCTAGCTAGAAAAGCTCACCAAGTGACTTTATCATTACTGACTGTAGCTATGATATACCATTATACAATGTATATATAGTGCTCTCATTTACAAGTCCTTGCATTAACAGTATGGTCCATCTAGGAATGTCCAAACCACGCCTTAAGGCTTCATGAATACACATCACATGGTGAACACATTGTGCACGCTATACCTCCTATAGACTCCTATAGGTCATGGTTGGCATATATACCCTGCCCCTATGGCCCAATGTTGGTACCAAAGTCCCTAGCGACATGTATGGCTCTAATTATACTATTTTTTTCTTTGGCAGCAGAACAACTGGGCGTGCATAGGGCGTCTCTATTCTGGCACCAAACTGACCTAACCATTCTAGTTACCACAGCCAATTGTACCATGCAGTCTTTGGGAGTCTTTGTTGTTTCCTTAAAAGTGGGTTCTCTACATATTGAAAGCTGCACCATCACGTATACATACTCCAGCTGGAAACCACTGTTAGCCCTTATTTAATGGAAATCCACGGTGGAAGGTGATTGGAATTAAGTGGTGTTCACTCAAGAAAAATAAATACAATCATGAATATTTGGTATACTACAATCACAGCTTCTGTATTGTCAATAAAGAATTTAATCCATTTGTTTTCATCACGTATCCAGGAATGGAAACTCACTTCAAGTGCATAGCTCATTATTTAATTCTTAATCCCTTATCCAGTTGTCTATACCACACCAAAACAGACCCTTCTGTTCTCGCTTAAATCCTACTGCAATGTTCACTTTAACTCAATAAATAATCCCTTTTCCACTGTGTAATTGTCGTAGTTAGTAATAGAGGTCAACAGGAATACGGTTAGTAGGGAACAACTGTCGCTAACCCGGCAATCAGCACTTCACCTGGTCAAAAATCCGGAAGACTTTGAGAGCCGGTTTTTGGGTCACAGCGAGCAGCCCTGAGTCACTCACGTACACTCCCCAGGGCTTAGAAATAGCCAGAAGGTGACGCAAGAATTTGCCTTCTGGGCTGAACATGGTTACACGATTATTGTCCTGGTCAGCCACTAGGATATTGTTCTGTGGGTCGACACAGACGCCGCGAGGATGCTTCATCTGGCCATTGCTTGCACCGATACCGCCAAACTTATACATGAACTGTCCGCTCGCGTCAAAGACTTTAATACAATGGTTGCTCCCGTCTGACACAATGATCCGATCATCATGGTCAACAGTCACATAGCGCGGCCAGTGGAACTGGTTGTTGCCAGTGCCTTGGGATCCGAACTTGCGGACACAGCGTCCATCGGGTAGGTGAATGCTGACCGTGTGTTTACCGTGCTCTGTATCGGCCACTACGTACTGTCCTAACGTGTTCTCGCAGAGACCACGGGGCCAGCCAAACAGATTCTTCTTCCAGGAGGTTAACACCCTGCCAGTGGGATCCATGATCTTGATAGATCTCTCCTTGTCGTCTGACACGGCCAAATTGCCTTCTCGTGTGACGGTCAGTCCCCAAGGCTGGATGCTACCAGCACCAAGGATGCTCACCGACTGACCCTTCTCATCAAAGATCTGTAAGCGCTGGTTCATCCACTCGGCGACTACCGTGCAGCCATCGGGTAGAATAGCCACATCGTACGACTCACAGATCTCCCCCACCTTACCGCCCACCTTATCCACCTTCCAGCACAGCTTAGGGCTCACCAGCCACTTCAGAGAAGGCTGCTCTTTGAATGGGTCCTTAAAGAAGGTCGGTGGCGCAGACATGGGCCGGGTTAACGAAGATAATGAGGATGACTTTGGGATGCGCGGAGAAGCCGTTGGCAAATTGTCCCCATTCTGACTGGAGTGACCATTGGTCATCCCCGGTGCCTTGGCCACTATTTGTGGTGTCAGTTCACATTTCTGGAAGCTGCCGATTGAAAGATCTGGCCGAGGCATGAACATGCTCATCTGCGCACATTCGACGGGGATCTTGGGCTGCGCCTTGTTGCGTGTTGATTCGATCATAATCATGATGTCCGTGTACATGGCCAGTAACTGCATTGATTGCGATGGCTCGCATAATTTAGCCCCGAACTTCCACAGACTCTTCATATTAGCCAACTGGAATGCAACACTCTCCTTCTCTATAGAAATCTGTTTCATGGCAACATTATGCAACTTGTCCATCTCCTCCATGACAGCGTGCTTGCGCATATGCAGCTGACCGATGAGGTTATTCACATGGCGGTCCACCTCCATTTTGGTCTTCTTCATGGAGGCGTCCTTAAGGCTCTGGAGGTCCTCCAGCTCACAAAGGTACTCCTCCAGGGTGGCCACCTTCTCACTCATACTACCAATACCTGTCATGACAGCGTCTTTCTTGTTGCCCATGGCATCATGTAGCTCGGCTGTCTCATGCTTCTGGTGCTCAGTGACAGCACAGACAGTACACAGAGGTACCATACACGTGAAGCAGTAATACTTGACAGTCTCTGCGTCATGGGTCTCACACCTCAGGGAGGACTTGTCCATCTGGTTGACAGGTACCACAGAGTGGTTCCTGAACAGACAGTGCTTGCTGTGGTCACGGCTGCAGTGTTCACAGTAGTTGATGCCACAGCTAGCACAGTGGTCCTTGGCCAGGATCTCCACCTTGCGGTACTTGCACACATCGCAGTGCACCTTCTTCCCTTTGGTGCTACTCTTCTCGATCTTCTGTGCCAGGTCGTGGATGGGCTCGGCAGAGGCAGGTCGGTGGGAGGCCAGGTGACCGTCCTGGTTGAGGCCCTGAATGCCGGCCTCTGGGACCGTCACAACCCGCCGACACACGGGGCAGGGGATCGTCCCCGGCTCCTGGGTCCCCTCCTGTTGGACAGTGGTATAGTAACGGTCCAGGCAGCCTGTGCAGAACGTATGGTGACATGGCAGTACTTTGGGGTTCTCATAGGGCTCTGTGCAGATGAGGCACGTGAGGAAATCCTCTGACACGGAGCCACTGGTACTGCATGTACCACTGGAGGCCGAGTCCTCCGGGAACCGTGCCGCCATCATCCAAACACGCCAATACACTACCACACTATGGTACTAGGTACTAGTGGTACACAACTCCCTTCTTCTCCTCCTCTCCTACAATCTGTCCCCCTTTGTGGCTGTCTCCACACTGGGCGTCCACCGTGTAGACCCACAGACGGTATACTATAACAAACACCCACAATGGGGGCTGGGGCTGGTCGTCCCTGCCGTCCGCCTGCTGCACACTAGCAGTGCTGCTCCACATTCACTGATTCACGCCGCACGCACCTGATCGATATTTACCACGTCCCCCACACTAGCTGGCCGTCACGCCGCCACGTAGGCTGCAAGGTGGGGGTGTGCGGGTCTGCTGGGGACGAGGTAAAAGGATCGACTCCACTACACACCTATACACGCACACACACACACATGCACACGGCTGTCTCAGGCGAAAACACAGGTGTACTAGAATATAGAATCTAGCCTGTGGCTGTGGTGTGTTGGGGGTCGTGGTGTACTGGTAGTTATGATGCGTGCTTTATGTCTTGGGCTCGAGTTGGGGGAGGGGCAAGGGTCCCCCTCCCACCTGTCACCTGTATATTACAAGGTGACACACTTTATAAACCACAGAGTACTACAAATGTACTAGTGCTACTGCCGTCAAAGTGTACTGTCGCTGAACTCTGAAGGCAGTGAAGCCATTGCATATATTTTGATATGTATCTTCACCGGTCTTCGCTTTGACTTTCCTCCACAGTCTTAATTGTCGATTATCCTCTATTCTAGGCCTAGGGCACGCACAAATAATACTGTCGGGGGTCATATGTGTCCCACTGAGTTACCAGTGGAGGCATGTGATACTGACTGGGTGTTATAAATAGACCCTCACCTTGAGAACAATTCACCCCCACCAGTAAGCATGCTTCGCTCTGATAACCAGCGTGCTCTCCATAGTCAGAGGGAGAGGTACGATACGTCACTACGGAGGGGGGCATGTGATTGGAGAGCACCTGTGTAGACATCTAGCCCCTGGAGAGCATAAATGGGGTCAACCGGGAAGTTCAAATTCCCACGCAAAAATGCCCATTTTGTATACTACTTACTATCTCCACCCCTATGCATATCTGACAACGTGCGCTTATCGATGTTGATTAGCCAGGCGCAGGGGCGTGGCAAGCAGTTTCAAAGTAGGGGGTGCGGGACACATGATGTTTGTATTTAAAGCCCGTTTTATCCTATTTCTCATTACCATCAAGGTTTGACATTTTTTAGGGTTGGCCGAAGGTGGAGGGGGTGGGGGGCATGTGCCCCTCCCCCTGCTCCCCATTGCCACGCCCCTGCCTTGTCCAATATCCACCAGTTACACTACGTGTTGGCTCGTAACAGCCTATCCCTGTGTAAGTAATCTACCCTCAAGTGTGGATTTAGTGGATTGAGGGAGGGGACAAACATATTTGGACGGCTCTTGAGGGTGAACCTAAGATATTTCACCCCCTTTTAGGAGAAAAAGGTCTGTGCGTTACTCAAGCTAAAAGGGGTCGACCGCAATCAATTTGAACCCTATTGCCACTGGGGGTGCTGTGGGGTGGGGGTGGACGAAGCACTTGCGAGTTAGACACAATAAATGCTGGTCTGATACATGCCCGAAGGATTCAGAGGGTAGGCATGATGACTCAGGGTAGTGCCGGCGCTTTGATTAAATGAATTACCCTGATACATGTACTAAAAACTCATAAATTCATTTTTCTTTAATAAGTATTTAAGGAGAGGCCTTTTTTTTGGGGCGGGGGGGGGGTGAAAATTAAGGGGATTAGCTTCCAAGCTAGTGCTTTCACGTGTTTCATGTATAGCACGTGTGTGTGTACACAGGTGTTTGGCACTGGGGTCTCCGGCCACATGACCCCCACAGCGTGTTATCGTTGACGTGGTCAGTGTGAGTCATGTCGTCAGCTCTGTGCAGTTACTGCCAGACTGCTTGTTAACCATTTAAAGGCCGCATAATGCTTTAATTAGCTAGGTGCTTGGTCGGTATGATGCGTGGACACACCTATGGTGAGTAGCTCACCAGGGCTTAATTCAAGAGATCTGCGCCTTTAAAGGGTTAATGCCTCGCTCCAAAAGTCACCGTATTATAAAGGCAATGTGCCATGGAGTTTCTTAGAAATAGTCATTTATTACTTCATAATACTTGGTTTCAATACAAATAGAATTGGTCTTATATTTACAATGTTTAACCATTTAAGGGTCACATAGCGCTTTAATGTGATATGTATTTTGTTATTATAATGCATGGATTCAGCCTGGTAAGCTGTGCGCCAGTTCATTCATGCATCATGTCGTCCCTATAGGGTTAATACAATCCGAAAGAGTTTCCTTAAGGTATGTATGAATTCATGCACTGTAATCAAAAAGGCACATTAGGCACAACGTGGCACTTAAATGGTTATGATACGTGTCCTGATATACAGCATTGACCAGGTGACCCATGTGGGTGCAGGTATATAGATTACCTTATGGTGTGTCGCTGTGGGTGGCTGAGGACGACATGATACAATGTGTTCTTATTGATTCCCTGGTTTAGTTGCTCCTTTAGATAGCGTTACTACGCAGAGTGGTATTCTAGTTTTTTACTGAAAAGTTTTTACCATTTGCAAGTGCAATCTCAATCTCGTACCTGATTCTGGGCATACCCCTAATACCATAAACACAGATTACAAATTATCCAAGAGGAATGTAGAAAACTGAAACTAGTACATGCACTAAATTGAAATATTAGTATCAATAGCCAAAATGCCCTACAGCAGTGTCATTTTGAGGCCAACATCCCCCTTATTCAAGGCAATATAACCTCGGGAGTGGATTAGGTTTAATCCCAGTACCGGTACAACGCCGCAAGGCTTAATGTTCATATGTCGGCATGAATCACAAACGCAGGTGAGTAACTCGCCAATCCTGTTTTGGTGCATAACGTCAACCCTTTACTTCAAGAGAGTATCCGTAGAGTTTTGGCATGATGCATGAATGCAGCACCGGCGAGTACACCCTGGAACTGCATCCATGCAGCACAGACTCCTAAGGGACTCTAGTTGCCATTCCTAAAAAGTTAAAGATGACATTTGTCGTCATGATGCACCAATGCAGCCCCGGTGAGTAACTCGCCAGTGCTACATTGTTGCATCATGCCGACCATTCGGGAGTGTCTCTGCCCCATAGGATTGGCATGATTGCTGAATGCAGCACTGGTGAGTTACTCGCCAGGGGCTGCATTCATGCATCATGACGACCATGGGCATCATGAATTAAGGCATCATGCCCTCCTTAAAGTGTTTATGAGTGTATATAATTGACTGTACTCACGCCAGCAGGAGGAACTGCCCTGGAGGAGACAGACTGAGCTGGAGACCCTCTCTGAGTAGGGCCAGGAAGGAGGGCCAGGAGTCGATGAGCTGTACTCCAGGGGTCCGCTGCATGTAGGCGAAGAAGAACTGGAGCATGGACACCTCCAGGGGGGTCCGCTTCTGTAATGTTAATGTCAATGTAGAGTAAGTAAGGGTTACACTGTGCTACTTAGTGCCATCATTAAGTGTGGGGCCCACAGGAGGATGATGGCCATGCTCCAACGATTGGACCATGAACTGGAACTCACTTTTGTAAAGAAACTTGGTGTTTACAAATAGCATTCACAGTGTGAATTCACCGATGGCTGGAGGGGGACGGAACTTATATTGTCTATAATGAGAAGAATTGGAAAAAGAGTAAGTTTAAATACACTTCTAGAGGAGAACCGAAGACATTTATTAACGACGAGTCAATATCCGTGCATGAGGCATGCTTCGACCATTGTACATGGTCCAATGAGAATTAATTAACTTATAGTAAGAGGGAGTGTTATCAACTAATCATGTCGGTAGAAATATTACGAAATATATTTTGCAGATCAGTTGATATACAAGATGTACTTTAGATTCCAACTGATCACAAACTTAATGCATCACAGATTGACCTAAGGACACTTGCTGGATGGGAGATAACAAAATTGTATAGACTGACTACTTCTGGAAAATAAGGGGTCTACTGGAATCGATTTTACTGTTAAACAGTGGATGGAATTAAGAATTACACTGAGATAGCATTAAAGGAAAGAATGTAGGGAAAAGTACATGGAAATGGGATTTGTTTTGGGTTACATGTACAAATTATCACATGATGATATGCACAGAAGGCTAACTTATGAGAAGTATACTGTAGCAAAAAGTAAAACCGGGTTTCAGAATAGTCACAGTTGTATATGCATGCAATACTCTACCTAGGGCCTAGCACATAAATGACAGATAATTATAAGCCTATTGATACGTGGTGGGGGTTGGAAGATAATACAATACTGAAACACATGCAAACTCAATCTCACTTCTGGGTATCAACATACGCCAAATGCACACATACAATAGAATCTGATATTCAACCTTTTGTGAACTGGTGTTAGGGGAAATGTGATAGAATGGCCTGTCCAGATCTGGTAGGGGATATAGTGCTTGCTGTGTTTTCCCTGGTCGTCTTTCCTCAAAGTTGGTTAATATGTGAATTCCATTTGGGGAGTTAGAAATGTATAAAGGCAAATACAGTGAATTATACTCATTTTAAAATTGTGATATAAATTAGTAATCTCTGAACACTGACATAGAAATTGTGATAGTGATCTCCAGACCTGAACAAAGCCAACCCATCGAAAAAAGATTCATGTTAGAAAACAAGGGAGAAGCTGGTTTGAGCCGGTGAGTGTGAGAGGATCTGCTCATGCTAAAGGTGACGTCAGAGGAGCAACTCGTGTATAGTATATATACTGTATAAGTGGTGGTAGTATGGGTGTCTATCCTGGACATACTCACTTCTTGGACCGGCTTCTAACGGGCCGTTTAATAAGGAAACTTACATTAGCTTTACATGCTCAACATAACCACAACAGTCTACAGTATGTTGGTTCCAGTATCTTCATTCTTGGGGTTAAATAGGATAAACCTGCAGCAATTCTAGGGGGAATATAAGGCAATCCAAACCACCTATAGATATATACGGTTAGTTTGGGTTGGTTCGCTGCAATGAAATGGACGATGCTTACTATTTCATTAGTATAGGGTGGTTCTGTTTAGTTTCAGGCTTCCGTTTGGATTCTGTCATTCCGTATCATGTTATTCTAACTATCATAAATACCTCCTGTAAAGCTTATTATACTCAATTCAAGATCTTTAATATTATCCTCAATGAAAACATACAAATACGAAACTATATTGAACATGTGTTCTGGATCCCAAGCCGACATGGAGGCATTTTCTATCTGCTCATGCTAAGCTGACATTGCTGTTATTTATTTGCGGAGGGCAGAAGCACGCGACTCAAGGCACATCCCCAGTCCACCCTCGACATTAATCCGCCATTTGATTTAAAGACCCAGCGACATTTATCTAGATTTATTAAAGACTAATACAAAATTTTCAATTTTGATTTAAAACTTGGGGTGATTGCTAATAGAAACGGTGTATTTTTCTTTTCCTTTATATTGATGATTGTTATATTTATCTATACATATAAACATGAACTGATAGTGAATTGGAAGTAAAAAGAAAGATGAAAATAAAAATTGAATTACATGTAGAAGTGTAATGTATTTTCTTTCCTATATACTAATGGGGAGTGTTATTGGTATACACGTAGCGATGCTAATTAAATACAAATGTGGCTTTGAAGTCGGAGGGTGGCGTTCTGGTGGCCTGTACTTACTGAATTTTCAGACCCACAACCATCACTAACAGATTCCTGCATTATAAGCTCGTCTCTCTCTCCTGCTACCTCCTGCAGAAACCCACAACAACATCCACTGCCGTCAGTTCACGCATTAAAGGAGAAAGCAAAAGCTCCCTTACAGATAGGGATGTCTGTTTTGTAGGATCCCAAAATAAAAAAGCTTGTAGAGGCTTACCCTAGCAAGGCTACATATACATGCTTATTCTCAAAGTGTGTTTGAAAGTTGAGTTGAGATAGGAATGAAGGGTTTGAATTGAAGAAAGCTGAATTTCTATCGAAAGATTGGTTGTAATGCAAAGTAAGAAAAGGCCCATAAGTTTCCCCTTTTTCGGGAGGGGAAGGTTATAGTTTTAATAGACCTTGGGGTATTTATGAAATAGCAAGAACGCAAACATAGAGTCTCTAATATATATCAAAACTCTTAGTCAAGACAAAATTGATAGATATGAGAAATTACAATGTCAACATAAAAGAGTTCTAGTATTCAGTTACCATAAATCGATTGGCTAAAAGGTATCTACATGCATGGTATCTTAATATAAAGTCATAAGGCACGGATCTTTAGTTTATATCAAAATAGCTGAAGCATATGTTCGGTTTGTGTGGTCATAAATTATAAATACTATTAATATGAGTGGGGAGGCTATAAAGATAAATAAATTGTCCAGTATAATTTCTACTAAGATGATCCTATCAAACTATGTATAACAGTGCTGTACAGGTATTTGCCGACATGGGTGTATAAAGGTATGTTGTACATTATGTGTCGACACACGGACACAAACATTTTCCCTATACAGCCCAGTCACTTCATACATTCTAGGCACTGCTTGGAGAATTGACATCAGCCTATACGAGGTGCATATACGGTGTACATGTGTAACGAGATACACAAGCATCTACTATACACATTTCAGACGGCTCATTCATTCTAGACTAGACCTTGGTTGTTGAGAATTAACATCAAGTTCAACTTATACATAGGCATTGTGTACCTATACAGATACACACACAAAGAGCCCCTATACTGACATAAACGTATATAGCTTGGCTGTAGTCCCCAGTGTGCTGAGCCCTTCATCCCTTCACCTTAACCATACGGGGGGTGGTACTGTAGTTTGTTAGGCATCTATTGTACATTGTATAAGGGAACATTCACAATTGACCTCCTCATTTGGAGGCATTTTCCACAGATTTTGTAGGCTTTATACCAATGTAATGAATAACCCCCACCCTCTTAGCCTGTCACAATTTTTTTTTAACACTTCCAGACAACAATACTAAGTGAATGTTTTGTTTTGTTTTTTTCATTCTTTTTTCCAACAATATAAACCGATAACATCATTTGTGAGTATTCCCTCATCAAATACAATAACCCTGTAAATACTCATTGTCGGCAGTTGAGCCTAGACTGTACACACCTTTAATATATTAGAGTCCCATAGACTTACCCGTTGCTTGTCTAGGTTGGTGGCGGGGGGCTGTTTGATGACCTGCCGCACGGTCTGCATGAGGGTGTCGGTGGGCAGCACCTTGATGGCACCGACCAGCTCCACCAGCAGCAGCTGGTCCGGGCACGCCGGGGGGATCACCTGCAGCAACAAGCACACCGCTGTCAGCTTTACACCCTATGTTTAATACCGCGCAGGGCTTCTGCTTGGCTTGCAGAGCCGGAACCAGGAATGTGAAACGGATGCATAGGCCTGATAGAGAGGGGGGTGTCAGTTAACAACAATGTATAAAAAAGTGTCGTGCAATGGGTCTTGGCGTAGCAAAAATATCATTAGGAATTTTATTATTTTTGGAGGGGGTGCGGGACATTGTGTTTTTGGGGTGGAGGGAGGGGGTAGTGCGAGTATCATGCAAACACATTTACTTAATTGGGATTTTAATAAAAATTCAGATCGGATCAATGCCGACTGAAAACACTGCATTTAATGTACACACATAGAGATTTATCTAAAAAGAAACTAAAAAAAACAAAAAAACATTGATATTCCTTTACATGTGGCCAACACTTAGTCAAAAGGATAGTGAGTTCCAACAATTATGTTCCTATCATAGTAACTGTGATATCCTTACCTTTTTGATGGGGCTTGCACCACGTCTGTGCCGCCGGTCGTTCCAGACCACCGCGATGGCCCCCAGCATGTTGACGCCGTGGTGGCGTGATATCGGACTTACAAACTCAATGATGTACTGACGCACCGTCTGGAATCAAACATATATTGATGTTGTAGTATATAAATTAACATCTGTTTTCCAATATTCTAGTCATCCATAGTACTTTTATGAGATGATATATACCTGCAATTCCATACACTGAAAGTTATATAGGTCCTACTATATATCTCTATATATATATCTATATCTATATATCTATATCTATATATATAAAAGTTTTCCCCATATTGTTTTTTATAGACCATACACACGATCCATGCAACCAGAATATTCATCATGGCTTGTAGCTCTAAAACCAAAAATGAAGTTTTAGTCAGAGATACCACTCAGTCATCGACAAAAGTAGGGAATCTTACAATTTTGGTCAATCTTTTAAAATAGTAAATTAACTTAATTCAATATAGAAATTCCAGCCAAATAGTAGGAATTCCTGCAAAAGTAGGAAAAGTGGCATCTCTGATTTTAGAGAAAAAAACACACGAAAAAAACATCATTTCTATACCTTTGGACTGCCGAGAGTCCACCAGTGCTGTTCCTTGTGGTCCCGTGCAAACTTGGCCTCCGACACATTGATGGCCTTCCACAGGGAGGTGAGGCTGGCCAGGATGCGCGGGAAGATACTCAGCAGGTTACGCCGGGCCTCCATCAGGGGCGGCACCATGTTGGTCACTTCCTTAGCAGGGCTCGGCTCCTGAGGGGGCGACAGGGTTACATGATGAGTTGTTTTTTAAAATTTTAAACACTTTTTTTATGTACAGAAATTAATATTTTGGGCCAAAGGAGATGTGGTGGTTCTTGAAATGTCTCCGGGTAAAATGTGTTGCTGGGTGATGTCATGCGTACAATTGGGTTTTGTAAAATCACTTTGTGTAATAAAATACGTCATAAACTCAAAATCAAACACATATTTTTTACGTAGAGAACTGGGTGAGGTCATGGGTACAATGGTGTATTAAATGCAATTGTTTTCAATCGTGCTCACTCCCTGCTTATTCCTAGTTTTAGATGTATATGATACTGTATTCATGGTTTCCAATTCTAGTAAATCTCTAGTAAATTTTGCAAGATAACCGATTGTACCACCGGTGGGTATATACTTCTAATTTCATCCCCAAAGAAAAGATTGAGCGTGTGAGTGGCCTCACAGATGACTCAGGGTAAGCTGGGTGTGTGAATGAGTAATGGATGTTTAACACCATTTCGACAAACCTGGGTCTGTAGCTTATCATGTACAGTTAGATATAGTACTCCCTTATACTCATTTATTGGTCAATTCTGGCATCAGAAATGAATTCCTTGTTTAAAGGTACCCTTAAGTCATGTGTCATACATGTATGTTATTCCATTTCAGGCCAGCAGGTGGGTGTGGGTGAGCAGGTGTGTGTGGGAGAGCAGGTGGGTGTGGGTGTGCAGGTGGGTGTGGGCGACAGTCGCCGGCTGCGGGCATGTACCGCCTTCTGTCCCTGTCAAAAAGCGAGTTCAAAAATACAAACTGTGACGTACATAGCACGGCAATAGGTGACGACACAGAGCCCCCTTGTGGAGTGCAGGTATACTAATCCTCTGTCCAACCAACACACCCCCTTGTGAGTAGCGGCGGTACCACAGGTGGAAATACGAGAAGTCGCAGTGGCGCCACCCTCTGCATGGCGGTTGCAATAGGAACTATAATATTTGTCTTCTGTTGCTCTGTTCTGATGTCTTTAATTTAAATTTAATTTAAAGCACTTAGATGGTTCTTTACTGTGTGTTGGAGGGTATTTCCAGTGTACAAGATGGCCTTTTGGCATGTGAAGAGAGAAATATGGGGCACTTTGGCAAAATATGTCATTTCTATCTTTGCTTTAACACTGAAGCCTATGTGGCTTTCATTTAGAGGGTAGCAATTTAAGAATACTTAAGAGTTTAAGGAAAAGAGAGAAATCACTACTTAAAGATCGCAGGCCAATTACAGCAAGAAGGAAAGACATTTCAAATTTCTTTTCGAAGGAAACATTTGTCCCCCGATCTTGCCTGTCTCTCCATGGTCTTATTTAATGGCTGTGGGCCATGGACATTAAATGAGAGCACTTCTCCCATGTAACAAAAACGTCTTAAACCTTGGTTGGGTCGTTTAGTATTACTCAGTTACCCTGAGTCAATAAAGCGTTCCAAAGAGAAATACAAGACCAAGAAGAAAATATGTAAGTATGTTAGTGTTGTTTATCCCAAACACTGTGTTTCATAACCATAGATAGTGAACAGTGAATAATGTATGTTGAAAATATATAATTGTGTGTATGAATAAGACAGCCTCTTGCATCAATTTTGATCATGTTTAAAATACTTTCATAGCTTCTATGTAATAGTAACTGATGTTGCTGTTTTGTGGTGGATATATTTTGTGTTGTACATTTAGCTATATTGTTTGTTCATACATTTGCCTACCTAGACTAACACAATGCAATAGCAATATTTAGCTTCTCTTGATATATGCGTGGGAAGCCATTCTCAGATCGATAATGTCGGTACTGACGATTGTCATGCTGGTGTCGCGAGTGAAGCAGTGCGTCTATACAGCTGGTATACATGCTAAAATTGACTCCATTATGTGTTTTTATAAAATTACTTTCAGTCAGAGCAGTACATGTTTTCCTTCTTGTAAAAGGATTCTTATAATTTCTTATCAAATACGTAGAAATTATGATCATGAAGATAATTTAATGGCCCAGCATGTGTACCAACTTTTAAATAAAACAAAATGTGAGGGAAACTTAAACAGGTTTTCGGCGTGAGAAACCAGTATGGGCGAAGACCGGTTAGTGTTCCTTAGCGGTTGTAAAACCACCCGCATGTTGTCTGGGAAGGATGTGCGTCCCTTTGGCAGAGATCCAAGGCCCACTATGAGCATCTCACCCAGGCCAGTGCTGTTCTTATAAGTTGAATTACTCAAGAGGTGTTCCAGATAACATTGGCTGAACGCCTCTTACCCTCATCAGCATATATATACATATACCCAGTGGGCACAAAACATTGAAGCAACATTGAGAAAACGGTTGCCAAATTTGATGCAATGTTGATTCAACGCTGAGCTGACTTTTGTGCCCATTGGGTATAAGTTTTATGACAGACTTAGATCATGATTTTGTAGAACAATAATGCTTTTTAAATTATGATTTAGATTTTCAAAGTAACATTTCAACTACTGGTACAACATTTACGAGTAAAATTGGAACACCTCAATCAGTATATTGTGAAGCTATCCCTTTTAAGTTATCAAGAAAACACAGATGTTAGTCTAACCCATAACTCACTATTACATACCTTCTTAACATAATCCTACAATAAACGACCTTCGTTTGTCATAAATCATTAGTTATAATTGATTATTTAAAAAAATAAAATGTAATTTCCTATAAAATGGGAAATCTGGATGCACATGCATTTAAGTAATAGAGAAAACAATTTACACACACATTGATTCCAATACAACCTTAAGAGGAACCATTTCAGAGGTATCTTATAATGTATTGACAACAATAGGTCTCACGTTAGATTTGGATTAGACGTTCTTATACTATGGCTATGTGGTACTTATATCGGGCGACATACCCAGAATCTACTAATACACACACATGTCCATGTTAATAAGGGTTATCACACAAAGACACACAGAACGTTACTTATTAGGTTGGTAAGCTGGTGTTCAATGGAGCTGCTCTATTCATTATCATCTCAATCTGCAATTCCCTATCTCACTATTAAAATACGATACGCTTCTATCACCAGTATCTAAAGAGTATAGCGTGAAGTATTGGCAGGATTTAACAAGTGCAACTCATCTATATAATAGGAGTCCACACATAAAACGTAGTATGAATCACCAGCATTCAACATGGTCAACTTATTAGTATTTCGAGAACTATACCACCCAACATAGGGGCAGATGGCACCAAGCACTACAATGTCCACGGCCACAGTTCACTTCAGTAGTGGGTCAAATTCAAGGTGAAAACTAAAGATGCCTTATCCTGGGGTATCTTAAATATGTCCATTATTAGTCCCCCACAATACAATCACCATTAAAAATAACAACATCAGCCTTCTTTTAAACATGTCGTTATTTCAATGACCAACCAACCTACGCTAGGAAGGGAGGGTTGGGTGATGTCTTGCCATGTACATAAACTGTTACATCCTATGACCAGTTTAATACAGTCTTTAAGGTTGGTATGTAATTTTTAGTGTTTCTACATAATATATAGGGTATATACACGTATCTACACTGGGTAATATATGTATTCAATAGTCTAATTATTCATACTAAAGAACCGGACTACCCGGTACATAATATCCAGGACATATCATGTACCTACTTACAAATTTTGGTTGTTTTATTACATGGGGTCTTGATACTTCGTCTTCTTGCCCATGAACGTTGTATTACTTAGTTTAAACCGTTAGTTCCCTCACCTCCTTTTATATAACCCCACTTACTTTATATTTTGAATTCCCCTCCCCTTTCCATTCTATGTTATGTAAGCAGCTTTGTACTTGGCAGACATACACAAAACATACTGGACAACGCTCATAATGCCATACCTACAAAAAGCACACCTAATTATTCTGTTTTCTTTATACACTAAGGGCTGGCCAAACTTCAGGTAAAGACGGCAGAACGAAGAGAGGAGCTCATTCCGTGAGAGTCTTCAACATAGAGCCAAGGCCGATAGAAAAACACCAACATAAGAATCTCTTCTTGAAAATAAAACAAGGCTTTGGTATTAATACAAACCCTGAAGGCATCGACGATCTGCAAGGAGCCAAGAATAATCACAAAAGCTGAATAATAAAATACGCAGTCGGAAGGGAAAATGTCAAAACTAAAATAATAAATTCTTACATCTAATACATATATCTTCGTCTGTGATCTTATTCTAAATGTGAAAGACATATAATGTGTTGCCTTGTGTCAAGATGTCAACTCTTTGCTCCCAAAAAGGGACTTGCTCTAGTTAGTGGTCATATTAGCAATTTCTAAATTGGTACACATCTTATATTAGGTACACTTATTACAGCTTGTATTCTAATTAAAGTGATCTTCTGTTAATGAGAGTACGAATTGGAATATTAAGTGTCAGGAGCAAAGATTAAATCTTGTCAGACCTACGTTACATACATAAACAATGTAACAAACCAATTCAAAAGTAAGGGCTGTAATGCTAATATCAGTCAAATAAGTGGACGAATTTCAACAAAGAAAATTTAGTCAAGACTGCTACATAATAATCCTATCATACACTACTTGTTCTAAGTGAAAAATCAACAGTTCACTCAACTCAAACCATTTTATGACAGTCTGCATATAAAAACTCCAAATATAAAATAAGTGTATTGTTGGGATAGTGCCAATAAGATAATACACACATAATCATCCACAAATATAAATCTAGGTCAGCATGAGCAACTCAGCATGAGGAGCTCAACGACTGTAGTGCTCGGACACAAGAGTGTGGTCAGTGCCCGAGCGGTCTACCGCTACTCACCCTATTGTTGCTGTAGGGGTTGAAGACGTGGATGAGGTTGGTGAGGATCTGGCCGGCGGTGGCCGTGTCGTTGACGATGTTGTTGGAGGAGGTGGGCACGTGCTGACCGATGGTGATGTCCTGCTGGGCAGCGTCCAGCACACAGAAGTGGCACAGGGTGGTCAGTCCCTCCAGCAGCGTGATGAGGTGGTCAGGGGGCACCTTGTCCAGCATGGTGCCATTCAACCTGTACAAGATGAAAGTGACCAATACAGAGATGCCACTCAGTCGTGAACAAAAAGTAGAAAATCTTACAATTTCGGTCAATTAACATAATTCAATACAGAAATTCCAGCCAAAATGTAGGAATTCCTGCAAAGAGAGATGTCAGTTTTTCCCCCATAATTTCTTTTCATTCTACATGTATATGTACTGGTCAATGGGTGCATAAAGAGGTAAGGGAGTGCTCATTTTTTAACAACAGGGGGGGGGGGGGTGGTGGATTTGGGGGGGGGGTAAAAAATTTGGACCCCTTGACCGGGGGGGGGGGGGTAAAAAATTCAACCTGTTTTGAGGGAAAAAGCCCGCGCGTTACTATGCTACAAAGGGGCGAGAACGTGCGCGATTTTTGGCCTGCCGGGGGGGGGGGTAAAAAATTTCGACCCCTCTAGGGGGGGGGTTGAAAAAATTTCCCGCGCTCCGCGCAAAATCTCACCGCCCCCCCCCCCCCCTGTTGTTAAAAAATGAGCACTCCCTAATCGGGGAGATAACATGCATTCATAGAGATTACATGCATACATACATTCTGTGGGACTGAATTCATTTCTGTTCAATGGGTTTATAATACTCATTCAGGTGATCTTTGCGTAGATGTTGTGGATCGTACATACGTTTTGAAACTGGACAGGTCATATTTTTTAAATACTTGGAAATTTCAACACAAGTGTATGAGAACCTACCCCGTTTCTTTGTTGCACTGTTCATAGCAGTGTGCTAATATCTCCAGATTGTGGCACAGTTGGTTGACAGTGGTGACCACTGTGTAGCTGAGGGCCCGGCCGAGGTAGGGCAGGGCGCTGGTCACCATGGCGATCCAGTGCCGGTGCATGTGGCTCAGATGCTGCTGTTTGAGGGCTGTTAACACAGCAGAGAGCAGCATGGTCTGGTAGACAATGGGCTTTGACTGCACATAGCGAACACTTGTCAGGGTCGGCTGCATCGTCTGTCGTGCCTTGTCCCATTCCGATGGAAGCGCCTGTCCCCCCGGGGCTCCCTCTTGTTCGATCTTAGCTTTGCGGATCTGATCCTCCAGGAGGATCAAAACCAGGACCAGCTTGAGGAGTTTGATCTGGAATGTTTCATTTGTGTTGGCATCCATGTTCTCCTCATTGAAACTGATGATGGCTTCAGTGAGGTTCTGACTATTACGGTTGGCAGACTTGAGCCGAGCGTTGTACACACTGGCTAGGAGGCAGTGCAGCAGTGCCTTCTGGACTTTACATCGGCTCAGCAAATCACCAATGTAGGTTGAGAAACCTTTCCCACTATCCTTCGCCACGTTGACAAGCTCTGAGAGAAGAAGAGTCAAGATTTCACAACTCAGGATTTGCACCTCCTTGTTACCGTTCAGTTCGTGTTCGGTGAGTTTGCTCATCATGAGGTTTGGGTAGTAGCTGCGGATGTAGTAGAGCGAGACGGAGACGATGATCTCCACATACATGCTACTGCGATACCCAGAGAGCGCATCGCTCGGTACCTCGCTAAAGAAGTTCTTGCCGAATACTGACCGTCTGTGGCGTGCCAACAAGTGCTGGAGACGTGTCATGTGTGGTAGGAGAACATTGGAAATACTGGTGGTAGCCATGGCACAGGTAACAAGGCGTGGGGTGGTGGTCAGTATAGCTTTAAGGCACGTCAGGGCATACAGAGTTTGTTGGGCGTCGAACTTTTGCGTGTACAAAAGGATATGTGTATGCAGAGGATGGATCCCGGGGATTTCCTCTCCGACTGCTTGACTGCCATCACCTTCTGGGTCTGCCTCGGAGTATGCATCGGCTTCCTCAATCCTGTGGATGTCCATTGATGATGAATCTTGGCGGCTGCCGGTGGACATACTCCTACCTACAGGGTCAGGCTTATCAGATACCTTATCAGTGTCTTGACCGTAGTGCTCCGTGCGAAACTGGAATGGCTCAGAATTACTGTCCTCCAACGTACCTTGCAGAACAACGCGTTCCTCTTCTTGTCGGATGACATGGTCGATGATGCCTTCTAGTATCGCAGCAACAATCTCCTCGACATTTTCTTTGGGCTGCTCTTCGGTTTCTTCATTGTTGTCATTAACAGCCCCTCCCTCTTCTGCTGACTGCGTCCCTGCCTCTCCTGCCGGTTTTGTCTCGGGTGCTGCCTGCTCAGAGTTTGTTTCAGGGAGCTGCTCAGAAGAAGGTGCTCCTTTACTTTCTGTTGGGCTGAGGGAACTTTCTCTAGCCTTCTCAGTTTTGGCTTCAACTGCTGCCTCACCATTATCCACAGCCTCCCTTGCCTCCTCCACCTCTGGTTCAGGGGTGATTTTTCCATTTGTAGTATGTCCATTCACAGGCAGTGGTTTTGAGGCCTCTGGTGGCTGGGATACTTTCTTATGCTCCTTGGCAGCAGCGATAGCTTCTTTCGGGAGGGGTTGTTTTTTCTCGTCTAAGGCATCAACAGCTTCCTGAGCCACTTCGGTCTCGTCTTCCTCGGGTTGCTCGTCATCAAAGAAAATTCCTTGCTGTTTGCAAGTCTCAGCGGTAAGTCGCCTCACATTATGCATGTTGGCCAGTTGGGGTGGTGGTTCATAGCCTTCGAAGATAACCTTGTCCAAAGAACTCTCAGATCCAAATGGGTTAACCCGTAGGTTTAGGTCACTCGGGTTTACTCGCTCAAAAGGTAGATCCATATCTCCTTTAGGTCTGGTTAGCCGTGTGCCGGAGGCCCCTTCTGCTATTGTGGTGAGTGCGTATGTTCGCAGCTCCTCCGTAGTCCGCGTGGAAAAAGGCTTGCCTTGGTTACTAACATGGTAAATGATGTTGCCTCCTTCGCTACTGATAGCATAGATCTTGGTTTCTGCTCTCTCCACATCGCTTGCACTCTCAGAGATGCGAACCTTCCTTGGCTCGTGGATGTTGACATGCTGGATTGAGATCCTGCAAGGATAATTTCATGACTGAAAATTTGCCTACCTTTGCAATTATTTGTATATGACTGGATATTTGAAACGTTCAATTTAAGGCCCCTCAATAATGGTCTTCGATAGTAAAGTACATGTCTTTACAACTTTTAAAAAAAACTGAAATAAGGGAAAAACTTGAAGTCTTCTATCCTTGATTTTTACTGACCTGGCGGTATCGGGGTGAAGCAGCATTAGCAGTACCGGTTCCAGGATGCGTGCGATGTCGCCGCGCTGTATAGCGTGCGTGAGCCATGTCTGTGTGAGGGCGCGGCACGGGTTGACGTCACTCTGCAGACTGTCCAGCATCAGGAACATGGACCTGAAGGACACCAAGCAACAGATTTATTCTTTATCTTATTTTATTCTATTTTATATTATTTTCAGTTCAGGGTTGCATCGCAGTGGGAACAGATATTCTCTTTCATCTCTGATAAGAAGCAACAGATATAGAGAGTGTCATTGTTTGCATTATTTGCCACACCTCATTTGAGACGGTTCTGTTACTAGCAGGGATGAAAGTGACCAATCTGCAAGCACATTATATTTTCAAGATACTTTAAATACCTATGGTGCGTATAATCATGACGAAGAGAGGATTTTACGTGCATATAATGCACAAAGCAATGGTTTAATCAAGTGTAATTCATTACCTGTCAAAAGTTCTGATGGGCATGCCAGGGTTGGTACTGAGGCGTTTTTCTCGCAGTAAGTGCCACAACACAGCAAACTTCTTGTGAGCTGACAGGCGGACTCCCTGGCAAAGTCAAACAGAGTATCACAGTTTTAAATCAATATTTTCGAAGGGAAAGTTGTTGCAGTTATTTTGTAGTTATGGTAGATAGGAGAAGTCAGTATTGATAAAATTCCTGAAACAGATACTAAAATTCACTACCTACAATGATGCGTCATAACAACGCTTGCCATTGTGCGTGATGGAATCAATGAAAATTTAACCCTCTAAGGTCAGCATAGTGCTTCCATACAATAATGCCTTTTTTGTCAGCATGATGCATTAATACCGATCCTATGAGGCTGATACACTCTGAAATGAGTCGGCATGATGCACCAATGCGAATTTCGCCCCAGTGCTGTGATGGTACAGTACTGGGGTGTCATGATGACTAAATGAACATGAAGCCTAAAGGAGCCATGCCACCCTTAAGGGTTAGGAGTAATTGAAATATGATGGCCCGATCTAAAATACATTGTGACTTAATTTTAACTAAAGAACATGCTCCAAGACCTTGACATTCGTTAGAATAGAGTGCAGTTGATGTACTTGTCTCAGATGAGCTAGTCATGTCCCTTATATAAGAAATTAGAATCATCAGTATGGCTATGGGTGCAGGAAAGAGAGGGTACGCAGATATGTTGTCACACATAATTTCCATCATTGCAAATACAATAATGATTTAGCATACCCATGGAAGCCATCCAATACCTTAGACAAGTAATTACCAAAATCCGAGAAAAACATGTTATTCAGTGTATAAATCAAGATTATTTTGTAGGTAACTGCGCCAAAGACAGTAATTAAACCCTCAGAATGTCCAACAGAGAGTTGTAAAGGCATGTGATGAATTGATGATATTTTGTCAAGACTTAAAGTTGGGATACATGGTAATTAATGTGGTCCTTTTTCTCAAAATCTCGTTTTGTCAAGTTCCCAAGTGATTATGTAACACTGCATCCAGATCCAATAATGATAGGAATAGGTGTGGCACTAAGGCAAACTTTTAATGTATTGTCAAGGGATAACAGAGAAATATATGTGCATGCATGCAGTTCTTATCAAAATATAATGCCACATATATCTAGGTGGTACTTTGACACATATCCCAACTTTCAGGTGACTAGTACCGAGTGGAGCAGAGACTACTGAAAGGTTGGGGCTTACATTCAGGGCTGCACCTGCCTGAAGTGACACAATCCACAAATAAATCACGACTTCACCACAAAACCTAACGAAATGATATAGACTCAACATACTTTACAGATAAAATTAACACCACATCTATTTTGCAAAAATAGAAAATGCAATGATTTGAAATAATGCTTAAATGTTGGACCAAACATTTCCGGTGTGCCTTGTTCTTGCAACATGCATAGATCTCATTCTCTCATTGATACATAACTATTGTAGGACGTACTAATTAAATGGATCGTGTATAACCACAAGAACAAGGTGTTAAAGGTATAAGTCAAGTTTTAATTTTCTAAAGTGCGATTTAATAGCATATCCCTGAATGCTTGCCGGTAACCATGTAAAGGAAATGTCAATCGAAACTATGACTACGAGTGCCATATCTGAGCGCCATGACAATGAGTTCCTACAGCAGAATGAACAGGTAAGTAACACGCGTTTCTTCACTTCAATTGTGAATTGTTTTTAAACAGTGAAATATATATAGAGCGCCTGTCATCATAGCAGAGCTGACAGCTGTTAACAGTTGGCATTTAACCCTTAAAGGACGGCATGTCGCTCAAATATGACATTTGTCGGCATGGTGCACCAATGCAGCCCCGGCGAGTAACTCACTGGTGCTGCATTGGTGTATCATGCCGACCCTTAGGGGTGTCTCAACGGCATGGCATGGTGCTTAAATGCAGCACATTAAGGAACGATGCCGTCCGTAAAGGGTCAAATTTTCAGTTAAATACAGCGGTACCAATACCTTCACCGACTACAAAGGCCAGTAACTTGAGTAAGGTCTGACCACACCCAACTATGTGTATATAAACTATAGCAGAGATGCCACTCAGTCGTCGACCAAAAGTAGGAAATCTTACAAACTTGGTCAATTTTCTGTATGATATTACCATAATTTGATACAGAAATCCCAGCCAAAAAGTAGGAATTCCTGCAAAAGTAGAAAATGTGGCATTTTTTAATTAAGTTACCTTGGTATCGGAGAGCAGTGCGTTGCCGATGACGTCTTCACACACCCATGGCGTGGGTGCGAGTTGGTGCAGCTGTTGGAGCAGGTCCACACTCCGCTGGTGGAACGGGGCTGTGGCCTCACTCAGGTAGTTCCACAGGTGTGTCGACACAATCTGTAACACAATGGGGTATACCGGTTAGGCTTGTTTTATATGGCCTACTTTCCAATACTATATTCCCTCATATTACTAAGGATATGACACATTTCAAATAGACTTCCCTGCCACCCGACCCAAAAAGAGGCAGGCCGAGTTTGATGATACGTATTATGCCCACAGTTACGACATTTAGAACATGTACCGTAAAACCTCGCGTAGAAGCCGCGGCTAGTACGCGAGTCAGATCGCTGGTGCGGCTTATAGGATCGGCCCAAAGTCGGGGTGCGGCTTATACGCGAGTTTTTCCAAATTGCAATTTCCAAAATGACTATAAAACACCCCTTAACACAGCTCCAGGAGACAAGGGTTGGGGGGGCGGGGGGTTATAAACACCTGACAAAGGTGAGTGGGCAGTGTCAATGGCCCATATTCGCACCTCAGCCCTAAGACAATGCAGCCCTCTCGCACCTCAGCCCTAAGACAATGCAGCCCTCTCGCACCTCAGCCCTAAGACAATGCTGCCCACCGCTAATCCATGCCAGCATTCTAACAGTAACAACAATGCGCCAATGAGGGAGGGGGGGGGGGTGACCGCCACATAACAGTACCATGTATATTAGGTGGAGGGGGGGGGGGGATGGTGTTGGTGGAGACCATGTATGGCTCAGTCTTATTAGGCTGAAGTTAGGGGTGCGGCTTATACGCGAGTTTTTCCCAATGACCATTCAGAAGGCCTTTGCGGCTAATACGGTTGGCTCAAAGTTGGGGTGCGGCTTATACGCGAGTTAGGCTTATACGCGAGGTTTTACGGTAGTACATAAAACTGACCCTGTAGAAGTTTGTGTGTCCATTGAGGTACTTGAGATGGCGTGGTGACAGGGAAGGCAACATGACGACAGACACGGTACCGTCGCTGAACGACTGTCCTGACGTGTCCTCCGCCTCTGAGTCGTCACCGGTGGTGGGCGACGTCTCGTTCTGCTTAACGAGTGACTGCGTGAGGCTGACGAGGTCTAGCATGGTGGCGATGGCCGCCTGCTGAATCGAGAAGTTCCTCACGAAGCACGCGCACGTCAGCAGCAGCTGCAGCCAGTCCGGGAAGGTCACTTGTTTCTCTGCAATCCAGCATAGAGATATTCAAAATCATTCATAAGTCCATACTATTTCTTTTTTTAATCTGACAATTATCTGCAAAAACCTTGTTCGGATTCTAGATATCAGGCTTGTGGATTGTGATTTCAGTCTTTATACATGTAGTATACACCGTAAAACCTCAGTTATAAGCCTACCTTGGTTTGAGAGGAAAAAATCTGCATATCATAAAAGCGTTTGAAATGTGTTTCTACTATATTCCTATATGACATCAAAACCTGGCTTATAAGCCAAATGGGAGTTTGGGTGTCAAATGTCGGCTTATAATAGCAAATAAAACCGCCAAATAAGATTTGGCTTTAGTTTTAACTGACGTTTTACGTTAGGCATGATAAATTTGCTCAAAGCTCACCCTTTTTCAGCGAGGCATGCAGCACTTTCTGGTAGTTGGTGCAATACATGGGGAAGCAGGAGAAGTCGACGAGCAGCTGACAGGCACAGGTGAAGGCTTCGTACACCTCCGGGGAGAGCTGCTCCACGGGCAGTACCCGCACCTCCTCCCCGCGCAGATCCGAGCTGCTCCCGTAATCACCTATGTCCCCTTCAACTATGTTCATCTGAAGGTAATACATAATGTGATGAATTATTATCAAAACAATATTTATTGAGTCTGAAGTGCTGATGTGGTCTACATTTTTGGAAAAGTTATATCATGACCGGGAATCGAACCCGAGTCTTCACAACCACAAATTGCTTCTTATAGGTAAAATGTTGCACTCTAGAAGTGAGATATAGCTTACTCGTGAATACTGCTGCCGGTGTTGTGGTGAGGGTGGTGGAACATGTACGCGCGGTAGGTCCGACATTGAGAATCCACTTTGCGCTCTGTGTAACTGCGAGGCAAGCATGGTGGCCACCTCTTGGTCCTGAAGGATTCGCGTCTTAACAAAAGTACAGAAGAGTTCCTGGAAGCAGTGCACACAGGCCTGCAGTAGGGTCTCCCCACCAGTCTCCATGCCTGACAGCGAGTCGACCGACTCACCAGTAGTCACATCCGACAGTGTGACAGTGCGCCGCTGGTGAGAGGGAGAGCTGATTGGCGTAGCGCCTCGTGGCCGGGGCGGGAAGGTATCCGGCCGATGCTCATCATACTGTACAAAGTCAGTGAAGGAGGCGGTCTCCTGCTTGGCAGCGTCCATGGTATTAACACTCAGCATCTCCGGGTTGTGCTCCTGACCGGTGTCGCTATCCGCACTCAGGTAGTCCTCACTCCCACTCACCTGAGACTGAGTCATCGTCTCATCAGCCTCTTCTTCGTCTGACTCAAACGGATTGATGCCGCTGGCACGATACCGGTCCAGCGACGCGATCCTACCCACCGAGCGGGCCGGTGAGCTGAAGTGACTGTCGCCTGTGGCGGCCCCACGTGGCCCGTTGACGGGTGTCATGGAGGGGAGTACGCGGGTTAGCAGCTTGGTACAAAGCTGCAGCCCGGAGGTGAGCTCCTCGTCTGTCAGGTGCGAGCACTGCATGCTGAGTGCCAGGATCACCTGTCGGAGCAGCTCAGGGAGGTGCTCCGTCTGAGTCTCTGGGTAGGTTTCCTGATGGTGCAAAGTAGGGTTCATTATTCTCTATTTATTCTTTTTTAACAATAGATATTAAACAAAGTAGCTTTTGCTGGGGATGGAAGGACCCCACTTCGTGACTCTATAAAGTTATCATTCTCTAGCTCAAAAGGAAATTCATGGTGTGTATACATACTTAACTAAGTTAAAGGAATCACTAATATGGTGTGTACATTTAAATGAAGCACTTATATAATGCATGGCTCTTATCGATATAATGAGATGACAAATACCCATGCCGAGGCTAGAGTAAAGGCATTATATGTATTCAAGAACATGTGAAGCAAAGAGGCGATATGCACTTGGGCCCCCTTTTCTTCTGACATACTAAACAGTCTCAAAAACTCCTACCCTTTATTCTGATAAGTCTGAATGCATTTACTAAACGCAACATATAAACTAAACTTTTAACAACATCAAATTCTGAAATATAACAGTAACAACACAACTGACTTAAAATGGAATGTTACCTCTGGATTATTTCCAATTGTAACGTTCAGATCTATAGTACCTCTAAAGGATGTGTTGACATCGACAACACTTCTAATAGAAGTATTCAAATTGATGGTATCTGTCTTGAACAGAGATTTTATCAGTTAATGTACCTCCAACAAAGATTGCCTATCTGAATAAAATCTAGGGTGTGATCCTAATCACAAAAGACTCAGGGATTTGTTTTTCCTTTGAATAAATTGTATAATGCTATGTGTCTATTGTGCGTCGATTCTGTCCACAGATCGTTTCCTGCCTTCATTGACACTCCTATCATGACCACACACTGTGGTATGTAGTGTGCATGTGTAGTGTGCATGTGTAGTGTGCATGTGTAGTGTGCATGTGTAGTGTGCATGTGTAGTGTGCATGTGTAGCGTGAAGGTGTAGTATGCATATGTGTGCCTCTACATGGGTACCCGCAATTTTGACCGTGTCGCCGGGTCAAATTTTAGCAGTAGTGCAGTGGCATTGTGTCGATCTTTAGCTATATAAGAACAAAGAGCAAACCCCCTGGGGGTCGATTTTTATCCCCAATTTTCCTGTGTCCATTGATTTTTAAAAAGATTGAACGTGTGATTGAGATCACACTAGACTCAGGGTCAGGTAGAGGTGTGAAGGGAAATGTATCATTTATCATAGTAAGAAAGAGAAAGGGTGCACTCTTGTATTAATGGGATTCTTAAAGATGTGACCTTTGACCTTGATTTTGACCTTTTTCTGACCTAGATATCATCCTACACATAACAGAAATGGATTCAGCACCTTTGGTTTACCCTAGTCCACTATCCATATCCATCCATTGCTCCCCCTATTATATCCTGGCTGGACCGTTTCGGATAGCATACCCAAATTGTGCGTCACAAGTCAGGAACTGACAGCTACCTATAGGCCTGCACCACACAACCTATAGGTCGCATGACGCAGGTGCCCTAAGAAAGTCACACCGAGTGAGGCAAGCTGCGCAAAAAAAGGGTATACTCGAAAAAAATGTGTACATTGACTTTTTTTTGGGGGGGTACTTGAGCCCAAATTCTAATTTTCATGTCCCCCGATATTGGCTATCTATGTCTTTTGTCCTCTCACATCTATGTCCGACACACACTGAATAAAAAGCTCCCATGTCCATATTGTAAATAATTACCCCGGTAGAGAGAGGGGGAGGGGGGTACTCACATTTCCATATAGTCTTTGTTGCGATACGTGCATTGTCAGTGCAAAGTGAATCAGGGTTATCACAACACTGATCTGTTACACAAATAATATCAAGTAACCTCCCCTGTAAATTACCTCTAGTACTTAAGTGTTTGATAGATGTCTGAAAAAAAGCGTCTCACCTACCCCTCCCATAGAGATAGCATTGGTTGTCACGAACTATCCAATTGGGGTTATCGGTTATCTACACGCTCCCATAGAGCTCTATGCTGAAGCAAATTACCAGCAATTACTGCCTAATATTATTTTTCATTTTTTAGGGGGTTACAGTTGGAATTTGTAAAAAACAAATACACCATTAGATAGATATTGTGGAAAGTGATCTAATGACACCATGCAAGATGCAAAGAGTGAAATATTGACCAAATGGGAGCAATTTCATTTTTTCAAGGAAAAGAGGTGTCCAGAATCGTCTCACTAGACTCAGGGGAGACCCTGAGTCAATGACCTAAAAGGGCCGTGTCGCTGTGTCGCCCGTGTCGATTTTACCCATGTAGAGGCACATATGTAGTGTGCATGCTTACCCAACCCCACCCCACCCCAACGTACCCCACCCTTACCAACCCCACCCCAACCTAGTGTGTATGCCTAGTGTGCATGCCTAGTGTACATGTCTAGTATGCATGCCTAGTGTGCATGCCTAGTGTACATGTCTAGTGTGCATGCCTAGAGTACATGCCTACCCCATCCCTCATCCCCATCCCCTACACCAGCAACCACATACCTTACCATGTGAGCCTTTCGTCCACAGATAGTTGAATAGGCAAAAGTGGTCAGACAAAAAGCGTTTCACCCACCCAGAATTTGGACCCAAAGTCGGATCCAAAGTCGGACCCAAAGTCGAACCCAAAGTCGAACCCAAAGTCGAACCCAAAGTCCTACCCCAAGTGTCAATTGTGTGTCCACAGATGGCAAACTGGTCTGACAAAAGGCGTCTCACCCACCCAGAATTCAGACCCAAAGTCGGACCCAAAGTCGGACCCAAAGTCGGACCCAAAGTCGGACCCAAAGTCGAACCCAAAGTCCTACCCCAAGTGTCAATTGTGTGTCCACAGATGGCAAACTGGTCTGACAAAAAGCGTCTCACCCACCCAGAATTCAGATCTCCCATAGGTTTAACACTAAATGCCGAAATTGACAAAAAATTGACACTAGTACTTTCATGTTTGTCTACAGATTGGAAAATGAGAGCTTTTTTGGGAAGGTATTCTTTGCCTATTATTTTAGGGGGGAGGCAGTAGATGGGAATGGATGATATTTACGTCATAGGGACAGAAAACACTTGAACTTTGTGCCAATGAGAAATATTTTTGGATAGGCCTAATTTTTCTACCCCCAAAAAAATTAAACAATTTTTTTCTTTTTTTGATCAAAAGCGTCTCAGAGAGCCGTCGCATAAGACTCTGGGAGCATTAGCTCCCTGAGTCAATAATCATCAATCTAAAATTACATTAATTAATGCATCCTAATGCATCCTAATGTATTAATGATGAACATGCATCAGCCTTTTTGAAACACTAAAATACGATATGTAATTACATAGAAAACCAAGGTTACTTACTAAGGCCACTTTGTCCAGAAGGAACTCGATCAGCTTACAAAGTTCTACGAGTGTCACTTTCGATGCTCCTTTATCCCGGGTGCTTTCGGATAGAGAGACGCCTGAATCGTTCTTGGTGGATTGTTGAGCAACTGACTCAAATGTGCGAGCTATATAGTCCCACATGAAGTAGGGTTCAAAGGCACCAAACAGAAGGTTAGCGGTTTTGATAATCTCACTGTTTACAACCTTCTCTTCTTTCCTTTTCACCGGGTCTCTTTTCTGCAGATGGCAACAAAAAGCATGTGTTAATTGAGTAAACAGGGTACAAAATGCATTACGATTATCAATTTAGATATGATATCTAGTAAATTCCCGTGTATAGCACGCAGTTTATACGCGAATCAAACCTATAATGCGGGTTATACAATATTCTTAAAGTCTAGGTGCGTGTAATTGTCACTAATACAAGGGGATATGAGAATATAGTACAGTACTAAAACGGCAAGTTTCGGACTAGAGGTGCGGGTTACAGGGTTCTCACAAAGTTGGGGTGCGGGTAATACGTGAGATGCGGGTTATATGCAGGAATTTACAGTAGATTATAGAGGCTTGGAATACGATGCAGTTTCTACAACCGTTTCTGCTGTACAAATATATGATGAATGGCAATAACTTTATATTCTGATTGCAAAATAAGAACTCACCCGCCTGCCCCGCAGTGGAATTAGCGCAGCCTCCAGAAGATCAGGCACAGCTTCTGTCGTGTCGCTGCTACTCACTCCCTCACACTCCTGGTACATGTGTTTGAAGATGTCGATGAGAACATCTTCCAAGATGGCCGACCCGATCTCTGGCTTGTCGAGCAGGCTGATGAGGATGCGGAATGGCCGCAGGTTACCGGGCTTCCCATCGACAGCAGGGTCAGCCTTGGACGCGTCGCGGATGCAGACTTGGATAGCATGGACAAGTAATTCTTTGGAGAACATGTTAAAGTAGCCAAGCTCCATCTCACTGGTGGTGCTAGCCGAGTCGCTGCGGTTACGGTTGCCGGCGGGGATCATTGAGGCAGGCACTTGTACAGCGTTACCACTAGCATCTGTTCCCATGAGCCAGGCATACAGCCTCCTGCAAGCAAACACCAATTTGTGGTTTCAGTAAATTACTTATCAAATGATTAGGACATGAGTGAAAACTGTCTTATCATAAAAGGAAAATTTTAATTCATTTCCTTCAATTATTTTCATAATTTAGCGTACATTCTTTGAATTTCAGATTTTTTTTGTTTGATTTTTACACATGCATACCAGACTGAAAAATACACTGTATTACCTGTTAAGGGACATATCACGGCGAAGTACAGCTTTGACAGCAGCTGGGGCCAGTTTGGCCATGTCGGGCCGCGTCACCTGACTGTTGTGCATGGGGAACCCGATAAGAAGGAGGTCCAACGCCGACCGCTGTACCAACACACTGCTGTCCTGTATAGAGCTGCATAACGCCTCCACCTAGACAATAACGTAGCATAGTGTACTGATAACAGGCAATACAGGGATGAAAGTGATCAACCTAAAAGAACTCTTGAAATGTTCAAATGGAGACCCCTGGTAAGTATAGGACATTGTGACATGAAAAAGAATAAGGGAAAGATTTGGAGACTTTCCTCCCTGGCAATAGCTGAATGTGGTATGCTTACATTTATTACATTATAAATAAATCATTTTCTATTAAATGATACACTGGGTAATGAATGAAGTCTGTAGACACAGAATTCACACACATCCTTACAAGTTACAGCATAAACATACTCTATTATTCAATCATAATTCAATTCAATTTAATGTTTATTTATCCTGCACTATATAGGGCCAGGCCCTGTTTTTAACTTTTTATAGTGCAGCTCATGTGCAACATGTTGTATGATGTTATAGCCAGATTTTTTTTCTATATTTAATATTCAGCCACACACCACCAGTATGATTATGGTGTCTAGACTAGATATATTCCAATACTTACCAGCACGTCAATGTTTGTTCCCATGAAGTGAAGTTGGTCCTCCATGGTCTGCTTCTTGTTGAAGTGCAAGACAACAAAGTTGATGGCGGCCAGACGTACACCGGGTACCGACAGCACACACTCCCACAGGCAGCCATAGAAGAAGGTCGGCTCAGCCGCATCCGCAAAGTCCTCCAGTAGGCGGTTTGTCCTGCAAGCAACACGTGACAACATTTTTACAGGTGTTTTCTGGGAGTCAACGATAGGTGTGAACTTTGATGAGAACTGTTAAGGTATTCTGTGCTGTTTTTGGTCTAGTGGTGGTTATTTAACATTAATTTTCTGTGAAAGTCTTAATCAGACTTTGAAGCGTCTCACTACTACTTGTTGGTTAACCCTGTGGTCACAAGGTGGAAAAAAACATTACCGGGTATCTCTGATGGCTTAACAATCAACTAAGGCATACAGATTGTATTTTCGATGTGTTTGAAGGTATCTTTTAGGTTGAGGAACACTTTGTTTTTTTTAACCTTACAATCTTCAAAATAAAGTAATAGTCCTATTGAATAAAACCGCTCCTTTACCTATCAAAATGTTCTGACCCCTCCTCCAGTCCCGGCAGAAGACCGAGCAGTAATCCGGTGAGGCCGGGGCGGATGTATTTCCCCAATGTTACAAAGTGCTTCTCGTAGATGGCGAGAAGCACAGGTTTCACGTTCATGGCGGCATAGCCGAGCAGTGGGAAGAGACCTGAGCAGTAGGTGAAGAGGTCGGCCGCCAGTCGCTGTGTGCCCACACACTTAAAGATGATGTCGTACGTCTCCAGGGCCTTAAGGTGCACCCCGGAGGGCAGCGCCGGGTGCAAGCATTGAGCCAGCCGCTTGCCGATCGTCACCCGCTTGGGGATCACCGCATACTTCACATGGCTCACGAGCACCTGTTTGTGGGAATATTTCAATAACGGTTTTACTACTGCGATCTGACTGCATGAGTGGGTTAATTGAAGGGAGACATAGTTGGGGGTAATGATTAAATGTTATATTTGTATGCCATGGATTTCAGCTATGGTAGGCAATCATAGTCACATAATAGAACACAATATTGGTATATATATAATTTCTTACCAATCTTTATTAATGCATTCATATTAACAGTTTGGAAGCTCTATATTCAAATGTTAGATCAACCTCATAGACAGCTCACCTTATTTAATTTGCCGAGGGCAGAAATGAGGTCGGCCCATTCGCTTGTATTCTCGAAGCTCTTGAGCGCCTTCTCAACCTGCGAGATGTAGGCGCGATACTTGGAGTCTCCGAGCAGCTCACACTCCTCTATGTTGAGCACATTCATGATGACTCACTCCACAGACTTCATCTACAAGTATCAGCGAATTAAGTCTATTATATTTACAGCCGCGGACAGGATTTGTCATGTTTCCTCAAATTGACTCGTCGTCTTTTATTATATCATCATTACATGAAAGGGCAGGTACCTAGGCCTGCTTGTAACCATATCTGGGTATTGAACAATGCAAAACACAGATATCTGAAATCAGTAGTAGGTGGTGACTTTTCGAACTAGAATTTCTACTTCTTTATTACTGCTCTAGAGAACATGTATACATCTGGTACTACATAAAATAAAATAAATAATGAAATAAAGGACAAACATTGGAGCCTTTAGTGTTGTGGGACAGAGAAAATGAAACTGTTCACTTTATAGAGCTATGCCTATGCCCAGCATTAGGTATCGCTATTTTGCATGGGTGCTACCCGCATATGATAATGCGACCCCACAAAGGCTATTACGGTACTTCCTATTACAGTGTACAGGCATAAAAACAATTCTGTTCCACAACTTGCTTGGAAATGGGTTCTTTTTGCGTGATATTGTGTATATTATAACCACAATGAATCTCTTGCCCCGTCAACCCCCCACATGAAAGCACACAAGCACCTGCTGGTGCCCACATGTATACTGTACATTACCGGGACATGTACAACCATATACTCAGCGATATCATCTGTACTCACACTCACCTCTTTAATAGCCAACCTGGCTCTGTTCGCACACACTATGGGACTATAAAGGGTCACAATCACTAACTCTATTTCTATCGCCATTGTTCACTCCCGTAACAATACATATACATGTCTATACAGAGAACATGTTAAGTATCTATTAAAGCATCTAAAGGAGTGCTCATTATTTAACAGGGGGGGGGGGGGGCAAAATACTATCGATTCCTTGAGGGGGGGGGGCTGTGGATGTTAAAACAATTTGACCCCTCTTGTAGAATGGGGGGGGGGGGGGTAAAAAGAATGTAACCTGTTTTGAGGCAAAAAGCCTGCGTCTTATGCTTCAAAGGGCCCACGCGTGTCCGGATTCTCAACCCTAAGGGAAAGGGGTGGGGTAAAAAATGTTGAGCCCTCGACCCCCTTGTCAAAAATTCAGCAGAAACCAACGACCTACCCTGTTGTTAAAAAATGATCACACCCTACTGTAGGTATAGTTAGTCTAAAATGATATCCAGCCAGCTGCGTAAGCAGAGCACAGTCCCTGACGTTCACTGGGTCATATTGATCTGGCCACATACGCCGTTATATAGGGGACAATAAACGGTACTAAACAGTCGGTGATGATGGTGAGGTGGGCCAGGGTGGAAAGCTATGGAGGAGCTGGCATCTGTTTCTAACCTACAAGTTGTTTAGTAAAGGAATACATATAAGTTTACTAATGTATCAGAGGTAGATATGTACTAGGGAAATAAAACAATATACATGAAGCACCTTTGCTTTCATGTAGCTCTTTCCAGCAACGTATTACAAACCTATACCGGTAATGATAAAGCATTCGCGAGGAGCACCGGGGCAGATGTGAATTTCTCAAAGTACAACTGAGCCCCCATCCATTAACTAACTTGCGCAACGTTAATGTTAACCGATCTGTATCTGTATTACGTTTTAAAATTTTACATGAATTCAAAAGCAGCTGCACTCTTTTCTTTATTTCATATGGGATGCTCATGGCCACACTGGCCACACTACCATACGTCATATGGACTGTAACTAATGGCATCAGCATATTATAAATCAGTGAGTAGGCGGCTACGTATGCCGTGCGAGGTAAGGGGACAGGTTTGTTGTATCCCAGATTAATGAGCTACGAGATAAGAATGGTGCAGCTACTGAAGTTATAACATCTGAAGTTATTAACAATCTGGGTCTAATAAAGTTTTCTATAAAGGGAGTGCTTATTTCGATTTGGAACCCTCTTGGGGGGGGGTGAAATATTGTTTAAAATGAGCACACCCTAACGAATTAGCATGTCAGGAACTGGACTGTCCAAGTACACTCCCCTACAGCAACCCTAATCAGGCTAATGCCACCAACCACCTCTTTGTACATAGCGGTAGAACGAACGGTAAAAAATAAACAGGAGTAGAGCTATGTGAGGTCAACTAATTCTGGGGGCGGGGGGGGGGGGTAAGTTTTACAAAAGTGCATGTGGGGGAACCACCCCTCTAAAATGCAGTATTGAACCTAAATGTAGCCCCCCCCCCCCCCCGTTTGGTAACTGGTAACTTAGGGTGCAAGGAAGGACACTTAGGGTGCAGACATGTAGGGTGCATGAACACTCCCTTAAAAGAGAAAAATAGGATTTATTTTCCTGATTTATAAAATCTTTTTTCTTTTGTGATGCACCTATTGACCCTAAATAATCCCCAGTATATTTAGGTCTATGTAATAGATAGAGATGGTTATGAGAGGGTAGCTAAAAACCTTATACTAGTTATAGGGAGCCTTAGATACATTCACTATCCCTAATCCCTATTTTTGTCAGATTTCTGTCCCCATTTTTAAAATGGCGGTTATGTCATTTTCAATTTCGACCAATTTATCCCAAATAATGATCAACATTAATTTTCCCAAATTATGATCAATAATACTTAGTTTTGATAAATTTCTCCCAAGTGTGAATTAAAATTACCCCACAAGTTACCCGATTTCCATTCCTTAAAGCTTCTAAATACTTTGCACCCTATCAGGGTTATCAGTCCTATAATCTGCACCCAAAATGTCTCTGCACCCTAAGTGTCCCCGCACCCTATGTGTCCATTGGCATGCACCCTATTAAAGTGTCTGCACCCTATTAAAGTGTCCATGCAGGTACTACTACTACAAAAAAAAAACTGGTAACTTAGGGTGCAAGGACACTTTAGGGTGCAGACATGTAGGGTGCGTGAACACTCCCTTAAAAGATAAAAATAGGATTTATTTTCCTGATTTATAAAATCTTTTTTTCTTTTGTGATGCACCTATTGACCCTAAATAATCCCCAGTATATCAAGCCTTCAAGGCACTAGTTACTATTCCCCCGTTTTACGTCTATCACTCTATGACTATGAGCCTAGCCCTAAACTCACTCTACACCTATTATAACTTGGGCCTACTGGAAAGTTAGAAGCAAACGTTAACCTAAAATTATACTTCCTAGGTAAATCTAAGATCTATGATTAGTAATAATATTATTAGTATGAATGATCCTTTCAATTTCAAACTTCAAAGCAGAACTTGAGTCTGACTATGCCAGTCTATGGCCTATGCCTATGACTATGTAGAGTGACATAGTCCTAGCCTCAGCTACCTGGCCTAGTGCTAGGCTAGGGTTGTTGTATAGTGCAATACCTCCACCATTACCTCTTCCGAAGAGTCTTTAATTTGAGGGAAATTGTCACCAGTACTGTGTCGGTATGTGCAAACATGAGTGATTAGATTGGGCGTGAGTCTCAGTCTGAGAGTGTGACAGGGACGTACGTAGACTAGAGTGACACTGCGACGGAGTTACATATGACACGTCTTCGATATGTAGGAGCAAGCTATAAATGATATACTTACCCAAGGATTCTCTAGTTTGGTATACTGTTAAGCACTACTGTCCTCATTTGTCTACGACGTAACCATTCGTATTTATCACAAGATGCAGTCGTAATCGCTTGAGTCATTTCCAAAGATGGAAAGTTATGGTTGTAAACATGTAGCTGTCTTCAATGAACTGCTACGTATTGCTAGTGCTAGTTCTCTGTCTCTCCGCCAGGTGCCAGCACCACTTATTTTACACTTCTCTACATTTTCGGGCATTATGCGGGCTATTGCCATCAAAATAATGCGCATAATATTGTATTTGTCCCTTATTTCTACTGATTTTGGTCGCTTTAGTAGGTGCGTCGTCTTCAGTACATCTTCAGTAATAATTTATGGAGTGCAGCATTCAGAAGCTATTAGTTTTCGTACTCTCAACAATCTCCGAAGCCATCATTTCTTTGCGTTACCAATCGAGTGGCTACCAGCTTGTGGTATTAGGGTCACACACGTGAGGTTGTCCTCTACGCCAAGGGTTAGATCAGCCACCCCTTACACAACTTAAAAATGGATTTTTCACAAGCAGCAGCAGCATCAGGTGGCAATCGTGACCAGCTTATGGACCAAGTGAAGGCCCAGATTGCTGTTGCGAACGCACAAGAACTGCTACAAGTGAGTATCCCCAAATAATTTATAGTTGCCTCTGCTTGCGTTGCCGGGTTTTCAACGTTTGGTTGCATCAGACTCAGACTCAGAGTCAGACTGTCACTCACAGTCACAGTGTCAGTTTAATAGGCTGCGGCAGTAGAAGACCTATTAAATTCTGTATCCTGATATCCCACCTGGGGTTTCCACAGCAGACAGCCCCTTCCCCTCCAGGGCCAGGCGACAGCACCTGTGCCTGTAGTCTGTGCGTGCCAGACCATTTACAACAGCGGGGCTGTGTATAGACAGGGCCCCATCAGATCGGCCTGCATCGACGAGTTCAGATTAGATGAGCTAGACAGGGCCCCATCAGATCGGCCTGCATCGACGAGTTCAGATTAGATGAGCTACTGTGCCTGTGGCTGTGGCAGTGGCAAGGCTTCCAGCCTCGGCCAGCCTCAATTGCTGAGCTGGCCCTGGAAACAGGCTACCAAATAGTACCATCCTACTTCAACTAGGGACAACAGGCCAATCAAAAATATTGTTCCTAAAAAATCTTGCTATAGATCTACATCACTGGATTCGTGCGGATGGAAAGTTGGCATAGGTGGCGCCACTAGTGCTGAATACACACTCAAAAACAGCTACACTGACAGCGAGGCGGTGCATTGGCCATAGAAATGCACTGCCTCCGTCACGGGGTAGTGGTGTTGTAACAGGTATGAGCACACACTCTTGCACCAGGAACGACTTTTCGGCTGCACGAATATCGAATATTGTGTGGCCGAAAAGTCGTTCCTGGTCGTACGGCCACTCTTGCACCAGGAACGACTTTTCGACCGCACGAGAATATCGACGTGTGGCCGAAAAGTCGTTCCTGGTCGTGTGGCCGAAAAGTCGTTCCTGGTGCAAGAGTGTGTGCTCATACCCGTTACAACACCACTACCCCGTGACGGAGGCGGTGCATTTCTATGGCCAATGCACCGCCTCGCTGTCAGTGCAGCTGTTTTTGAGTGTGTATTCAGCACTAGTGGCGCCACCTATGCCGACTTTCCATCCGCACGAATCCAGTGATGTATAATTACGATGTCAGAAAGCATCATAAGTATGTTTGCTGTACTTGGATTTTTGAGAGAATTTCTCCCCAAAAAAATAATGATAAAAAGTGCATTTATTTGAACTTTGTGATTTTAAAAATACACACTAAGTTTCACATTACACAACCTGTTATTGGTAGTTTTGGACGAAATCTGGACAAACCATCTAGGATGCATCAACTTCAAAGTGTTTTCTTTCAGTTTCCATCACTTTCTATGTGACAGGGGTTCGGAAAATTGAGTTACCCTATAGAGTGGAGATGTTTCGCGCCCCCCATGACGGATGCGCCAAAAATTGCAGGGGCTGAATTTTTAACACCTACCCCTTAAGAGGGGTCAGAATTTTTTATGCCCCCCCTCAGGAGGGGTCGGAAAATTTTACGCCCCCCCCCCCCGAACTAATAAATGAACAGTCCCTTAGTGAAGATAAGTTCCACTTCCATACCATGCACAGCAGAGGGGCACAGAGCAGTGTTGGAATGGGGTCCGAGACTTCAAGGTCTCTGACTCAGTCTGACTTTTGTCAAATCAATTGTGCCAATTTATCACCTTTGTGGGTTGTTTTTAATCCGATAAGGGAGTCATTATTTATCAACAGAAGAGAATGGGGTGGGGGGGGGGCAGAAATATTTCTACCCCGTGTCCGTGCGTTACCATAGTTCAAATGAGGGACAAAAAATTTCAAGCGTCTCAAGGGGGAGGGGAGAAATCCTGTGGACTGGTGATTCCACTGGCGTGAAGGGACCAATGTTGTTGAGGGGTCCTGGCAAAATATTGTAGATGTACCAGTAGAAGTGTTCACACAGTGGTTGAAAATGCAGTATCATATAAGCCTAACTTGTGTATTAGCCTTATCAGCAGCACCCCTAACTATCTATACCTATGGCTAGTACGCAAGTCAGATCACCGGTGCGGCTTATAGGATCGGTCGAAAGTCTAGGTGCGGCTTCTACACGAGCTAGGCTTATATGCGAGGTTTTACGGGCTATGAGACCAGGGCATGTCTGCAATTGCTTGATATAAGCCGCTCTGGGATCTGTGATCTCCAGTGGGTGAGAACCCCTGGAACTGGTTACCTCTAAAATCCAGTGTCTGGGACTCTGTGACTACTTGATGAAGCCCCTCTGAGGATGGAGAGAAAGCCCCGGGTTAGTTACCTCTGGAAATGCGAATGTAGAAGGGATAATGGAAGCTGGTGGGGGTGCTGTTGGTAGGCCTCCAGGGGTAAACCAGTAGTAAAATAGGGCAATCCTGCTCCCCTCTGTACCATACCGATCCAGTAATGTAGGAAGAGAGCAGGTGGATAGGTGAGGATCCATGGTGTAACGGCAGCATGCTTGACACTGGTGCGAGAGATGCAGGTTCAGTTTCTGGTGTATCTAGGTGAAAACGACTTTTCACCTATACGCCATCTCTACAAAAGCCTCATCAGAATTCTTACAAATTACCAATGTGCATACCATGAATCGTGAATTGCGACAAACCTTGAGGGACTTGTGGCTGGCTGCTGTTTTGCCATTTATGCAGATTGCAGAGCCCACATGCATGGACCAAGGCCTTCAAACTGGTGGTCTGCTATATGACCTCTCCTCAGAGAACAACATCTGAGATATCAAAGCCCCTGCCCTATCTATTATATTACTAGGATCTTGAGTTGAATATAGTCCATGTATATAGGCAAATAAAAGAATAAAATTGCTATCCTTCAACAATGGAGAAGGGGGTGTGCCCTAGTAGTTGTTTTCTCCTTCACTCCATAGATTCAATCATTGAACGCATAGATGAAATCATCCATAGATTGCGATCACTACTGTATTGGGCAAGTGTCGTTTACATGTCATGTCCAGAACAAGTGAAATGCGTTAACCATGTGAAAATCTAGTTTACCTAAAAAAAAGCCCCGCCCTTGTCATGTCTAAGGGATCTTTGATGAATGTCCAATTGTCAACAACGAGTAGAAATGCGATTAAGTTGGTTTAGTGCTTATTGAACCAAAGAAAAATATATCGGCATATGACAAGCATACAGTCAATCCCTTTTAAATATCAATTTATTATTGATTAATATTTCAAGTAGTCCAATCCAAGGTGATTTCAACTAAATAAGTGAAGCGTAAGATTCATCCTAATCCTTCCGTTTCTTCATTACTAGATAATAATAATAATCCGTTTTATTTGCCCTTTCCAGAAAATGTCCGACAAATGCTTCAAGAAATGCATTACAAAACCAGGAACCTCGCTAGATAGCTCTGAAACAGTAAGTTGAAATTTATGAATCCAGATACCCCACAATTAAGCTAACGTTTAGTCATATCTAGAAATCAGGGGTAGACAATTTTATTTTCCACCCCTATAATACAGTAGAATGCTAGTAGGTGCGATGTATCTTTGGTCAAATAGCTGTCCTAAAGTACACATGTACATTATGCTGGAATAGATATGAAGCAATGAAATGGTATCTTAAGTTTTTAATGCTAGAGTAGAGTAGTCAGGTATCGGTTTATAATAAGCACATGCTTAACCTCACTCAAATTGCATCCATTCCAGAAATGCATCGCGATGTGCATGGACAGATACATGGATTCATGGAACTTGGTGTCACGAGCCTATACCACAAGGCTTCAGAAGGAACGCACAAAGATGGGATAAATTATGTAAAAAGACTCTTAGGAACATTCTGTAAATGAGAAAATGTATGAATGTAGTATACTTGAGGAATTATTCCATATTCTTTGATGTTTTCCAGTAGCCCTTGTTTTGTGCTTTTGTTGAAAAAGATTATGGATATATTATAAAGTCGTATTGAATAGGTGTTTCTTTTTTTTTTCGTGACCATTGTGCTTTTCACACATAACAACCATTGCATCTATTCTACCATTGATTTATGCTCTTATATACCGTGAGTGACGGTTGATCATTCTGTATGATCCATACAAAGTTGTATATAGCTAATGGATCCCTCCAGTTTATCTGCAGAATAAAATGGTTAAATATTTATAGAAGTCTTTGGTAGTTATATTTAATTTGTTTGCTCATACCTAGCACATACATGTATCAGGATTGCTCCTCTATTTAATTTATGATCATAAAGATAATATATTTATAAATGCATTACGATTATTATAAAAATGTATTAAATCTCCCTAGTATATGTGACTGATAGACTATTGTTATGAAAAGGTATTAGAATTAACCACAGCTTCCTGGTGGGGCCAGATGAGGGCGAAGTCCAAGTCGCCCTACCAGAAAGCTGTGGTTAATCCTACTTACCTTTTCATAATCGTTGTCTATCTGACTTAACCTTCGGTATTCAATATACCCAAGGTGAGAAGCCTTTGTCTCAGCCGTCCACCGTGGGTTAAATTGCTCTATCATGAAATTATTCTGCAAGGCGCAGTATAAAGCTTTCCACTTCCAGTATAGAATTTTACAGAATGCAGAGCGGCCTGATTGGTTCACCCAGTTAACACTAGAGTGTGGAGTGGCGCCCCATATAATAGAGTAGTTTACACCAGGGGCACACCAACCATCAAGCATGGCACCACGTGGCTTGGCCTACTAGCCTCCTTTTAGAGATAAATCTCACAGCAAGGGACGGACATCATACACATTACACATAAATGCAAGGTACCTTGTGGGTTTCTGTTTACCGGGTGTCGACATATAGCATCATCACATAAGTAGAATTGAATAATATTACTTAAGATATTAAGTATAGTGGCCCAAACTGCCAATTAATGACATTATTTGGTAACAACATTGAATACACTACGGGCCTATATGTTGTTTTAAATCTGACAATGGTGACTTTGAGGGCAAGTCATAGCAAATAATTGGGGAGCAGCAACAGGGCGCAGTTTTACACATATATTAAACTAGCACTATATACGTTTTGGACACCAGGGGGAACCACTGCAACTGCCCCTATTTGATCAACCTGGTCTCAGAATCCGCGACCGCAGGTCATGGACTCTGGTCCTTTACGCCATGCATGATGGGAAGGGCAGTAAAATAGTCCCTAATAATGGAGATAACCACCAGCTGGGGGTGCAGGCAGAATGGTGCTGCTGTTGGTGGTGGTCTCAGCGAAGGAAATCCTTCTACTATATATTTTAATGTAGCGGAAAACGCAATAACAGCTACCAGGACATTAACAATTTCTGAAAATCACCCTTGACCTGAAAGATACATCTTTCCTACAAAACATTTCAAACCAAAATTAGCTACTGACCACGGAAAATTTGAACACTGGTCTGTAGCGTAAAACCACCAGAATTTCGCCTGAATTTGCACTGAATAATTTGCATTTTCACTGATCCCCAATCTAGCCTTTGAAAAAAATGTAAACTCACTGAGAATCCCTTTCCTATTATTTGATTGAAATTGGCAGACATTCAGCAGCATGTGTACAAGTTTTCTTAATATTGGCATCATTTCCAACTTAATTATGTACCATTCAGTGCCCCTGCAGTATTCACTTCTGACCAGAATCAAATATGACTCTCAGTTTTCTGCGGAATTACCCTCACTGAGACCTGATTCCATAAGAAACCATGCACCAATGGTTGACCCAGGGTACCTGGGTCTCTGTGAGACGGTTTTCCAGCCAAAAATGCAGATTGGTCAGCTGAGTTTAAAAGGCTCTGCTGCCTTCCTTATCTCATATATCTGATTTAAATAAAGACATGGCGATAGATTGGAACAAAGTGTATCTCCACCTTATATTTATTTTGTAAAGAAAATAATATTTGTAGCAGAAAAACGCTCTTGAAAAAAAGTCAAAAATACCCCTGAAATCAAGTCTGTGTGAACTAATGCTGAAGATAGGCCAGTGACCTTGAATCCTGACTTTAAAAGAGTCACGTTCACACAGACTTCCTATACCTCCAATGGTGAAGAGCAGGTGAGACGTTTTTATGAGACGCTTTATGGTCATTTAGAGCCTTCCATAAGGGTGCCCTCGGAACCCACGGGCATCAACTTTCGCGCATGTTTTTGTGTGTAGTGCATACAACTTACAGCACAGGCATGTTGAAAACGCTAAAGTTGATGCCCGTGTGTGGGTTAGGGTGGTGGTAGAGTCTTTTTTTTTGTTTTGGTCTGCCAAGTTCCTCTGGTTTTTGACATAGCCCACTGTATCAATAGATCAATATTTATGATACCTATCCTGTTGTGTAAACCATTTTTAAATATTTCCACTAGAAGCCCTGGGTCACTTGTGATGTATATCACACAATCCATCTTTATAACTACAGTCGCGCCCTCTGGAGACCAGGTTGTTATTTGATAAGGCCCCGCTGCCCCTCCCCCTTTGGGTCCGGTTAGCATATATTAAAGGGCACAGGTGCTTGGGCTCACATTCCTTTCATCATGTAATATATCTTAGGCCAGGAATATGACGACTGGTAGGTGAGAGAATCCAAACAGCTTGATGTGGACTGGTCTCAGTCAGTGACGACCTGATCCCTTCCTGGCTATAGGGAAGGTTACATAAAGTTGATTGTTTCTATTTATATGGGAGGTGCGGAGGGCAAGCAAACCAGTGGACTGTGACCCCTAGGTATATGCACCATGAATCGGTCAGTTATAACTTATACTAAAAGCCAAATATGTCTTATATGGGGTAAATATACTGTGGTCGTACTTTATTTCGCTGGGTATATATTTTCGCTATATTCACGGAAATGAAAAATCCGCGAAATTCTTATATGCTACAGTATGGATTAAATACCCGCGAATTAGTCTTTTTTGCCACCTCAGCGAAAATTTACACCCGTGAAAATAAGTACTTTCACAGTAATCGTATACATGTAATATAATTGGAGTGGGCTATGTTCTCTGTAACGCTGTGAAACTAGGTCAAGCCCACTCTTATATAGTCACCCTCTTTTTTTGTGCAGACGTCTTTTCGCTGATCTATTACACCTTGATGAAATATCCTGTCAACTATTTGAGCTATATCATTCTTTTGCAAATCACCTCAGGTATCTGTATCTGTCAAAAAAAATGGGGGGAAAAGAAGTTATATCACCTAAGATAAGAGATTTCTTAGAAAAACTGAAAAAAAACTTCTGATTCTGCCAAAAAAAAGTGAACATTTGGAGAACCTAATTTTCGACATGATTTCAGTACTGTACCATTTCAATTATTGTTCTGTTGTATTCCCTACTAAAAATGGTGATAACTCCTGTTCTTACTTTCATGAAAATATTTTGCATTAAAACAATATTTTGTTGTAAAGTTGGCGTTTTTTCACTAAGATTTAGGCACAGGCATAGGCACTGCGCAGGGCCTTGAGTGGCCGTGACCCCGGGGGGGCCACTCTCTAAATTATGGATACCATGTGCGTAAATCAGTCTAAATTTGACCCCCTTATGGCGGGGGAAAATTCCACCAAAACACCCCCCTATTGGCGGGATTACCCCCTAAAATGGGGAAAAAACATACCCCTTTTAGTCGGACACCACCCTAAAGACGCAAAATTTGGACCCCTTTTATCGGGATACCCAAAATGGTTAAAAAGTAGACCCCTTATAGTGGGATATCCCCCTAAATTGGCCAAAACTGGACCCCTTTTTAGCGGGATACCACCCTAAATATGGGCCAAATTCCTTCAAAATATACCCCTTTTTACAGGAACTTTTGGACATATTGCTTGGATATTTTGGGCCCAAAAACATACCCCTTTTGCCCCAAAATGGCCCAAAAGTGGGACCCAAAAAGGACCCCTTTCCCGGGATTTTGTGTATGCACATAGTTACTATAGATGGTATAGGGAGTGGCCCCCCCCGGGGCGGTGACTGAAATCAACATGTGTGGTGCGGATTTGGAGTGTTTTCTTCACCTCTGGCGCCCGGCCACCTCTGTGCTCTGATAGCTATTACCGTAAAACCTCGCCTATAGGTCGACCTCACTTATAGGTCGAATTGGAATTTTGAGGGAAAAAATCGACCTATAGCAAAATACATTGAACTTTAGGAAAACCCCACTTATAGGTCGAATTGGAGTTTGAGATTTTTGGGGGGGGGGGGCAAACCCCACCCTAAACCCCCCTAGAGAAGCTTTTCCCGAGGCCAAAATGACTATTATTTCTGGTATCTTGCCCTTTAGACAGCCCCCTACTTCTTGCACAAAGGGATTTGGGTTTACAGGGATAATAATCTCAGAAAAAAAGGTATGTTTTCCAGTATTAAGAATGAAGGTTTTTCGGGCTCTTTAAATGCTTTACCATTTTTCAAAACCCCACCTATAGGTCGAATTGGACTTTTGGCAAGAAAAATCGACCTATAGCAAAAATTAATTCCAAATAAAAATCGACCTATAAGCGAGGTTTTACGGTAGCTGCTATTGTCTAGCCTACCACCACCACAACGACCTATGGTGCGGATTTGGAGTGTTTTCTTCACCTCTGGCGCCCAGCCACCTCTGTACTCTGATAGCTATTGTCTACCAACACCACAACGACCTATGGTGCGGATTTGGAGTGTTTTCTTCACCTCTGGCGCCCAGCAACGGAGGCACAAAGTCACCACATGTTATAGTTCTATAGCGACTTAGCCCACTCCTTTAGTTAACATTAGTGTTACTCTATAATAGCTGTAGTTTTAAACCACTATATATTTTTGTGTATGGTGAAAGCTGGGGATTTATCACAACCCAGGACAACTAAGAAGAAAGTTATGCCCTTGGTGTGTGGCTATCATGGTGAGTTTACCTGACCTTGTGTAGGCTGTCTTTGCCAACACTGTGCAGGCAGTGGTGCGTGACCTGCCTGTGGTCTGGCTGTTTTCGTAAATCCAAGGAGGCACAGGTGGTGGTAGCATGTTTAAACTACATTATAAGGGCACACTACTTCAACTACACAGCGATGCATTTATGCATCATTACTCCTTACGACGCAGTGATAAACTCTTGCATCATGACTCTTGAACACTAACCTTTAAGGATGACACACTGCTACAAGTCACAACTACGCAGTGATACACTCTTGCATCATGACTCTTGAACACTAACATTTAAATATGGCACACTGCTACAACTACACAGTGATACACCAATGCATCAGGACTCTTGAACACTAACCCTTTAAGGGTGACACACTGTTACAACTACACCGTGATACACTCATGCATCAGGACTCTTGAACACTAACTAGTGCTTCAACTACCCACTGATGTATTTATGCATCATAACGCCTGTACAGTAACCCTTTATGGACAGCATACTGCTTCAACTACACCCTGATGCATTTGTGCATCATGACTTCTGTATACTTACCCTTTAAGGATAGCACACTGCTTCAACTTCACAGTGATGCATTTATGCATCATGACTTCTGTATACTAACCCTTTAGGGAAAGCACACTGCTTCAACTACACACTGATGCATTCATGCATCATGACTTCTATGCACTAACCTTTTAGGGACAGCACACTGCTTCAACTACACACTGATGCATCATGACTCCTATACACTAATCCTTTAGGGACAGCACACTACTTCAACTACACCCGATGCATTTGTGCATCATGACTCCTGTATACTAACCCTTTAGGGACAGCACACTGCTTCAACTATACAACTATACTAGACTCCTGTACACTAACCCTTTAGGGATAGCACATTGCTTCAACTATACAGTGATGCATTCATGCATCATGACTCCTGTATGCTAAACCTTTAGGGACAGCACACTGCTTCAACTTCACACTGATGCATTTATGCATCATGATTCCTATGCACTCACCCTTTTAGGCACAGCACACTGCTTCAACTAGACACTGATGCATTCATGTATCAAGAGTCCTGTACACTAATAAAAAGCCGGTCACCACACCTATGGTGTGGACATCCTAGATCTAAACCATTGCATCCTAGTTGTTGATTACTGGGGTTGGGGGGGGGGGGTGAAATCACGTGCGGAGGCGTGAATTTTTAAGCCACCCCCCCCCCCCTCAAAGGCATGTAGAATGATTTGCACCCCCCCCCCCCCGCCAAAGACGGTGAAATTCCCCCCCCCCCTTTGAACTATAGGCCCAGTAATGCACTGGGGTCAGAAGTTTTTATGCCCTCTCCCCTCCTCCTCAGAAAGGGTTGACATTTTTTACAAACCCTCCACCCCCACCCCCATAACTAATAAATGAGCACTCCCCAAAGCATAGGGCACAAGATGGATGCACTCTGGCGGGGACACTGCCCCTTTAATTAGCGGCCTACAGTATAGAGGTGAATACCAGGTGCAGGATACTATGGAGGGGGAGATACTTATGACTAAGGGGAAGGGTGGGAGGTTGCTCTGTATGAGTCACCGTGTCACGAAGTGATACAGGGCTCTGGTCTGGCTATGGCCTGAAACCCAGAATGGGTAGATTTCCAACTTTCACCTCCTCAAAATCAGTATGCAAACATGACATGGAATAACCTGTGGCCATTCTGGCATCTGTAGATACTCTTCTTTACACTTCCCTCGTTATTGACTCAGGGTTTAATTAACCCTGAGTAATATACACCTACCAATTTTGCATTTTAAGACAATTTTGTGACATAGGAGAATCATTGTATTTCGGTTATCATTCGAGATAGAGAAATGCGGAAAAAAGCATGAGATAGGCAAGATCGGGGGACAGCATTTTCCTCAATTTTTTTTCTAAAAATCTTGATTTTTCTTAAAGATATTGAGCTGCGATCTTCACCAATTTAATTCTCTCTTTAGCTATTATGGAAATGTACTAAAAAAAAAGCTACCACCCTCTTCGGACACCCATAGACTTCAAGGCATAAGTGTTTTCAGCAGAAGATAGAAATGACATTTTGAGCGTATTTCTCTCTTTCTACCTAACCCCCAAAGCGGGCAAAAACTGGGCACATTCTACCGCCAGGACCTATGCAACAAGTCACATCCACTCTATATCTATATGTTAACAGATAGCGGTTATGATACAGATAGCGGTTGTACACCAGGAGCGGGGGACAGGGGATGGACGGCAAAGGCATGGACGCGTAGCACACGCCGCCCCGCAGCCGACCGACACCTGCTCACCTACAGCCGCCACCTGGAATTCGATTATATATGACTTCCAATATATGAAATTAGGGTAGCTTTTTCTGGCGATTACGATTCTGCCGTCAGAAATGAGAAATAAAGTATTGTATTCAAATTAGATCACTCATTCGAATTCATTTCTGATGCCAGAATTGACAGATTACCCTGAGTCATCTGTGAGGCCACTCACATGCTCAATTTTTTCCAGATGTTATGTTGACAAAAGTGTCATTTTCGGGCAGATGTAATCCGCAAGTGTGTTCTTTTTTTGTTGACAAGTAAATCCATGCCAGGAAGTATGTCTGAACATGTGCAAAGGGAAGTGCTGCCTAGAATGGATCTACCAGCCTGCCTACTACCTCAGGCCACCCCTTCCAAAGAACACGCTTCAGCAAAACTTAGCTTGGAGGTTTGTGGAGAGGCAGGGATGACTTCCTTGTACATGGAAAGGATACTTAGGCCAAAAAGAGTAGCCCACACCCACAAGTAGCCCATTCATAAGTTACCCATCCCCAAGTAGCCCATTCCCAAGTAGTCCAACTACAAGTAGCCCACACTCACTAGTAGCCCATCCACAAGTACCCCATTCACAAGTAGCTAGCCCACAAGTAGAAGTCTGCAGAGCAAACACTGAAAATCCATCCATGTTGCTTTGCAATGTTACGGGGAGCCAGAGTCTGCCGCACGCCAAGTGAGATACCAGTGATTTTCCTCCGATATTGTGAGCTGACCAATCACAGCGCTTGTACGTCTGCACCGTCGCCAATGAGTGCTGACGTGACATTGGTATGCGGGAGACTCTGGCTCCAGGAACGTCCTTCAGGGAAGTGTATGATTTGCGAATGTTTGCTCTGGAGAGTAGACCACAAGTAGCCCACCTCAAGTAGCCCAACCAGAAGTAGTCCGACCACAAATAGCCCACCCACATGAGCCCACAATCACTGGTAGGCCATGTACAAGTAGCCAACCCCAAGAAGCCCATCCTTAAATAACCCACCACAAGTAGCTCATCCTCAAGTAGCCCAACCACAAGTAGCCCATCCCCAATATCCCCAAATATCCCCCCCAGAAATAGGGGGAGGGGGTGCTTCCAAAATGTATGTACACATTTTTTCCAGATAATAGACCCCCAACCCACCATGTTGCATTATGTAGGCCTACACATTATGGGACCCCCCCTCCCCCCGTTTAGTACATACTCATTTCCTGATTGTTTATTTCTTTCTGCTATTGTATTGGGCTTTTTCGCTAAAAATGGGTGACATTTTTCTGCTCCCCTTGCCCCTCTCCCCTCTTGATAGAGGGGGGTCAACATTTCTTACTCCCTCCCAGATCCACCCCCCCCGTGATAGATAAGGAACACTCATCTTACTAAATTCAAGTTTAATTGACTCAGGGTCCATACCCTGAGGCATATACGACGCTTGCCAAATCCTGTAAGACGCTTTTCAACCATTTTAAAATCAATATTACTCAGTTTCTATTACAGTTGGAACAAATACAAGAAGTTAATAATATACAGCAGTCCAACATTATAGCACTCCAATGCACTATATAGATATATATCTAAAACTGGACATCGACATCCATGTATGCCACCATACTTTCAATGTAATCTCGAATTGCAGTTGCAGTAATTTGATACTAATAAAAAAAATTCTATTCTATTTTTCTTTCATGATCATTTGGCACCCCATAGGTTTAGGATGGCCACCATTCATTGAATGCCACAATGCTTTAAATGTAATCTTGAAATGTAGTTGCATTAATTTTATACTGTTAAAAAAATCCAATTTAGTTGTTTTTTTCGTGAAGAGTTGGCACCCCATAGGTTCAAGATGGCCACCAGTCATTGAATGCCATAATGCTTAAATGCAATCTTGAATTGCAGTTGAATTAATTTGATTTAAAAAAAAAAACACTCCTTTTTTTCTTTCATGAACAGTTGGCACCCCATACATTCAAGATGGTTACCAGTCATTGCATGCCACAATGCTTTAAGTGCAATCACAAATTGTAGTTGCATTAATCTGATACTAATAAAAAAAACTAATTCTTTTTTTTTTTAATTCATGAACAGTTGGCACCCCATATATCTAAGATGACTACCATTCATTGAATGCCCCGATGCTTGAAATGCAATCTTGAATTGTAGTTGCATCAATTTAATGCTAATAATAAACAAATTCTCATCGATTTTTCTTTTATGAATAGTTGGCACCCCATAAGGTGGCTACCATTCATATTAATGCAAATACAATGCGTTAAGTGCTATCATGAATTGTAGTTACAATTAATCTGATCTACAAAAAAAAAAGAATTCTATTTGATTTTTCTTTCATGAACAGTTGGCACCCCATAAATTGAAAATGCACCCAGCACCCAGGTCAACGGCTATATACGGACAAGTGTACCTCCCCTGCCTGTTCTCCTTCAATGCAGAGTGAAGAGGGTGGGAGGGGGTGACCATCAACAGTGCATAAACACTTTGATTGGATGACAATGCAGTTTTTATATTACAACCCTAAATTTGTGCAACGAAAATCATCAAGAAATACAAAGTATTTTTTCCAAAGAATAGCTTTTCTAGAATGGCTCGATACTCAGAAATCCTACTGCGAATAAAAAAAAGTCAAATTCTGATTCTAAACACCTGAAAAGTGAGAAATGCTGGCGTTCACAGTTTATGTAGGAAATGTACTAAAAACACCAAAAATATGCATTAAAACCCTGATTTTCTCAAAAACTGTTCAGTAGGATTTTTTCCTAACTGAGGTTCCAGTGTTTTCTACCCTCATATTACACATTGGCATAGAGAATATGTGTATAGGCAAGGGGAAAGGGATATCCAATGAAAATGTCAACTTTAAAATTTATATCATAAGCTTTCCAGTGATATATTACACAAGAAGATATCATTTCTAGTTTTTGAGCAATGACTGGATGAATATGGGTGGGCATTGCCCTATCCAAAACCCCAATAAGCTCCAAGTCCCTTAGTTTCCTAGATATCTCTATGTAATTAGCATAATTAGAATAATTAGAAAATGATCATACATTTTTATCCTATAGGCCATAGATTTTGATCTAGAAATGATAATTCTATTCTGTTTTGACAATAGTAATCCCAATGAATCATTTTATCAATGATCTACTTAATCTTTTAATTTAGAATGAAAATCACGTTTCCATGGCAACACATATCAACAAAGACACACATTTAGGCTCTAAAACGTTCTTTTTACGTTCCAAATATGGAAGCTTTTCACCAAAAATGGAATGTTTTATGTAATCCTATTGAATTCTCCAGAAAAAAGTACCCAAGAGCTATTTTTAGCCTAGTTCTTTCATTTTAGGCCATAGTGGCGCCCCCTGGTGGCTAAAATCGGAACTAATCCCGCGGGGACCATCCTTTCTGCTTGGCTGCTCACATATATTGGCACCTAGTCAGGATTTTGCCCTAGAAGCAATCTGTGAGGCAAAAAACAGCCAAAATGAGCCACTGGTCTGAAGTATAAAACTGGGCATCGATCACTATAGAGCTACAAAGAGAGAGAATCGATGTCCAGTAATTAAGGGCAAGATCGGGGGACAAATGTTTCCTTCGAAAAAATGTTCAATATGTCTTTCCTTCTGTCTGCAATTCACCTGCGATCTTTGCCTATTATTTCTCTCTTTTTCTTAAACTCTTAAGTACTGTTAAATGACTACCCTCTATATGAACTCTGCATAGGCTTCAAGGTTAAAACAAAGTTTGCAACAGAGAGAAATGCTATTCTGATCCAAAAAGTACAACACTTCTATCATTATAGGCTGAATGTTCCATCTAATATATGAAAATACCATCTAATTCAGCTGACATGCCCTCTATAGCATTTAAAGAATTTAAATTAAATTTATTTCATACCCTATCCATACCAAACAGAACGATGACCCTTAGTTCTCGTACCACCCGTCTTCTACATGGTGGCGCCACAAGTATTTTATTTCCACCTGTGGTACTGCTGCTACTCACAAGGGGGTGTGTTGGTTGGACAGAGGATTAGTATACCTGCATTTCACAAGGCGGCTCTGTGTCGTCACCTATTGCCGCACTATGTACGTCACAGTTGGTAGGTGGTACATGCCCGCAGCCGGCGACTGTCGCCCACACCCACCTGCACACCCACATCCACCTGCTCTCCCACACGCACCTGCTCACCCACACCCACCTGCTGGCCTGAAATTGAATAACATACATGTATGACACATGACTTGAGGGTACCTTTAAACAAGGAATTCATTTCTGATGCCAGAATTGACCAATAAATAAGTATAAGGGACTACTATATCCAACTGCACATGATAAGCTACAAACCCAGGTTTGTCGAAATGGTGTTAAACATCCATTACTCATTCACACACCCAGCTTACCCTGAGTCATCTGTAAAATATAGCACAAAGAAAGTATTATCAGTTTTACATATCTAGCATAGTCTTAAAGTGCATACCTCTAAACTACTGTAAATTCCTTCTCCAGATGTCTTTGACCAGAGAAGTTCCCCTGCGACAGGGAGAGTGTGCCTTATTGGTGGTGGATATGCAGAATTACACTGCTCTGCCAGGCCGAGGCTGCCGTAGTGACATCGATCCTGAAAACATGACCTCAAAACAGAGGTACATCTTCGACAGAATAAGTACAATCACCGTGCCAGCTACACAGAAGCTCCTCTCGGCATTCCGAAAATCCAAATCAGAAGTTATCTTCACCTGCATTGAAAGCCTGACAAAAGATGGCAGGGACCAGAGTTTGGATTACAAAGTTAGTGGTCTGTTTGTCCCGAAGGGCAGCCCGGATGCCCAGGTCATTGACCAGTTGGCACCAGAGGGAGATGAGATGGTGATCCCAAAGACCTCTTGTAGCGTCTTCTGCAGCACTAACATTGAATATGTACTCAGGAACATAGGTATGGATGATATTGAATAAATATGTATAGACCTATAATAATTACTTCCATAGTTTTCTCTCGTTCTGAAACGTTATAAATAAAGACAAACATAAATTTTAATTGTAAATGATATTAAGTATACCATAAAAGTATGCCATTTGCATCTAGGTATACATGCGGGCCCACCATATATATATACATACATTGTAGTTAAAGTTCACATTAGTTAAAACGTGCACCGCGTGTTCACTCTAAACCTTCGAAACGTATATGCACCACTTCCATCAGTAATAGTATCGTGTCCACTATATCATTTATTAGACTGTTTGGCACCGACAGACCCGTTTTGTCGGCTCTAAAACGTGCTCAAACTGTCTTATAAATGCTAGTGGACACGGGCCTAATGAGACATGTATACACATACTGGATGTCTGTTTTATAATTGAATCTTCAGGTATCACCCAAGTGGTCATAGTGGGCATCTTGACCAACCAGTGTGTGGAGTCGGCGGTGAGGGATGCAGCGGACAAGGGCTTCTGGGTGACCTTGGTGGAGGAGGCATGTGCAGCCAACTCCCAGCAGGAGCACGACGCAGCTCTACACAACATGAAGGGTTTTGCTAGAATTGTGACCCCAGCCCAGGTGGAGGCAGAGCTCATGTCCTTCAAAAATTAATACAAAATAGTATAGTCATAGCTGGGCCATATCTAGGGCCATAACATATGATGACATAGCCTTAATTTTCCATGTGGCTGTGCTTTTTATGTACATGACATGATATATTTGCTAAAGAGGGCACATCCGGGGTTCTTTTTATTACTCAGAGATTTGTAAGAGGGCACAGTCATGTACTTTTCTTTTAGTGTTAAATACCCGTCAATGTGGGGGAAAAACCTTGATAGTAGTGGAATGCATGCTCTAGACATGTAGCTATACCCCGATATGTTATGGAGAAGTCAACATTTATATGCCTATGTCATTCTTCAATATTCACCAGCCTGCACTGAGTCTTTGCCTTCAAAGAAGACATTTTTCCTATACATTGTATACCCCCGTATAACTGCAATATAACGTTGTGGTGTATTATGACTGTTATAGTGCACCTAGTTGAAGGAAATAAAATGACTGTCCCATATTAGACTCTGATGTTTCAAATATCTGCAATTAAATGCCAGAATAAGTGACATTTTGCATGTGGGCACCTAATAAGAGTAAGGGGCCACCTAAGCTAAGTACGTTACAGACAAATTTCCCCATGCAGTATTGGCTACTAAAATATTATGCCTGTGCTAACCCCGCCATTCCTCTTAATACTTAAATAAACAGTTGAATCAAAGCTAGTCGGCCAGGCAATTTAATATCGGCGTTGACCTGGGGTCATGTGGGAATCTTTCTCAAGGGGCCCGACTTGTAAATTGTGGATGGTAAGCCTAGATATACAGCTATTGTATATGGCCTCTCGTGCTGGACTTAATGTGCGGCTGCGACACTTGTCAGAAGGGCCCGCTCAATTCCACAACACTCAAGAAAATCCCTATTTATGCAGCCAAGCTTGTACTTGATTACTTTATTACATATTGTTGGTAATTTGGTAACGGGCACCTACATACACCTGCATTTAAACCATGAGACTAAATACACTCCATACAATATACATATTGGTATATACCTAGGGCATGTGGCTCGGCCCTCGCCTTATATTAATCGCATTCTGAGTCAGCTTTGTTTAATAGTGCCTGGCTAAGTTGGATCCCTGCTCCTGGGTGCTTGCTCACTGCGGTAATTGCCGGGAGTATGCGGCCTTCATGTGCGGGCGTGTTGAAACACGCGCGCGGCGCTGGAGGGTGGTATGTGGTATGGAGGGGGGACGCGTCGACTCTTTTGCTGTAGAGCGGCGTAACGTCTGCAGGTGGTCGGACGCCCATGGACAAACGCTGCAGCACACCACTATTGAAGTATATTGGAAGGAGCGGCGCCGGGGTAGTACACAGTGGTAAGCATATACATCACTCATATATGTCACAGTATTGTCCATTATACGCCCAGCCATTAGATACTATCAGAGACCAGAGATACTAGAGATCCCAAAGTAGCCTGTCTAGGTGCTGAGGATAACATGTAGGTGATTACAGCTAGATAAGGTGTGTATTATGAATACGCCTCCATGTACCTCGTCTGTCTGTGAACTGTTATCTATGTACCCTGCACATACCATGCACTCACTGACCCAGCTCTTCACAATAGTGTACAATAGATGAGAGAGATACATTCAGTACCCAGTAATAGCCATAGTATAGTTTGTCATCTTGTTCTCCTACATGCACACACAGCTCCCACGACTACACGTATGGGTATGTACATGTGTATCTGTATTCGGCTTACTCTGTGCCTACGGATGCATTTAGCGTACTGTTGGGGCCCTCGGGGAGGGGTGGGTGACATGTCCCCTGCGACTTTTAGCAAATGCCAGGTTTCATGTCTGACTCGTTTATCATAATCGCAATGTACTATGTAGGCTTTCAGGAGCTATATCCCATGCATGTCGAGCTAAAGAAAAATACACATGTATGCCCTATGGCAGGTCCATGTACACCATAATGGTTTTAAGAAAACTGCATGCCACCATATCGAATTTAGTGGTGCATACCCTTACTGTTTGGGCCATGACAAACGAGACCATTCAGTTACTATGGCCGCGCTTTTGTGAATGTTACGGTCCAGTGAAGCCCGGTGGAGCGCATCGTTGCACCTGGTGTCCCCATAATGCGGGGGGGGGGGGGGGGGCTAACGAGGGGGGGGGGGGGCGTAATACCATCTGCCCATGTAGATGTTTATAGTAAATACAGAGATGAGTGACATGTATACATCTGGTTGTGGCTTAAGTTTGTGAGGAAAGTGGGTGTGGCCTGTTATACTGTTAGCCTATATATACGAGACATTTCTCAATATTCCTTAGTGTAAGCTTCTTTATAGGAGATCAATCGTATTGATCGTCTATGCCAATATGGCCATTTATAATGCTGGTCAGGGCGACACCCTGGAGTACAGATGCAAGGTGAGTGCATACCTACACTGACGTGGTACCATATATTTGTGTATGGGTGGGGGTGGTTTCCGGGTTCTCCAAAAGTCGGGGTGCGGGTTATACGTGAGATACGGGAATATACGGTAAATGGGAAAGGGGTACCCATTTGAGGCCTATTAAACTCTTGCTACCCATCCAGCAACAGTCTGAGGGGGAACCGGTCTTTTGAAAGCAGCGCCACACCGCGCGCAGTTATACATTGTAAAGTCAGAATTCTTCACTAAATGTAAAAGCCCCCCGGCCTCTAATCATAGACGGTCGTATTATTTGTGAACGTTCCTAATTTTAGACGACATCATCTGCCATTGTGGCACAGGCGTAATGGTGTCTAACGGTTTGAATGAGTGTGTCTATAGCTGTTATATTGTTAATTTGCATGACAGCTTTTACGTAGGTCGCATATCATATAAATGAAGACCATCATTTGAAGACAAAACCATTAAATACACTGTACATAGGGGCAGCACTATCAATGTGGATATGAGTATGCATATATTGACGTCTCTACAGGCTCAGGGGTATACAGATCAGCTTATGGATACCGCTGATAGACTGCCTAGAGGGAAGAAACCGAGTCATAAAGGGAGTCCAGGCTATATATAAGAGAACCAAGCCTCCCCATGCATGGCTCCCTTTTTTTATACGGTCTGACTCCCTTCTAATGGCTCTGACACCAGTCCAATTATGTCAAACAGAGTCCAGACTCCATGTCAGCTGAGATCCTGAGGCATGGCCTGGACTCTACGGCAGTCATAAAAGGGAGTCATTTCGGAGGCAACACCAGGACTCACATAACTCCCTTCAGAAAGAGAGTACATGTGTAATAAAAAAAGTCATTCTGGAGGCACGCTAGGGCCAAATAAAAAAAAGGTTTTGTTTCAGGTAACATGGGAAGAAACTCTAGGGTCGGTAGGTCGGATTTTTTTGGTTTGTTTAAACTTTTTTTTATAAAAATAATAAAATTTCTTCAAAATTGCATAAAAAAACGTAGGGTCGGCCCTGTTTAGATAGGGTCGGTCGGGTGACCTGAAACAACCCTTTTTTTTGGCCTAGGCCTCCTCTCTTCGGGCCTCTCTTTTGACTTTTCTTTCCCCTGTGTGTACCCAAATGATTGGGGATTTGTTCAGTGGAGCGACATCCCATACTGTGGTTTTTACCTCTTCTTTATATACACCTGGCATGTAGGCAGAGGCTTATATTACATGATCCACAAGGTACAGCCATACTAACAGGTGGACATAATATTATAAGCCAAACATTATCCTTTGTCCGTCTTATGAAACGTGGATGACTTCGAGTAGGCCTACAGTTCTATGCTAACAATTCTATGCCAATAATTCTCATTTGATTCAATTTGTATTTTAGTAGCCTACTTCTATATTTCCTAATTCAACTTCAGTTATGTTAAAAGCTGGGGCACTGGGATTATCAACAGTTGGTTTTGTATTTTGAGGTTGTACTGAAATGTACGCACAGTGAGCAGCCATACAGAAAGGATGCTCCGCGAGGGGGGGGGGGCATTCTATCTGCCTGGCCATGCATAGGATTACTAGACGATGTCTAAAATTAATGCAGGACAGGCATCAGAAATATAACCACATATTTAGATAAGTAGTATTTAGGGTACATTGTAATAGAATATGGGCCTTAGTAGGCCTAGTGACGGTCCTGGGCCTGGGCATAACGCCACTTTTCATAGACTACTAGGCTAATAAAAGCAGCTTCCCCGGGCATTCAATCATCATATCGACGTTACTCCACCGTGTTAATCGCACTCCCCTACAACATGTTTGTATTTGGGGTATTGCAATATGAAACCGATATTCTTTGTACATGAATATGTGAATCACAATCTATGAAATGGTAAGCGATACATCAAGGCCCATATAATCCTATATAGGACATATATACATACATGCAATATGTTTGTCATTGGCTTGTACATTGCACATGTATGTTGAAGTTATGCATATCAGTGTACATGTAGCCTATTTAAAAAGCCCCCCCCCCCTGAAACGATAACATCCATAGACATGTCATAGCACCTATACATATTGCTTGTTTCACGTTTCTTCAGGCCTACAGATGAGACGCTGAGAACAAAGGAAACTTGATTAGCGGCTATTACATTGATGCCTAAGTTGGCCCTAATAGCGGCTTCGCATCATAACCACCACCATGACGAGTGCGTCCAGCCGCGGAGGCTTGGAGCGGGACAGCCAAGTATTCCAACTGCAGCAGGCCGCCCTGTCCGGAGACAAGAGCCGCGTCCGTGGTCTCCTCCTGCACCAAGGGGTGCCGCTGGTGGACGCCGAGACCAAGCGTCTCTGTCTGTACCTGGCCGTGAGTGGCGGCGACCGGATGCTGGCCACGCGCGTCCTGGAGACGGGATATGACGTCAGCTGCAGCCTCACCCGACAAGGCGACACGGCGCTCCATCTAGCGGCGCGCGCCCCCGTCCCGGACCTGCTCCTGTTCAGGCGCCTAGTTCAGCAGACAGCGCGCGCGCCCTCAGGGGTGGACGTTCTAAATAACAATGGAGACACGCCCTTACACGTGGCCTCCATGAAGGGTCACGTGGAGGCGGCAGCCATGTTGCTTTCCTCCAAGGCCAGTGTGAAGGCGCAGAACCGCAGCGGGGACACGGCCCTGCACTGCGCGGTGCGTGCGGAACACACCCGGATGTCGTGTCTGCTGCTGGTGCATGGGGCCGACACCACGTGTGAGAACCACCGGATGGAGCTGCCCATCCTCCTGGCGGCCAAACAACGCCAGGACTACATTCTACGTGTGCTGCTCAACCAAAGGCTGCCTGCTGACCAGCGCGTCCGGAAGGCCCTCACCAAATGCCTGCGGACTGCTGTCCTCAAGGGGGACAGCGAACTGGCCTGCCTGCTCCTCCACAGGGGGGCTTATGTCAATGGGTTGGTCAAGGGACAGGAGAGCGTCCTCCATCTGACCGCCAGTAGAGGAGATAGTGATCTCCTAAAGGTCCTTGTCTCTGCAGGGGTCGACGTCAATGCCATTTCTGATGACGTCACTGCCTTGCACTGTGCCTCCCAGAGAGGTCATGTCGAAGTGGTGGGTATCCTGTTGGTCAATGGAGCCGTCGTTAATACCACCACCGACGACCTGTCCCTGTCGCTCACGGCACTCCACCTGGCAACGGCTGGTAGACACAGGTTTGTTGGCTTAACTATCACCATTAACCCTTTAAGGGCAGATGTCGCTATTAAAATGATTATATTTGTCGTCATGATGCACCGATGCAGCACTAGGTCACCTGTGATTAAAATCACACAATCTATCTTTAATTACAGGCGCTTAACCCACGGTGAAAGGTTAGGGAAAAATTTCACACCTTGGTTATATTGTATACTCGGTGTACCCTGACATAACTGAAGCTTGAGTAAGATACACCCCTCGTATGACAAATATGACCTATAAAGGCACCGGCCAGTCTGTCGTGGCTATTTTGACATACCAGTACTCGTGGGGTATCTTTTACTTAGGCCACTCAAAAACAAAGCGGTTTCTCATCACCAAGGTCTTAGCAATCTGACGAGGGAGTTTTTTTTGTGGTTTTTTGTGTTTTTTTTTGCTCGCAGGCTAAAATGTATAGGATTATTTACATTTTCCGTGACCAAATTTCACATATCATTTGTTGAGAATTAGTTGATATTTAAAAGTGGAGAAAATCTGAGTTATTTCTATACCACTGCATTGCTGGCATTATTAGCTTTAATTTGATACCAAATATGACAATCTTTGTCCATTTTTATCACTTTTTCATCAAAAATTGGCAATAAAAAAAACGTTTTCTTTAAAACCTGATTTTTATGATGTGCGCGGTGATGAGAAACCTTTTTTTTTTAAGTGGCCATACCCGGGGTAGCTACATTCTAGGCGTTTATTACTTTGTTGTGCATCTATACGATAAGATAGTCTAATGTTGTTCCTTCTCTTTCCCTCTCATAATATAGGCGTGTCGTGGAGGAGTTATGTCGTTTCGGTAGTGATGCCAATGCACGTGATAGCACTGGGAACACTCCACTGCACACTGCCGCCGCCCTCTCTCCTCCAGGGGAAGACGTGTATGATGTGTACAGAGACCCTCCAGACCCCATCCTCCACTGCCTCCTCCAGGCTGGGGCTGACCCCACTATCCGTAACAGAGAGGGCGACATGCCACACCACCTAGCGGCGCATGCTGCAAACACCAGTCACCTGCATCATCTGACGTTAGCTGGTGGTGCCACTACCCTACACGTCAATGACGGATATGGTGAGACTGCTGTCTCTGCTGTGACGGCTCTCAGGAGAACTGACCTGTTCCTTCTGCTACTAGCCCATGGTGCCAAACCGAAAATGCCAAGCAGGAACGAGAACAGTGAGATCTTCCTGGATATATTAGACAGGGCCTTGTTGGTTTACCAGGCCATTCTCAATTCTGGGAATCTCAACGTCAACGATCACAGACAATACTGCTCCAATGTACATAAGCTTCTAGGACAAACAAAATCGGCATTTTATTCCGTTTTAGCATCATCACCATATGGAAGCCAACAGTTGACGCTTAAGGGTATTGTCCGATTGTATATACGGCGGCATTTGTTATATGGATGTGGGGTCACTAGGCTGTGGCAATCCATATGTTCACTGAACATTCCGTCACTCCTAGAACGATACCTCTTACTTCAGGATTATGTAGAATCATTAAAGCATATTACTTGAAATTGTCTAGTTTGTCATTCATCCACAATAGAGGGGATCTATACTTGTAAAGGTTTTAGAAGTCACTCAGGAATTTTGAAAAAGGGGGAGTGGCAGGCCACTATCTAAAATCCCCCCAAAATATCTACATTTAAAAAACTCTAATTTCGGCTTTAAAAGGAGGGTTGGGGTCGTACGCCGAATCTGCCCCCGATGCTTCTATTAAAAACACATATTCAAAGGTCCGAGTATACCTATGGTCCCCCTCTTTTTTTTTTCCTTTTCTTACATTTCTTTTGCTATTTTTCGTTATTTACAGTTTGTAAATCGGACAACTAATGAGGATTTTGGGGTTAAAAAGACCCTACATCCAGGCCTAGTGGGAACGGGAAAATTACTTCTTGTCCCAATGAATCACTACCACCGACTGGCCTTGACAAGGCCTGCTGCTGTATATATCTTAATCCAGGCCTAAAAATGAGATGAAAAATGAAAAGAATACATTGACCTCAGCACCACTGTCTTTGCTCGCACAGTCCGGTTTCTGCCTTCATGTACTGCGCCGAGTAAAGTATACCATGTTCATTCAATGGGGAACAGCCAACTCGATTGTAGATTGTACTTAGGGTGATCATTAGCCGAGGTTTTACCAAAGAGAGTGCATACAAAGATGTGAATCAGAAAGTAAGTAGCAGGTTTTTAAGTTCTCCCAATTAAAAATCCATTTTCTATGCTTTAAATCACAGGGTAATTTTCCACAATGGCGTCATAACTCAGCCCTCTATGGTGGAGGTAGGGGGAAGCCAGGGTGAAAAATAGGGCCCCAGACAGATTGACAAATCGACAAGAGCCTGTTCAACCATGCATTGGTACAAGTGACAAGACCCATTTCTTACAATTAACAAGTGACATTGGAATTTCTTAAAATCTTAAGGGCTGGTAACAAGACTCATTCCTTAATTAAAACCAACAAGGGACATTTCATGGAGTTGGCAGCAGCTGCACTGAAAATAAATGCAAGTAGAACTCAATTACCCAGACTTGGGTGTGAACTCTGCTACAGAAGGTGAAATGTGAAATAATTTGATATTCATATAAAATCCTGAATGTAATCTGCCATGATACAATATAACGAAATAATATCTCAGGAATTGACACTTCTTATAATGATGTGTTGTTTTCTATTGAGGTAATGGCTGACACAGCTCCATATGTTATTGTTATAACTATACAGGGTAGCGCACGCCCAACTTCATGTACGGCCCTCTCAAATGTTAAGACATACTTTTCATATTATTTTATTAGCTAAACCACTCCACTGCTTCCTACACTTTTCAAACCTGAACTCCACAATGAGTTCTCACACTGACTGGTGTCATTACATTGCTGACTGCTGTCAGCATAACGACAAGAGGAGACCAAGATGGACTGCAGAATCAATGCACTGCGTCCAGCTGTCATTTTGTTTTTACATCAGAATCAACTTCAATAATCAAGTCACCGGTACAAATGTACCATATGGGGAGGGATTGATGCATCATGGATCTACAAATTAGAAGTACATCTCATTCATTATTAAGTACCTAAACGATTACAGAGTCCCAGTTATGAAAGGTATCATGGTTGCCCATCTGAACACTGATAATAAAACCTATAGTCAGTACTGACTATACCATCATATTTTGACCCCCGTAGTCAGGCGACTATACAACTTAGTCACATATTAGTCATGAAGATAGTCAGGAGTGACTTTATGTGGATCACATAAATTGATGATGTATGCACAGGATGGAATGTGTGCACAGAAAACAGTTAGGATTCAAATTTGAATGGTCCATGGACTTCAGGTAGGCACATCCTCTCCTAAACCACTCTTCTATGAATATCCATGCTTGTTATATGTTATGTTACAGTTGACTATGACAACTTAAGATGTTATAGGGTGCATGAGTTTCCCTCCTTGTTATCTGTTATGTTACAGTTGACTATGACAACTTAAGATGTTATAGGGTGCATGAGTTCTCATGTTTGATAGATTTCTTTTTTTTTAACAACATTTCAACTTTATTTCTCTCATATGATCCGAGTGAAGTTTTTACAATGTATGACATACATGTGCTCCTCCAGACTGGTAACTCATTATAAGGAGTATATATTGCATACGCGTTTACCGGTACTCAATGATAACTCGATTGAGAAATAAAGTTATGGAAAGGGCTTATCAACAGATAATATTATGCCCTTACCAGGGGTAGACACTAACTTTTTCAGCTGTGGGCCTAAATTACTTAGGGATAGTATTTAGCATCACCTCTTTGACTTTGTCTTTATAATCGCATTGGATGTTTAATGACCTAAGATCAGCAGTTTGCTCATTCCAAAGCCTAGCGCATATCACTTCTGGACATTTTTCATATGCTGCAGAATGGATCGTCTCATACATTAACAGGGGTGCAACATTCGCACGAGTTGGCCTAACCACATTCTGTAAATACAGACCACCACTATGAACTCTCTTAAAAGCTAACAACTTAGTGTGGTAAGTTCTACGATCGCTTAGTATGGGTAGGTTCGCAAGACGATGTACATCAACTGAAGGGGTTAATATATTTAAACCCAGACATGTTTTTAAACATTTATTCTGTTTCCTTTGTAACAAGGCTAATAAGTCTATGTTTGCAGCTCCATATAATATGTCGGCATAGTCTATAAGAGGCAGTACATACGTAATATAAACCCTTAACAGAATTTTACTTGACATCATTTTACTTAGATAATACAGCATTAACCCTTTCCCTGCTGCTTCACTATTGAAAAATTGTTCTCAACCACCGGGGACATTGCAGATGAATATGTCCTACTAAAACCGGCACTACACTACAGATACTGCCCCAGTACTGCATATATGCAGTATCGGTTTTTGGGTACTAAAATACAGTACTGCATATATGCAGTATCGGTTTTACAGTGGTACTGCATATATGCAGTATCGGCAGGGAAAGGGTTAATGATTTAAACTTGATATCTTTTATTAAATCCTTGATATGCAGGGAAAAATTTAGCTCCTGATCTAGAATAATGCCCAAATATTTATATGAAATGACCTGTTTGAGTACAGTATCTTTCAACTTTACCGTGGGCTTTGGCAGGCGTTTGAGTGTCGACGCTGCTGCAAAAACCATTACTTTTGTTTTCGATTCATTAACAGATAATTTATTTTTGCTAGACCAACTGGAAAATAGACTCAAGGCCTTGTTTAGATCTCGTTCTAGTAGCTTGAAGTCTTTACCTGATACATACAAGACAGAATCATCCGCATATAACATAGTCTTATGCTGATCAGTAGGTAAAATACAGTCATTTATGTACAATAAAAAGAACAACGGGCCCAATATGGAACCCTGTGGGACACCGCAAGACAAGCCAACTTCACTAGACTTAACATTATTAGCATTTGTGACTTGTTTCCTATTTTTCAAATAATTTTTTACTAAGTCCAAATTTTTGCCTCGGATCCCGTAAAACCCCAATTTTTCTAATAAAATTTGGAAATTTACGGAATCAAAAGCCTTTTTGATATCTATAAAGGCAGCCATCGTAATGTTTCCATTATTTCTATTTTTTAGTATATCGTCGACAAATGAACTAATGGTATCGACAGTAGACTTCCCTTGCTGATAGCCACCTTGCTGGGGGGCTAAAATACTATGTAAAGACAGGTGATCAGATAACTTATTATGCATCAGACGTTCAAGTATTTTCCCCGGTACCGGTAAAACACTTATAGGACGGAAATTTGTAACCTTACTCATATCACCACTCTTTGGCAAAGGAGTGACCACAGCTATCTTCCAAGTATCAAGGAATTTTAGATCTTAAAGATTTTAGTCAGTATAAAATTCAAGGAAGAAGACTTAGTTATATCAAGATCCTGTAAACATTTTACAATCTCAGCGTTACAAAATCAGGCATAATGTGGTCACAGACAGACCCTTGGAAGGACCATTCATCTGTGTGTGAGGCTGCAAGTTTTGGGCCTATCTCGGCCAAACACTTTAATAAATTCCGCTGTATTTTCTAGGGGGATAGGGCTACCATTATCAGCCATTAAATTTATACCAACTGTGGTTTTTTTTTAGAAGGGATAATTTGTCTTACAATTTTCCAAAATTTCTTGCTATCCTTTACAGAGTCCTCACACTCAGATTTAAAATATGTATGTCTGGCTTCTTCTCGTTCTACATTGACATTATTCCTTAAATTTCTAGCATGGTGCCAGTCAACAATAGAACCTGATTTACGAGTGTTGTGTACCTGTATCGACGACGACGTCTATCCTACTACGAGTGCCGACTTCCCGTGAACGGCATCACCTCTGTCTAGTTTTGGTCTGTACAACATGCTATCCGTTCACGAGTCTTCCACGTGTATTCTCGTACGTAATAATTGTTACTTCACGAACACAATAATGGCGAACGAGGATGTTGATGAAAGAATCCACGCATAAAAGTCGATTTTCTTGCTTTCACAAAAAGTGATTCTCCTGCAGAAATCGACCATAAGCTAAGTAAAAAGGCCAAGAAGCCATTCCTACCAAAATTGGATGAACTCCCATTGATACACTGTGAAAACTTGGTTGTGAAAAGTGAAGTCCCTGAAACTGAAAGTAGACTCCAGATTCCAAAAGTGAAAGTGAACTCCATGAAAGTGAAAGTAGATCTCTGAAACTAAAAGTGACTGTGCATTTGTGTAGGCTAGGCCCTATATCTACAAGTGTTGATCTACAAATGAGTGACTCTGAAATAAGTGATCTTGAATCTGAGGCTGGGAGTCTACATCTAGAAACTATGGCTGAAGCTAGGAATGTTGTGAGTGCCATAGGAGAGTTTAGTCCCAATAAAGAAAAATGGGCTAATTATCAAAGAAGGTTTAATGCTTGGATGAGAATAAACAAAATCCAGGATGATGAGAAAATTGATGCCTTCATATCTATGGTGGGACCTGAGGTAGTGGATCTTTTGGTTGCATTGTGTGCCCCTGCTGAAATTGAGACCAAAACATATGCCCAGCTAACAACATTGATTAGTAACCACTATACCTCAGGGTCAAATGAGCTAATCGAGAGCTTCAAGTTTGATGAGCGGAAACAGGGTGATAATGAGTCTGTTGCAGACTACATAGTGGCCTTAAAAAAAATCAGCATACATTGCGGGTTTGGGGATGAAGACCAAATCAAAAAGAGGCTAAGAAACCGCCTGGTTACCGGGTTGAGATCCGCTGCAATTAAAAACAGACTGTTAGGTTTGGGTGCAGGGTTGACATGGGAGAAAGCCGTAGACATAGGCACGTCCATGGACACGGCTAGCCATGGTAATCAGCTCATGGGGCCTACCCATGAGGTCAACCGGGTTCAACGTGGTAGCTACAAGAACAAAGGAAAAGCCCGCACTAAAAATAAGTGTTATCGTTGTGATGGCGACCACGAGGGCCGGTGCCCATTCGAAACGGAAAAGTGTTTCAACTGTGATAAAATTGGACACATTGCCAAGGCTTGCAAAACGAAGTCTGCTCAAGGTCAATCTCAGTCGAGAGGTAGCTCACGTCCATACCGTGGCCGTGGAAGAGGTCGCGGGCGAGGCCAAGGCCGTGCACATTACGTCGATGACGACGAAAAACAAGAGGAAGAGGTCAGTTACGCATCACTGTTTGAAGTTAAAAGCGGAAAATACGGAGAAATAACAGTGAATGCCCGTGTCGAAAACAACGAAATGACATTTGCTTTAGACACGGCATCGGCAGTTTCGATTGTCGGTGAGGACGACTACAAAGAATTCTTCCCCGATTTTGAGTTACGCGAAGCTTCTATCAACTTAAAATCGTACACCGGACACAAAGTTGAGCTACTCGGGGAAATCGACGTCCATGTGGAGAACAAGGGTCAAAAGAGACAGTTGCCGCTGGTGATCGCGAAAGGCGTCCGTACACCGTTATTCGGACGGACCTGGCTAAAAGCCATACGTATAGACTGGGAAAATGTCTTCGCGATACATGCAACGCCCCTGGAACAGCTCCTGCATGAGTATCAGTCTGTGTTCAAAGGAGAGATAGGAGAGATAAAGGGCTTTGAAGCGACAATTGAGTTAAAACCAGATGCCACGCCAAAGTTCAAAAAGGCGCGTTCCATTGTCTATAACCTCACAGATGGTGTAAAGGAGCTAAATAGGCTTGAAGAAAGTGGAGTTTATCGCCGCATTGAAAGAAGTGATTGGGCATCTCCAATAGTTGTGGTTCCAAAAGATAATGGACAGATGAGGTTGTGTGGTGACTACAAAGTGACTATAAACAGTGCGGTTGTTGATCAACCATATACGCTACCAACAGCTGAGGATATATTCGCTACGCTGGCGGGTGGTAGCCAGTTTACGAAACTGGACCTGTCTAGTGCCTACATGCAAGTGGTGGTGGAGGAAAAGTCAAGAAAGTACCTGACCATCAACACTTTGCAAGGACTTTACGAAGTTACTAGGCTTCCCTATGGGGTAAAGACAGCACCACACATCTTCCAAAGGATCATGGACCAGGTGTTACAAGGAATTCCTGGTGTTTGCTGCTATATAGACGATATCCTGATAACCGCTCCCACAAAGGACGAGCACCTAAAGCGCCTCCAACTGGTACTTCAAAGACTAGACAAGCATGACATCCGAGTGAAACGGGAGAAGTGTTCCTTCTTGGCTCCCGAAGTCCAATATCTCGGACATGTGATCAGCAAGGAGGGTCGTAGGCCCGTACCAGAAAAAGTGAGCGCAGTAAAAGACGCCAAAGCACCAGAAGATGTCTCAGAACTTCGCACATTCCTCGGGATGGTCAACTACTATGGTGGGTTCGTTAAGAATTTGTGCACAATTCTCGCTCCGTTAAATAATCTCCTGCGAGATGACGTCCCCTGGAAGTGGTCAAAGGAGTGCGAAGGGGCATTCGGGAAAGTCAAAGACGCCCTTACCAGTGAAACAGTGTTAACACATTACGATGTGAACAAAGAGCTTCTCCTCGCGACAGACGCATCTCCTTACGGAGTTGGTGCGGTTCTGTCACACGTTGACGTGAACGGAGAGGAGCGACCGATTGCCTACGCGTCAGTGACTCTAACGAAAGCTGAGAGGAACTACGCCCAAATAGAACGCGAAGCGTTAGGCATTATCTTCGGAGTTAAGAAATTCCACAAGTACCTGTATGGTAGGTCATTTACACTGTTGACCGACCATAAGCCACTGACCAAAATATTGGGTCCGAAAACGTATGTGCCAACGTTGGCAGCACTGAGGCTGCAGAGATGGTCTCTCATACTGATGACCTACAACTATGAGGTCAAATATAAGCGATCAGAGGATCATGCCAATGCCGACTATCTGAGTCGGGCACCAGTGGACATAGCCAAAGAAAATATGGAAGCTGAAGTGAACTATTTTAGCCACACTGACAAGTTACCGATCAACGCCAGAGACATCAAAGAAGCGACCCGAAAAGATCGGATCCTCACCAAAGTGTATGAGTTCACCATGAATGGTTGGCCGAACCATGTTGATGATGATGAACTGTCAGCATTCTATATCAGACGACACGAGCTATCGTGTGACCAAGGATGTCTTCTGTGGGGAATGCGAGTTATCATTCCACAGAAACTGCAGGAGCGAATGCTAAAAGAGCTACACATCAAGCACGTCGGTATAGTGCGCATGAAAGCACTAGCTCGTAGCTACCTGTGGTTTCCCGGCATCGACAATGCCATAGAAGCATTAATAAAAGCATGCAAAACATGCCTGAGTCTCAAGAACGATCCGCCAGCATCTCCGATGTATCCATGGCGATATCCTCAAAGGCCATGGGACCGACTGCACATAGACTTTGCAGAGTACAAATCTGAAATGTTCCTAGTGGTAGTAGACGCACACTCAAAGTGGTTAGATGTAGTGCTCATGAAATCTACGACCGCAGAAAAGACTATAGAGGTACTAGAGCGGATGTTCGCCCGTAACGGGTTCCCAAGAGAGGTTGTGAGCGACAACGGCCCACAATTCATCACGGAAGTGTTTCGCGAGTTCCTGCATAACAAGGGTATAAAACATACCTTGACCGCTCCCTACCATCCAGCGTCCAACGGACTTGCAGAACGAGCGGTGCAGACCCTGAAAAATGCCTTAAAGCGGCATACATTGGACGAGAAACCCGGCATGACTACTCACAGAAAGCTGTGTAGTTTCCTCCTGTCATATAATTCGACGCCTCACTCGGTGACAGGGGTATCCCCATCCGAGTTGTTTCTCACGCTTCACACGCGGTTGTCGATGATAAAACCCGACCTTCATGTGACGGTGGAGGGAAAACAGGACAAAATGATAGAGTATCGAGACCAGCGAGTGCCACAGCTAAGAGAGTTCGAGAAAGGAGAAAGAGTACGTGTAAAGAACTGTCGAGGCACCGACGTAAAGTATGTACCAGGATCCATAGTGTCTAGGAAGGGTCCCGTACAGTACTTGGTACGAATCGGCCGTAACATCCGTTACGTCCATGTCGACCATCTTCGAAAGTCCGGCGAAGCCATCGAAGATGACATTGATGACGAACAGCTCAGGCCTATGCAAAGGCCAATCACGGATATCATAAGTGATATACCCAAAGGTGGTACTGACCCTGTAGTTGTTGAAACGCCAGCTACGGCCATGCCACAGGAAGATGTGGTTACATATGAGGAACCACCTAGAGCTATTCCACCCCAGGTGGTTGCTACTCCACCGAGAGTGCCGTCTCCAAGACGTGTATCTGTGAGACCAAAAAGGGCTCCGGCAAAGTTCAATGACTATGTGCCTAAATAACTGTTCTATTTCAGAGACTGATATATTTGTGTTTCTGACACTACTGTTCATGTTAAAGTAACATTACATAAAGATAAGAGTTATCGTTATCAGTAATCTCAAAGAGATAAAAGACTCCTTATAGTATACTACATATCCTCAAAGAGATAAAGACTAAAAGACTTTAAGTTCATTGACACCAAGAAGGTGATGTCTAATCATATGTTTATTCCAGCATATATATTAAGTGTGGAGGAGTGTTGTGTACCTGTATCGATGACGACGTCTATCCTACTACGCTGTTGGGCGCTATTCGCCAATCGGCGCTATTCGCCAATCGACTGTGCGCTGTTTACAAATGGCTGCGAGATTCTAATCAAGTAATTTCATCTAGATTGAAATTGATCAGATCTAGACACTTTTGATAGGTGGATGCATAAGGTCCAACAATATTTATGGTATCACACTTATATTGCTGCAAATTCGGGTTGTATTGATTCAACGACTTACAAATGAAAAAGGTACTCGCACATTCCCTGAGATTTGTATTCCGCGCAGATTGGTATTCTGCGCAGCGCTGATCCAGCGCTATTCACAAATTGCGCTGCGCAGAATGTCAATATTGGCGTTCTGCGCAAATTGGTATTCCCCGATATTAGCGAATTCTACGTTGATGACTTTGATAGATGCCTGTCAGATGTCCACTGCCCCCTTGTGCTTGAACTAGAAACATCCAATAGCGTGATTACAGAAACAATCACAACAAATCAGAACCCCCCAGAGCCCAACCAACTAAATGCTAAAATACTCACAAGATGGGATGTGGATAAGAAACAGGCCTTTATCCAAGCATTCCGTCATGACAAGATTAAGAGTGTCAGTGATATGATTGATGAATTATGTAAAAAGACTGTCACACCTAATTCTATAGAGTTGATTACTGAATCAATTGAGGCTGTGTATATTGAAACAGGTCTCACTGCAGGTGTCCTAAAATTAATGACCCAAAGGAAAACTGTTAAGCACACAAATGCTGCATGTAGACGTAAAACCTCTGCTAAATCATGGTTTAATAATAACTGTACTGAAATGCGTAAGAAATTGTTCACAGCGAAAAATCAGTACAAAACAGATCCCACCGAATTAAATAAGGAGGTATGGACTGCAGCAAGCAAGGTTTATCAAAGTGAAATTAAGAAAGCTATAAAGGATTACCATAATGAACTCCACAATAAGCTCAGGAACCTTAGAAGCTCAAACCCCAAAGATTTCTGGAAGATCATTAATGACGCCACAGAAAATGGCCCAAAATTAGGCAATATATCCATAGAAGCATTTAAAGAGCATTTCGAAAACCTTAATATTGACATTAACAATCCCCTCCCAGAAGTTGATCAAACCATGCATGATAACAATATCCCTGATAATCATTTGTTAAATCTCCCCATCTCACTTGACGAAATCACAGGATTAGTAAAAAATTTAAAGAATGGGAAAGCTACAGGGGATGATCACATCCTTAACGAGTTTTTGAAAAACAGCCCACCAGATCTGTTGATAATGCTATGTAAGTACTTTAATCTTGTCCTGGACACAGGCTTTATCCCTGAACACTGGGCCGTAGGAATAATCGTGCCCATCTTCAAAAAAAAGGGGGACGAGAATAACCCTGATAATTATAGAGGTATTACCCTCCTTAGCTGTATGGGGAAACTGTTCACCATGATATTAAATGATAGATTGAACAAATTCCTTAGTAACAATAACTTGCTAGGTGAAGAACAAGCTGGTTTCAGGAACGGCTACTCTACCCTTGATCACATATTTTCCTTAAGCAACGTGATTGACCTGATGCTAAATCAGAAGAAAAAACTCTACTGTGCCTTTGTAGATTACAAAAAGGCGTTTGACACGATAGATCGCTCGTCACGGTGGGTGAAGCTATTAAAACTAAATATAAATGGCAAAATACTAGATGTCATAAAAAATATGTACAGTGCTGCCAAATCTTGTGTTAGAGTAAACGGTGCACTATCTGACTACTTTAGCTGTAACACAGGGGTAAGGCAGGGAGAAAACCTGTCCCCAGTCTTATTTGCTCTATACCTCAACGATTTAGAGGCCCATTTTAAAAATAAATGCCAAGGTGTAACACTAGGTGAAGCGGATGAACCCGAAACATTGCTGAAGCTGTACACAATGTTATATGCGGATGACACAATCCTGTTAAGTGAGTCTCCCAATGATCTTCAATGCATGTTAGATATACTAGAAGAATACTGCCAAAGGTGGCACCTAACGGTTAACACAAGCAAAACCAAAGTGGTTATTTTTTCTAAAGGTAAGATCTTAAACAAACCGAAGCTGCGCTTCGGGGAACATAATCTAGATGTTGAATATAACTACAATTACCTAGGTACTTTATTTAACTACAATGGGAGGTTTACATTAGCAATCAATAAGCAAGTGAGCCAAGCAAAACGAGCACTTTTTAGCCTACTTACCAAGGCAAGGAAACTACAACTCCCTATAGATATTCAATGCCACCTATTTGACTCTTGTGTTCTGCCCATACTTCTTTATGGATGTGAAGTGTGGGGTTTTTCAAATATCAAGGATATAGAGCAGGTGCACACCTATTTTGGCAAATATATCCTCAGACTAAATGCTAGTACCGACGGTTGCATGGTACTTGGTGAGCTGGGTCGCCCTAAAATCGAAAGCATTATAAAACAAAGAATGTTAAACTTCTGGACAAGATTAGTGTCTAGTGACAGAAACAAAATAATGTATAAAGTATACCAAATACTCCTGAGGGAGGACCATAGAGACAACCACAAGTCCAACTGGCTGACATTTATTAGAAATACCCTTAACAGTAGCGGCTTTGGGTATGTTTTTTGACGATGACCCCAGATATATTAACCCTCCCCATAAGAAGGTCATCTTTAAGAAAAGACTCCTAGACATAAATGAGCAACATTGGCATGGAAGGGTAGAAGAATCTGGGCATTGTACTCTATATCGCCTATTCAAGAAAGGGCTAAAATATGAAAATTACTTATCCACCCTACCAAGGAAGGAAGCCATAGATTTATGTAGATTTAGATGTGGCAACCATTACCTACCTATTGTCGCAGGTAGGTATAACAATATTGAAAGGCTAGAAAGGAAGTGCAGCTTATGTGACACCGAAGATATAGGTGATGAGATGCACTACTTATTCTACTGTGAAGCCTTTAAACAAGAAAGAGAAGTATATATTAACAAACATTACATGGACTGTCCAGACCATCTTACAAAGGCAGAGATTTTTAATAGTGAGAGTAAAAAGGAATTATCAAACCTTGCAAAATTCTGTAGAATACTCATGAGTAAATTCAAAATATGCAACAATGCTGGTGCTAACAGAAGGAAGGACAGGTGCAAGGGTCCAAAGAGAGTAAGAAGAGGGCGGAAAAGTAATGCCGCAGGTGCTGCCAGTACTCAGGCCACTGTCACTACCCCGAGTCAAAGATTGCAGCACAGGTCTCGAAAAAGAAAAAAAAGAAAAGATAATAATTAAATAATTAAAATGAAAGGTCAGCAAAAAGGTGCTATAGAAAAATCTGACAGGTGCTGAGACCTCTGCTGCTATCTTATTGTGTAGGGTTGACAACTGTTTTTTGTACATAATGTCATGTTACTCTGATTATTAGTATAGACCACTGCTTTTTTGTACATAATGTCATGTTACTCTGACTCAGGTAAATTAGACAGTAGCTACACTCTTAGGTCTTTTACATAGTTTATATTAATTTGTGCTAGTCTCTACCATATTATATGACCTGTTGTATCATCACACCTGAGCTGACGCTGGTAGCTAGTCCATATTTATGTTTGTACTACCAGTAGATGCAATATATTTATCTACATACTATATTATTCTCTGTGAACATAACCTCCACATATCATACTGTACGCAAAACTTCTGCTATATGTACATCAGTGCTGCCACTGTATCTATCGGCTATACCTGATTCTTTTTCCTTTGTCCCAAAAGGGGCTGTGAATAAACATGAATTGAATTGAATTGTGAATAGCGCCCAACAACGAGTGCCGACTTCCCGTGAACGGCATCACCTCTGTCTAGTTTTGGTCTGTACAACATGCTATCCGTTCACGAGTCTTCCACGTGTATTCTCGTACGTAATAAACGTTACTTCACGAACACAATAACGAGCATTGGCAAGAGCCATGGTTTTATCATTTGAGCGCTCAAGGAGGTAGTTTGACATCCAATCGAGTCAAACTGTACACTGTAAACTGTACACTGATGATGTAGTTATTTATACCTATCCTGCTGTCGCCCTTAGAAGCCTACAAACAGAAGTAAATGTACTAAGTAAGAAATGTGATGATCTTGGCCTAACCATAAATCACAACAAGACTAAGATGATGTGGTTCTGTGCAGAACACAAGTATACTCATTGTGTGAACAGGCATTTGTTCGTCAGCGACACCAGGATCAAGAATGCAGAAACCTTTACATACCTGTGCCTCTACAAGGGTAAAATTTGACACGGGCGACACGGTGACACGGCCCATATAAAAATTGACACGGGCGACACGGCCCCTTTAAAAATCAACGGACACAGACCTTCTTATAAGGCCCTAGTATATTTTACATATATAAAAATTGACACGGCGACACAGCCCTCTTGCTAAAAATCCACACGGCGACACTGTCTGTTATGCGGGTACACATGTAGGGTAAATGTGGGTTATATCGCGCATTTGGTAATATCGCGCACCCCCCCTAAAAGGCACAATTTTAATTTTTTTTTTCAAATTTTTTTTTTTGGTGAGTAGCCACTTTATATACGATATCATGTCAATACATAATATTTATCTGAGATATATATTTATGCCTCGAGCTAGACATTTATAAAAACGTTAAAAAATCTAAATTTCTTAATCTTTCTATATTTGCTTTTTCTATACTATTTCCCATAGAGCTTATATCGCTCAGGCATGTTGTTATATCGCGCACATGTTTATAAAATAAAAAATAATATATCAAATAACAGTAAAATGAGTAAAATAGTGTTAAAGGGTAGATTTGTATGTTGTCTAACACTAGTGTAAATTTGGGGATGCTGCTACTCACCATACAGGTGTGAGAGCATTTGGGGTGAAGCACCCTGTTTTCACACTTTTGGGTGTGAAAACAGGTGAGCGAATTTACCCATAAGGTCAAATACACTGTATATCAATGGGTGAGTGATATAACCCAATGATATAAGCGATATAACCAAAACTATAGCGATATAACCCTAACATTCAGCCCGACTTTTAGCCCCCTGCATACCATACAAGGGTTTGCAATTGGCATTTATTTTTTTCTCCATTTTTTTCATTTTAGATTATTTTTTGAAGAAATTATATAAAAATCGTTCTTAATGACAGTGGACAAGAGATGTAAGGAACATTTGGGTAATATCGTCACAAGGTGAGCGATATTACCCACATTTACCCTAGAGACTCAAACCTTGGAGCCACCCTAGATCGCCCCCTGAGTCAGCCTCGGACCCCAGCCGGACTAGGTTGTCCGCCTGGGCCAGTTCTTGTCTACTGATTTTAATTTTTCCTTAAAGAAACACATATAGAGCTGTCTATCTTATGGGATACTGTCTACTCATGGTGCAGTTATCTGACCAATTTGGGGCCCTTTAGAGGTAAGCCCCCAAACACCACTCTGTGACTAGTGGTGATTGACTGTCATGTTGGGGGGTGCAGAGGGGTCCCCCCCTGAGGTCGGAAAGTCGCCGAAATTAAGGGGTCTAGGTCACAAAGTCGCTTTTTTGGACCCCCTAAAGTGTTGTTAATTTTGTCCAAAAGTCGCCAGGTCACTTTTATTATTACTGGACATCGATTCTCTCTCTTTGTAGCTCTATAGTGATCGATGCCCAGTTTTATACTTCAGACCAGTGGCTCATTTTGGCTGTTTTTTGCCTCACAGATTGCTTCTAGTGCAAAATCCTGACTAGGTACCAATATATTCTCTATGCCAATGTGTAATAAGAGGGTAGAAAACACTGGAACCTCAGTTAGAAAAAATCCTACTGAACAGTTTTTGAGAAAATTAGGGTTTTGTTGCATATTTTTGGTGTTTTTAGTACATTTCCTACATAAACCGTGAACGCCAGCATTTCTCATTTTTCAGGTATTTAGAATTAGAATTTGACATATTTTTATTCGCAGTAGGATTCTTGAATATCGAGCCATTCTACACAGGGTGTTATTTTGAAAAAATATAAAACCTTTGATAGTGTATTTGTTCTCCGAAATAGAGGGAGTTTGGTCATAGTTCAATTGATTGTTGACAATCCAGTCAAGGGCTATTAGGTTCAGTTCAGTGCAAGTTGCAAAACAAATGACTTGCACTTTTTCACTTGACCTTATGTCCACTATGTAGGTCTTCAATCACTATGCATGGGTCCATCCAGAGTCCATCAATGGGATCAGACATGGATGCAGATTCCGCAGCTTTTGGCGAGAAAAAAGATCGAAATCGCAAAAAAGTGAAATTTGCCTAAAAACACCCTCTTTGGCGAGAAAAAAGTTCGAAATCGCAAAAAAGTGAAATTTGCCTAAAAACACCCTATTTGGCGAGAAAAAAGTTTGAAATCGCTAAAAAAGTGAAATTTGCCTAAAAACACCCTCTTTGGCGAGAAAAAAGTTCGAAATCGCAAAAAAAGTGAAATTTGCCTAAAAACACCCTATTTGGCGAGAAAAAAGTTCGAAATCGCAAAAAAGTGAAATTTGCCTAAAACACCCTATTTGGCGAGAAAAAAGTTCGGAAACGCAAAAAGTGAAATTTCCCTAAAAACGCCCTATTTGTTCTATTAAGTTCTATAACACAAAAAGGGGAAATTTCAATAAGAGACGCCAATTTAGATGCAACATGTGAGTACATCACAGTTGCAGCATGAATGCATCGTGGCCGCAGCATGAATGCACACACTCATGGACACACTCATGAACACCCACACAGACATACACATAGGCATGAATATGGCCTTCTCCTTCATATAGCAACCCATGGATTTCTACTTTGATGAGACTGAATATAGCTTTCTGTTAGAAAGACTCTGTTACATGGATGTCGATGTCCAGTTTTAGATATATACCCATATAGTGAATTGGAGTGCTATAATGTTGGACTGCTGTATATTTGTATTAGGTCGAAAGTCGCCTCCAAAACGGCCCAGGTCGCCAGGTCGCTTTTGACCCATCTGCAGCCACATGTTGGATCCACTCACCCAGAACACATTTTAATGACCCTCAGTGGTGTAGGTGCTGATATACCATACAGGCATAGTAATATGAATATATTCATTATCCCTTGACCAATGAACTGCCTGATATTGAATGGGCACCCGAGGATCCCCATACATAATGAGCTACGATGAGGTTGGAATCCAGATATAGGTATTGGTCCAGGCCCTAATGCAGCCCAGTGGGTTGAGTATAGGGGCTGGCTGATCGAGGCTGACCCTGAGTATAACACCATCTATTAACAAGACGATCGGGGACACTTCCTATCCTTTAAGTTTGGAAGACTATGGTACTTGTTATCGATGGCTGATGCTAAAGTATAATTCCAGCAGGCAAGACTACCCCACTTCGACAATTGTTCCTTCATGACAGATTCATGTACAGCAATTGATATTTGCCCCTACCTATTGGTATAAAACTACAGGTGTATTCATGCCAGTTTTTTTGGGGTTATAATAAATATCCAAAATAGGTATACAATAAAATAAATACATGAAGGGGAAGAACGCTATGGCACCAGAGTGGACATCTCCCTTAGTGTAGGGTCATCTCCCTTAGTGTAGGGACATCTCCCTAGTGTAGGGACATCTCCTTAGTGTAGGGACATCTCCGTAGTGTAGGGACATCTCCTTAGTGTAGGGACAGCTCCTTAGTGTAGGGACATCTCCCTAATCATAATGCTTTCCAATAAGAGTACTCTTTCTACATGGGGCTGTAACAACTTATACGGTCGTCTTACAGGACGACCCTAGGGTCTAAGTGAACAGCATAGGATTAACAAGCTCCTGAAATTGACAACCTGCAAGGCTATCATCCCACAAGGCTACCCTATACTTGTCAAGGTCGTCAAACTAAGATGGTTGATGCAGGCCTAGATTAGCCATAGCTGGTGGTCATCATTGCATAAGAGTGGTAGGTCTAGGGTATCAAATGTATGAGTTTGGTCTGGTTTCAGATGACAAGATTGTTTTTTTATCAATTTGTTTAAATACATAGCCACATGTAGAAGTGATATTTAATACACTACTGCCACCAAAGGTTCACATAATATATCCCCAATTCTTTACTGAGGATCCACTACTCATCAGCAATGGACTGTGGGCATAGGTATGTATAGGCCCTATGGATCATATCTGGCATCATGAAGGCTACGCCAAAACCAGTGGCAGGGACATGTACCTACTGCCCTGGTGAAAGACCGACACAAAAGAGGTGTGTTCACTCTACACCTATCATCTATTTCCTTAATGCTGCCAAAACCATGCATTCTGTACATTATCTTACATTTTCACTAGATACTTCACAAAATTCTGCATATAAACATACCTATAGGCCTAGATGTGGCAATACTCAGTATTAGGATAGGAATTAATCAATTTATTCCCAAGCCTACACAGGGCCTATTTATGCTAGACAATGGCCACCTGCAGGGGAATGGTGAATCACTTCTAGACAAGTTTAGGGCCAGTATGTGTCAGGTAGGCCTAGGTCTTCTCACTGAAGACTTTAGCTTGCCAGCCCCTATCCTCATCAGGTTGACTAAGCCGTGCCGGGTCTGCCTACCCTGTACTTTTCCTGTGTGTTACAGTAAAATTCGATATAACAAATTATGTTATAAGGAAGTTTCAAACAACCAAATTGTTGTGCCTAACTCCCTTTCCATACATTCTTATATACTTAGCCTATAGGGGAGACCGGGGTACAGTGAGACACGGGGCACAGTGAGACTGAAGGCCTGGGGCCTCCAGATTTAGGGTTATAGCCCAAAATAATTTATTATAGATGAAATTAGCTACAAATAACATATTCTTAAAAAATTGGTGAAAATTTGAGTAGGCCTACTACAAGTAGTAACAGTAACTGTTGTTCTATCATTTAGGCCTATATTTTTGCAGAAAGTAAATTTCTCATATTTTACGATGAAGCAGGTTGTTATGGTAACCAAAAGGAATTTGCGTAAATTTTCCCGTAATTTTGAAGCGCACTAATATAGCCTACTTTAAAAAATTATCATTTTGGATGAATTTAATATGGAACCATAAATCTTTTTTATATTGAATTGTTGATAACGTGGGAGGATAGGGCACAGTGAGACAAGGAATAGCCTAGGTTACAGTGAAATGGCTGTGTCACGGGGCACAGTGAGACAGCTAATATAGCGTGGACATTTCGAGAGCTAGCAACCTTATGAAACTTTTAAGTGACTAAGTATCAAAAAGTGCTATTCTTTAGTTTTAAGGTTAAAATATATGGTTTAAGTTAGATTTTTCAAATATTCACCTATTTAGATGCATAATAATCTAGCACAGATTAACTTAATACTGTCTCACTGTGCCCCACCTAGCGTCTCACTGTGCCCCCTGATTTTCCATATTGGGGCACAGTGAGACAATATTTTATCTTGTCCATAGGCCGAATACCATTGATCACAGGAAATATGTCACGAACTCCAAAATGAGTGAAAATGATACACTTTTGAATGTTGACATATAAATGTTTATCCAATTTAGAGTTTAGGCCCTATGGGGAAATAAACTTCTCTGTCTCACTGTACCCCGGTCTCCCCTATAGGCCTAGTAAGAAAATCCTGTTTTAACGTACACAGAGAAAATTATCAGAGTCAACTTAACTCTTTTAGCAGAGTTGAAACTCTATCGCCAGAATGACTCTCCCTTTGACTCTCTTTAATAGGTAAGAGAGTCAAACTATATTTGACTCTCTTCTGGAATGGAATATTTGACTCTGCTGTACAAGGAGTCAAAACCTGTTTGACACCCTTTAAATCAGAGTCAAAGTAGGGTCGACTCCTTAAAGTGGAGAGTTTAACCATCATTGACTCTCCCCTCTGGAAGAGTAGAAGTAAGGATTCTGTTGGGATACCCAGGGAACCTCTCAAGTTATGAATAATGAAAGGTAGAAAACAATATTCATCAAGTTAGACTCAGGCACGATAAGACTGGTGCAAGTGGCCATTTTAAGTCTATCATCTTTGACATCCAATGTTTAGTTGATACCTTCAGGAACTGTTGTTACATGCTTAAATAGTTAATCTAAAACTGCAAGTAAGGTGTCTCAAGTTAAATATTTCATTTTCTATTTTAATTTTGCCCATTCAAAGGGAAACCTCTATATATTAGGAAACTACATTTAAATACCTTCCTTCTTATCAATTCATCAACTAATTGACACATTTGCCTCAATTGCAGTTAATAAAAGTGTATCCTACATTGGAGGGAATTCTCTCTATAATATATACTGCTGCCATCTAGTGTCAACACCCAGCTATTTTGCAGGTGGCACCACCTGGTGGTAATCAGAAATTAACACATAAGAGTCAAACTCACGTTGACTCTTGTGAAGAGTCAATGTGAGTTTGACTCTGCTACTGACAGAGTTAAACCCAACTTAACTCTGCAGTGCAAGGGAGCCGATAGTGATAAAAGAGTCAAATAGGGATTGACGCCTTACATTAGTAGAGTCAAATGAGCTTGTAAAAGAGTTAACCCCAGTTTAACCCTGACAAGGGAGTTATTATGACTCTGATAATTTTCTCTGTGTAGGATGTTTTCAGGTGTAGGCCTAGGCCCCCTATTTTTTTTTGGTCAGTTCAGGCCACACTTTTTTTTTTATTTGGGTTACGGACACCTCAATAATTTACCAACGCACGGAGGACGAAATAAAAGAAATAAAAAATAAAATAAAAGTTGGCCCATGGGCATTTTATTTATTTGCTATACGGAAAGCTTCAATATCACAATGACGGAGGGAAAAATAAAATAAAAATCCACAAATGAAAGGACGATCCAAAATTATAAATACAATATATTCTAAGTGAACAGAAATATTGAAAAAAAATTCTTTAAAATTTAAGAAAATTTGTATTCCCATTTTACCTAAATGCAAGGTAGATGGTTGTTTTCCTGTTGAATTTAGCTTTCCATTGGTAGGCCTATATCATACTACATATCTTTTATTTTTTTCTTTATTTTGTTTTCTCTGGAATAGAAATCGGAGGGAATAAAAAAAAAGTGTAAATTCCAAATTTTATTTTTATTCTGATTTTGACCTTTCCTAGTGCGGCGGGCCCGTAACCCAAATAATAAAAAAAGTGTGGCCTTATGAAGTCACTCACCTATGCCACTTATGGGTGGGCTACTTGAGGTACATGTGGCTGCAGATGGGTCAAAAGCGACCAGGCGACCTGGGCCATTTTGAAGGCGACTTTCGACCTAAGGCAATAGGCCTAATATAAGCGACCTGGCGACTTTTGCTCAAAATAGAGTTTAGGATGAAGGGTCTAAAAAAACGACCTTGCGACCTGGGGGGCTTAATTTCGGCGACTTTCCGACCTCCAGGGGGGACCCATCTGCACCACCGTACATGTACTAATAAAACTATAGTATTTTGAGACTATGGCCTATATCTCGCAGTTTTGAGACTATCCTAGCCTAACAGGGATCAGTAGGTAGGCCTAGGCCTGGCTATATACTAGAAGAACGGACCAGACACCCTGGCGTTGAAAATGGCCAAAATGCACCCCCGGAATGCACCCCTATCCGGCCCCGCCCTATTAATGGCCTAGGCTAGGGTAAATGTGGGTAATATCGCGCATGTGGTAATATCGCGCACCCCCCCTAAAAGGCACAATTTAAACTTTTTTTTCAAATTTTTTTTTTTGGTGAGTAACCACTTTATATACGATATCATGTCAATACATGATATTTATCTGAGATATATATTTATGCCTCGAGCTAGACATTTATAAAAACGTTAAAAATTCTAAATTTCTTAATCTTTCTATATTTGCTTTTTCTATACTAATTCCCATAGAGCTTATATCGCTCAGGCATGTTGTTATATCGCGCACATGTTTATAAAATAAAAATAAAAATATCAAATAACAGTAAAATGAGTCAAATAGTGTTAAAGGGTAGATTTGTAGGGGAGCCCTGGGAGAATTGGGACACAAAATTATAATCATAACATGTTTGCTTGTGATTTCTACAATGCCAACAATAACCAAATACCTTTGTTTCATGAAGAAAGGCTACCAATAAACCTCTCATTTGGACTATTTAGATTCATCCTAGCCCGCCATGATTCTCGTCTAGGGCCTTTTGAAATTTTGAGAAATTCCAGGGAGAACTGGGACAATTCGAGGAGAACTGGGACACTACCTGGGGAGAACTGGGACACACCAGGGAGAACTGGGACAGTGTAAATAGTGTGATTATTAACCAATGAAATATCATTTTGCTTTACTTTACGTTCAATATGATCATATGTAACATATTGGCTTCAATCATAGGTCTGAGAGAAAAATAATTAAAGCACAATAAATCTTCACCCGGAGTGTCCCGGTTCTCCCCGATAGTCAAGAGTGTCCCAGTTCTCCCTGCAATGAGTGTCCCAGTTCTCCCCAGGTTGAGATTTTTAAGCAAAATGTTAATAGCCTACAGTTCAAAATATGCTTCACTGTGTTTTTGTAAGTAGCTGGTCATTTTGCCATCTATCAATGCTACATAATGCAACACCAAAATATTTTCTCATCAAAAGGGAACACTACGTAAATTTAATCGTCCGAGACCTGGAAAAAAAACTTTTTTTCCTAAAAATGTTATAATCTGTTATAGTTCTAAGTATAATAATATAACAGTAAAATTTTTTATTATAAAAAACTTAAATATTATTGGCCCAAAAATTAGCATCGGTGGTTATGCATTAAAGTTATTGCTTATGGGCAGAATACACAGTGTCCCAGTTCTCCTTTTGTCCCAATTCTCCCAGGGCTCCCCTATGTTGTCTAACACTGGTGTAAATTTTGGGATGCTACTACTCACCATATAGGTGTGAGAGCATTTGGGGTGAACCACCCTGTTCTCACACTTTTGGGTGTGAAAACAGGTGAGCGGATTTACCCATGTGGTCAAATACATTGTATATCAATGGGTGAGTGATATAACAAAAATGTGTGAGCGATATAACAACAAGTACAACGATATAACCCAAATATTTAGTCACTTTTAGGCCCGGGGGGGGGGGCACTTAGTATATTTTGCATACACAAGTGTCCGGCTGGCAAGGGTACTTTTTCAACAAAATGTCCCTAGGCAAGGGTCCACTTTTGAGAAGAATTTCCCTAGGCAAGGGTTAACTTTTGCAAAATTTCCCTAAGGGAGTGCTCATTTTTTAACAACAGGGGGGGGTGGTGGATTTGGGGGGGGGGGGGTAAAAAATTTGGACCCCTTGACCGGGGGGGGGGGGTAAAAGATTTAGACCCCTCTTTGGGGGGGGGTGAAAAAAATTCAACCTGTTTTGAGGGAAAAAGCCCGCGCGTTACTATGCTACAAAGGGGCGCGAACGCGCGCGATTTTTGGCCTGCCGGGGGGGGGGTAAAAAGTTTCGACCCCTCTAGCGGGGGGGGGTGAAAAAATTTCGCGCGCTCCGCGCGAAATCTCACCGCCCCCCCCCTGTGGTTAAAAAATGAGCACTCCCTAAGCAAGGGTCATTTTGACCAAAATTCCTCTGAATCGACACCATTTTTACCAAAATCTCCCTAAGCAAGGGTTCATTTTCTCCCAAATCTCTCTTAGCAGAAAATCATTTTGGCCAAAATCTCCGTATGAACTGGTTCATTTTGGAAATCTCCCTAGGCAAGGGTCAATGGGTTGCCAGAGGTCCAGCCGGACACCCCTGTCAAAAAAAATTTGAGTGCCCCCCCCGGGCTTTTAGGTCCCCGCTTAACCTAAAGGGGGTTGCTATTGGTATGCATTTTTTTCTCGTTTTTTTTTTATTATAAATTATTTTTTTGAAAAAACACACAAAAAAAGTTTTTTGGTGACTGCCTATATGGGTTATGCCCTATTTGCGGGTCCTTAACCCAGATATGCCTACCGTCCTTTTAAAAGGACGCCTACATGTACTACTTTAATGATCACTAAAATAATATCAAAATTGTATTCATATTGTTTTTAACTTCAAATTATAATAGAACAAGGGTACATGCTTTTATTTTGACTTTACAAGTATATATATCATTTTTCATGTAACCATGGCAACCATACACAGAGGGGTTTCTCACCAAATAATGCCTGTTTCAAATTCCTGACTCTTACAGGGCTTAGAAAAGTGGGACAAATGCATGAATTTTCAACATTTTTGTCAAAAACATGTGAAACTAATGGCATAGAGGCAATTTTAGCACCAAAAAAATATCTAACTAGTTTAACCCCTCACTTATGGATAATTGTTTAAAAGCGTCCTTTTAAAAGGACGGTAGGCACATAGGACATCAAAATTTCATGGAGAGTTCATTATTGAAATTTTTTCATGTGACAATGATATGGTTGCACATAGAATGACGCAATTACCTCAGTAAACTGTCCTGAATTATGGCATTGGTGTTATTCTTTATTGTGAAGGTATGTTTTTAATTGTACATGAGTTGATATATTGCCTAGCAACCACATTTGACAAAAATTCCATGCCTAGCAACAAGCACGCAGAGTAGGCCTAAGAGAGCTTTAAATACAGCTTATCCGAGTAGACAGAATGTTTTAATGGCATGGACAGGCAACATATTGATTCAAACAAATAATGAAAGGTATCACTGGTGTCCTTGAGTTTGCTTACTGGGGTTAGGTGTATCTAAAGCTCCATTAGGGCCATTTCGCAGGCTCGTTGCTAGGCACAGTATGTTTTTGAATGTTGTTGCTAGGCTGTTAATGCCATTCTAATGCTGGTTGCTAGGCACAGAATGTTTTTGAATGTCATGGATAGGCAACATATTGATTCAAAACAAATGCAATAAGTATCACGGGTATCCTTCGGTCTGCATACTCGGATAAGCTGTATCTAAAGCTCTCTTAGGCCTATTCCGCATGCTTGTTGCTAGGCATGGAATTTTTGTCAAATGTGGTTGCTAGGCAATATATCAACTCATGCACAATTAAAAACACAATTGAGAATAACACCAGTGCCATCGTTGAGGACAGTTTACTGAGGTAATTGCATCATTTTATATGCATCCATATCATTGTCACATGAAAAAATTTGAATAATGAACTCCCCATGAAATTTTGATGTCCTATGTGCCTACCGTCCTTTTAAAAGGACGGTCCATAAATCAGAGGCCATGAGCGCGAATTTCCCAATTTTGCTAAAAATGCCCAAAAGACATCAATTTAACACAGGAAAAAAAAAGTTGTTACAAAAAGAGCACTATTTCCCTCAGTAGGCTGTAATATGTGACGCAAGGTTTTTGGGTACTGAAGGGGGGCACCTAGAGTACCTACCCAGTAAACAAATAACATTATACACCATTTTATAACGTTATATAACGTTATATGTCAACGTTTTTCTAAGGCTTTTTAATATGACATAACGTTATGTGAAGTTTAAAACGTTATTTTAATGTAAAATAACGTTTTTTTGTTAGCTGGGTAGTTACCCTGATTTATGTAGAATTTAGGCTATATTTATCATTAATTCTCAATTCAGACATTAGACATAATTTTAACATTGACAGCTGAACCTTTTTCTCGTGTGATAAAGATGGAATTGTGTTGTTGGCGGGTCCTCTCGCCGATATCTGGTGTTGCCCATGGTCCCGTGGACAACACCAGATATTGGCTCGAGGACCCGCCAACAACCCAATTCTATCAATTTATGGACGCTTGCATTTGAATCTCAAGATCTTTCAAGTTTGTACCTGATACATATAGTACCGTATCATCGGCATATAATAAGGATTTCACCTCAAGGTGCTTAAAGCTGCTTAAAGAAGGACCAGCAGAGGGCTGCAACCCGTGACACTAATCAAGGGAGTTAGGGTACCCTCATTTTGTTGATACATATATATATGTATATATTATATTGAAGGCATATAAAGAGGTACATATACAACCCGTTTTGCTAATCATTCCATTAATAGACGGCAAGAGAGAAATCTGCTCACGAGTTCAGATTTAGTGGTTTCAATCACAGAGGTAAAGGATACCTCATGTTATGTATGTATTTTGTATACATGTACACATGAGCACAGATGGACATATGATGTTATAGGTAAAGCTGGGCCGTCAGGGAATAAGTTCAGCATTTTTAGACATAGACTAAAATAACAGTTCTACCAGAGGGCATCAGTGTTTGGACAGGGGTCCATGAGCATTGTCCAGCTACAATACACATTCACAGTTGTGCACAGACCAGCCTACTGCTATAATATACTATAATGATATACCTAACGCACAGGAGGGGGGGGGGATCCCAAGGCTCTAATCTAATGCTATACACTATCCGTCACAAAATCATATGGTGGTGGACATATATATGATTCTATGTTTGTATATTGCAGGGCCAATCGATCAGTTGTATGTTAACTATCATAATTCAATTGTTATTATAGTTTGATGTGGCTTAAAGAATGTTGTATTAAAATTAAATGATCATATAAAACAATATATATGTATGTATATTGCCCGGACGTATGCGTAATAGGTTCATGTAATAGATATAGATATGTAATATATAATATGACAACGACATAACAAGTGAGTAGTGGGTGCGCATAGCGACTGGCTGGATTAACCTGCCCTTTTAATCATATCTATATACACAATATACAGTAAATTTTGAAATCAACTGTGGCGGGCTCTGAAGCGTCCTTAGCAACGAGAGCACTGCCCCCCGCGGGGAAACATAGAACCACCACGACCCCTGCGTCAGAGTGTCCTATATAAGGGGGCGTGGCAACTTATACTAACAATATACACATATAACCGCTATGGCTCTTATATAGACAATATTGCCCGGACGTATGCGTAATAGGTTCATGTAATAGATATAGATATGTAATATATAATATGACAACGACATAACAAGTGAGTAGTGGGTGCGCATAGCGACTGGCTGGATTAACCTGCCAAAGTGATGTCAGCTATGAACGGAGGAATGGCTGGCACACATACAGCCAAGCTATAAATACATATATAATCTTTATAAGATGCACACATTACACACTCATAGTATGCTATGTTCTACTATTTAATCTAGAGAAACCACATTAGACAACATCTGCGCCACTTTATGGTCCAAGGATATCCTATCTTGTACCGGGCGCCTCAGGTAGACCAGGACTTGGTCGCTCTTCCAGTCTCCCCTACCCTTAATAACATCGAGATCAACACCCAATCTGGCAAGGAATGTCGCGCCTCCAGACCGGAAGCCATGGCTGGATACTCTGTCAGCCTCTATACCGGCTCTTACAGCAGTTAATTTTAACATATCAGAGAATAAAGTATAAGACAATGGCTTAACCCCATCGACATCCGCAATCATGAAGGCTGGGTGTGATGGTTTCCCTTTTACCTCTGTGAAATGTTTCTCTACCCAATGTACAGCACAGAGAGTAGTGTTCTTCACCCTACATACAGGCAACAACAATTGTCTTTCCTTAAATTGGATCGTTTTTGTCTTAGTGACAGTTACCATCATCCCCCAATCATAGAAGGTGAAGGCAGATCTACATAGTATACTCTCACCTGCCGTGTAATGGCATTTTCTTAGCAGAGATCTAAATGCCAACAGGGCTGCTGCCCAGAAACACGTGTGTCCTATAGACACCGGTAATACATCAAACATAATTACTAGATGCTCTGGCAAAATAGCTAATGCCTGTGTGGGACAGTCCCCCAACAACCTACGGGCACCACGTAATGCTCTCACTATGAGAGGGTCATTATAATTAATACCAGACGCGCGGTAAGACGCGAGGTAGTAATTTACCCCAGACAAGTAATTCTTGATTGAAACATAGCGATGGGTATTTGAAAGGTGGGCAATGTAAAAGGCCACCCCTTCATTACCCGGACGCAGCGCGTCCAAACCATATACAGCGCAAAATTCCAAATAATGCTTCCTTTGGGTTGTTCTAGCCTTATTAGTATTGTCTGCTACATCGTTATCTAACAACAGCTGTAATCTCTCTGATAAGCGTGTACAAGGACCTGCAAAGAAAATATCCGTGTCAGTTCCAAGATAATAATGTAAAACAAGATAGTTACTCCTAATTAAAGATAATTGTAACAACAGAATGAGTCAGGAGAAGTTACACCAAGAAGTCTCCCTCTCGCGCTACTCTCACCCCACCTACTCAACGAATCACAAATAATATTATCTTTAGTAGGAATATACACAGATCTAACATGAAAATTTAATCTAACAGACAACCAGAACATTTCCCTTATCCATTGCATACATTGCTTATTAGTGCTGCGGCCTGTATTCAACATATGCATGACTTGAGTATTGTCTGTGACGAACACCAATTCACAATCTCTCCAGGTATCTCCCCACCTTTTTGCTGCCAATAACACCGGCCAGAATTCCAATTCATTTATATTCTTGTTATAATTAGCAGGAGGGTCTACCCAATGGTGATGGGCATTTTCATGCAAGGGGCAGCGGCCCCCTGGGTCCCATACCCCCATCAACCAATCTCTTCCATGTTGGGCTGCAAAGCCCGAAAAAGAAGAATCACTATACACTGAGAGATGTGTATTAATGGGTCTGACAATTTTTTCACAGCCATTAAACACTTTGGCAAACTCAAGCCACCAAGTAATGTCTGCTCTTGCTTCACCAGACAACCGTATTTTATGATGCAATTTAGAAGCTTTATTGCATAAATCATACAACCTACGAGTAAAGCAGCGGCCTCCTCGCACAACCTTGCTGGCATGGGCTAGGCTGCCAGCTAGAGATTGAACCTCTCTTTTAGTTAACTTAAGTTTACCCTCAGCTTCTTTAAGCTTAGATAATAGAGCACTCATCTTATCGTCAGGTAAAGTTAACGTCATAGTATCACTATCAATTTCAATCCCTAAATATATTACACGTCTCGCCACTGGAGAAATTTTCTTGAAAGAAATCGCAAAACCCAGATGTCTAATTACTCTAAACAATTTATGCTGAGTTTCAATGCACTTATCCTTATCAATATTCATGATCAGGAAGTCGTCAAGATAATTGACAATGTCTTGATAACCTTTTCTAAACATACAACGTACAATAAACTCTGACACAGAATTAAACACGTACGGTCCAGAAGCCATACCAAAACACAAGCGCGCGTCAATATAAGTCTCCGGGCCTTCACCAAGATCCCATTTGAGTCCTTGATATTGCCTGTCTCCATAATATATATGAAGCCCCCTATAAGCGTCGCTAATATCGGTACTACAAAGCCACATGGCTTCTCTCAATAGATCACACACATCATCCATGGATTTATATACAAATTTCTCACATATCTCGTTACAAAATTCATTTACAGAGGGGGTACCATCACCACTCCTAGAGCAGTCCGTTATAGGGCGTATGCTGACCTTTACATCATTAGGATCTTTTTTCTTCTCAATTGCCCCAATAGCATGAATACACTTGGGCTTGTCCTCTGATAATAATATCTGGCCATTCTCCAATTCTGATTTAATGCGTTTAGACATAAACTCATGATTCTCTTTTTTCAGAATAGAGTTGTAATTTTCATTCTCATAAGTACATGGACATTCAGGGTTGACTATTCTAAAACCGAATACAGTCCCTTCCATTAAGTACTGCCAGTTACAGTCAACTTCTCCCCACATAAAGCATTCCGTGAATACACGACATGGTTTAAATGTTACCTGTGACCCATCTAGGTCATATTTACATGCACAGATACCATCAAAACACCTCTTATATACATCAAACGACACTTCCCTGGGTCCCTTAGACTCTGCTATACTGACTGAAATACATTTATTTTTAAGTGGCAGCGGCCAACCTTTATTATGTATATTAATAATACCCTCAATAGGGACAGTGGTAGACGCGCTAATCAGCTGATTTGCGCCCGTCAGTAGGTCAATAGGGTACATAAACCCCGGGGCATTGTCGTTCACACATTCCACCTCACCATCCAAACATATACATGAGGCAGCGGCCATACTACTACTGTGTAATTCAGTCTTTTGAGTGCAATCAATAGAACCGGTGTCAACAAACCCTACAGGTAATTCTGTAGGTGGACTGAAACACAAATCAGTAGCAGGTAAATGATGAACGAGTGAGACGGGCCCCTATGCCTTATGCATTCTTACATTGGGGCAGTCTACACTTTTATGTGTAGGATCGTGGCATTTTGAGCATATGTGTGCAAAAGCACAAGACCTGGAATCACACCCACTCCCGTTAAATCTGTTACAGGCCATATACTCCCCTGTATCACCAGTTCTAACGCCTTGAACCATCCTTCCGGATGGGGGTGCATTACTGTTGGTATAAGCCGCACCGCGGCCTCTACCTCCTCCAGGGGGGCCCCTGCCCCTACCTCTGCCATTACCTTGTTTTTGGTCAGAATTTTCTTTACTTTTCACTTTTTTCAAACCCTCTGTACCAAAGTACCTCTTTTCAACAAACTCTAGGCCAAAGCCAAACTCGTTAATGTCTTTGCCCCATATACATTCCTCTCTAATATCTGCATCATACTCAGCGTATGAGTGCTCCTCGTACAAATCGCTTGAGGCTTTGAATGATACAAAACCAAGATGGCGGAGAAATTTTTTCATTTCCCCCAATTCTGAGAATGTGCCATCCTCAATTCCCACACATGCCCAATTCAACGATATGTACATCAATTCAGGATAAGACAATGACCTTGGTTCTCTCCCTCTGGTAAATCTCTTTAGATCAAATTTTTTCTTGCGTCTCGACACTCGATCTGCAGAACTATCTCTACCTTCACCTTGTAGGTCGAACAGCCGCGGTGTACTTGTCCTAGGGCCCCTTGGGGATGGCTCCCTCGAGCGCGGCGGGGTCCTGTCTTTGTCTTTGTCTTCGTCCGTCGTCTTCTCTTTTTCTTTGGGCACCTGACCAACGATACGTCCCCGTATCTTCTCCTCCAGGGCCTCTACCCTTGCTTGCTCCTCCAGGTCTGCATCCAGCGCCTCAAGGTACTCCAGGTACTCGGCTCGACTACCGAATTTTTCTTCCCCGTGCAACTCGGCCAAACTCTTGTTAGGGGCCTCCTGGGCCTCCTCCTGGGCCTCCTTCGATGTCTGGGGGCCTCCCTTTAGCCTGGTAGATTTCCTGACTGGGAGGGCTTTGTGGCCAGCCTCCGGCTCGGCCTTACAGTTACGGCCTCTCGGGGCCGGGTGGTCCTTACCACATGCATAACACCATAAAGACGCCATATCCGTCGGAATCTTTTATAATCCGCGGAATCCTTTATATCACGCGGGATCCTTATATGAATCCTTTATAAAGGAATATAATCACAGTTGCAGTGCTGGCCTACTCATGTAGAGCTCTTGGTGGATGCGTCCACCCTGCACCAAATTTTGAAATCAACTGTGGCGGGCTCTGAAGCGTCCTTAGCAACGAGAGCACTGCCCCCCGCGGGGAAACATAGAACCACCACGACCCCTGCGTCAGAGTGTCCTATATAAGGGGGCGTGGCAACTTATACTAACAATATACACATATAACCGCTATGGCTCTTATATAGACAATATTTTGCCACTTACGTTATATGGATTTTTAGAAAGGTATACCTGCCCTAGCTCTAATTCTGACTGTTTCTGTTAGGGAACATGTAGGCCTTAAAATCGCCATGTAATTTGCTATGGTACTAGAAACTCCTAAACACCACATGTTCTCCAACCGTTTGGCCCCTCCCTCCACCACCAGCGCTTATTTGAGGCTTTTTCTGTTTTCCGTGACTTAAATAAGTATACAGGATTTGTTTAAGTTCTGTATTTGCCCGACATAAAGGGTTTCAACGAAATACAGGGACTTGAGAGGTCAATCTGGAGGGTAAATACAGAGCTTTAACTGCTCCTGTATTTATTTTTAAATGCATTTGTCACATATTAAAGGAGAGAAAGGCAATTTATTAACCTACATCGTTCTCGAACACATCCAAACGCGTCTTTGTGTGTGTGTAATTTGGTTACGTGAAAAAGTAATCCCCCCTGTTATAGACTATATCATTGTTTTTTGTGCAAATTAGGCCTATTTTATGATTGAAAATCATAATTTTTTTTAAAATGAAGACAATTAGACGATAATGGGCGAAATACGAAGGTTTGAGGAAATACGGAGGTTTGAGGAAATACGGGAGCTGGTTATTCACCTTTGAGGAAATACGAGGCTCAGTGTTGTACGCTACCCGACTTGATATTTCCTCAAACCATTTAAAAATAAGCTTCAAGTATTTATCATATTATGATAATTATCAATTAATCTAATCACATCATCCTAACCATGCACTTGAAGATATGTCTATATAAAGTATAACACTACATGAATGAAGAGCACCCATATCAGCCTGCTCTCCGTGACGTCACAACATGGCCATAGCTGATAAGAGCCATGTGGGCTGGCTGTGGGTGGAGGTCCAGGGTCCAGGGTGCGGCGGTCACCTGTATGGCTGCGGTTGGAGTCTCAGAACCCTTGTATATGTGAATGCTACGCACTGGTTATGGTCTATGTAGTGGTAGGGATAAGAAAATATGTAAAAATTGTGTCACTAGTTCTTTAACCGGTTATCCCCACAATGATTATAATATACATTCAATATACTTGCCATATGTCTGATTTAATTAGTAGTTCAGATATATACAGATGTATAGAATTCCAGATAGAATTACAAGGGACAGGTAAGTCACCCACACAATGAAAATACTTTCAATACAAAAATCCCACAATAAGTTGATGATAACCCCCCTCCGCTGAATTAAATACAAAACCCTGTAAATAATGCATCAATTATAAGCAGCTTTACGTAACTATATAGTCCATGTGATATTGCAATCAAAAGTAGGCTCAAATAACCCAATAGCCAAAGCAAATTGTTCCACCTTTAAGTAAACCCTAAGTCTTTCTTTAAGCAGCTTTAAGCAACGTCCAAGTCCTTCTTCAAGCAGCTTTGCCTACTTCCAAGTCCTTCTTCAAGCAGCTTTGGCAACGTCCAAGTCCTTCTCTAAGCAGCTTTAAACATGCTTTTTTAAATACTTTAAACATCTTTTGGACCCTCGGAAAGAAGGCCATTAAGTATCATTAAAGGTTGATTGAATTATGACTTTTGTTTCTTTAATTTTTGCTGACAAGTTCGCCTAAAGATCCTTAATGTCCGACTTTAATCAACTATAACTTATAAGCAAATCGTAAAGCTATTTAATGCAGGTGTATTATGCAGTGCATTGATTGCTTGTCATATATTATCAAAAATTAAATGTATTTCAGGTCATGAATAACATTCTGGAAAGCTGTAACATGGGATTGATCAAAACAGCAGTGTCCGTGAAAACGTGCCAGACACAGGTCCGGCTATAGCCGGCTAAAAGGCTTCTGGACCGGCTGGACTGGTCCTGCTGCCGGTCCAAATGACTGGCTGGATCTTTAGCTACATGTCAGTTGTTACGGCTTGTTAATCGGACCATTATTAAGGTCTCTAGAGAAAAAAGTATTTTATATAAATATCTTAAAAATCATTACTCTAGATTGTACATTTTATAATGTTTCAATAGGAATATACAGGAAAGCTGTATTGATTCAATATAAACTCTTGTTTTATACTTTTTTTTGAGGTATCAAAAGTGCCCTCAGGCATCCGGGCCTGCAAAATTTAAGCCGCTCCTGCAAAATAGCAGATCTAAGTAAGTCGCAAGGGTGGTCACCTATGTTTAAACAACTTGTTACCTGTGGCGGCTGTAGCAGCGGGCTTCTTAGCCGGTGGGCGCTGAGCGGCAGGGGGCATCGGCTCGTCACGGTAGGCTGCGGTCGCGGCAGCGGGCTTCTTAACCGGTGGGCGCTGAGCGGCAGGGGGCATCGGCTCGTCACGGTAGGCTGCGGTCGCGGCAGCGGGCTTCTTAACCGGTGGGCGCTGAGCGGCAGGGGGCATCGGCTCGTCACGGTAGGCTGCGGTCGCGGCAGCGGGCTTCTTAACCGGTGGGCGCTGAGCGGCAGGGGGCATCGGCTCGTCACGGTAGGCTGCGGTCGCGGCAGCGGGCTTCTTAACCGGTGGGCGCTGAGCGGCAGGGGGCATCGGCTCGTCACGGTTGTCACCCGGGAGATGTGCAGCATCAGGGCAGGGTACTGCTGTGACATCACCGGCATCTAGACTCTTCTTTGACAACAGCTTACCTATTAAATATATGTCAGTTGTTGATCGATTTGACACTTAATAATGCTTAGTAAGAGTTCCAAATAAGTGAACTGTTGACGTCCTTTGAGTGTATTAAGTCACTAATTAGTGAGTAGAGCTTTATCTCAAATAGCTGAAATCAATCAGTATCATTTTTAAACTTCCTCATCACCTGGGTACTGAATGTGGCCATTTGACATAACATCCTTAGATCATAGTTGATTTACGGTAACTACTATAGATAATAACTAAAATCATTTCCTAAGTAATGTCACTTTCTCAGCAGCTGATTACTAGATTTGGCCTACCTGGTACCACGTCCTCAGATCGTATCTGAAATACTCCACCTGAAATGCTGATTGTCACCACAAGCCTGTAATGTAATGGCTGTAAAGGTGTGGTATCAAAACAAAACATAACAATGAAGTGGTGAATCATATTTATGTTTGGATTGGTCTTACATTGTAATATTCCTGTGTTGCTCTCCGTCCGATTGGCATTTGCCAGTCGGGACACTGACCGATGTGTCCCATACCAAAGTGTGTAGTAACGCATAACACGTCAACTTAGCCAGCCGGGGAGTCGAACCCCGAAAACCGGCAAATGCCAACAGGACAAACTTTAATAAAGGCTTTATAATGCCAACTTCTTACTATCTTCAATGCTGACTAATCACAGTCAGATTGATACTTACACTATTTAATGTGGCCACTGGTAAATTACCATAATGTGATTGGTGGAAAATAAAAATGAAATCATCCATATTTCAACGAGCACTTGGTCAATTCAAATAGATCCCCTCTAGCACTTTTGTTAACTACAAGCCCCTGCAGGGGCTGGGATCACGGGGGGGGGGGGGGGGGTTGCATTGCTCGGTGCTTAGGCCTACTGATGAAATGTCTTGATGAGCTGTGCACGGAAATTGTATCAATTCTATTTCAAAAGCCTCTTAAGGAAATTTTTGGCTGAAATTTGTTGAATGAATTGTATCCCTGCCATAAAAGTGTCCCAATAATTTTCCAGATGAAATATCCTTTGTTTGAATTGACCAAATGCAAGTGATAGATAATGAGCAGATCATTAATTTCACAAGAAAGGCTTCCTTCATAGAGATCTACAAACCCTTTTTTGTTGCAGGTTTAGCAGTCTGCACCGATTTAGCTGCATCCCGCAGAGATTCAGCCTCTAATTTAGCTTGTGCCTGCTTTGTAGCTTCCTTCTTCATATTAGAATAGAACCTGAAACCACAGAATTTATAACAATCTGACTGTTATGAACAAAATAAGTACTTTCTAGAGGGCAGTGTTTATAGGCTTATATTCCATAATTTAGTTTTCTAAATGATGGATAAAATCTATTCTTTTGGATAAAAAGTGTTAAAAGGTGAATAACTTCTGCTCTAGTTGACTGGTTTTCAAAATTCAAAAACCTATAGATAGCTAAAATGCCAGTGATGCTGAGGTAATTGACGTCGGCGGCAATGAGAACAATGTTATATCAACTCACCGTCTCAGGGAACGTTGCCCGCGTTCAAAACTGTCTGCACCACTATCTGGAAGCTGCAGACTGGGCACATAATCAGGATGGTCAGGCTCCGAGAAGGATTTTCCTGGGGTAATCAAATATGCATGCAAGAAAAGAGTCAGGTTACATACATTTGGTTATAGACAAATGACAAAGCATGTAACATACTGTAAACTTATTAATTTTCGCTCAGTACATATTTTCGCGCATTTCGCGCACATACCCATGTGCGCGAAAATATGATGTGCGCGAAAATATTGCACAAAAAATTAACTTTCCAACAATGTCTGGCACTCTATATTGCACTTCAGTAGAGACTCAATTAGGCCAGAAACCTGACCAACCCTATCATTTTGGTCCGAATCTAATTTTCAACATTTTATTTTTAGATTTTCATCACCAAAGAGCATAAGACAAACCCTTACAACATTACCTCATAATCTTAAAAATAAATCCTAAAAACTATTGATAATGAAGGGCTATATATTTCCGCAATAGAAGAATTTTAGACTCCCCCCCCCCCCACCACACAGAGTTAGAAGGGGCTTGAAGGGGCAAAATATTTGAACATTAATTTTAGGCTGTAAAATCCTTAATAATTGTCCGATTGAAAAACCGTAAAAACTGACATGTACCGTAAAACCCCGGCTTTAAGACGGATTTTATTTGGTGTTTTTTTTCTCTACAAGACGGATTTTTCTCTAGAGTTAGGGGGTCGTCTTAAAGGTGGGGTTTTTATATATAAGATAATAGTGAAATCGATTTTCAAACGTTTTTTGTACAAGACGGATTTTTTCCCAACGTTGGGGGGTCGTCTTAAAGCCGGGGTCGTCTTAAACCCGGGGTTTTACGGTAGCTAATGATCACCTGATTGACACTGCGCGAAAATATCATTGCGCGAAAATGCCTTTATATGCTAGGTGCGCGAAAATATAGCTGCGCGAAAATATCTACGTTTACAGTACATGTATAGCATCCTTGTGACATCACAACTCTCCCTTTCCGTCAGACTCGTAGATCCACCCGCCTCTCCCGCTAGACTTGTAGATTCACCCGCCCCTCTCGATAGACTCGTAGCTAACCTCTGAGCTCTAGTCTGCATTATTTATATATGTATAATGCCTTTTTAATGATGCACTTTATAGCACATCTGGGGGTGGACATCAGGGGTGGGCCAAAAGTCGGCCCCCCTGCCTGCCCCCCCCCCCCTGGATCTGCCCCTGCTACTAAGGCCAGTAAGGGCCGATTGTCAGGAGGGCCCTTGACTGGGACAACGTCAAAACATGTAATCTGGTGATCTGGCTTCTTGGAAAAAAATGAAAATTTGAATCTCAAATATGTATTCTGATGACTTCTGAGAACATTTTAATAAGGGAGTGCTTATTTTTTAACAACAGGGGGGGGTGGTGAGATTTTGCGCGGAGCGCGCGAAACTTTTTCACCCCCCCCCTGCTAGAGGGGTCGAAATTTTTTACCCCCCCCCCGGCAGGCCGAAAATCGCGCGCGTTCGCGCCCCTTTGTAGCTTTTTCCCTCAGAACAGGTTGAATTTTTTTCACCCCCCCCAAGAGGGGTCTAGATTTTTTACCCCCCCCCCCGGTCAAGGGGTCCAAATTTTTTACCCCCCCCCCCCAAATCCACCACCCCCCCTGTTGTTAAAAAATGAGCACTCCCTAACTTTGGTTCTAGTAGGAATATTTGACAATTTCTTTCAGCTCTGGAAAGCCTAAATCCGGGAGAAACCGGGAGATTGGGGGGCAACTGGGAGATCTCTCAAAAATGGAGCAAAAACCGGGAGTATCCCGGGTAATCCGGGAGAGTTGGCATGTATGGGACGGCACTCTAACTTTCATTCTCGGGGCCCAACTACCCCCCCTAGTCTCCAGAGCAAACGACTGCAAATCGATCCACGTCGCTACGCTATGTTACTAGGAGCAGTGTCTGCCGCGTAATACAGTTACGTCGGCCCTTATTGGCGACGCTGGGACGTACGGGCGCTGTGATTGGTCAGTGCCCCCCACACGTATATAATCGTACGTGTAAGAAATTACTATGCGGCAGACTCTGGCTCCCCGTAGTATCGCGAAGCAGCACGTAGGGATTTGCCCGAGTTTGCTCTGGAGACTACTACCCCCCCCCCCCCCACACACACACACGTCCTCTATCCCTGTTATTTCACCCACCCCCGGGACCCATCCGGTCGATTCGCACATTGGTCGACTTTGAACTCTGCCTTTGGGGCTGCCCGGGATATCGAGGCCTGACTGTATTAATATTAGTGATCCTCCCACATTGTTTACGATGCCGATGGGAGTTGTCACTGTTGTCGTGTTGAGTGTTGTCACTGTCAGCGTTGTGCTGCGTGACCAGTATGTCACGCACTGCAAACTCGGACCGCCGCACTCGATAACAGGTGAGATTACAACCGTAAGAGGGTCCATGTTGGTATTATCATGAAAGTCTAGTTGCTACTAGACTTTCATGGTATTATGTTTGTTTGTAAACACACAAACGGTCATTGCATGGGACATCCATGATCCAACTCACCAGTCACAAAGTGGAGGCTGCAGACGTAAACAGCCTGGTTTTCCTCCCCAGGATCCCAGGATCCCTGCCCTTTTCCGTCACTTCTGCCACAAGCAGCCACCCACATCCTTCTCCTTGTCCTCTCTCGTTTACTGCATGGGAACTTTGCCCATTTTACCTTACTTTTGTTGTAATCGCTGCTGGGGCAGCCACCCACAGCACAGTTTTTCCCCATCTTGATGACCTTGACAGCACCTATCCCAGACCTCCCCCAACAAAATGGCGGCTACACACTCCCGGAGCGGCGATCTCAAGCTGGACATACACCACTCACATTTGACGCCGGACTACTTTTTGGTCACGTGACCGCGTCGGGGTTGCGGTGGTCACGTGACCGCGTCGGCACGTGCAGTTGTTTTGATTCGGTTTGTTGACAAGTTGGTGTCGAGAGGTCATTTGATGCAGATGATCCGACAAGGAGACATAATAGATTAGAGTTGATATCCAGCTTTATTGTAGTCACAGAGTAGAGGTAGTATACAGGGTGAGTGCCACCTCACATGTATGTCTACAAGGAGGTAGGGTAGGAGCACCCAGCTCCTAGCCCTACTCCAGGCATCTGGGTTACAGCAGCAGCTCCAGTGTGGATCCCAGCCTCCTGGTGGGATAAGGCACCCTCTGGAGGATCCAGAGGCTATTTATACTCCTCAGCCCTGTCAGACTGAGGACCAGGAGTCATCCATCAGTCTATAAATAGACTGGTCCTCCTGTCACCCATCCACCCTGCGGGGGGCTGTGTGACAGGAGAGGAGGAACACCCTGGACACCTGTCACCACTCCTCCAGTATGTTTACTGTGAGTGTGCCAGGCTGTACCACCCTCCTTTGGGGATTCCCCACACCAGCCACTTGAGTGTACCCTCAGGTCACCCGGTGCATCTCAGATAGGAGTGCTTAGTATGGGAGTGCATCATGGAGGAGCGCATCATGCAGCCCCTCGACACATCCCCACACACCCACTCACTTCCACGTGAGTGTATCACTACAGAGTGGACGTGCAAGAATGCAAGGAGAGGGGCCATAGGCCGTGTACATGATGCACTGTGGCTGTGTGTGGATATATAGAAATTATACCGCAGCCGACGCTCGCAAGAGGATAATAGCATACCAAAACATCACAATGCCGCGGGCGGCCTTCCCTATGGGTTTTAAGAAATAAAATTGGAGGTGGGGGGGGGGGGAGGGGTGGCTTTTTAAGTCATAAATGTGTATTCTGACTCGTGCAACTATCTCCACTGGAGCAAAGCTTCTGTCCTTCCAGAGAAATGATGGGTGGTAATCAAAATAATAATTTCCAAGCACTTGTAACCGGTGCCTGTGCATGCACCACCATAGAGAAAATCTGCACCGAAGTTTTGCCAAATTTGTGTTCCAACTTATATTTTATGGGATTCAAATTCTCTGGTACGCCTTGGTCACTATGGTGTGAATCCATTAGCATATTCAACGAAAAGGCTGTTCTCGGCTCGGGCCGGCCAATCACACAAGGACAGTGGGGGTTACACACAGGGGGCTATAAGCCTGTGTGGTGCTAATGGTCCACTGTTAGACTGTGGCTGACCCGCCCCAGCAGGGAAAAACCCAAAACCTGTTCGGTCTGGTTTGTGGGACATGTGTGGCTAACTGGGCATTCAGTCTCAAAGTAGTGAGTTCATGCAACCAGGAACATAGTGCTGTGAGGAGTTTTATCATTTATCTTCCTCGTTCACCTCGGAGAAAACAGTGGTTTCAAGAATGCTGAGTTTCAGAAAAAGGTGGGGGAAACTGATTATAATTTAGAATTAAGTCCTAAACTTTAATAAAAACTCTTTAAGGTAGAGCTCTGGTAGGAGTGAGTGGTAAAAATAAACAAAATGGGTCGGTGGAAGGGGTGTTAGGTATAGGCTGGCCGCAATTACATAGATTATAGTCATGGTAAAATAAACTCAAGCGACCGTCCGATCAGCATTTGACAGAAAATGTTGAAAAAGGCAAGTATGTGGGTGGCAAATCAATCATGTAGGTTACATTTTAAAGGTAGCAGTTAAGTGACTAGGCTTTACAATGGTGTCACTGTCTCTGATATGCTATAGATTTGGTGACTAGAACAATGGCGTCACTTTTTTTCTGGGAAATGTTAAAGTTGGTGACTAGAACAATGGCGTCACCTTTTCTGTACAATTTATTTTTTTTTTTTTTTTTTTTTTCTTTATTATTATTATTATTTTCTTCTTTTTTTTTTTATTCTCATTAAAACATGGAATATTATGCAATGCTAGTTATCAACTCTTATTTAGTTCCACACACACAAGATTAAATGTCTGATCTTTGACGTGCCTTAGTGACGTCAGTGGTATTCACTGTTACTTGGCGCCAATCCTGTACCTTAGTGGTACCCAAAGCTAAACATAGAAATAGTGGGTCTCAGCCCCTGCTGTCGCCCGTCCTGTGATCAGTTTCTTAAATAATGCTAAAAACTATGGGTGTGTGTGAAAAGCTTAAAGGTGACTTACTAAGTATGGCTAAATAACACGTCAATATATGATGAGACCAACGCTGATCTGTGGCCTTAAATAGGCCTATGCCTGCTGGCCTGGGACAGGGTAAGTAGTACCCTGAGCCAGGGCAGTCAGTGGCCGCAAGGACCTGTGTCCCCGGGCCTGGGTGGATGGCTTGGCCAGTCCCCCAGGTGCGGGGGCACGTGCCACAAGCATAGAGATATGTGAATACATTATGAGGTGTGAAAATGCACGCACACCCGGTACTCATATGAGTGCTTAAAAATAAGATCTTTTTGGCGCCCCTACATCAACAGGGCAATTTTGTTTTATCGTAAGGATACATGTAATGAGAACAAAAAAGTTTTTTTTTTTTTTTTTTGTGTGTTTTTTTTGGCGCCCTTTGTATTAACAGGGCAATTTGTATTGATATTTTAAGATACGTATAATAAAAATAAGTTCTTTTTGGTGCCCTTTTTACATCAACAGGGCGATTTGTGTCGTAACTAAAGCATATGTATGCGTGCTACAAAAATGCAATGATACTCAGAGAGTATGATACTCTCCATCCTATAATGGTTTGATACATGTTATGCAGTGAGATAGGGTACAGGTGTGTTTTCAGCACACAACCTGGTACCAGAACGATTATAAATACCCCTCTTGGAGGAGTGGCAACCCTCCCTGTTGATAGCAGGTTATGGTCACGAGGGTGGTTGCTATGGAACCTTTTAAATGCTAAGCGTAAAAATAAACTATACTAATGTTGGCAGCAGCCAGTGTTCGTTGGAGGTTCACCGAGGGCTAGCTGAAAGTAGGGGCTGATGAAAAGTCTCTTATCAAGCGCCCTGTATGATTAATAATAGAAAAATGCTAAAGATTATCCATATTGTATGAATGTGGATAAAAGCTTCCTCAGTGCCTCAAGTTTTAATGCTCCTTGTACTTGTGTTCCTTTTAATGCTGCTGGTGTTTTTCCTTTTCACTGCATCCTTGATAATACCCAAAGGCCGCGAGACGTGGCAAGTACCAAGGCCCCATAACAAGCCCCATGTTAATGGGTGACTGCATCTTGTATGGGAAACCTCAGCTGGGATTATTCTCTGCAGCAGGCGGATGCCCCAGCAGCCAGTGTTCGTTGGAGGTTCACCGAGGGATTGCGGAAACTAGGGGCTGACGAAAAGTCTCTTATCAAGCGCCCTGTATGATTAATAATAGAAATATGCTAAAGATTATCCATATTGTATGAATGTGGATAAAAAGCTCCCTCGGTGCCTCAAAGTTAAATGCTCCTTAACACCAGCTATGTGTCCGTTGGTATGGCTGCGCCCTCGTCTCGTAGTATGGGTCCAATTATGCCAGTTCGTGGTGCAGGTTAGACGACTCCCAGCTGGCATCCTTTGCCTGCTGGTAATGTGCTGGAGGGGGCAAACTGAAGGGAGTAGATCATCCAAGGGCAGGAGGCCATAGCTGGGTATTGATTGAAGCCCAGCACGCATGCGAAGAAAATCACTTTAAAATAACAGGTTCAAAACAATGAAGTCACAGTCACAGGTCACACAAAAGGCTCACAACGTCACAGCCACGCAGGCCTGGATCATCCCCACACAGTTGTGAACAATCCTCATACATAGGTGAACAATCCCCACACAGCTGTGAACAATCCCCACACAGCTGTGAACAATCTTCCTTACACACAGGTGCACATATAAAAGGGGTGGAAGGGGGGGGGGTTGGCCTGTCAGTCCATGTGCGATGAGGTGCTATCACTCCATTGTCTGAGTGATCTAATTTGTTGCCTATGTCTCCCAGGGTCAAGGCTTCATGACAACAAAAAGAAAAAGAAGAGAGAAAAAAAAAAGAAGAAAAAGGGGGGGGGAGGGAGGGTGGTGGGGGTTGAGGGTGCTAATCAGATGATTTTATATGGGCCCCAATCTAGTGGGCTTTGACTGTGATTTATGCCAATGCTAAAGCTTTGTCTCAGGGATATGCCAAAAGCCATGTTTGTTACTCCATTGTTTGTGTCTTAAAAAAATTAAAAAATCTCAAAAATGTCTCTTTTTTTTATTTTTTTAATTTTCTTATATAGACTATACTTGCCAAGAACAATTACTTATTGTGATCGAAATGTTGGGGTTTCAATTATTTCATGGACCGGGGTAGCTTCTATCCCCACCAAAATCTTTTTAGTGTGTGAATAGAGAGAAAATGATATTTTTGGGGAAAACAAAAAAAGATTGGTTTAACTCTGGTCAATTTATGGTTTTCTTAAATGCCCTATCCCAACACAATCCCGAGCCCGGGGTCAGTGGTAGGTGTGGGCTGATGTCGATCCCCACACAGCTTGGGGTTCGGGGGTTCGGGGGCCTATTGTACCATTGAGTGGCTTGTGGAACGCTAACCCTAAAGGTGATTACTCCCACAAGTCCTCCTTAGCGTGGTGCAAGGTCAGCTTACACGGGTCTATCAGTGTTTGGTATATATGGTCAGTAATGGTGGGGTGGGGGTTATAACTCTTACTTTTTAATCTATAAATAGGGTTTGTGTCCTCGCTTTTGTAGGTGTGTTGGTTGTCTGAGGTGGGTGTGGGGTTGAAGATCCGACAGTTCTATTTTTAGAACTGTCCCACGCGTCACCACAATGTCTAAGAGGGGGGTGGGGGTATAGTGTGGGGTGAGGGGGGGTGGGTGTTACTGGCCTCCTCCAGTAGGCTGTGATTGGTCAGCCGGTGTCGCTATGTCAATTCTTCTAGGTCGAAAAAGTCCCAATTCCTGTTTGTCAAATGGTCCACCCGGCACGTGAGGGTGTTGTTTGGGGTGTCTTCCGCTGTCACCATACATGTAGGCCATGTTGCCCTCAATTCCACAAGTCTTATGGACCAGTTGACAGGTAGGGTGTGGGAGGGGTGTTGGGGTTATGTGCTGGGGCGTTGACCTTCCACAACTTCGATTATCCTGGTGTAACCGTGCCAGTGGGACCTATTTGGGAGGTGTTTTATTGATGCCTGTTCTCGGAGGGGGGAAGGGTGCTGACATGTGTCCCTATTTGTGCGCGAGCAGATCCCTGTCAGGGAGGTGGGGAGGTGAGGGGGTTGACTCTGATCCTTCTGACCCTGACAGGTATGACCTGACACTGACAGGAGGTAGCACAAATATTATTGGTAGGGTGGTCTATATATAGCTCCCACATCCTTAGCTTATTGGAGACAAGATGATTTCCGCTGTTGTACTGCCACGTATGCATTGTCTCAGGGTCAAGGTTTCCGGGTGTTGGGGGTACTGAGGGGGGGGGGGTTTAAAGCTATTAGGCCCAAAATCATGAACTTGTGGGTCTCCTGTCCAATGATTGCAGCGTTCAGGAACTAGTGTGAGTTCTCCAGACGCTAACTTAATATGAAAATGTATACTGGGGGTGATGTATCCTTGATGTCCGCCCATCAAAAAAAAAAAATTAAATGAATAAATAAAATAAAGGCCAGAAAGCTTGGTGTGAAACCATGGCTTCTGGTGCTATAGTCTAATCTATATTTTTAAAGGTTTAGAGTACACTGGGGACGTGTCGGCCCTAGTGTGGTGTCTAGATAATATTCATCTGGTGCAGAGGGGGTTAAATATCCGCGGAGCTTATTACGAGCACTTTTGACCACGCCAACGTAGATTTGTTTGACTGGGACATAAATTCAGTTTTAGAAAATAGTGAATGCAGAATCAATGCCAAAAGGTACAAGCGTCCGCTGTACACCTACCTCAGCCTAAGGCCCATCCTCCTGCTACGTGAGAAACCCGGTGATCAGCTTGTGTGAAAAAGAGTGTTTAGGTGTTGTGAAAAGTTTCCAAAAGTGCTGGGGATGTAGGTGCTTTGGATAATTTTGTGCAACTAATTTGAGGTGTTGGGGATTCCACTTAAGTTTGGATCGTCGGGAAGCTGGCTAATTCATCCCTGTCAAACTTTACCCCAGAGGGGAGTGGCTATCCCTAAATTTGGCTGTGTGAGCAGCTCGTCTATGAATATTCAATAGGGTATGTGAGGCCTCACTCACCCTATACAAGGTGCCCTTGTACTGGGGCTGAAGTTGGTTATCAAAGATCGAAAGTTTGAGTAGACTTGTACTGGTCTTCCAAAAAGAAACTTCTAATAAATAAATTCCGAGATGTGTTATAACAAAGGGGAAGAAAATATTGTGATGTCTTTTCTCAAGCCACCTGGTCCTCTTAATTCCCAAACAGAGGCCTTCACACCGGTGTATGCAGAGGAAAAAAGATAGGGCACGCTGCTGCGGTCTCCCCAATGCATAGCTGCATTCCGTGTATACACGCACCAGAACAAGCCAGAGATCTCTATAGCCGACCGATATGTGGTTGGTCTCTACCGCTTCAGCTCCACACCAGGCACTGGATTTGCACCACACCAGAATTGTGATTAAATAGTCCCTGTATACCTTGGTTTTACCCTACTGTATTTGTGATTTGTGTATAAAAATTTAAAAGAAAAGGTGCTAGAATGACTGTTAGGGTGGTTGTATGTGTCTCAACTGGTGGTTAAGGGGTTGCCTGGCGGCCTCTAGGCACATTACTTTTCCTGGTAGTCTGTGCCGAGAGCAATCTGATTAAATAACCCTAATACCTGGTATGTTGACTCTTTATATTGATTAGCTAAAGTTATGGATATATTTGGGTGGACACCTGGAATAAGTGGGAGTTAATTATTACCTATGTATTTGTTATTTGTGTATAACAATTTTAAAGAAAGATGCTAGAATGACTGTGTGCATAGATCAGCCGATATTTCCCAGAAGATACCTCGTCAAGTGATATGCTGCATTCTCTCAAGTCGTCATCACTGAGCTGGTCCTCATCATCATTAGGGGTATACTCATCTATGGGCATTGAGGAAAGTAATAACTGTATAGTATAATTTCAAATCAATCAATGTAATTGATGACATTGCAGACAATGTGGTTTGTTCCAACTAGTTCCTACAACACTATATACTATTCACAATGTTTTTGACCATGTATTTATACTGTAACAGGGATGGATTGCTATGGGGAGAAGATGAATGACACTGCCGGAGCCACCGAGGACAAGAGACATAGTGTACAGTAGATGGTAGTTGATTGTATTCAAGGATGACTTATGAACTATTTGCAGACAGAAGGTACATGAGGTATCGAGTGGGAGGCTTTACTATAACTCTAGAGCTACAGGTATGACTATGACTATGACTATGATTTACACTGACTGTCTCCAAGGAGCTCTGCAGCCATGTTTGCAGTGGACCAGTGAGTGGGGAACACTAGGGGCCACAGGCCGGCTCGCCGACTTATATGCCACCGGGGGGACACCTCGTCAACTACGCGCCGTCCTGCAACTTTGTGGGATGGCGCGTGCCTCTCCCCCCCCTCCGCCACCGCCACAATATCAAACAGAGAATATAGACCTGCGCCTTCAGTATAATAGAGTAAAGGATTGACCTGGATTTTTCCCCAGTGACTACAAAAAAAGTTCTTATGGTCTTACCGTGTCCATTGTCCTCGTCATCGCTCTGGTCTGTCTCTGAATCAGAGAGTGATAGAGCCGCCTGCTTCAGCTTATAGATGTTACCTGCGGTGCATTTCATATCCAGGTAGCAAGCCTTCACCCCAGCCTGGCACAGCTTCCTCACCTGGTCCCGCATGATGCTGTTCAATGGTGAGATGACTAATGTCATGGATTTAGGGTTGGATTTTTTGTGTCCCAGTAGGAATGGTGACAGTTGGTATATCAAACTCTTGCCAAATGAAGTTGGCAGAAGGCAGAGTAGATCTTTTTCGTCATAAACTGCAGCCAATGCCTTCACTTGTTGTGGTTTCAGGTCCATGCTGACACCTATATCTCTCATTGCCAACTGCAGGTGTATATCAAATGACATTTTGGCTATCTTCACTGGAACTTGAGCAGGTGGGTGTGGCAAAACGTGCGTAATGTAGCAGTGCTGTCGACCTGTGAGAGAACAAAAGATCCATAGATAAGTGTGTGAAGGTGAAATGGTGATTCTAAGGCCAGATGATAGAGGGGTGTTTCAGGCAACATGGTCCAAGAAATTTGGTTGGATTTATTGTGTAGGGAGGATGGAGGGAGGGGGTGTAGGGTGTGTAACTCGACTAGAGAAAGCTAGATATTGCAGGGCGGTGGGAGGGGTCTGTAGGGTGTGTGTCTCGACTATAAAGGGCTGGATATTGCAGGGGTGGAGGGGGGGGGATGGGAGGGGTTGTAGGGTGTGTGTCTCGACTAGACAAGGCTGGTAAATACATGGAGGGTGGTAGGGGTCTGTAGGGTGTGTAACTCTATAGGGCTATAGGGCCTAGTCGGGACTGGAGCTGGTTGCGGCAGCCAGCACTGATAAGAGCTGATAAGACTGTTACTAGCCTGTCCCCTGCTTGTCCCCTATTTGTACCCATAGTGGGATGTCTTATCAGTGAGTATAACTGCAACCAGCGAAATACATGGTCATTTCTTAAAATCGACATGGGAAATTGGGACCCCCCCATCCAGACCCCCAGTGTTAAACTATGCTATTTGGATATGTCGATTTTGGGGACTGATAATCCGTAAAATACATCACAGAGAAGGTATCTGATGTAGAAACTATCACTGATTCCGAATATATCATCGAAATAAATGTGTCATGCCTAGAAAAAAAATTACAGCCATATTACTAATACGCTGTAGACCTGCGTGTGTTCCGGCTCGCCTCCTCGATACACGCAGGTAACGGGAGCTGAGGGGGTTTCGGCCTTGAGCGTGGTTACGTCACTGGGGTGGGTGAGGAGGTGAGTGGGGTAGGCAGGATAACAACACCTTGCGTGGGGCAATAAACATTGCCATAGGTCAAAAGCAATATGGCTACCTAGGCTGTGTTCTAGGCGACCTGGTACAATAATTAGGCGACCTGGCGATTTTCTTTTGAAAAAATTGGCAATAGTAGGCCTATTTATAAATGGTCTAAAAACGCACATGGTATCCTTAAATGTGAGAGTGCCCCCCCCCCCCGGGCCCATACCACCAAGAAATGCCTAAGTATTAATTGTATAGGCCTCAAGGTTGACCAGCCACCAGGATTATTAATTTTAGATAGCTTTCATTGTGTTGTCATAGCTGGGGGACACTGCAGTCGCTCACCCGCAGGCTACCGGATTCCAACCCACACCTATACTATGGGCTATAGGCCTATTCTGTAAAAGTAGCAGAAAATTTTGAAAGTTGACTCACAAGGACGAACTTTGAAGAAAGAATTAGGTAGCATACTTTAAACTAAATGAAACCTTTTTATTAATGTCACTAAGCCCCATGTCGCATGTCGATTTTAAGAATTGGCCATGTCACATGTCGATACCCATATTTAAAGGTGTCCAGGTGGAAAAGTCGCACACTTGAGGCTTGACTTGTTGCGAGTTTAGAAGTTTGGGGCACAAATTGAGGCGTATTTTACGGTATCATTTATAAATCAAGCCTCCCCCGGGGGGGCCACTCCCTCTATGGTCTATAGTGACTATGTGCGTACACACAATCCCGGGAAAGGGGTCCTTTTTGGGTCCGGCCGGACCCGGCAATAGGGGTGGATTTTAGGCTATTTTGGGGCAAAAGGGGTATGTTTATAGACCAAGAATATCCAACCAAAAAGTCCAAAATTTCCTATGAAAAAGGGAACATTTTGAGGAAATTTGTCCAAAATTTAGGGTGGTATCCCACTAGAAGGGGTCCAAATTTGGCTCATATAAGGGATAACTCCGCTATAAGGGGTCTAATTTAGGGGGGTGCAGAGGGGTACCCCCTCAGGTCGGAAAATCGCCGAACAAATTAACACCCCCAGGTCACAAGGTCGTTTTATTACACCCTATATCCTGTAATCAATTTTGTGCAAAAGTCGCCTAAATCACTCCCCCAGGTCGAAAAGTCGCCTGGAAAACAGCCCAGGTCGCCGAAAACCCCTCTGCAGTCACATTTAGGGAGTGCTCATTTTTTAACAACAGGGGGGGGGGGGGCGGTGGGATTCCGCGCGGAGCGCGCACAATTTTTTCACCCCCCCCCTACAGGGGTTGAAATTTTTTACCCCCCCCCCCGGCAGGCCGAAAATCGCGCGCGTTCGCGCCCCTTTGTAGCATAGTAACGCGCGGGCTTTTTCCCTCAAAACAGGTTGAATTTTTTGACCCCCCCCCCCCCAAGAGGGGTCTAAATTTTTTACCCCCCCCGGTCAAGGGGTCCAAATTTTTTACCCCCCCCAAATCCACCCCCCCCCCCGTTGTTAAAAAATGAGCACTCCCTTAGGGCAAGGGGTCCATATTTTGCCTATTTCGGGTGGTGTTCCTACAAAAAGGGGTATGGTTTCTTCCCATTTTAGGAGGTAATCCCACTAAAAGTGGTGTGTTTTGGAGAATTTTGTCCCGGGAAAAGGGGATCAAATCCATAGTCACTATGGATTTGATGTACGCACATGATATCCATAAATTTGAGAGTGGCCCCTCCCGGGAAGCCTCCCGATCCTCTCAAATCTAACCTAAAGGTAGAGAAGAAGGGTTTGCCTAGGCCGTAGCGTAACCGAAAGTGCGAGGGGTGGGGTTTCCCCAGTGCAGTTTCTCGGTACTGTTTTGTCGATTGCGGGTTTAATATTTATCGTATCTACTTAATTCCTTCACCACTGTAAAGCTGATGTCGCTGGGAATCGGAATATTCTAAGCAATCCTTGTTTGAACAAAATTAAAATCTCCCGAGAATTTGATGAAAATAGGTCAAAATCGGATGTACTCACTCCCAACACATCTAGGTCGTACTAAAATGTCATAATTCACAATTCCTTACCGTTTATGTTTCCTGTGAAGTTGATCAAACGCAGCATCAGCTGTTCTTTGACCTTGACCCCAAGTTGACCCAGTGCCTACCCATCGTTCTGAAATGGAATAATTAAACCCAATCCTGGTTGTTACTTATTCGAAATAACATTGTTTCTGCTTTTTGTTTCCAAAATGTGCAAAATTACAAAAGAATAGAGTAGTTTCATGCAAAATTCGCTGCGCGGGAAATATGGCACTACTTTTGGTGGTGCAGTTGCACAGGCAAGTAGTTCTACGGCCAGCAGGGCGCCAGAATACCAAACGATGTGATCCGTCTTTAGAGACAGCGGTGTAGTCCCGCATTTGACTCGCGCCGCTGTTGTCAGTGTGTGGCGGCTATTGACAGCGCTCGCCGGGAACAGCGCCGCTGGTCACTATAGCGTAGCAGTTCTCAGCGCACTCTCCCAGCAGAGATCTAGGTTTATATATACGTAAGGAACGCGACGGAGACTCTGCGGGGAGAATGTTCTCAGCGCCACTTTTGCCCCTAGCGACAGATAGCAACTGCAAGAATAGCAACTGCAAGAATCTGGGTTAACACCCCTTTTCTGCTACTTTGTCAATTTGTTTGTAGCCTACATAGTTTTCTGTCCCTAGAAAGTGATCCTGATCCCCGGGGATTAAATTGTTCTTCCCCGGGGTTCGCCCGGGGTTCTTCCCCTTGGCGGCAAATCTTCCGACCTTTAACAGCAGCGTTCCGAGATGACGCTAAGCGGTGCGCGAAGCGGCACCACGTGCTGTTGAAGTTCGACCACGTGGTTTGACGTCGGGACCTCGCGTGACGGAACACAGGACAAAACACGTCAAGCCAAAGAAATAATTCTGAGTAAACCCTGTATGATCTCAGAGAAATGGCACAGTGAAGAAGCACGATGAAGACAAGAGAAGTTAGCATTGCTTGTGAGTATATTTTTAATATGGCGACAGGGCTTCAGAGCAAGATGTTCGCTAGCTGAACAGCCTGAACATTTCACTTTTGGAAAACACTGACAACACTCATATTTGGACTTACGGCCGTGGCAGATGTCAAATGACAATGCCTCCAGACAATGCCCCGGTCAATGCCCGGGACGAACTCGCACTTCCATGTTTTTTTAATGTTTCAGCACCCTAAACAAGTCAAATTCCTTAAGGTAATTATCGATGATTAAACAAAGAAGTGTGATCTGGCATCTGTTTCGCTAGTGTCAGGGCCCGGGGGGGGGGGGCACTTGGTATATTTTGTATACCCCGGTACACAGGTGTGCGGCTGGGAAGGGTACTTTTTTTTTTAGCAAAATCCCCCTCACCAAGGGTCAATTTTCACCAAAATCCCCCTCACCAAGGGTCACTTTTCGGAGATTTCAAAAAAATCCCCCCAAAAGGGTCACATTTTGCCAAAATTCTTCGCAACAAGGATCACTTTTGACCAAAATTCTTACACCAAGGCCGACTCCTCTGGGAAAATTGCTAAAACCTAGGCACTTTTGTCCAAAATCCCCCTCAGCAAGGGTCACTTTTGACCAAAATCCCCCTCACCAAGGGCAAGGGTCACTTCTGACCAAAATCCCCCTCACCAAGGGTAAGGGTTGTCAAAGGGCCAGCTGAACACCCGTGTCAAAAAGAAATTAAGTACCCCCCCCCCCCCCCCTCCGGGTGTCAGGGCCGGGTGCTGGGCTCGGGGGGGGGGGGCGGGGGGGCACTTGGTATATTTTGTATAGTCCTACACATGTGTGCGGCTGGCAAGGGTACTTTTTCAGCAAATTCTCCCTAGCAAGGGTCCTGTTTTGAAGAAAAGAGTCCCTAGCAAGGGAAAAATTTATTTATTTTTCAAAATTGGATAACAATTTCTAGGGTTTTGCTAGGTAGGGTCGGGTTACCTGAAACACACGCCCTATGTACCGTCGTCCTTATTATTTTTTCATGTGACACACATTGTCATAAGATGGATCTTATAATTAATAACTTATTGTAATTCCTTCAAAGGTCTCCCATTGCTGATCTGCATTCTAGGTAAGTTAACCAAGTCACGAGCCACCCATCAGTATCATTTTACATATTGCCATTTTCAAGTGAATCCCAGAAAAGACATTTTAGAAAAATTATTTCTCAAAAATCGTCTTTGGAGAAACCCCTAATTTAAAAATAGACCATTTGCAAAATAAGCCAACCTTTAAAGGGGGTCTGTCCTCGCCAGAGCGCATCCATATTGTGCCCTATGCTATGATTACCACACACAAGGATCCGCCCACAGGTTGTGTTATGCCCCTCCCACCCACCAATATTCTTACTATAACAACCCCAGAGCGGCCTCACCAATCACCCATAAATAGGACTCACTGGTTACTACTGATAGTAGTGATACCAGTATGTGGAGGGGGGGGGGGGTAATTATCAGCTTTCTGAGCAGGCTATAGTGGCTTAGGTTTGTCCCTCTCTCCTGATTCAAGGTCTATGGGAGTGGTCATTGTTGGGAGGTAAGGGGTCTACCTCAATTATAATTACATAAGATAGAAAAATGTGTCCTTCCCCATGAAAGATGGATAAAAGAATGACCCCCCCTCCCCAAGCAAATGTACATGCACAGCAGAGAATATGGGAGCAAAATAGAGGGGGTGCCCGAATAATCAGCAGACAGAATGTATAAAGCCCCCCCCCCCCCCCACCCCTTTTCAAAGAATGACCTTTCCCGGTGACCAAGAAGGTCCCACAAGCAGGGTGATTACTCAAGTGTGGTGCATGCCCCACTGTGCACTTGATGGACCTAGACCCCTAAATTCGATATGGCGACATGACCATTTCTTAAATCTGATATGGAGACATGGCCCTTTCTTAAAATCGACATGGGACATGGGGCATTTCTTAAGTCTGACATGCGACATTGGCATTAGTGGCATGAATGAGAATAGCCTCATAGCTTGCAACATATGTTATAATGCTCTCAAAAGTTACCAAAATGTTACCACTAGCGACATGGGGTTTTCTCTAGTGACTTGGGACATAAGGCATTTCTTAAGTCTGACATGCGACATGGGGACCCCCCATCAAGGGCCCCCACTTGGTACAGGTGCCACGGGGCTGGTAGTGGAGTTAAAATGCCAAATAGTATAGGCAGTACAGTACAGTGACAGGTATAATAACATGCTTGAACGGGCAATCCATATATGCCCTTATAAGGTACATTGTACTGGGGCAGGCAAGGGGGGAGGGGCAGAGGGAGGAGCACATGGTCGTCACTGCAATGCCCTTTAGTGCTGGCCAGTGCGAATACATTGCTAGTTTAATGTATACTATATAGTCCAGGTGAATTACAGCATGACCGAAATGCAAGGGGGGCTGTCTTATGAATTCCACCAGTCTGTAATCCTTCCTCCATAATGCCAAATACCTACCTATTCAGATGTTCTTTCAAGGGGTCGATGTTCTGTCAAGGGGTCGAAATCCCCCCCCCCCCAAACCCACCAGCCCCCCTGTTAAAAAACGATCACTCCTTAACTGTAAATCTATGCATCCATCACAAGTTGGAAGCAGCCTGTGCAGATTTACTCTCGTTCCTAAATCCTTCTGAAGGAAGGCTCTAGTGACAATTATCATTTATGAACTAGAAATAGAGCCAGAAAGTATGATGGTAAAACTACCATCATAATTTACATTCTGGTTCCTGTTCACTGGCACCAAGCTACCAGCAGGGACTGCCCAAACCCAGCAAAATCCAAGTTCAAGGTCATAGTGGTTGTCACCAGAGTCTTCCTTTGGAAGGGTTTGGGAATGAGAGTACTGCAGATTGCACAATTAAATGACCTACATGCAACTGCAAAGATTTGTGGAGTCACGTTTGGTCCACATGCTACAAAGTGTCCACACCCATTATCAAACTCTTTGTATGAACTAAGTTCATTTCTTCAGACGAGAAATTTGCAAGGTCCATTATCAGTTGTAGTAAGTACATTAAAAAAGATATCACTAGATGACAAACTCCCAGCCTGACGATACATAGCACATAATAGAATAAGATGTAGCCTACAATTATGCCATAATAAACTGTAACTGATACCACTGATATTTCTTTTCTGGCTGAGTCCTAAAGTTGGCTGTATGGTGAAAACATCCATGTGGCAAAGAAATTATACTCCAAGTAAAAACGATTCATTTTAACAGCTCCAACTTTTGTTATTCCTTGACCTACGAGGACCCTGTGGACATTTTGTGGCCTGTGAACAAAACGTGACTCCACATTTGTGGACGAGATGACACTGGGACACCGGCTTTTGCTGATTTAGAATTGTTATGGCCGATGTGGGCTCATCAGACATCGGCCACAGATATTCCTATGAAAAGCAAAGTTATGGCTATAGAAATATTATTCAATGAATTTACCCCGTTTTATGAATTTTAGAGGTTCTCATTAAATGATGGTTTATATGGCCTGTGTAGAATGCAAAGGACCTGTACCTCACGACACTGGCTGCATCGGTGTGGATTAAAATTTTCGGCAATTTTCGGCAACTGGGGTGGCCGCGTAATCAAAGCAATGACCGTCCTTTTTTTGTGGGCATTAATGGTATTGCAATATTCAATACTAGTATTGTAAATTAACCATTCACTACAAGTTTAACCATCATGTGTACCCTACATGCAGCTATACCACACCCAAGGACCTGCTATGAGCATTTCTGCCGTGGCTCCACAGTGGATGGGCAGTACACCATTGACCCTGATGGAGAGGGTGGCCAGGGCCATTTTGATGTAAGCTGTACTATGTCGGGAGAGATCATTACTACAGTACACCACGACCAAGAAAACACTGTCGAGCTCACTAATGCCAGGTTCAATGCATATTCATATTATGCACTACTGACCTATGCTAATGGTGCAACATATGACCAGGTAGGTAATGGATGATTTACAATCGTGTGATGACTAGTACTGCATTGAAGGTCAAACATATTGAACAGATCAAGATATAAAACAAAATAGTTTGTAGGCCAATTTGTTGATTGTTTAGGCGTGGGATTTCCCCCGTTTTTTTAGTATTGTCAATCGGGATGTCATCGACATCCTATCTGTGCCGATGGGCGAAATATACCTTATTCTAAAGGTCATTTGTTTGCAGGTCAGGATATACTTTCCTTCAACTATTCTTTCTTCGGGGTTATTTAAAAAACGGGTTATATGCCACTTAATCCAAGTTATCAGAATAAACGTCCCTACACACTAAATTAGATCTTGAGTCTAAAACCCCCTGCAAATGTATGTGAGCTCTGTATACTATATCGCGATGATATGATAAGTATCTCCGCAAATGCCATATACAGTCCTTCTCTTACTAATTAACACATGACTCCAGGACAGCATCTTTGTATTTCAGGAGATTGCGTTTCAAGAACACCCACATGTTATCATTTCCTGGGTCAATGTGATCCCTCTTACTTATTCATTTCATTTCAGGTGCGAGGATTGGTCCTTGGAAGCCTGGCCTGCTATTATTTCATGGATGCTTCATATTGCAAAGGCGGCACAGGAGGCAGATGGAGCTATCTCACATATCAACATCAATCTATAACAGGACAAGCCTGGGTTGAACCGTATTATTGTAAGTGTTACTTTATATTCATTGTTAGACCGTAAGTTATTACAAGGGACGACCAAACATCATACGCTCAACAGTGCATAGCTGCAATGATAATTGTCAACCTGTACGCGATGTGTTGTTCTCAGAGGGCTAAAAACTCCAGCCTCTGGTGTTGGGTAAGGACAAACAGGAGGCCGTTAACAGGCAAATACGGGATAGCTCTCCCAGGTAAGAGGACAAATGTTTAGAGCGTGATCTTAATCTTAAATCTTAATATGTTAATTCAGTGTCTTATTTTGGGGCAGTATCTTAAAATCAGACAGTAATACTTTTAAGATAGCCTGAGGTAAGTCTTAAGATGGGATTAAGATAGTTTAAGATAAGATTGAAATAGAAGAAAAAGAATTAAGATAGTTTAAGATAGGATTGAAATAGAAGAAAAAGAAGGAAAAAAACGGGGATAGTAATAGTAATACCTTTAAGATAGTCTAAGATAAGTCTTAAGATAGGATTAAGATAGTTTAAGATCATCTTAATTGTCTGATTAAGATAACGCTCTAAACTTTTGTTGTCTAACCTGGGAGAGCTATCCCGTGCGTGCCGTTAACAGAGCAGCAGAGAACCCCCCCCCCCACCACCATGTAGAGCTGGAAGCCATATTTTGTTTGTGGAGGATTATCTTCAAGAAAAGGCACAACACTTCTCTTCTTGAATTGCCAAACAAATTCCGTCGTAGACCACGCTACTTCCGGTTTATTAGATAGCAAAACACAACACCAGCTGTTATTAGTTTCCTCTGATAAACATAGGGGGCGCCACCAGCGCTATTTTGGCGCCTTCATGGCCGAGAGGATCGTCATAAGCTTAACCTCAACACCCCCACTTAAACTTATGATAGATACATCTATAATGATAAACACATCAACTTATACATCAACCAACTTATGATATACCATTTGTGATATAGAACTTATGAAATACATGATAGTTACATTTTATGTACCCATTAATTTATTGAGGAATTTACCAAGCCTGGGCTTTGCGATCGGCCTCGTGAAGGCATCGGCAACATTATCTGCTGCTGGGACATACTCGAGTTGAAGTGTATAGTTTTGCACTTCAGCTCTTACAAAATGATACCTGATGTCAATGTGTTTAGACCTTTGGTGGTGTACTGGGTTTTTGGCTAGTGCAAGTGCACCTTGGTTGTCACAATACAAAACGACACCTTTTGTTTGCTTATTACCAGTCATGTCAGTCAGAAGTTGACGAAGGAATTTTACCTCTTGGGTAGCAGCTGACAAAGCCATATACTCGGCTTCACAAGTTGACAAAGCAACAGACTGTTGCTTCCTACTTTTGTAAGAAATGAGTGGACCCTCTTTGGTCAACCTATATGCATAACCAGTTATGCTTTTTCTGTCGTCAAATGCTCCCCAATCGGCATCACAGAATCCACTCAATTCTAACTGAACATCAGACTTTTGGAACCTCAATCCATAATCAAGTGTACCCTTGATGTACCTCAGAACCTGTTTGGCTCTACCAAGATCTGCTTTGGTGGGACTTACCATGTGTTGAGATAACTTGGTTACAACATAACATAGATCAGGTCTTGTGATTGACATACAATAGATCAGACTTCCCACAATTTCTCGGTACAATTTAGCATCAGCTAACTCTTCAGAATCCTCAGATTTGGTGGTATTGCAACCTACATCAGAAGGAGTTGCTCTTGGTTTACAATCTTCCATTTTGAAACGTTTCAGGATCTTTTCAACATATTTGGTCTGGTTCATCTTAATATTACCATTTTCACATTTGAACTCAATACCTAAGAACCAGGATAACTTACCAAGATCCTTCATTTTGAATTTGGTAGACAGAGACTGTTTGACTGTGTTGAGCGTCTGCTCATCGCTCGCTGCAATGATAATGTCATCAACCCAGACTACTACAATAGTCTTGGAATTTTGTTCAAACTTAGTATACACACAAAAATCTGTCTCAGACTGTAGGAAACCTTCGTCCTTCAGATAAGTGTCCCAACATGTTGTTCCAGTTCCTGCCACTTTGTTTCAAACCATACAGAGACTTATTCAGTCTACAATACAATTTCTCACCATTTTTACCCTTCACTTCAAAACCTTCTGGTTGTTCAATATACAGTTAACAGTCTATCGGTGCATTCAGATAGGCAGTTTTAACATCCATCTGGTGGACAACCATGTCCTCTTGGACAGCTAATTGCATCAACAGGCGAATGGACGTGATGCGGGCAGTCGGTGAGAATGTCTCATGATAGTCAACATTTGGGACTTGAGAATAACCTTTAGCCACAAACCGGGCCTTGTACTGTTCATCAGCGTTTTGTCCCATCTTAACCGCATATACCCATCTTCCCCCCACTGCAGTTCTACCCGCGGGTAGTGTGGCGAGTTCATAAGTGTCATTGTCCATTAAAGCATCAATTTCAGCATCCATGGCTTTCTGCCATTTTTGAGCATCATTACAGTTCATAGCATCGGTATATGTATTTGGGATATGTGACATGTGGTAGCAATAGTCAACAGTAGTGGTGACGTAGTCCCGGGCCAAGTAATCCGGTGGGTTACGTCTCCTCTGAGGATACCTAGCATTCTCAACATTGTCCTCTGGATTCTGGTCAAGCTCATCACCATATGCATCTTGACCAGGAACATAATCAGCTACATCTGGAGCTGGGGGGTTCACAAGTTCTACCTGAGGTGCGACACACACCGGTTCATCACTGTTTCCTGTAGCTTCGTCAAACTTGTCAGTGAACTTTACACATCTTACCCGTCGTACACACCGACGCTCTGGGATATATACAAGGTACGCTGGACTGTTCTTGTCATAACCCACAAAAATACCTTTCTCACTGCGGTCATCCAGCTTCTTCTTCTCCTGCACATAAGCATAACACACAGTACCAAATATATGCATACCGCTCAAGTTTGGTCTTTGACCAGTGAGTGCTTCGAATGGTATCATCTTGAGTCTTTCATTGTAACATCTGTTTCTGGTGTATACACTACACATAACAGCATAAGTCCACATCTCCTTTGGCAACTCACTCTCAGAAATCAGACACCTTGCCATTTCAAACACTGTACGCCAAGATCTCTCCACAGTGCCATTTTGGTGTGGAGAATATGGGGCAGTTTTCTCATGCTTAATCTGATTCCTAATCAATAGGTTTTCAAATTCTGCAGAGATAAATTCCCCACCATTATTGGAACGAACACACTTTACCTTCCCATAGCATGATACATTTGCCAAGAATTTTTCTGTTGCCTTTGTGGTATCCGACTTTTCTTTCAAGAAATACACCATATTTACACCAGTATAATCATCAATAAATGACAGTGTATATTTGAAACCTTCCTTTGCTACAGGGGTTACAGGACCTGCAAGGTCACAATACATGACTTCTAGTGGGGCTGTGGCTCTCTTGTCTGCCTCCCTGTTCCTAGATTGTGTCATTTTACTCTTAATACAAGTTTCACAATTGAAATTTTCTTTTCCTTTATCTGTGATCTTCATCCCTTTTACCACAGATTCCAATTTCACAACATCTTGAATGTTACAGTGACCCAACACTCTATGCCACTGTTCAACTGTGTGAGATTGAACCTTTGGAGTACTAGATTTTTCATTTTCGGATGACACTACATTGTTCAAGAAATACAACCGACCATGTTTTTCAATGTCAAATGAGATACCATTTGGGGCTACCAACTCGGCAGAACTCGCATTAAAACTTACTGAGGCCCCCTTTTCTGCTGCAGCTTGCACTGAAAAAATATTTTGTCTGTAGGATGGGACATACAGGGCATTTTCAAGTAACACATCTTGTTTTATACAGTTTGCATCATTTAATGAAACAATTGCGGTGCCCCTTCCCAATACAACACCGTTCGTCCGGCTACCATCGACCAACTCTATGAAGTGTCTCTCGGGGTAGTTTTTATCAAAATTCACAAACTTGGACTTGTCGTTGATAATGTGCGTAGTTGCACCACAGTCCACCAGCAAACCATGTGCTTTGTCTTGGTCACTAGAAATGTCCACATTCACTCGAAACACAAAAGAGTGTGTGTCCGGTTTGTCAGTGTCATTAACAGTTCTGACAGAGTCCTTCTTCTTGTGGCAGTACTCAGTGTCATGTGTGTGTGTCTTACAGTTCTGACACCAACGGGACCATCTCTCCTTGTTTTTACAGTCAACATATTTGTGCCCCTGTTGCCCGCAGGAGAAGCATGTAATGGGCTTACCGTTACCACCACCGCTTTTGTCATTTCCAACTCTCATAATACTGTCCTCGCTAGATCTAGATCCCAAACACTTGGCATTCTCTTCAAAGCTTCTCAATGCCACTTTAAATTCACTGAATTTATGTTCCTTGTCATCTTTCTGGGTCACCACAGTTTCAAATGTTTTATATTCTGAAGGCAGTCCCTTTAGCACCATAGCTATCAGTAAACTATCACTGACATTTTCCCCAGCTCCCTTCAATGCAGTTGCAGTTGTTTCTGCCCTTATTGTATAGTCTGTGACACACTCATTTGGGCCTAGCTGTAGGGATGTCAGTTGTGTGTACAAGGAAATTATCCTGGGCTTACTCTTCCCTTGATAGTGTGCCCTGAGGATTTTCAGAGACTCCCTCCCATCATCCTTTGCATCCCTTATTATAAGAGATAAACTCCTGTCATCTAGGAACTGTACTAGTTCAGAGAAGGCCTCAGCCTTTTTATCCACAGATGCTATTCCTACCCCATCAATAACATCAAGCAGTTTCAATTTCCTCATGTAGCCAAGAAACCTCACTTCCCACAGTTCATACTTTGCCTCATCTCCATCAAACATCAGATGCTTGGACCCATAACCTGTAGAGCTGGAAGCCATATTTTGTTTGTGGAGGATTATCTTCAAGAAAAGGCACAACACTTCTCTTCTTGAATTGCCAAACAAATTCCGTCGTAGACCACGCTACTTCCGGTTTATTAGATAGCAAAACACAACACCAGCTGTTATTAGTTTCCTCTGATAAACATAGGGGGCGCTATTTTGGCGCCTTCATGGCCGAGAGGATCGTCATAAGCTTAACCTCAACACACCACACATCCCACCAACGATCATTCAGATCCCCCCAACCAATGCCAAATTACCAACCGATGAACAATTCCCTCCATGTCATCTTGTCCCCTGACCAGATGGCAGAGATGATTGTATTAGTAGAAAAAGGCTCTCCGCTCCTACCAGGAGAGCCATTAAGTTTAATGATGATGAGCTGTAGATAAAACAACTGTGTGGTGAACTATGCTGTGTGGGCAAATAAAATGATGAGACAAGCTGTGTGTAACCAGTGTGGAAGACGGACGAGCTATGTGGAATTTAGTTAAGCAACTAGAAATGTGACCAAACTTTATAGATATTGATTGTTGATGTGTATAATTGGATTATGTAATAATATGTCATGGTTAGGGAGTGATCATTTTTTAACAACAGGGGGGGTGGTGGGCTTGGGGGGGGGGGCAAAAAAATTTGGACCCCTTGACCGGGGGGGGGGGGCAAAAAAATTTGGCCCCTCTTGGGGGGGTCAAAATAATTTGAGGCAAAAAGCCCGCGCGTTACTATGCTTCAAAGGGCCCGCGCGCGAGCCGATTTTCGGCCGTAAGGGGGGGGGGTAAAAAATTTTGACCCCTCGACCGGGGGGGTGTAAAAAATTCCGCGCGCTCCGCGTGGTAAGCCACCACCCACCCCCCCTGTTGTTAAAAAATGATCACTCCCTTAGGCCGTTTCATTCTGATAACTTATTCTGATTATGGATCCGCAAATGGGAATTTTGCCATTAGGCCTATGTTTCTCATTCACCTCTTAATTTTCTTTCAGACATTTTGTGCAGGTATAATGTCGGCGTTCGATCTGACTATTTCAAAATGAATATACACTGGCATTTTCCATTAAGATCGTTAACTATGGCGATGTTCCATCACACGAAATACGAACTCATCTATCAGCTTAGCCCATTGCACTGTAATTCAGGTAAGATTTATTGTAGATGTATAATAACATGTCATTTTTGATTGCTTTCTATAATCCTGCCCTTACACCACATGCAGCTCTCATTATCATACATTTACAGTAATCAATTTACTGTCCAAGCAGTATCTTGACAAGACTGGTGGTGCACCACATTGGCATAATATCTTATTCTTCAAGCCTAAGATATTTGGGGATCGTTGCCACATGTATCCGCATTTTGAATCCTCCCTGCAACATATCCATATTATATCTTGCATATAGTTTTATCTGTTGGCCATTAATTAGGCCTTTTGTGTGCTTTATAGCTTTTAAAGTCAGGGATATTCTGTTAATATGCTAAAATAGAGATGATTAAATACAAAATGTACTAACGTATCTAGCAGCATAACTGGATGCTGACGCAGCATCGCCATGAGGATGCCTTTTTGAATGTAAAGGAATATAAGTAGGAATGTCTTTGACATCCAATCTATGTCGATGACGATTATTGACATACATAAAAATAACTAGTAATTTCATGATATTATTTTTCGTTCCCAAGATGTCACATATGCAAGAAGTTTTTACGTGTCCTTTTGCACGGGTTCTTGATGTAACAATATTTATGTGTATTTTATATAAACATATTTATATAAGGCCACTCAAAAAAATAAAATGGTTTCTCATCACCAGATTTTGGGGAGTACTTTTTTTTTTATTTGCCAAATTTTGATGAAAAACCTCATCAAAATGGATAAAATTGTTCATATTTGGTATCAAATTAAAGCTAATAATGCCAGCAATGCAGTGGTATAGAAATAACTTACATTTTCCCCACTTCTAAAGATCAATTAATTCTTAACCAATAAAATGTAAATTTTGGCCAAAGAAACCCGTAAATTGTCCTATACATTTTGGCCTTGGTGATGAGAAACCACTTTTTTTATCAGTGATACCTACTTAACAATAATGCCATATATATGACTGCTGTAAAAGATGTCTAAAACATTTAAATGTAGACACATCAAAAATATGTGATATGGAAATATCTACAAGGCATGTTCCAGAGATGACATTTATACCAGTTTTGAGTATATCCCCTCCCCAGTAGTGATTATAAATCAGATAGGATATTTAGGATACCTCTGAGAAAGATTGTAGACATCATAAAGTTATGTCCATTTTATGGCAATGTACGACATGTCCATAGGCACTCTGCATAGGAAACAAACACCTGCTCTGTGAAAGACACTTTGCGGGCATTTTCCATTCCCTACAGACACATTTATCCAAGCCAGGAGGCCCAGATGTGATGTCAGCCCAAAGCCAGAATTACTTCTTATACAATTTCAAAGGGTGTCCACCTATATTCCTTGGTTATCCAACTATATTTCAACAAGTCACTGTAACACAAGTGACCCTGTGGAGTCCACATGCTACAAAGTGTCCACACCCATTATCAAACTCTTTGTAGAAACTTGATTTATTTCTTCAGACAAGAAATTTGCAAGGTTTATTATTAGTTCTTGTAAGTTCATTAACAGAGATATCATTAGATGACTGAATCTCCCAGCCTGGTGATACATAGTACATTATAGAATAAAATGTAGCCTACAATTATACCATAATAAACTGTAACTGATATTTCTTATCTAGGTGGATCCTAAAGTTGCCTGTATGGTGAACACATCCATGGAGCAAAGAAATTATACTCCAAGTGAAAACACAATTTATTTTAACAGCACCAACTTGTGTCTTTCCTTGACCTGTGGACACTTTGTGGCCTGTGGACAAAATGTGACTCCACAGACCCCTTATATATCACAGAGGAAATTTAGTCCAACCTTGTCCCTTATTGCAGTTTATACAATTGATTTGATCCAACTTTTCAATGAAGAATGAATGAATGCTGATTAAAATGTGATAGCCTTGAAAAATGGGACCCCTAGTGTTGGAGTTCAGAACTATAATAGGTCATATTCTGACAAGATTGTGAAGTCAAAATAATAGGAGTATGGATTTATTCCAATATAACATATTTATAACATCACAATCTTGTCAGAATATGACATCTATAAGTCGACATTACTATATCCTATCATAGTTCTGAATATATAGAATTTACATATAAGTCATCGTTACTAAGTTCAAACGTATCATTGATATGTATTTTTCTAAATGTACATATACTTATATAAAATACCCATGCAAAGGGACACAAAAACTTCTTGCATATGTGACACCTTGGGAACGACAATTGACATCATCCAATTATGTCACCACCAATTAGAAAATGATGTAATTTACATGAGTTTTGCTAGCTGGGCAGCACCAGGTTGTGGAAGAAAATCAACTAGAAAAGGGGCAGGACGCTTTCTACTGTACGCCAAGATTCCGCCTATAGGCTAAGGAAGAGGAAAGGGGGAATAAGGCTGTTCCTCACTGGCAATTCTGTCTTCCTCACAACAGAACTTTGAATAAATTCTCCTGTAATTGTTACCATGGACACACGGAAGAAGTGGTAGTATCATCTCACCTGAGAATCTGTCAAAAACATATCAAGAGGAGTATGCTTGTCGCAACCTCCTGGAAAAACTGGAAGATGCTGAATACAAATTGCGTGATGCTGTTGTCTGTGGCATTGACTTGAAATTCATCAAGTCGATTTCTCAGCACATGGTCGAGAACGAGTGGATGATGGAAAAGTAGGCTGGTATTCTTTTTGGCTGCGGATGACAGTTTTGGATGCTGAACACATAATGAGTATGAGCCGGGATTCTAACTTACCCTGCAGCACTTTTCGTGCTAGGGGAGACCCAGGAGAGAGACACCGGAAGTGACGTCAGTTCGCGAAGCACATCCAAACGAAGTAAAAGGCGGTTGTCAGAGCAGGTACACATTTTCACTCTTTTTGATAGTTTTTATAAGTTTGAACACTTTCGATTTGTTCGAAAGTGGTGACCTAACTTGTACAGGCCACGCTGGTATACTTTTCTAACCGGCAATTCTTTTTTCTGACTATTACAGAACAAAAACGTCTGAAAGTCGAGCAGTGTCTCACCGCCGCCATCTTGAAAAATTGTCCGCTTGAGCAGAAGCCATGGCTTCGTCGTGCGGCAATTAGGATGCATGTCCCAATCCAAATGAAAGGATGGAGACAAATGATGCTGGAGGGAATCAATCACCAACTACATCGACTTCACACAAACTTGAACGTTTTCCACCCGAAAAAAGGAACAAAAGGCAAGAAAGTCAAAAGACGACGGTTCGGCCATGACTTGTCAAAAGACGATGAGAGTAGGGGATGTGCCCCGGTAGCAGTTTTCACCCTCACCTCATAGATGCGGTCATTCATTTCATAGATTCGATCATAGATGCGGTCACTTCTGTATTGGGCAAGCAGCATAAATACCTGTCCTACTACTGCAAGGCAGACTACCACTATTTGTGGATGACTCCTTGCCAACTTGAGCTGTCCCATGGGGTACTTGATGTACGTCTGGACGTTAAACAGATCAATCAATCAATCAAGAGTCTGAAGATGATGAATACAGTCTACAATACCCAAATTATGGTTCCAACTACGCAGCGACAGCATTAGCTGCACAGCAAGCAGCTCAGCAAAGTTTGCTAGCACAACAGACTGAACATCTGAAAGCACAGACTGCTCTGGCTAAGGCGAACAAATGGAGGAATCAACCAACAGTGCTACCTGCACAATCAGAGGGGCCACCACCTCCGCCACCCCCCCCCCCCCTTCACCACCCCCGCCACCCCTACCGCTGCCACCACCTGCTGCTTAAGATCTAGAATCTGAGAAAAAGTTGCATGATTTGTTTGGTGGTGTGGGAGCTAGTATCTTCGGTGATGAGCATAGAAGTGAAGATGAAGATTTGATTGCGAAAACCCCAGTGAAAGGGAAAGAGGGGGAAGAGGAGATTGATCCTTTTAACAATGTGAGGCCCGGCTTGTTTGCTGCAGCATCCAGAGCCATAGTGGAAAGAGCCACTCCTGGCAACACTGAACACACTTCACAAAGAAACCAGAAATGTGGATGAAGGTTTGGAGTTGGTAGCTATGTACCCCCCTCCTGCCAATGCTGAATGTACTCAAGACGGATGCGGCCTTGTACTGCAGTGAGAAGATCCCGAAAACAGTTAAGAAAGCTGATAAAGATCTCCAGGAAGTACAATCAATGCTGTTAAGTGCTATTACTCCCTTCCTGCCCATGTGTGAAGTGTTACTTAAACATGGAGATAAAGACCTAGCGTTGAATCAAGCAGGCTTCTCAGTTATAGAGGGTATGAGGCTGGCGTTTCACGCCAACTCAGCCCTAGTGAGGAGAAGAAGGCATGCAGTGAGACCAAGCCTAAATGCAGCAGTAGCTAACAGGGTAGTAGAGGGTGACATTGGGGATGATTTCCTTTTTGGGGAAACAGCCCACAACTCTGTTCAGGAAGCCAAAAAGTCTGATAAATGGATCAAGGACTTACTACCAGAGGAAAAGAAAGCCCCACCCCAGAACAGGGGAAGAGGTAGAGGTGGCTATAGAGGCAGCTGATTCAGCAAACAACAGCAACTACTCCAGCAGCACCGGGGAAACTCCCATTAGAGGGGTCGGGGTGGAAACCGGGGGAGACCGCACCAGGGAGGCAACAACTCCCACGACTCACCTCTGACAAGAGTTCAACCTCTGGATGACAAACCCAACTTCAACAAGAAGAAGTAGAGGCAGGTACGGAAACACTAGAAGTGTCATATGAATCATTGAATGTCATGAATATACCATATGATTTTGTGGGAGGTCAAGTAAAGAAAACTGGCAGAGCCTGGGAAGAATTAACATCTGACCCTTGGATTTTGAGTAATGTAGCGGGAGTTAGAATTCCTTTTGAGGAAACACCCATACAAAAGTCAATGCCATTCCCATATAAAATATCAAAAACTAAAAGGAGTAAAATTGTTATTAAGATAGCAGAAATGTATGACAAAGGGGTGATAGAGACTCTGAAAGGGAAGAAGGGGAACGGGTATCGAATGTGTTCCTACAACCAAAACATGATGGCTCAGTTAGGGTAATACTTGACCTCACACAATTGAATATGTATGTTGAATATCTGCATTCCCATGACTTCGTTGAATACGGCTCTAGAATGGTACGAAAACAGTTTTCTCGGGCCCATTGATTTTTAAGGACGCATATTATTCAATACTGGTCGACTGGGAGAATAGGAAGTATTTAAGATTCTTCTGGGAGAAACAATTGTACCAATTCAGAGCCCTACCAAACGGGCTAGCTTGTGCGCCCAGGTATTTCACAAAAATTCTGACCCCACTGTTTGCTGAAGCCAGAATGAAGGGAATACAATGCGAGCGAGAAATGAAGAAAAGGTAGAGAATTCAGCCGATGAATTGTAAAAAAATCAGCATTAGCCACATCATTTTGCACAAATTTGGTAAGAGAATAGAATGCCTATACAAGACAACGGCATTTGGTTACGTCATATTGTTGGATTCACTTAATACATACTATGTGCAAATCTTTAAGACATGTTTCAAAATGCACCAAAGTGAAGGTAATTCATGAAAAATTTCCTGGAGGGGGTATGCCCCAGATACCCAAGGTTAGCGATGTGCCTTTATTCAATACTGTACGTTACCGACAGTATTCATATTGTGTACCGATGTTAAGTCTACAGTTGATACCGGGTAAATGTTACCGACATTAAGTTGTTACCAACAATTCATATTGTCATATATAGGTTATATCCTGGTACGTGACTACCGACCACTAGATGTCTCTAGTGGGGATGGCCACGTGTCCTTCTCCATACCATATATATAAATAGGGCTGGTTCGCTTAACAAATCAGTTTAGATTAGACTGCCTTGGCATACTTAGCGAGAGCTCAGGTTTTGAACGTGTTGATTATACACTGTTACCTAAATATCACACGGTATCTCTGGATTGCTATATTCTCTGCTATGCCTGTGGTTACGGAGCTGATTGTACTGGTTCATGCAGGAACAATAAAGTCGCAGTCTATTACACCATACTTCACTTTCTTGTAGACATTGTCTCTTGGTTATACCCATAGGTTGACCAGCTACAGTAATATTGGCGGTGTAGTACAGCCTGTAGTACAGACATCCTCCCCATCCTGTAGTCATGATGCATGAATGACCGGATGAATGCCGGCCCAGATGCCAGGCTGGTGAATTTGCTACGAGTAATTTTTTTATAGTATTTTTCAACATTTGCCAATTGATTCTTTACAAAAACTGCAAGAATTTATTGTAATTGTATAACCTTGCTCTTGCAGGATTACAGGAATGCAACATGCCTTGCACTGTCAATCCTTCTGAGGGAGAGCTCTTATTCACTTGGTATCAAATCAGCTGTGCACCCTCATTACCCTACCAAAGCTTCACATTCAGATACTATGTGGATCAAGGTGTGGATTCCTCTGTGACCAGTTGGCAAGGCTGATTCAATGTTGAACTGATTTTCTGTGGCCACTCGATATCACTTGTTTAAAGGCATGGTCCGGGGCATTAGTGTCCTCAGTAAAATATCATTTAGTAAGATAGCATCATTCTAGGAGGCTTAGTGATTGCACTTAGTTTAAAAATTACTTAGGCCACTAAAAGTCAATCATCAGCTTTGCAGACACATTTTGGTGAAAAAGGGTGCAGGAGGGCGCCTTTTATTTAATTTTGTTTCTGGAGGTGCGAGAGGGCCTTTTTCTCTCTTTTTTTTAGATCATGATTGTCTGCATGTAGAGATAAGGTCGTAAATGCCTTCTAAATTACAGCACGTTTTTTGGACTTTTTGTCTCAAAAGATGAAAAAACAAACAATGCAGCCCTTTTTAAAGGATGCATGTGGTATTCGCAAAGCTGATAATCGACTTTAAGTGGCCTTACAAATTGTTGATATAAAAGTTTTTTAATATCATATTTCAAGGCTAGATTGTAAATATTCAAGTTATACGTGGTTGCCTCCAGATTTCCTGATGTCTACTGTTTATGCACCAATTGGTTCGCTTTCAACCATTCTCCTACCTGGATCTCCACAGGATGGTTACGAAAAGTTAGTTAATGTGACTGCTACATCAGACGCTGGAACAGTGTTTGAGAAAAACCTAATAATGAAGGTAGACCAACGTATTCTAATCTTGACAGTTTACAGTTATGTGATGTCAAATTGTATTTTCCCGCCGGCCCAACTCAAAAATAAAGATCGTAAATCACGATCTTTACCTAAAATGGTGCAATCTGATGCATTTTGGCACATAATACTATTTCAAATTTGTATAGGGACAATATTAATGCTATGGGAGATGTATTTTGGATAATTTGGCGGCCATCTTGGATTTAGGCTGTTTCCATGGTTACCGATTTGTTTTGAAGATGCAACCTAGGCTAAAATTAATCTTTATGACCAAATAAAGACCTCTGAGAAATTTGGCGCTTTTGTCACTCCGGTAACGATTTTTTGATTAAGGGACCTTACTATATGGCTCAGATCTGTATTCATCTACATATTGGCAGTGGAAATTATTTTAGGAAAGACAGACCAATGAAAGAAAACGTTGATAGATGATACAGGATATGGAGCTGAGAAAAAAACCCAACAGATATATGGTTTGAAAGAGCTGAGCTAAACATGGTCTTTGGGCACCAGAAGGGCCTAGGGCTTGAAGACAAAAAGCTTAGTTTGGGATCAGAAAGGGTTAGTTTTGGGAATCCTGAAGGGCAACCAAGTTTGGACATAAGGAAGAGCCAAGTTTTGGCACCTGGGTATCGGCACTCGAAGGGCCAGGTTTGGCTTCTAGAAATTTAGGGGTTCTCTCTCTACCGGTACCCTTTCTTTCGTCTTTCTCCATTTTTTTTCAGGGGGCAGGGCCCATCCCCTCCACAATAAATGCGCCACTGGGCTGTTTTTAACAAGAGATTGCCTAGAATGGGGTTACTTCACCAATATGGACCTAGCAAGGGTCTAGTTTTCATCAATATGCCTTTGTTTTCACCAAAATAGCCTAGATCTCAAGAAAATAACCACAATGAACAGGCTATTTCAAATAAAGAAATTTTTAAAATGTTGAAATCAAATAATGTATTTTAGTGCAATTAAAACATTTATCAGAACTTTGGTTCTAGTTGGACGATTTACAAAATTCTTTCAGTTTTGAAAAGTTTGGGGTCAGGAGGGTATTGTCGCAAATTTCACGGCCAGTGTCGCCACATTTTGGTGACATGGCGACAGCTGCCCACCCCTGCAGTGATTCACAGGAAAGGAGGAAAAAAAACAAGGAAAGGAGAGTGATAGGGAAACAGGAAACATCAGTGAAGAATTTGGCATTATAGATTTTTCAAAATTGTCTGCAGCGAGGGGGGGGGGGAGGGATTGGGGACCGTTAACGGTTACTTCTTGGATTTCAGAATTTTCAACAATACAATTTCCAACAGTAGCCTACTGAAAATGTAAGGAGATCCAAATATCATAAGAAAATAAAAGTCCATACTCATAGAGATCCATTCAACTTGCTGTCAGGAGTAAATCGACCCCGGCTCCTATTCCCCCTTCTTAATAATTCCCCTCTTTGTGCATTTCATTCCTCCATCCTCTCAGGGGTAGTAGAGTTGGCCGAGGAGGGGCCCAGCAAATCTTGGTCACACTTTGCCAGCCTGTCAAATTTCCAGTATTTTGGCTTATGGGTTGCTGAATTTGGTCATGGCCTCACCAAAGTTGCCGAATTTGGTCATGGCCAAACTTCACCAAAGTTTCCAAATTTGGTCATGGCCAAACCTCACCAAAGTTGGCTTAGCTATGAGGACGACCAAATTCAGCAACTTTGGTCAGGTTTCGGCATGACCAAATTCGGCATGACCAAAGTTGGCCAAAGGGGGGCGGGCTGGATTCTGTAACATATCAAGATGGTATGAAGCAGGTTTGAGATCTCACTAAAGTAGGAAGAACCAAGTACATTCATCCCAGGTGTGGTAACACTCCATCTAGTGTTAAGTATGAGAACTAGAGAGTTACCATACAGTGCTGCCACCTATCAGTAAGGCTCTTCAACTACATCCTGGTCTCATGTGTTATGCCTTTTCCCACATGGTGACAGAAACTGGGATTACACCTAACTAAAGCTAAGTACAACTTTAAAAACTAGTCAGGTTGATCTATGAGCAATTCAAGCAACTACTGGAAAAAGAATGCAGAGCCCATCTACTCAAGATTCTTTACAGTGAGCATGACTTGGAGTACTGCTCAGACCCACTCACACATGCACAGGAGAACAAAGGATTTGGAGAGCACATGGTCTGAATACTCACATTTAGAGCATTCTATGCCTATTTACACCCTGGAACTTGCTGGAAACTATTGAACATTGAACTTTGACACTGTAAGATGTGCACATGTACTTTGATTGTGTTTATACAAGCCAAATTCCTGTCTAAAACCACCCCTGGCCAATTTTACTAGTAAGTAGTATATGGAAAAGGGGCAAAGGAATCAGGCAACACTTTAGACCTTCATTACAACAGCACTGGTACAGGTCATTTCATCTTTAAAACTCAATACCAGCATATAGGGACAAAATGGCAACATATCACGTTCCAACCCCACCACCTATGGTACTTCAAGGTGACGTGGTTGAGAACTGGAAGGACTTCGAGAGTAGCTGGGGCTACTACTTCCTTGCAACACAGCTCCAAAAACAATTGAAAAAGGAGGATGGCAGTCCAAGCCCTGAGGGAGCAGAACTTGTTTCAGCAACACTTTGTGCACTCATGGGTATTGAGTGTCAGAAAGTCATGAAGAGTCTGCCATCGCTATCGGAAGCCCACAAGAAGAACCATGTGAAAATCCTCGCAGAGCTAAAAGCTCATTTTATTCCTCAACGGCATGTGCTGATGGAACGTTATAAATTCAACATAGCAACACAGTTCAACATGCTCACTCAGAGGGAGGACACAGTCGACGAGTTTGTTATACGCTTACGACAGCTGGCCGCTTCATGTGAATTTGAAGCACTCAAGGACAGCTTAATCCGAGATCGGTTGGTTATTGGGACTACAGACGAAGCTACACGGGATCGCCTGCTGAAGGAACGTCCAGTCCCTGACCTCAACCGCTGTATCGAAAGCCTGCGTGCAAGTGAACTCTCACGAAGCCACAAACAACAGATGTCGGCAAAACCTGTAACAAGTGTAGACTACATGCAGGGACGGTCCAAGCATAAGGCAAAAAGCAAGGAAACCTGGAATAAACCTACTCAACCACCTTCCAACAACAGCAACAAGGCCTGCCACTGATGTGGCAGTACGCCTTCCCACGTAAGGAAAGCCTGCCCAGCCAACAACTCAAAGTGTACAATATGTAAGAAAATGGGACACTTCTCAAAAGTATGCCGGGCCGCGAAATCCGTCAACGAAGTCGAAGATAGCGACACGGTTGACGTTGCCTTCCTCGGAGAAGTTGCGCCAGCAGGTGATTTCTGGACAGTCGACCTCCACGTCAACGAGCAAGCTACAACGTTCAAGGTTGACAGTGGAGCAGGCGTTACGATCATAGGAGACCATACACCATGGCTCGAAATGTTCCCGCCGCAACCAAACCGAAGACAGTTCCGCGGAGCCGGAAACGTAGACCTGACGGACCGTGTCATAGGACACATTCCAAAGGCCCGGCTCAAAGTGGACGGTAGTACGATTACGGAGGACATATTCATCATGCGGGGACAAAAGCACAACCTGCTAAGTAAATCAGCTTGTCAAAGGCTAAACCTCTTAAAACCTGCGGAGTCAGTCTACAACATAGAAGGATCGCCGGACTTTCGCTTTGAGTTCCCGCAACTATTCACGGGACTCGGGTGCCTCAAGAGTCCATACCGGATATCCCTTCTACCAGATGCCGTTCCAGTGTGTCTCTACACAGCTCGAACAGTAGCACACCCACTCCTCAAACAGGTTGAACAAGAACTTAAATCGATGAAAAAGCAGGGAGTCATCTCAGAGGTCACGGAACCAACAGCTTGGTGCTCTGGGATGGTAATTGCCCCCAAGGATAATGGCAAGGTGCGAATCTGCGTTGATCTTACACCACTCAACAAAGCAGTGCAACGCGAGATCCACCCGATGGCCTCCGTAGACGAGAATCTGGGAAAGCTGAAAGGGTCACAAGTCTTCAGCAAGCTCGACGCCAACTCAGGGTTTTGGCAAATCCCCTTGGACAGTCGGTCACGCTTGCTAACCACGTTTGTAACACCCTTCGGACGCTACTGCTTCAATCGAATCCCCTTCGGGATATCATCAGCACCTGAGATCTTCCAGCGCACCATGTCAGGCATCCTACAAGGACTCAACGGCGTGGTCTGTCACATGGACGATGTTCTTATACATGCACCTACACAGGCCGAACATGACGACCGAGTCAGGATAGTCCTGGAACGGCTGGGAAAAGCAGGCCTCACGCTTAATGACAAGTGTGAGTTCTCGAAGACAACTATAACCTTCTTAGGGCACGTAATCACCCGAGAGGGCATCCAAGGAGACCCCAACAAGGTTAAAGCTATTTGTGACTTCCCCCCACCAACGAACGTCACCGAATTACAGCGGTTCAACGGTATGGTAAACCAGTTTGCCAAGTTTATTCAAGATTTGGCATCACTGAACGAGCCGTTGCGACAGCTACTTCGGAAAGACAGAATGTGGACATGGGATACACCACAAGTAGATGCCTTTAACAAGATCAAGGCCAAAATGACATCGACTGAAACACTGGCACACTACGACCCCAACCGAAAGACTATAGTCGCAGCCGATGCTTGCGACTATGGTATCGGAGCGGTCCTCCTTCAAGTCAACCAAGACGGTGACAGGAGACCAGTATACTATGCATCAAGGTCACTAAGTGAGACAGAACAGAGGTACGCCACGATCGAAAAGGAAGCACTTGCATCTACCTGGGCATGTGAGAAGTTTTCTGACTATGTCTTAGGTATGCAGTTCACTCTGGAAACTGATCACAAGCCTCTGGTCCCACTACTTGCATCAAAAGACCTCTCAAGTATGCCACCACGCATATTAAGGTTCCGACTACGGATGATGAGGTTTGCCCCGACAGTAGTCCATGTCCAGGGCAAAGATCAGGTGACAGCGGATGCACTCTCAAGAGCACCAGTCGATAAGCCATCACCCTCGGACATAAGCTTCATCGAAGAAGTTGAACAATTCGCTTCTTTCACAGTGAAGTACCTCCCAGCAACAGAAGTCCGACTACGTCAAATATGCAGAGCACAGGACGAGGATGCAGTCTGCACCGAAGTTAAGTCCTACTGCAAAAATGGATGGCCGGGATACATGCCACAGCAACCCTTACTCCGTCCATACTGGGAGAAAAGAAACCACCTAACACTCAAAAATGAACTATTGATGTACGACGACCGCATCGTGATTCCTCAAGCCCTACAGCTTGAGGTACTGGGGCAGCTACACCAAGGCCACCTTGGTGTCACCAAGTGCCGAGCTCGGGCCATGCAGAGTGTATGGTGGCCACTAAGCAGCAAACAGATCGAGGCAATGTGCAATCTTTGCCACATCTGCGCTGTACACCGTCCAGAACGCAAAGAACCGCTTCTCCCATCTTCTTTCCCATCCTATGCCTGGGAAAGGGTCGGTACAGACCTATTTGAACTGGATAAAAAGGTGTATATAGTAGTAGTAGACTACTACTCTCGATGGATCGAGATCCGACGTCTGCTACAAACCACATCAGCTCATGCCATTGAAGCATTAAAATCAGTCTTCAGCACACATGGCATCCCTGACTATGTGGTATCAGACAACGGTCCACAATTTTCATCCCGCGACTTCAAGGACTTTGAACTGAAATATAGGTTTACATGTACTTTGATTTTGACAAAAACCCTGAAACATCTGAGGAATCAATTGGAATGGCTGTTCCTAAGCAACCCCTGATCATAGCAACAAACCAAATACGCCACTGGAACCCTGTTGGTACATTTAGGTGGGGTAGGTATTGTTAAAATCAAGCTAGGAACAAGGTAAACCTGTGTTGCTAAGCATATAAACAATTGGAATGGCTGTTGCTAAGCAAGCATTGATCATAGTAACAAAGCAAATACACCACTGGAATCCCTGGGATAGATTTATGGGGGATAGGTATCATCAAATTCAAGCTAGGAACAAGGTAAACCTGTGTTGCTAAGCAAATAAACAATTAGAATGACTGTTGCTAAGCAACCACTGATCGTAGCAACAAACCAAATTCACCACTGGAATCCTTGGGATAGATTTAGGGGGGGTAGGTATCATTAAAATCAAGCTAGGAACAAGATAAACCTGGGTTGCTAAGCATATAAACAATTAGAATGACTGTTGCTAAGCAACCACTGATCGTAGCAACAAAGCAAATTCACCACTGGAATCCTTGGGGTCGATTTAGGGGGGGTAGGTATCATTAAAATACATTTATGGGCAATATCTGTGTTATGGGAAAGGGATTTCTGATAAAATGGCGGCCATCTTGGATTTTGGCCTATTTGACAGGGTTCCACCACTCAAAATCACGGGGACTTTTTTTTGGGCATACTATGGACCTTTCTGAGTTATATGGCTGTGAAATAAATTCTGTTGGAATTTGTGGCGGGTATTTCGTTATAATGACCGGATTATATGCTTTGGGGAACTTTATTGGCTTCACACCTAACGCCCTAAATAATGCCCTCCACCTCTGCCATTGAGACAGTAGACAGGGTATCTGAATGAACCATGGTAAGGCCTAACATATACCTACATAATAAAAAAAGAATTAAGAGTGAGGGTTAATTACAGAAGCCTAGAGAGCATATTGAGCAGGTTGGGGAACTTCTACGGAGGTTCACGCCTAACGCCCTACATACACTCTAATGGGGTGGTAGCATCCAGAGATATTATATTTAATCAAGTTCACTATGCTATACATATACTTGCATATATAGGTTACTTTATGCTTTAATTGTTTTATTCTACCATATGCGTAGCAATAGCTATATGCTCATATATGTGCTGGGTTCACGCCTAACGCCCTGGGTTCACGCCTAACGCCCTCAATAATAGCCTGCTCTCTGTACAAAGAAATAGAGTATCTAGCCACCCTGAATCTATCTGTGAGTGAACTACCATGTACCCAGCTTCTCCTCATAGCATATATGAGGTTAAATGTAATAAATAATGTGATTTAACCACAATTTAAGGATATTTTCCAGCCAAAAAATTAATAATTGATTCAAGAAACTTAAAATGTACAAAGGTATCGACCTTATTCATGGTGTGACAACTCATATAAGGCAGAGGAGATGCATAGGAACTTACATGAATTAGTTTAAGAACCGTGAGATTTGATATAAAAGTGTAAGGAGGATCATATCCTGTATTAACCCTGTTCTGTACTTACGTGGCTTCACGCCTAACGCCCTTACAAATAGCCTTTTCTACAGTACAAAAGGCTATCCAGTCACCCTAAATCAATTTCTGAGGAATTCAATATGTATTCCACCTTTTTTAGTGCAAATATTATAATGTTTATTTTAATACATAGTGCATTTTAATCATATTTTAAGGATAATTTCCAGCCGAAAAAATGAATACTTGATTCAAGAAACTTGAAATATACAAAGGTATCAACCTTATTCATGGTGTGACAACTCATATAAGGCAGAGGAGATGCATAGGGACTTACATGAATTAGTTTAAGAACCGTGAGATTTGATATAAAAGTGTAGGGAGGATCATATCCTGTATTAACCCTGTTCTGTACCTACGTGGCTTCACGCCTAACGCCCTTACAAATAGCCTTTTCTACAGTACAAAAGGCTATCTAACCATCCTAAATCAATTTGTTAGGATACTACAATGTACAACTGTTCTGCCCATAGCATATCTAAGGTTAAATATAGTAAATGATATGTTTTGATGATGTTTTAAGGATATGTTCTGGGTGTACCCCTGGCTTCATGACTGGGTTCACGCCTAACTCCCCTTTCAGAATGCTTTAAAATGTAATATTATCACACTTGCCCAATATAATGGTATACCAGGCTGTAGGTTAGGATGTTTCCTCAATATCAAAACAAAATATTAATAAAATAAATGACCTTATACATGACTAGAGGGTCTCCTTCTTGAGGGGAAAAGGGCGTTAGGCGTGAAGCCACGCTATATGACTATACAATTTTGCCCCTCTACCATACATTTCCTTTATATATTTAACCTGCCCAAATATTTCTGATGTACGGCCCACCCCCTAAGGAACATGGACACAAAAGGTCTTAAGCATATTCCAACATCATATTTGGACCCCTAGGTCCATGAAAAAAAGCAGTTTCGTGAAAAACGGTCATATATGGCTAAATAAAAATAAAAAAGCCCTTGGGATGCCTCCAAATGCCCCCTTGGAAAAGAATTGACACAAGTCCATTCCTATTAATATTAACAAATGTTTGGGCCAAGTCTTTATTGCCAGCTGGGGTAGGGGCTTGGTGGATATGGGGTGGGAGGGGGGGGGGGTCATAATGAAAAACCAGGCTTCAGTAGGGGGGCAAAACTTGATAAGCTTTCATACTGGGCAGGGTCCATCTAATTACTCACGGGCCATTTTTGAAAGGCAGAACCCATTGGGCTGGGGGGGGGGGGGGTGCAAAATCACTTTCAGCTAATTGGTGGATGTCGATTGTTGATGTGGAAAAATCCACGAAGCACCCCCCCCCCCCCTCCCCAGGTACCAGTAGTAATAAATGATACACCCAAAGGGGAGCAGTGAAGCTTTCGCTGACACACTATTTCGATGCTTATACCTAGCTTATACAATGCTTGGGGGGGGGGGGCACTCTCTGCATGACGTCATATTTTTAGGGGGGGGTCAAGGGTTGCATGACGAAACATGACAAGGGTGGGGGGGGGGGGTCAAAAATGGTCCCAAAAAGCGTGACGTCTTTTATGGACAGCCCCCTACGATTCACTGTGTAGGCTTACCACTAATAGTGGTGCTATCTTCATTTGCTTAGTAAGACTTTTGAGCTACTATAGCTCCAGTCACCAAGAAACGGTCAGTGAATACACCTACTTTGCCTCTCCAGTATACCCACATAGATTAGGCTGTGAAGGGTTTTCTTTTGTTCCAGGAAATTGATACATACATATATACCATAAATATGAAGTAAAATATCTACAATTGTTGAGCAATTTATGTTTTTGTCATTAATAATTGATTGGAAAGTGTCATTTTGGGGCATTTATACCCATAAATACCATTAAATCGGGGAGAATTGACCACTCAGCAATACTTCTCAAGGGCTACTTGTGGTTACTATTGTTGTCAGTCTTGCAATACAGTAATATTTTGTAGACTTACTGTACTAGAAACCATCAATTGTTGGTTAAAGATCCATTATGCTTGATAATGCGGGATAAATCTTCCAAATGTCGGCCATTTTTGATCGAGAAATATACTTTAGATCGGGATCTTGAAAAGCTCGGCCCCAAAAAGCACGATTTTGTCATACATTTCACATAGAACAGCTGACTTTTATCACATATAGACCTCTTATTATTACAATAGACACATATTTTCTTAAGGGGACCCCAATCTGTACCGTTTTCATCATCACTGTCAGCATTTAATATTTTGTGCAAGTAAATTTTCATGTTTTTAGTACGTTTGATCATGCTGTACAAATAATGGGGTGAAACATCCATTTTGAGCCAAATGGCAAATAATCCAAAAATTCAACATTTCACTGCCAACTTTGAATGAGTCTTTTTCAAAGACCAGACTAGATACAATGCCCTAAATGGTCTCATTTGAAAGATAATTTGGTTTCTGAACTACCCCTTTTGAAACATTTAGCTAAAAGGTGTCACTCTGGTTGTCATAGCAACTTTGCCTTGTAAAAGAGTGAAAAATTTGAAATTTCAACATTTTAGAATCCTCGTTGCCATGGCAACAGAATCCACAATTTTTCAAAACTTTTTTCTCTAGTGAAAAATTCATATTCCATGATGTCTTAGCTTTAAATTGATATCAAAACGTTTTCTATGTGCCATTTGGTCCTTAAATAAATGCCATTTAACTAAAAGCTCTTTTTACCTATTCTTCATGACTGGAGCTATAGTCTAAGATAGTTTAAGATAGGATTAAGATTATGCTCTGAACGGAGAGCTATAACAGATGTGCCAAAAAAAGGGGTAGGAGGTAGTAGCCACCCAGTAAAAAAAACGTTATACAACATTTTGTAACGTTATTTAACGTTATATAACGTTTCTCTTAGGCTCCTCACTCTGGCATAACGTTATATAAAGTTTTAGAACGTTATTTTGACGTAAAAAACGTTTTTTTTAGCTGGGCAGGATATGCCATCTAGTGGGATAGAGGAGTATCATTGAGACTACATGGTATATGCCTAAAACTGCTATATGCCTGTTATAAAGACTGCGGTTTATGCATTTTGTCAAGATCTCAGATCGTGTTTTCTTGCTTTTCAGGTGTATCCCATGTCGGATCACACTGAAGCAGAAATAATGACAGCTATAACCACTGCTGCCACAACAGGTAATCTTATGGCCCTAGACCCTTAAATTCGATATGGCGACATGGACCTTTTTGGGCCTTAGTGACATGGGACATGAGGAAAGAATAGATAGTAACATGGGACATGGATCATTTCTTAAAATCGATATGGCGACATGGACATATCTTAAAATCGATATGGCGACATGAGCATTTCTTAAAATCGACATGGGACATGGGGACCCCCCCATCAAGGGCCCCAATCTTTTTATGAGGCTACACCAAGCAATATATATGCGACATTGACCATCGGTTTCCTGCACAACATACAATATATCTCTCCTGTTGACACCAGACACTATATCTGACATTAGGCTATCCTTGGAAGCAGTTATCTGGTTGTTAAGGAAGGCACAAAGGGTCGAGCTACAAATGCATCACTTGTCTACACGAGCAGACATACCTTACACATGCATTCATGTGTGAGGGACACGGTTTCTTCGAAAATGACGTTGTCGGAGACACCGGGACTCGAACCCAGGGCCTTCCGCTTGCCAAGCGATTGCTCTACCACTGAGCTACATCCCCATGTCCTATCAGAAAGACCGTGTCTCACGTTACTGGATCGGTATGGGAGGGGCGCAGTGATTACCTGAGTGGGCCACCTCTGCGGGCCTACCTCTCAGGTGTGGGAATTATTAAGCCCCTACACTACACCCTCTCAGCTTCAGCGTAATCCTTCACCATACTGATCTAGCCCATCTATTGTTGAACCAAGTCTCCAACTGTGTATCCAACTACCCGTACTGGAGACCAACTCTTCACTACCTGCTCCTCCAACTTCCCAACCGCCAGCAGGTGGCTAATTCCCAGAAAGTTAGAACGCTTCCTGCCGATTTCTCAACATTTTCACCAAGTGCACTCGGTGTCTCCGCCAGTGTGAGGGACACGGTTTCTCAAAAAATGATGCTTTTCAGAGACACCGGGACTCGAAACGGGGCCTTCTGCTTGCCAAGCGATTGCTCTACCACTGAGCTACATCCCCATGTCCTATCAGATAGATCGTATATCACGTTACTGGATTGGTATGGGAGGGGCGCAGTGATTACCTGAGGGGGGGCCACCCCTGCAGGCCTACCTCTCTGGTGTGGGAATTACTGAGCCCCTACACATCTATAGAAACCAAGTATTTATAACAGAAACAGAAGAGAAGAGTGTTAAGCATTGAGACAGCCACCAGCTGTCATGAGCTATCGGGTAATTGCAATTACCTGATAGGTTTCGGTACTGTGCACTTGCATATAAGACTTGAATCTTGACTTAAGGTTAACAAAAAAGAAGGCTCATTAAAAATACTTCAATCATGAATTAATTCAATATTATATTTCTTGTACAAAGGGAATGTTTAGTACTTCCTCGCACTAATCGTGAGAACTTTTTATAAAATCACAGTTATGGAATTTAACCTCCTCCTCAACAGTTATGGCTGGTGCGCTATATACAGTAGCCATAGTACTGTCCCAAGATGATGTCGCAGTCAACTCGACGTTCAGCACAATACAACGATATCAGGTTAGTAGCTACTGCCTGGGCCCTGATGTCTATTTTACGTCAATATCTGACATGTCCATAGGCACTCTGTACAGGAAGTAGCACCTGGTCAGTCAAAGACATTTTGCAGGCAAATACGGGATAGCTCTCCTAGGTGCGTGGACAAACGTTTAGAGCGATATCTTAAATCTTAATTATTAAGATCTAAATATATAGCTCCTTCCACCTAGTGTCACATACCCAAACCTGAGGTTTGCCTTAGTATAGTAAATACCCTACACCCAGATGAGACAACATGTACATCTAAAAGAAAAGAAGAAAAAAACGGGGGTTCGGGGGCAGAATCCCTTATTACATACTAATAGCTATAGCCTATCCCACAATGGACTTACTGCTACTAGTGGCGCCATCTTCATTTGCTTAGTGATACTTTTAAGATAGTCTAAGATTGCATAAGATAGCATTAAGATAACGCTCTAAATGTTTGTCCGTGCACCTAGGAGAGCTTTCACGGATGTGCATTTTCCAGTTCCCTAAACACACATGTCTTTTTTTATGTCAATATTTTTATGTAAAATACACACATGAAGAAACCATGCCAGAAACCACGTAAAAACCATTTGCATATAAGACATCTTGGTGACCAAAACCGAAATTATTAAATGATGTTATCACCCATCACAGAATTATGTATAAAAGATGCCATTTATTTACTACGAGTTTTGTTAGCTGGGGTTGATCTATTCTAGGTATTAATTGAACCATTGTAATGGTGATTCAATACTATCATGATTGGTCAACTCCTGAAGACAAGTTTGGCAAACGTTTATTTTATATGAGTTTGCCCAGACTCTACTATTATAGTCGAGCCTGAGACAGACTTACCGGATCACCACACAGATACATATATGTGAAATTGAAGCCCTGCACTTGTTTGGTACACTCGTGAAGGGACGGCATGATACATGATGCACGTGGGGACAAACCTGCCAAGTCACTAGACGCCACCCATTTTACCGGTAATCTTAAAAGGCCCACTTTTCCAGTAATCTCAATCAGTTTCCAGGCCTATCCTTTAGATGGCAACACTGTAAGTTGGTAACATTGCTGTATATCTCTGCCCCCGCACCCCCTTTTTCGTTCTCTCGTTTTCTCTTTTTCTTTTTTTGAAACTGTAACAGAACTATAAACGAATCCATTTACCAGCCTTGCAGCCTTACAGTGGCACCATCTAGAGAAGAGCAGGCATGGGATTTTTCCGGATTTATCCTGATTTCTGGATTTTTGAAGGCCAAAAGGTCACCCCTGTGATTTGTGCAGATTCAATGAAAAAATATTTTAACATTTATGGGGGGGGGGGGGTCTTAGTCTCTAGAGGCCTTCATGCCATGCAATGTATACAAAATGCCCCCCAGATAAAGTCTTTCGACTGCTTTTTGGATTTTTCTTCAAAACCCAATCCCATGCCTGGAAGAGCGGGGAATCATGAAGATTACAGGGAAAATGGGTTTTAAAGATTACAGGGAAAATGGGTGGCGTCTAGTGACTTGGCAGGTTCGTCCCTTGTTGCATACATGATGCAGCCCTGGCAAGTAGACTCGCAAAAGACTGCATTGATGCAACATTCTTAACTGTTTTCCTTTGCAGATTAGGGAGTTAGTGTTTGCTTCTATTGGACAACTTCCAACAACACTGCAGGAAGTGAGCCAGTGTGTGAGCATATTGCAGATGGCACGACATCAGTCAACCAAGGTAATGTTTTCTTTTATGCATGTACACCTCGAAAGTCAAGCACTAACATTTGAAACATCTATCTACAGTGTTTTCAACACCATTGATAACGAAAATGTATTGAAATTCTTAATTAAGGAAACCCAACTATGGGACAAAATATGAAATACAAATTAAACAACCAAAAATTAAAACAAAAACAAAAATTAAATGGATAAATGAATTTAGAAAAAAAAACCCACCACAAATAGGTAAAAAATGGGGAGACTAGTTTGGCAAGTTGGGATGTATCACTCCAGACTGATGGTACACAGTTGTATGAGCCTGGAGTTTTCATTACTTCCCGACTACAGCTATGGCTGCGCTTTCCCATGCTGTGGTGGACTTAGGCTACAGCATAACAAGGCCTGTTTCTCTCACACCATGTCTATGACAATGTGGACAGATGAGGAGAAAGGGCCTTCCGAGGTGAAATGTGTGTTTAAAATTGACGTCATAAGCTTTCAAAAGAGGTATCATAAATGGAGATATCCCTTCGAGTTTTTGAGAAAGTGCTTCATGAATCTGAGATGGTGCTACCCTTGCCAAACAGCCAATAGGCTCTATCTCTTGTTTCAATTGTATTCCAATATCTAATTATCATGATTTTGCCAAATTTCAGGGATTACCTAACCACTATTTTTCATATTTTTTATCATGAATCTAGATTATAGAAATGATATTTACATTCTGTTTTCAGTGTAGTAATCCCTATGAATTTCGCTATTGATTCGAATTATCCTTTTCTATTCGGAAGGAAATTGTTGCCATGGCAACACGTTTTAGGCAGAAAGCCTTACTTAGGCCTCATATTGGCTTCAAAACGTTCCATTTACATTCCAAATATGGAAGGATTACCCCAAAATATAATGTTTTGGAGAAAACTATTATTTTCTGTGTAAAAAATCGCTTAGAGCAAATTTTGGCCAATTTTTACATTTGTGGTCATTGTGATGCCCCCTAGTGGCCAAACCCCAGTACTAAAAATCCCTCCTGGATGTACCTTTCTCCTCAGCTGCCCACATGTGGTGTTGGAGGGTAAAGAACCCTTGCTTCGGTAAATGTGTAGGAGCGGGATTTCTATCTTTTGGCTCATCTCATAGATTCGATCATCTTGGATACGATTTACTTGTGAAATACTGAAAATTGAGTACCATAAGTCTGCTCTGGAAGGTCAAGGGGACGGTAAACTACACAAACAAACTAACATCACTATGGTTGGTAGTGTTAGCTGTAATTTATGTACCCGTCACAATATGTAGGGTGTTTACCTGTACCGCTGAGGGCTGCGAAAATGGCAGTTTCTCTACTCCACTTTAGTATTTTCCCCTTTTTTGTAAGAAATAAATGGAATATCATAAATATTCTGATACCCCAAGAATACCAAGGCTCTGGGCTAGCAGGCCATCTATTGGGCTTTCAGAAAAATTCAACTTTTGATAGCATATAATTAGTCATTCTGAGGATATTCTTTGTGTACAAGAGTCTGTGTCCATGAGTGTCTGCATTCATGGGCCGTTTTTGGGAAAATTTCATATTTTGGCGATTTTGAACTGTTTTCGCGCCAAATATAGGGTGCTTTTAGGGAAATTTCACTTTTTTGTGCAATTTTGACCTTTTTTGTCGCCAAATAGGGTGTTTTTAGGGAAATTTCACATTTTTGTCCCCCCCCCCGGCCCAACCCTGATCTACACAGAAAGTACCAGGCACCACTGTCGATCAACAGAAGCAACCTGTCTCATCAAGTGGATTGCAAGTTAAGCTGCCCTGATATCCACAGTTGTTTTTCCTCCACACACACGTTAAAACATATGAAAAGAGGCTGAGATTTTATTTATTGTTCTATTATACCATATAGCATACATAGTTCTAAAAGATAAAATATCTCAAAAAAGTGTCCACACTCAGCGCCCGCATCTTCTTTTTTTAATCTCGAGGAGGCCGGAAATTTGAGCTTCTACAAAAAAAGAGATTTTCCCTCAAACAAAAAAAAAGAACTCGCCCGCACCACTTTATTCAAGATTAAAATTTGCAGACAAAAAACCTATTTCTGGAAAACAAAATCGGTAGACCAACTTTTATTTTTGGTGTGGCCTAAAGAAGATTTATTTATGACATTGTGGTCACTGTAGGAGCAGGTAGATGTCTATTTCAGCATGAATTCCATTTTCCAGCCATACACATTTCAATAAATTGAGTCAGGCGTTATAACAGAGCCAATTGTAGTGTAAATCATACTTTCAATCTTTTCATTGCAGGTCCCTGTGGCACAGTGTTATGAAAGCCTGGCAGAAAAGGTCTATAGCATCACTCTACAAAATCCCACTGAACCAACTATCAATACCTCACAGTGAGTAAATATAAAGAACTTAAACCCACGCTGACATGTGTTGAAAACGTTGACCTGTAGGACTACATCACACATTAAGATGTGATATGATTCCCAATGAGAATTATGGATCATTGCCCTAATAACTGTTGGGTCACTTTCCAAGTATATCTTTCACTTCCCACTTCTTCCCACACCCCAAGAGCCCAATACGCTTTAATACTACCCACATCTTAGTCCCCCATTTTAGTCTTGTCTTCTAATCATCCCGAAGAGTCCATAGGCCTACACTTTTCTGAACTGACCCTGACCATTGGTGACTTGAGTTAGGCTTATATGCAAGGTTTTACGGTACATACAATTTGGGTTCCACCTAGGATATCTAGGGCCTGAATGACAACCGTAACCAACCAAGTCGGTGAATTCCTGGACAAAGAAGGAGGTCTCACAGGCTAGAGTAGGCCCCTTCCAGGGACCCTCATTTGAAAAATGCTATCACAAAGCATCGATCATCTCCAGACCAAAAGGCTTAAGCTGACCCTCAACCTCACATACCCACATTACATGAACACCTTCTCAACACCTACCTACTAATAATTACGGCGATGGGCCCACAGTTGACCACCTCATAAATTACTTAACAAAAGCGGGACCTAAGGCACACATGTTCACACTGGTCTTGCGAGGGCTTATATGAATTTCAAAACAGACCCATTAGATTTTGCTTTGTTGACCATGTAGTGGGAGGGACAAAATATAGGAAGTGGCCATGCCATTTGGAGTAAAGGGATCTTCTGCACACATGCAGAGGGTCGCAGAGGCTATATCTGGCATTATTATACGAGAGACAATATAGCATTCATATGTACCCCAGAACTCCCCACAGCACAACAACTATATGTGCCTCTACATGGGTAAAAATCGACACGGGCGACACGGCGACACGGCCCTTTTAAAAATCGACACGGGCGACACGGCCCTTTTAAAAATCGACGGACATAGACATCTTTATAAGGCCCTTATATATGCTATACACATAAAAATCGACGCAGTGACACGGCCCTATTGCTAAAGATCGACACGGCGACACGGTCAATACTGGGGGGACCCATGTAGAGGCACCTATATCACAGGGTCAAACAACTGTTCAATGAAATGTTTTCAGACTTCAGAGTGGGTGATAAAGAGGGTTACACTCCTTAAGGTTAAATCCTAGTATCTCAAAATCGCATATAAACCCCTTGACTTCTCATGGGTCATTTACAACATAATTATTATAATCAATGCTCAACCCAAAAATGGAAGTGATTGACCAAGCCATGTTGGTACTACAGCTTTCCACAGAATGAGCATCTTTACATTGAAAATGACAGAGGTCTGTCCTAGTGACATGGCATGGTCTATGGACTCCTCACCAGACTTAGTCATAGGCTGGGGACATATCCATACTGTAATTTATCAAAATATCTGAATGGGTTATCATTAAAATTTCTATGATAACTTGGGAAAAGAATAGCCAACATATCACTCAAATGGAACATTCTATAATATAGTCATGAACCATTGGCTGTCATCAATAGACCATGCTGATACTTGCCTGGTTATCTCAGTCAGTCGAGTGGCTGCCTCTTAATCTGAGGGTTGAGGGTTCGAGGCTCTCTTGGGAAAACTTACTAAAAAGTTTTAAAAAATTAGCCCTGAACTAACACACACCAGGGTAAAACGGAAAAGGACTAGGCCTACTTGTCCCTCCTTTGCACAACCACTGAATGCCTTGTTGACAAGGCTCTCTACGCTTATGTGTACCATGGTAACCCTATGGCTCTGGCTAATCAGAGCACAGGGATTTAGTCTGTGACCTCATTTCCTGTGTACACTCTCCTAACAGAGTGTAGATGGACTGCCTAATAAGGGAACTATCTTAGAGCAGATGTCTAGGACTTTGAATTTGAAAGAGGTGTGGGTCCCCCCATTTTAGATATCTGAGGAGGGCCCTTTTTGGCACACTGAGGTAAGGTCAGTGTGTGTGTAGAGAGGATGCTGGGGCCAGAAAGAGCCTCTAAACCAAGTTGATCTAAACATTCTGAGTAGAAGCTGCCAACCATTTTCATAGGGTGTATGTATCCCTAGGCCTTCAGAGAAAAATGTTTGGCACTCTGGGATATGCCTGGTATGGCGGCCATCTTGGATTTTACAGCCGGAATGAGAAAAAAGGACCTTTCAGGCAATATCTCTGGTTCTAAGGCAGATCTGATCATAATTCTGGTGTCAAACCCAACATTCCCAAGGCCCAGGATACTATTCAAACAATTCCAATAGTTTTGGATAGATGCCAATGTGAAATTCAAGATGGCAGCCATTGAAATTCTATTTTTAGTCATTTTTCAACACTGTTAAGGCAGAAAACAAGCCTAATGACATCATCAAACTGAAAGTTGTTGCATGTAAGGACTAGATCTAAGAGTTTACAAAAGGAGTTGTTTGTGGGGTTTAGGTTTGGGTGCCTCTCGGAGGCTAGAGCTTTGCTGCGTGCGTGCGTGTGTGCGTGCGTGCGTGCGCTAAAGATCATTATCTGGATCATTGTGGTTGACCTGCAGTCGCTCTCCAACCACATCTTTTATTTCAAGCCCCAAGCGGCCAATAAGCTTACTGTTCATATATTTTATTGTCATTCATCATTCAGATTATTATAGACATCATCAATTGGATTTTTCGATCACATGCATATCTAACTTCGTTTTTGCCAACCTTTATGTTGTTGATGGCGGGCATTACGGACGACCTGCACACACTGCTAACAGAAGTCCATACTTTGCGAGAAGCCAGTTCACAGGAAGACTTCACTGAGATGATTAATAACAGCAGCAGCAACCTTCTATTTAATACGGCAAGATTCACTTTTTGCTTTAGGGAGTAATCATTTGTTAAAGTGGCTATATGTCTTTGCTTTTTTTCCAATTCTAAATCTTACTTGTATGTGTTCCAAATCCTGTAACAGTATAACTGTATGATGTTCAGGGAAAACGGGGATCAAATTTTATCTATGGCTAGTAAGATGTCAGAAAGGAGATCGTTATGGGCCCAGCCATGGGCTTACAGTGCATTTCTATACGTCGATTTTACTCCAGAATTAAAATCCTGTTCTTACTTTTCTTTAGACAAGACTAGTGGTAAACAGCACATATGGTGCAGTGCATCATGTTCTGGATGCTCTGTTATTAAAAGTCAATGACACAAATTCTACTCTAAGCACCAGTAGTGTCATACTGAGTACATCAGTGCTTAAAACTACACAGGATACTTTTGATATTGGACTTATCAGCGTGAAACAAGGAGATATGTCTGCATACGGAGGAGTGACCATTATCAATAAAATGGGATTTACCGCCAGCTTGCTGCAAGCTGCTAACAGCGTAGGGGTTGGGCCTGCGGATCACATTGGGATCAAGGTAACTATTTTATTTTGTCGTAAAGTGAAATAGGGGTTCCTATATAGGAGCTATAGCCAATAGATAGCACTGAAAATGTACAGATTCCCTCATTGTGCACTGTTATTTCTTCTTATATATATAGTGGAATATATCCACAAATAAATTATGAAGTTATGTAAATATTATCATGTTTTCTGCATTCAGATATCAGGAACCATATTGAATCCTTATGTATGGGATGAATCTGCCGTATCAATAACAACTGGAGTAATTGAGCTGACCTTTCAGTCGCCATCAGGAGAAATACTGCCCATCACAAACCTTGCCAATGCAATGGTGGTATCTCTCCCATGTAACGGTATGACAGTTATTAAACTCCTAGCTATCAACTTTGATATAGCAATAGAGTGCAGGGATGTCAAGTGTTAAAATCTGTCTATACTGAACATTTTCAGGGTTCCCACACGTCAGTTAAAAGTCAGGTTTTTTTTGCCTTAAAAGTCAGTTAACTGTCACCCCTTTTTGTCACTTTTACACTATGGAAACCTGTTTCCAGTTTACTGCAATATACCTCCCAAATAAGCAATTGTTATATCTTTAACTAGGTATACCTGTTTTTTTAAGTATTGTTTGTAGTCTGAATCTCATGCATAACATATTAACATAATCATTTGACTTTTTTTCCCCAGAAACGGCGATGCCATCTTCTATTGGACTTCTCGAACTGCAATTCGCCTATGGTTACGGTAGAAGGCTCCCAATAACTGATCTGAATATTCTTGTCTTCAACTTAACGGTCCACAGCGAGACTGCATTCACAGCGGACGTGACGCCACAGTTTCTTGACGTTCCGCTCTTTCTCATGATAAAATTTGGTGCACGACCAATATTGAGTAACTACGAGAGAGGTAATGACAGGATAGTGTTTGTTGATATCCAAAACCAGGAAATAAGAGATGAAGTTACTCATGGTTCGACAACTCATCCAATGTTGAGTTTCCACTGCGCCATAGGTGCTTCTAACGACAAATTTAAAATATTTGGACAGAATAACGATCCATCTAATGCCCATGCAGTACACGTTGCCGTGATACCTTCACATCTATTCAAGGGACAGTCATGTGCCAGACATGAAACCTCAATGAATGTGAGTCTGTCGATCGTGGTAGGAAATTGTATGTCATGGAAAAACGATGTACAGCTATGGACACGCAAGGAATGCTCAGTGAGGAATCTTTAACTAATAGTTGGTTCGGGGGAGCTGGGCAAAAGTTTAATTGCAATTTCTTTGGGCATTCACAGTTTACTTTATCTAGAAAGTTGACCAAATCGTTAAGGTACTTGAAGTCAGTCAAGGAGTAACATCAAATTGTCTCATCCCAATATTTTTTTTTTGATTTGATTTAAATTTATGTTGGTTTGCCACCAGAGCCATTCATCTTTTTACTAATATAAATCATGGGTTAGTTAAGACTAGAAGTGATGGTAGCTATCATATTGATTTCAGATGATTGGAGGGACCACGACCAAGGTAGAATGTTCTTGTCCCAGTTTGCCTGGAATATTTGCTATCACTAGGCAGGCGGAGATTCCCTATGTATCTCCTCTAGGATATATCCCAATTATATCCTATTACTACCTGGTACGCACTATTAATTTACAAAACATACATCAGGTTTTGCATATCTTCCTAAACATTGTTTGAAATCGTTTATATTATTTATGATAAACATAAATAGGGCGCACAAAATTGATTATCAGCTTTGCAGTATGGTGAGGGGGGGGGAAGCTTTTATTTTATTTAGTTATTCCTGTTTTAGACCACGAGGGAGGTGATTTGTAAAATTTTGATATTCGATTGATGAGGTATGTCTTTTCCCCTTTTTATTTTCAGAGTCAGATACCCCTAAAGATGAAAAATGACGTAGCATTTTACCATGCAAATATTATTTGAGATATATTTCTAAGATTCAGATATATAATAACAGTGAGACAGCCACTCATGGGATTCTCAAATAAACCTCATTTTGGGGAATTCCGAAAATAAAGTTTATGAAAAGCGACTTGGTTGCTCCGTATGCCTGAAATAGGGGCAGAAATTTGAAGAAAAAAAATTATGAGAAGAAATTGACGGATTTGGGAGTTTTAATCATTTCTTTTTGTGAAAAGCCTCCATGCAGCCCTCTGGGGAGAGGAGGGGGTGTGTCTGCAAAGCTGATAATACATTTTATGCAGCCTTATGGTAAAAATCACTGCATCCGAGTGGGCCATTTACGCCCAATAGTTCAATTGATTATGAGCATGTTATGACAGCAGCTGTTCATATGATTAGCATATCTATTTTTCAGCTTAATGTGACGGGTTTTCACACTGCAGAAATGTTGACAGAAATATTAAACGTTACAAGACAGAGGGCCATCAGTGAAAAAGACAGTGGTATCTAATGCATACATACATTCAATATCCTTCCAATTTCTTGTTTGATATACAGTAACTGTAGTGTACTTAACAGAATGGTTGTCAGTGGTCATCATGTATTTATTGGAAATTTAATACGATTTAATGATTCCTATTTTCTACCTGTAGTTGACTCAGGGTTACTAACCCAGAGTAATATACACTGCCTAATTTTCAGTTTTAAGACATTTTTGGGACATGTGAAAATCTTTGTCATTCAGTTTCTATTCGACATAGACAAAAGGAGACAAAAGGAGCCAAGATCGGGGTACAAATGATTCTCTCGAATTTTTTTCCAAACACTCACTCTTTCTATGTTATATTTGCCTGCGATCTTTAACAATTGTTTTCTATCTTTCCTTACTATGGAAATGTACTAAAACCAAACTACCCTTGGTAACGGGCGACCATGACTCCAAGGCATTTTTTTTTTTTGTCACAGATAGAAATCATATTGTGAGCCAAATTTGTACAATTTCTCTTATCTTTTACCTCTGTCTTACTTGAAATACCATCTAACTTCAAAGATCTATCGCTAAACCGGGCGAAAACTGGGCATATCCTGTGGTAACACATTTCAAGCCCTGCAATACAACCCAAATGTCACAACCAAAGAGTGGCGCTACTGGTACTTCTCGTACTACGCCAGATCTCAATGTCTGCAGAGCGAAATCGTACTACCCATATGTTCTCCGTCGCCGCGGCAAATGTTCTCCGTTTATCGTCCGATCGACTCACTTTTTAATAGGGACAAAAGGCGGTACATGCCCGTAGCCTGCAACTGTCGCCCACACCCACCTGCACACCCTTTTCCCCCTGTGTTAGTGGGGACCTTCATGATGGGGGCATGAAGGAGTAGAATAACTTCATCGGGAGCCTTCCATAATACCAATGGGCATACCAGATTCGTAAAAGGCGACAAAACTTGAGGGGTCTCGTGCCTTACTGCTGTGATCAGTCACGTAAGCTGTTTGGCAACCGCTGCCCATATGCGCTGGCCCGGGCCTCCTTGCTGGTGGTCTGGCATGGGATCCCTCCTCAGTGAACCACGTCTGAGATATCAAAGGCCGTGGTTTGTCTGGCCCTGCCTACTATGGTACTCGCCAAGGTATGTAGGGCCAGGCAAATAAAAAAACACTTGCTATCCTTCGAAAAGAGTAGGGGACGTGCCCCGGTAGCGGTTTTCTCCCTCACCTCATAGATGCGGTCATTCATTTCATAGATTCGATCATCCATAGATGCGGTCACTGCTGTATTGGGCAAGCAGCATATAAATATCTGTCCTACTACTGCATGGCAGACTACCACTATTTGTGGATGACTCCTTGCCAACTTGAGATGTCCCGTGAGGTACTTGATGTACGTCTGGACGTTAAACAAATCAATCAATCAATCAATCAAACCTGCACACCCACACCCACCTGCTCGTCCACACCCACATGACTGTAGGGTACTTTTTAACAAGGAATTCATTTCTGATGCCAGAATTGACCAATGAATGATTATGGACGAAACTGTAGGAAATGTCTCTGGTAGGGTTGGGGCTTGGACAAAATCAGTATTACGGTCAAAATCATCGGCAACACACGCCGCCCCGCGGCCGACCGACACGGCCAGACAGAAACAGAGATGCTGTTGCCATTTATGCTCTGACCAGCTCGCTCTTCGGCTGAGACGTAAAACAGCGGTTATGTGCTGCAGGGCACTGACACTCACAGCCACCTGCTTGCCCACACCCAATTGCTTGCACACACCCAACTGCTTGCACCCACCCACCCACTCGCCTGGAATTTGATTAAATAAGGCATGTGACCTATCAAAGTGGGTGAGCGTTTCCTGGAGATGATGATTCTGCTGTCAGAAATGAGAAAAAAATGTATTGTCCTAAAATTAGGTACCTGATCATTGCCATTGGGAATCGGCACTGTGTGAATATGTGGGGGGGGGGGAGGTTTGTAAGCACTCAATCTTGATGATTCAACATCAAAACTCACACATATCACACTCACACATATTACACTACACAAACATTTCACTGCACACATATTACAGTACACACATATTACACAACACATATTACACTACACACATACTACACTACACACATATTACACTACACACATATTACACTACACACATATTACACTACACACATATTACATTACACACATATTACACTACACACATATTACACTCACACATATTACACTCACACTTCGGGGAGGGGACTTCAAGTAGGTTTATCCAATGGAAAAACAAATACCTGTGTCTTTTGTGATTAGGATCACAAGCTACATTTTCAGGGAGTACTATATCTAAGTACACGATAAGCTACAGATCCAGCTTATCCTGAGTCATCTGTGAGGCCACTCACACGCCCAATTTTTTTAGTAGTGCAAACAGTTTGGAGAATAACAGTAAGAGGTTCAAAAGTATGTTAATATGTTTACAGAGGGTGACATAGCGAGAAGTATAGTGCATATGCACATTTGATACATGTTTCCAAATGTTCTCTATCTTTTCTAGTTGTTGCTCTTGACCTTCTACTAGTGGCACAAATTTTGAATCACGATGAATCACGTTTGGCTGACCAAGTGTTGTCGGAAGAGGAGCTATCAGAGGTTTGTATTTATGATCATGTCTACCATAATCTGGTTTCTTGTGTTCCCCATAGGGAGTGGTCATTTATTAATTACATGGGCCCAGTCAAGGGGTCCAAATTTTTTTCAGGGGGACAAAATATTCTAAGCACTCTGGGGGGGGGGGGTGGTCATAAAAGAATTTGCACCACACATCCCCACCCCATTATTAATTAATGACCACTCCCTTATATACACAAATGGGTGCTGCTTATATGCGAGTTTTTACTACTATGGTACAGTACTAAAAAACCACCAAAATCACATCTCTGGTGCGGCTTATAGGATCCGCCCAAAGTCAGATTGCGGCTTATACGCAAGTTAGGCTTATACGCGAAGTTTTATGGTAGTCTAATTGCTAAATCTGATAAATCATAGCTATTGAACTCATTTTAGTACCTATTATAAAATTTATAGCAGTAAAAAATCCCTCATAACCTTTAGACTGTATCCGATGTTGGCCATGTTGACTTGTTTCAGTTCAGAACAGAGATCCTTGAAATTTTGGAAATGGTCCAGATAAGAGTCAATAAATTTACTCAAGTGGAGGCATATGCAAATATCCTGCATCAAGTCACCACCAACTCCTTATCTTTAAGCTATTCCTGCCAGGTAAGTATTTGCACATTTACATGAAACAATGGACATGACTATGGGTATTCTCTAAGAAGCTAGGAGTTATTCAGTGATAATCCCTAAGGTTGGTTCAGAGCTAGGGATGTCATTGACATCCAATTTATTTCGATTTCACTATTTAAGTCTCGATTTTTCTATTGCAGTATTCGACGTAATAAGCGCCCTGGGCGCTTATAAGATTATTTTTATGGCATTTTAAGTACTTAAGAGTTTAATTATCTCCAAAATCGGGAAATCTGAGCCTTTGTTCTAGTCTAAAAATGCCCCAAAAAGGGGAGGGGCGCTTATTAGGGGGAGGGCGCTTATTATGTCGAATGCGGTATATCGATTTGTTTCAATATTAAAAAACACATTTCATATCTTCTTTAAAGAAGGGTATTTTCATCTGTTTATGTCCTTTCTTATAGTTTTGTCTGTAAAGCTGAATACTTGGTAGCACTTTGAGCACAATCTTAAGTCAATAAGGGCTGTGTCTCATGAGTTTGGGCCAATGTGAACGTCTATGACCGGGTCCAATCTATGACCGACATGGCACAGTTTATTTAGGGCAGATGTACATAGAAATGGCTGAAAAAAGTTAATGGATGTATTGAGACGTTAAGATCCTAATTTTATTTCCATAGTTTCTATAATTATATCTCTATTTTAACACATATAAAATAGAAAAGCCTGTAACAGGCAGCGGAAAACAGGTCAGCCCCACGGGGAATCGAACCCCGGCCCCTCCGCTCCGGAGTTGAGAATGCTACCGCTACACCACAGGGCTAGCTGCTTCTCACTGCTCTGCTACGGTACTTGAGCTACCACAGGCGGGCAATGCGCTCTCCACGCACGCTCGGGCTTCCCCGAGCGATACGTGCCCGCTACATTACTCCCCTTCAGACTTTTGCTAGGTCCGCGGACAGACATGTTACTCAGCAATCTGTGATCAAAGCTAATCCCTTACTTAGAATTAGCCGGCGAAGCCAGTCACCTGCCCTGAACATGTGTCTTTGGACGCACACATAGCACAAGCTGAAACCGCTCAGACTTCTGCCAGGTCAATGGAGGTCCCACGGACCTCCTAGCCGAAGCTGAACACGCTCAAGTACCCAACCCAGGGGGTCCCATCCTGGTCACGGCACCAGTGTAACAGGCAGCGGAAAACAGGTCAGCCCCACGGGGAATCGAACCCCGGCCCCTCCGCTCCGGAGTTGAGAATGCTACCGCTACACCACAGGGCTAGCTGCTTCTCACTGCTCTGCTACGGTACTTGAGCTACCACAGGCGGGCAATGCGCTCTCCACGCACGCTCGGGCTTCCCCGAGCGATACGTGCCCGCTACAAGCCCATCTTATAAGGTCATTGCTAGGGCACTTTCGGCCAAAAAGTCCTTGTTTTTGAAGAGGAAAAACACAAAATGTACACTGGATGAGTAATTTCACTGAGAAATTTTACCTTTGTCTGCCAAATTTTGGCGAAAATGGACAAAAATAAGACATTTTTGTGAAAAACGGGTCATTTGGGTGAAAAAGTGACCCTTGCTAGGGCGATTTTTGTTGAAAGTAGACCCTTGCTAGGGATATTTTATCTCCAAAAGAGGACCCTTGCTAGGGAGATTTTGTTTAAAAAAACTACCCTTGTCAGCCTCACACCTGTGTATGTACTAAGTGCCCCCCCCCCGGGCTGAAATCACCAATATTTCTCATGATTACAGGGATGGAAGTCTTTAAGTTATCGAGTTTTTTTCTCAATCACTATAAATCACATAATATATTTGATATTTTTCTCAATATAAACTAATTCAAAACATCACTGATTCTCACCCAGTGGCTCTGCCACGCTGATCTCCCATGTTTTTCCTGAGTCAATCTCAAGTTAACTGGAGAAAGCTGGAAGCCCTGTCTCTCCTCTACAGCCATATGTATTTACACTCTTCACATGAGGCTAATCACTGTGCATGGAGAGTGTATTGGACAGATTTCTTGTTCTGCTCAGCCTGAGATGATGTCCATGACATGACAAATGCTTCTGCCCAGCAGGAGACGTCCACGTCCACATATATAGACATGACAAATTCTGCACAGCACGAGATGTGTCTATAGAAACATAAAATTGCTAAATCAGTCTGAGCTTGGTGTTCTATAGTATAATGCAGTTATGAGGATTGTTTTATCTTGAATTTTTTTTTGACATAGTCGACTTTCATCCCTGTCCATTTCCCCCAGAGGGCGCTCCAGACACTAGTATTCTAGATTGATAGCTGCACATCTAGTTTGGTACATTCTCTTCCGCACGGTGTACTGGCTCTGATCCTGCTTTTTTTCTGTTTTCTCTTTTGAAATGTAACTATTGTGGATGTGTCTAATCTGTTAGCTCTAAGTAACAACACAGTTCGGCTTGGGTCATATGCAGAGGTAGCTTTAATCATGACTTTGGTGAGATTATAAATCTATTAAATCATATCAGTCAGGCTATATAGGGCTATACCGGGATCGGACTTGTTCCCGCAACCACTCTGTACACACTGACACACTGTTAGAAGTAAGTAGTGTTCCTGTACAGCAACTATTAGGGGCAACTTTGGTTCCAGTAAATTCTGCTGTAGACCTACAGTAGAATCTACTGTAGACGCAGACCTGAGTTCTAAAAAGGCTCACATATTCAACATCTTGGAGATTTGAACCCCCAGGTTCCAATCCATAGTCCGCAACCATGACCACTACGCCAGTGAATCCTGCATGTCAGGTGCATTGAAACACCTCCTACTTATGTGTGAATGGTAATGAGGTCAACACAGGATCCCTGGGGACAATTTTAGAACTAGACTGTTCATGTCTTAAGGGATAATATGAAAATTACCCTATTGCAGTAATGTACTAATAAGGACTGAACTACCATTAGTTGAAGTGTAATCTTGATGGCCTATAGATGTTTTTCAAAGTAAATTTTACTATCTTTCATGCAGATTGTTGAGATACATTGGTCTTATCCTCTGCATATTTTCAATAGTAACATTTCAGTGTACCAAAATATATTATACTTTAGAATTGCATCAGGAGAAATGTAGTTTGTGTGAGAGTTTCCTGCCGGGACTGGAACTGCTGACCCTCAGACTACATCTCCCACGGCTCTACCGACTGAGCTAGAGGGGCAGTCACTATGTAGCCTGCATCATTGGGCTTTTGAAAAGATCAGATCATATTTGAGCTGTGGAGTATGGTACTCCCTCCAACCTCTCTGCTCTCTCTCCCTCTGGTTGCTGGTTATGGGATTCGAACCTGCATCTACAGTAACAGAATTGTATGTGTACAGCAAAAGTTGCTGTATTATCTTTTACAGCTAAAGTACTGTATAGTTACAGCACATATTGCTGTTCATGAACAACAACTTTTTACAGTGCACCAGCAATCTCGTGAGACCTTGGTTCTGCTCTCGTGCTGTAGATTGTTGCCCGGAAGCTATGGGTTGTGAGTGTCTGGTCACTGCCTAAGTCTTACGATACATTGCGAGCTCAGAACTAACATGGCTGCCCATACGGAGAAATCCGAGACTTCGCTATAGGTGAGATGATCGTGGAGCACAGTGCAATCGTATGCACTCTCGTGGTTGGTCAACGGCCAACCGGCAGGGCACAGGCAGAAGTAGAAGGAAGCGATGGGAGCTTGGCTTGCAGTCTAAGATTTAGAAAGTTATCCAGTATAGATCCACCTCTTCAGGAGTAGGGTGGCCAGAGGGTCAGCATGAGTGCCCAGTCTGTATCTGATCCTATGTTAAATGACCCTTTTACGATGTGCCCCCATTTTTGATTCAGGGCAGATAGAAACTTCTAGTAATTTGTTATCAACAGATATTGAATGGGTCCATCATATACAGGCTGGAATAAGCATAAGAAAGTGTATTACATAATGTAATTCAGTGTTTGACTAGTCCAGGAGGACTAGTGGACGAAGGAGTGGGTTTGACCCTTGCTTGACCGAATATGACACAAAACCAGAGGCAGATTTACCTCCACAACTCACAAAAAAAAAAAAAAAAAATGTTTGCGGAAAACCACTCCCCTCACACTCTCGGCTAGATGCATGACTCCCTAGGTAACCTAGTTACCGGTATAGGAAGTCAAACATTAGGCTGGTTGAGGGTGAGAAAATTTCACCAAAGAAGTGTACATAATGTAATTCAGGGGCAATATTGACTAACCTCAGATGTTGAGTCTGTTTTGAGCTCAATATCTGGGAGATCTCTTGAACCTCTCCATTGGTAGAATTTGCACTGGTTGATGGGTAATCCATGTAATATTAACGAAATTCTTTTTGTGTGTGAAGCATCCTGTATGCAGGTATTTTGAGCTCAATATCTGGGAGATCTCTTGAACCTCTCCATTGGTAGAATTTGCACTGGTTGATGGGTAATCCATGTAATAACGAAATTCTTTTTGTGTGTGAAGCATCCTGTATGCAGGTATCTCATGAGGGATTCTATGATTGTCTGACACAGTCAGATCCTTATCAGATAAGCCATCTAAAATGGCTATTTTTAGCTCAATTATTTTTCTAGAAATCTTCAATTTATAATTCAGTTTTGACTACTGAAAATAGAGCTAAATGAGCTGAAAATGATGCATTTGGAATGGAAATGATACAACCTACCGCCTGCCAGCGTCAGGGCATCTCCTGGGGGTCATATATAAGGCTTCTTATCAGTTTAGACATGGTGCTTAACCAGATGGCAGCACTCTATAACACAGGGGTCTATGGGGTGCAATGGTGCATGAAGGCCATTGTTTTAGCTGATCCACCCCAGGTGGCATATTGGTACAGTAAGAAGACTGCTATGAGCTGTAATGTTGGCCTTGGCACCAGTTTGAAACCTGTCAGAAGGTTTGTCAGGGTGAGGTAGATTCAAACCACTATAGCTAATTTCCTATCTCTTGCATCACCAAGACAAAAGTAGTCTTGGAAATGTGAATATTAGGGCTATTGGTAGATATGTATCATGTTTATGTCATATCGTTTTATAAAAATGGTCCAGCCACCCTATCAGGAGTCTGGTCACCCCTGCCTGCGGTGCGCACAGCGCCATATGGCAGAATAACTTCACCTCCTATACTCAATCTGGCATCTCCTGGCGAGCCCCCTGACTGTGAGGGTATTACCGTAAATTCTCGCGTATAAGCCTAACTCTCGTATAAGCCGCACCCCGAGTTTGGGGGGATCCTATAAGCCGCACTGGCCATCTGATTATGGTGGCTTTAATACTGTACTATTGTAACAAAAACTCGCGTATAAGCCGCACCCAGACCATGGGCCGATCCTATAAGCCGCACCAGCGATCTGACCCTCATACTAGTCGCGGCTTCTACGCGAGAATTTACGGTAGTACCTTTATTAGTGGTCATTATCATTTTAGCTGATAAACAGTACAACATATTTGTCTGTTCATACATAATTTGAGATTGATAACAATGTACCTGATTTATCTCACTGACTCAGGCACTCCCCCAGGAGAGTATTGGGGGAACTAATCTGATAGAGAATGCACTGAGCCATGCAGTATCAACACATAGGGAGTTTTAGTGTCGACCTACAGTAAAAAATATTGCACTGCATGTGCTCGTCTTATAGACTAAGACACTGCCAATAATTTTAAAAGTTAGGGAAGACGTATGGGATAGGATATACAATAGTAATATGATAAAACTAAAACATCTCTAAACATTTAGCTGACACCATCTTTAACACTTCAATTAAATACACTGGAGGATGGAGTCTATAGGGTGTGAGGTCTGGTTTATTTGAGATATCACTGTAACCACTGACCACACTGTCCACAGCTATAAGACTCACACAGAGATTAGCCAGGCCCTTTGTCGGTCTCGCCAGAAGATGCCAGATTCAGTATACCTGTAGGTCCTCGAACCCTGCACAGTACAGTAGGTGGTGACTGATCCGAAGAACCACTGGAATAGGTCGGAATAGGCAGTACGAACAACCAGTACCACTACCTTATAATATATTAGGGTGTAACCCCGACCCCTACACTATGTTAAAAGTGAACCCATATTACTTTTAAAGCTAACTTTAAAGGAGGTGTCACATTGGTGATTTCCCCCTGTGTTGGGGGCATGAAGGAGTAGAATAACTTCATCGAGAGCCTTCCATAATACCAATGGCCATACCGGAATCGTAAAAGGCGACAAAACTTGGGTTACTTGGTGGACTACTGTGTTGTCACTAACCAAGCTGTTTTGGCAGCAGCTGCCCATATGCGCAGGCTCGGGCCTTCTTGCTGGTGGTCTTCCTTGTGATCTCTCCTCAGTGAACCACGTCTGAGATATCAAAGGCTGTTGTTTGGCCCTGCCTACTATGGTTCTAGCCCAGGTAGGTAGGACCAGGCAAATTAAAGAACACTTGCTATCCTGCGGTAGCGGTTTACTCCCTCACCTCATATATGCGGTCATTCACTGCTGTATTAGGCAAGCAGCATATAAATATTTGTCTTACTACTGCGAGGCAGACCACCACTATTTGTGGATGACTCCTTGCCAACTTGAGATATGTCCTGTGAGGTACTTGATGTACATCTGAATGTTTAACAAATCAATCAATCAACATTGGTGATTAATTGGTGTCACCTAACTTGTTGGAGGATGGTTACATTTCAACACTATGAGGGATATAGGCATATCGAAATTATGGGGGATATGTGCATCAATGCACCAACTTGAAAAAGACGTTATTTGCAGCTCTTATTTTCCTGACCGCTTAAACATTGTCTTAACCCCTACCGTAAAACTTTGCGTATAAGTCGCGTCACTTTGTGAGTCAGATCGGCGGTGTGGCTTATAGCATTGGCCCAGGGTCAGGGTACAGCTTATATGCAACTTTGCGACTATAGCACAATACTAAAAGTCACCATAATCACATCTCTGGTGCGGCTTATAGCATTGGCCCAAAGTCGGAGTGCAGCTAATACGCGAGTTAGGGTTATACACCAGGTTTTACGGTAGCAGTTTTTAATTTTATAATACAGGTAGGTCACAATTTTCAGTTAGGATTTGCAAGTGTCAGCTGTCGGTGGCTAATGATGGCGTCAAAGATGCAATGATCCCCAAATGTCTCATAAAAGAATCTATGAAAATATCAAAGAACCTCCCTCCTTCAAAGATCCATATTTCAGATTTATGGTGTTTGTATTTGTATGATTTAAGAAGGTGCTTATGCTTTCAAAAGGTTAATTCAACAAGAATTTACACGGAGCTGGGAAAGAACCTAAGGGAGTTGGTTGTAACAATGGACACACCTGAATCTGCAGAAACTATCAAAGAGACTGGAATGTGAGTACAAAGCATGTGCATGACATTCCTACCAGTAATGAAGACATCGTTCAGTAGTTGTCCTCTTGTTGATTAAGAAATTTCTATCTTAGTGCTTGCCATGCATTTCATAACATTAATTTTGTTGTTCTGCCAATTCTCATTATCAAGCCACTCTGTTGTTAAGAAGATTAGATTTGTTCGTTATAAAAGAGAACACAAAATTTATTCACTGTATTTCAACATTTTCAGAGCTATCCTACGTGGGGCAATGAGAGTACTGAGTGTCGTCTCTTCTGAAATACTGGAGTTACGGTCCAGTATGCCCATCGAGGGTTTGGTGGAAGTCATCGAAGAGGGAGGAAATGAAAAAATAGAAAAGGTATTTAAACACTTTGATATGCTTTGATATCTTTCAAATGGCCCAGCTGTTATCAGCCTTTCTCAGAACTTTGTATCTTTTGGTATGAAATGGCACAATGAACTAAAAATTAGTACCCACCAAACAAAGTGAGCACATTAGAGAAGTAAAGTTTTTAAATGACTATTGACAACTGGACCACAGTAGATAGGTGACCATTAGACCATTAGGTGAAACTAAAATAATTAATTTAATGTCGGGGAAACTAATATTCAGTGATTTTCTTTTTGAATAGTGGTCTATTGATTTAATAGAAACAGGAATTCAAAATTCTTGATGGAGAATACATGAATCAGAACAGCTAATAAATGTCAAGGATATAATGTGCTTCTTTCCCCTTAGAAATATACAGGCTAGACCAATATAAAACAAGGACCATAGTTTGTGTTTTCCACTAACATATTGATCTAATATAAAAAGGTGCCATATTAATTTGGATCACTTAGGGAGTGATCATTTTTTAACAACAAGGGTTTTTTTTTTTGGGGGGGGGGGGGGGGGGTAAAAGAATTTGGACCCCTGGACGGGAGGGGGGGGGGGGATATAAACCTGTTTTGAGCCAAACCCCCCACGCCCCCCCCCCCCCACCTTGTTAAAAAATGACCACTCCCTTAGTATACTAATACATACTAAGACTTCAATCAATTAAGCAATTTCTTTTCTTTCATCAGACACGGGTGGTCACATCAGACTTCTTCTCCTTACTGGATTATATTTCGGACAGTGTCCTTTATAAAAGGGCTGCTAATGATACACCTATATACGTCAATGATACTTGGACAACTATACTTCTAAGCAAAATTGATGCACCAGCGAGTATCATAACCAATGTCTCTCTCGGAAGTGAAGATGAGACTGCTCAGTTTGTTTTCAATGATGGCCAAGAAATCCAGGACCTTCTTATAAATGCCACGGTCTCCGCTGGATTATCAGACACTTCAATAAATGTTCAGGTATATATACCCTCCTAATGAATTATCTGGGGTTTTCAATCCAATATCATTTTGAGTTTTATAATGTATTTTATTTGCATAAAGTGATTTTCAAAAATACAAGTACATTCATCAAAATGTGATACATCTCCAGTATGGGTCATTTTGCAGGTTGTATAATTGTTAATGTATCAGTCAATAGTGCTCTTGTACAAAAAGTGATTAGTATCGGATTTGAACTCGGTTTGGGGAATATTTTCCACCTCAACATGAAATATATGTGTAAATTATTGACTCAGGGTTCATGCCCTGAGGCATATACGACGCCTGGCTTTTCCTTTAAGACGTTTTTTAGCCATTTTAAGATGCATATTACTCAGTTTCTATTATAGTTAGAAAAAATACAATAAGCTAAAAGAAAGGGCAAGATCTGGGGACAAACATTTGCTTCAAAAAGTAAATCATTATCTCTTTTCTTCTACTCGCAAATCAACTGCGATCTTTGCGTATTTTTTCTCTCTTTTCGTAAAAAAAAATTGGAGCTGATAGAAATGCTCTTCTCACCAAAGAAGTAGCATATTTCTATCTCTCTGCCATGAATTTACCATCTTACATATCAAAATGCCATCCAACCAAGCTAAAGTGCCCTCCATATTACATGGTGGCGCCACAAGTATTTTATTTCCACCTGTGGTACCGCTGCTACTCACAAGGGGGGGTGTTGGTTGGACAGAGGATTAGTATACCTGCACTCCACAAGGGGGCTCTGTGCCGTCACCTATTGCCGCGCTATGTACGTGACAGTTGGTATTTTTGAACTCGCTTTTTGACGGGACAGAAGGCGGTACATGCCCGCAGCCGGCGACTGTCGCCCACACCCACCTGCACACCCACACCCACTTGCTCACCCACACCCACCTGCTCACCCACACCCACCTGCTGGCCTGAAATGGAACAACATACATGTATGACACAGGACTTGAGGGTACTTTTAAACAAGGAATTCATTTCTGATGCCAGAATTGACCAATAAATGAGTATAAGGGAGTACTATATCTAACTGCACATGATAAGCTACAGACCCAGGTTTGTCGAAATGGTGTTAAACATCCATTACTCATTCACACACCCAGCTTACCCTGAGTCATCTGTGAGGCCACCCACACGCTCAATCTTTGACTCAGGGAGCTATGCTCCCAGAGTCTTATGCGACGCCTTGCAGGACGCTTTGGGTTTAAAAAAACACTTTTCATTGATTTTTTTTGGGGGGTAAAAATATTAGGCCTATCAAAATATTTCCCACTTTGGCTGAAAGTTGAAGTGTTCCCATGCCAACGACGTTAATACCATTCATTTCTGTCCACTATTTACCCCCTAAAAAATTGGCCAAAATACGACATTTTTTTGGGTCTGTAGACAAACATGAATGTACTAGTGTGGACGCTTGGTCCATTCTGCGATTTAGTGCTAAACCAATGGGAGTGTAAATTTCAGCTGAGACTCTTTTTGTCAGACCAGTTTGCCATCTGTGGAAAAATTGACAGTGGGGGTTGGGATTTGGGATGTGGTTGAGTTTGAGGGTGGGGTTGATGTCGGGATAGGGGTTGATGTCGGGTGTGGGCTTGGGGTCAGGGGTGCACTCAGACAGCACACTACAGACAGCACACAACAGACACCACACTACTAACAGCACACTACAGGCAGCACACTACAGGCAGCACACTACAGACAGCACACCACAGACAGCACACCACAGGCAGCACACTACAGACAGCACACTACAAACAGCACACAACAGACTGCACACTACAGACAGCACACTACAGGCAGCACACTACAGACACCTACCCTTTTGTGATAAGGGTCACACGCTAGATTTTGTTTCTATTTCAGGCCTACTCAACAAGGGAAAACACTTATGCCTGGAAGAGCGATGGAGCTGAGTTAAACACACCAATGCAAGGACTTGATCTCCGGTTACCATCAGGTGAAGTAATCAACCTGGCCAACCTGACTAGTCCCCTACACATTTCACTTCCAGTTAACCGTAAGTGATTACAATAAATAAAATGTACACGCTATTCATTGGAAAGTATATTAAAAACTAGAATTCAGGAATTTATGTAGATTTCCCTAAACTACCGGTAATAAAAATATATCAACTTTTACAAGAGATTTGAAAATAGTGAGAATTGCCCTTGTCTTCTGTGTCATGTCCTTTTATATGATGCATGAATGCAGCCCTGGCAAGTGGTCAAAATTCTATAGATTCTAACATCAAAGCAGGCGATAAGCTTTAAGCTTCACTGTGAAAATCTAGATTGCCTAGAAAATCTGAAGTCTTACCACTTTTTTTTCTTTTCTTTCAGACAGCAATATGATCGCAACCATAGGAATTCTTCAACTTGACCGCACCACGCTGGAAGAAAAGGACTTGCTGGTCTTTAAATTTGACGTCGGTCCACTGCACTCATACAAGGCACACATAGTTCCTGATGAAATCTTACCTCTCTTACTTCTGGTCAAATTCGATAGCAGGCCACTAGTAACAGATTTTACATCTGGAAATGGTGGACTTCTAGAAGTGGATTTCCAAATCACCGGCAGACTGAATGTTACATCGAAGAGAACAGAAGAGTCATCGGGACTAGATTATGCTAGTATTGACACCCCTGATAATATCACCACCATTGTAATGTTTGGCTTCAATGTAATGGACTCCAACAGAACTGCCTACATTGGTATTTTACCATTGTATGCTGTATCGTATCCTATTGTAAAGCCAACTGAATTGGGATCAGAGAGCATGACTGTAAGTTTGGAATCATTCACGGGATGTTGCCTATACTGGAGTGAGAGAAATGAGACTTGGCTGCACGATGGATGTTGGGTAAGGCTAATACATGTAGTATATCGGTCGTACTAGAGTAGCTTGTTAGGGTCAACTGAACTTACCCATATCTTTAAATCTCCCATTTCCCCCATATTTTTACAAGTTTCTGCTTCTTACATTTAATGACAGTTACCAATGGTCCACGAGGATATGTAACACTGTTTTGTCGCCGAAAAAAGGCAGTTTGGTTGGCGCCAAAAACAGTGTTATATATATTAGTGGACACTGGCCTTATCCAGCTTTCATGTTCATATCAGTTCCAAATGCTATGATTCAATGAAATATATGTGCCAATCAATCTCCCCTCAAATTGAAAATGGTCATTTGAATAAGGCTATGCCGAAAGATAATTGACCCAGGGGACCCTGGGTCTCTGTGAGACGGTTTTCCCCCAGAAACTGTTGTTTGGTCAGTTGACTTTGCACATTCCCCCTACTTCTATTTTTGATTGTTTCTTCACAAAAGAAAGCTGATGTGATTCTTTGGAACAATGTCTGTCTTCCTGTTTTGGTCAAAGTGTCCAGAAAAAAAAAATTCCCCATGAAAAAGTATTTTTTTAAATAGTCAAAAAGAAGCTGAAAAACAGGTCTGTGTGAACTAATGCTGAAGATAGGCCAGTGACCTTGAATCCTGACTTTAAAAGATGCACGTTCACACAGACACCCATAGAGCTCAATGCTAAATAGGAGGTGAGACGTTTTTATGAGACGATTTTGGTATCATTTCAACCCTAAAGAAAGGTCAGTGGGGACCAGGTGATCTGTAAAGGCCAAATTAGCTGTATAGACATGCATTGCTTAGAACAACTAAAGTGTGTGATGGAGGTCCATGATGGAGGTCTGTGATGGAGGTCCGTGATGGAGGTCCGTGATGGAGGTCCATGATGGAGGTCCATGATGGAGGTCCATGATGGAGGTCTACTAACTAGTAGGATTATATTAGTTGTTATTAGAGCCCTGGGTCACATGTGATGTAAATCACACAATCAATCTTTTTACTTGTCTTCCTACATAAATTCACATTACTATTTTTAGATGCTGCCAGTGAGTACTCCATCCATGGTCACCTGTGCCTGTACCCACCTCTCAAAGTTTGCTGCCAGTTTCCTTGTTGAGCCGAACAAAGTAGATTTGATTAACGACATTAAACTCATGTCCTTCGCTGCCTTCTTTGATAACCCTGTTATTGTGTGTCTAGTGAGTTTCATCTGGATAATCTATGCCCTATTGACTGTATGGGGAAGGCACCAAGACAAATATGACCAAGAAAAGGTACTGTCCCAGTGATCTTTCAAAGTACTAAAGCTGTAAAGGTTGATATTCTTATGAGGGCGAAAGTTGGTTTACAGTCAGGAAACATCAGATCTACCGGGCCTAGTTTCTCACACCATGTTACTGGAAACCAAAATAGTTTTTTGGTATTATGACATTTGATGCATGTTGGGAGGAAAGTATTACCTCCAGTCCAATAGAAAACTAATGTGTAAAAGTTTTGGAAAAATAATGTGCATTTTTCTTCTCCATTACAGAACTGTGCTAACTTTCAAAAATATACCTCAGCCTCTGGAATTGTTCTTTGCTCACATTTTATATATTTTAAATAAATGTACTTACTTGTACTATCCGCCAGGTTGGGGTTGTTGTGCTTGAGGACAACAACCCTAAATGGACCTATGGCTACATGGTATTAGTTCAGACTGGCTGGAAAAGTGATGCTGGTACCACTTCAAACGTGGGTTTGTACCTTGAGGGTACTCGAGGCCGAAGCGAAAGTCATATCCTTAAGGACCCTGCCAACCTGCCTCGACTAAAAGCAGGTGGTGAGGATTGGTTCCTTCTCACCACTAGGAAATCACTTGGAGATCTCAGGAAGATTTTCCTATGGCATGACTGCACTGGTGCATTTCCAGCCTGGTAATTATACATGTATTTTCAAAACGACAGTTTTGCCTCAAAATGTTTGCCAATGGATTATTCCTAGTCTAAAAAAAGACAGAATGAGAAATAACATCTACCATGAATTTCCACATGCTATCCGCATCTCGCTTATAACCCGCACACCCAACTTAATTGAATCTTATAACCTGTTTCTGGATCTGAACATTTCTATTTTAGTACTGTTCTATAGTAAAACCCGCACCTAATATAGGCATGTTTGGTTTTGGTTTGGGGTTGCTGAGTTGTTCTTCTACAACCCGCGAGTAGTATGCGGGAATTTACAGTAGTCCAATCACCCTGCATCATCTCATCTCATCTGCCCCCAGTGCGAGACACACTTGGTTTACACAAGACACCTGGAATCACCAGGCCCAGCCTGGGGAGGGAAAGTTGACATCTTCCCAGGGAGGGGATATTAAGTCACAATAAGTAGGCCATTGCAAAACCAAAAAAGAAAGTGACCATTCCTTAATCACCATCAAATCAACCAGAAGATAGGCTGGGGATAACATTTAGAACTGATACAGATTATCATAATGACCACAGCAAAAAAAGAAAGTGGAATCATGAATGATGAATTCCTCATGAAAAAAATTATATTATTTGCTGTTTATCTTTGGAACTCAGGTTCATAACACAGATCATTGTGAAGGATCTTCAAGTTGATGCAGCATGGTACTTTGTGTGCAATGATTGGATGACTCCACTTGGTGGATATGAGAGTGTTCACCGATCACTTGTTGCAGCTACATCAAGCTGCAAACAACAGTTCTCTTATGTATTCAATGTAAAGACTGACCAGGTGAGAACTTGGAGATAAAATTATGGTTTCATTATATAGTTTAGGATGGTAACAGATTAATTAGTAATTTTTAATTTCTATTTTTCACTTATAAACGAATGATTGTCATCTTTTGAGGAAAAGTTGATGTAAATGCCTCAGAGAACTGAATCAACCTTAAAAAAAACATGATTTCTGATATTTGATATCCCTACTCTTCTTTCAGGATATACGAGACAAGCATCTTTGGGTCAGTATTTTCTCACGGCCACCCCAAACAAGTTTCACTCGTCCGCAGCGCCTTGCATGCGCTCTTTGCTTCATAATGACTGCTATGCTCACCAACATGATGTTCTATGGCAAGACTGAGGATCCTTCACATCAGTTAGGCATTGGTGAATTTAAATTCTCCTTCACACAAGTCCTCATAGGCCTTGAAAGTGCGCTGATCACAATACCCATAAACATGTTGCTCATCACCTTATTCCGTGCTGTTCCACCAAGGCCTGAGCCCGAACTAGGATTTGCTGATTCAGATATCGAAGAATCAAGTGGGAGTGGAAGCAGAGTCAGTGTATCGGCTGTAAGCCCGGAGTTCAAAACACCTTTCTCATCAACTACAAGTGAAACAATCAGCCCTGAACAACATTCTCTGTAAGTCATAAGATCTCTAACTGTATTCGCAAAAAGAAATCATTATTCCTTATCAGCTGAGTTACATAGTTGTCATTCATAGTGTAAGGTAACAAATAGTTCATTGGTAAGATATTCAACATAATCTTTGATCATGAATATATATGTATATATTTTGTAATATCTGTCCCTTCTATTACTGAGAGTACGATTAGCTTCCTGTCTATTATGACCAATCTTATTTTCTATGTCATTTTAACAGAGCAACCTGCTTCTCCTCCTTAGTATTTCAGTACATAATGAAGCATAACCAATCACCCTCATAATTTACAAAAGAAAAACAACTTCAGGAAACGTTGACAGCAATCTTTGATATAAATGAGAGGCATCATGGCCTAAATTTATACCTTCCCATCTTGTTTCGTAATTTTAAATGGTAGAAATAAATCACATCTCTGATTACATGATCATAAACTTGCTAATATAAAAGTTATTACTGTCAATAGGGCTTCACAAACAAGTGTGTATGAAACGTCATCCATATACCAGGATATAACACTGCTAGAAGAGAAGCATTCCCAGGACCCTGCTACCAGTACCTACTTTTTGTGAGCATTCCATTCTTTCCTTTAATATCCTATCTTTGTAGTAATCAATAGATCTTCTGTAGATCTCTTCATAGAATTTGTTTGTCAGAATTCCCTATGCACTTCATTCAAGCATCAGCGTGTGTGGGACCCTCTTAGATAACAAAACATCTCACCACATACTTGCATGGGTATCAATTGATGGTGAATGCATCTATGGACCTGTGTTGTATTACCAAAAGAATAAAAAGGGCTGTTCCTCTTGTGACCTCTAGGGATTTCAGTGAAAATGGCTGGTACTTTCAACATAAGAAAATCCTACCTACCTACCTAAGTTTTTGGACCATGTTGCCTGAAACACACTTCCTTTTTTTGCCTTATTGGGATTATTTTCAGGACCCCCTTTGCATCATCGGTTGGTCTACCAACACCTGGCAGTCAAAGTATTCACAAATCTTCTGGAATTTTCCACGACTGCAACAATCCTGATCTGAGTCAACAAAACCTATCTGAGGATGCCGATTTTGACCATCGGTGAGTATATCTACATTAGCTCTTATACAGGCATTCATTGAAAGCTAAAAGGGTTACCGTTACTTCTGTGATTGGCATTTATGGTACCCATTGAACTGACATTTACTAAAGGGTTACAGTAGTCGGATTACACAGTAACCACTGAAGATTAATAAATTTGTGAGGCTAAATGTCTATTTAAACCAATAACTCATATAGGTGTACCTTTGGCAATGCAAACTTGCAAAACAGGGAGAGTATTGGAGTTAGACAACATGACAGCAGACCCAGAGATCATCAGGACCAGCATTTGCAGTACCAAGATGATGCATTAGCAGATGGATTCTGGTTAGTACTACACAACTTTCAAAACTGTAGTACATGTATCAATTTCCTGAACATGTTAGTTGATGTTTGCCATTCATCATCTGGTTATATGATGTTTGTACAAGATATAATAGTTATATGTCACACCATGCATAACTAAGCCCAGCAAATTTACTGTTTTCTTGCATTGCAGGACGCCCATTTCCTCAGATGTGCAGTTGCAGAAAGCTGAAACTTCTAGAGATAAGATGCTTGAAGGGTCTTTTGCATCGATACAGGAGGAATCACAAATTGAACAGCTAGAAATGAATGAGAAGACCAAAGATCTATCTACTCATGATGCCTCAAGTGCACTATATCTGTAAGATCCAGATATCAGCCATATGTATTTTTTTAACAGCATTCCTCAGCCTCTAAACAGTGTATACATGAATTCTTGCGTATGAGCCCAACTAGCCTCTTAGCCGCACACCCAACTTAAACGTCTTTGACAAATCTTGTAGTAAAGCATGGATCAGGAAATGGTTAATTTAGTACTATAGTGATATACATACTTATAAAAGCTCGCGTATAAGCCACACCCCGACTTTGGGCTGATCCTATAAGTCGCACTGACGATCTGACTCACACTAGCCTCGGCTTCTATAAAGGAATTTACGGTAGTTTATAAAAAGATTATATCTCCTGTGGAAAGCCCTGGTTTGATTAGGGATTAACCATCAACAAAAGGACTAGTCATTCATCTATATACTCTTGGGGACATAAGGGTTGTTAGTCAGCTTACAGAGTAACCACCACAGATTAGGAAATTTGTCAGATTAGTGTCTAATTAAACCAATAACTAATATAACTATTGTGGTGGTTTGTATGTTTCTAGTTTAAGGAACAAGACAAACGGCAGTTTCCTAGTGCGAGAGTTAAGAACTGTTCTTTCAAGATAAACCGGGTTGTGTTCTCTTCCTGAATCAGGAACGATCTGCACTGAAGTCCCTCCAAACAGAACTTGGGAATTGAACGTTCGCAACTGGGTAGAATTCGGGTAGGTCACAATGACACAAGAAAGGCACGGGAATTGAACGTTCGCAACTGGGTAGAATCCGGGTAGGTCACAATGACACAAGAAAGGCACGAGATATTCCCAAGAATAGTGAACATATCCAGAACTTGGGAATTGAACGTTCGCAACTGGGTAGAATTCTACCCAGTTGCGAACGTTCAATTCCCGTGCCTTTCTTGTGTCATTTTGACCTACCCGGATTCTACCCAGTTGCGAACGTTCAATTCCCAAGTTCTGATTGTAATAAGGACATGTTCACAATTCTTGGAAATATCTCGTGCCTTTCTTGTGTCATTGTGATCTGCCCGGATTCTACCCAGTTGCGAACGTTCAATTCCCAAGTTCTGTTTGATATAGATAACGTGGAATTCCACAGAATATGACACAGTCAAAAGATGTTCACATATTCTCGTGCCAGGTACGTGCACAATTCTCGCAGGGTTCCCGAGTTGTGACTCAGGAACCGCACGAGTTCTGCCCGAGATCTTGTTTGCAGGGGTGCTTCAACATATAGAATATGTAAACGCTCCCCAATTCATCTCTATAGTGAAGTAGAGTCAGCAGGGCCTGCACTGGCTGACGCAGGTAGAAAAGTCGGCTTTTCCGTCTAAGAGTGGCACCCAATAACAGAGAGAATGCATGTTCTCTCCCAGATACCGGGCGCACAAACTCCAGACAGAAAGCTGAGTAAAGGTGTTTACCCAGGAACTCCGTATAGAGAATAGTACATCTTATAATATCATACTCCTACACTATATATCTAAATTGTGCTTTTCTAAACCTTTGGAGTATACAATGCAAACTTGCACTTTATACTAAAACAGTGAGAGTATTGGAGTTGGACAACTGGACAGCAGATCCAGAGATCATCAGGACCAGCATTTGCAGCGCCAAGATGATGCACTAGCAGATGGATTCTGGTTAGAACTACCCAACTTTAAAACTATGTTATCAATTTCCTAAACAAGTCAGTTAATGTATGCAATTCATTGGCTAGTTATATAATGTTTGTACAATGTATAAGAATGGTTGTACTCCATACCCGCCATAACCAACCTCAGCCAATCTACTGTAAAAGCTCGGTTATGAGACAATTTCTTTGGCGTTTTATTAAAAACCTAATCCTGTTAATAGCCTGAATTTTTCCTCTCAAACTGACATTCTGCATATATTAGGCCATAGTAAGCATATAATTAATCAGTGTTTTAGAGAGCTATTTTTTATGGTATCGCCATACATCGTCTGGTAATAATGTTTGTACAATATATAATGGTTGTACCTCATACCCTACATGACTAACCCCAGCCAATCTACTGTTTTTTGGTATGGCAGGACCCCCATTTCCTCAGATGTGCAGTTACAGAAAGCTGGAACTTCTACAGAAGAAATGCCTGATGGGTCTTCTGCATCGATACAGGAAGAATCACAAATGGAACTGCTAGAAATAAATGAGAAGAACAAAGAACTATCTTCTCATGATGCCTCAAGTGCACTATTTCTGTAAGATCCTGATATTAGCCATATGTATTTTTTATCAAGCCTAGGCTAGATTCACCTAGAGTTGGACTCATACCTTGAGATGGACACTTGATTAAGCTATTTATTTGTAAATAATGGTAAAGTTTATGTGTTATTCTTTCCAAAAAACAAATACTAGAAGTCATAGTGTACATGAATAACCTTAAATTTCACTGTCCGTCTCAGGGTATGTGTCCGACTCATGGTGAAGCTACCCTATAAAGCGTACATTTTATTTCAGTGTCGTTTATAAAGGCTGCATGTCACATATAGACCCACCCCTAAGTCTGAATTCCTGAATCATTCAGAATAGTACCAACCCAAAAATATGTGTTTACAAGATTATATTAACCCAGCGAAAGCCATGGTACAATTAGGGTTTAACCATTAGCAAAGCACTGCTCATTTAATTCAGGTAGCCTGGAGAATGTACTAAGGGTTAAGAAAATTGTCAGACTATGACTGTGTCTAATTAAACCAATACCTTATGTAACTCTAAATTATGCTTTTCTATACCTTTGGAGTTTACAATGCAAACTTCCACTTTATGCAAATACAGGGAAAGTATTGAAGTTGGACACCCAGATAGCAGACCTAGAGATCAACAGGACCAGCATTTGCAGTACCAAGATGATGCATTAGCAGATGGATTCTGGTTAGTACTGTACACAACTTTCAAAACTATATTATCAATTTTCTGAACAAGTTAGTTGATACACGCCGTTCATCTCCTGTTTATTGACTCAGGCTGTACCTCTGAGTCTAGCGAGCCGCCTTTTCGCCTTGGTTAAGACCTTTTTTTCTGTATTTAATAACTTGTCACCCAGTGTCAGAGGGAAAGTTGTCAAAAAATGAAACTTGTCTAATGGGAAGTTACAGATCAGTGTGACACATGATTTCACAGTAGTTTTAAGCCAGGAATACGTTGCTGCTCTCAGAATTCACAAATATTTCCTTGTTCCTGAAATGATTTTCAATCAATCAAGTCAATCATTTAATAACCCCCCCCCCCCCCCATTAACAACCCCAGCCAATCTACCATAAAACCGGTTAAAAGCCAATTTTTCTTTGGCGTTTTTATTTGCTATGAGCCAAATTCCAACCCCAACTCACATTCAGCTTATAGGCTAGGTTTTGATGTATAGGAATATAGTGAAAACAAATTTCAAGCATTTTTATTATATACCAAATTTTTCCTCTCAAACTCATATTTGGCTACCGGTAATAACCCAGGTAGGCTCATAACAAGTTTTACGGCTTTTTCCCCTGGTATTGCAGGACGCCCATTCCCTCAGATGTGCAGTTGCAGAAAGCTGGAACTTCTAGAGAGGAGATGCCTGGTGGGTCTTCTGCATCGATACGGGGGGAATCACAAATCGAACCACTAGAAATGAATGAGAGGACCAACGATCTATCTGCACTATTTCGGTAAGATCCTGATTTTTTTGATTTTTTTTTTAGAATGAACCTCATTCCAGTTTATTATTTTAGTTTTCCGGTCCAATTTTTGCGGCCATTTTCGTACTTTTTATTATCATATACATTAGTATGTAGGATAAGTAGCCACATGTATTTTTTTCAAGAGTATTCATTATTAATTCTAAGGCTATTACTTAAATTTCAAAAAGACAATAAATTATAGGGCTTCACAAGTGTTATTTATTTTATCAGCCTCGCTCTTCGTAATACTGTAAATTCCAAAATAAACCCCGCAAATGGCATAAAACCCCAAACCCCAACTTTGGAGTTCCCTCTAGCCAGAAACCCAGAAAGAAGTCCTTTTACACCAGATAAACATTAGCAGAAATTCAAATCATTATGGACCTAAATTTCTACTAACATATCTTGAGATAGACTTTGTAATGTGTTTTTGTTGAAAAGGGGTATTAAACATGACCAGTCCCTAATCTACCACTCTCAAATAGTACCAGTGTGCAGTGGTCCATCATCGAATTGCTAAATGGTTTTGATTATGGATGCTATGGCAAATGTCTTTATTATACACTTCATAACAATGTATGTACTCCCTACCCCTAGCCCCAGCTAATCTTCTATTTACTGGTGTTGCAGGACACCTCAACCTTCAAATGTCCAGTTGCAGGAGGCTGCAACTTCCAAACAAGATACGCCCCATACATCTTTTGCATCGTTACAGGAAGAATCACAAGTAGAACCACTAGAAATAAACGAGGAGACTCAAGAGGAAAATCCATCTGCACATGATATAACAAGTGCAGTATTTCTGTAAGACACAAATATAACTATTAATTAATTACTGATGGTAACAATATGATGGAAACAAAGAAATATAACCTGCAAAAGTGTAAGATCTACACACAATGCTACATTAATAATCATCTGGAGAGAAGCAACTGTCTGGATGTCTGCAGTGGCAGATCGGCCTGAGCACCCTAGGCCTATAGTATTCCCTGGTCACTAACCAGATTTGAATTCTAGAACTATTATATATATGCAATTGAATATGTGGGTTATAATAATAGTTATGACAGAGGCTTAACATGGATTGCTGTTGTTTCAAATAGGTCCCCCGTTGACTCTGAAGGGAGCTTCACGGACAGAGATGACGAAGAACCAGTCTACAACAAGAACAACAACACGAATATAAACAACAACACTTCATGTAACTCATCAGACGGCAATGTCAGTTCTCCTACGTTCTGCTCTCCAAGAACAAGCGGAACTTCTCACAGTTCCCCTACCTTCCTCTCTCCAAGCATAAGTGTAGATTCTTCAGAGGTAAGATGGCTACCTCAGTAAAATAGAATTTAAGATCGAATTTAAGTTCGTGCTTAGGCACTGTGGGAATATTCTATTTGCTAATCATATCAGTGCCTCTACATGGGTTAAAATTCGACACATGCGACAGGGCGACACGGGGGGTTTAAAATCCGACACGTGCGACACGGCCCTTTTAAAAATCGACGGACACAGTCATTTTTATAAGGTTCTACTATATTCTATACATATAAAAATCGACACAACGACACGCCCCCCTTGCTAAAAATCGACACGGCGACACAGTCAAGAATGTGGATACCCATGTAGAGGCACATATCAACTGGGGCAGTAAATATCAGAGATGCCACTTTTCCTACTTTTGTAGGAATTACTACTTTTTTACTGGAATTGCTATATTCAATTATTTTATATTTATTCCTACAGTATAATATTGACCAGAAATGTGAATTTTCCTACTTTTTTGTCGATGACTGAGTGGCATCTCAGTGATTCTACTACAATTTTCCAACGATATGATTACTAGATAGTATTTATTTAACAATTATTTGGATCAGCAATAACCGACCTCCTAAGGCTGCATAAAATTGATTATCAGCTTTGCGGACACTTTCGGAAATAATGCGGTGAGGGAGGGAGGCTTTTCTTTTTTTTTGCATAACATTTTCAAGGCCATGAGGGAGAAGGCATTCTGGGGAGCCCAGAACTGTAAAAATCGACCTAATGGAAGCCTCAATATACCTTCAAATAGGGGCGGAAATTGTAAGTTTTTTTTATTATTCTATATTTTAAGGGATGCGGTGATTTTGATGATTTTTTTGGTGAAATAATGAAAAAAAGCTTTGATGCGGCCGTTTTTAGGGGGTGCGGGCGGTACCTGCAAAGCTGCTAATCTTTTTTATGCAGCCTAACACCAGCTTCCTTATTTACATTTTTAAAGGATTTCCCTCCGGACAGGAAAGTTGCAAAGAAAGAAGAATCCTGCTGCAGGTGAATATGTGCAACTACCCAAAAGGCGATATAAATGAACTACCATTCCCCCGCATAATGTGGGATATGTTGTATTGATAGTGTTTCTTATCAAATCACACTTTTGATTTACAGTAAAACTTTTTTATAAGGAGGACCATGGTCCTTGGACCATAATACATTTATTATTATTTAGATTCATGGGAGGACCTTGGGACCAGACTAATCTGCTCCTTATAAGCAAAGTTACTTTACTAAAGATATAGAGAACAGATTCTGGACCATGAAAATGGGCTCCTCATGACTGAAAGTTCCTTGTATCAGTCGTCCTTGTAACGAAATTTCACTGCTTAAAAAATGTAATGATTCCAAGTATGACATCCACATATTACAATAAATATTGCAATATTATCCTTGATCTCTTTTCACCCTTACAGTCTGCCATGGTGGTTCGTCTACATAGCTTGGACTCTTGCGATCTGTTCCAGTGCTTTCTGTACATATGTGGTTATCCTGTATGGCCTGCGCTTCGGTTATGCAATGAGTGTCGAATGGCTTATTTCCTTCTTCACAACCTTCACACAGAATGCTCTCCTGTTTCAACCTATAAAGGTTATGGCAGTGGCTTGTGTAGTCGCTCTTATCTACAGTACACCTGTTGCTCCAATACAGAATACGATTGATCTCGAGAAGGGAAAACCATTGGGTATGTAGATATGTGCACAATTCTCTTATTGTAGGTGCATGAAGACATATCAATCTCATATCCATAAAAACCATTAACCTTAAAGTTCTAAATGTCAGTTCTCCATCTGATATGACATGCATAATGGTCTCTCTGCATCCTGTTTATGATATATCCTGGGTATAAAGTATATTATTTAAAAGTTGAAATAATTAGTGATACCTTTCATCACTTGCTATCCAATGCAGGCAGTTTTTATCCTCTTATTTTCAGAACAAGGAGAACACTACCTATCAAAGATTAGAAAACGAAAGAGCGAAACTAAAGCGCAGCGGTGTGCCCCACATCTGTACTTCCCCCCTACACCAGAGGCAATAGAGGAAGCCAAGGGACGTCTACTCAGGGAGCGACATTTCAGACGACTCATCACCGACGTGCTCATCTATTTGCTCTTCCTAGGGACACTCATGTCTATAGTGTTTGGAAACATGGTTCCTAATGCCTACCTGAGTAACAAGTCTGTCCAGGATATGTTTGTCACTGCACAATATGAGGGAGATTATGGCCTCGGGGATGTAAGTACAATGTAGGAACTTTTATTTATATACCGGTATGTAGATCTCACTCTATGTGGTCTGTTTGGTTTGTGGTCAACAACCCTACATCCATGCATGTAGATCCAGTACATATCAAATGCACGCTTTCCATGTTTTTTTTCCCCAGAATGTTTCAAACTTTGGGGGCACCCTATATAATCCTCACTGGGCTGCTGAAGATATCCACTTTAGTACTGTAATATACTCCAAGAAAAAACAACTAGGAAGAACCCTACAAATCATTTTTTGACAAGCATCAAACAAGATACCCTTTGTTTTCAGGTGTCTCGTGCGGAAGATATGTGGTCCTACCTTGAAAGTACCTTTGTCCCATGTCTGTACAGTAATACCACAGATGGTGCATTCACAGCAGATGTGGCTAGTGTTAAAGTAGGAGTACCCAGGATTCGGCAACTCCGCTATAACAAAGGTAAGGCATTGTGGGTATGATGAATGTATTTGACTTGTTTTATAGCTTCAATGACGTAGTGCTTATAACATTATGTTGGTAACCTTTAAATGACAGTTCAATAGTCTCGTTTATGACGTGGGGTTGGGGGCTAAATGTGTTGAATATGGTAACAGGTAACGTCCAATAGAAGTCCAGTCGAATTAGATCTGATGAGGTACCAACACTTCACCAATCTGGAGTCGCATCAGAGGCGTAGGAAGCAAATCTTCATTGGGGGGCCCAGGGGGTCCCACTCCAACCAACTTTCGGGGAAAAACGGATAGAGGACTTCTTGTCCCTACCTTGCACAACCACTGAATGCCTTGTTGACAAGGCTCACTATGCTTTTGTGTACCATGGTTATGAATGATGATCATATACAAACTTGTATATTGTACTATATTGTATTGTATAGAAAAGGAAGTATTTGAGACCCCTGTAGTTCTGATTGGGGGCCCAGGCCCCTCTGTCCCCACTTTTTTCTATGCAGAAGAGGTCTCGACAAATTTTGGGGGGGGGCCAAACATATGCACGCCCCCCCTCCTCAGTGATTTGGGGGGCCCGGGCCCCCCTGGCCCCCCTTTTCATACGCCACTGCCCGCATTCTTAGACCTATATGAGGAAGGCTTTGGATTCTATAGCATGGTATACATTGTACTTCTATCCCCTTTACCGCCTCTCATCATAGCCAATGCTGACTATAAACCTAGAATAGCCCTCGGAATCCTCCTGATAGATCTCGTGGAAATGGTGCCTTACCAACAGTATGGTTAGAAAGAAAGAAAGCATATCCAAAGAAAGCAACTAATCTATCCTTAAAATAGCATTAAAGTAGCATGTTAATATGTGCTACTACGTGTTGTTCTAGTGAAATAACCCTGTACATCTGCAGCTCAGATCTTAGACCTTTTATGTCATGCCACAAGCTGTAGAAATACTTCTGTAATATGCAATATATAGGTCACCAACATTTCTACCTTTCTTCTGCTCTATCATTTCAGCGAGTGGATGTACCAGAACACATCTGATCTCAGGCCTCTATGGAAAACGATGTCATGATGCCTATACAGTCAACAAACAGGACACCGGCGCCTATGGTATTGGTTGGGCTGCAGTGAATACTACAGCAAGTGATCCTCGTGTCACTATGTGGGCCTACCAGTCATCGGTTCAGCTCAAAACCTCAACAATCACGGGACAACATGCCAGCTACTCAGGTGGCGGCTTTGCAGCTGAATTAAATGGAACCAGGGAGGATATTGAGAACACAGTTGCAGATATGAAGGCTGATGGTTGGATAGATGCTAATACAAAAGCCGTGTTTGTTGAGCTTACACTATACAATCCCTCAGTGAACCTTTTCAATATTGTCACCATCATCTTTGAGTTTCTCCAAACCGGACAAATCCAAGCCACATATAACATAATGACACCACAGTTTTTCTACGCTACCACTGCCGTACAAGTGACCTCTGTAATCGCTGAAATACTGTACATCATTTTTGTGATTGTGTTCAGCATAAGGGAGTTCAAACGCTTCCTTCGTAATCGTAAAGATTACGCCTATTTCAAAGATGTATGGAGCTATATTGAGATGACGGTGATCATCTTGTCGTTTGCCTGCATTGGTGCCTTCATCGGGCGGTCATTGGTATTGGCGGAGGTAATGGCAGAATATCGGTCAAGTGGTGGCCAGAAGTATGTCAGCTTCTACATGGCAGGCATGTGGGACTACATCGTCACATACCTTACTGCATCTTTACTGGTGATTGCGATGTTCAAGATAATCAGGGTTTTGCAGTTCAATAAGCGAATACTACTACTGTCGTCGGTCCTCCGTCGTGCCTTTCCAAAAATAGTGGCCTTCGGCATCTGTTTTCTCGCGGCAATGGTGTCTTATGTGATCCTGGTGATTTCCTTACTTGGCGCGGACTGTGAGGAGTTTTCATCTCTTAGCACCACCATTTTGACGCTCTTTTCTCTGGCGATGATGGAACTAACGTTTGATCCGGAGACATCTTGTGCATCAACCAGAAGTAGCTCTCTCCTTGCACCACTCTACTTAATGTTTGTAGGCACCTTGCTCATGGCCATGTGGATTCCACTCCTGCAAGCAATTCTGGATTATGCAACAACTATCTCACGAAGGAATGTGAACAAGTCCCTTCAGGATGAAATTGATATGGTGAACTATGTACATCACCGAATATCCTTTTACATGTCGAACATTATTGGTCGAAGGAAACATCACAAAGAGAATAAAAAAAGCAAGTAGAAGTTTTATGACTCAGCACTGGAAGGATTTTTTTTTTTCGTTTTGTATTATAGTTGCTCATAGCTCATACCTGAAATCACTGTTCAAATTGGGTGAGTGTTGCAAATACTCAGTCGTTAGTTTCATAGATGTTTTTGTTTTGAATTACAGTTGACCATTGCATACACCTGAAATCACTGTTCAAATTTAGAGGAGGCAGGGGTGTTGCTGATACTTTCCATTGAAGCATTATGCAAGTTAGATTTAGTCAGAATAATCCGCTGAAAACGGGATGTGCAGTATCTGAATGGGTGACCATGTTATATGAAGTAACGGGTAATTACTGCCAAATGTGTACAACTAGGATGTAATAAAAAATCGATCACCATGTATCTTTTGAGTGCTTGCTGAGTGTGACTTAGGACAAAGATTGAGCGTGTGAGTGGCCTCACAGATGACTCAGGGTAAGCTGGATTTGTAGCTTATCATGTACTTAAATATTGTACTCCCTTATAATCATTTGTTGGTCAATTCTGGCATCAGAAATGGATTCCCTCAAGTCATGTGTCATACATGTATGTTATTCCATTTCAGGCCAGCAGGTGGGTGTGGGTGAGCAGGTGGGTGTGGGAGAGTAGATGGGTGTGGGAGTGCAGGTGGGTGTGGGCGACAGTTGCAGGCTGCGGGCATGCACCGCCTTCTGTTCCTGTCAAAAAACAAGTCGTTCGGACCATAAACGGCGAAGATATGGGTGGTACAATTTCGCTCTGCACTCCTTTTATGCTGCCACTGTGGAAATCTCGTACTGTCTTGTTGAATTCTCGCGAGTACGAGAACTGCTAGTGGCGCCACCATATCTTTGACGGGTGGAAAGAGAACTAAAAAGCTTCTTATTTTTGGTGGGGGGGGGGGGTGGAGAATATATAAATCTAATTTAAATAGGGTAGATGTTTTTTCTATTATCATGAGGGTATTTTTAAACACTCCTTATATCCTGACGTGGCTGGCAACTCTCGTGCTGTCTCGCGCAGCTCTTTGGGTATATTGAAGTTGCAGTGGCGCCACCCTCTACATGATGGTTGCAACAGGAACTATAATATTTGTCTACTGTTTGGTGTCTTTAATTTAAATTAAAGTAGGTAGATGGTTCTTTACTGTGTGTTGGAGGGTATTTCTACTGTACAAGATGGCATTTCTGCATGTAAAGAGAGAAATATGCGGCTGTGTGGCTGAAAATGTGATTTCTATCTTTGGTTTAACATTAAACCCTATGTGGCTTTCATTTAGAGGGTAGCAATTTAACAGTAGTTAAGAGTTTATGCGAAAGAGAGAAATTTATGTTGAAAGATCGCAGTTCAATATCATATTGAAAAAAAGAGATATTTGATTTCTTTTCGAAGGAAACATTTGTCCCCCGATCTTGCCCATTTATCCCTTTGGTCATCTGATGTCTATCTATAACACAGGCTGAATGATAGACATTCTCCTATGTAACAAAAACGTCTTAAACCTTGGTTGGGTCGTTTAGTATTACTCAGTTACCCTGAGTCAATTAAGATAAATTCATGGGTGGAAATTTGTAAAATTGTGAAGGGGAAAACATCTTCATAATCATTAAGGCAGTATTCCATTGCTGGCAGTTCGACGGACTGATGTATTTAACTTATGTTGGCCTACGTTAAGGATAAGCGTCCGTAGGTCGGATTATCGGCAGTGGAATGCTATCTTAGATAGCAATTAAAATAAGTAAAAACATATTAGATCTACACATAATTTAATATTCATGATTAACATGACATACTTCATGATTTTCAATTCTATGCTATGCAAACACAAATGGATAGAACTGTCCTAAAGCCTGGTCATTGAGCTGGAGGCAGTAAGACATTGTCTGATCAATATGAAGTAAGTCGGAAAGCGTTTCATCTCAATCTGCGAATTTTGCTAAAGTAACTTGGACCAAAATTTGCCAATAGATTGGGTATCACAAGCTGTCCAAAGCGGCAGCGGTCGTAGAAGTAGAAAGTGTCTCTGAAGCTGTCGGCAAGTTGTGCTGTATCTACCACGGCTAGGTCCATGTTGGTGTTTTGCCAAATGTCCTCCAGTGCAGCATGCACAGTGCCATCGTTCTGCTGCATAGCTAGGGTGCAGGTTGAGTAGACTAGCGTACCACCGGGTTTCAGTCTATGGAGTGCCGCTCTGAAAACAAGAATAAGGACAGAGTTGGTAATGTGTTCATCATGTATTTTGTGATCATTTCTCAGCATTGTGATCATGAAATGCAATGACATACGATATCAGAATTTTCTGAAAGTATCTACAAATGTTCATGTATAATTTACTCTGAATATACCAGCATAAGGCCACACCAACTCTGACAAAAGTTCTAAATGAACCCATGGCAGAAAATATTTAATTGGTTGATCTGCGGGAATCAAGAGAAAAAGGATTTAATTTAAAAAATTCTATTTCCGAAAGTTGCGCGAAATAGCTTGACCAACTTTTTTTTTGGGGTGTGGCCTAACATTGTCAAATACAATTTATAAACATGCTACGATTTTAACTCACACTAAAAGTTCCTTCTGGAGATGCTGTATTTCAAGTCGTTCCTTCATCCGAATTTTACGGAATATATTGTTGTCTTCTTCCTGCACCACGTGACGATCAGCATAGCAGGGGACATCTACCAAGATCTTCAAAGAAATGGTTCCACCATTGTTTTATATTTTTACAGTAAAATCTTGTTATAAGGTTATTTGGACCAGCCAAATTTGCTCCGTGTAAGCAAAGTTCCTTGTAACCAATACTAAATGTAGAGGGATTAGACAGTTGTGGCCACGAAAAGATGTTCCTTATAGCGGGAGGTTCCTTGTGTCAATCCTCCCTTTACCCAGATCTCACTGTATTTAGACTAATATCAAATAGTTATTCCAGTGGCATCTCTGATTAAATCTCATGACTTCTACCATGGAAAATGGAGCTTTTATTTGCCTCTCCACGAAAGAGTTATCATTCAGGAAATGTTATAAAAGTACATTATAAATTGAAAACAAAATCCAGCACGCTTACTTTGTCAAACTTCATGTCTACATTGCGACAGAACTGGACACCATTCCCATGAAATGTTTGAACCATGCCTTCATCGTGAAAGGCTTTTGGAGTATACCAACGGAGAACATCTTTGAGACGTTGTAATCTTGAGTATGAGTGGTCCACGCAGAAAATGTTAGCTGTAAGAACAAAGAAGCGGAAACTTTCATCTCCTATCCCATTCATTTTCCATTTATCATTTGAAATATATTTCATGAATTTAAAAGTAGACAGTACAAATTCAAGTATTGACTCTTGTATAGATGGTAAATGTAACAGTAGTAGATTAGTAGGCTTAATTACTAGAAGTATTGGTAGCAGGATGCAGGGGGTTGAATTGAATAAAAAGGTCCCCATAAAGCTCCCAGCTTGATACAAAATGATAAAGCCACATTTAGTAACTTAGTCGTCTTTGTGTCAAATGAGAGTTTGGCTAGACCAAAATAATAGATCGTGAAATAGATATACCTGGCAGGTGGGTTTGGAGCATTGCGAGAGTTTTTCCTCCTGGAGCTGAGCAAAGATCAAGGACAGTGTCTCCAGGCGCAAGGTCAAGAGCAATGACAGGAAGAATTGATGCCGCATCCATCATATAGTATGCTGTCAATAGAAATCAACCAAGAATCATGTACACATTGACATCTAGAAATTGACTCGGATTTTACGTGTCTTTAATAGGAACATACATACTTTAGTGATGGTGCACACAAAGATCAGAGATGCTATATCCGCTTCTGGAGTTCTTGACATCCATGGAAGATATTTTGCTTGGTTTCACCAAAGATTACAAACTTCTAACTTCTAAATCAACTTCAGGAAAGTGAACCAAATATCAGTTTCTTTTTCTGGCATGTTACACAATGTTATGTGTACGACACATTAACACATAGGTACTCAAGATCTGGCAATCTTAAATCTGACACAAAACTCTCCATAGAAATAAAATAATAGACAAATGCCAATGCCCATTGATACCGTCCCTGTCGAATTTCACAAGTGGGGGCTGGGGCGGCATCCCACAAAGCCGCAGGCTGAGTGGGATGCGCCCCAGCCCCCATGAGTGACATACGACAGAGAGGTATCAATGGGCGTTGGAATTTGCATTTATTTTTAGATATGAAGCTATTTAATGAAGGAAAGACAACTTTTTCTTAGCCCATTCTATTCAATGGGCGACATTGAATACAGCGTCTCAGTGCTAAAGTTAAGTAAAACTTGTATTTCAAAAAAATAAATCAACTTACCTAGTTTGTTTGTGTCATCTTTTGTGGGTGGTGGGAACATGTCCACTTCTCCTTGGTCATAGGCGAATGCTTTTAGGTTGACAGGAAACTGGAGCTGGGTATCGGGGACAAAACGCACATCGATATCTGGAGGTTCTTGGTACTGACTCTGCTCCACCTCTTTCTCCATGAGCTCATCCGTCTCACTCAGCACACGCTTTACAGGCATAAACTGGTGGATATCCTCTGGGTCATAATCAGCAATCTCTCCTGTTTGACTCGTTGTGCCATACCGACTGGCTGGTTGGCTACTTGTTGGGGTATACTCATCTTGGGCGTAGGAGGACTCAGTCAATGTGCTACCAGTGCCTGTAGAGCTAGGTGTCGATTGGCGCGCTTTTTGTACGATGTCGTCTGCTCCCGCTGTTGTTAGGTCAATCACTGTGGCCTCTGAGTCGGCGAACGTGTTGACAAGGGCACAGTATTTCTGCTGGGTCAGAAGAGCTACCCGCATGGAAGGCCACTTCTTGCCATAGACGGGCGGGTAATAAGTGTCAAAATGTCCCAGAGCCAGTGCCTCAGGAGTTTTGTTTTTCTTGTTGGATGCCTATTTGAAATACATGTAGAAAAATATCCATCAAGTGTGAGAACCAGTACAATTCCACTTTTGACTGGTCACGACACATAATGATAAAGGAGGTCGCTTGAGTTGAGTGGCTTTATCCGGGCTAATCTTGCAGTGCATTCCCCATCCCCTTCGTGGCAGCATTTGTAAGTTGGGAGATGGTAATTATATGACATACAAGGATTGTCTGGAAGGGGAGGAAGATCTCGCCAAAGGCAAAGGAGGGTAAAAGTGTGTTCCCCCCAGGAGCCACAGGTGGGACATTAGAAAGGTTTGGGGGATCTAGAAAATTCTGAAATTCAAAGAAGTTATAATGGTGCCCATGCCATCCTAGCACATGTCATATCACCTATGCATGTGCTAGATATGGTCATGTGAATGACGAAGAGAGTTTACCATCCAGGACTTTTTGAAAACAGATGCAGCCTTTTTTCATTATTCATTTGGCGAAGGGAACTCACAAATCAGTTTACAGTCCCAGGTATTTTGAGAATGGATGCAGCCATTTTCATTATTCATTTTTCATTACGTTAAATTCCTCAAAAAATGGATAATTCAGGGATCCTGCGTATATACTCTGCTTATTCATTTTTTTAACCAATTTTTGAAATAATGAAATTTTATATTAATAATGGACTTTTCATGCGGCCCCTTCAAAGGCATGCGGGCGGAGGATGGTAAAGGGCCTGTTACACTGGCGGCACTTGCTGCGCGGCATCTGCCGCACAGCTTGCCGCAGGAAAGCTAACACTGGTAGCTTTTGCTGCAGCAAGTAGTTGCGGCAAGTTGCAGCAAGTTTTTGCCCTGTTACACTAGCTGCATCTGCCGCACAGAACGTTCTGCGGCAGATGCAGTGCAGCAGATGCCGCCAGTGTAACAGGCCCTTAAACCCAAACCTCAATTCTCATGGCCTTTATTTAATAGGGAGTGATCATTTTTTAAGAACAGGAGGGGGGGTAAAAAACTTGGACCCCTTGACCGGGGGATGCAAAATAATTTGGACCCCTCTTGGGGGGGGGGGGCAAAAAAATGTAACCTGTTTTGAGCCAAAAAGCCCACGCGCGAGCCGATTTCCGACCCTTAGGAGGGGGGGTAAAAAATATTGACCCCTTGACCGGACGGGTGTAAAAAATTTCGCACGCTCCGTGCAGAAACCCTCCACCCCCCCTGTTGTTAAAAAATGATCACTCCCTTAGCCCCTTTTTAATAGCAAAAAAGCCTGCACGTTACCATAGTTCTATAAGGGGGCGACAAATTTTAGGCGCCTCTGGCGAGGTGGGGCGCGAAAAATTACGCACACTCTTGAGAGGGCAAATTTCTTCGCACCTCCGCACGAAATCTCACCACCCCCCCCCCCCCCCCCCCCCCGCCAATTAATAAATGAACACTCCATGGTCCGTTGTTGCAATTGCACTGTAGGCCTATCTGTTGGGTAGGCCTATCATCTGCTGCCAGTCGTGGGTAGTCAGGGCGGGACCTATCAGTCGCACGTTAATTTTGTTGAGCATGTTCAACTGCCTTCAACTGGTGTTGGGCACTTGGGGTCAAAACAAAAGTCATGCGGCGATGTATGGGCGATAATAGAAGAATTCAGACATATATTGCAGATTATCTTCATCGGGCACTTACCCATTTCCTCTTGACTCGAAAGCGCTTTGGAGTAATCACAAGTCCAATTCTTGGTTTACACGTCAAGGCTCTAAACATGGTTGTTACCTCGTATTATGGCAATTTATATATGTCGAAATTGCCTTCTGTTTTGGCCCAAACACATGGCGCCCTCTATCGTTTTACTGGGTCAATAATAGAGGGCGCCACCAACGAATTGAAAATGGCGGCCTCCATGAATACCGTGCAGCAAGTTACTTCCAACTTATTACAGAGTTATTGGCACTGATATTCAAGTAAATACGTGCTTATGGTGTTCAAGTGAGAAACTGTAGTATCAGTCATCTTTGGTCACCATGTCAGCAAGTCAGAGAGACAAGGCAAGGACAGTAACCTCACTCATTATCCTCTTGGAAGGACTGATGGGGAGAGTGGTAGCGATTGAGCTGCGAAATGAAACCGCTGTTCGCGGCAAGTTGGACTCTGTTGATGCCGAGATGAACTGTTGCCTCTCCAAATGTAACTTTAGGAATACTACTAGAGGGGAGGAAATAAGGTTTGACAGCTTCTTCGTCAAAGGACCCAATATTCGCTATGTGCATATACCTGACGATGTGAATGTCATATCCACCATACAAGGTAAAATTGACCAAAGGAAACAGGCACGCGTGCAGGGACTGCAATCATCAAGGCACAAGTTTTCAAGTGCTAACCGACTAGCAACACGACGGCAAATCCTCCAACAAAAGGTCAATGAGACAGAAAGAAAGTTGGCAGCAGCACGTGCAGAGGGGCAATCCCAAGAAAAATGACCTTACATCTCAATACTGACAATAGAGTATAAATCAGAGAAAGTGTGTTTCTTTAAAATAGAAGATGTCCATTTCCGTCCCTGAGACTGTATATTATACTACCGCTATACCAATGACACTGACTCTGAATCCTACAAAGCACGGAGTCTAACTAGCATGTGTTCAACATCGGAAAAATGTATAGAGTTGGTGAACGATTTCTAATAAAAAAAAATAAAAAGTTCATCAAATCTTTATTTTTTTTGTTTGCGACTGATATACTTAGTCTTAGTGGAGCCAGGACTATAGACAATTTGTTCAAGAGCCCTAGTCTAGCCTAGTTTTGAGCTCTGCAAACACCTTTGTTATTTCTTTGACCTACAGACTTGTGATCAGTCGATTAATCCAAACTAATGAGATTATCCAGATAGTCTTGTGTAATGTATTTTAGTGGGGGGAGAAGGGTATAGGTGTTCCTAAGACGTTGAACTGAAGGTATGGAAACACCCTATGGATCTGAGAATTAAGGTTTTAAACAGAATGCTTCGTTAGCCCGCCCTACACAAGCCAGTTGATCTATGGCTCTTTAAACTAAATTTTCACACACAAATTATAATATATATATATATATACAGACAGAGAGAGACATGTGGTTTCATTTAATTTTTTTTATTACAAACGAACCTGGACCTCCATAGTCTAGTTGTAGATCTACCATAGCCTCCATAGGACATCATAGCAAGGCTAATTGCAAGTTCACCATAGAATATTGAAATATATATGCAAGACGTACGGTATGACTACCAGGTAATTTGAATTTCATGAGGGTGCATCACGATGCAATGCAGCATGTATCACTCCCTGTGCATTTGATCATCATTTAACAATGGGATAGTCTACCGTAAGGAGTCTTGAGACCAGAAAATGATATGATAAATATAGGCACGAATTCATGGGTATATCGATGTGTAGGTTACTGCAGTGTCGACTATATACAGTTCTTGTTGGGTACTACATTTGTTCTCATCCACGCCAGACTCTATTGACCAATTCGATTTCTGTAGCCATTTAGAGATCACTCCCGGAGGTCTACTTTCAAAAGTGACGTACTTAATCTAACACTGTTATTTAGTGCAGTTCATGTTCGATATAAACATATATGTCATAAATATACAAAATAAATCAATTACTACAATATACATGTATATAGCTAATTTACAGTTGTAAAAATCTTCGGTCGATTACATTGGGACGAATAGCTGACAACATAATACATCCTATAGATATTTGAGCATTTGTGGCTACTCAATGAATCTTAAAGCTCCTATCCCGACCAGCGGGATGCCTCATAATGAGTTATTTCAAGTACCGTAGTAAAGCTTTATACACCCAGCGGCCATTGCACAATATTTACCACCAGAGCCTGGATTTCATAACTTGGATTTTGGCTTGGTTTCCTCTTATAACTTTCCTAGCTACAACAAACATAAAGCTATACCTTTAACTCTGAAGGTTTTTCTCAGCTACATACAAAAATATCAAATAATGCATCTACACCCGAAAATAGTTTATGGTTATACTCGCTGGATTTCCTTTCTATATTTACATAAGGTGCTGTAAAAAATATATAAATCTGTATAACATGCGTTCATTATGTGTAACCTTTATGAGAATTGATATCACATGGAGTTGTGATTACGACTGAGTAGCAGGAAAGACAAATGGTAGGTTATGTTAAAGTTGGTATCCCAATTGGGGTGACTAGAATTGACCCCTCTCAATAATTACCTGAAAGTCTTTAATGTACACTTTTCTTCTGAAATGGGTGCTGAATTCTGGTTACCAAGAGTCTTAAAGGCTTTAATGTAAAGTATGTAATAACATCTAGATCTACAGCTTTCATGGAGAAAACTCAAACATTGGCAAACCATCTGAGATGTGCTGCCACCTGTACAGATGGCAATGTACTAATGTATTCATGAATGGAGTTGAGCTACTGGGTCTGCAATGGAAATATTTTGTAAACACCGATACAGCTGCCACCTTGTGGTTTAGAAGAGAGGCATGCTAATTGCTTTATTTTTGACTGCTCAGTGAAAATTGATTTCTGCTACTGTGTGGGGATTTTTGTATGGAAATAATTCTCATAGAGCTTCAATACTTTCACATATGTCTTACAACATCATCATGCTTATCCCCATGCTGCAAGTGGAAATTCGTCACTGCAACAGTTGGGATACCAACTTTAACAGGCATATTTAATGAGAATTAGCAGGTAGAGGCCACCTCTGTATTTTAAGATAACCACTTTTGATAGACATAAATTTTCGGAAAATTGAATGAAATGACAGCAATTCCTCCAAAAAGAGTCTCAAGCTCTTGGAAGCGATTCGAAACCGACCTCAATAACAGCAATTCCTTCTACAAAAGGTTCCATGGCGAGGAGATATTCGCACTAAATTGATCAAGGCTGAACATTTGTTTCTAATAAGGGAGTGGTCATCTTTTATTAACAGAGGGGTGGTAGAATTGCTGGAGGGAAGGGGCGGGGCTTTCACCCCTTTTGAGCGAAAAATCATGCGCATTTCTGTATATTTAAATAGATTAAAATGTGTGGGACCCCTTTGATTTACAAAATGACCACTCCCTGAATATATTATTATAATACACCCGGTGTGAATACTCTGTTGTCCAGATAATGGAGGCAATCTTTGTAAGTTTATAGATGAGGAATGTAGACGTAGCTCAGAAGTTCTCTTTGTTGTAAAAGAACTTTGTACCAACATCAAGGTTAGAGTGCTTGTTGGACATCTTTTGCAGTGTGGCTGATAATGCCTCAGGTCCACACAGAAATACTCCTATGCTTGTGCTGAAAAATTAAGAAGTTATTTATTTTTTTAGTATTTTTACCTAATTGACTATATTATATTATTATATTATAGCACATTTAATATATAGTACTTTAGTGTCCCTTCAAACGAGATTGAAAGAAAAACAGCTATACGCCTACCTAGAAGTGCTTATTGAATTTTACATAGAGCAGTCAACATTTATTTGCCAATATCCATGCTATCATTAATGACACACTACCAGTACTCCCCATACATAATGATGATGATTAAACCGCTCTATAAGAATGAGTTTCGACATACCCTTCATGTTCCTTTCCAATAGTGGTGAATATGGTATCCCAGTTTGGCCGGCCAAATTGGGTCTTTTGTTTTAGACCTGTGATAACATCAACTTGATCTTCATCGTGCGTAACGATATTCAATGCCTGGAAACGGGAAGGAAACAAAGTATTGTAATTGTATATACAATAATTTATGCATACACATCATAGTAGGTGATGTCCACTGAACAATAATAACATTTAGCATGGGATTGTATAAACACATCAGTGATTTCTAGGAGTGAAAATCTTCAACAACCCTGACACACAGTGATATCTATGAGATCAGGAGATGTGTATTCAGCAATCCCAAAGCTATTAAATCCCCACACATTGAGTGCTTTCACTTCCTCCCATGATGGGGATATTTACTTGGTGGTAGAACTGGGAAGGGTTGTGTGGGGGAGGGGGGATTACTCACGGTTTCTCTTTTACCATGGCATGCAGTAAAAAAGCGTAAACACTGTACCGTAAATTCTCACAAATACACAAGTCAGAACGCCAGCGCGGCTTATATAGGATCGGTCCAAAATCGGGATGCGGTTTATAGCTCTTAAAAGTATATTACAATACTCATTTAGCAATTTTCAAACCCGCTCTCATGCAGTTATGGTATTTGTCAAAGTCAGGGGTGAGGCTACTATGTAAGTTAGGTTTATACATGTACGTGAGCATTTACGTTAAGTACTGTGTGCCTTACCTGGTTGGCGTCCCACCCACGGGTGAGGAATATATTGTAGCTGAGGAACTCAGGTATACCGGCGTCCGTCATCTGCTGCTCCATCAGTTTGAGCAGGTCGGCGAACCACTCAAAGGCATTGGTATCAGGACAAATCCAGTAGAAGTAAACCTTACGTAACTTCATCTCATGTGTCTTATCTGTATACCGGTACCTGGAATTACAATGGAAGATCCATCTTATTTTCAGCCGGAAAATGGTGATGGTGAAATGTGATTTAAAGATGTTTTTTTTAACTTTCCATTATACATCATTCAGGGAAATATCCAGTATATTAGAATTGATTTAAATATTATAACTTAATCACTGATGAATCTGAGATGATTGTTGAGAACAGCCGAAATAAGAGAAATGTGAAAAACGACATACCAGATATCCTTTAGAACAGATGCAAAGGGGGTGACGCCGATTCCTGCAGCAACAAACACGTCCGTCTGGTACCGGAAAATATCCTACACAAAAGAAGAATTGGAATAATTCATCTATCTAAGACATTTTAGATAAATATCAATATAATCCCTCCAAAACATACCATATTTTGGTCTACGGGTACCGTTAGACCTCAAGATCGAGTGAGCCTATTAAGTGGTACCTCATAAGAAGTATATTGTATTTTCCCACCTAGGATAAACTTCTGATAACATTTACATAAAAGCATGTATGCAACAGCCCTAGTTTTATTCCCATGCGACACCAAGGAGTTCTTTGTTGGTATGTTGAATCGTCTTGCGGTCAAATTCTGTTAACCAGGAATGCCACTCAGGCGTCAACAAAAAGTAGGAAATCTTACAATTTTGGTCGAATTTCTGTGGGAAATAAACATAATTCAATACAGAAATTCCGAAAAAAAAAGTAGGAATTCCTGCAAAAGTGGGAAAAGTCTGGTTAACATACCTCAGCCGCTGTACCGAAGGGCCCGTCTACAGCAATGCGCGGCATCTTCCACGACTCTTGGAAGTCTCCCTCGTCTGCGTGTAAGGCTTTGTACAGTGCACCTGTCCAGTCCCCGGCAATACGTATGTGTACGCTGAAGAAATCATCTTGTGTTGCCTGGAGAGGGGTCACAACGTCAGTTAAAATTATTAGGTACATGTATACAGATCAAAGGATATCAAAGGGCGTTCTGTTTACAAATATTACAATCATGAAATGAGCACCAGTGCCTATTCTATTGTTACGATTTTTTTAAATAAAAAATATACCACATACACCCACTAGGCATGTATAGAAAGCTTCCGTCTACTAAACTTACGCTGGTCAAAGTGAAAGGATGCCACTCGAAGTGCGAGATGCTGGGGCACTTTAGGAAGATGTATTGTCCCGACTCCATCTTAAAGTTCTTCTTCTGCATCTGGAGCTCCACCACCTTGGATGGATGGCGCACCACCTAAAAGTCATAGTGTTCTTTTTATTTTAATAACAAAATGACAGTTGTTTCCTTTCCTGTAAGAGGATGTGTGCTATTGTAGCAGCTAAAGTTCATTTCTACACTAGTACAGCATTTAAAACATCTTATTTATTTGATGAGATTATTACGTGTGGTAATTTTGAGATATTTCCCCATTATCGGCATGAATAATCTCTTCCAATTGGAGGTCTATCATCAAAATTCAAAACAAAAACCCAAAGGTTATTACAGGTTGGCTCTGCTGTAAAAGAAATACAGATATTCACGAAAGTATGTTCGACTTTTTTAGCACAGCTATACACTGGACACCATATTCATCTACCCGTACTTGTTTCAATGAAGGCAGGGTGCTGTTTCTCTACAAAGTATGGACGTAAAATACAGACCTCCATATTTTGTGGAGAAACATCACCCAGGAGAGAGCTGTAGGAAGTCTTACCTTAGTTACAACAACCTGCTGGAAACTTCTGACAAATCGGATCAACCTCTCAATGAAATAGAGGATCATTGGCGCTATCACCCACATCCACGTCTGCAAGCCAAACAGAAATATATCGGTATTTGGCAAAGTAAAATTTGTCGGTATATGAAAAGGCTCATGTATCATCCTGATGCACCAATACAGTATATAGCAAGCAACGCACTAACGCTGCAATCTGCATTAGTGCATCATGCCGATATAGAATGCATAGTGTATTAATTAACGCGCTATTCTTTAAGGGTTACGATTGTAAAGACATGTGGTCTTACTACTTTTTTTTCTGTGGCACGGATAAGGGCCATCGTTAATAAATAATTCATTATTATATGTTTTTTAAACACTAAACATATAAAAATATTTTACCTTGGCTGAACCAGCTACGAATATCGGGTTGGGACAGTGGCCAGCTGTGCCCCAATCTTTGTAATCCTTCTCACACACTAGCGGATCGTGTGCAGCCGTGTTGGATTGGGACCGGACTAAACCCCTGCAAAATGCCATCACATACATGTGTTATACATATTGATACATTTACGAGGGTATTCCCTTGCAACCTTTTATTAGAGCACCATAATATCTTGAATCTTTTGGTTTGGGTTATCATCAATTAGCTGCAGAACACCAATTAATGTAGCACGTTGTATTGAATACCACTTTAGTTGTTCTATGCTAAATATATTAGTATTTACATTGAATACTTGGAGGACGACGGAAGAGAGTACATGTACCGTATATATGAAAACAAACTGTCACTCCTAAATACATCGATCTTTTTCGTAATTAAAAAAATAATTTTATTTTCCTATTCAATTTTCTAAATACATTGATGCTCCAACAAGCTCATCCTATCCACTTACCCGACACCATGCAGGCAGACGCCGATAAAGAAGAACACAAAGAGGTGGTGGGTGAACCAGAAGACCTCAAAGTAGGACCTCCTGATGACCTCTGTGGCCGACGAGTAGATGAGGAGTAGCGAGACGGTGATGACCACACCTGTCACCCCAGCCCACGTCTTCAGGATCTCCGCCATAGGGTTCTAGAACACAACACAGAAAGCCCATTAAAAAGATTTGATTAATTGATAAATTATGTGTAAGGTATCTGCTGATAATTGATTGTTTTTCCTTGCATCTTCTCAAAAATTCATCGATTTTTTTAAACGATGTTTGTTGCAACATTTTTATTTGTTGTACTGTATGAGTAAGATTATGATTCTCAATGCCTAGGTAGACATCAACTGGAACGTGAATGGGTTACTAGTAGTCTATATAAATCAACTTACTGTGTTAGGATTCCTGACTGGGTTCATCCAGGTTCCATTCCCATCCAAGGCAGTTGGCAATAAAGTGAGTTTCAAAAGAATATCACGTTTCTCTGGGTCTGGGCTGTCGTGAGCTTGCATGAAATACTCCATGTTGTAACAGTGAGAATAATAATGGACAACTGCAAGAGCAACACATATCATACACCATTAGTTTGCATTTATATATGTTCATCATCATAATTTTCATACTGCAGGTACGGTATGTGCCGTGTAATTCCATCTGCTTTTGTTTTAAAGTTTTAGTTTAATCTACTCTTTAATCTTAAACTCTACTAAATTCAGTTGATTTTTCGATCAGATTACCCAATGTATGATAGGATGATTTAGACGGTACAGAAAATACTATGATAACCTTCTTCTGTTTTTAAAGAGTGTAGAGTCTTGCTTACTTGTGTGAAAGACTATGCCATAGGCACATAACTTGTGGAATTCTATGTTTTTGTCTAGCTGTCGCCTGAGGTTCCTCCTGATACACTGAATAATAATAAAATAAAAAATAGCAAATGAACTACATCTTCGAGCTTGTACGTGTGTGTGTTCATTACCAAAGGTAAGCGTTCCACCGTTGAAAACATGTGTGAAGTGGTGGAACATCAAATGAAACTTACTTGATTCTGCACTATAGAATCGGATGCAACTAAATTGCAAAAAAACATATCTTGATATGCAACTCTGAGACTATCAGATCTAATATGTCAAGTTAGCCTGTCATCCCACTATACCTTTTTCTGTATTCATGTTCCCTCATAACAGATGCGTTATACTTCCGTTACAAGTCCCTTGTGACCTAACATTGCATGAGTAAGTGCTGTATACTTACGGTACAGGATCCCCTGAGTAGGGAGAGGCCGTTTCTGCAGACAGGCAGTAAGATCAACATACAGTTAAGGTTCAACGCTGCAGCACTGGCACGAGCAAAGGGTAGTGCATACTGCAAGGATAGCAAACAGTGTGCTATAATATACATGCATAAATCCATTTAGCAAGGGAACAATATGCATTTAGGCCAAAAAAAAAAAAAAAGTTGTGTTCAGGTATCCCTTACGACCCAAATTTTTTTTAACCGACCCAATTTTTTTTTACCCTACCCAATTTTTTTAAACATTTTTTTTGTGGAAGGCATTTTCGGGGGTTTCCACCAGAAGAAAATTCTTTTTTTATTACTGAAATATTTTTTTACTGAAATTTTACGAAAATGGTAAGAATTTTGTCTCCAAATCCTTAAAAAAAGTGGTTAAAAAAAATCGACCTACCAACCCTATTTTGTTTTGGGCCATGTTACCTGAACACAACTTTCTTTTTTTTGCCTTACATAAAGGCAAGGGACAGATATTGGGGTAGACAACTGAAGAAACAGCGATGGTAGCTGCAAGGGGAGACAAACAATGTGCCCAACTCTGCTCTGTTTATAAACACCCAGTTAGCCATACATGTCACAACCTCCCCAAACCGCCACTCTCATTATCACAAACTAATACATGTTTGTGACTGGGTGTTCACGCCATATGTGATGCCGTGATCTACACATTTCCTTAAAATCTGCTCAAATATATAATATAAAAGATGACTTACCCCTAGCATGACAATGATATAATGGTAGCCTGGACTTGTGTAGTAATGCATGAAGTAACCGGCAAACACGCCGATATTTGCTGCCACCCACAGCAGCTGAAATAGACAATACATGCAACCTTCAGTACAGATGTTTATGCTTCTGAACGTCCAGTTTAGAATACTATACTCTATTTAGCAATGCTCTGTTGCACCCCATGCTTAGATATAGTATGGTATACAGGTATACCGGCATGCCTGTAAACTGTTTTTCCTTTAAAATTAGCACAGCGTATATTTGACAATTACTAGATACATCAAATACGTGCTAAATCATAGGGAATTGAGGTGAAAAGAAAAGGTAGCAAACTACTGCAGTGTTGCCGAAATGATATCGACACATCGGCTTTTGCCGATGTAGAATAGTAATGGCCGATGTGGGGCCATCAGACATCAGCCGCAATGGCCGGTCATGATCTTAGCTTTCCAACAGTGAAAGAATTTTTCAGATAGTCCTATTAGAAGCAAAGATATGGCCATGTACATTGTAAGTAATATTCAATGGATTTATTAATTTTTCAATACATTTCAGCAGTCCTCATCAAAAGTGCACCTACCGTATATGACGTAATAATTAAGCGCCCTGGGCACTTATAAAAACATTTTCATCGTGTTTTTAGTACTTAAAGAGTTTAATTGTCACCAAAAAGCGTGAAAGTTGAGCCTTTGTTGTAGTCTAAAAATGCCCCAAAAAAGGGGGGGGCGCTTATTAGGGGGAGGGCGCTTATTACGTCGAATACGGTATATTATTAATATAATTTAGTATGAAATGCCCTATATATTACATTAATGTATATGCGCTAGTTCTATGTGGCCTGTGCAGAAGACAAATGGCATGTGTAAGATCGCGCTACACAGGCCACATTGGCCTGTGTGTATAAAAAGTTTTCGGCAACACTGTACTGTATTTTATCAACAACTGGTGTCCGATCGTATTGCTTCCCTTGTAAGGAGAGCTATCACTAGAAACGCGTCTTACTATCACTATTTTGGGGGTTTCCTCCTTATGTAATTGCCTATGATGGCTATGGATACTATATTTGTATTACGGTAATCCAATTTATCTTCTTTGGTTTTCAACCCAATCCCTCTCATTATTTACACGTGATTCATCCCTAAGGAAGTTTGTGCAGTACATGCAATAAATAACATAATCTATTTATATAAGTAAGTATCAGTGTGGTCTTATCAAACATCCTGGTCCATTTCTAGGAAGAGGGATCTGTAGGTAAAAACATGAATTGTTCCGACGTTGAAATATTTTGTTAAACCTTTTCATATACTAGTATAATAGAAGACTCTCCTTTACAGTCTAGTCTATACACTACCCAAACTGGTAATAATTGCACTGAGAGTATTTTCATATCTCTGAGCCAATTCCAAGTGGATACCCTAATAATCCTATGCTACCTATGTTAATGTAATTACTGGGATATTTACTCTAATCTGCCTTTGGGTTGCTGTGGCTGCTTATCCATTAACCCTTTAACTGCTGGCCTTGAAAAATGTAGTTTGGGACTTAACCACCGGCCCTATGCCATGGGGATATGCAACTTTACAAGTATGTGCTCCCTGTGATAGTGGCTAAGTAGTAACATAAGTTGTATTGGAGACATAATTTGGAATTTTCTGAAAAGGGGATGTAGTACTCATGTTAAATATTTTTGGATTGATTAAAAAATTCACATTTTTTGTTTCATACCAGGAGCTGCAATTTAGTGGTATTACTGCCATAGGGCAGCACTTTTGCTGCCCTATGGCAGCAGCGGTTTTTCAGGGGTATTTTAGATGCTGCCCAGAGGCAGCAGCGGCCCTTAAAGGGTTAAGAACACATTTATTACCGGTAATCGCTTTAGGTGAAGGGACTTGATTTAATGGCATTTGCCTTGGCATGTTATATGAAGAGCTAAGGAACCTATGCTTTATTATATCTACCGGTTTTATATTCTCCTGTCTGTATAAAATGTATTCTACATCTATGTACAGGCAGGATTGCCACCATCATCACACATCACGACAACAAACATCAAACACTACAAGAGTTTCTTCGTCAAAATGTCCACATATGTTTCATTACTTCCTCCTTTAAAAACACTGTTTTTACTAGTACCGGTAACCTACTTCCTAATAGAGTTTAGCCCCAACCCCCTGAACACGAATAATTCTTGCAGTTGACCAGGAAAGACAGTGACTTCACATCTTTTTTAATCACGGGTTTTCCAGAATGACTTGTCTCACTGTTCCTCCCTCCCAACAATGTGAGAGGTATAGGAAGTCCCTATGCATCCGACACCTCACTGTAGGTGTCAATAAAGTGTGGCAGTAATCCTTCTGGTGTGATAAAACAATGGCAGTTTGGTTGCTTTACCCTACCTCTCTGATTGTGGGGTATACTAACTCATATTATAAGACTAAGTGGGCTGAAATTCTTAACCCCCCCCCCCCCCCACACACACACACCCACCCACCACCTCCCACAAATCTACCTCCCCCTTTTTGTTAAGAAATGGTCACTCCCTATTAAGTACATCCAATAAATACTACAAATACAACTAATCCACCTATAGCTAAGACCATTGCCTCATGTGTTGATCATAGATACCATGCTGCCAGTGTTATCTCCTGCCATGTACACAACCATGGCGGGGTGACAAACACTCGTCATCCTCCTAGCAGCTATCAGACAAATATATATATCTCTATACCACCCTGTATACAGAGGGGCAGGAGAAGAGAAGAGAATGTGGAGCGACTTTGTAAAAGAAGCCAAATATAGACATCCCCCTTTCAACTCTTATGGCGGGACACTACACTAAATATTTATTTTCCGGGTCCTAAATCAGGATACCATCCTAGGCTAGATAGGTGTCATCCACTAGTTGATCCACTTATCTCCTGGAGGTACATAACATGATAAGGATGCTCACATGGAATCGCTACAGTGGTATACCTTGTCAGGGAGGACCTGGCGAGCCCCTGACTGTGAGGGCATTGGGACCTTTATTAGGCCACTCAAAAAAAAAAAGTGGTTTCTCATCACCAAGGTCTGAAAAATGTGACGAGGGAGGCTTTTTTTTTTTTTTTTTTTTTCTTTTTTTTTTAACTCGCGGGCTAAAACGTATGGGATGATATACGTTTTTCATGACCAAAGTTCACATTTTAGTAGTTAAGAATTTATGGATCTTTAAAAGTAGGGAAAATGTAAGTTATTTCTATCCTACTGCATTACTGGCAGTAATAGCTTAAATTTGATACCAAATATCCAAATATTTGTTCATTTTTATCATATTTTTCATCAAAATTTAGCCAAAAAAAAAAAAAAGTTTTCCTCAAAAGCAGATTTTTGTGATGCGCGCGGTGATGAGAAACCATTTTATTTTTTTGAGTGGCCTTAGTGTTAACTTCAATTAATACAGTGGAAGAAGGAGCTATGTCAGAGGTGAGAAGCGTGGTTTATTTGATTTATCAATGTACCACTGACCACAGCTATAGAACTCCCACACATTAGCCAGGTCCTTTGTCAGCCTCGGCAGCTCCTCCCAGACAAGGTATAACTGCTATCCTCCTTCATGCTTTGGGTCTATAAATATAATCTATAGTATAGGCCTATCGTAACTAGAGGTCTAAATGATGTCGGGTATGATGATACTGATAGGCCTGGCTCCCGGGGCCTGGCTATAGACGAAATTTGAATAGAAATTATTAGAATGGATGGGTCTCTTAATATAAAACATACTCCCTGGGATTTTCTATATGCTCCCCCCTCCCCCCCCCCTCGGGCTTCCCCTCGAGTGCGTGGGGAAATAATTTGTGTCCCCTCGCCGAAGGTGACGAAAGATATTTGCCCCCCCCCCACCCCCCCTTTTGAACTAAAAAGGGGCATAATGTTTTATCCCCCCCCTCCCCAAGAGGGGTCAGAATTTCTTATGCCCCCCCCCCTCAGGCAGGAACGAAAGTTTTTACGCCCCCCCCCCCTCAAACCCGCCACCCCCTGTAAGTAATAAGTGAACAATCCTTTAATACCTCGATTGGATTCGATTTTTTTTTTTAAAAGATCGACCAAATTGCCTTTTTTTTTGTCCGGATCTTCCAATTTTTCCCAAATCGCCCGAGAATCCAAATTAGTGACCGGCAGAATATTTGGTACCCCCCCCCCCGACACACACACCACCACTCTACCCCCCCCCCCCCCCCCCATTAAACTCGTAACTTGTGGTGCCCTAACCCCCTCCCCCCCACACCCCCTCCCCCGGCCCAATTTGGAGGTTGATTCAGTGAGTCAGTCTGCCATTGCCATACCCATGTAATTGGACTACAATTGTGGTACCTATATTTAGCCCATCTTGAATGGGACACGTCATTGAGAGTGAAGGGGGATTAGGCATTTTAGCCATATATTTAGAGTTATATAGAAATAAATAGAAGTGCATACTCACCACAATAATCCATTTTGGAAGTTCATTGATAATCTTGGCCATGTTGATGCCTGATGGAGTTTACTGCACCGAGAGAAAGAGGTGTGGTCAACAGCACTATGTCTATGTATGGCTATACATGTAGTGCACTGTACAGGTATACTTTTCCTATATCTATCATATCCACCTCTATACTGATACTGGCATGGGTAATTCACTCTAGTCTAGTCTTGGATGGGTGAATCTGGTGAACCTGTCACGCACGCAGTCTGGCAGAAACTGTACGATATATCAGGAAGTTGTAGGGGTTAACACTCATGTCATGACATGGCCTCGTCGCAGAGTGTGCTCCCACTACCACGGGTGCTGTGTGACTGACGGGGAGTGGAGTAGATGTGACCGGGTCTGCCGTGCCTGTGGTCCGGGAGTGGTGGCTGGTGGTGGCCTCTCTTCTTGACCCAGTTCTCACCGACTGCGGGCGGCGAATTTAGGTCATGGACATGCTCCGGTACCCCGGGATGATGCCGGCCGGGGTGGCGCACACTGCCGCGTGATCAATGCGGTGGTTTGGTATCACTGGTGACACTACACGGTGTGCGGCCCTAGGTGGGGGGTCGAGCCCTTGGGTGTTTGTTTGCCCCATGAAATTTCATCACCACGTATTCATCAACTGTTGTCAAAACGCAGTACATCGAATACGGAGAGGTGAAATGGAGAAGGGTCCAGGATGTTCTCCTGGATTTACCCTATTGTGCCCCCTTAGGGAGGGTTCATTATTTATGGCCGGGGGGGGGGGGTGAGGATTTGAGGGGGGGGCAATTTTTTTTAGGGGTATTCAAAGGGGGGGGAGGCCTTTTTTTTTACCCTATTCTTAGGGGGGGGCCTTTTTCTTTAGGGGTATTCCTACAAATGTCGCGAATTTAGTACGTTGAAATGTCGCGAATTTTGGTAACAGCCTGTGTTATATTTTACCAAATTGTATCAATATTTTCTCAATTTTCTAAAATTTTCCTCAAACTCCCAGCAAATTTCTCACTGCATCACTTTTGACACTCAGAATAGCCCACCGTTTTGTCAGTCTTCAAAAAAGTGCCGGCCTCATGTAAGCACTGAGGGTATGGGAGCTTCCAATTTATAAGCACTGGGGCCCTTAAACTCAACGGTATGTAAGTCAAGTGTCTGAGGTTTGACTATTATCACTCACCAGCGAGTATCATGAGACATTTACACTAAAACACCTTACGAATGGATGTATTTGTTGCAAGGTAGTAAATTGAAGGTAAAAAAGTGCTCAGGATTAAATGCATACAATTAGTAGACACCAACATCGTTTTTGTAATAAAGTTGAAAACGATCCAGGGTGAGGGGGGGGAGCGCTTTTTTTTCAACCTATTCCGAGGGGGGGGGGGCCTTTTTTTTTCAACCTATTCCGAGGGGGGGGGGGCCAGTTATTTTTGACGTATTCGATTTGCCAAACGCTCACCCCCCCTGCCATAAATAATGAACCCTCCCTTAGGCAGTGTGCATTTATTAATAGGGGGGGGGGGTGGTGAGATTTTGCGTGGAGGGGCGAACATTTTTTACGCCCCCCCCCCCTTCGAGAGCGCGTGGAATGTTTCGCGCCCCCCCTCGCCGAAAATTTTTCGCCCACCCCCCTTTGTTCTATAGTAACGCACTGTTTTTTTTTGCTAAGAAGGGGCTACCTTTTTTACGCCCCCCCCCCCCTCAAGAAAGGTTAGAATTTTTTACGCCCCCCCCCCCTCAGGAGGGGTCGGCAATTTCTACGCCCCCACCCAACCCACCACCCCCCCTGTAACTAATAAATGAACACCCCTTTAAACTAATTTTTTCATAAAAAAAAGTACCCTCGGGTGGAGGGATTCTGGTCAAAAGTGGCGCTCTTTGCAGGTATTTTGGAGAACATTCCAAAAAAGCAAGCCAGCCGCATACTCATGTACTGAAAATGTATCAAGTAACACCCCACGAACGACTTTCCGACCCGAGGGGCGGAACCCCTCTGCAACCCCATTCCGCTTTCCAGGGTTGCCACCGTCAGGGAAAATGTTGGAGGAGGTGGGAATTTTTCATTCCAGGTCAAGGAATTCAAGATTTTTTGGAAAAAATCTCAGGGCAAGGCCACACCAAATAAAAAAAAGTTGGTCTACAGCACAGGCATCCACTAAGTCCTAAACCTATGGGGGGAGAGCTGTGATATGTAGTATATACATGAAGGCCTGCCACCTGGATTTCAGCCATTTTCTTTTTATTGTTGTTGTTTGTGGTGTTGCATATGGTGTAAGGGGCCCCACTTTACTTCTTCCACATATGATAAATACTCAAGCATAGGTAAATAGATAAATATATTTTTATTTACCTTATATAAATTGCCTGTATTTATTTCAGTTTGATTGATATTTTTCCTATAAGCCTGAAGCTTAATCACACAGTGCACTGCAGACTGCCCATGTGGAAAGTGCTCTGCAGCTATGTTGACACCCAGATGAAGGGGGACTAACATACCATGTGCCATTATGCACAATGTCATGTAATATATACATGCATGGGGTCTGCATATATTTTGTATTTCCATATATATCAAAATGTGGCAATGCATATCATTGTATCTTACTCCAGTTCTGCATTTGAGCCCCCACACCCAAGTGTCTAGATGATCGAACCATTTGAGTGACGGGCCTTTCTATATTTAGAACAACACACCTCTCCGCCCATAGGCTTAGTACTCAGAGTACGCCTGTGGTCTACAGATTTCCCGCACCAAATTTTCGAAAATGCTAATTTTATATTACTTTTTAAAAAGTTGTCTATGGACTGCGCCCCCATCATTTTCTGAAAATTTTGATTTTTTTTTTGTGGCCTTTTCTGTGATCGTTAGCCAGAAAAAAATAGTTTGTAAGAACATGGGGTATAGTACATTATCTCGCTGGTAAAATTTAAAAAAAAAAAAGATTTCCCCCCCCCCTAATTTAAGGTTGAAATGTAGACAAAAAAAATGAGGAAAAAAAAATCGCCCTACCGCACCTATTTTTAGACAACAAAATCTGTAGACCAACTTTTTTTTTTATGTCGACCAAATCAGGGAAACTAATATTTTGTCAGGGAACATCTTTGATAATAAATATTAGAAAAAAAGTTGACCATCTTCTTTCAAAAAGCCTCTTTTACCCTAACATTAAGGGAGATCAGAAAAAGTTCTAAATCCTCAAGAGGGAGGGGGTAAAAGTTTTGAGCACACACAAGGAAATACACAAAACCCCTGTGGTTGAATAATGACCACTCACTATGTTAGTGGTCATTTAAAAACATTTGGTTCATCGTGAACTTCATGTCTCGAGTGTCAGGAAAATTCGATATAAAGTCAGGGAATTTAGAACTACATTCTCAGTGGCAGCCGTTTTAATGTTGGCCTACTTTAGGTCTAGTAACACCTTAAAGTTCCTCGCTCACCACAATCAAACATACCATGCTTTAATGTTTTTTTACCTATTGACATGGGTGCCATGTATCCTCGTTCCTGTCAATATCAGTGCTTATCACCATTTCACAAAATGTACTATTCTAAAAGAGAATTGGGGTTCTTTGGATACATAAACACTTCAACAGTAACAAAACAAGCAACATCTTTCTAAGATATATAACCTCATTTTATTCTTTTTTTCCTATATACAACAATTGAGGTGGAGATGTTATCCTTCAAAGTACATAAATGTATTACTGATGTGGTGGTCTAATCTTCGTCAACTGCAGGGATTCCTAATTCTTCATCTGTCCATTTAGAAGGGTCAGGGTAAGCATGTTCTCCCTGTAATATAAAGAAAAGAAGCAGAGATAAGATTATTCTTGAGATAGGGCCAAGATGAGCTTTGACCGAGTTGAGAGGTTAATGTACGTCATATTCTATTAGATTACTGTTCTTGTAATCAAAGAGTTTAGGCAATGATATTACAGTTCTTTTTTTTTCACTGGATGACGTGAAGGTCCATCAACTCCTTAATTCAAAATTTCTTAACAAAGAAAACGTATGGCATATATACACATGTATATCAAAACTTACCGCTACGTGGCCAAAGTCGTAGTAGAAATGCCACAAGACCCAGTACCAGGCGATTGCCATGATAACCTCTGCCTTCACCAGGGTCTTCTTGTCTGTACATACCGGCTGTTTGCGGTACACCCATCTGAAATATATAGGGTACGCGAGGTTTTACAATGCATTGACTTTAGCTAAAATCTTAAATGTTATTTATTTTCCTTAGGGCGTTCCTTTTTTGACAAGGAGGGGCGGGGGAGACCAGGTTTAAAATCATTTGTACTTGCCCCTTTTAATAGTTTTAACTATAGTAAGGAATTAGTAAGGCAGGCACTTAACTGTCTGAAATACCTATGTCTATGGAAATATGCACTACATTGTGATTGGTCTAAAAGTTCAGCCAATTGACAGTCTGCCTGAGACGACCCAAGGGGGAAAAGACATTTTGTAAAGGTGATGGTCTTTTTCTACTCAACAATAGACAACCAATTTGCCAGCCAGCCATCAATAAAAAACGGATAAGCCAGGCCCTTACATGGATGTACAAGGGGTTTCCTAGATTTCCCAAATGTAGGCACTGCAATTAATGCTTTTTATCTACATCTTTTTTTTATTTGGTCCTCAGTAAGATGCAGAATGTTCCCGACCAATTCACGCCTACATGACACGGGGTATACAACATGATTGAATATCACAATATAAATGTGGGGTTTCATATTACACCTATGCAAATTGAAATATATGTTATATCATTATTGAAAGAGGAATGTTGTATATTACAAACAATGTATTACACACAGTATGAGTATCCAGAATAAGTTAACAGCCTAAACAGAGGCATAGTCGAACTTGTAATTATACCCCCCCCCCCCTCCCACCGACTCACATCAACCTAATTTAATGTTAGCTAACTTTGCCGGTATAGGTATCTGGAGGGAGGTGCGCTGGTTACGGCGACATGCATTGATAAGAGCTGATAAGACTGTTACAAGCCTGTCCCCTGTTTGTCCCCTATTTGTACCCATAGTGGTATGTCTTATCAGTGGATTTAACAGTAACCAGCAAATTTTAAAATGGCGGACCCACTGGGCATAACTCCAGATTCCTATAGATGTACAATGATTCGCTAGACACCTGATCGTCGACTTTCGTACCCCTATACTATAGTTGAACGTGCCCAAAACAAGTGATCGCATAGAATCTGACAGGTGCTCTACGCGCAGTCAGTAGAGTCTAGTTGAACGTGCCCACCACTAGTAATAGGACAATCAGGCAGAGCCGGGTGAGACTGGCGTTGCTAGACACAGGCAGGCCAGTTTGCTAATAGGGTCGTTTGGTTCTGACAGGTGCTCCCTTGGTGAAGCCTTGGACTTGGTCGACATCGGTGACTAGTACTAGGGATAACACCCTAGCACCTGTTTCCGCGGGTCCCTATCTGTCACCATAGTAAACATGACAATCCTATTTTCTATTTTCGGGGACTTTCCCTCTGTCAATATTGACCAAGGATTCAGAATCTGTGAACCATTTTGCTGTGTGTCAAGCGGTTCATGAGATATCTTATCAGTTCTGAAGGGGTATTTGTGTGCGGACAGTGAAATTTCTTTTAAACCTTGAAATTTGAAATGTGAATATTTTGCTTAATACTTAAGGAATTTTAAAGCTTGACCCCTCTATTTAAAGCTTAAGGCATGAGTGTTTACTATAGGGACAGAAATAATGGAATCCCATACAAATTATAGCTTATTCTGGCAACTTAAAAATTTGACGTTTTTGTTTTCAAATTCATTATTTTGTTAACTTTTTGTAACTTGTATGGGATGACCGAAAAAATGTCTTCTTTCAGGATCTGCAATCAGATTTGATTATCTACTAATCCAAAAAAGTCCAAAGCAAAAGAGTAACTGGTAGTATGGTCAAAAGTCAGAGAAAATCAGCCCAGCTGACCACACTGCCACTTACCAAGTTTTGACTTTCCATCGCGATAAACAATACTTACCCTGACTGTAAGTAATGCAAAATATATCCCTATAAGTATAATCCCCAATATGTTGTGCTTACAGTGGTATAATTGGTTATTGCCTATGATGAGCCAGTCAAATTATAATGGAATTTATGCCGGAATTTATGTGAAGCAAAGTCTAAAACTGCCCAGTCCCACTGGAGGCGGTGGGTAATGTGTATTTAATGATCAGGACCAAAATATCTATAAATACATTGACAGAAAATCTGGTAAACTTCTGCTGTTCAGACATCAATAACTTCGCTTCTGGTGGGTCTATTGACTCAATCTAAACAGCTTTGTCTTATTCACATCACCAGCTTTCAGAAAATGTAAGAATATTTCGGAAATTCGCAAGCTAAGAAATGCATGTGTTATCCCTATTAAGAAATACTCGTTCTAAAGCCTAAAGCCTAGTAAAGGGGTTTTTATACTACAGAAATGTGTAGGAAAGATTGTGACAAAGCAAATGTGCTCCTGATTCTTGGGAGCAGAACCTACGTCACACAGTCCAGAGTGGCCCTTATCAGGCTTATCTCCCCCAAGATAACACCTCCCCAAAGGGGTCTAGATACATAGGCAATGTACTAGAAAAAGGTGTTAAAGTCCTTATCGCAAGATATCTAGTGTCCTTACAGCAAAAAGGATTGCAGAATCTGAAAGATATTCAAAATATCATCTAGAATTGAGATGGAAAATATTCTAATACCATTATTTGCAGAGAAAATAGCAAAAAGGTGACTTTTCCTAGTACATTGCCTACGTAGTTAGACCCTTTGCCTCTCCCTAGCAACCAGAGCTTCTGCGCCCGAGAATAACCGTCTGCTCCTTATAACCGTCCTCCTTATATAACGAGATTTTACTGTACTAGCCTAACTAGCCTAGGGCCTAGGCCTTCCGATCCTCTCACGTCTACCGGTAGCCGAGGTATTCGCCCTCTTTATACATTTAGCAGTGACAGTCACAGACAGACACTGCGTCGACGGACACACTCACACAGTCCCAGCTTCAGACCCTGGCGTAAGACAGTGTGCCAGTGCCAGTGCCAGTGGCAGTGACTGACCGAGTGAGTGAGTGACACTGACACTAGTGTCACTAGTACTACTGACAGTGACAGCATAATAAGTAACAAAAAAGCCAATATATTAAAACTTACGTGACGTCTCCGCCATTTCTTTTGGGTACAATTTGCCTAGCACTTGCCCTGGTTATTACAGGCACCAGTGCCCTAGAGGCACTTGCTATTCGGCCGACAATAGAGGACATTTTGGCGTGTCCTCTGCAAAAATACACACCGACAACCCCCAAGATGGCTGCGGCGAAGGTCAAGGTTACTTGGCTGTAATTTCGTATGTACAGATATAACTGTAACCATTGAACATTGATTAAATCATCAAAACCTAAAAAAAATCAGCACATACGTTTTCACTGACGAGACTTATGGAAAGCCTCGGAAAGCTGAGAAAGCTACATTAAATGCGAAATCAACTGACCTACTTACCACAGCTCTGCATGTTCTTCTTGGCAACGGGGTGCCGATGTAAACAGCAGGGAGGGTTGTGAAAATTCCTGTCCGATTTTAGCGATTCTGCCCTTCTGACAGCGGAAAAGGTATGTTCCTACCAGTGTTATATATATTTGATATTATAGTTTCGATGGCTATGAAGAGCATAGGTATGAACTGTGTCACTGAGAGTGAAAAAACAGTAAATGGACTTCAAGCCATCAAGGCGCACGTCCTCGGACCTCGCAGCAGGTGCGCGCTCATCACTCACATCAGTCACACTGTCATCACGTCTTCAGACATCACCCCGACGTGCTCTCAATATTTATGATCTCATAACGTGTCAATCATGTCTATTAATGGTGTCAGACCAGGGGTGTGTTGAACCTCGGTTTGAGGGGGAGGGAGACTAGCATGGACATTAGGTCTAGGCCTACATTTATTACAGGGGGGGGGGTGGTTCATACCTATGCTCTTCATAGCCATCGAAACTATAATATCAAATATATAAACGGCCTCGGTAGGGCACTGGCAGCCACCATTGGCACAAGGGGGGGGGTGGTGGCTGGGGGAGCGATCTAAATTAAAAACGGGCCTTTTAGATACCACGAGAACATGCATGATTCAAGGCCAGGGCCGCATGCAATTTTTAGGGGGGGGGGCATTTCTCAAATTCCAAACGTAGGCCTAGTGCCAGTAGTGGTGGGGGGGGGGGGGGGTTGAGATTACTTTCGGCAAACTGGTGGGAGGGGGGGGGGGGGTAAAACTAGTTAAATTCAGATAGTTTTAGAACTTTTAAAAGGATTAATAAACCTGACATCATGGCGACGTCATATCGTACTTTAAGTTTTGTTGTAGGCCTACAGTAACATTTTCTCCTTCAGAATAACAATGAGTGAACAGGTCGAAACGGCCATGGAAACGATTACAACAAGTGCAGCGCAGGCGGTGGCATCTACCAGCACCTGTGCCACTACTACTACCACCTGCTCGAACAACTTTTACATGAAGCCCTCACCACCCATCACCGAGTGTTCAGGCTGCAGTAAACTGGTTCCACCCGTTGCCCTCCCACCCCCAATCATCCATGAAGCGGTGCCGCGTCTGCCAAACTTTTTCGGTCGGATCCGGGAGCGGAACCTGACCTTCTGCATTGACACCTCCGGCAGCATGTACCGCACCCTGGGAGCCGTCAAAGAGCAGCTCATCGAGTTCCTCGACACGCTGGCCAGCCACCCACTGCCCACATGCTTCAATGTTATCGAGTTCAGCACCGACGTGCAGCAGTGGGCTGACAAGATGGTGGCTTGTACACCACAAACTGTGGCTGTTGCGAAGGATTGGATCCGATCACTCGAGGCGAAGACCGGCACAAACACGCTGGATGCCCTCATGACGGCTATGGGTGACGAGCGGTGTGACGCGGTTGTCTTGGTGACCGATGGTATGCCAGACCAGAACCCATGCGACATCCTTGATCAGATATCACTGGTGTGTGGCAACCGCCCGGTCCATTGCTACTACATCCATAATGGTGTTGATCCTGATGGTTGTGCAGAGGATTTCCTGCGCGACATGGCCATGGAAACTTATGGCTCCTTCCATGTCATCAGTGTGTCCCAGCATGGTGCCATTGAGCGTGTCACACCCATATACCGAGCTGAGGCGAGCGCTGAGCGTATCATTCGCACCACAGAAGGCTCCATCTACCCATCTAACATGAGAACCTGCAGTGTCGGTACCTCACTTAGTGATCCAGTTGATTACGTTGTCGAGAAAATGGGACCGGACTATATTGTCGAGTCTAACGCTGGTGATGCTGTGATACCATGCTACTCCAACCAGAACCGCGACAGTCGCTACTTCTACTCCCACTACTACCCCTACCTGGGCTGGTCCCGCTACCGAACCAACGACCACTGGCAGAAGACAGCAGACCGGATCATAGACGTGGCCACTAATGTACCTGACCACCTCCCAGCACATGCAACCCCTGGACCGGGAGCGCTGATTATCGGGCAGCAAGTCCTGGTACGGCGACACGCGGATGGTTACTTCTATAGGGGCACCGTAAAGAGTGAGGTGAGCAGATGATTAGTGAATCCTAATATGAGTCTTTCATATACTGCCATAATTCATTACTTATACTATTATATTGCCTCTTTGATTTTGTTTTTATTGCATCTTGTAACTACATTCATCATTAGTCTATATTAATCATGCATGATCAGACATCTAAAACTAACATTTATGATCTGGACATTTTAACACCTAATTTTATTAACTTAATAGATTAACTTACAATTTGGCACATAGTCTTGGTCGGGCATTCATCATAACATTTCTGTTCTCTCACAGTTCTGTGTTTGTGCACATGATAGATTGATTGATAATTCTTTTATTTATGGAAATGATAGTTTAAATGAGATAGCACAGTTCATATATTTAATGTCATGATTTGGTTGGTTTGAAATTTAAAGAATCCCACGGACAAGGTTTGTGACATGTTCATGCGACTTCACTATCAAATGTTTGTCTGTTGGAATGATGGTGTCCTAACGTTACAGTGCTATTTGTTGTTATTATTGTCCTTGCATGCTATAAAAATATTGTTTTATTGGTTCTTGGTCATCCCCCCAAAACCGCTTTTTAAAAGAATCTATATTTCATGCAATTCGATCTTAAAATGCTTCACACTTTGAATGCCATCAACTCAGTCATTTGATTGAAGTTTGATACCTTATTTTCATATCAAGCACTAGTACCTTGCCTTGCATTTCTATAATTGTTCAAGTGGATTCATAACTTGATTTTCCTACACGAATAATCCCTGAAGGTGGAGAGCTCTACAGTCCAAATAAAATGGAACATATAAGGCCAGTTGCAGGACTTCTGTCTGATGAATTGATGAATTCGTGATAGTAAATTTTCGAGGAAGTGAGGGACGACTATATTATACCAGGAGGCCAAAAGAGATGGAGGGAGAGGGGGTGTAATGACATTTTGTAAAATGTTTCATAACCAACATTGGATTACAAAGTGCAATACGAGTGCGTATCAAATCACCTTAACAGCAGATTTAAATTTAGAACCAAATTTTGTGTTGTTTTAGTCGTGTCACGTTGCCAAAATAGAGTCATCTTAGAACGAGCTAGTCTACTGTACAAACAACGTGGCGATTGTTGCCCCGTGGTATGCAACTATACATTAGTGTTGACTTATAGTGTACCTGCCATGAAATAGCGTGGGCAGTTAAGCAAAACTTCCATTGAGTAACACATTGTGCCAGCTTGGTTACGACGAATCAAGTAAGAAAACATAGCTTTTATGATGGCCGTGCCAAGATATACCTGTTGAGAACTGGTGTCTAAAAATGAAAAATGTTCTTATATTATTACTTAATGCTAAAGTACATGGTAAGCACACTCACCTACTAGTGTTTTAATAGGTATACTGGTCTTTTATAAATTGCAGATTTTCGATAGAAAATTCCTTGTGGAATTCTATCCATGCAAGCATGGCAGATACAAGGAGACCTCCTACCAGGAGACCTACCTTTATGACATCCTCTCCCTTGATGATGCTCTCAGGCATTCCATCATGCTTGGCGACAAGGTCCTTGCTCCCCAGGACAATGGTTCAGATCGCTATGCCCCCGGAACCGTAATTGAAGGTCAAGAGAAAAGATCATCTGATATTGGTGAGTGGGCATTAATTATGATTATTTTTGTAGAATAAATGATTGATCCGAATCTCTTGCCGAAATCTGAAGCTTAATTTCAAGACATGTTTAACAAGTGAAACTCTACTGTGAAAGCCTCGATCGATACATTCAAGGATTATAGAGTACATGTCATTAATCTGAAAATATCCAATAGTTCACAATAACCTCCAAAAAGTGTTACTAAGAGTACTCATGAATATTTTCTTTTAACTATTCCCTTGTTAGGAACTGGCCTGGAATCTCGTCTTGTTGTGGCACTAGATCATGATGGGAAGTCAATTCGCCTTGACCAGAACCGTGCCGTATGGATCCCACGACAGCTGCATGAGCGAATAACTTTTGAGCTGAGTCTGCCAGCGAAGGTACGCACTGAGATTGCTGTTACAGAAGACTACCCTCTCCATAGCCTGCCCGGCTATCCTCGCTCGGGTATCCTGCCCCACCCGGAAGAATATGACCGGTACGAGGAAGTAATCGTTCAGCGGGCGGGTGGAGACTTGGTGGAAAAGGGCGTCTACAGGGCTCCATACTTTACGCCGCTCTACCCTGTTCACTACAAGAATACTCATGTCGTGTCCACCGTGAAGAGCGAAGACGTTGGGAAGATCATCCCAGGCACCGGTCTCACCACCGATCAGCTCAACGAGAAGGTCGTCCAGCAGCTTCTGGAGCACAATAAACTACTGGAGGGGATCAAGCAAGAACAGGCCAGCCTGCGGGAGAAACTCAGCGGTGAGAAGCTTCTCACTCTGCGCCGGAACATTGGAGAGAACACGGTCAGCACCAAGAAGAGCGTCAGCTTCGATGAATCTGAAAATAAACTGGAACATGAGACAAAAGACAGTGGCCTTGGATCACTGGCTGATATTCTCAGTGATCTGGACTTGTCTGATTTTGAACTAGATGACTACGTGAGTAAAGATGTCGCTTGTGGAACGGATACACCAACACTGACAAAGAGACGGAGAAGGAGACGGGTGGCTAAGCAAGAGCCATGGAAGTACTGGAAGGGTAATCCAGCACCATCGATGATCGAGTCGAACAACTATGGTAAATACCGAGTCGGTCCCTTCAGAGATTGTATGCTAGCAGCGCCAATGGAACCCAAACAAGGAGGTAAGAGAAAATTTAATGATCCCATAATCATATCTAGTCATCACTTGCTTTCTAACTTCTCATTTCATTCTTTCTAACAACATATTAGAGAATAGTCGTAAATGCTGCATTGGAATTTTCATGGTGTGCATTTCTAATTGTGTATATATAATTGAATGATATTTGCGTGCTGACAATTTTAGATATTTTTTAGCTTTTGTATTTGAACTGACTGAACCAAGGGATTATTCTTCCCCCGAAAAAGACTTAAGAGGGGGCCAGTGTAAGGCAGTCAGGCAATGCAGGAGAATCAATTATCATTTCAACTTGTATTAATGATAATAATAGCATAACAACAATTAGAACAATATCCTTTAATAAAATATTCCATAAACAGCGCAGAATATTCACGCCCTTCATTCATTACCATATAGCTTAAGTCACGTCTCCCTACCTCCCCCGCAGGCTGCTCTAGCACCGTTACATTCTGACTAGGGATTACCATAGTGGTTGATACACAAGTACGTATAATAGTAGCCCTAGGGCTAGGCTCCTTATAATACCCCCATATATGGCTTGACCTGGCAGTGAAAGCCTCTGTGTTTGTAACACGACCCGTTGGCACCGGGGACATGGCCAATTGCCCAGAGGGAGGGGGATCGATGAGTTGTCTATAATACTCCATGTAGACCAAAGTTTGCGAGGACAGGGATGTACAGGGATAATTGCTTTGATTAAAAAATCATATTGAAATAAGTCTACATCATGTTCTGACAATTGGGCCGGCAAGGGGGGGGGGGTCAACTTCTCACCAAAAGTTGTTTAATCAATATCAAATTAAATTCAGAAACAGTGATGATAAAGTATAATGCGCTTATTATGAATCAATTCCCGTGATTCGATCAGTGCTAAGAGAACCACCTCTAAATGAAGGGCATGAATACCTTCCCAGTGATGAGGTGCAGCTATAGCTTAGACGAACTATAAGGGCAATCTTCCAGTGAGTCCTACAGCATGTGTACACAGGTTGCCGCCTGTGCCGTGCGTTCTCCAGTGTGAAGCCGGATCCTAAAGGCACTTGTCCCCATGCTCATGTACAGTAATCCCCATGTCCAGGGGCTGATTTAGGAACCATGTCTCAGCTGCAGCCTATGGTAATGGCCGCTCTGAAGCCTAAGGTGGCTGTTGCTATGTGGCACCGTACACCTGTGTGTGAGCTGTATAATGTATATATACATTGTAGCCAGTAGGCCAGGCTATTTTGTAGAAGTATTGATGCTAATCGACTGGGACTGCTCTATAGAATACATATATGAGGTAAACATGCAGGTAATAACTAGTTTTGAAGTCGAACATATATATACATTTATATAGATCTCTCTTCCAATAAATACTTTCACTGCAGTAACAGTTCATGGACGGATACAAGATCAAAAAAAAGGGGGGGGGGCATTGTTTAAAAATCTCCCAAAAAATATCTACAAAGAAATCAAATTTCGGCCCAGAAAGGGGGTGGCGTACGCCGGGTCCGCTGCCCCTCCCGCCTAAATCCGCTCCTGCAGTGAAGTTGAATCTCATCCTGCACCAAATAGTAATAACTTCAATCAAATGAAACATGGATAATATTCCAAAACACCAGGTCTGGGGGTGCAGAGGGGTCCCCCCCTGAGGTCACAAAGTCGCCTCTTTTAAGGGCTACAGGTCGCAAAGTCGATTTTTTGGCAAAAATATCCAGGTCGCAGGTCACTTTTTTATTTTATATCAGTATGGCCATTTGAAATGAACAGGTCGCAGGTCACAAAAATTAATGGTCCAGGTCGAAAAGTCGCCTGGAAAACGGGCCAGGTCGCCAGGTCGCCTTTTACCCCTCTGGAGCCACAGGTCTCCTCAGCGTGAGTTGCACCAGGGGATTATATGCTAGGATAAAATATGGTAGTCATGTCTTTATCATCGTCTCTGGTCTCAACTATAGCTTAAGTATTAAAAGGGAATATTCTTGTGTAATACGAATAAATATACCAGAAAATGCGTCCTATCTTACTTAGACAAGCATACTGCATACTAAATACCCTCTACATATTCCTCTGATGGTAACTCCTGTCTCTCACACTAGAGGGCGATAGTGAGCCGGGCACCAGGCAGATCCGCGTTAGTGTGGACTATTGCCAGCAGGGGGCGTATCGTCCTGTGCCCTCAGTCACAGACCTAACCCCATCTGTGCTGCAGCGAATTGAGAATGACCCTCACCAAAATACTGCTGGTTTGTAAAATAGTTTTAATGCTCTTAAAGTAGGCACACCCACAAAAAAAACACTTGTTGTTGCAATATCCACGTTCCATTTACACTTAACCCTGCTAATTGCATGTCTCCACATTTCCACTTCTTCATTCTTCCTTTATTTAAACTTTTTTTTTTCATATGACAAAAAAAAAGTAGCATATTTTCCTCCTTGAATGGTGATAAATAGAGGCCAAGAGAAATATGTTTGAATGTTTGTTTGTCTCGAATCCCCTTGGATTCATTGTATGGTGTTTGTTGGTGGCAGGTTGTATGTGCTTCATAATCGTTTGTAAAGCGACAAAAAAGTTTGGCAACTGTACAGCAAATATAAGTGTGTTAATCTCATAATCGTGCAGCTTATAACATGGTGAATGATTACAGTTTAAGCGTGATTGTACACAAGTTTAAGGACATTTCTGAAAAGAAACGTTTAAGATGTTGTAAGCCGATAACTGTGGCAATTGAGGCTTATTATACCCCATGTATATATTATAGCTATACGCAATAAACTGATACATTTTAGGAAGTGATATGTAGGAATATATTGTTTAAGGAATAATATGTAGGTAACACTATTCTCGGTCGTAAAACACACACCTACCTCCTCTGCTCTATGCTTAAATATAGATGTGCTTTGATTGTACTTCATTTGGTTGAATACTATATGTATTTATACATTTGTGTTGTCTGGATTATCAGAAAATATAATATGTGTTTGTAAGCAAACTATGACACCCGTTACCCATTTTGTTTTGGTGGGAAAAAAATCAAAACAATTTGGAAGACATGGAAACATGTTCATATATTTCTCAACAAAACTTTGTAGAATGGACGAGCCCCATGTCCAAGTACGTCACGTGGGCACCTACACAGTATGCCGAGCAGGCCAATGTGAGGGACTCTATGGGGTACATGCCGCACCCCCCGCCCCCCAAACCTGAGGCACAGGGGCCCGGGGTGGACATCAGCATCTCTATGGGCAAGAAGCAGGACGGGCTTGTCGACAAGAAGGCTGCACGCCGCGATGTGCGGTAAGTCAATTAAGCTCCAAGGTGCCCGAAAATCCATATCCTGCATAGTCTTTATAAAACTTCCCTATCCTGCATAGTCTTACAATGTTGTTTCTGGGTTGAATTCTCAATTTCTGATTTTGACTTCTTTTTTTTTTTTTGTAAAATCCCAGAAATCCCACCGACCGATCCATGATCCAAGTTACCAGAATAAAACGGCCTCAGGCACTATCTCAAAAGCCTAACTTTACTGTGAAGCATACATAGACCGAAAATGTTCCCCATCAGTGGTCGGTATTATAAAAGTACTGGACTAGGCGTCAACCGGGGCTTAGCTTTAGAGGGCATTAAAGGAGGGTGTTCATGTGCAAAAAATTAAAGTCAAAATTATGAAAAGTATTTAAATAGGGGACATCCTTAACCAATCTTAAATCTTGACCACATTTAATTGTGCTCTCCTCCAGGCGTCAGAGGATCATCGAGCGAGAGAAGACCTGGGAGACGAGGCGCGTGGAGAAGGAGACGGGCGCTCAGCAGATGCTGGAACAGAACCGACAACGGGTAATGGACCAGGTCCGCCAGGACTGGCAGCGGGTGAAGGACGACCAGGACAGAGTCCAGGCCACGCGGGATGCCAAGCGAGCCATCAGTTCAGAACTACGTGCACGTATGGATGATCAGCGGGCTAACGAACAGGCCAGAGAACAGTCGAGAATCGACGCGCTCCGGGCTCGGAGGGAGCGGCTTGATGGGGCCAAGCAGGAATACCAACAAGCGATGTTCAAGAGAGAAGTCAACCGACAGGTAAGTGATCAGAAAGTGTTTCTAATCTATACTATATGTGATATGAGGTTAAAGTGTTGATTTTCTTAATCAGGAAGGCATTCCATTTTAATAGATGAGACATTTTAATACTACTCGGTAGTCTACATGTACTTGAAAATACAGCTTGAGCATTTAATGCTATGGGTTGGAGACGTATTATGATTTGAACCGTCATCCTCTCCAAGTAGTAGTCATTCCACTACTCTGCATTTTGCTGATCTTTCCACTACAATATTGTTATACTTTTGTACATTAATTTTTTTCAGGCGACAAAGGAGCAGAATCAGATGCGGTATTGGGCAAAGGTAAACATGGAGCGGGCTGAGAAGGAAATCCAACAAGTTGCCCGCGACGCGGCCAAACAGACGGCCAAACTGCAGCAGATCCAACACTTCAGGAACCTGGAGAACCAAGGCCAGTTCAACAAGATGCGCCAGAGTCAGGTCTCCGAGCAGCGCAACGCCATGATGCGCTCATCTATCTTCACATAATTCATTTATCTTAATATCCACAGCTATCATCATCACGCCACCTGGTGTTTTATTGAGATGTAAGATCCCCATGGACGACCGAATCAAACTGTAGTAACCCAGGTAACAATAATGTTATTTTACGTCAAAACAATGTTTTAACGTAATACAACATTTGGCTATGATAAGGAGTCAGAGAAACCGTCTGGGTATTCTGAAACGTTCTATAGCGTTCTCTGCTTAATGGGAAGCGATTCTGGAGTCTTCATTAAAGTTGTACATGCATATTTTTAGTGACCCAGTCTACTCATCTACCTTGTCGTTAGATATCACTTTCTATTGTGATTACGTTAATAATGGTGTAATAAATATGTGTCTATAGTGGGATCGCTTTTCTAAATGTCCATCTATTAGATGTATTACATACATGGTACGTGTTTAACCTAGTCGTTTTCTAATGCACTTGTTTTGTACCACTTACCAGCATAGGTAATTTATTATATTAATAAATGGTAAATGCTCATATAATGTAGCTAGTCTTAAGAAATATATCATTGTAATGTAGTATGCTTATGCTATTGAATTAGCCCTGACACCAATTAGCCTTTGTGTGATATCGTAGTCGCCTAAACTTGCCTTGCTCGTCGATTGAGCACATCTTGTGTGTAAAATATCGGTTAGTTTATTCACGCATATTATTGTGATATGAGTCTTTAGAATATAGATATTACCGACTCTCCTATGACAGTGCCTAATAATGATCTTTCTGTGATGTTTCTATACCACTTTATTGTTCTTTGTTCTGAAGTAAGGTACCTGTCCGGGCCACCTGTCTACATTTAATGTACTTTATTTCATATCATGTTATAAAGCTTTATTATATGACATGTACAAGCATAATACTAATGTGAACAATATGTGTTTGTCATTGCATCCACAACATAATATGGCAGCAAATTCAAAGATGACGATTTTACCAATACTTTTAACCGAATTGATGTTGAAAGCTTGTTATGTTGCTTAGATCTCATGGAACCAAGCGAACTATGTTGTAAGGTGTTATGATACTCTTGTATGTTTTTAACAAGATTTGTTTATGAAGGGGAAGTCATTTCTAGTGACATTTGATATAGCTGGAAATGGCCATACTCCCTTTTTGTTACCGGTTGATCTGATTACATAGTTTTAACATATACCTATATCAGTTACCTTTTATTGATGTGTAGAGGAGACGTATTGTAATTTGCATTGAGTACTCTATTTGTGTCAAGTGCCGCTCTAGACCGATCGCACCAAGTTGTTTTCTAGAAGTAGTCAACGGCATTGTAATTTCATTCATATTGAGTCTAGCGATAAATCTGTTAACATATTAACACTCTCCGCACCACATGAGTAAAGTCTTAGACATGATCAATGGACGTGTATAGCATTATGTATGTCTTTGGAGAGGAAAAGTCATCATAAAAAAAAAATATATATATTTATAGAAATACAGCCTGTGATAAGTTGCATATATTATATAGTTTTCAAGAACTCAAATAAAAACCAAGTATAACTACATTTGTGTTGTGAATTTACTTAATTAATTATTGGTTAAAAAAGAACACAAGCTTGTAAATTCTTATCTTCAATCTTTTTATTTTCTATATAGGATTATACTGGTCACATTTGTCTTCTGTATACACAATTAACATGATATTGTCAACTATAAAAGAACACCACACCAACAGTCATATTTTTGCTATTTATTTTGCGATATTTTGTTGACCTGGCTAGTTCCACTAGCTCTTCATGGGTGGCACAACGAGATCTTCTTTGGGAAACATCCGTTTCAATGGGCTACATAGATATCTTTTGATCTTCCACAAAAATAGTACATTGTGTAAAATAAGTACCTGGTACTTTTGGCAAGATACTAGGTCTGATGAGATGGTAATACATATGGACAAAGCCAACTATAAGCGGAAGTGAATTACAGCAGAATCATATTAATTTATTTTATTTTGTGAATTACTATGGTACTAGACAAAATAAGAAGGCAGTGCAGTTACAGGAGGTGTCGTCTCATGGCGACAACATATGTATGTACACCGACATTGTCAGGGGAAGCCACAAGCAGAGCGGATCGCAACATTTTGTGCAGTCCATTGCCTTTAATCGCAACCCAGGCCATAATGTCCAATTTCCCTGTCGGGAAGCGTGAGGATAGTCCTAAAGTAACACCTCATTAAAATTTGCCTATTTAATAAAAGGGTATTTTTGGCAAACATAATCTTGAATGGTGAAATTTAATTTTGTGCTAGATCTCACATTTGTGGCTATTGAACACACCTTATGACTACGTAGGCTGTACACAACTCTAGTCCAAAGAGTCAAGCGCGGCCTGAGCAGGTTATGGCTGACCGTATAGTCTGTTCTTATTTCAGCAGTAGGTACAAAAATAGGGACATTTCACAGAGTGTAGTACAGTCATACTACAACGCTGCCAGTACAGATATTGTTACGTCAAGAACATTTAAACGGTTGAGCAATCAGTGAACGTAGTCAGTGTTAGCTACCTTGTACGCATCATAAGCTGAATGTAAATGGGACTCCACGTTTAGGCATTAAAGGGAAACAGAAGTTGGTAAATGGTGTAAGAAAATACAACCAGTGGGCTAACATTCACATCTACTGTATTTACAGTGCTCTATGTACAATACCAGAGGTGCCACCTGGTGGGAAAGTGGTAAACTTTCGCCACAGATGACGTCATGGAAGTATAGGGCCAGCGAGGGCGCACCTATAAGAAACACCTAAGCATTTCTTCTCTATTGTTTCATAAATATTAGTAAATGTCTCTTTGTTTTTTCATTTGAAAATATTAGTCTTCATTGGAGATCAATTAAAACATAGTTAGTCAGTAGGCCTTTAATGGACTTGTAAATGTTTAACGGGAAGGTCTATCACTACCATTTGTACAAGCAGATTAGTAGCTGAATTCAAAAGCAATTGAGACGGTGCTTTGGTAAATATAAAAAGTTTATGCTTTTTGATTGCAAGTCCTTATGTTTAATCAGACAGTGGGTCGTCAAAAGGCAGCGTGGCTGTCTAGAACAATGTGACATCTGTACACAAACTCAACCAACCAGGTGTCAAAGTCACACCAAAATCCTTGCACACATTTTGAATGTAGTACCCACGCATACATATATGTATACACTCAGAGACTCAATATGGAAGCTTTCATTTCATTGGCACTTGAAGGTAGATTTTCCTAGTCCCTATAGTGCTGTAAGTTCGTATAAAATGTTAGCTGTGCATTACATTATAAGATTCTGATGTAAATATTCAAATTGCAATAGTAGAGCCCTCACTGCCGAAGCAGTGATTGTGCCGGAGGCCCCGTGTCGACCATGTGTGTACATATCAGGCCTAAAGCACCGCGGTATTCCAAACAGGTATAAAACAAACTCATTTGTAGCAGCAATTAATGTACATGAGAAACCATCTATTCTTTGCTCTTCCCTTCGTTCTAGCCTCACTAAAACCGTACTAACAAAGCTACAAGTGTGGCTGATATTATGTTACGTCAATCTGGACAATCTGCATCAGACTAAAATCTATTACTATTGACTGGATTCACCCTTGCATATCTCTACATCTCACCCAGGTATACCTTGTGCTACTGGTCAGCTAGTTTACAACTACCAGTTGAAGTATAGCGTTGTTCGTGCAATGTACATGGATACAAAGTGGCTTGATGATAATATTAGCAAATATTCTTCTAAAGGTTGATATTTATACATGCTGCCATTTCAATAATTATATTGTCCTTGGCGCACAAAGTCATCAATTGTGATATCAATGGTGATTCGGTAAATGTGTCTAAAACCTTGTATAAACTGTCACACTCAGACATAAAGTTTCATTCTCAGACCTCCTTTCAAGGTACAACGTATAGAAATGGAGAAAGAATGAGGGGAGGGGGGTGTTAAGTATCTGCCAGCATATAAACAATCAAATAATTAATCAAATAAATCAACATTTAATGTGGGTGAGAATATTACAATTTGAAGAAAATAAGACATAAGCTACTAAAAATGAATTACTTAATTCTTATCATTGAAATAATATACAGAAAGGAATGCAGTCTTTTTGGTACTAACAAGTAACAGTGAAAACCTAACATAAATGCTACTCTGAAACGATATGTACTAGAGACAACACATATACAAAATAGAATTGGAAGTTCTACATATACAGGTGAAAACCATTAACTAATGTGTGCTAGAGGGATTTTAATAAGGTAGACTTTTCAACACCAGTCACACTATGAGATGACTCAACAAAGAGGGGCAAGACAACCAGAACATGACAACGTCTGTAACAAAGATTAAGAAGAAGTAAGGGGACAAAGTTGGAATCAAGATGGACCTATAGCGATGGAGTTGTATGTATTATTATGCCTTTGCCAACTTTGTAACATATTGAAGCGACGATATATTTTGAAATAAAACACATGTTTATGCTATGGGGTTTTTCATCAAACACACAAGGCCGGCATCGCTACATCTATTTACAGAGGAAGTTGTGTGTATACGTAGTATCGTATGTATGTAATTATGCTTGGTAGGCAATGCAGGGAGGTGGTACACTACCATTTGTACACTATGCCGCCAAGTATATTGTATTGGCTTGGTAAATAAATACCACCATTTAACCTGAAATTTTGTCTATAAATAGGTTGAGACGAGTTACAGAAACAGCTGTTAGATTCTTCTGCCAGACATGTCAGTATATTGTTGTAATAAATCCCTGGGAGTATCATAACTACAAAGCATTTGGTTTGCCTGGCTATTGTCCTTGTACGGGGTTACTAGTATATCATTTGCCTTCATGAAATTCCTGTACAATCAATTCAATTTCTTCCAAGGAATTGGTGAATAATTACTATACAAAGTAAAAACCCTGATAAATGGGTACAATGTCAATATTTCTTCTTCTTCCTATTGCAAGTCCTAGTTCGCTCTTCCCAGTCACAAGTGTTCGCTATAGTATCCTGTTCCCGATCGTTGCCGTCATGTTAAGTTTTCGTTGCCCATAATCTGTAATAGTTTGTTGGGGTATCTGTCTGTGTGTCAGTTTGTATTTTCGACCTGTTTCTATGGTTACCGCTGTGCGTGGTAACCATGGCGACCTGGTGCTCATCACGTGACTACAACGAGCCAATCGCGAGGCGACTTGTCTCTATCATACCAAGTCTTCAAGTGCAGCAGATGACCATGACGACGGAGGGCGTGACGTCCTAACTACGTCACACTGGTGGTGACGTCCTAACTACGTCACACTGGTGGCGACGTCGACTACCGGCGACTGAGGAAGAAGGCTGTAATGATGGATACGGCAGCGACACCGAAGATGAGGCCGATAGTCTCCCAGCCCACTGTCTCTGGGATATAGTTCAGCACAGCTCTCTGTTAAAATACACAAAACAAAGGGCTCATTAGCACATGTTAGGTGTTGGAGTATGTTTATGTGTGATCTTTGGAGTATAGAATGCCTTGAATTATGATTTGGATACTGGGACATCTGGTCATAGATTGTGAATTAAAAGATAATCGGCTTACACGCCGAGGAAAGGAAAATTGTTAAACAAGACAATTACACAATTAATGTCAAATACATTCAGTTACTGTCAAAATGGTGATGAATAAAACAAACTATTTTAAAGCAGCTTCAAAAAAAATGCGACTCGTGAATCATTCTTTCCTGGTGGAAACATCCCAGGGAACGTGTTACATCCGAGGGGTCAATCCCCACTCATGAATAAAACGGACTTTTTGATTAGTCCACACCCCGAAAATGCAATTTATGCGATGTTGTGTCAACTATGCGGGCACGGTTTAATTCTTGCATGGGACCCCTCCTAAGTGGCAATATTGTTGTCTGGCCGTGTGGCCCTGTCACCAGTCGAACATGTCTGCCATATTTACGACCATTTCAAGTCGGAATGGCCCCATGAGCTTGACCTTCGAGTCAAGTCAATTTCTACTATCTGTACGATTAAATCTGACCACGCGACCATACGGGTCCCACCAGCTGGGCCCCCGTGTTTTCCTTGCGGTCAGCCCCGTAGCGGCAGGGCGCCTCCTGGTGAGCGTATAAAGAACCAGTGGATGACAGGAATGGGGCGGTGCCCGGGCGCCACATTGTGATAAGTTAATTAGCGAGAGTCATAAAGCTATCGTTGTTGACACATAATGGGACAGGTAGCCCAGAGGACAGGTGGATTTATTCACAAGTCCCTGCCGTTTGTGGTCAGTCAGAGACGGACACAATATGGCCAGCGCCCGGCCAACTGTGGTCCCAACTGGTCACTGCCCGTTCTCTATGGGCCATTTCGTGCACTGCGAAATGACCCCTTCCGTCAATCAAGATTTAGCACCGCCCGATGATGTCCAATTCATCTAGGACCTCATTCGGTGATTAGCAAACTTCATCGGCCATGGCTGTTCAGATAGAATAACATATTCTCAGGAATAAATCACTTCTCCGTTCTCTGCTCAGTGTGAGACGCTGCGTCACGTCACGACGTCACGACGTCACACACCCCGCGGCCACCTAGCGGGACTCCCATACAGCACACTGCCCGCACCCCCTTCTGGTGGCAAACAGAACTACGTCGTCAGCAGACGACATCAAAGCACCCTTACCCTCAAAGTCGGCGCACAACAGACACGCGTTTCTCACCAGTCACGTGATCATCAAAGCTCTACCAGACGACATTTTATCATTAAACGGGATACGGTAACAATGTGCGTCAAGGGGGAATTCCATCACAAACCGGGGGAAGTGCACACCTCTGATTGTCTCCCCAATCCAGATGATGCCCCTTATGTCGATCAGCAGTAGTGATTCATATTTTTAGTGTCGCCCGGTTTATGTCTACTTTATGCCTGCTTAGTCTGAGTGTGTGAGATATTGATTGGGACCCGGGGACCAGTAGGCCCTTATCTGTCTTTGGATAGGGAAATAACCGCCCACTTTTTGCTGATCTGCTGAGCAAAGAATAGCGTTGTCGAAACAACCCTGTAAAATCCAGCATAATGTACCCATGATCGCCTTCTCCAATGTCACCTCACATAAAGGGGAGCACCAAATGTTAAATGAATGAAGAAGAACTTACCCATCCGCCCTGCTCTGCTATCCATTTGGCTATCTTTTCGGCGACTATAAAGCGGCAGACGAAGCCGACAATTTTATGGAAGAACCCCTTGATGCCCCGTTGTACGGTGGTGACGGCCATACGGTAACCGAAACACAGCAGCGTGATGATCCGCCCCCAGTTGATGTTGCCGTCCCGAAACAACCTGCGTTGGAGGAGACAAACAGAAAGTGTCAGGTTTTGTCTTCATATCGATCGTTCTTAGTTTTCTAGAATCACCAGTAAGTTGAATAACCTGTATTTCCATTTTATAATAAGCCAACACGTTTTGTTTTTACAGCTGTATAATTAAATGTGAAACAACACGGCAAATCAGTGTTATTTACACTAACAGTGTTATTTACACTAACAATGACCGCTTTCTTTGTTTTATAATGACACAAATATCCATGAGGATCTTACATGTTACTACAGCTGTAGAATATACTAGCCAAAGCGACTTACCTTCGGACGATGCCGGCGAAGGCCTCGTAGGCGGTGTCGGGGGTGATGGCGAGCATGCTGATCATCTGGGAGAACTGCGGCTGGTACCGGTCGTTGATGTCGTCCCCGATCATAGCCAGCTGCCGACCGACCTGCCACGTGGGCCTGCAAGATACAAACACAGCCACGTGTTATTATATATACTATATATGTTTTGGCATACTGACCCAATGTAGTTATGTATACATTAGATTGCAAAATTAAGTGTATGTAATTGTATGCAATAATTTCGGAATTCCAGAGATGAAACACATCGACTTTGTGATATACACCAGGGAGAGACGTCATGTTTAAATTACCATTGTCCTCAACTACAACCGCAAGTGTACTGCAACAGCGTTATAATATCAAATGTATATAAAACCATTCGGCTCTTTAAGTAGTTCCTGCAACTATTCAATAACAGTCAATATATGTGATAATGTGATAAGAATCTATACATGGACATGTAAATTAACTGTTATCACTTTTATCATGATATCAAATACGAATGAGACTAAATTCTCTCTCATTGTACTTGTATTGAGAACCCTGCCATGTAGGCTGTGATTTACACAAGAAACCATCCATGAAGACTTTTAATTCAAGTTATCTGTGACAGAAATTAACCTCTAGTTACATCAAAGCCAAGATATCAGCACTGAACCCACAGATAAGATATCACCTGACAAAATCTCCCATTGTCTTGCTCCCCTTTTCATGTTCAAGACCCGGGGTTCAAGATCACCTCTGCCTCACCCCTTCCCCTTATACTGCCCCAGGACCCAACAGACCAAGTCCCCCATTTATCTATTGTGTGGCCATTTAAATGGTGATGATATCAAGGCTGGTGGAGTGAATGCTGTGTGTTGTGCCTCAGGGGGTGGGTCTCTATCATTAGTATCAGAGGTAGGAGTTAAAAGGCAGCCATGTGTTGTTAGCATAGGCTGACTGAGGTGGTTACACAATGTCCTATACTAACACTGTCAGTGGGTAGGGTTCTCACACAGACTGCTGACCACGCCCCACTGGAGATGACCATCTCCCCGTGACCCTCCTCCTGCCCCTGTGTCCTACACACCTTTACCTGTGCTCCAGACCGTAACAGGGTTACTGCATCCCCCGTCCCTACGTGGTAACACCACCTGAGGCTAGTCTCAGCACATCAAAGTAATACCGTCACGTATTGCATGCCGAGGTGCCGCCAATGGAGCTGTCAGTGGTTCTGCTACTCACAACACATGCAGTGGCTGTCCAAATGGGCACAATAGTTCTGGTACAGATTCAGTCACTCACAACAATGACATGGGGAAACCCGAGATGTTGTAACCCGACCCATAAGTATCACGCATGATCAAATGTGGATGTGATTCTATGGAGTTGTGTTCAGATGTATATATGTGCATATACCTCGTTGCCAAAAGCCCACCATTCCAGGTTCCGGATCTCAATGGATTCTGAGCCTAACCTACTTTCCTGTGAGTGATCAATATTTGAAACGCTTTTATGGCAGCACACAATAGTTGCCACCTCCAGGGTTTGATCGTGTTTCACCCCTAGTTGCCCCTCCTGCCTGTATACCCTATCACATAGGTAGCAGCAGCTATTAGCGGTACCCATTAACCCACCTACAATGGCCAGGCATTCCATTCAGTGCCAGCCTCGCCCACCTGCCACACACCTTTGATGCCTCCCTCATCAAAACGTCCGCCGCGACAATGCCGCCCCTAGCGGAGGCTGCCCTCACCCCTTGTGGATCGCCAGGGATCAGTGGAGGCGCGGCCTGATTGTTTTATTGTGGCTGAGTCAGCAGACGACAATCGGCCTCCAAGCAGACGACAATTCACTGAATTGGCGCGGCACGAATCACAGACGCCGAGCCCGCCAAAAGTGGGCGCGGGCGTCACCTGAGCGTGGCGAAAAGCGGGCAGGCGTATAAGGGGGCCCCACGGGAGGGAATTTATGGTTGGATGGAGAAAGTTTCAGGTGTTTTGGACGTTTAGTTAAAATAATCTAAAGTAGCGGTAAATCTTCCTATTGCCTTCCTATGACTTCACCACTCGTCTCCCCAAGTGAAGCGTGAAAACCTTTGATTATTTAACCGTAGTCTAAAATGTCTCCCCTGCCGCGTGCCTCTGTTCTATGACTTCCACGAGATAAACGTTCTGCTCGACTTATTAAATCACCTTTGCGGAAAAAGAAGAACACTTTATTGCCTGTTGCATCTTCCTGACGCATTTCCGTAATGTGTTAAGTTTTCAAAGAATCTCTTCCCAGACCCCTGGATTTGAGGAAAATTATTGGTTTCAACCAAAAGATGAGTCAACCACCTGGAGCAAGACCTTTCTTCACGGCTCCAAACATGACGTCACACCCATAAACTTGGGTTTAAGTTCCTCATTAAAATGTCCTCATTTCCTCTTAAATTCATTACAACTTTTCCTCCCAGTGTTAGAACACGTGAGACGGCCATATGCCGAGGATGGCAACTTGTCTGAGGTGTCATATTTCACACAGAATGTGTCCTTTTTTACAAACGCCGGGCCTGAGCTCTGCAGGTTTTACGGGCCATCATGGTGGGGTTTATTTCTGTTGTGAATAAAGGGAAGGTGGTCGGAACGGCCAAGGTGCGTGATGGTGGGACTGGGTGGGGAGGCAGACGTACCCCCTGCCCCCATGTACTTCCAGGCTCCAGGCCCTCCTATCCGGACCACTTTATGGACCGGGCACGTTTTAACCTTAATTAGACGGGTGTCCATGATGGCGGTAATGATGAGGCAATGAGGCCATCTCACCCACAGGACAAGTGTGCGATTACACCGGGAATACTATAAAAGATGAAAGACGATTCACAATTTGAATGTCTTCCTTTATGGTTTTTGCCTAGTCAGGAAACATGCAATTATAGCCCCCCCCCCCCCCCCCACAACCTTCTCCTCTCACATTATTGCCCTACTTCTCGGACAAATTATCCGAAACTTGCTAGTTTTCACGGCCGATTCGCATTTCATGGGCGGAAATTACCAGGTCTCCTTTGCCTAATGGCTCTCGACTAATTATGTAATAGGTTACTTTTTTGTTGTTGTAAATGGCAGTGAGTAATTATCTCTCCCCCATTAGAACCCGTACCAGTGACACCTGATGGTAATTGAATACTACTTTCTCACACCCGCTACTTTGTATCATTCAACTTTGTATCATTCACTTTCACACCTCCCTCTCTTGATCCACCACCACACTACAGCCGAAAGTCGTCTGCCTCCAGTTGTCGTCTGCCGCCAACAGGTGGCGCGTTAGTCGGATCGATAACTCTACCCATAATTCCCTTGGCACAGACTGTGGTCAGTTCCGGCCACATTCAGACACAGAACAATGGCGCCCTTTATTGTGTCGGACGATAGCTCCAATCATTTCATATATGGAGCGCTACATTATAGATTTTCTAACTCGATCTCTTCTTTGATGTGTACTCGATTGCTTTGATGTGTATTGAATTAACACGTCTTTGATATGGTTATTACACAAGACAAGTAAGACACATCATAAATAGGATATTGCGGTGTGATTGTGATTGTTAGTACAAATGTAGCATATATGGTGACAGGTGGTATACATTGTAGTCTACGTGTTTCAGTTTATTTGCAAATAATATTTAGTAAATAGATGGGTCTAAGTCACCACCAGTGGCCTGCAAGTAGCACATTGCATGTGTCCAGTCGTCGGTTTATATAAATAAATATAATCATGTAGAATACTGAAGAAATTCCCTGTTTTAGTACGTAGTATATAGTAATTGATGGTCTGTAAGTAGTATATGGTAAGTCGTGATTTGTAAGTAGTATAGTGAACTTGACCGTTGTTTGTATTGTAAGTAGTATATGGTAATTGGTGGTCTGTTAGTAGTATATAGTAGTCGTGATTTGTAAGTAGTATAGTGGACTTGGCCGTTGTTTGTCTTGTAAGTAGTATGGTAATTGGTGGTCTGTAAGTAGTATATAGTAGTCGTGATTTGTAAGTAGTATAGTGGACTTGGCCGTTGTTTGTCTTTTAAGTAGTAATTGGTGGTCTGTAAGTAGTATATGGTCAGTCGTGATGTAAAATTAGTATAGTGGACTTGACCGTTATTTGGATTGTAAGTAGTATATGGTAACATGGCACCACTGTATTTCTTTTCAAGTGTCACGGTAGTACATTTACAACTGGTGCAATGTAAGTATATATGGCAAATGATGCGTTGTAATGTTAGACATTTATGGCAGCATAACAAACGCTGAATTGAACCTTTAACAATTGTCATACCACCACAAGGGACACCCTGGTCGTCTCGGGACCTCTGTCAATCTGTCCACCTGGTCCTGTCAGAAGAAGGACGCTACTGAAAGCAGCGGGGGTCAACTTAAACACAACTCTCTGAGCCCTTCAGACAGCCCCGAGGGAGAAGGGGCATGCCACCCCCTCTCCTCTCCCTCCATAGTATCACCATACTACACCCTCCACCAGCCCCCAGTCCCCATATCTCATCCATTTGTCAGCCAGAGATAAGTAGTACCAACTAGGTAAGCTGTCTGTGTCTATAAACACCCTATCTATTAGCTGTCCCCCTCCTACACTCAATGCCCTCATTGATTTATCGGCCCCAACCTCATCCAGAGTCATTAAGAAATCTTTTCCGCCAGACGCTGCAATGTCCACACTAGGAAAGTGAAAAGGAGATTAAAAGCCCCGCCCTCTTTGTGTGTTAAACCCCGCCCCTTTATGAAGGACCCCCCGCGACGCCGGCCAGGTAGGCCCCTAATCCAGGATGATCCCCCTGGGTAAAGCACGCATGCGCGGGTTCAGATAATGGCCGACATATTTGGATATCTTTGATGGGGTATGCTGGGTATCTGCTTGTTGATGTCCGACATCAATCAGGTCCGACATCAATCAGGACATCAGTCACGCCTCATCAGCTGCCAATCTATCAGCAAACAAGCCCCTGCCCCTGTAGGCCTATCTACCGCAAATACGTGATAGCTCTCCTCTGTGCGCGGACAAACATTCCAAGCATCTTAGCATACCGGGTAATGTTAATCTATAAACTTAGGGTTGGGGTTAGGATAAGGGTTAGGGTATAGGCATAGGTTTAGGATGTTTTAAGATTGTAGGTTTTTTAGATTTTTTAAAAAAAGATTATGGTTAGAACGTTTGCCCACGCACGCAGGGGAGCTAGACCCGACGAGCCGCCTATCTACCCGTGTCCAGTCCACTTCTATTAGCCCCTTCTCCCATTTTCTCATCGTTCTCTTATCGGCTAATCAAGTCACCAGCAACAGTCCGATAACAAATAGAAGTGAGTGGTGTTTTGTGAGCGAGCCAAACTAAATAGTAGCATCACACGGGACGGCGAAAAGAACACGTTGATTGGACTGTCAATGGCCACTGGCACTATAGACAAATACATGTGCCTCTTTTTGTACTGATATCAATTATTCACGCTTCAGTTTTGTACTGTTTCCGATTGGTTTCCACGGGAATGACCCCTTCACAGAGGGCATGGCTAAAATGGTCAGCAGAATGTGTCAAATCAAGGCCAGTGTTCACCTGACTGCCTGGTCACTGTGATGAGGCCATGGGCTGTGTATTTGACATCTGTGGCGGCAAAACCACACTGACCAGTCCACCAGCTGTGAGCTGTGCTTGAGTGATCCAAAAAGACCCTAGTTTTGTGCCTCCAGTGTGTCTCTCACTTTAATCACATCAGTGGCTGCTGATCAAGGCCCCTCATTAGGGTGTTGTGTTACCTCTGATAGTTGGGTTAGGGCGTGGGAGAAAGCTAATTACTTTCCACACCTAAAAAAAGTGTGCTTCCCTTACTTTTCTTATTTCATTTTTTTTTTTTGGGGGGGGGGGTAGGTATAGGGTGGCGAGATTTATTTAAAGCATTTGCACTAAAGTTCTAAAGGGGGATACATCGGAATAATGAAATCATTTCCTCTTTTTCGTCATTGTCAAACACAAGTATGAAGGTACAATTGTATATCGGGTGTTCTCTTTAATTCCATCTTAGGTCAACAGAACCCATTGAGAAGTCCAGGAGATAACTAGTGCAAACCCCCATGTGTAAATGCATACGAGAAACATCAACTTGATATTCCAAATTGGAATCGCATGTATTCATCGGCACAAATGATATATTTAATAACCAGAAAATACCCATACGCTCTTGACCGATGGAAGTGTCAGACTACATGTGTAAGTCTATCCTGATGCATTGTACACCCAGCACATACAGGGTTTAATAGGTGTCAGAGGGCGGAAATCAATAAAACCAATTGAGTGGTTGTGGAATGGGTTAAGTAGCAAATCAAGGTGACAGTGATTGCAGCCGTCAGTCTAGGCACTGCCCGCCCGAGTAGGTATAGTTCTATAAAGGCTAACCCCAGCACACCTTGAGATGTCATACCTATGCCCCACCCACCTGCAATTAGTCTCACCTGGGTGTTTAGGGCGCCCCTGGTCCCATCTGCTCCAGGCACACGAAGGGCGCCTCCGCAAGCTGTATTTGTTGTGCAGCGACACCTTCTCTTCAAATAATCGCTTTGCAGTACCTCAAATTGATCGTTGCCGTCAGGCGTATTGACAACGGTGGCGACAGTTGCGGGTCTGACAACAAAAACCCGCCCCACTGAGGTGTCAGAATGGCCATTGTTCCTACCGGCATTGTTAACTGTGTGTCCAATCGTGTTATTTGGACACCACTGGATAAGCTTTTTACAACTAGGCTTTTCACATCCTCCTCACCCCATGGTGTTAAGTTGATACATTTTACAAGCTATCAGTGGATCTCTTTGATGCTGATAATTTTGTGGGGAGGCGGGGGCGGTTACATTCCTGAACGATTTAAGATTAATTTCTCCTATTCTCAAGATAATGAAATGATCAAGGATAATGCAGTAACAAGTCAAGTAGGGTTAATATTTCAAATCAGCTGCCACACCCTAAAAAAGTGTGTTACGTCTACATAATTTTTTTACGGCCACTTTTAACAATTATTTTGTAACACACTAAAAACGTGTGGTGTATTGATATCAAAAGTGTGTGGACAAAAAGTGTGTAACTCTTTAAATGCATGTCCTTACAACACACATTTTTTAGACAGTAAGATGTATTGGTCTAAACCTAACATGCTTGAGCTATGCTAGGATAAATTCTTATTCCTGTCACATTTGAACTTAATATTGAAAAAAGAGAATATAATATGTATTGAGCACTCTGCGTGACGTATGTGACTCTATACCGTGTCCAGCCCCGTCCCATGACGGTAGGGGGTCCACACCACTGCCACCCAGTCCCGCCCCGCGCAGCTGCCCGCCGCGCATCGCATTGTTCGCCCGCCGCGCACCTGGAAGTGCAGCTCTTTGATGAAGGAGGCGGAGAAACGTGAGACGCTTGTGGCCGGCCGGCGTGTGGGTGCCGAGCTCTACTCACGTCCACTCCCGTCCAGTGTTGACCACTCAGCCGGACAAGGTGTGGACATACAATCTCAGGCCTGACCACGCCCTCCCCTCACCACTGACCGCTCCACTGACCACCCAAGCACCTTGAGGGCAGTGGTGTGAGTCCTAACACGGGTCCTGCTGCAGCCATTCACAATGGGGCCTGGACGATAGGGTTTCACAGGGACAGTCAGGGCTACCATAGCTACACCCTCACATCTGAGGACCAACGCCTGGAGCGGGTGATACTAGAGACTGCCAGGTTGGGATGGCTAATGAAGACGTGAAATCAGTCTTATTAGTAGGGTCGGCGGATCACAGGCGGCGCTGCAGGCTGTAGCTTGGAAATCCCGCAATAGAAACCCGTTTCGCGACCAATGAGATTTCAATGGGAGACCCATCGTAGAGCCCTGCGGCACTCCCGGACACATAAAGCACCACCACGACCGCCAGTTAACAATGGGGAAGAAGGGTATAAAGCCAGTTTTACTTCAATGAGAGCAAATATACAGTTTGCTTATCTCAACAACATCATCCCAGACTTCCTGTGCATATCCTACCTGTCATTTATCATTCTATGGTCAGTAAAACTAATTGAGTTGTCCCCAGGTGATTATGGTGTGTAACGGCATGCCTCCCGCCTGTCCACCACCCTGCTCTGATACCCCGGGTTAGCAGGTAATACCTGGGCATTAACCTTTCACCTGAATATTTTATCCCCTACCTGAGATGAGTGAGGTGAGTGCCACCTGGAATGCCTGGGTCATCAGGGTCAAGGGGTTAATATTTAATCTCAACTCTGGGTGGTCAATAGAGTCCTCACTTTGCCCCCTCATGGGATGTCAGGAGGTGATGCTGCGATGATGGTATGTGAGTTCACAATGAGGGGTTCCCCAAATCAAATACTGCTTGGATTTATCTTGTTAATACATGATTTATTAAACTGTGAATTGTGTGTAACAGTATACTGGAGTACAAGGTTATATTATGGTAACATTTCCCGTCGTATTGTGTGCCTAACAATAGCAATTCTTATGTCGGATGGAAGCAGAAAATTGGCATTCTAAATTCAAATGCAGTGGTTTCTTTTTCGCAGAGATAAAAATCTCAGTGTCAGGACCTTTTGCTGTGGGTTGATTTCTAACCGCGTTTTTCGGTGACATGATGAATTATACTCGCCTTGGCGACGGCCATTACTCAAACCGACAAGTGCAATTTCATTTTGGCAATAAAAAAGAAAGCTTTGCGGGAGGAGAAACCTTTCCAAAAAAGATGCATTTTAATTCAGGCAATGAACCTCCAAAAAAATTCGTTACAATTCCCCCACCCCAAACCAAAAAGGTGTAATCAGTCCGGGCCACCCAAAAGACTCCGCCCGAGGTGGGATTGTTGGTGTTTGGGGTGGGAGAGCGGGAAGGAGCCGTCCATGGCTGCTTGGCTCAGCTCCCATGAATGTCTAATGCTCATTAAACAAAGCAAGGGTAGACAAAGACAGGAGGTGGGGATGGGACCTGAGATCCCCACCTTAATACCACCAGGAGGAAGGGTCTTAAGGCACTTTCTTCTTGCCTAAGCCGTTTATCGACGCCCTGCATGTGTTATTAATCCAGCCACCCGGGTGCCACACACATACAGAGACTCATCCAGTCCCAATCTGTGAGGCTTAGACCTGGGTCTGCATGATGGGGGTGCGAGCTGCTCTGTGACTCTGTCAGCTTCTGAGTCACTCATGCAGAGGCTGACACACTCAGGCACACTTCATTCTCCTGAGTGGCTGAATCAGTTGGGTTGAGCTACTTATCAAATGTCCTATAGTTGTCCTCATGAGAAATCTCATACAGTGTACACATGCGGATTGCCCTTATCATGATTACTTTGTGGTGCTCAGGTGGGCGTCCAAATCAGGGACTATGCAAGATACAATGTCATGCAAACGTGCATGAGGAGGCCTTTAACATTTACCAAAGACAATTAAGTATACTTAGGCTCCTAGAAATATCTGTCAATGGGTCAAAAGTCATAAAGACATCGTTTTCGTCCCTTGGTGAGATCATACTATCGAACACAATCCAGGCACATAGGAGCTGCTCCACCTGTTCATTGAGTCACTCACAACAAGCATGGACATCAATTTCCTCCCTGACCTGACCTGTATGACCTGGGGCATGGTCCCTAGTTAAGTGAGAAGATTACCTAAAATGTACTCCTCTTACCAGACGGATGAGCCGACCTCACAATGTCAGAGGTGAACACATCCTGTACTGAGCCAATCAACTTCTAATATGTACCCAGGCGGCACTGATAGGTTCAGAGAAGGTTAATTTACGTGGGGCACAGTCACCTATGGTTTAGCCAACCTTCATTTCCTTGTGACTATACATAGTGCCAATGTGAACTCCCTGGAACAAAGCATGTCTGACCTCTTTTCTCCTACTTCTGCTCCCACCCACAGTGATGACTTTCTTCGCATGAAAGGATGAAGGTCAACATGAATGACAGGTATAGAGGTGGAGGAGTAGGGTGTGTTGTGGAGACAAGGAGGTTGTCTGTCTCTCACCTCTCCTGTGTCTGGAGTGCATGCTGACGAGTGAAGACACCCCCCCTCCCCTGTCATAGCCCTTCTCCTCCCCTTTCTGCCATCTGTACTCAGGTGGCCAGGTGATCCCAGGCCACCCCCCGTCCACCACCCACCCACCTTCATCTGTTACGGTGGTAATTTTACCCTAATCCCAGCGTCCACCGACGATCAATACAGACCGAGGATCCCCCACCTTCCTCCCCAGCCCTCACGTCTGCCTCCTCCACCCTCCCCCACCTTATTCCCACCCTGCACAGTGCGTGTGATTGTGTCCACGCGCTGCTTAATGCCAACGTCAACTCTCTAGGGATGGACGTGAGGGGCGAAAGGACCGACCGCTCGCGACCCGATAATCGAGCCCTAATTGTGGACGTCAAGGGAAGGCCTAATCATGTTCAAGTCATCCTCTCTCGGCTCAGCAATTAGAGCAATTATATCTCCGGCCGCCCGGTCGGCGCTAATGCAAATGGCAAATGCTGTCGTCATGGCGCCAAGGCGAATTTCTCTTCAGGCTTCATTGACTACGTGGCCATCTCGTGGGGAGCTCTTCAAAGGACAGCGACTAAATAAAAGACAGACCGAGGCCGGAGACGGAATGGACCCCCGCCCCTCTGCTGTGCAGCCGATGAGTTATTTGCCGCGCTATTATCTCTGTTTTCCCGCGCAGTGAAGCGGAACGATTTGTCGTCTGCCACTCTGCGCGCGCACGTCTCACGCATGCGCCACCGGAAGAAGCCAGCTTATTGTTGTCGGCGGGAAGTGGGCTGGGGCGACGCGCGGCCAGAGGCGGCGAGCAGACGACAATGACAATGATTCAAGCCGAGGTAATCATCACCTCAATTACCGGTAACCTCCATCACATGCTCCCATGATCCCAGAGTCCATGCACAAAAAACATGTACCTTGACGGGGAGGTAGACAGGGTGCAGGCTGGTAGCAGGCGGTGCTTGGTGCGGTTTGATGTCAGACCCAGCACAGCAACATTTGTTGCCTCCCGCCTTTATTAGTCATATCAATTTGGGTAATCAAACTGAGTTCATTAACTCATTTGATTGTGGGTCTTTTGATTGCACTTGTTGGTGAAGCCACTTCCACAGTGATGAGAGGGCAGAGAGCAAGAGAGCCGGATCACCATTGTGTTTATCCTTTGGCATCGATACCTTTACAGTACACCACTAATCCTGAATGTCAACACAATATCTATCAGATTACAACTCCTATCTTACACCACTAATCCTGAATGTCAACACAATATCTATCAGATTACAACTCCTATGTGTAAACAGAACTGGTCCATTGTATTTGACTTTTAATTTCATAACAACAGTTCTTCAGTTTCAAGTTTGCAGTGGCGGATCCAGGATTAGCTAGGATTTTGAATACGGGGTTGGGACCCAATGATCGCAGAGCCCCGAGCGCCCTCTCTAAATTCGACGCTGATAATTGCTATGTGCTATTGTGCCATAATAATAATGATTATACATGTATGAAGGATGTCCGTTCTTTTAAAATCAATGTCTCCATATAAGTCAATAGAATAGTCCTAACTTCTATATAAGGTATATCTTTTACAAACTATATGTACATGCAGATATTCTTTGACTAACAGATGATTTGTGCAGTATATGCATTTATTATTCACGACTATAATAAATGATGTTGCATGGCACAAGCTAACTGTAACATATGGTCATCCTTCGTCTGTAAACAAACAGTGCCATGTTGCACAGGCATTCTCCATTCAATTAGTTCCCATTGGAATACGGCTAGTTAAACACCCATGTGCTTTGTTCTGCTATCAGTCTCTAATCTCCATACGTGCATGAGGATACAGCAGGCAGATAACACACATTACCTTAACACTATCACATATCATATCACCCCCCCCCCCCTCCCACCTGTACCAACCTCACCCACTAACTTCCTGCCCCCCCCCCCCCCCCCCCCACACACACACCGACCTCAGACTGCTGACATCAGCTTCCATTACTCATCCCACAAAGTAGTAGACGACTGAATCCTAAATGAACCTTGACAACAGCACCGCCCATTCACAATCAACAATCAGGAAACCAAGTCTGAAAGACCCATTCCTAAATGGTGCTTTTGTGTGGCTATTACAGCGTTAAAGTTGCCCATTTAGGAACCGACAGTCATGACCATGGGGGTCGGGAGTGTGGAAATTGCCTGTGTGATTCTTTCTGTATGTGTAGTGACAATGGGTCCCAGCCTCGTACAGCCTCCGACCGTCAGCCGCCAAAGGTGTCCACCTGAGGAGGGAGCGTGAAGTGGTGGTCATTGTGTGGTCTGCAGGTGATCTAATAGTGCCACCCACCCCCTCCTCACCCAAACACTCACCTCTAACCCTTTAACTAAACCTCTAACTCTTTAACTTAAGGGTCACAAAGTGCTTTAATGGATGCATCACGCCGACCCTTCGGAAGTGTATCGCCCCAGTAAAATAGAATCAGCAGGATGCTAGAATGCAGCACTGGAGAGTCACGCTGTCACCAGGCTGCATTCATGCATCATGACGATAAAGGACATACAGGATTAAAGCACTCTGCGGCCCTTAAAGGCCTAACCCACACGGGTAGCGCTACACCGGCACGGCTACTTATTGGGGTTTACACGACGCTTACTTCAAAGGCGTTTAAACCTGTGTACTGTCATAATCGGCCTGGTTCGGGGTTCGGGGTGATAGATGGGTATAATTGATTATTGATTAATACTCAACAAGCCACAAAGGTAGTCGGTCCCACAGCGGCGCGGCCGCAAAGGGCATTGACTAGATCCGCTAAATGGCAAGCTCCCATTTAAAAGGCTATGCGGGCCTGTTGGGGGACAATGTGCTCTAGGGAGGCTATTGGGGTTTGGGGTTGTATAGCCACCTGGTACCCGCACTGCTGAGGGTTATTGATGACAAGTTGTCGTGAGGCATTGAGGGACGCGTAACCATGACAACAGGTTGGTCAGGGTTGTAATAGGAGAGCCCCAACACCCTGCAGAAACAGGTTGAACCCAAACAGAGACCGACAAACCCCAAATCAATCAAAGTGTGGAGGAGTTCATTAATCTTACTTCTAGACAGAACACGCATGGTTCTTGGAATTTGAGCCTGCAATGCCAACAGGACTATATGGAACCACACAATGCTCCCTTTTGGTTAAACCTTCCCCGTTCTAGTGTAGACATGAGATAGTTCATCCATCTTCCTTTTACTGATCTCACAGGAATTCAACATTGTTCAGGTCGTTATTCAACTTTACAGAACCAATACACATGAACAAAACACGTTCTGGTCTGTCCCCTTCCCATGCCACTTGAACGCCTCGATTCTTACAATGTCTACGCTAAGTGTTCTCTAATGTCCTGGCTGCCATTTATTTAACAAGTTTCATAATAAAGTTGTCGCCGATACCTGACCTCTTTGTGCCTGCAGGTGCAAGGTGTAGGTGGGCGGGATCCAAGGGGCGGGCAGGGGGGTTGGCAGGGACCATACACGGGGCGGGACAGGGGTGGGCCGGGGGCCGGGGCAAGACACAGCCGACCCCCCGCCTGGCGGTCATCCATCACCGACCCCTGACGCCCGCAAGGTGGAGGACAGATTAAACCCAGCCTGGTGCACTTAGGGGCCGCCCCGGGGGGTCAGTCCCACCGGGGGTGAGGGGCAGGGGGCGGGGCGGCGAGCTGGCCGCACGCGCCCTCTGCGCGCCCCGGTGAGTCGGGGGCCGAGCGGACGATTGGACAGCAAAGTGAAAGGGCAGCGACAGGTTGACATCATCATTGTTCTGTGTATTCATTCACATATGAGTTAATGTGAGTGCAAAGTGAGTGGAGTTTGACGTCTAACTTCACATAGGTGGTGCATTATTTTAAAAATGTGTTTCATACATATATATCTCAAGCAAAGGGAGTATTGGGTCGAAAAGTGTCATGTCAGCGGGTTGGGCTGGAGCGTGCTCCGATGGTATCTCGTGACCAGGGTATAGCGGTACAGCATCCGGCCGACCCCCGCCCCTCCCACCCATCATTACTTAGCGACGAGTTAACGACGCCTTAACGACAGCCGCACGTCGGCAGTAATTACCCGCCACGCGGCGCCACTGTCCCCGACCCCGCCACTCACATGACAAAACTAATCACTTAAATTTTAAAACACTCAGCAAAAACAAAGGGCGCACCCCGCACCCCCGACCCAGCAGTGCAAAATACCGTGGACGGAGACAATCCATAAAACACCCCCACGAGCATGCATGCATGCCGGCGGGGTATCACTTAAATGCAAGGAGTGGTTTCTTTGGAAACCCATCTTCTTTCTTTGTGGATACCTTTATACTTTTTTTTCTCTTGCTACGTTTGTTACATCTGTGGTGGAGGCTAGTGGCTGCATGTGCGTGCGTGTTTTTGCCGGACCTGGAGCAGCTCCTTGCCGTGTAATGAATCATTGCCTGAGCTGCTCGCTATCAGATCGGGCCCGCCCCAGCCTCTCGCGTGTTTGCGCCCGATTCATTTTCTGGCTTTTTGGTGGTGATTTATTTCCCGGTCTCTTGCGTCACAAACAATAGGCCCGCGTCATCCTCAGGGCTCCGTGCCATGCACCCTTCCTTCCCCCCAACTCCCGCTCCCCCGCGCCGGGCCGCGGCGACCCGCCTCGGTCGCCCTGCCATCGCATCGCCCGACCCCGCCTCCGTGCCGCGCGCTGTTGCTTTTTATTCCCATTACTCGGGTCCGAAAGTGGCAGCCAAACACAACAAAAAGACACCAAAAGGCGGGGCGCAAATCCTATTTGCAGTCGGCAGTGGCCGCCCGCCGGCCGCCCGCCGGCCGCCCGCCGCACCTGGGGCTCGTCACCGAGCGCTAATTAGCTACGTCTTTTTGCCGCGCGGTGATGTAACAGTCCGCCCCGCATCTGCCACGCCGCGACCAGACGCCGCGCGTAAAAAACATCACGCGCGTTGGGCCTCTCGAGACTTGAACTCCAGTGGATCTCCCCTCTCCCTCTCAGCGGCCCTTTCACGCAGCTCAAACCCTCACCCGCCTCCTGTCCACCCCCTTGCCGCCTCTCGTGCCGCAGGGCCAGACGTAGGGGTCAATGGTTGACGTCAGAATGTCGCCCCTTGCCGCGTCGCCCCGCTCGCGCGGCATTAACCTCCACGCGTTGTGCGCGGCGCCTAACGCGCGGCACACTGATTACAATTAGCAAATGGCGGGTCGCCTGGAGGGGGACTTTGTCTCTATGGTTACACAACAGGCAGGGAGGCCTGGGGCTACTGTTGGGGACACAGGAGAGGCGCAGGGCAGCATGGGGGAGCTGTGGCCGGGGGAGACGACATGGAGAGGAACTCTCGCGGAGCCACCTCAGCAAACAAAGACGTCTAATCAACTTCACATCTTTAATCAACACTGATCCCACACAGCCGCCTCATCCACTAACAACTAATGCTACCGTCAGCAAATAATTGCACAATAAGAAAGAAATTAAACCTAAAACAACATTAAATATTAAATTGCTTACCGGTACTCAATTCATGTGAAAATGAAAAGAATCGTAGCCCATCCAGTAAATATTCTAATTTATATTGTTTTCACGTGACTGATACGTGTTCTGTCAAAACGAAAGGGAAGAGTCATGATTGTGAAACGAATGGTTCAATAATTGAAGTCCGATCCCGCAAAAAAGACCACGAAGGTCGCAGGAAAAACAGTCAATGAAAGATTTAAACTGTTTCAAATTAAGGTAATTTATGGGACGGGTGTGATAAAACATTGTCTCCGCCTTTTGTCTGTGGCGGCATCTGGCGGACAGCTTTTTAGTGATCTTTTTTTCCTATATGAACAAAAAGTCCCATGCTTTTTCTTGTTACCTGACAGGTATAAATGGCCCCGTCTCAGTGAGGGTGGTGCGCGGAGGAGTGTGTCCCGGGTAAAACACCACTTTTTGTATACTACTACCACCATGCACTACTACCCCTCGGCGTCAGGCAGTGTGGTATCTGTCCCGGGCCTCCCCGCCCACCTCGCCGGTCAACAGGGCTCCTGAACCCGCCTACAATGTAGGGGTGGGGTGGGGGAGAGGGGCAAGGACTCCTCGTGTACAGACGATGGTCTTTAATGGTGTGGGTGCACCTGGGTAGGATTCAGATAAATCCCACGGTACTTTAAGCATTGACACGCCAATATCGAACAGTACATTGAAGTGTCAACTGCCTATAGAATAGAGATAATCACGCTCGTACTGATTACTTTATCTCATATCCATGTAACAACTTAAATTGTATGATTGATAGAGCTACGTTTCTACGCCTGGAGAATGCCCCCATTTCTATAAACTACTTACAATAAACAGACCTTTCTCTACAGTATGCCTTTCTCTATAAACTACTCACGATATACAAATGTCTATAATCTACTTTACAGAATACATTTACACTTGAACCATGCAGTATATTGCCTCCCTGACTGAACAAACTGGAGGGTAAGGGACTGTACACAAGTAGTCAACATGGTTCATAATCAGATTACCCTCAAGCATTTCACACGGCGGTTCCCTATAGATATGAGTGCTTAAACGGTTCATTAATAGTATAACAGGCAGCGCACCCCTACCCATTCAATACCGCCCCCTCCCACACACACACACACACACACACCAACTGCTTCCATATGCCTTCAGGTGGTTACTCTATAACACTGTCCTTATTTACCCATCAAATGTTGACATTAATTAGCGTCAGCACCAATTCAATAAGCCACCCCTTTAACGATGTAATGGTATTTACTCACCCCCACATCCACCCATCCCATGCTCAACTTAATCCAAACAGCCGTTTTAGGCCTGCGGGGGCCCGGCCTAAACACAACTCAATACCCCTTTTGGGGACGGGATGTGTTGCACGAGGCCATAAAATAAACTTTACCTCTGCTTGTTGATTTTTACGAGATGTGTTTGTGTGGAGTGTGCGGGGTGTGGGTGTGTGGGGCTCGGGGAGGGTGGGGTAAACTTTTCACCCCTGGTGGCTGAATTAAGGATCGCCTCATTAAGTCCTGGTCAGGGCCTGGACGATAAGCAGCCCAGGACGGGGGCTGTTTGGTGGGCATTACGCACACGTTCTGCCCACATCCGACCCACGTCCTACCACTCCACTACTAGTGAACCCACACACCCCTCCACTGACCCACCCCTCCAGTGACACCTCATAACACTTGATATCAAAGTTCACACTTCCCCACCATTTACAAAGGCAATTCTTCGGAACACTTTCTCTTTTTCAGATAATTTAAGGCATCCTAAGCGGGGCTCATTGTGGGTATTATGTATGATTACAATGGTTAGCAGTGCTGGCTTTGGTCAGTAATTATAGGTTTAAGTAATGGTGCTCAGTAGGGAAAGGTGACATTTCATATTTTGAGGATGGTGGAGTTATCAAGTGGTGGTCATGCTAATGCTAGCCATGTGAGGGGTAATGACCAGTCCCAGTAAATTACCCCCATTCTTGTGTCACCTCACGTCACACCAACCACCCCTGCCCGTCAGCCGGCCCGCCGCTGACCACTCGTTACCTATTGTTGCCCCATTATCGCTCAACCATTGTTCCCTATTATCGTCCAGTCCATTGTCGCGTCACCGCGTTTCATAATTGTCGCCGACCTTCAGCAACGTCGCGCTCCCTGCCCGACCCCGACCCGCGGCCCCTTGCGCCCCAACAGTTCGCCCTCATCCACCACTGACCCCTGAGCCGAGGTCCATTGTTCTCAGCCGAACCCTGGAGAAGCTCAAGATGACCCTCAGCTCTATTATCGCCCACTGCCAGCCGCCCGCTCCAGGGTGTTAGGGGAGGGGTGTGGGCAGTCTGTGGGGGTTGAGTGACCTGCGGACGGTCAGTGTCACCTGGAGGGTAGACCTCCTCATGCAGGGTGACGACCTTTAGCTGACACCAATGTTTACAGCATTTATCTGTACACCAAGCTACTAAGCTATACAAGTGCACTGCGCTGCTGCTTAACCCTTCACAAGAACATGCTGCCTGGGGGCATAATGTTCATGTACCGGCGTGGTGATCTCTTGAGTTGATCCAACCACCGACACTGCATTAGTGCATCTTGTCTACTATTGGGGAGACTACCAATCCTGTAGGATCGACAGAGTGCAATGCATTCATGCAGCACTGGCGAGTTACTCGCCTGAGCTGCATTCGTGCACCAAGGCGACAAAAGGACGTACAAAAAATGCTGCTCTTAGAATGGGTCTACTTTTATTGGTTGTGGATACCGGCATTGAATTGATTAAGACGAGTCTACCATCTATCTGTTTTACCATGTAGGTGTGAACGAGTAGAAGAACAGCTACTGATCATACCAATATCTCAAGGACGCAGGTATTTCTTTTTTGTTCCTTCGATCTGCTTGAACTTGTACCTGTTGTATAAATTATTCCAACAAGGACCGCATTATTGCTCATAAGGCAGTCCAGGATCAGCTGATGTTATTAACCCCATCCACATGAACGGTGATTACATTTATTTGCCATGTAAAGAGACCATAAATCTCACATTCGTGGATTTCAGGGATTCCCCCTTTCATGTTGGGACCCATTGTCCCTCGCCCTTCCGTCCAAAACCAACCAACCGTGGCCATTGTAGTATTAATAATCCCCATAAGCAGCCCACCCACGAAAAAAAGCAAAACACATGCAGAACAGACACAAGTAATGTCATCCACATATGTTCTGATTGCATCTCTTGTTAAACTTGATTTTATAACAATAGTCAAATAATAAAGTACAGACTCCCTCAGTGTCTAAGGGCCTGATTAAAGGTCCCGACTATGAGTAGCATACAAAGCTCCCATCAGGGGCCACCATTGATGGATCACTTTCCTATTGGTAGACCTGGGAGAGGCAGACCTCTTCACTTTGTACCACTTTGGCCACGGGAACAAACAATGAATTGGGGCCATATTGGGGTAAAAAGATATGCCAATCAGTAGACAATTAACTGCGTTCTGTCTTGTTTTATAGCGGATCTGATTGCAGCCAACTAAAGCTAATCACCGTGGGGCGGGGACGACAAACTCTGCTAGGGTCTCATTAGGGGGGGGTTTGAGTGGGCCTGACCAGACCTCTGGCAGACAAGTGCGCTCCCCCCCCCCCCCAGATAATTATCCCTACTTACCTACATATTGGCCAATACCTGTCTTTACTAGACTAATCATCGCACTAATCATATTACTATCTGTACATGTAGGTAGCTGAGTAATTTGATCTGGGTCCCGAGCTGTTTCTCTATGGAAGGATTAATTTGGAACATTTCTAAAGTATGTGCGGAGTGAACCACCTCATGTGGGTGGGTGGGGTGTCCTGTGAGGGTGTGAGGGAAAGGGCTAGTGGAGCAGACAGTGATTTGGGGTAAAAGGGGTTAAACAGGAGTTGGTGGTTGATCGGTACACTGGTCACCCTGTCATCAGGGTTAAACGTCCCCCTTCATGTGGTCAGCCTGCATGTAGACCTCCTTGACCCCCCAGCCCCACCCCTGCCACCTTCCCCCACACCCCCTTGACCGCTCACCTGAGGACTACTTAACCCCCACCGTCCGGACCGGGTTGTCATCGTCACATACACCCATATTACTGCCACCTAGCGGCGCGCGTGTCAACCACCACTGTACAATTGTCGTCTGCTCCACAGCGGCGGCCATAATGGCCACACCCTGGCGTGCTTGGGATCACTGAGAACTGCTGACCACTGGTCACTATTGCCCTTCCCTACAGCGCCTCAGGGGATAGTGAAACCCGCGGCTTTTCAGCCATAAACCGCCGGCGGCGGAGGTGGTGTGGACACAGTCGCCCCTAATGGACACCAATAGTGGGGGCGTGGTGTATTTATGTGACACAATGTGATTTTTATGTGACACGGCGAGGTGCATTGTGGGCCAATCACGTGTCATAATCGGCTATAATCACCAGGGGGCGCGCCGAGCACATTGTTACATGCTGTGACCATGTCACGTGTGTCCGGCCATTGGTCAGTGCGACATGGCAGAGGGCGACATGACCACAGCCCCGGGGTGAGGACGTCATGGACGTCATGTCAACCCTCACCCCAGTCACCATGCCTCCCTCCGACCCCTGTAACCCTCACATGGCACTGACCACTGGGCAGCCAGCCCTCTCACGGCACTCACCGGTCACCTCTGGTCACTTCTAGTCACCTCCAGTCACCCCTGGTCAGTGAACCCACTCCCACCGCCATATATCATCAACTTCATGGGTTACACCAGGCCTGCATGGACCTCTTTATACCCCGCCATACTCAATCACTCTTCAACACTGATTACCTCCACTCCAGTGTCATAATGCTTATTGATAATCACCCAATAATGATTACACACAACAATAGGAATCTGGCATAGAGATGATACAGATTAAATAATGGCGGGAAGACGTTTGGGTTGTGAGAAGAGAGCAGATGACAATTAGGTTGATATACGGCACCACCATGACTGCCCAGCTGCTGACCGCTCGTCAGGACTTCTGACCCTACCCCAGTGAAAACCCCTGCCCCGCGGCAAGTCATGCCTTTCGCAAATAAACTTTCACGTCTCTAGTGCTATAACAAAAGGTGCACACGTGCGAAACCGAAACAAACTAGCGCCATAGAAATAAATGTTTCTCTATTGGATTTGTCCATGTGTCCAGGTAGTCACCTCGCCTTTGTGTTGATCACTATTGTTCCTATACTTCTACGGTAGGTGGTAAAGAGATAGCAGGCCCGCGGAATCTCTAATCCCATGAGGGATCCTAGAATATGATAGTCACCTTTTGTCTGACGTGCCAACCCTTCAGACCTGCCACAGCCTGTACAATACACCTTTAGGAAGAGTATAAAAAATCGATTAAGACCTAAAATTAACTTGGGTGAGAGTGACATGCTACCCTAACCATGTCATCAGTAGCATGGTGCTGGTGGGTGGCGGGAGGGGGCAGCACTGTCGGAGGCCCGTGCCCGGCGTGTAGTGTTAGAAAGTAAGAGCACATGTCGGTAACCAAACCCATGCGGGCCGACTATGGCCGAGATCAGGTACCATACAAGAATACAATTAAGTCCCTCCCTTCTGTTAAAATGCCATGCTTAGATAATGTGGTGTTTTATTTAATATCTTGGGAAACCCCATCTAGAGATACCCACGTGGGCCCACATTAAACCTTAATCAACGCCACCAAGGTAATCATGTCGATACTGCATGTCACGGAGAAAATTAGGGAGGGAATAAAAAAACAAGGGGATCCTCACAAAGCTATTGAGATTAGGTTCCAACCATGGCAGAGTAATACAATATGCATGTACATACACAGGGATGCCTTGAAACAACAGGCGGGGACGGACTGGGCCAGCTTGTGTTCCTAGAAACCCACTTAACTGCTAAATGAGGGACCCGGGAGGGGGAACCACCGTTGGTGCTGCAGGGCACGCACTTCCAGGAAGGCCACCTCCACAGTGATGCCATTTAATGATCTATTGCTGCTGCGGGGGTCAGTGGTTAACATGTGGTTACGGTAGGTACGGACAGTACCTGGGTATGATATGTGTTGATGCCCTCCACGTGCCGTGACTTCAGACGTAGTCCGCTGGTGGCCGGTGGGTTAGGGTGTAAAGTCCGTACGGCACGAACCCGGACGTGCCCGGGACCAGCGGCGGTGGTGTCAGGCGGTACACGAGTCGCACTCAGAGAACTAGTTAACCCGGACACCACCTAAGTGGTAAAATCAAGATCCCAAAAAAATAATATTATTTCATTAAAATCTCTACATCTGTTATCACTTCACCCCTGTCAACTCGATTTAATTGACATTGTTATTTTTTGGAGTTTAGTTTTAATATCTCAGATCTGATCAAAATCAGATGTCCACTTGGAAGGGATCAATCTGCTCTTTTTTTTAAAACTGTCTTTCTCAGACCATGAGCTGTCGGCAAATGTACCAACTGCTACCAACTTTTCACTTTTCCCTATTTGGTCTTTCAGTTAAAAAAAGAAGAAACACTCTTATTAAATGGTCGGGGACGGTTTTTAGATCCTGCTTGATCACCACGCACGATTAGATTTTCCCGATCATGTCCGACACGGGGGAAAAAGTTGGATCACCTACAAATATCTGCAGGATCGATTCTAGGCACGTACTATAAACAGGATGTTAAACTGGCACCAGGAAATCGAGGTCAAACAAATCAAACTTTACCAACACCCTCATAAAAAATGGGTAATTTTACATGTAGCAGCTTGCCTTTGCACCTACTGGTACCATTAGATCACCGATCATTGATCTCAATCAGAATACATGTATAAATCAGCTCTTTCAGTGTAATTCAATTCACCCTATTTTTTTCTATATTAACCAGTGCTCTGTATATTAAATGTGAATGGTTGCTCAAATGAGCCATTGGTAGTGCATTGAGGTAGTTCACAGATCTCTTATTACCCAGGTGACGCGACGCGCCCCCGTCACTCTGCCACACCGCGGCGCCCCCGTATGAATGCTACTGAACTAAGTAGAGACGCAGCTTCCCGCCACTCGACGTGCCTGGGGACCAATGCTGGAGCACCTCTATCCGCTCTGTACTATAGTGTGTACATAAACTGGTGAATGGTGGTCACATGGATGAGGCCACTTTGATAAATGTTCACAATCATGAGACTGTATAATTAAACTGCAAATGGTGAATGGCAGGGCCAACAGAAGAGGTGGTTGTGGGGGATGGATATGATTATAGTCATACGTGTATAATCATGAACTGTAGATATGATACAGACGGGGCATCATAACAACTTTTTTTTAAACCATTTTCGTAATGATTATCAAATAATATCGTGCATTGTAGCCAAACTGAGGAAGTCTGTCCTGCATACACGTAATACAATTAACTGGACATCATCAGAAAATGATCATAGGATTGGGAGGTTGATCCCATCCCTATCCCGGGCCCTAGCAACACACCTCCCCGGCCCTGTCCACTCCCGGGCCGGCTGGATCCCCCGCCGGCCCCGTCCCCGAGGTGGACGTGGGATGAAGGCCCTGATCCTCCTGGCGTGAGGAGATCGGCACCAGTGGGATCTGTCAGGACAGGTGCCAACATCCTGGATACCTGCCTCATCCCTGAGTGTCAGGGACAGGGACATGAGCATGTATCCGGGAGCATGAACACCTGTATAGTGATGCGCTTTATGCAGGATCATTGACAACACATGGGACTTTCTCTCTTTTTAAATTAATATTTTAAATCGTTTTGTTTTTGTTATCACATTCATAGATGTACCTATTATGGACCAACTCCTGTGTCCTGAGTCAAGACAGGAGATTGACACAAGAGTTACCTGGGTGTGACTAGTAATACGGTAGGGGGTGTCTCTGATGATACTGGGGTGTGCCTGGAGCGGGGTCAGTTGGATCCCGCCTGGAGCCCCATGTTAAATTGGCCGCTCTTCCATGGTCAATGCGCTAATCACACAGATTGCTTTGTAACTACCTAAGGATGAAGAGGCACACTCAACAATTTAAAGGTGCATTATTCCAGCTTACATTTCAATGCATATTGATCACTTTCCTCAATTGCAAGCATGACTCTGACACATGTCCATGTAGATGGACCCCAGAATGATATATTCAGGATAGTGTTGGGGTTTCAGCAATAAGAAGAGACTTTTTAGTGAAATACTAACTGAAGAATGGCTTGTGCTCAATTGATTATTACCCTCTGTACCACACATTAATTATTATATTTACCTAAAATAAAACAGATTCAATTACAGAACTTATCAGTTCCAATTTCCTGCACCTTTTATCAGCAGTAGTCTCTAAGACTGGTCTGACTAAATCTAACTGTGACATTGTAAACTTTAAGGTTTAATATGACCTGACAGTTGCCACCAGTCACTCTATCCCGCAGGTGGTTTAAGTGTCAGGGGCGGGGTGCCTGCTGAGGATGTATACAATAACACAACCACGTGGGTAGTATCATGACGTAACTAAGGGTCACCGACACGCGACGTGACGTCAGGTATACTGAAACACTTAATACACCACACAGCTAATCCCATGCATGAGCAGATTTAGCAGCGTCTCGGCCATTTAATTCACTTTCCTCAATAGGGACAACACTATTAGCTGTATATTTATAGGGGGGGGGGGGGCATTTCCGTGAATGTACTCCCCTCCCCTCCAAGTGTGTGTACTCCCTCTTTCTAGAGCACTTTCATATAATGTCAGTATCACTAACATCACCAAAGTGGTGAGTCAAAAGGGACGATTAACATATAGTCTGGGAAAGAATACACTTGAAAACATGTGATCCAATCGTGCACCTACCTGGAGGAGATCTTAGGCACCTGGAGGAGCGGTGCCCTACTCTGGTATATGGGTCCAAAGCACATGGTGATATTATTAAGCACAGGTGTATGTAAACACAAGTCCAGTGAGCAGTGTATCCACGTGTGAATAGGTCCTCAGTGTGCACAAGACAGGTATACGTAAACACAAGACTAAATGTCGTCTGCTAGTCCGTTAGTGATGTAGGGTTGACACTGAGTCCTCCTGTCAGAGATTCACAGATCCTGGTTGCGGTTTCTCCTGCTGCCTTCCCATGCACTTGGCCATGCCATGCCCGCGCCACGCCCGTGCCCGTTTGTTTATACACACAATGTGCGCGTGGCAAGTGTAGCGTGACGCACGTGCCGAGGGCGGCCAATCAGCGGCCGGCTTCTCGGGGATGTCGGTCACACCAACCAATCACAGGCCACGTTAGAGTGACGCCACCAGGGGCGCTCTCCAAGCAGGGGCTGCAGAATGGGAATCCCCACGCGTTCCTGTCGTCTGCTTCCCTGCATCCAGCGTCACCAGCCTTGTCGCTACTGTTATTGCTGCTAACTCCCTCGCTACATATACCTCTATATATTCATACATCAGGTATGCACTCACCTACTGACGATGATAGACACCAGGGGGCCAGATAAACCTCAGCAGACGACACCAGCCGGACTTTGAGTTGGGGCTAGTCGAAAACACTTCTAGGAATCGTGACCGGAGAGCGAACGCAGGCCACGTGTGGCGTCTGAGCAGCAGACGCAGCGTCTGTGTTTCCCCTCCGCCACACCAGGGGGCACCTCAGCGCCTACCCCGGTGTCTTTGGTGTCTAGGATGTCATGCCTGGCTGATAGATTCCTAGAAAACTGCATTATATGACACAGACATGCAGGCGCTAGGGATGGGCGTAGTTTCCATTGCTAAATGCTTATAATGTGCTCCTACTTTTCAAACAGATTCCATTAGGGAAACGTAGACAAAATGCCCTTAAATGCAAGAAATCCTGCAAAAGCAGTAAAATTGGCACATGCGTAACAGCGTATACACCAGCCTAAACCGAGACGATCCACGGAAAAAGCGGGGTGTAAGATTTATATTTAGAATAAATAGTCATACAAATTAGCTTCCAGAATGGTCTGGGTAATCCCCAACCGCAACAGACAAAGCGCCCGCATATACATGTATTATAGTTTATATGTATCTTCCTTATTATGTGTCACGGAGTCAGGACAATAGTTAGGATCCCCATACGCTGGGAGTCTCTGCGTCCGTTTCACTACCGCAGGCATAGAGCCTCACCCCCCACCTACCCCTCTACCCCCGCCGGTCAAGGCCGCGACCAATACACAAGGCCTGCAATACACAAGGCCTACAATACACACGGCCTGCAATACACTAGCCTACAATACACAAGGCCTACAATACACAAGGCCTATAATACACTAGCCCGGCTATGTGATTTGCTTGATGGAAATGTACATGTTTCACTATGGCCCTAGACCCCTAAATTCACCACCTTTTTGGGGCTTTAAAGGACCCCATGTTTTTTCTACTCCACCCGACTTCAATCCACATGTTTCTGACTCCCTCCCCCTCTCCCTTTGGTATAGTACCGTATTTCCCCGTGTAGGCCTATATCGTGACATAGTTTTGTATAGGGCTTAACGCTGGGCCCAGAGTATAAGCCTGGGGGTTGCACTGTCTATTCAATAAAAAATACTATGCCATAGATCCCCTTCTATTTTGGGGATTCACATGATTCTTTCAGCCTCATAATCCCTGTTCACCTCATCAATGTCTACAACCATTCCAAAGAGAAATAATGATTTGAAAAACTATTTTTTCGAATACTAAAGTTTTGATTTAAGGGTGAACATTTGGCTTGCCACATTCTCCTGCATTTCTTCCCCCCATCCTTTCAGGGGCAGTATAGGCCCTGGAGTCGGCCAGGGGGAGGAGGGGAGAGTCTGTAGCATATCAACATTTTATGAAGGGGAGGAAGACCTCGGGAAAACTAAGTAGGCCTACTAGTATATGGCTATTTAAGTATCATAAAATCAATACAATTGGATAGTCTTTGACCGGGTGACGTCTTTGACCAATGCCCCAAATGATTTCATTTTTTACAGGGGAAAGGCGGGGGGTTGGAAAGAATTCTTGAGTTTGCTATTTCATCCAAAGGCAGGAATACGGAATACACACAGGAGTCGTGGAATACACACAGGTAGGCAGTTAGGCCGGCCTGCGCGGACACTGCGGCAGGTGGGGGGGGGGGGGGGAGTGAGAGGGGCCATAAAAGGTCAAGGGTCAGATGTGCAGTGGAGCGGACAGCACAGTATAGCACGGCTGACGGCGGATTGGGCTAGCTTTGCGCCGGTCCCATATGGAGCGGGAGAGGATCGGGAGTGTAGTACGGGGGCGGTCTCCAGTCTAGGATCCCCATGGAGGACTATATCTATACAACATGTTGATGGTCCAACTAACTATGTGTATTACATTCCTTTCTTAAGTGGGTATAATGATCTGCTAATCATATCCCAATTAGTGAATTATCGCATTTTAAATGGCGTTTTCATAATTCAAGTGATCTTCATTTGGGTGCCAAGTCACCTTGAATGCACCCCCGACACGAGCACGGCATCAGCTCATATTCATCACTCACCAACTGGGCCCCAAACTGCGTAATCCACTCCCCAAACCCCGGCCACTGTTATCTACATAGAGATTGATTCCATGCCGGAGAATACAGAACGATGCTAATTGTGACGACACCACTGATTACAAAATCCCCCCGCCACTAATTGCCAACTGCCGAGCTAAGACGTAATTAGACGAGACATGCTGGCGTCTCCTGTTGACTGTTAATTGTCTAATGTTAATTGAACCACTTAATTAGCGCTGAATGAAGGTGAGTGCTTTGAGGAGCACCTCATGGGCTATAAGGTGCATTGAGATGTCTTGAAAAGGGGAAGGGGCTGCATGACTGGGAGTATCCACCTGGGTTCCACTGTGTTTGGAACCAAACAATGACTTTAGTCTTCAGGGACACAATAAGAAAACCTATGGAGAAAATACAATGATTTCAAACCAGACACGTCGACATGGCTGACAAACCGGAAGTACAATTCCACCGAGTCGCTAAAATATGCCTTCGGCCTAGAAGTGGAAAAAAGTTAATGAGATTTTCATTTTCATTAAGAGGAGGTCCTGAACAAAAAAGAAATCCAGTGAAATCTGCTTTTCGACTCGCTCAGATAATGAGAGGTAGAGACGCCGAGGTTTGACGGCGAGTCTGACCCGAGGTGCGCGCGCACGTCGAGGGGCGCATCACATCCGGTCACGTGATGACTTGGTGATCAGTCGTCAGCCGCCCCCTGGTGAGAGACGTCGGTATTACAGCACGTCTTTTACACCTTCCGTGTGAGGTAACCTAATATAGGGATGGCAGAGGAGGGAGTGGGGGACTAAGGGGCAGGGTCGAGGGTGAGTATGTCGGAGCACCGACCTGTTGATGCTCGGGTGTCATAGCGGGGGGTGCAGCGTTGCGGACCCCCCGGGGTGGCGAGAGGCGCGGTCGGTGAGCGTCGGCCACACGGGCTGTCGGCGCCACACCCCGGGGGAGGGGGCGGGCAGGTTGGGGGTAGCGCGCCCAGGTCGGGCCGGACGGAAGGTGGAGGGTGCCGCCGTGGGTAACCTGATCATAAACCCCGGCGCGGCGGTCCCTAGGCGCAGGGTGGCTTTATCTTCCAGTGACAGCACAACTCGATCCCGGCTCACACCCTTACCCTCCCCACCCCTCTCGGACCCCTCCCCACCCCTCACGAACCCCTCCATGCCGCCATCCATCACCCATGGACAGGGATCCTTGCAGTGCCTTTCTTATGGCCTGACACCTGGTGGCGGGTGCCCGGCGTACCCCGGCGTGCGCCCTGACAGGCGGGCGACGTACGCCGCAGTGCGCCACGCTCGGTGGCCGTCGATCGATGACTGATCACCAATTACAACGCTGCGTCCGGCCTGCGTCTCCACCGCCGCATTCCGCCCCTCCCGCGTCTTTTTGCCAAATGTCGTCTGCTGTTCACCCTACCCCGCACGTACACACACACACACCGCCCGTCACGCTGGACGGGTAGCGTTTGTTATGTCATGGTGTTGTCAGCTTTTAGAAAACCGTATAAAAAGATGAAAACAGAAAAGTCTGTATCGATGACGCTGTCATGCAAGTGATTTTGTAAAACGATCCGTTACGTTTTGATTGGCCGGTTAAAAAGTGAAAGGGATTGGTACTACTGTATTGATTTGCAGTGACAAGTTCTATACACGTATACAATGTACTGGAGTGCATTGGCATTGTCCATGGTAAAACATTATGAATCACAACAAAGTACCGGTAGTGTATAAAAGTGCACCCGTAGCTTCCCTATTTTTATTCTGGTCATGGCAGACATTCAAATAAATCTCAGTAATAAACGTAGAAAGTACTCAGAAATAGTCATGGAAGAAGCCCAGATATGACATTGTACTGTTTGCAGTATCAGACAACGCCCAAGTATGTAAACACAGTCATCCAATCGGCCACAGAGCTCAATTTTTCTTCCTGAATAGGACTTCAGTATGAACTGTCTAATCATAGTCACCACACGGCTGGAATTTGCACGGTGGTATGACGGTAACGCCCAACTACGGACACACGACAGGTTATAAGCCGACAAGTGCACTACACATGGTGGTCAATAAGACTGTGAACGACATTAGGACATGCCTGAAACAAATATCCATTTTCTATACTACTAACATTGTTAGCCCCCTCCCTTCCCCCAGCCGTGCTTCTCACTTCGGTCATTATTCCTCATTTATTATACTACTAACATGATATCCCCCACATACCATGTTAGCGTTACTCCAATAAGTAGGTATCCGTCATTTCTTATACTACTCATAGTGTAACCTCTCATTTCCATACAACTCGCATTGCTAGCTACGGTACCCTTCATTTGTTATACTACTCATATTGTAATCCCCTATTTCTTATACTACTTATTCACATTGTAACCCTTAAATTCTCCTGTCTTTGCTACCCCTCATTTCTTATACTACTCACATTGCTACCCCTCATTTCTTATATAACTCACATTGCTACCCCTCATTTCTTATACTACTCACATTGCTACCCCTCATTTCTTATATAACTCACATTGCTACCACTCATTTCTTATACTACTCACATTGCTACCCTTCATTTCTTATACTACTCACATTGCTACCCCTCATTTCTTATACTACTCACATTGCTACCCCTCATTTCTACCCCTCATTTCTAATACTACTCATATTGCTACCCCTCAATTCTTATACTACTTATGGTGTAACCCCTTACGTCCTATACTACTCACATCGTAACCCCTCACTTTAAACATACATTTCTTATATATACATAGACATTGTAATCCCTTATTTCATATACTGCACACATTTTTATCCGTATGTTCCTTTCTATAATACGCAGGCATCCAGCGTTCATTAATTATACTTGTCCTTCTGACATGGCCAACACACACTTTGTATACTACTCATGAGGTCAAACTTCATTGAGTATATATACTGTATGTATAATGACACACTTATTGACCGCTGTTTCTTTAAAAAAATATGTTAATACACATGTACCAGTACACCTGTTTTATAGTTATAGTTCATTTGGTACACTTTTGGTGTCGGTATATCGGGTATGTCTATAACAAAGAGGCGCATTCAAGTGCAGCAGAATATCACATTTAAAAAGGACAGCAGGTCCTGAATCATTGTACCTAATACCGCCAATTTCTATACAAAATGCATGTAGATTCAATACATGCAACCTTAATCCGTTTATCACATGTACATAAATATGCCTCAGAAGTGACCCATCCTAAGCTTTAATACCTGAGTACGCGGATATAGGTCAGTACTTTATAATAGTTGCAGGCAGTGTTTGGTTATACCTGTGTATGTGATCAGTGGTGTGTGACGACATGGGGATGTCCCCTTGGCTAAGGCCCTGGGCGTCCGGTGGAGAACCCGGGTGCAGAACCCGGATGACCTTTTGCAATATTTAAAGCAGTTGTCTACTGTTGTTTCTATACATTGATGATGTAATCGATATATGAAAAGGTCACATAACCACTTCAAACACACACAAGGTACACTTTACTGAAATATTTATCTATTTTCAGTAATACATATTTCACATAATGTGGATCCAAACGCTTCACATAGATACCCTCAAGTTTAAACTACCAGGGTATACTCTGGTGTGTAAGGATATAGGTGCTCGTTCTAAAACCATAATTGTTTCGCTCTACCTTACCCCAACCCCTAATTATAACCTCATCATCCAGAACAACCACATTTAAGTACCACTTCTAGTGACATGCCCTCACTATACTGTGCCCCCCCTTGCTCAATTCCAGGCGGTCGGCACCGGCTGGTCAGCGGTCAAGTGCCCACCTGTGGGGGTTATAGGCCAGAGCTAGATACCACCTCAGATTAGGGGTGTCCATCACCTATAGGCAGCAAGGCTGGGGTCACATCGAAGTCCTCCAGGTGGATCACAAGGCTGGAAGTTGACCTGGATCCCAGTGTGCACCGCAGTGGTGTAGTCCACCACCAGGGGTGTGGTCAGTGACAATGGCGGAGGGTGGGGAACCCTGGCTCACCTTCCCCCCTGACCACTCCCGCTGTAAAAAACACCTGGGGCGACACCTCCGCCTTAACTACCCCTGCTTTATTCATGAGTACCAGCAGTAATAGCCACACAGTTGATGAGTCGGACCCATCACTAAATAATCCTATCAAAAGTGTTAACTAATTACCGCCGACCGATGGCCATATGTTCAGGAGCATTACTCATTTATAGCTGGTGCTCAGCAAGGCCTAGCTCCCCAAAACAATGCCCCTTTCGTCTTTAAGGTAACCTTTTATCCCTTTAATCCCACTTCCTCTTCTTTATTCTCCTTTCACATTTTTTCATTTTTGTTTTCATCGGGTACCATTTGAAAGAGGGCACCTCCATCACAACAAATTACGCAAGCACTAACGATGAGTGGTCGGGGCACCAACACAAAGTGTGGCCTGGCGGGGGGCGGGTGTATGATCTTCCCGGCCCCTGATTGTTAACCTGTCACTTACAGGAGGCAGGTTAAGTAAGCTGTGCTGTAAGCAGAGAGAGGTGAGTCTGGTATCAAACAGCGCCATAAGACACCTGGAGGTGTCCCTCACCTGACGTCTCACCTCTCAGGTAGGGATCAAAGAGTCAGTGGCTGCCAGGTATGCTATGGTCTACCTGTGGAGCTGGGGTTCATGAGGGGAGGGTAACACAACACCTGTCTGGGGCAGGTAGGGCAGGGCAGGGAGGCGTGGGGTTACCTAACTAGCCCCACCCCCACCTGCCCTCTGCCACACCTGGGCGGAATGGACGCCCTCACACGTTATTCCCCCATTTGTACACACACAGTGTCAACACTACAGGCATGGGAACTACTAATTTAACCTAGTGACCACTAATAGGTGTGTGGACATTTTGGATTATATTATATCTAGCCATAAATTAATTTCTCCTATATACTCTGCGTGATGGCTTAAACACATGGGTATTAAAGATAAAAAGGCTTAGTATGGCTGAGGATTGATGCTTTGGCCGTGGAGGTGACTGGTTAGTGTAGATACTATAGAGGGGGTGTCAGGTAGAGCTAACCCTTTGTGGTCAGTTCAAAGGCCGCCCAGGCTATGTGTAATTAATCACATTGATTAGTAGTTGATCGTCCATTGACGTGCGCCACTTGAAGCTTTGTTTTCTGTAGCTGTCTGGTCTCCTGCCAATAGCCAAAACTTCACCTAAACACCCTAATGGGCCAATACTCGTAATGTACTATCCATAAGCCAACCTCACTTAAACCCGCAGGTCTCGGTAACCCTCCACCGACAGTCAGGGCGCAGTCGGGACAGGTACTCAGCCCTATTTATAGGAGAGCTGGGGCTTTAAACACCATAATGAGCCGGTCTTCATAATGCATTACCCACAACCCACAACCCCACCTAAACACCCGAATGAGCCAGTCCTCATAACGATTACCCATAACCCAAAACTTTACCCCCAATGAGTTAGTCCTCATAATATATTACCCACACCCCAAACCTCATGCCCAACAACCTCATGAGCCAGTCCTCATAATGCATTACCCATAACCCAAAGCTCACCTAAACACCATAACGAACTAGTCTCCCTAATGCATTACACATGACCCAACCCTGCACAACACTCCAATGTGAACCAGTCTTTGCAATGCATAAATCATAACCCAAGCCTCACCTGAAGACCATAACTGACAATACATCATTTTCTATATTACTTACACTTATATATGTTGATGGCTTGGTAATTGCTAACACTATAATCAAATTCACACATATCATCGGAACTCACCATCTCACAATAGTGTCTTTATATCATACATCTAGATGCGGTTTCCTTCGAAATCACTGAGCAGCTCATCTAAATAGCTCTCTTACTATAACAAGCTCCTCATTCAGGAAAACAAGCCATAAACTTCCGCCACAACAATGTAGCAGGAAACACAACACAAAGTAGTACCACTGATTCAATTTGAGACGCATTGATAAATCGGCCGTCACTGACTCATCCAATTTGAGCAGACACAACATTATGTCCGCTAAAAGCGAATCCCACCCTTTTTGGGAGACCATAAATTACCAAACCCTGTATCATTCAATATACATCAGGCCCCCATGTGCCGCGGGTGTTGATATAATTAGCTGCTGGGCAGAACTGACCGCTCCCCCCTCCCAGGGGCCCCTTCAGCCACTACTCTGTACTGGTCACTCATCAGGCCACGCCCCAGGGCCATTGCAAATTCGATTATCAATTTCAGGGTGGACACTCCGTTTAACCTCTGATATTTCTGTTGCATTTGCCCTGAGAATGTCTCTGCTTATAGAGCCTTGACTGTTGGAAAGACCGCTGCTGAACACGCTCCCTATGCACGTCCGAATTTGATGACTGAAAATACTACCTGCCAAGAGAAAATATTCACTCTGGCATTGATTGAAAGTCAATTATTTCATTTTTCATCATAAGCTGAGGTAGGTTATTATAGCTTGTGGCACCAGCATGCGGTCAGTGACCTGTGACCTGACCTGTGACCTGGCGGCACTGACCTGCACAGCTGACCTGCGGGTGGGTCGGTGGTCTGGTGGCGCCAGTGGCAGGGCGGTGGTCAGTGTTTTGGTTAGTGGTCAGTCGGTGGTCATTATTAGGGGCTAATGCCACCTGTGGACGCCGTGTGGACACGACTTGTGACCCCCGGCCACCACTGGGTCCCGACCAGCACGTGGACAGGGGTATACTGACGACTGGGTACCAGCAAAAAAGGAAAGGCCACTGGCAGTGATTGGAATCAATCATGGCCCTAAGGCACTGTTATTGTGGGTGTGGCATATCTGGGTAATTATCTTAAACAAATAGCTTCTAATGTAAAGCAAATACTATGCTGTAACTCTAGAAGAGGATGGGAGCTATTCGGAAGGAAGATGTATAGATTCACTTATATCACGGAATACCTGAGATGCAATATATTGAGTTAAGATACCCCATATTAACTTCCGGTCTAAATTGATATTTTACTGATGCCATATCTTATTTATCTTCTCATATATATATATCACACAAAGACGAGCGGAAACTTTGGAAGGTCGAGGGTCAGAGAGCAACACAAGAATTAGATTCAGCATTTGCAACAGCTCATGTTTTGTATTGCTTCCTGATTGGCACAGATCACCCACATCAGCAGCTACAGACCACTGTCACTACCACCCCTCAGGGCTGTCCGGGGGTCACACGATGACCACTTGTCACTGCCCACTCCAGTGTCCAGTCCCTCTCACCTGCCCCCTGCCCTGTTAAACTACAACCTGCTGACACACCAAGTGACCACTCACACCACTTAGAGCTCACTCTATACCCTGACCTGCCCACCCATACAAACCTACCCCAAACTGACCAGTGGCCGTAGCCCTAACCCCCAGCTTGTAGTGGACATCTGAGTGGTACGTGAGTGTCATCCAAGTGACCACTTGTCTGAGTCTGTCCGGTGCCACGTGCAGACTGACCACCACTGGTGACACTGGACACCGACACAGTATCACACACCTCCCAGTTCCCCTGTGTTTTTTGCCTTGTCGGTTTAGGGTTTCATAGGGCGGTGGCGTTTTATTGGCATGTGTGTTACCCTAGACCCAAATGTCAATTACTGCTATTGGTTTAGTCACGTCAATGTCACTTGGCTAATTGCCCTATAGGCTGTCATAATGACCGTGTGGCTTACAGGTTGATGGTGATTATCCGTTTAAGTCGGAATGTAATCGCCATTTACACTCGGTGGGGAGGGGAGAATGTCAACAGTGACTATTTGTAGTAGATTGAAAAAGTCACTACTGAATATAAAAAAACTCAACATCTGGTATTTATTTCCTGATTATGATTTAGGGTTGAGGGTATAGATGCCAGAACAAATTGGGTGGATTTTTTTTATTCGATCGCATGTCCATGCCTTCCCCCGAATAAAATCAGACATATACCTGACACCAACAAGTTCAAATACATAATGTAAATGCATGTATAACCCTTTATCTTGTAGTAATCTGTGCTACCAGAAACGCATGGGGCGCACCACGGATACAATGTGATAGCTAAAGGAAGTTTTCAGGTTGGAATAGCCTAGAGCAAAATGTCCAAAGACTATCAGACTAGGCTATCGATGAGTATCTATGTTATCAGGAATATATTTAACATAAACACTAACAACGAACAATAATAATTTATCGAGCCACTTTGATGGGATAGAAGCATGAAAATGAATCATCTGACCTCGCGGCCAAACAAAATTGATAACAATAAATAATTGACGGGGTGAAATAAAGGAGAAAGCTCTTGTTAGCTGTTCTAAACTGGCCCGGTAAACTGGTCTTGCTTGATTTATAGGGGGTGTTGTAAAAATCCTCACCAATATTGAAATTCCCTTTTATTTCGAAATGAATTAGGAGGCATTGCATTCCCTTTAAACACATTTGCAAACGTGCTAAAAAAAGACTGAAAATCAATTTCGGAATCCAAACTGTTGCAAGAGTGATGGATAATCATAATTAAACCACTCAGCCTGGATAATCATTTCTTTAGTGAAAATATTGATCGACGAGCATCATTCACAAAAGCATTACTTTTTATTTCCACTTCATGGGAGGTTGAACTGACCCATGGGTGGACAGGGGGTGTCTACCCTTAGGGTCAGTCAGCCCGCATGGTCATCTCTATGACCCCGATGACCCTAACTGACCGGTGGTGGGCAGTGCCAATATCAACATAAAAATGCCAGTCATCAAATAATCAGCTGCAATAAAAGAAAGGGTTACTGTTTAAAGTCTGGTGTTGGAGCAGCGGGAGGTGCAGGGGTTGGGGGTGCGGGAGGAGTGGTGGAGTTTTCACTAAGTTGGCCAGTGTTGCTTTAATGTGACACGAGCCGCGATAACAGCTGTGCATGACTGAACCCATATTGAGGAGGTTATCACACGCACCCAGAAGCGGCCTCCTCCGCACCTCTAATCATAGGTGTTTAAATTATTTATGTCCCCTTTAATTCTAATACCACAGCTCAGGTCAACTATATGGGGAGGAAAGTGTCTCTTGGTCTGTTGTACGTACATGCTCCCTTATTGTGTTTATTCGAGTATGTTTCATTATTCTGTTCAATATACATATTAATAGAAATGAAATACACTGTTTATCAATCCATGATTGCTTACTTCTCTACTGTATTATTTACTCAGACATCTGTGGATTTTTGTTCTGTTAACAAGGCAATGACCATGCATTTAAAAGTATTACTTTTATGAATGCTTACTTCATCTGATATCACATGATATCTTACAATGGCTGATGCTCGTGTGGTACGTGTAGTGGTAGGGGGCACATTTACTGAACTGAACTTTAAACTGCGCCATTAGAGAAAGTGTGCCTACAGTTGCGTGGTACGTCGACGGTCACACACATACACAAGCCTACCCTTGACCCTGTTGAATCTCTGAGGAGGGTTTCGGGGTTGTACACGTGGTGGAGGGGGTTATAGGGGTTGTGACCCGGGGCAGGGGGGAGTGGAGACAGTGACGATGGGTGTGATAACCCGGGCCGGGCGGGGGTTGGGGTCGGCCTGTGATCTGGGTGTGTGATCGCCGCCCGCATCCTGCCATTGGCGCCCTTCTCATTATACTACTTACTCCTCCAGTCCCGTCCCACCCGGAACCCGCGAACCTTTAACAATGCGCCGCCGCACCCTAAATGTCACCCTCTGGAGGCGCGACTGATCTGTGCGTGACCTGACTTTGTTTGAGCAACATATTGAGCTATGACAAGGTCTATCTAAATCGGGGTAGAACGTTATTATCAGAACTTGGGAGATGTATTTAGACCGAAATCCCTCGTTCTCTCTAGCCTATATTTATGATAATAAAAAGGGAAATTGTTTGATTATCCAATTTTTTTAGACATATGAAAATCATAAGGATTTGGACTGATTTACACACGCAAATCAAATCCTGGAATCTCAAACAACAAAAAAAGTCCTCTCAACGCACAAGAAAATTGGACACAAGAGGGATTAATTTCTTATGGGATCCCTTCTTCCCTTGTCGATGGTCTTTTTCTTTAAGCTGGCTTTCTGCCACTCTCCCTTGTCAATAAAACCGACAAAACATGCCACGATGGCCTTTTATCCCGCTGTAAAACTGTTGGGACGGAGGCTGGACGTGCCAAGACGATGGGCGGGGAAGATGAGGCAGGACCGCCCCCTGTTGCAGGTACTATCTTTGTGAGATCAGCACCACCAGTCAGCTTTGTCTAAATGTAGACGTGAAGCATAGAGCAGCGAGGGTGCAAAGTAAACACCCAACATCGATGGGAATGAGTATTTCACTGTAAAGACTAAGTGTATGTACATAGTAGAATCTACTGTAACTTTACAGCATCTACTGTAGCTTTACAGCACATTCTACAACGCATCTCCAATAAACTGTATACCTACAGTAGATTTTGCTATATACCTACAAAAAGGTAACCAACTATTTACAGTGTATGTAATCACAAGTCTGATGTGAGAGGCAGTATATCTATAGCACTAGCAGTGCAACAACTTCAATTGTATGAGTATATACTGTTCATATAAATTAAAGGCTGTTACCATATAATGAATGGTCAGCATTATGTATCAGATGATATGATGCCATCTCAAGATTGTTAATGTACCTATGACAGGTTGTGAAGGACCTGACAATGCTTTAACATCATATCAGCATACCGGTAATTGGTTTACCTAAGATAGCTCAGTATGGGGTCCTCAATACTTAGCACAGAACAAAGTGTCCCTTCACCCCAGGCACAGCATCCCCCTCTGGTGACAAAGCCTGTGGGTCGTGCAGGTGCTACCTTTGATGAAGTGACCCCTACACGCCGATACTATGTCCCCCCCAGGGCTGACCAGGTAACTGGACAGTAGACTGTGGGCAGCCTCTCCCCTTAGAACAACACCAACCCACCTGGCTTCCCACGCTGGTCAGTGTTATCTTAGACTGACCATTGAATGGTCTCTTTGACTGGGCAGAGGGATACGGGTAGGATGCCATTCTTTATTTGTTTTGGACAAAGATAGCTGTGCTCATTCAGTGGCTGTCTAGCTTCAATTTGTGGTGGATTAACCATATATGCTAGCCGCACGTGTCCGTCCTATCTATATGGGCTAGGTAAGAGATGATTCGATAGGCGTATAGCTGGATGCATTATCAGCCAATCAGATAACACCCTGCATTCACTGCAGAATTTTTAGGGTGCATTATCATATTTATGTAACAGCTTGTGATGGCTGCTACATATATGTATCAGACCTTAATATCTTGCTGGTACATTACCAGATCAAGCATTGGACGCGCCCACAGGGCGACCAGCTTGACCCCTTTATTCAGTGAAAGGAATTAGAGATATGGCCATAGGTGATTACATCTGTTGTCAGTCAGCTAACTAAATTGCTTAATCAACTTGATGGGTACTGTGTAACATTTGTAGCTATAATTTGATGTACGAAATCCATTGTATAATCGGCTTTCTCGCGGGTGTTTCATGGAATGCCTATGGCTGCACTGAAAAAGTAAAGTCGCCTGCACACTCTTTAAGTAATAGATAGACTATGGTTATGAAAAGGTATACAGAATTAACCACAGCTTTCTGGTGGGGCCAGACGAGGGCGAAGCCCAAGTCACCCTACAGATAGAAGACACAGTTGGCATTTGCAGCCATTTAAGGGTTTCCCAGGATTGTGAATTTGATGACCCTAAACTTGTCACTTGGAGTGGGACACCGCCTTGGCTTACATTGTCAGTCAGGTGAGCCTAGTGGGATGGTAACCTGGTAGGTCATCAGATGGACAACCATTAACTTGTTTATTTTATGACAGTCACTAAGAATACCCTTAAGTCTTCTTATAAGACGACTATTTGACAACTTTAGATGCTTTGATTTCATCAGTGTGTGAAAATCCTTTTTGTAGAGTTACCGGGTAGTCACCTGATTCATGGAACTCCCCAACAACAGAGACTATCCCTGGTAGACTTCTCCAGGGTCGTCCACTCTAGACACAACAAACACACTCCACACCATAACCTTTTGAACCTTGCTGCCACCTCCCACCCCCACCCCACACACACACCCACAAGTACCGCAAGAGGCAAACACTGCCATAAACCCTTCATTGGCAGCCATGGACCCCTCAACAACCACAGCACTTCAAAGGCTAGATTAGATAGATTCCCACGTCTGGGTTACAGGTAGCTAGCACCCAGACCTTACGACAGATGAGAGGAGGAGGCCCTTGGTGGTTTCTATAAGCGGCACTAAGGAGCATTCTACCGGCTTGATGTGCACGTTACCATGACACTAGGTGCTGAATAGCAGATAGGGCAGTCGTAAAGCACAGCCCCGTTAATCACAGTTAGAGGCGGCTTAACCCTTGAAAAGCAGGATCCTGTCTCAAGGCTTCATGTGACCATGATCCACCAACGCAGCCCTGATAGGTAACTCATCTGCATTGGTGCATCATACTAAACCTATGCGACACTGGCATGATGCATTGGCGAAGTACTGGCAAGTTCCTCATCATGGCTGCATGCATGCATCATGTTGATCGGATTAAAGAAAATCTGCTGTCCTTAAAGGGTTAAAACCTCACCTGTGTTAGTGTGTCCAGGTGAGAAGGGCAGGTAGCACCTGGAGGTAAGCACCCATCTAACCCACACTCCATACACCAAATAGACATCTAGCCCTCCATCTAATGGCCAGTTTATGCCCCAAATCAAAGTGATACTTAGACCATTGAGGCTATTGTGACCACCGAGTCTAGGAGAACCTTGATCTAGGAATCTGATCTTCAGTGTAACCCCATCCACATGAATCTGTACATTTTGAAAATTGGTTTCCTAGCCCTCAGATCTAGGCCATCTTCAAAGGGAAGGGGGCTTACTGTCCAGTCGTATGAAACCAGTTATTTTGTTTATGACTGCATCTAATTAAAGGCACAGAATGTGATCCACCCCTGAAGCATTTTTCTTCATATTGCATAAAGCATATGGCATTGTTGGTCCTCGTGAAATACTTCTTAATACCTGGAGATCCATGCAAGAATACAGACAAAAACTACTGATCTGCATTACAAGAAAGATCCACATTCATTTCCGGTGATTCTGCCTTCAATGTGTATAAAATAAGAAATAGTAATTCCTTCTTGCACAGCTGTTCTTGATGAATTACTTCTTTTTTTCTCTTCTCTATTGAAAGTACAGCATCTATTGTAGTCTGGTTATTGTGCTGGGGACAGCATACTGTCAGTGCCTAGTACAAAACATGAAGATCAGCTCCGGCAAGCAGTAGGACATGATTTACTGGCCTCCAGCTCCAAACGATTAGTGCTCTAACACCCACCAGGCATCAGCTTTTAAACTGTTGCACCCTCCGTCGCATTTCTTCTGGTGAGCAAAAAAATTAATGGAACGTGAAAAAATAAAGGGGCCTCAGGGAGCTAGAAAGGTGATTTGGGTATGGATGTGTTCGGTGACAGAACCCAGTGTAAACATGACGATGCTTAATCGTTAAGCCATCCATGGTGCGGACGTCCGGCAGGGCGCTTAGCAACCCATGCTGACCACTACAGCGCCCCACCCGACCAGTGGCTGCACTAAATGGGGGGGGGGGGGCGTTATTGTGTTGGATACCGTAATTACCCGTTTAAGCACAAAGTTCTCAAATGAGCGCAGGTCTCGTTTTTAAGTGTAGGGCTAGGTGCCCTCTGAAACCCCAAATCCTTCCATTAAAGGGCCCATATAAGCGCAGGTTTCGGAATAAGCAGGTTTTGGAATAAGCACAGGGCCTAACAGGTACTTTTTAAAAAAGCGCAGGGGCGCTTAAAATGTCATTACGATACCCTTGTGTTACCAGGTACAAGCAGTGCGTGTAAACACTGGAGACGTGCCCTCAGCCTTCTGGGTGTATCCCCAGTGGCTCCCCTGATGGCAGTAGACCCCCTAGTCACTCGTATTATCGCTCAGTGGATTGCCAACAGCAGGGGTACAATAAGCTAGCAGCATTGAGCCCTCCCTGCTGTCTGTCTGTCACCAGGCCTCAGTGCATGGCACACCCAGCCCCTCAGTGTGATCCCTTCGTGTTGGCGTCTACACCCACAAATGGGTGGATCTTTACGAGCCGGGTTGCCATGGCAGGATGGTAATGGCCATTACGCTCCCAGGGTCGTGCTGACAGGTGTTAAGTTGACCATTCCATAAGGTGCACATCGGATTAGCGCCCGCTGACCATCGCTGGGGGAGGTGGTAATGGTCAGCGGGTCCTAAGGGCCATTGCCGAGATCAGGGCGGAACTGACCACTGGGGAAATTGCCATAGAGCTACAGGTCTCACCCTGCAGATAACGCACGGCAGGGCATTAGCTGCACCTGGGTATCGGCAAACACCTCAATGTGTGCACACAACTTTACAATGCACCCCCCCCCAAAAAAATAAAGTGTGTTTCAGTTTACATCCTCTGAAAATCTAGTGTAGGTACATGTAGTTCAAATCTATAGTGTATGTGGCTCGGATTGTTTAAGAAGATAAATTCATTTCTCCCAATTGGATGAAAATGTCTAGTTCCAGCTCTGCTTTGTTAGTCCTATTTTGTCCATGGTATTTTATTGTTACAAGTCTACCTTCTACAGGAAGAATGAATACAAAAATGGGCCCCCAAAAATGGATAGCTTTATATTCTAATGCCTTATTCATCCTATTCAACTGTAAGCACACATCTCTCTTAAATAGCAACATCACTTGTAGAACTTGGTAATTTATACAGAAATTGAAAATGGACCAATAGCAGTGGAAATTGGGGAAGCTGTGAAAGGTCAAACCAAAAGGTTGCAAAACTGGTGTGTGCCTTAAGTGAAGACCAAAGGGCCCTTGACACAAAGCCTTCTGTGGGTGCTGAGGGGAATCTGAACGGCCCGCAATGGTGTAATGATAGCCTTTAAAAGGTGTGGGCTTCAAGAGAGGTATTTAAGGCCACCTGAAACACTTTTAATTGAAACCGGGTCGCCGGGTCCTCTAAGCAGCGTCCTGTCGCGGATTACCATTAAACTATTCAAATAACGAGACGAACAGGAAACCCAGAGCCTCAAACCAAATGCAATGAAACTTGTTCCGTCCGTTTTTCAATCTCCCTCTTGGCTTATCCATCCTCCTACAAAAAGCTGAATCCGTTTCCCCAATTCCATGTATTTTTTTTCTCCCGGATTATTTCCATTTTTTACCCAAAAGTTGTTATCCGTGTCACCCTGACATCGTAGAATGTTTTGCGCCCTTTCTTACGACATGTGTAAGTCCTCTTTTTTCCCTCTTGGGGCAGAACAGCGTTTAAAAAAACGGCATTAGAATGTGACAATCGCGTGTCTCGGTTGTAGCGCGACTGCAAAAAGTAGCGCCATGACAATGCATTCAGTCTCTTATCGCTGTATCGGGGGCAAATCCCTGCCATCGTCAACCTCCCCTATTCTAGCCACATAAAAAAGACCCGTCTCCATACCCATCCCCCATCTCCCCTAATCACTGATAGTTACGATTAGGCTAATCACACCAGCACGGATTAACTACCCCCGGAGAAAAAAAAGTCGTGCGCCTGTCCCTGCTTTAAGTCGACATGAATATTAATCCTAATCTAGTAGGGGGATTTAAAAAAGAGCAGTGTGCTGGGAGGGACCACCCGCAGCTGGGTGCAGAGTGCACCGCCGGGCGGCTAACGATAGATAACGCCTAATTAACCCTTTCCCCACCATACCCTAAGCTTTTAAGTCGTCAAATACCAAATTAAAATTAATTGATAGGTATGGCTGGCGTCGTTTACATGTTTGTAATGTATGGGCTTTAAGAATGGAGAAGTTATTGGTCTCCAGGGTTCCTGTCCCATTTCACTATACTACTGACACTGGGTGGTCCAAGGACAGTTCGTAACTCATATTCACACCAGCGTTTTTTTACAAGCTTAATATTTTTATGGGGGTGTTTTTTCCCATCTAGGCCACAAAGTAGAACACATCTTGATGGCATATTACTTCAGTTTTCTCTAACTATTAGGTAACGTTTAAGTGTCTTCTTATTGCTTGTGATCCATTCAGACTCAGTTATAACTTGATATAATGTATAGCAAACGTTTAAATTTGGATTATAATTAAACTAACCTAATTACAAGGGAAGCATGATTGTACATGAAATAGTTGCATCAGTAATTTCAAATCTTCCTGGGAATCAACATTGAATCCTGGGATATACATTGGCCTTAAAATCTGCTGCAGCAAGTTCTCTGGTACAAATCGACAATTGAGCGGATGTTTGTATCTGGCCAATCATGCAATTTGGCAGTTCAGTGTTGTGATATTCAGATGCATGCCACTTTCTATTGTATACGTGTCAAAGACTGCACACTGCTGACAAGGCTAAGTCAGCCCAAGTCCTCTCACTGACATACACGTCAATAATCAGAGACAAGGATGACAATTGCTGAGTCAAATCACGTCGTTGGATATTCATGCAGGCTGAAGATATCGGCTAACCTTAGTAGCCACCCCTGCTTCGCCCCTCCCCGAATGGACTGAGCAGCTCATTTATCCTATTTATAGCGATGATGTCATTGAGTGAGTGTCTGATGTAATCGGGCTCTCATTAACACTATGACACGGGCCGCGCGCCGTCCGCACCGTGAGCTGCTCACCCCGACTCGGCCGCCATTCATCACTCACTGAGCTGCTCCCCTCCTCCTCCAACTGCTCAGCTCTCCTCCTGCACCTCATAGACACCCACTCCTATCTGCTCCCCCATCGGCGCTGCAGTAAGGAATGTTATCTATGCCGCCCACACTACTGGTACCCCATGCAGATGGGCCCCACAATGAGCTGGGCTTGCCAATACGAGGCAATATAGAAATTGCTGGTCAACCCCTTTGTCCGCTAGGCAAATTTACGGGCTACTTGAGGATGAGAAATATTGCCAGCAAGCACACTTTCCATCCCATCTTCTCTTACTTTTTTCCTCTCTGGTGGATAGGGCTGGAGGTTTTTGATTGAGACTATGGGCGTTTTTCTCATGAGTTGTTTATTGTTATTGTTCTTTGTGTTAGTAATTAAGGAATGACTGGGGATGGTGCTGCTGATCAGCATGTCATAAAGCTACCTTAATGGGCGATTACGTGCGCATTGTGCTCATTGCTGATGTTTCACCCAGGTATGAACGTTCATGATATTAAATGGAGAGTGGTTTTTTTCTGTTTAGAACGACATGGTTAACATATTGTGGTGACGTTAGCAACCACGTGCCACGGAGGAACGGGTAGGGACAGTTATCAAAACCCACAAACTTGTGTGAATGATGGCTCAAACCACAAGTGTTTTTGACAGGGTTTGACCTGTGGGCCGTCGTTTTACACGCGTGAGGTGACGGTCGGGGCGGACAAGGTGATGGTCGGGACGGGGAAGGGGGACTGCAGGTCGGTCACACAGGTCGCACCTTGACTTGGTGGGGACTGACGTGTTCCTCGACGTCTTTGACCCTGTCATGGCGGCCGGCGTCCCGTGATGACCTCCCCGCCCGCCAGAGGGCGGCAGAGCTCTAGTCGGGTTGGCGTCTCACGAGGTGGCGCTGCAGGTTTGTGTACGCTGGTTGCTGGTTAGCAGCTTCTCGTGGACCAGCAGCCTCCGGTGTGTGCCGGGGGTGTCGTCTGCTGCAGAGAGGAGGGTGAGAGGGCTTACCTCCGCCGCCCGCTGACCCCTCCCACCGCCTCCAACCCACACATTATTGTTGCATCTCCTGCCCCTGCCGACCCAAGAGCGGCCCCGGCCATTGTGCCGTCCACCACCCCGCCCCCTTTAATGGGTATCGCTGGCAGCTGGCCCGCCGGCCGTGCTCTGCCCCCACCCCCTGACGGCCCCCATGGGCCCTACACGTGCCCCCTCCTCAGCCCCTAACTAAACCCCGCCGTCACGTCGCAACAATTATTTGCTGACCACTGGCGTAACCCGACCCTCCGACGTCGTGCTGACAATAGGCATGAGTTGCCGCCGGCCCTGGAGGAGGGGGGAGAGGGTTGCCCTGCCCATTCCCCAATCCCTCCTGCCCGACCTCAGCTCCAGGCGCATCATGCACCCTCTGGTGGCCGCTGGGTGGCGCTTCGATCGTCTGAGACGCAGGCTGCATGCAGAGCGGGCGTCTGTTTGAAAGTCGTCTGCTCCGGGTGCATCCAGGGCCGCGTCTCCCGGGCGTCCTGCTTGTAGCAGGCAGCTCAACGCGGCTTAGCGCGGCGAGGGGCGACGACGACGACGCAGCCTCCACCCGACTTTATTTACCATGTGGCGGCCATGTCCCGATCTGCATCCCCGTCTCCAAGGAGACGTCACGGCTCTGCTATCACCCCCCCCCCCCCCCCCCCCGCCCATCAACCCCTCCATCAGACACTGCCACGTTAGCGGCATCGCGGGTCAGTGCCTCGCCGACTTCAGCGGTGATCCAAGCAGACGACACCCAACCGCGTGTCGGTCACACCCAGACACCGCTTTTTGGCGCCAAAACGATACCTTGCCAGTAGAGCGCCACCTCTGGGAACGCCGCCGAACCGATTACCGGTCCTTTCATCACGGCCGTGAACGGTGGCGCGGACAGGAGGGAGGAGAGGATGAAAAATAAACATGAATATAGACAGAATACGACATTAACCCATCAAGTCACCCAAAAAGGTGTCTAGGTGCGAAAACACATGGGTCTGGCACCCCCTGGGTGGGAGTAACATGATTAGCATGCGGCCAACAAGGTAGAACACCAGTCTTTTTATGCTGGTTACGATCCCTAAAATGCTAATTATTTCCCCACTTTTCTCTTTTTTTTTCATGGGTGGGGTTCGTGGGGGGCACCTGAGGTCTATGAATTTTTCATCAAAATCAAACAACGCACCACAAAGAAGGCAGCACAGCGCCTAAACAAGGCCGATTTTCTGCTACAAAACGCATGACTTGCGTCCAGCTGGCTCAACCCACCCACCCGCCAATTCCACGCCCTCTTGTAAACCATATGCTACAAACTTACCATATTGTCTTCATTCACAGGAAACCCACATTTTTTAACGCAACCCAAGGAAGCCCAGCATCAAAAGGACAACGCTGTGTTTGAAGTATACTTTTTTGTATCTTCCCCGATGCATCATGGGTTGCTATAAGTCTATGGGTTGCACCCCTCGTGTCTCCCCCACCCCCTCCCCCCACCATCTCTTGGTTGCCATATACCACCCAGAAGCCTTTCTCAACAGGCCCACAGTGGACAACAACAAGCGATCTTGTTTTCTGCTTGGCTGGTGCACCCAACTCTGGGGGTCTGTCCGTCGAGGCAGGTGATTAGCTACCCCTTTGTCGGCTTCTGTCTATAGGGCGAGTACATGGGAGGTACAGACGGGAAGCTCTGAGGGTGAAGGAGGGGAGGAGGCTATACCTGCTGGGGAGCACTCACTAAAGGAGCTCTGCAGTGGCTGGTGCCAAGACAACCCATGTAGGTACCCCGCCCACAGGAGTGTGATGCTGGAGACTCCCCGGGGACCAGGTATTTACCCACCAGCCCAGCACAGACCGACTTGATTAAATCCGGCACGGCTCACTGGGTGGCCTCTTATGACGCTAAGTCGGCAGATGGCGCCATTGGTAACATTCACCTGACCCTGGAGAATGGCGGGAATGTGGGAGAGGGAGGAAGGGTAGGATAGGCAGCAACAAAAAAGGCTTGTTTGCCCTAGAGAGCAATTAAAAAGCATTGCATGCAATAGACTTTTTGTGTGTGTTCATTTAACAATGCTCATCACAACTTGTACCGATTTGTCCGCGATTTGTCCTTTTCATCAAGAACACAAACCATATGAATTGTCACCCAGTAATTGTTTCGTGACGTCATCTCCCCATCACCGACTTCACATGAGGATGTAGGGGTTGTCTCGTCCACAAATGGAGACATTGGGTGCACAGACCCAGGAGAGCCAACCTCAAAGTATGTGATGATTCCTTTGAAGGACAAAACCTCCTCCCTCCAATCTCAAAAGAGAGCATTTATAAGCTGACCGTGCGTGCATTCCACGTCCCAAACACAGGCCTCACTGGAGTTATGTCCTTTATCAGGGGCCTACACGTGACTATACCATTGAGATCCCAGTGCCGACCAGTGTCCGGCGACCTTTTGAAGTAGTTAACGCCGACGTTTCATTGGGGCCATGTCAAAAGGCAAAGAGGTCGGTCAGGGGTCAATTCTGAGAGGCGAGTCGACACAGTAAAGGGCAAAAGGTCGACGGGAGGCCAATGGACAGCAGAGGTTGTAGGGAATTACGCGGATGGCATGAATATGTTATAGGTACAAATGTAGTTGCATGGCCAGGGTTGCAGGGATATACAATGACATTATGAATAGTATGTGAAGGAAGGAATGTATATACTACACGTACATATATTACATGTGGCAGACTGAGGGCAATTTCGGTATAACGTCGGTATGAGCCCATGCATAATGCCACCCGAGTTATATTTTATCAAATGTGGCCTGCCCCACCAAAGACTTGACTTACCAAGTAATTAAGGTGCATTGAGACCACGAACCTTTGTCATCTGAGTTAAAAAGTTTCTAGTATCGTATGTTTGCATAATGCAATATTCCTCCTGCATATGTGGGCGCAACATCATGGAAATAACTGAGAGGACAAGGCATTACTAGCCCAGAAAGGGCTCTAAAATGTAAAGCAATAGTTTTGTGAGTACAAGACGTCTAGACAGAATGCATGATAGCATGGCATGCACGGGAGGGAAGGTCAGCTATGGGTGAGAACATTGGCTGGACAGTTTACATGCACAGGTTGAACTTTTGAGGGTCTTACTGGATGTGAAGAGATCATCACCATCATCAGGACAGCATGTGAAGCAGAGCATGTGGACAGGTGATCAGCTGTGTCCAGGCCCCAGCAGTGACAGCCTATTCTGACAACGAGTGGTCAACGTCAGAGTCGTCAGGGAGGTCGGACGGGGACCACTCCTGGCCGTTTAACCCTGACGTCCTTGGCCATTAACCCTTTAAGGACGGCATGATGCCTTAATGCACCATGCCCTTGGTCGCGAGTAACTCCCCAGGGCTGCATTCAAGCATCATGCCGACCCTATGGGATTGAGACACTCCCGAAGGGTCGGCATGATGCACCAATGTAGCACGGGTGAGTTACTCGCCAGGGCTGCATTGGTACATCATGAAGTCAAACGTCATATTTTAGCGACATGTCGTCCTTAGGGGGTTAGGGTCTGCACAATTGGCCATTAGAAACATTGGGGGAGGTGAGGGGGTCGGGTGGTAATCATGTCAGACATGGCTAATGTCCACTCCGGGCAGGCTGACCGCTGGTCAACACGGCCCTTAATGGTCGTTCCCTGCACCTCCACATCCGCATTACACGGCTCGCCAAGTGACGCTCGTCAACACCTTGTCAAGGCCTCAGGGAATTGGGAGGAGTGATCCTCTATAATGTACCAAAATATCTCTCCCTAGGATATTTACATGTATGTTAAAGACTATACTGTAAGCTCTGCAGTTCTCTAACAATTATAAATTATGGGACTGGATTTACCCAAAAATATTAAGGTTGCCTGGATGGCCGGAACCCAATATATTAACGGTAATTAACCATCTAATTTACACATGATGTCTATGAATGTAACATGCCCATGGTGACAACTGCACATACATGTAACTGTTCCATTATCCCTTATGGTCAGTACAATGTCGGATGTGGAAATCACTTGAAAATCATCAGTGCCATAATATTTCAAGTTTTCCGCTGGCACCGGTAGTGATAAAGACAAGTCAGTCAACAACTCCATGGTGGTCTCGGCGGACTGATCCTATACTTACAACTCCCCTCTGAGTAAATCAGCCGCGGAGCACGCAGACGATTAATGCACATAAAAAAAACGCTGGCTGATTGACATTTAAATCGATTTACGGCATGCAGTAAATGGAGTAAGCAGATCATTTCGTGAGGCCATCTAGTAAATAGCATTTGTCAGCGTTTAACATGGTTAGTCCTAATCAACGAGTATATAGTGCGCCCTGGGGGCAGAGCAGACGACACCCATTATCCGGTTAATCCTTCACTTTTCCCGCCTTTTCAGCATCGTGAAGACTAATTCGTTAGAGCTTCCCCGATACTCAGCCGAGCATGACTAACCTTATTGACAGCCCTTGCTTTTTTATGTGATAAACTTCGCCTGATTCAATTTGATCTTTACAACAAGCCTCTTTTTTATGTGATGGGCCTTGGGTTGGTCTACCTCATTGCTTGCCCCCCTCCCCCCCCCCCCCATTCATTCATTTTACAGCAAACGCTGGGGGTGAATGGAAGGGTCGCCTTCTCCTCTTTTTAATCGTGTCACTTTGACCTAACCAACATCATGTGAAACTCCATGTCAAAATACAACAACAGACCCTCATGATGCCTGAGGGCTGGCCAAGCCCAGGTCAATTTCACTTAATTCTTTAATGGCCTCCCATTAAAAGTCCCCAGGAATTATGACCGTCTTACAAGTGTATCTAAATACATATAATACACATAATTTAAAGGGGAAATAATCCGACTACTTATACCATCTTTAGAAGATGATAATGTTCCACTAAGATGTGACTTTTAATGAAGAAATAAGTAAAACTTCACCATTCTGTGATTGCATGTGAGGGTTACGTGCCTCTGCCCCCATCTACCTGTCAGCTTAATTCGCTGCTATCGTAACACTGGCCACGCTCCCTCAATATTCCGCCCGACTTGCTCCGATTTCTATCTAATAAATCCCCATTGTCCGCACTCCAGGTCGCCGCCGTGCCGTTCCGGCTTGCGCGGCGCCTCCCCGCGGCCCTTACCATATTGACACAGCCCCCCTCCGGTGAGATCCCACCAGGTGCGGGGCGTTATCGTCGAGTATCTTCACCCTCCCCCATCCGGCCACGCTTTGTGGTACTGGGAGGGGGCTCCTCTTGTATTCTTGTATAATCCCCCTGCTGCGCCCCCTGTAACGTCCTTAGGCAGCTAACTGAGCGTGCATCCCCCCGCCCCGCATCCCCTGTACCCCCCCCCCCCCCCCCACACACACACACACTCTGTACACCCTCCCTACCAATAGGGGATCTAACAAACCCACCGTGCCATCCACTAAGGAGGGGGTGCTTGTCAGCAGTGGTTAGGGCCTGAGATGCTATCAGTGGGGCTGTGTGTGGGGGTGGGGCAGGGTGTAAGTTCCCCTCACCCCACAAACACACACACTCCCACACTGGAGGTGGCTGGCAGCAGACTGGCAGGCATCAGTCACGCAGTAATTGGCATGGGACGGATCTCTCGTCAGTCACTGGCGTAATCTGATGCCCGACGGGGAGATGTGTGAAACAACGGGCTTTATTTTAATTCGCTGAGAAAGGTGTAACCCAACAGCACCGATTACGGATCCTATTGAGCTAATCGGCTATGGGTAGTAGCATTCTAGCCTTGGGATAACATTACCAACACAAAAAGTGTTTGTGATTTTTATTCTTATATTTATTTTCAAAAAGAAATTATAGTTATCCCGTGCTTTCTTACCACCTATCTGTTTGTAATCCATTTATTGTGAGCATGGTTTGTCATTTATTCTTTTCCAATTTTGTCAGGTAAATCAACTGTGCTGTTCTCTCTGACATAGGGTACATTTATATAAATTAATTAATCAATCCATGGATTAAATCAAATCAACTTGGATTTATGTCAAGCTTCCAGCTATTACTACCTACAGTAGGTTCCTTTGTGGTCGAGGCAGTAAGTGCAACACCCTGATCTTTGATCATGAACAATGGCTTGCTAATTAGCTCTGGCTATCGCTTGTGATCTTATATATTATTTTCTCATCCTGCTTCCCAATTATAGTCACTGAGATTGCAAGTACACCTTTAGCAACACGTGTCGCTTCGCCTCAATTACCCTGATCCACACACTACTACCAGGGTGCGCTTCTGGTGGCCATATACTACTTACAGGCTTAACCTCTGGTGGCCATATACTGCTCACAGGCTTAACCTCTGGTGGCCATATACTGCTCACAGGCTTAACCTCTGGTGGCCATATACTACTCACAGGCTTAGCCTCTGGTGGCCATATACTACTCACAGGCTTAGCCTCTGGTGGCCATATACTACTCACAGGCTTAGCCTCTGGTGGCCATATACTACTCACAGGCTTAGCCTCTGGTGGCCATATACTGCTCACAGGCTTAACCTCTGGTGGCCATATACTACTCACAGGCTTAGCCTCTGGTGGCCATATACTGCTCACAGGCTTAACCTCTGGTGGCCATATACTACTCACAGGCTTTGCCTCTGGTGGCCATATACTACTCACAGGCTTAGCCTCTGGTGGCCATATACTGCTCACAGGCTTAACCTCTGGTGGCCATATACTACTTACAGGCTTAGCCTCTGGTGGCCATATACTACTTACAGGCCTAGCCTCTGGTGGCCATATACTACTAGCAGGGTGAGCCTCTGGTGGCCGTATACTACTAGCAGGGTGAGCCTCTGGTGGCCGTATACTACTAGCAGGGTGAGCCTCTGGTGGCCTTAGGCTGCATCTCTGTGCTCCCTACTCTAGCGGTCAACAGGCGGCCACTCCGGCGGCGGCCAGGGGTGCAGGACTATCCCTACTCACAACCCCCGGGGAGGGGCAGGGGTAAGCTGGTGTCAAGTGCTGCCACAGGGTGGTCCATGGTCATTACACAAACACCAGTTTTACAATACCCACACACCATGACCTATGGTGAGCCAAGGCCAACCATGCACCACACACTCTGAAATGATTAAAAGCATTTGGGACCATTTGGAATCACAGTGTAATATCTCTATTATATCTCTACCATTTCATGGTACATGTACACTCAAAAACATATAAAATGATTCTAGAGAGGATACATAATATAGTTATGGACTCTTATAACCTATATGGTATAAATCTCTAGGGAGATACAGAATATAACTGACATGTTCGTAGAATTGAACTGATGATGTCCAGTCTCAAAGTTGTATATGTAACTATTTCATCTGAACTATGTATAATTAGAGTATACCTAATAAAACTCAGCTATTAAATAAGCCATCTCTGCACTATTTTAAATGAGGGTAAACTGGGAGGGCAAGTTCAAGGTGAGGGTCAAACCAAAAATCAAATCCGGGACCCCTTTACCTCGCCTTTAACCCTAAACCATTAGCCTCCGCTCCCCTGAGTGTATCTCCCTATACCCTAAGCTAACCCCTCCCCTACCCTACGTCAACACCCAACACCCCGCCCCCTGCTTGTTACTCCCGTGCCCCGACCCCCGGGCACGCACACCCACCACGCCCCCGACCCCCACTCTTTTATTCCCACTTTTTGACTCGGCTCCGTTTTCAGCTACCGATCAGTGGTGTGGGGATCAGTGGTGGCGCGGCGAGTGCTACCCGTAACGCGCCACCTTGAAACACTAGAAATCACTCGCGGCTCCGTTTCATTTCATTACTTTTGTGATTTTTTCTCCCTGGATCCTCCTTGTCCGCTTTAAAGTATTGGGGGTTAAAGACCCCACGCGTGATTGGAAACTAAATACTGCTATGGGCGTAAGTGGATCTGCTGTGTTTTCCGAGGGGGAATGTGATTGACATGCGGTCATGTTTTCTCTGGCAAGTAATGAAATTATTGATTAGTTTCACGAGGAGGGCTGTGGGGCTGATCTTGGTTTTCAGCACATGTTTTGTAATGAGGCAAAGTTTGTCCTCTGGTGCAAAAGGAAGTGTCTAATTTCTTCAGATCCTCCCGTGAGGTGGCGTCCGCGTGCAGTGAGCTTCATAGGGTGCCCGCTAGGAGGCTGTTTGTAAGGTGTGTATGTGTGTGTGTTGGTGGGGGGGGGGGGGGGCTCTGACTTTGGGGTCGCTGGGTAGTGCACGATCTTGCGGTAAGCCATGCTATACAATCAGAACAGAACTATCTCACATTGCTACATGACAAAGAACAAGGGCAAGAATTTGTAATTATAATATAAAAGTATATCCACATACCTGTCTGTGATCAGAGCATTCTTCACTTCTTTTCTTTTTAATCTAAAAAACACAACTCGCGAGTTGCCTCCACTGATTGTCGAGTCGCCTCTACTGATTGTCGCTTTTGCATTTTGTCCTTCTTTTTAAATCTATAGCGCAATGGATTATTTACATTTCGGACCTTTATTATGAAAATAGGATGCAAGATACCCTCCTCGTCCACATTAAGTTAAAGCTCTATATCACAAGGTAGTAACTCCCGTATTTTTACACTCAAGCCTAGGCCAGACCCCAAAAATGTCAACTAACCTTTATGTTGGTGTGGGTTTACTTGGGAAATGTCAGAGCTTTTTCAGGTACAAAGTAAAAACTCACCTGCAACTTTTTTTTAACGTGAAATCCATAGACCAACTCATCGTTTTTGTGTTGTCTTAAATCCCTGCTGCTGCTTACACTTAAGTTGCTTAAAATCGTTGTTCTGAGAAGCACCCAGGAGAAGTGTTCACGACAAATAGGGATAAGAGGATTGCCAAAGATATACATTCTAACAACACCCATTGACACCTCCATGCCCGTGTAACTTATGGACAGCATTTAGTATGTTTACTCGGGCCAACCAGACTCAATCACCAAAGCCAACACAGAATAACAGCAATTGTAAATATGGTTTGGTATTTGAATCGGTTCATTATGCCGCGTATTGTGTGACTTGTTGGGTGAGTGGTTGCAGATTGATGGAGGAGAGGAGGAGGAGGGGGTGCTGACCCCATCCAGGTGCCCGCAGTGTGCTGCACCCCCCCCCCCCCCACCACACACACACACACACACTCCCCATGCCCAACCCACCAGAGACAGCTCTAAGCTCCCTCCGGGCCCTACACCACTGCACATTCGCGTGCGTGAACATGCTTTATTTTCTGTCTATAGTCCATCTTCTGGTAGAAGCCAAATTCCTCGATGCAAAGATGTACTACAAGTTTCTATATAGCACGACTAAACTTAGTAAAGTTCTGATGTAACAAACTGTCCTTCACCCTATAAAAGCAGTTTTGGAGGCCCTTTGTCAGCATGATGCATGAATGCAGCGCGGCGAGTAACTCACTGATGCTTCATTCGAATATTCATGCATCATGCCAACCCTACTGGCTGGCTGGACTGAGCCCGATGCATTCCCACAAAGGGCGGCTTGATGCAGCAGGCAGTTCATTTATCATGATGATGACAAATGAACAGAGTTAAGGGCTTAACGTGTTATATTCAGTCTGTATTTAGTCGTCATATATCATACATGTATACTTGGAGATGCCGCCCTGTTATTCTATAGCTTATATGTAAAGCTGGTGACATTGACCACTAGTTCTATGAATCCCAGCCAGCTAGTTATAGCTATCACTGTTTCTAGACGTGTAACACGATATGTGCTTGAATCTCTGCCACCCTGCAGAAAATGCACCATAGTGCGCAATTTGGCGCGTGACACTTTATTTGTGTATGAGAGGAGGGGGAGGGGAGTCTATACCCCACCTATTCATTTGGCCAATCCCCCTGGGGTGTGACAAAATCTCATTATGTCGCATCTAAGGAAGACGCCTCATCCCCAACCCTATCCCATGGCACTAGGTACCCAGACGCCATTAACCCTTTAAGGATCATATAGTGCTTTCATACGCTATATATCCATTTTCATCATGATGCATAAATGCAGGCCTGACGTCCTGTGCTGCATCAATGCATCATGTGACCATTCGGGAGTGTATGAATACATCCCTACATCAAGCTTGAAAGCATGCAAGGGCTGGATTTGTGCAGGCGATAAATGGCATAATGCAGCACTATGCGGCCTTTAAAGGACTACTCAACACACTAAACTAAACTTGTCTTACTTTTTGGGCAAACAATCTAAAACTTTCCTTTAAGTCAGCACATGCTTTCCGACAGAGGGTAGAAACGGTTTCTGTTTTGTTATCTGTATTTTTCGTATGCTTTATTTTATTTCATTTGGGGTGGGATTCAATTTCTTTCCGGGGGCTGGTGTTTTCATTCGAGGTATTTATCCGGGGTGGGCCTTCACAGCTTCGGTGGTTTGATTTATGGCCACAAGGGGCCTAAAAAGAGATTTTTTAAACAAAAAAAGGGCGGCCTGCAGCCTGAGTAAAAAGGGGGTGGGTGGGTGGAAAACGTTACCTGCCGTTTGTCAATGATTACCCGATAAAACGGAGCTAATGACGATGCCCCGCGATAAGGATCGAGCCGCAATTAGCCCGCGTCTAAATCATGGGGCATCTGTCAAAAATTTCCATTACCCTAATCCCTCATTTCCCTTTTTGCTAACTTCAGGCGGCGCGCCAGCGATGATCCTTGGCCTTTCTGCTTTCCGGGCACCCTGCTCGCCAAAGGGGTGGTCGGTGGTCGCCTATGACGTCGCGTCATCAGACGTGGCAATGTCCGACTTTATACACTCCGGTGAAATATCGCACCCTCCACCATTTGAATAGCAAACCCATATTTTAAGTACGAAATTACGTCAGGGGAGTGATCTAGGGATTTCCCTTTTCCTGTCGAGGTGAACAGGACAGTAGTGTCGGGAGGCCTATACGAGCCATGAGGGTGTTTGAAAAAGTGAAATTTATGGCCATTAACGACGGCGGTGGGCTCACACAGAGTAACCATAGCATGAAAATGAAAAAAAGGACTTCGTATAGACTAACACAATCGCCATAAATCAGCAGGACAAACTCATTAACTTCTCCTATAAAGGAGTTTACTCCCAACCCTCCCCAGCCTTAAGTGAATTTTCTTTATGAAATGCGGCCGCCATTACGTCAGATTGACCCCGGCGTATTGCCACCAGGGGTCGGCCCTTCCCGACGCCCTCAGCGCCGCGTCTCAATTACCGCGAGGGGGCGCTTTTGAAAATTAAAAATTCCTTGTGCAGAAGGGGGCACCATTATACTGCTGGGGACGCCCGTCCCGCTGCCCCCGTTCACTGCAATGATCATGGTGCTGGAGCAGGCGCCTAAATCTGCTTCCTGTGCGGGCCGCTGAGTAACACAAGACGCGATTAGGTTCCGGCCCATGCTGACGTCGTTTAAGACTGTCGTATCGTCGAGGCATGGTTCATTCTACCCCCAGTCCGTATACCCCACCCTCACCTAGCCTCATCCCCCCTCCTCACCCCGTTCCCTCTATACGCCTGTCAGTCAGCGAGGCGCTAGTTTCTAGGCGTCCCGTTGGGGGTCGCGCGCTTCGCCGATCGTGCCGCCATTGTTCCATTGTCTGGTGCGTTCCGTAATCGCGCGCGGCACGCACGCAGGGCGGAAATGAGCAAGGACCATTGGCGGCGCAGCAGTTAGCGTTACATGGCATACTAATCCATTTCATATGGCGGGTAGGAGGGAGGCAGCCAGGGCAGGGTGGGGGTGGGGAGGAGGGGAGGGGGCAGGTGGAATTGGATTATCATCAGACCTCATCATGCGGGCACTCTTTGGGGTGTGGGGTTTGAGGGTTTGGGGTGCGGTGGCGCGGAGACAAGGAGCACCCCCCAAATACAGTGACTGCCACTTTGACTCTCCTCCTCATCCTCCTGACCCCCCCCCCCCCCCCCAAGACACACACACACCAGCTTTATGCGTTTACCTACCCCTAAGAGGTAAGATTACCACGGGGATCTAATACAGTGGTGGGTTTTGAGGTCACCGGTTTTGGGGCAAGATTCATCTTTTTTTAAACTAAAATTTGGCCATAAGGTTGGACAGGAAGAATTTTTCCAATAGCCCCCCCCCCCTTTCAAAATCCTGGATGCGCCACTGTAATACATGTACTCTTACATGTATATAGATCTTTAGCGTCTTGTACTATACAAACAGAATTGCGTCAGTGAGTGCCACAATTGTACACAATTATTATATCTTTAAACGTGCAGAACTACTTAGCTTATCTCTATTGTTATTATGTAAAAGAACTCATTGATGTATATTAGATGATTCCATATAATTATACATGTATTAAATCTTTCATTTGTCCTCATGGTGCACAGATGTGTAGTGCTGGCGAGTACCACTCGCTTGTACTGAATTGGTGCATCATGCCGACCTTTCGGGAGTGTAATAACCCCAGCAGGATCAGCATGATACATGAGAGCAGCACTCACACCGACAAAATGGGATAAGGTAGTGCATTAAATGCCGTCCTTAAAGGATGCAGGCACAAATGGTGTAATTCATGCAACACAGTCGGAAATCAGAGTAAGTAGGTCGGATTTCCTTGAAATCTTGAGTATGTGCATCTATTATTGCTCCAATCATTCATGACATACAAATATAGGAATATAGTCGTTTTTACACATAGGCCATAGCATTAGAGATAATGAAGTCCACAACCATTAGGCCTATGATTATTAGTACACGTAGTTCAACAATATATCTAGATTTAGCTTTTTTTTTAAATAGGAAACCTCTCACAAAAAACACTCATTATGTTGTGTAGATACAGGTGCAACTCTTAAAAACGTGTGTCCCCTAAACACCCCCCATGGCAACATTTACATGGTATTAGGGGTTTACAGGCACTTTTTACCTTAAATGGGTAATATTCATCTATAGGGCGGGTGGCAAACCATGCAGCTTAGAACCCAAATAACCCCTGATTTACGCTTTGATCGTCGACGCATGAGAAGTAAAAACTCTAGCTTGTTGCCGGTGTGTGATTCTGTATGTGTAACGTGAGGAGAGGCGGGCAGTGAACGCCACATTAACGCATTACGTAATCACCAAATCCCCTATTATCGCCACGTGTTGCAGCGCACCACTGAGGCAGACGACATTTTTTCTCACACACTTCCTGGGCAGAAGGGAGGGTCTTTATACCCCAATTTGCCGTAATACACTCTCTCAGCATTCTCTGTTTTTTCTATGGGCTGATACTGATAGGGTTTGAGGGGGATTGCGCCCAATGAGGTGAAGCGGGGAGAGCTGCGTTTGTCAGACGACAATGGTTTAGCACCGGGTGTTGTCTCCGGCATCCTTAGGTCCCTCAGGGGAGCGGAAAAAAATAATGAAAAAAATACAATGAAGGCCTTCTGGGAGGACCGCCCCCGCTAAAAAGGGACTTTGATCTGGGCTTCCTAAACGTCCCAGGCCACCACCAGACCCGATGTTCACTTCAGGAGGGATGAAAAAACGACATGAATAGTCATCAAGCCGAAGGAACCAGTTCCCTGAGGGGGCCGAGATGCGGGTCTGGTCCGCCACCCCGCCGAGCTGTCCCGCGCCGATCCCCGCCAGGCCGCGCCCGTCGGCGGAATTACCGCCCAAATGAAGGCGGCTTTCCGTCTGACAATCCACCAGCGGACCGACAGGGATCACGCCGACTTCTGCCGAGGTTTGAAGCCCCTGGAAAAAAGTTAATTCCCAGGAAAGGTCCATGAGATTCAGAAGGAGGTAGGGAATGCGTAGTGGTGTGCGTGAGGTGGTGGGAGAGGGGCTTGGGTGCCCACCACTAACAAGACCTGTCGGGGGTCAGGGGTTGTTTTAACATGTCTCATTGTGGGGGACAGTTCCCGCACTAATTGAATCTGGATAGGATTGGGAAAGGGCACAAGCCACAACCAACAACACTCCTTATTAAAATTTTCCAGTAACGAGCAGGGGAAAAAGTCGTGAAAAAACTAGAATAAATTTGACAAAGCAAGGGGAAAGCAAGAACTGCGGGACTTGATTTCAATTTGAAAGAGATACTCAGGAAGCGTACGGAATGTTAATTAGTGTGAAAGCTGGGCATGGAGGGAATAAAGTATAAAAAGAAGCCTGCATGCCCAACAATAAACCTCTTAAGGGGGATAGTTGCTTTTGTTACACACCTCGCCTGCCAGTAGCTATATCCTAAAAACGATATCACAATGACTACCCTCATTTTGTAGATGTGTTGCATTGCTCACGTTTTAAACGCAAGATTTGATACAAAATACAAATAGTTTTTCTCATTGTCCCTGGTATCATTAGGCAGAAAACTGAGGAGGAAAGAAATACATGGGATGGGTGCGGCAGCCAATTCAAAAGATTGAAATGTAATGCTTCGCACAGAGCGAGGCGTAAGTAGCATAGGGAAATTGTGTTTTTACTCAGGCAAATGTAAATAAGGCATCGACTCCCATGTCAGTAGTATAAGAAATGGGGGTAAGCCGCAGGCGTGGGGGAGCACTTTAGGACACACAGATTGAATCTACTCCCCTTACTCGTGGGGATACCTGAGACCCCCCACGAGATCTATCTGTACTCTAAAAACGATTTCATTAAGTAAAACCACCAGGGATTACACTGTAGAAAAAAACTGAGCCAAAAAAGGCTGCTGTGACTGTGGGGCCGGGGGTCTATGTGGGGGTAGGGACTTGCGGTGTGGGCCATCACCAGGAGTGGCTCTGTATGCTGGTGCAGCAGCAAAGTGAGCACTGCCTGCCTCCTACCACGAGCTGCTCCTGCATTATTAACGTGCCCAGCACCCCCTCTATGGCCGGGGTAGGGAGGGGCTCAGTCGGCTGTGGTGTCATCCGAGTACAACTCATCAAGCACCATCTGTTGTCTGCACTATATGCCTGCGGGCGCCTCTTCCATTTCACTCATCTCCCCAACAACTTGACTTGCTTTTCAAGTCACGGGTTCTTGGGTTTCATAGTTTCTATCTGCGCTGGTGCGTATACAGACCCATTTATTACCAACCACACGCTGTAGGGGAGTCGGTGTACAAATTAGAGGCGGGGTACCTCGGATATTGGCTGGAAGAAAGACGGCGTTTGTTCACAGTTGGGTGGAGAGGGCATGTCGTGTGCTGACCCCTGGGGCCATGGAGGAGGTGTGAAGTGACCAGCGAGTGACCTTCTGTCCGCTGACCACTGTCCATCAGCTGTCCATCACCGACAGGGAGAGGTTCAATCAGGGTGCCCCCTACCCTCACCCCCTCCGTGGGTTAGGTGGGCGTCAGGTGTGAAGCCCAGCAGGTAGGCTGACCCTTTTCTGCAGGGTCACGCCTCTGATCACAGTATAGCATGTAGCGTAGCGCCTCCCCGTGGCTACACCGAGAACCGCGCTACACAATGGCGACCACCGTCTGTTATCGCTATCAGTGTCAGACTCTGGTCGCCGCCCGCTGTAAATGCGGCGGACGTCGGCCACTCTGCAGTGTACCTCGTTATAAGGCTAGCGGCCTGCCAGGCACAGGGCCCCAGTGTACACACTATTAAGCCGCCAGCGTCCTAAAACGGCACCCAAACACGACCATGACGTACGTCAAACCGCGTGACGCTTTTCACGTCCAACAAGCCCCAGCAGGCGGCGCACCATTTTCGCTACCGGCGTCTGCCGAGCGTCGGTCGTGCGCGCCGCGTTTTACGACAGCCGTCGGCCGTCACGTCGCGACAACCGTGAGTCGTAAATGAAGATGGATGTTTGCAACAGGGAAAAGCACTTTGCCGCTTAGGACCGGAAACCCGACAAAAAAACGAGCGGCGGGAATTCCAGACAAGGCCCGCCGCTGGCTCGGCTGTAGCCCCAGGGGATGCGGTGATGATCTTTATTATGTCCAGGGCCTGAGCCTTCTTCTTCCAACTCCCAACTCCCCCTTTCTACTTCTTTGAAGCTTATGACAAATTTAGTCTTCCAGACAATGTACCCTGAACCCGGCCTCTGGGAACAATGATGTCTCGCCACAGCTGGTGGCAAATTAAAATTGCTTTCCTTGACTTTATGGTTACTCACACAGTGAACCCCTGATTACTTGGGATCCACCATTGTGGGGCTAGGAGCAGTAGAAAAAGTTCCCTTTCATTTTCGCAGCCAAAAAGATATACAGGAGACGCTGAGTGAGTGCAAGATGAAAGTCGTCTGCCTTTTGACTGAACTTTTAATTTCAGCACATTATGATTAAAAGGCTTACTTACAGAGCGCGGGCAGCTCTCCCAGACAGGCGATGAAAGAGACACTTACCTGCAATGGAAGAAAACAAAGACAACCATGAGTACATTAAGAGTAGGGGGTAATTATGGGGAACGCTATCTGCAACATCAGTGACAAGATTGGGGCCTACTTATCTGGGCGGCTCTATACTGCCGGTTGCCGTGAGAGATGCTCATATACAGCCGGAGCCCTTGACACTTGACTCGTGGCCATACCTGACCACAGGTACACCACTCGGAACTGAAGTGTTTAGGGGCTGGGGTAACTGGTATCTGACGTGACCCCTGAACATTACACTCTACCAGTTTTTGGGGACCGTGCATCTCAAAGTGCTCCCTCGGTAAATACCACCAATGATGGTCCCTGACTCCCCCTCCCCTCCCCCTCCCGCCTTTTACATGTAGAGGCATGTTATTTATTGGGTATACAATATATCGACAGATAGGAATTAATTCTTCTTTGAATACTGATTAAAGAATTTTCCTGTTACATTGTGTATATGTAAATTTAAAATATAACATTTTTTCTATTGACTGGTAGATGTGCTGAACCATGTTAAAATCTTTAAAGCATATATATAAATAAGTTGTTGTCTGTATGTGAATAAACGCTAGAGCAGTTGTAAGTATATGAATACATGCACTCCTTTGTTCTGAATGTCATCCCCTCTGAGCAGAATAAGTGTATCCTTTAACATCAAGTTAAAGGTGAATAAGCCTTGGTTTTGTGCTGGAAACATGCTTTTTTTTTGCTGGAGATAATAGAAGATTAATTGAACGTCGAGTCGCGGATGCAACATGCAGTGTTTCCATCTGGTATCAAGACGTGCATGACAGCCACTGAGTAGGGCAGGGCCGCACGCCTCGTCTCTGTGTGGTCTTACTTCTCAATAGCAGACGACGTCTTTTAACAAAAGCAGACGACAACCTTAACAAAAGCGAGGTGGTCTGATGGCAACAAGACACGGACACCCAGCCACCCATCAGTAACACGCAGTTAGTCACGTCGTTGGCGGAGCAAAGAAAAAACAGTCAGCCCTACAGACCGAGTACGAGTGTTTGTAAGAATGACTTAAATATAGCGAGTGAGTGAGTGAGTGAGTGAGTGAAAGAGTGAGTCAGTCAGTGAGTGAGATCATGTTTATTCAATTTGAGCTATTCAAGCAACCATTTTATAACACAGTACTACTCAGAGAATGTCTGCAAGAATTACTTAAATCAGGGTCGATGAGTGAGATAGTAAATATGAATGTGAGTGAGTAAGTCAGTGAGTCAGCGAGTCAGTCAGTACCTCGGGTAATATCTAATCACTTTGAGACAATCAAGCAACTACACATTTATAAATTCCCATTGGTCCCGAGTAGCTCTGATCAGCCACGAGCAGGTCCCAGGGAGGAGCAGCCGAGTACCGATAGACTGTAAGAATGACTTAAATCAGGTGAGCGAGTGAGCATGAGTTAGGGGTGGGCAGGCGAGCAAGTGAGTGAGTCAGTAAGTTAGTGAGTGAGTGAGTGAGTGAGTGAGTGAGTGAGTGAGTGAGTGAATGAGTAAGTGAGTGAGTGCGTTGTTTGGTGAGTGGAGCTAGTCAGTATGAGTCTATCAGTCAGCGAGTCAGTCAGTACCTGAGGCAACATTTAATCACTTCGAGCTAATCAAGCAACCAAACATTTTATAAAACAACATTTTCCCATTGGTCCCGAGTAGTTCTGAGCAGGTCCCGCAGAGGAGCCGCTCACCAGTTCCTGTCTGGTGAGCTGTCAGTGAGAGCGACTCGGCACCATTAGCGCCCGTCACAGCCCCCTCTCACGTTTCACCACCATGTTTTTTCTCAGCATTTCCTCTGCACCGCATTCTCCAATTTTATAAATGGATACGGTGACAAGATCCGAAGAGACGATGCACGATATGCCGAGTTCGCATACTTCAAATTCATCAATTTCATACGACAGGTTAAAAAAAACACTTCCACATGTTTCATTCACAGTTGGCTTCCCCCGATAGCCCAGTTACTAATGTTACACTAAGCAGATGAAAGTTTGATAACTTCGTCAACGAGGATAGGCTTTTCCATACAAAGCTCCCCGCGGTGATTTATCGTTGGATGTAGCTGCGTTTTGTCAGCTGAGATTAATGGGCATTATTGATGATGTATTCCTAGGTGAGTCGCGTCTGGCATGTGGTCGGGTGATCCATCTGGCGGTGCCTTGACCGCGGGGGCAGCCTTGGCCGTGTCCACTGCTATGTCCCCTGGTCCGGCCCCTGTACACCCCCTTTATGCCGCCGTCTTGGGGGTGACCGGTGTCGGACTGAGGCAGTGACGGATGGGCGCGGTGCAGGTCTAGCCCCATTACCGGCCGCCACACCGGCCTGTCCGTCCGGCGGGTCATTAGCCGTGTTTGTTATACACCTGGAGGTGCCTGGTGTGGTGGGACAGGCAGGGCAGGAGGTGGCACCCAGCTTAAGGCCTTTGATTTGGGAGACTGGGTGCTCGGGGTACATGCAGGCGGCAACACGACACGATGGGGAGGGGCTAGGGTACACCTCCTTCCGGTAGTTCTAATTAACTGGGAATAGAGGGGTGCTGGTGGTTTAATATGGGGTAAAGTATAGTGCATGGTCTGGGTATATAACGTATTGTATTAAGCATTTTATTCATAGGATACTGCTTTAATGCACACTGTCCCATGGTGAAAAATAATCGTTAGGATGGCATGATGTATACCAACGCTGCATTGGTGCATAATGACAGCATATGAACATGAATCATTGAGTCATCCTCCCATACTTAAAGGGTTAATGATTGATCCTACTCGTCTTAACTGCTAACTGCCTCACCTTTAAAACATGAGCGTTGTGACATTGCCTCATTAATCTACATTTTGACGCAGAACTCCGCCATAAATCCAGCACTAAAACTGTCCCGAGTTGTATCTATTTCTTCGACAGTTCGGGATCATGACCCGATGGAACTAAATGTGACACCGAAGGAGTTGTAATAAAAACATGTTTTTATGTAGTTGATATCCTAAAATGGTGATAAAACCATAATGACTGACAGACACAATGCATGACATGAGTCCATTCCTGATATATAGGTGAATTAACCGCATAAAAAAGCGTGACATCAAGGAGAGGAACCAACGTCTTCCCATATAAAAAGTGTCCCTGCTGGAGGCATGTAAGCGCTAAGTAGATGGACTAATCATAGCAGCCCTGTATGACCACGTGCGTGTGATTAATACAGGATTGTCAGTTACTGTATGGTAGGGTAGGTGCGGGTGTGTATGTGTGGGTGGGTGGTGGGGTGGTTCGGCCGGGGAGGGGGGGTATACAGTCTCCTCCTGTGTGCGCCTTGGAGGTACAGAAGCAGTGTCCCCTTCCCACAGCCTCCCCTCCTCCAGGCCGTGCATGGCCGAGCGGCATTTGTCAGTGGTGAGCTGACAGACAGGAGAAGGAGTCTTTGATCTGCTTATTACCCGACTCTACCCGCTCCTCTCACACCTGCGTTAACCATTTAACGACAGCATAACGCTTTATTATACACTCTGCCCCTTGTCTGCATGGTGCATGGATGAAGCCCTGTATGGCGAGTAAACTAATCCAGCAGTGCTTCATTCATGCATAATATCCACTTCGGGGTTGATACCCTCCTAAGGGGTCGAGATCATGCACCAATGCAGCTCTGGTAAAGTACTCGCCAGGTTTTTTTTGGTGCATCATGGTGACACCAAATGAATGAACATGCGGCCCTTAAAGGCTGCCTCACCTGACGCGTCCCTGACACCCCCTCCCCCACCCAACACACATACAGACCCCACCCCTGCATCCTCCACACCCTGACAGTCACCCTCCCTCACAGACCATCTCTATCTGGGATTAAAGTTCTGATAAGTCTTTGACATGCACGCAAGGCAACTACCGCTACGCTCCTACTTTCACCGGAAAACTCCCTCACCCGATCTCCCTCCCTATTTCTCTCTCGAGTGGAATCAATAAGCTTTTATGAGTACGGTTTCAAAGTGAGAGTGTGTTTTTCATCCCTCGCCTCTCTCTTTTTTCCTGGGATATCTTTTCTCTCTTTTTTGCTGTCTGCCAATTACGTCTTGACGAGTCGCAGTGCGTTGGTTATAGGTTGAACAATGAGGACACCAGACAGCGCCGAGCAAAAAGACAGTGGCGTCCCCTACCGACCCCGCCTGGAGTTACAGGTGGGCCTCACTCTCACTATGTCGTCTGCCCGCAGTTTTCCTCCAGCACCCCTCTCTACCGTCTCCTTGATCTCAGCTTATTTGTCAGAACGTCTGGGGCCAATGTGCGCAGACAAAAGTGACACTTCCATAACAACCCATCTCAAATTCAATGGCAATCCACTTTTGATATGATCAATTAAGTGGTTCCTGATATCTCATAATACATGTAATTCTCACATGAGCTCTGTATGAAGACGTACAGGTGTACAGGGTAACTACTAATGAGACATGACTTATTGGGTGCCCAAAGTTTGCCATCATATTTCAAAGAGCAGACGACATTTTGGGCAGGGTCACCAGAGGGCGCGTGCATTACGTAACTGGTTCTTGGGCGGAAAAAGCAAGTCCGTGCTTTGATGTGTGACACCCCCACAGGGTGCCTTCACGGCATCCAGGGAGACTCGTTTATTGGTCTTTCATGTTCAAATTCTCCTTTTCATTTCACCTGACTCTCGTCTGCTCCCCAAATCGTTATCGTACCCACAAGCTGCTCCGCCTAAGGCAACATTGCCTTGCTAAAATTCCCGATTCTATACTACTGCGCAATGTGGCCAAGCTGCCGCCAATCATCAACTCCACTAATTTTAAGTTCCAACGTCACGGGGAATGGTGCAAAAAAAAAACTGGGACGCTGTATTTTTCCATGGAGTCCAAAAGCACGGTCAGCTCTATTCTAACTTGAAAAAAAAGGGAACAGAGAATGAGCTCTTGTGGTCCTTTTCGCAGGAGATTGTGAAGCTATTTTCTCACCCGGTCTGCAGGAAGACTGTTTACGTCACGTCGGCCGTACAGTAACCCTGGATTTCAAAGGTCAAAAAATTGTCGTCTGCTGGTTTGAGTGTTGGTATCTGTGTGATTCGGCGTCTCCGGTCAGCCGTTTGTGAAATAGAGATAGCTTTGATCATGTTTGGGCGCAGACTGGTGTGCTTTCTTGGATCCAGGCAAGGCTCCGAGTAAAAAGACGCGGTCGGAGGTTATGTCATACCCTGTTCGGAGTCGGGTTATCTCTTCTCAAATCTCGTGAAACATGCGACAATGTGTACCACCCCCCCCCCCCCCAACATTGCAGACAGGTGCTCCAGTCTCTCTGGTACCTGTTATTCCAGCCGCTAATGCTCCTCCATCCACTAGTCGCCATCTTGGATATAGCTTCCTTTGTCTGTTTCCTGACCATAATCAACCATATACTATACCCTATTTTAATTATTTATTCCCGAGCTTTTAACCTTTATTTATACCGGTTCATGTATGCCATACCCTGGGTGGTTATCTTGTGTTAACATAATCTATCCAAACTACATCAATACGCAGTGGGGGAATTGCATGGTTACAATGTATTGTATTTTTTCACCTTAATTAATCAGAAAAAATGTGCTTGGGCGGGCAATATAAACATGCTATTAGAAAAAGAAAAGCATGCAATATAGAATTCGCCTTTACATGGAGGGGAAGTGATTGTGGGAGGGGGTGGGAGGTTATGGAGAATACAATCAGTTTTTAAATAGGAAGATAATCCTCAATTTAAATGTTGCCAAGTGGAAACGAGCGGCGCGACCTGTGTCTTAATGCTTGTAACCAACATGTGAACTCGATCCGAATATTTCCAAAACATACCACAATGTGATCCCCATACAACTCCAGGGTGGCCAAAATGACTGAAGATGATGGCCCCTTAGCACACACCAGGGTCATTACTCATGTAGGGCAGGGCTGGGGGAGCCGCTCCGGAGCTGCTCACCAGATGAGTACATTCTTACAGATCAGAGAATGGCGTGAGCTGCTCATCTCTGATGAGCGAGTAAAGGCAAGAAAGGAGCCACCCGCCATGTCTTCATCTTGACTGCGACGAGGCGGTAAGAAATTCATGCATCCTCCTCCTCCACCCTATTTCCCTTTTCGTAATGCACGTCTTTTTTTCTCGAATAAACTGATTCCTAGAGCTTATTTGCTCTATATCCCCTCCTCCGCTTATCAGAACATCTGGCGATATAACAAAACGGCCTACCAGACCTTTCATTCTGCCAGGATGAAATAAGAGAAATTTGAATTGAAATTGATTTGAATTGTCTAAAGTTGGCCACCACAATACATGGTATTCGTTTGTTTTATTTTGATCACATATATATGGTGTTTTTTCACATGATCGTTTCCCTTCTTCTCCATTGAAAACATATGCTGGTAGAATCCTTTAGTTGCATATGCAACATTACAATGCCTCCCCTTTTACTATACAACTCCCTTATATATAAAACCATGTACGTAATATACGGTCTTATACACTGGTGTCTTACTTCTCAGTTGTGGTTTGGTTTGTTATACCATGGAGCCTATATACAGAGATGCCTCTATTGTAGAGTCATTGGTGATACAACCCTGGAAGGTCTGTTCACTGACCCGGCACACCCACGTGCCGCGGGGCCCTGGGAGATATCGTATGTATACATGGGTGCTTATTGTTGTAATCTGAACAGTCTAAAGACATAGAATAACAGTAACACTGCAACCTACGGGGTGACAAATCTAGGACTAGGGATGTGCCTGGAGGCCCCCACATTATTATACACAAGCTCCAGGGCTTTCTAGCAGGGATGAATTGTATTAAAATGTTGATATCCAATTACAATTAAATGCAATATTAGAAAATGCTTTTGGTTGCCCGAATATCACATGTCGTGAAGTCCAGCACATGGACATGCATGTGAGACATGTACCTACAATGCAGGACCTAAATTATGTCCTAATCATTCTATTGAGACAATCCTGCAGTTGGTAAACAGTAAAAAAGAAACACCAATAATGAGCTATATCTTCCTATTAATAACAATACGGAAGGGAGCTGGAATGCATTCCCATTGTCCTTTGTTAGTTCAGGAAAACATCATCGTAAAGAAGCTGGACATGGGCATTGGTTGATGGTATTAGTTAACTGCCAACCAGGTAGGACAATTGACTCAATACAAATCAGCGATGACCATTAATAGGTGTAACATAACGTGGCCTCCTGCGCTAACATTACAAACAGCACAATGTCTTTGTCATTCATTGTCCATTCCCCAAAGGTCATTCTGTGTCAAGGTAATCTTCAATCTGCTTAATAGTCTATTTTTGAATCAAAACACATTCTATAGCTCTGAATAGCAATTAACTTTATTTTAGGTTGCTGTTGCTTTTCCCATTTGTGGGCCTAGTTTTTCTGATGTTTTCAACTTCTTGATTTTGACATTTGTCTATTGGCTAAACTATGAGAGTAGCCTTGGTGTGTGGGTGTCCGGTTGTGGTCTTGTTTGATTCATAGACCACAGACGTCTACCAAACTGTCCATGCAGCATTCATGGGTCCTTTGTTAGTATGGCAGACCGATAACTATTACTATCAAGACATTGTAGTCAAAGGTGGATGTGCTGCATTCTTGTAAAGAACGGGTTAGTAATGAGATCAAAATGTCAAGTAATATCAACTCCGGTTCCACCAGTATTTTTTAATTACATGTACCTGAAATTGATATGCATAGATCTGTAAGCTGTGGCATACATTAAGTAAAGATGAATAAAAATGCATGAATGTATTTGTGTTTTTTTGTGTGTTTTTTTTTTTGGGGGGGGGGGGGTGGATTCTATCAAAGTTTACACATGGTTCCTTTCTTCTACCTGACCCCGTTCGGTTGGTCCTCTTAACCCAATTACCCTGCAAGTAAAGTGTGTACAAATCCATGTAGATAGCAACACGAGTTAATCTATTAACCAGTTCTATCTCTATAAGGACTCCCTTGTTTCTGTTATAGTTCACCCACTATAGGTTACAGGGGTTCAATAGGAGGGGAAGACGGTGCATGGCTCACCCTGGCTACAGCACTGACCGCACCTGCTCCTGCTGCCCCCGCCCCCTGGTGGCTACTTGTAGCACTAAGGGGGTAGGGGCGGGAGGGGGAGTTGCTCCGAGCGACTCAGGCTCCCGGTGCGAGCTGGCCGTGAGCAAATAGAGTGCCTGGACGGGCTCGGCTCGGCACCTCCCGACCAGAACTGGGACAGGAGTAGGCGCGCCTCCATGGTGATAGGGCGAGAAAGGGAACAAGATATAGGTATCTTTCAGGTAACATGGTTAACCAGCATGGACTGAGGTGGGGATGTCGGATTAAATCCGTTTTGATACACTTCATATATATATACTGTATACTATTATTTGACCCATTAACTCTTTTTTTTAAAAGAAGAAAAAAAAACCCGTTAAATATAGAACATATGCAAATGTTACTGTCCATCCCAGCATTTCTATAAAAGACTCTATATTTAGGAGGGACCCTTTTGCCAGGAAAGGTCTGTGCACTGAAACACTTATTTTTTGCCCAAAAGGCCCCACCACCAAAGTGGTCTGTGTTTAGTTTTTGTTTGTGGCAATTGGATCCCTTCTTGTGGGGTTTTCCGTCGTCATCAGGCACCGATATAGATCCACCATTGGCCCACAGCTACACAACTATAATCCATAATGTATAATTGATGTGAAAGGAATTAAACCATTGTAAACAAACAGTGTTTTCTTCTTTGTGTTCTAGTCCCTGACTATATCAGTAGACCACGTCATCTATCTCATCTCCAGGGAGTCCTGCTATGTGACATACATGCACTATCGCCAATCCACATGATGATACATCATGTGTTTACAGTAACTATGTATAACGCGAATAATGTCTGTTCAAGATATGCGCTGTAAGTTTTGAATTATATATGAAGACTGTGCATTTATATGCACTGTATCTGCAAATCAATAAGGTCAACAGTAGGCCTACAGGCAAGTAAATATCCTTTCTACGCATCATAATAACAGACGTTTAACAGGATTCAGGTTGGCAGTGACTAATGGGTTGGTCTATAATGGTCAAAGGGAGTAAGTCTCTATTGAATATTTTCGACACAAACTGCTTTAGGATACACATGCATGCATTTAACCCTGTATGCAAAACTGCATGAATGTTTTAACATTTGCAAGCCACACGAAAGGAACCTCTGACAAATGAACAGATTTGTCTCGAATGCAATATATATCATGTTTAAAAAACAGTTGATGAATGCACTGGACTCCAGTATATTACAAGGCACAAGTATCTTGCTCCTGTTTTATTACTTCTTTTTTTTTGGTTTCACTATCGTTGCATGATATATCATGATGGCTGGATCTGACTCATCCCTGGGAGGTGGAGAAGAAACATCTAGTTTTAATGTCATGGCATAAAAAAAGACAGTGGTAGAAATATCTTCCTGATGCCTCTACTGTCCTCCTCTTTTTTTAATCCGGTGTCAAGCTCTCATACCTCGCGTGATGGAAGATAGGAGGAGCCCATTTGTAACCCACACATGCACCAGGCAGACAACATTAAGAAAGAAACTCTCTTTTTTCAGTTATAAAATATCTGTTTGCTTTATCAATTAGAAGATCTTTTCATGAATAATTCCTAAGCAGCTGGTCATTCATATCAACAGCTGGGTGTGGTCCCATGATGAAGCGCAATAGTCAGAAGATAAAACGAAAACATTGTTAGGTTTTGTGGCAAGAGGGAATGTAGGGGTGGGTGGGGGCAAAGTCAACATGTCTGGTAACTTTTGCTGACGTCAAACACTAAAATATATGGCCATCAACAAGGCTTTCATAGACCCCATTTCCCATCAACTTCTTATTTCTCCATCCCCTGTTTTTTACACGGCCTGGTCAGTGACCCCTTGACCCCTGGAGGTGCCTGGGAGGGTTGCTGCTGTGTTCTCCAGGCACGGGGTGTTGGTGTGTGAGGGGCGGTGAGAGGGGGAGGAGGAGGAGGAGGGTGGTCAGACCTCAGCTGGCCAGTTGCCATGCCCACCGTATCGGTCATCATTGTGACGGCGTAATCCGCCGTTTAACTGTCATTCACTGCTGGATCCGGAATCTGTGTTGGGTCTGACTTTGGATCTTTGCTGCCCTCCCCCCTACCCTAACATCTCCACCTCCTCCTGGGTGTCCCGGCCCCTGGATGGCTCCCCGTCATTATGAGGTATAGAGGGTGGGGGTGTAGGGGGGGGGGGGTTAATGGGCTGGCAGGTAGCTGCTGGCAGTGGGAGGCTGGGGTAGGTAAGGTGAATAGATGAGGGGGTGCACACACACCTCCCACGGGGGTCTGGCCTTGTGGGGCCGGCTGGATCCTTTGGATCCCTATAGCGGTGTGCGGGCTTCATTAAGGCTCCCTACCGCCGACTCCATGGTCTTTAATGATGCAGCAAATGCATGGAGCTTATCAAGCAACCAAGTTTTCCAGCTCTCCCATAGAGCCCCCTGTACATCATGGCCGTGCAATATCTCTGTGTGTTTTTTTCAGGTAAAGGATGCATGTTATAGGTGCTAAATGTATCAATTGATACTTACATGGCGAGCAAAGGTAATTTTACTTTAGAGCCGCTAAAAGTCAATTGGCATTACATATCTATTATTCTAAAGTATTCATTATGATGCTGGTTTATCAATGCTATCTAAATTCCAAGTCAGCCTTAATTATGGATGACCAAATTCTCCTAGACTATTTGGACCAGAGTACAGTACAATTGGCAGCGTATGAGGCCTACTGCTTGCCATATAACTCACACACGGGCTGATTAATCTGAGTACTCGACACCAAGCAGTATTAATCGCCTCCAGCCTCATAGGGACTGACTGGGATAACTGCTTCATCAGGATTGATGTCTTTTGGGTGCCAACAAGTAAGAAAGGTTTAATTTGGGTGCACGGAGCCCCGGGTGGTCAATGCTACATAGGGCTGTACACGAGCAGTTTGCCTACCCCTCTGATTGGCTGATATTTGCTGCCTACTTTAACCATTTATGGGTCGCATAATGCTTAAATACAATATCATCTTTGACGTCATAATGCATGCATCAATGGCGAGTAATGTGCAAGGGCTACATTCATGCATCATGACGAATTTTAGGGAGTGTATCAGCCCGTCTGGGCGGCATGATGCGTGGATGCATTGCTGACGAAGGCTGTATTCATGCATCGTCCGCTAAGGAGCATAATGAATTAAAGCACTATACGGCCCTTAAATCGTTAAAAGCTGGAAATCAATCTTCCAGACCGACTTCTCTACTACTTTCCTGTTTTTCTTCAATGATCATAATTTTGGTGTTTTTGTGCAGAGCAATCAAATGAATAACACATTGGCAGCCTGCGCGGATTAATCTGGAACCTGGTAGAACAAGTCCATAAATCATGTTAGGGATGAGAGCAAAAAGCTGGAATATCCTGGTAATTTTTAACTTTTCACCAAGGCGCCAATTTTCATCTCGAGTTACGACCATCATGAGCTAGACATGGTAAATGCATCGCACGCTAATGCCGGGTTACCCACTCCCCACAAATTTCTCCACGGGCCTGCATGCATGCAAACCTTTAAAAAACAGACGCCAAAGCCATTATCTATGTTGGGAATTTTAATTGGGTGAGTTGGATAATGCTGTAATCGTCGCTTAAAATGTTGAGGTGACAGTGGGGTAAAAATCAAGAATTGAAATAAAAATTGATCAAAAAGCAGGGTTGTAAATCATGGGAGGTGGCTCAGCACCTTGAGAGTATTGATTAGAAATTAACAGGCCTAATGCCGTGTAATGTTATTATTGTGCACGTAATCTATCATTTTCCCCTTATGAATAACATGATGAGTTAATCAAAACCTCCCGAGCAGCTCACAGCGCACACAAGAGCAGCTCATCAGTTATCCAACACCGCAAAACAAAACTATTAGAAATGACCTGCCAGTACTAAGACCTACCCACCGGCGCTGGTCAAGGAAAGTCATAAATCAGTAGGAAAAGAAACAAAAACCTGATGATAAATCAAACAAAAAATGAGTGGATGATGTCAGGGAGGGGTGGGGGTGAGGTGGTGACTGGCCATGCTGAGCCAGCTGACCAGTGGCTACCCTGGGAGCGGGTATTGTCCCAGGTGACAGGTACTGATGGCTGTGTGGTGCGGGCTGACCGGGCCCCCTGACCCACAGGCTTAAACTGAGTAACACGCTTATGCTTGGAATAGATTACTATATATAACATAAGGTATGACAGCGCTAGACGCCCTTCATCTTTCGACCTTAGATGGCCCTAATGTACCATGTGTATGTATGGTCATAGAGACCGCCATCTCCTCTGCAAAGTCAATGAGACGTTAAACTACAAAAACGAACAAAGTTAGCAATATACAAACTGCTTAGTCCACCTTTCAACCTCAGATGGTGCCACATGGCTATGGCTAAACAAATGATACGGCACCGGGTAGGGCCATGTAGGGTTGAAAGATAACGGGTTTCTAGCTCTGTCCTACCTTGTGCTATATACAGGCATCTACTGTGAGTATCAGCATGCTGCTCAGTCTAAGCCTGTGCCCTGACCAGTGCAGCACTGACCGGGGTGCTGACCGCTGTGACACGGGGCCGAGTGCCCCTACTCCCGGCCAGCCCTGATTAACACGCCGGGGGAACAAAAAGGCCCAGGGTAATCGAGAAGTAATCCCTGTCACGTCAGTCTGACCGGAGGTTGCATCACCCCCGACCCCTGACCCACCCCTACCCCGACCAGAGTGGGGTCCTTAGCCTACTGTCTGTACTCATAAGGCGGGTCATTTATCTCCCCATCATAACTCCCTGCTCCATGCCCCCTGAACAAGTGTAGCCAGTCAGTGTTAATAAAGCAGGCTGCGACTAACAGGGCATGCTTAATGTCACTGTGTCACGATGGACAGTCACTGTTGATCCTATTCCTTCTGAACCGGAAATATTAGTACATGTTAATGTGGACGTTAATGGTACTATTGGCTGTATGCATATAACTTTTGTTGTCGTTTCCTAAAATACCCACTATTGAGGAAATGTTAACATGAACACTCAGATTGAAATTGATATAAAATTGACAGACCAAAATATGTGTGCTTACATTGGGGCTAGCTTCAATGCTATTCATTAATTGGGATCGATCGAATATGTTCAGACTATGGGTGTTATACATGGAAAATTTTAAAATATAGTCACTGTATCTCTTTTATCAGCACCAGGCAGCCTAGGAGAGAGAAAACTGATTTTGAAATGCATTAAATTTCATAAATGTGAAATCGAAAAAAAGAGCCCTTAATATGGCTATGAGAAAGGTGCAAATGCTCTACCATAACAGCACCATGGATGTACATGTTTGGGAGCATGCCCTTCCCCTGAGAATATTTTGAAAATCTAGAAGGCAAATGCTGCATTTTCATGTATTGCTGCAACTTGATGTATCTTGGTTCTCTAGCCCGATGAGATTTCTGACGTAGGGAACCAATTTCGTATTGTACCTGGAAGACTCACAAGAATGACCAATTTAAAAACTGAAGAATCCAAGGAGTGTCCATGTATCAGAGGAGTTTGCATGTATATATATGCTGATACTGTTTAGACAATATGAGAATAAGCACCATCTTAGGTGGCACCTATTTATTGGTCATCATTCAGTGACAGTGTAGTATAGAGATAGGGGCGGTCACGTGGCGGTCAGCGCCACCACTGGCCAGGTCGTGAACCACGGTTCACACTGACACGACTTTACATCATGACAGATCACTGAGGGCCAGGCACCTCTCACCCCCGCCCCTCATCCATACACCCACCCCTCCTACAGCATTGTCCAGCATTGTCCGGCTGCCTCTGCTCAGGTCAGAGCCCGCTGACCACTGATAATCCTACCCGGCTTATCTCCTCCTCGTGACCACCACCTTCTGACCCTCTGCCTCCCACCCAATCACCTCTCATTGCCCCCTCCTCCTCTTTCCTGCTTATCCCTCACCTCTCCACACCCCAAACATAACCTATACATAACCCCTGCCCCCCTCCACACCCACATATATATGAACATGTATATCATACACATTAAAACATGGACATGCCTCCCAGGACCATGTAATGATAATAAATATATAACAAAACACAAATTATTCATATTACTTTTTATGATGATTTATAGCGTTGTGAATCACAGGCATTGTTCTATTCGAATGAATGTCCTCTGCTTGTAACCGTGGCCGACATTGGGATTCTAAAAAAACTAATATCCAGACATAAATAACTGAAGGAATCTGCCATGAGTTACCCCCGACTTAAATCAGGGAGGATGGGCTGAGGGTGCGGGGAGGGTAGGTGAATATTGTGGGGATTTATCACTGAGCGTGAAAAAGTGGTTGTTGTTCAGTAATAAAGACACGTATTGAGGGCGGAAAGGGGTGGGTGATGGGGTGAGGTGGGGAGTCAGAGGGAGGGGAAGGGGGCTTACGTCGGGTTAGGTCAGGGGTGAGAAAAAAATGACAAGATAATCACAGAGAGGTTACTTGACCATTAATCATCCCACTGGGCACTGTTACAGGAGGGAGCAGGGGGTGGCGGATAATCTGCACTGACCACTGACACCTACATTGGGGGATTAGCCCCCATACTGACCAGCCCAAAGTGGGAGGAGAAAAGCGCTGGGATGGCTAAGCCATGGGAGGGGTTCTTCCCCCTATTGTGTGCCTCGTTTTTAATCATTATTAATACGTTTTTGGTGAATGCTGTCTGCATGGCAGTGGACATGGTGAGCTTGGTGATGGCGTGTGACCTCTGAGCCGGGGCTGGCCGGAGGGGGTCAGACTGACCAGATGCACTGACCACTTACTCCATCATTACCGGACAACTGACCATATGTTCCCCCAGCGCATGTTACCATGCCTACCTCCAAGATGCAATAACCCTGGACACCCACCCCCAGCTCACACCCCAACCCACCTGCCACCTTTGACCTCAGAGGGTGGGGCGCTACCCTACTGAGCAGGTGCACAACTGACCGCTATGATAAGCGGGTATCAATAGATAAGACTCGGATGAGTGAATTAGTACAAAGTTCTACACGTTGTAGTAGCACTTCCTCCCTCCCACCAACCTGCCCCAACGCGCCTGGAGCACTGGCCCAGTTGTGTATACTACTTACCGGGTCAGTGGCTGGGTCGCTGGGGTGTCGGGTGTGAACAGTGACCACTGGTCAGCGGACTGACAGCTCTTACCCTGTGTTAGGGCCTCACACCATGTCGTGTGCATGACGGGGCGTGGAGGGCAGGGCTGGGGTGAGTGGTGGTGGACGGGATAGGGCTGGAGCTCCATGGGGCTCCATGACAATGGGCGTGGTACTTACACCATGGAGTTACCCCACAAATTGACAATGGGGCAGGTAATCACTGCTGATGGATTAAACATACATAGGAAGTGATGGACACACACCAGGTAGCCATCAATCACACACACCTGGCGGCTGGGTGAGGGGGGGGGGGTTGGGGGGGGGTGTTAATATTAAACTCGACTGCCCCCTGGTTGACCCACACCATAGTCATGCCATGTAATTGCAATATAACTGCAGCTAGTTATAATCTGGCCTTTATTCATCTCTCATGTAAGGGATGTCATGCATTGGTGTGCTGTCACGTACATATGCTGCTTTCCCTACGTGTGTATCGTGTAGGGTACATTTATTGTGTTGTTATGATTGCAAATATGACCATTTTCATTGGGCGTATGACTATTAAACTATCGTAAATGTTTTCAATCATTTAAATAGTAGAATACTATCTACAACCATTCTCATTTTACACGTATTACTATGTCAACTATATCACTGAAATATCTCAAAACGCGTTTTATCAAACATAATATTATGAGATGAGCATTCCCTTCGATATCGGTGCTTTAATGTACATGTTAATTCCCTGTCATTGTCAACTAAATAATCCGTTAATCAATGACAGATGGGCCTTATATCATGATTCCACACACAAAAACCTGTGCCCATGTCTTTGAATGGGGACGTGCCCTATAGGGCTAACGGTGGATTAGGGGGTATTTGAGGCTAATTCCACCCATGTACCTAGGACTCTCCTCCAGTATGCTTCATTAACCCAGTTGGCAGGCAGGCTTGTACAGATCCCTTATCTCACAATGCCTATAATGTTGGCGCCACATAAGGCACTCCTACACGTCACCAGTTGCATAAAATAGAAGATCACCCCTGGCCCTTCAGTCACCCCCAATTATTTATTTAATTCTGCTTTTGCAGCCCGGAGGAGAAGTGGTACCCCCTCCCCCTCCCTACCCACCATTTCTCCCCTAAAGTTCGCTGGTCCCTGCCCGTGGCACGGGCGGCGCCCTGTGATCAGCGCCTCCGCCAGGTACAAGCGACTCTCATTATACAATTAGTTCTGATTGGCTGCCGGTAGACGGCGCCTCTGGCCCAGGTAAAAGTGATGACCTGTCACTAAGTTGGCACAGGGATGCCGAGTCGCCTCCTCCTCCCTGCCCCTTCTCGTGTGAGTCCTATCTGCCCCATCTACTGAACTCCCAACTCGGCATCTGCCGCCACCATGCAGAGATGCTGCTGAAGCCTGTAGCCTGTAGGGCAAATGGCCAGGCCCAGGGTGCGTGGCTATCTATTATTTTTATTACCTGATCAAGTGGCGGGCAATGTGGGGCTGATTACATGAACACACACACAGGGACACCAAATAGGCATGTTCTGTAGTACTGGTAAGGTAATCCCAGACCACGCGTCTGTCTTTTTTTTTACTGACAAACAGATCCGTTTTATTTATACTAACATACATTTAGGGCGTTTTACTTTATTTTCTAATAGCATGAGAAGGGTTGATTATTTTTCTGCACCCCCCAAGGACAGTTCAAATTTTAGCAATCGTAACGCGTTATTATCATTATTTTAAAACTTAAGTCTTCAAACCCCTCAAGAGGGTCCAACCCCCTCTCCCGCCTGTTGTTGATAAATTACCATTTGCTTCGTTATTTTAATTTTGGAATGTGCGTCCACAGCCAATTCTATTGTGGGTAGGCTCAAGTTTGACAGTATAGCAACGTCACTAGTAATTAAATACGCATAACCAAAGTTTTTATATTTTTCAATAATAAAATAAATCAAAGCCACATAGGCTTATCTGTTTCCATTATGACTATCAATATTGACAATATACAATAAAAGTCAAAATGAATTGACAGTTTCAATAACTAAACTGGCTATAACATTACATGTATTCACCAAGTCAGATTAGGCTGTAGATTGTCCTTGTTATTATGTGACTTCAAAGCAAACACCATTCACTAAGTGTCACATTACTACCCCTTTTTCATTGTCCTTTTTTGTGATATTTTGAGGCAGTAAATCAGAGACCACACGGTGGATATTAAACTTTTTTTACGACGGAAATAAAGCCTGGGTAAAATATTGAGTCGGGATGGTGGTGGGTTGCTCCCCGGCCATTTGTACATTAATTTACCGCCGCACCAGTCTGCCGCTCGGCGGCGGTGCGGTGGGCGTGCATGTGTAAATCATGAAGAGGTAATCCCGCCCCCCCCCCCCCCCACACACACACACAATCCTACCCCTGCCCCCTATCTATACCGCTACCCCAATCATACAGCCCTGCACGCCTTTGATACCCTCTCCCCAGTGCCCCCCCCCCAACCTTCCCACCTTTACCAGTCGTCCTTAGGGGTAACACCTGTGCAGTACCATAAGCCCCCCTACCACAGCTCCCCTGGTCCCCCTGCCCTGTCCCCTGATCACCTCAGGCATCCTATCTCACTACGTCCTGGGACCTCGTCCACCTAACATGGTGTCATTCTTATGATGCAGCCCCTCCCACACCACACCCACACTCCTCCAGGCAGCCTACCCTCCCCTGCTCCCCTCCAGAGAGACATGCCCTTTAGTAGTCCGCCCCCCGTCGCGACGCCATGCTGTGTGTGACGTCACACGTGAAACGTCGGGGAAAAGTCAACAGATGGCGCGCTGACCGAATCGCCTGTGAACGCGCATGCGCCATGGCACTGAAATCAATGGATCCAAACATGTTTGTAACTTTGGTGTTCGCCCTTGTGCAACGGGGGGCATTTATTTTGGCGGGATTTGGTAAAACACCCTTGGCCTTTCAAACATCACGTCCCAAACTAATTTACTCTTTCCATTTCCCAATTTCTTGTACATTGCCGTCACCAACGTTTGACAAACCTATTATCATGTTTTAGGGGCATATTCCCAGGGCATGACTCCGTGCAGTTATGAATTAACCAACCACAGTCTGGGTGAGCCGATCATGTATAAAATCAGCTACAATTGTTTTATGCGAGGAGGCATGATCAACTCCTTTTATTGCTCAATGCATGACAAACCTGGGTGGCATGAAGACTCTCGGCTCAGGTAGAAACCAAAAGGTCATGCATGTTTGGGATGATTAGCTGACCAAAAAGTAGTCGCCCCCTAAATCCGACGAAGAAATGGGGATCCCCAGTGCTTGAGATAAGAAACAGCCGATGGAAAGTCCAATACAAGCCCGAGCTCATCATACCTGGTGTAAAATGCGAGTTTGTTCCACCCAGTTTGGTGAATGTTCTTATGACGAATGGACCTCGGCCTACCACATGCAGGCCTATAGCCGCTACGTCATATGAACTACGTCACAGAACCCTGTGACGTAACGTGACGTGACAACATGACGTGAACTGCTGTACTAACGATGAGGGCACCCCGTGCACAAATCAAATATTCTTTTCACATCAGATCACCATTCAATGAGTTGTACAAGTGTATTCCACACATTGCCGCCTCCTTCTTTACGTGACCACCCCGCCCCCAGCCCCCACACCCCTCCCCCTACATCCCCCCACTCAGCAGCATAAGGCGCACCCACCCCCTGTTTGCTCGGCTGGGGCTCGGCGTCCTTCCAATATTTGGCAATTTAGCTCATCCCAGCCACCAGCGAAAACTGTCGGATGAGCCGTCCACCCATCAATCACCCGTCCCCAATGCCTCCTTTCAGCTTCGCACTCACAGCCCCCCCCCCCCCCCGACACACACACTCACACCAAGGGGCTCCTCCTCCCTGTGGTCAGGACATGAAAAGTCGGGCCCTGGCGTCATATAATGTAATCATGACCATGTTATACATGTACTGCCAACCCCCCATGTAGCCACCCCGCCACCAACATGTCCAACTCCTCACGCCATGCTTCACATGCTCGGGGTGGGTGGGTGGGTGGGGTTGTAGATTACAGGTGGTGGGTGTGAGAGTGTGTAATTGTTGGCAGGGTAGGGCGTGTGTGTGTGATAACCCTCACCCCCACCCACCCACCCACCCACCCACCCAACACTCCATATCCCTCTCTCTGGACAGGCACAGCACACACACACAAACATAACCCCACCCCAACCTCTTACCCTACCAGTCACACACCCTCACATTGCCCCCGGCCTACCAACAGCCGTGTACCCGCCTCTTTAAACACTTTTTTCCTTACATCCATTTCCCTAATTGGTGGCTAATCATATGTTACCGTGGTGGACTTGATTAAGATGTATTTTCTGCCTGAGTGAAGGTGTGCCGTAAGGCAACAATGTGTAGTGGGCTAAGGTGGTGTAGTGTGGGGCTGGGAGGCCCCAGGCGCTAGCACACAGTGAGTAGTATAGGGAAGTTGGCCTTAAAGCCAGGCACACCTCTCCATTATACTTTCATAGGGGGAACTTGGTGTATAAAGATGACGTTTTGACTGAGACAAATCAAACTCATCTTTATGACCACATCCACAGGGGAGACTCAATAGCTAGAATTCAGCCTCACAACCCTGGAACAAAACTGCAACCACGCCCGTTTACATTGAAATGGATGAGATAGAAATAAGAAAGCTCTTCTTGTTAGATAATACTTAATTTTTGTATTTTAAACAAATCTACCCAGAATAATACATATTTCACGGTGTGTCCTTGGCATTTTTCTCTACACATCGGAAAATGTGCCAAAAGGGATGCATTTGTCCTACATTGCCAGTGATTTGGGTGGCATTGTTATTTATGTTATCACCAACTATTTGCGGGAAACCATCTTTGACCCATCCAGGCATGGCAGCCCCATGTGCACATCAAACCCCCACATTCTGGTGTGGCTCTCAGGTAACTTACAAAAAGTACCCGGTAACATCTCCCGTTCATTAACACCGTTTTACCTGTGTCCCTCAACTGACAACTAACTATGGCACCTGGGCACAGGCACAATCATCACTCACCTAGTGAAATGCAACTATTCCTGACTTATTGCACATTAACTCTTTAATGTCAAATAGGACCTGCTTAGATATCCACGAAAATGTGTAGAAATATACACACAAAATGTGCTTATTGCTTCCCTGCGAACCACTGGTACAAAAGGAAAATGTACCTTATACATGAAATTATTTAATTCATATTTAGACTAGAATTGCTGATTCAATGCCATACATGACACGATGAAAGCTAATTAAGATTAAATGCACTATCATAAGCTATCTCAGTTAAATATGTTCATTATATGACATTGTGTAAAACCTCACCTGGAAGCCGCGTGCATGTGCCTTTGTGATCAAAAGAAGTCATAAAAGAATGGAAATGTGAAATTAAAGCAAAAAAGCTTCACTACTTTTTAAAATACTAAAGCATCTCTTAAAGTGCACCTCAAAGTTCAGGTGTTACATTAGTAAAGCGCGGGAAAACTTAGACGATGGATTGTCGTCTGCTGATATTGGCCACCTGATACCTGTATCCGGCACACCCTACAAAACTGGCTCATATGCATCTACAGTAGTATAGGAAAACTACGATTTGATCCAGGCCACATTGAAACCAATATGAAACATGCGCAAATGACAAAAGGATAGAGCTCTATTTTGAAAAGTGCACATACTGTAAATCTGTCATTAGAGGGTGGACGGGGATTCCTTTGGGGGCTAAGACTAATACCATGAGAAACATTTCAAAACAAACAAGATTTTCACTAATGATATTTTCCTACAACATCCTGCCAATAAACAGGGTGACCTGCGCAATAGATTGGAGAGTTGCTCCACCTGGACCGTAATGGAGTCACTATAACAGGGGCCATCTTGATATCAGACCTCCTATTAATCTTCCCATCACTGACCACCTTTGCAATGTGACCCTGTCTGTCAACCTTACACAAGGTCCCCGCCCCCTGTCACCCCTGTCCAGGGCCCTCTCCTCTGGTCAGTGCAGAGTCTGGTCAGTACAGCGGGCAGAGGTACCTCCGCCCATGGCAGTGTCTCAGGTAGAAAGGCGACTGGGGAGGTCAGCACTGTCCGTCTACACACTTAACATCTCAGGTGTAATGAGGTGACTTTCATTTGACACATGACTCCTGTTGTCTCCTTTATTCCCCGGCACATTGTAATATTTTTATTAACCCTCTCACCGGCAGATTTCTCTATTTTTTGCCCCAAAAAACTGAAAAATTATAAATATCGAGAATTGTAATGGGGTGTTGCCATATCTACTCCTTGAACATTCTGTTTCAGCACAAAGTTTGCTAAGACCTATATTACCTTGCATTTAGAAGAAACACTTTTCCTTTATTTACCAAACTGAACGCTAATGTGAACAGGCTGTGATATGGTGTACGGCCACCCCTCGTTCACAGCGTGGTTTCGACATGGAATACAATGTACACATGTAGTTTTTGTTTGAGATGGCAGTGGCGAGCCACGCTTTCAACAAGGGACGCAGTGACCCACACAGACTGACTTTTCCAATAGAGAAACACTGAGTGAATACACCTTGACCACAGGTCAACCTTTTACCCCCTCCTCTCCCGCTTTCTCTCCACGCCCCGTACCTTTGGTCGTCACACTGTCCCACACCCTAACCACACCTGCCACGCACCCAACGTGTGTTTGCAATATTTAACAACTATATACTGCATAAGACATAAGTATACATAAGATTGGACCCAAATAACCTAACATTACCTAAACAATTGGGTAGATAGAAATACATTTATTCTGTATATTACTTAGACCTAGTGCAACAAGGTCCACTCTTAAGCAACATACACACTTACCGTTCAGAGAGTCACTCAGAGTGAGTGGCAGCAAACTTGGGCCCTAACAAAGTAAAGTCGTAGAACAACAAAAACCAAGTGGCCCCTGCATATTTAACACCTTGGCCATGCGGCAAAGGGTGAGTTATTGGACGAACACGTACTGAGAAGTAAGTGGGAGGCTGACCGTGCCAAGTTACCCCTGGTCCACCCATAATTAAAGGTGGCACAGGCAACCACTCCCACATCAAGGACCCACTGCGGCGCCCGCCACTCTGTTGGCCTATTAGCAGCCAGACTTTACTTCTGTCACACTGAGCAACTAAAGGCCTTGCCCACCCCCCCCCCCCCACCCAAATCTCTTCCTTGCCCCACCCACACTCATTGTTATTTCTATTCTATGTATTTATATTAATAGCTCCCGGGTAAACATAACCAATGCTGATTTCGTGCGAAACACAAATATGTTAAATGTATTAAAGATTAAATCGGTAATAAAATATACAAATTCAGTTAGAATGTGTTATTCACTACATTCCATCAATTCAACACGTTATGGTAAATCGATATACAGTTAACACATTACTCTTGGTATTGTACGGAAACTGAGAGAGGTGTGTGCTTGGCTGTGTTCAATCAGCGCCCAGTCACAAACCCCACAACCCGCAGTCACTGACGCATGTTATGGGGACTTTATGAAAGCGGCGACGGAGGGAGTGGAGTGGGGGAGTGGGAGGGGAGGCAGGAGGAGGGGCGTCACAGGCCTCTAATCGTCGTCTCAGATTTCTAGGGGAACAGACTAAGGGGGCGGGGAGTCGGGGCGGGATGCCAAGTCACACCCAGACACCTGTGCCCTCAGAGACAACTGACTGACCAGTGGTCAAGCTTCACACCATGGAGATCTAGGTGTGTGTCCGGTGGGGGTGGGGGGTGGGGGGCAAAGTGACCCATGCGTGGACAGGAAACTGGAAACTTTGGAGATCCTGTTCAATGCCTTCAAAGATGACAGAAAAGCCGCAATCACAGATCTAAGTCTCTGACTGCATATAACATCAAAATGCAATGTAGACTATGACTTTCTACAGCTCAACTGACAATTACCATTGAAATTCTTAATTGAAATTTGCAGAGAATGTTCCATTTTAATTGCATAGGCCTATTTAAAGTTCTACGAGTTTTTGCGGAAATGTAATCAATAATGGAGCTTAACTATGTTGACTTTTTCCTCCTTCCATGAACAAGAGTGTGTTCGCTGCTTTCTAATAGTGGCTAATCGCTTCCTAAGAATCGGGACCCGACCGAATCATGTCCATAAGAAGTGAATTCACTCGGCATTCCACTCCAGCTGAGCACCGTTTCTTGAGGCGCAGTTCACTTCATGTTGGGGAACTCCTCGGGAAAATGCTTGAAGAGTGTTTTTGGTTTACATCAGCACGTGACAAAGACAAATGTTACCCATCAGCCCCTGCAACATTTTAATCCCTTTCATTTGAATATCATCTCTAAATGAGTTTGCTCTTTTTCGTTTATTGGAGAAGGGTCTGTAATCAAAATGGCGGAAAAACGGGAACGCTGTTGATTAGTGCGCAGACTCGTCACCTGTCTTCCCGCCATTTCTGACACTATGATGAACGCAGACGACTTTTTTCTCCAATGTTGATTACAAACATCTTCCAAATAATTCCACAAAAACATATCTAATTGTTCATTTCCCCTGAAACCAATTACAAATCTAATCCATCATGGTCTGATTTTTCGCTAGATTCATTCTAGTCGAAGTGGAAATTTGCTATCAAATTGTTTCAAATTTTGCTGATTTCCTCCGAGACATCTGCATCATGTTACGTCTAGACTCTCCTTTGTTTTCACCGCGCCGTTTCGAGCAGAGGATGAAAAAGCAAGTGTGAATTTATGGTTATGAGGAAGGTCCAGGGTTGTCTGTCGGCCACTAATACCAATACTTCTGAATGTTGGTCTGCAATTATTAGAAACCACTTAGGGGCCTCAGTCACCCTGGGACGGCTATTTACGAGGTAAGGCGACTGGATGGTAACCAACAAAATGTCAGGCTAACTCTACACCAAAACAACACCGAAATAACGCTTACAACTGCTATCTTTACACCTATCTATGACAAAAAGAGCTGATGTGTCTGATTTTCTTTTATTTGGCGCCTACATTGTGGACGATGTCAATAAAACATGTCCATACCGAGATGGGGGCAGTGCAAAGAGACCAGTGTGGCAGCGCGGTCATGTGGAACGGGGCTAGTTCTGTGCAGTGAATGAGCGGCGTTTAATCACGTTATGCCATGATTGAGCATGCTATCGTGGCATGTCACGGCCGGCCACTGTCCCGCCAGATGGTCACTGTTGTCATGGTCACCACTCAAAGATGGCCGCTGCCAATCACGCGCAGCCACACGTGACCTGCGAGAACTCTGATTGAGACGCCAATCTCAGAGAGACTTGCCCATCCCGAGACGAATACATACATTCATACACACGCTCTTACAACCCTTCAGCTTCAGAGAAAATTGTAAAACGGATATTGGGACATGTTATCAGGAGGGCTATTTACACCTGGGTTCTAGAGGGAGAGGAGTGGAGGCGTCAGAGCGTAGTTGTAGATAAGAGGGCGGGTGTGTAGGGGTGTTGTTTAAGGGTGTGGCAGCAGTGTCCATTTGCTGCTAACACGCACATAGAACATGTGGTTATGTGACCACCAGCCTTTGAAGCCTTGACCCCAGGTTTGGCCAACAGCAGTTTAATAGATGGACGTCAGGGCGGCTGGGGTTGTCTCTATTGAATTATGCAGATGTTACAATGACCACCTTCCTACTTATCTATCATTACACATCAAACTCTGTTACGCTGGCATGCACACTGATGTGTGATAGAGATGTTCAGCAGAAGTCAATGTATGATATTAAGATACCATCTCATATATACTTGGCATTACACCAAACCACTAGTAACCGTCACGTAGACATAGCCCTACACTACCACCAACACCAGCGCAAAAATGAAATGGTAGCATTCTAACCATCCAAAAAACTATTCACCTCAAGGCCATCATCACCAAGGATCCTGCCTAGGCTATCCCAGCATGTATTGTTGTCTATTGTTGCTGCCTTATCCTTCAGTTCTGCACCTCCCTTTTTAACCTGTCACAGCACGCCAAAGTCTGGAGCAAAACTGCTGCTAGTAATTGAGGCAGTTTTGTTGGTGGCTGCGCCTACTGCCGCCTCTGCACAGTGTTGACAAACAGGAAAACATGTTGTTTGATCCCGGCGTCGACATGCGCCCGGCTCACATGACGTACAGATGACGGGCTGTTTTGTCACAGGTTGGAGGAAGAGGGAGGGGTTCACTCCTCTGCAGAAATTAGCAGCTACAACCAACAAGATGACTGGGAGTCAGAGCAGACCATGTCGCCTGGCCTGGTGGTGCTACTTTTTGGGAGGACGGGGTGTCTCTGGGTGGGTGGATGTCACCAGGCATGCAGTGGTGCCTTATAGGAGGATGTTGGTTAACAGTTAAACCCAGACAATGAGTGACGTGACGTTGGAAATCAGCCATATCCTATACAGTGCAGGCCTATTCTAAATCGGGGGATAATCCCGGATTCCAGAGGAGGTACATAAGATGTGCTAAGTATATGTGTGTACTACATGCAGTGTGTACTTATCGTAACCGTTGTGACGTAAGTAGTATAGAGAGTAGGGTATTTAAACCAGGCAGTCCCAACTAGCCCCATCACTACTGGAAAGAATAGTGACAGCTACATCGGTATTGAAAACTGAAAAAGACATTCAGGTCCGTCATCATATAGCTACGTCAGACCATCTACTTACCATCGGTATAAACTTTAAAATATAGATTAGACCGGCAATAATTTGGGAAAAACATGTATATGAGTAAATTTTTTGACGGGAGTAGATATCATAACAGTTTTAATAGAGCGTGGGTCTTGTATAAGAGCCGGGGTAGAGGGGTGATCAGAATTTTCTTATACATGTACCAAATAATATCAAAATAGGATCTTTAAGGATCTCTAGCACGTAGTGTATGTTTTGTATCAGTGCCGGGGTGAAGGCCCCACTTAATTGAAGAGAGCCCAGGGGCATTATGGCGACGGTACGGTAATAGTCTTAAGAGCCTTAACAAGGGTGAGGAGTACGTATAACTCACCCCACAGTAGCCTTGAGTGCAGAAAGGGTTGACCTATTTATAAAACATTATTGTTAGATCACAATCTAATATCAATTATTGAACTAACTTTGATAATACATTAGGATATACAGCATATTATTGGATATGATTATGCACTAGATGGAGCATTGATAAGGAACCTCCAACCCAGACTCTACCAAAAGTTATGAATACCGTCTAGTTGGGAAAAAGGATATTACAATTTTCATGAGCATTTCATAGAATGATTGTGAAAGGCCACTATATGACCCTATTACTGGTCACTGATACTTTAAGGATAAATATCTCAGCGATGAGTTCAGGAGCCCTATCTATTATGTATTCTTTGGAACTATATATACCCTTAGAGTCAAATAGTGAAAATCTGTGGAGATTATTGAAACATAAAGCCTATATATACCCACTACCCACCTTAAAGAGATTACCTGTGACATTCTAGTCGACACGAGGACCACGACAAATGATGTGCGGCATTTTGATTAAACATCGGATACATTAGTGTAACATTTGATAAAAGAAAAGAAAAGAAAAAAAAAGAGTCAAACACGATTGGCAAAGTAGTCTACTCGGGGTTGTTTGATTGACAAAACCATGACATGACACTTACCATACCCGGCCTTTGTCCCGCTACTAACCCTGTGATCAAAATTATCAAGTGACCCCATCTGGTGGTTACAAACCATTTCGTAAAAAAATACTCCCAAACAAAGCCCCCATTGGAACCGTCCGACAATAGTTTATTTAAATGTCCACATGTTGTCTGGCTTTTGTTGTGTGCCTGGAGGCATGGTAATGCCTGCCCTAGTAGTGCCCCCCCCCCCCCCCAATAAGGCCCACCCAGAGATAGTTCAATTAAAAACCAATTGTAGGCCAGCATAGCTTCCCTCCCACCCGCATACAATACAGACCCACCCCCACTCACTCCAAAGACCAGCGCGACCCGCGAGTGACACAATATCTCCCAATGCCGTATTGTTCTTGCATCGCGGCGGCAATCAAACAAATGTATAAAATCTCACTTAATTATTGATGGTGGTGCGACCTGGCGTCGGACGGCGTTGGTGTGTGAGGGAGGGGGGGGGGGTCAGGGGGTTGGTCGGCGCCCCATGAAGTGGGCTCTGGTTTCTCACTTTGTGAGCGTGGATACCTAATTAGACGGACACGGAACCCGCCGCCGCATATGGCGCGGGGCAGGGACAGGGGCAGTCAAGGTTTTTTAGGGGGGGGGGGGGGTGTTACCCAGATATTGTTATTGAAACACACGTATCGGGAGAGTTCAAATAGTGCAATGGGATCAACATGTACACTCATTCATGTAGTTTATAAAATAATCATGATACTATTTTCTTTCGTACTTTTCCAACTTGTCAATTCTTGAACCAATGGAACATGACTCATCATCTTTGTTTCTCACTTCTTTTTCTTCATTCTTGTTTCAGTTTTTTTTTTCTTGTATTGTCTATGGTATCTGAACGATACGAGTGGTGGTCTGGGTCATAGAGCTATCTCACGTTTCATAAGGCTACGTGTCGGGAATAAATGATGGTGAATTCGTATCTTCTTTATCTATAGTGATGGACATACTTATGGTTGACATAATTTGATATTTCCATACGGTGAGATATTGACTATACAAATATCCCAAGGCTGTGGCTCTATTCTCTCTGGGCAGACATACTGTGGCGCATTTCACCTTGAAAATGATGGTACATTTAGTATGAAGTGATGTCATCTATCTCTATAGGGCCAAAAAAAAGGTGTGTTTCAGGCATCATGGTCAGATCATCAAATACCCATTGTATTTAGACACATGTTCCAATGCAAATATCATTTCTAAACAATAGTCTCATGTCCCCCCTACCCATGTCTTCGCCGGGGCCTGGGCACCCTGGAGGGGTACCAGTGCCTAGGGTGTGTGGACAGGGTGGTGACCGGGTCGGCACCCTCGTGTCTGTACGCCTACCTGCCTCTGAACACAGCCACGTTAGTCATGGCATCTGCCTCCATGCTCTTACATGCTTTTGTGTAGCATGTGATGACCCCTCACACACACGGTCAGACCGTGTCTAGGCGTGGTGTTATGGGGGGGGGGTTATGGGTGTGGGTGTAGAGGAGGGGGGCATCTTGGTTACCAAATACACTTCCTCCCATTCAATGTCACCTTACATAATATCTGAAACATAGTGATTATCTTTGAAATATTGTCTTATTATGGTACAGTGTTACTGGGTTATTATCTATCATCTTCTTTTTTTTCCAAGTTTTCAATCTCTTTTTCATGAATCTTTTTCAAGTCTTAGCATTCTACCGAAAAGGAGAAAATTACCGAAAAAGAAATACCCAGGGTTCGCCATTCTCAGACCCCAGACAATCATTTTGTGCATGGGAAAAATATGCAAATGCACTTGGAATTATTCATACAATTTCATGTTTTCTTTCAGGTGCAAAAACTCAAGAGCAGACGAGGGGTGAGGGACTTTGGTTAATCTTGAGGTGATCAATTAGTGGGAGTGATGGGGAGGCCTGAGCAGAGGGTTGAGAGTAGGGAGGAGGAGTGAGGCCTGGAGGCATGGTGGGTGGTAGTAGGGGGTGTGGTGTGGGGAGGTAGGGGGAGGGGTACCTTTGTGACTACAGGTATAAGGGCCGACACCACAGAAGGCTTGCCCCCTGGCCATATATGGCGCGTTATGACACATAAAAAGTGCACCATAGGCCCGCTTACTGCCTGTCACCAGCCCCCCACCCCCCCCCCCCCCCGGGAATTCTTAATTTGTCAACACACTAACACAACACTGCCAGGTCTCTACAGAATCGCATGCTATGTGTAAGTTTATTCTCTAAATATCTGAGTTATTCATATATTAGGCCCGACCTCACACGGAATCCAGGCTGCTGCAAGCTAGGGAGTAGTATATGGTGTAAACAGTGAATGGCGTAAATGGACTTGGTATATGGCGTAAAGTTATCATTTGAAGTAAGTAAGTAGTATGTAAAGTAAGCCGTATGCAGTCAGTCATACATGGAGTAAGTAGTATATGGAGTAAGTAGTATATATGGAGTGTGGAGAATGTGGCGTAAGTAGTGCATGGAGAAATTAGAATATAGCGTAAGTAGTATATGGAGTATATGGAGCAAGTAGTATATGAAGTACACGATGTACATATACATGTAATATATGTAGCGGTGCATGGGGTAAGTAGATGTAGTGCATATACCGGTATATGGAAAATGGAATAAGCAGTACAGATATAAAAAAGTTAAAACCAATATACCTGCAGCCTGACATGCTAATTGTGTCAGATATTGGTGGGCGGGATGTTTTAATGGGACTATAAAGGCGCCGTGTGGCCGGGGGTGTGACCGCCCCACGACCCGATCCCACAATATGCCTCCGCACCCCGTTATAACACCAGACCTACCGCCCCAGGCATATTGTCCTAACGCCAACAGTTTCACTCCTACTTCCACAAATGTTTCATCAGTGTTACCCAAGACCACCCCTTCCCCCTCCTAGAACGCCTGCCCTGAACGCAGACGAAAAGGTAAAAAGAAGAAAATACCCAACCAAAGCGATCCTTATCAACGTCGACCCCAATCAGGACCCTGCAGGATTGCTGCCAAAAAATAAGACTAACAAGTATGGGAGTGGGAGTGGTTTTATAAGTTTGTATGTGTAACCACCCCGCCCGACCCCCGTTTGTTTACACTCAATGGCAGCGTTATCTGATTTGCCTTGTTGATCCCATTAGCCACGTGATTGAATCAATTCAACTTTCATCAATGACGTAACCGTGACTCCGTCACACACCTAGAGTTTAAAACGTCCTGGGTGGCATTTTAAGTGGAGCGGATCTGGTGCAAAGTGCATTATGATTTCACAGATTAATGAAGTAGTGCCATACATCACTGCAGCATTTACTCGGACAAACAATTATTGATTAGCGTTTTTTTACTCAAGGCATTATTGATCATGTAAATGTATATTGAAATTCAGGTAATTTTGCATATGAAATGGAGCCTACTAGTATCTGTTTTCTGTGCTTAAGAGAGGAGTACAATTTAGTAGAAGGGGGTGACTTGCCACTTGTTGCCACCGGCTAAAACAAAGTATCACGCATGTATTTTTATAGGCTTTATCAAATTTACATCGAAAAGAGTAAATTAAATGTAAGTTTATTTTAGTTATTTCCAAACTTAGACCCATCAATATGTTAAAGGAGTAGCGTTTGAATCATCTCTACGTAATAATAATTATGAGTCCTCGCTACATTATGTATCTATAGGTGGATTGAACGTCGCTTCTCACATTCCGCATCCTACCATATTCTGAAAGTAATAAAACTAAATTATGTTGGCAGCATTAATTGGCGGGAGATGGTTGATAAGGACGCAGGGTAACGAGTCGGCCACCAGATGGCCACTTGGCACACAATAGGTGGCGCCACCGTCCTCCCCCCATAACGCCCCCTACCAGAGACGTCCGCGTCCTCTAGCGGCGAGTTGCTCCTGAGTTAATTAATTAGCTCCGTACGTGCTTGGCAGGGTACGTAATGCTGACGTGACCGGTGAACGCTATACAATGGTAGGCAGGTTCAGTGACCAGAGGCAGAGAGGATGGGACTGTGATGCTTAACCAATATGAACCATGTATATGGTCAGTTTACGCCATGCACGTGTAAATTGTATAGGGATGTAGAGCTATACCCTGTGGGTCCGCCATTCTATATTTCGCTGGTTGCGGTTACACCCACTGATAAGACATCCCACTATGGGTACAAAAAGGGTACAAACAGGGGACATGCTAGTAACAGTCTAATCAGCTCTTATCAGTGCTGGCCGCCGCAACCAGCTCCAGTCCCGACTAGGGCCTATACTTTGATGGTGAGAGAATTTACATGACCAAGGCCATACAGAATAATATCCAAGACGTTAAAGTGCATTAGCCAAACAAAGGGATATCGATGGGCCATGGAAAACATGGGGGAAATGCACTAAGACAAATCGCTTCAGATAAACTCCAAGATACATTGCCAACCTGATGGTCAGGAAGGGCCCTGTTTTGCCGAGGCACCTGAACGTGTGATGGCGCGCACGTGGGCACAACCCTTTAGATCCCATCACTAGTTGTGGTGTTTTATTCGCCTCTATCAAAGGACACGGGTTATATCATATGTGATAGACGTGAAAGGCTCTTTTTAAGACCATAGGTAGAAGAACACAATGTAGCGAAGAGACGACGATGGTGAATCGCATGGGATAGAGCTACATGACACACAAATTGTGGAACGAAGGGAACAAGAGAGAGAGAGATGTTAATCAAGAACTATATGAATGGTAGCAAAGGACATCACATGTTACTGCTGAAGAAAGGTGTCAGGCGATTTGAGAACAAATTAGAAATACATAGACAATGCAGAAGCAATTCCATGGGACATCTTGCGGGCATTAATGGAATGGTAAAGCAGGGCCTGATTCGTGTGGGGGGTTGGTAGTACTGAGCGGGTGGGGTTTTAGTCTGTGAAGTTGGCCACTTCACAGACCATCAAAGTCAGGGTGGGTCGTGGATCGGGCAGTGATCTTGGCCAGGTGTCCCCGCTGGCCGCTATCCCAGTTAACATTGTACCTGCCCGGCTGGTCCATGTATACCCCCTCCCCCCACCCCTACCCGTCCCATGCCTCTCTGTTTCACCCATGTATTCCTTCATCCCTTAACCTCCAACAATACGTGCGTGCAGGACCGCTTTACGGCTTTCATCTGATAGCGGCTGCCAAAACCCCAAAAACCCATCTGTGGGACATACACGGCCACCACTCAGTTTAATCTCCCCGACACAACGGAGGGAAGGGTAATTAAAGAAGCGGTCTTAATTACTGGGTTGAAGAAACTGCCTGATTGCTGTTGGCAGACGACGCAAGGGTTCTTTGCCAGCGCAATATGACTGTATGGAGTCAGGTTAGCGTCTCAAATATGGCGCCCATGACAGCTGACACTGGATGCAGATTGCAGCGTCAGATAATATTAAGAACGTCGTCTGGGGCCTTCTGCCAGACCGCGACGTTATAACGCGTCATATACGACGTCATAATCCTCCCCTGTATTTAGTGTTCAATTTTCACGGCAGAGGTACTTTCTGAGCGTCTGCCACGCGGAGCAGACGACTTTTCACTCGGCATGACGTTGGTTGATGATTTGGCGCGGTGATAAGGTCTGAAGGGGGCTGGCAGTGTCCCAGGTACGTCCTAACGTGTTAGCATGGAGTCATTATGGCGGAACGACCGTACAGACAATTAATAAAAGACCCCTAGTCCGTCCCTGGAGTGTTCAATTAAACTAAAGCTAATCAACTCGGTGTTCCGCCAATTCATGACAAACTGTAGTTACCACGGGCTCATGGGCACATAAAATTAATCGCTCCTTAATTTTACTGTTATTTTACGGTTCATTATACTGAATTTAAATTGTTTTAAGATTTTGAAGTGCTGCTTAATGCATGGTTTGATTTTACAAATTCCAGTACGTGTTTTTTTCTCCGTGTTTTTTTTAATTTGACTTCCTGGGCGTCATCACATAAAAGAACAACACTGTATTAATTTCTCTAAGCACGTTTCACTGATTTAACTGCCGATTCAATTAACCCTGCATCCAATGTAGCATGCATGAATAGATGTATCTGCTACGGAGATACACTTCAAAAGGCTTTTTTTCTCTTTTTGGAAACCTAGGTCTGCCAAATCAGCATCAAATATCAGAGACAAAACTCCCACCAACACCAAACAGAAAAGGCGTGATACTTAGTTGACATAGCTTATCTACAGTCAACGTATATCACTGATTGTAGATCTCAATGGAGGGAAAAGAGGAGTATAATGGACCATTTGATGTGCATATGAATGCTGGGTCCTAAATAAGTACACTTCTAACGACTTAAAGGCCATGATCAGAACAGGCTGTGGTCACGGCGTCGTGTCCAGCCTATCACATCACATGCATCGCTAGCTCTGTGTGTGTGACATTCTCCCAAATTAGAGAGGTTTCCAATCTGATGTGGGCTCGGGGCCAACACCATGACGGTAATAAGCCTGTCACTGTGGTCAACAATGACCACAACTTTAGGTGAGTGCCGCCATTTGCCCGCGTTCCTCCACAGCTGCTGCTGGTGGCACCTAGCGTCCCTTCCTGACTAGCCAATCACAGACCCCGACCAAAAGCATTTTGGGAGGACGCTGCCAAAGATGTCGTCTGCGACAAAGTGTACACCATTAACTTAGCTTTCTTTCTTAACCAAACCCTTTTTATGTGTGACAATGGGTACTTATACTCTGAAAACAAGCCTGAATGGGTAACAGGTTACTTGCCAAATATAGCAGAGTTGTGGTTGGCCTGCTCTTTTGCATTCTATGAGAATAGAATGGAAGGTGTGTGAGTTTGCTGTTCTACAAAGCAACTTATAGAAATATGCCTTAGTAACATGTGAAGGTTGTATTAAAGAAAGAGAGGACAGAATCTGTTAGTGTGACAGCTTAACAAAATTGTCACAATGTATCTATCAAGAAACACTGATCATGGGACAAGATTATGTCTTCTTTCCAAGAGTAATCATTACATAAATAAATCACCCGTATATCTAGCAAGAAACACTAATCATTATGTCCCACTGAAACGTTGCATTGTATATTGTGATAGTGCAATTATTAACATGACAAAGATGGAATAGGCTCACGCATCACTTTCAATGTTAGACTTAATACATTATGTATTAATCACCCGTATACATTTATAAAACGTTCTACTATTCTCTCTTAACGTGCTTATGATGGATGTTCCGCCTTCATCGTATATAGGTGTGTTACATATGTCTACCAACCTATGACTAACCAGTATTAATCAGCGATACCATAATACTAGACGTAGAAAAATAGAAAGTAGTTTTGCATTCGGACACTAAAGTTGTTTGATTGCTGTGTCTTTTGCTCTGACATTTTATGTATATAAATATAGCATCAGCCACATATTAAGCTAAATGTATAAATCTGCAGTGGCCGTGCACGTAGTCTAGGTCTCTGATTGAGTGCGGCACAAGAGGCAAACACAACTAAAGTGCACAAAGGTAATGGACACAACCCACAAGAGGCACAGATCGAAGTACATCCTGGATCGGCTACAATTACCATGACAACAGCCTCAATGACCTGACCATATAGCCCCCTGAGGACCATGTCCAGACAGCCACTGCCAATTCAAACACTCCTGAATAAGATCTATGGGTTTTCCGACCGCCAATACACGGAGTCCCGATTAAATGTTGAAGTCAGCTTCACTTATAGTTACAGTCAGGCGTGGCAATGGAGCGAGACGATCTATGGTCGATCGACAGCTGGGATCGAGCTGTGTTTGTCTGTTGGGGCCACCTGAGGATGAGGTCAGCTTTATCTGACTAGAGTATGGATCTGCTCAGAGCAGACTCCCGCCACCCACAAAGAGCGCTGAGCTGCTCACTGAAAAACACATCTTGTTTTATTTTTGAGCGGAATAATAATCATCAGTCTGTTTTCTAGCGTCAATGGAGATAATTAACCAAACGCTGGTGTATATAGCTGGTTAAAAGTTTCTACCTAAATAGTAATTATGTCACAGTTGAATTATGTTTTGGGGAATTGTGAGTTACTGTCATACTGGCTTAGTCACTAGTGTTTTCATAACAATACCTGCATATGAGATATACATACACTGTAAAAAGTTGTTGTTCGTGAACAGCAATATGTGCTGTAACTATACAGTACTTTAGCTGTAAAAGATAATACAGCAACTTTTGCTGTACACATACAATTCTGTTACTGTAGATGCAGGTTCGAATCCCATAACCAGCAACCAGAGGGAGAGAGAGCAGAGAGGTTGAAGGGAGTACCATACTCCACAGCTCAAATATGACCTGATCTTTTCAAAAGCCCAATGATGCAGGCTACATAGTGACTGCCCCTCTAGCTCAGTCGGTAGAGCCGTGGGAGATGTAGTCTGAGGGTCAGCGGTTCCAGTCCCGGCAGAAACTCTCATACTAACTACATTTCTCCTGATGCAATTCTAAAGTATAATATATTTTGGTACACTGAAATGTTACTATTGAAAATATGCAGAGATAAGACCAATGTATCTCAACAATCTGCATGAAAGATAGTAAAATTTACTTTGAAAAACATCTATAGGCCATCAAGATTACACTTCAACTAATGGTAGTTCAGTTCTTATTAGTACATTACTGCAATAGGTTAATTTTCATATTATCCCTTAAGACATGAACAGTCTAGTTCTAAAATTGTCCCCAGGGATCCTGTGTTGACCTTGTTACCATTCACACATAAGTAGGAGGTGTTTCAATGCACCTGACATGCAGGATTCACTGGCGTAGTGGTCATGGTTCAGGACTATGGATTGGAACCTGGGGGTTCAAATCTCCAAGATGTTGAATATGTGAGCCTTTTTAGAACTCAGGTCTGCGTCTACAGTAGATTCTACTGTAGGTCTACAGCAGAATTTACTGGAACCAAAGTTGCCCCCAATAGTTGCTGTACAGGAACACTACTTACTTCTAACAGTGTAGTTGCGCTCTCCATTGGATAGGCTTCTATAAGTGCTGGTTGAGTAATGCCATTCTCTCACATAAAGCCTTCTGCTAAACATATCAATTAAATAAAATTAATTTTGTGTAAGATGCCTTATCCTTTCCTGCATAATCCCTTAGATGTGACCGAATTTCCCATTAAGCAGAGTTCGCTCTTTCTTGAAGCATATGATTCCACAGGGAGACTGTAGAAAGCTCAAGTCTAACCAAGCATTGTCATTATGAATAAATATCCTTAGTTAAATAATGCCACCTTGCTGGCTCCATGCATACCCATTAAAGTGCCAGATTAATGACTATGTCATTATATCGACAAGTGGTGGCGCACGGGGATGGCAAGTGTGAGGGTCGCGGGTTCGAATCCCAGAAGGCATGCATGAAGACGACGGTGGCTGGGAGGGGGTCCCGACGGACGTCAGGCACGTGGCTATGTGTAGACAGGGCACCAGAGTGTGGGTTGTGGTGGTAGTGGGGGTGGGGGTGACAAAAGGAGGAGTCCCAACTGTAAGTAGGCGTGACTCCACCACCAGCACATCACCACCGACAGCCATACCCCTCCAGGCATACTATCCAATTCAGTGCCTCAGTCACATGGGCTGTAGGATGCTATTCAATGCTGAGAGCCTTCACTCATTTTCCTTTGAACTAACGAAGTCAAAAAGGTGTCCCAACGTCCTCTTAAAACAATATTACTTTTTTTGTCTTCATGATTATTGATATAAAATTGTTGCAACTGCCATTGTCAACAGCATTAAAGATGAGGGAGGGACATACCATTAGTGAAATGGTGAAAGTGCAAAGTTGGTTTATCGAATTATATAGATGACATGAAATGGTTCCTGATTATTTTATTACTTAATACTTTAAGAACGGCATGATACCTTAATGCATCATGCCGCATGATACCTTAATGCATCATGCCCTTGGTCGTCATGATGCATGAATGCAGCCATGGCGAGTAACTCGCCAGTACTGCATCCAAGCATCATGCCGACCCTCCAGGGTTCAGACACTCCCAAAGGGTCAGCAAGATGCACCAATGCAGCACTGCCGAGTTACTCCACAGGGTTACATTGGTGCATCATGACAACAAATGCTATCTTTTAGCAACATCCGTCCTTAAAGGGTTAAACCCCTGAACCCGTACTACCCCTCACCAAAACCCCAATTCCCAGACGACCCCACCACGAGTAGTAACATGCCTCAGGGTGTGAGGCACACACGTGCACGCTACTCGTCCCGTCTCCACGAGCAAAGAATGCCGCTCACACTTTTTATGTGAAATTATCCCCCAACCACTGATCACTATCTCCCCCTGCCTCCGTTATTATGACCCCAAGTCCCCTGTAATCGCCAATACCGCACGGAGGATTGCCTCAGTAAGAGATCGCAAAGATATCCAACCTCTACCAGGATGTTACACATCTCAAAAGTAACAAATCCTTTTACACTGAATAAACTACATGTACTCTTTTTTATTTTAATTCCATTGAAAAAAAACCTGACTAATTGCAAAGAAAAAGAAGAGACATGTTCAAAAGAAGACGCGTGAATAGAAAGAGAGAGAGCTTCTATATGTGTAAGTAGCCTATATGTCTGTAGAACATGAAACTTGAAATCCAAGAAAACACTTTCATCTCTGCTTTTAATATTTGAGATCTCCCCCACTTCTTTGGATGAAAGATTTTGCATTGATTTGTTTACTTTTCTCCGGTGACTGCTGGGCGGGGGTAGTTCACGTATATGTATAGACCCTTTCAAATATGCAGAGGCCCGGGTAGAGGCCTTTATGACACATATAAATGTGCATGTAGTCGTATATTGTAAGAACAAATCTGACTCAGTATTGATCCATTTAATGCATCCATTGTGGTCAAATACTTTTCCATCATATATGATCCTATACAACCTATTACAATAGCAACTTGCATTGCCTGTCAACCAGTTACCTTCAACATGCGTATCATGCAATTACATGGCTATACCATTGACAGCAACAGACCAATTTTCTGTTAGTACCCATTAGGGTTCCATCTTATCTTTATGATACGTTTTGGGTATTGTAGTTGGGACACTGTATCAGGGTTGTCCTGGCAAAACGTGGCCAGCCGTGAAGTTGCGTGGAAACAATAGCCGCCATATGTCGGCTGCAGAAGAGAAACGCGCGCGAAAGTTGACAAGCCAAAGCAGACGACTTTTCGTCGCGTCAAGATCCGCGATAAGATGATTGAGGTTCTGGTCCCGTTAAGTCCAACCTGCGCTGACAGGTGGCGCCAGCTGCAGCCAGAGCCGGGCACGCACGGGGTTGTACCTTTACACGGCACGGGGTCGAGGGGCCGCACGCAGCCTCCACGCGACCTAAAACCTCATCTAAACTCATTAGTATCCTAAAAAACATGTTTCATTGGATTACTGACAGCTACCACTGACTGATATGAACCATACCAACCATCCCAGGTACTAAGGCACCAGTCATGCGTTTGGCTACGATTCATGGCGCTCCGCCAAGCAGTCCATCTCCTCAATGACAACATTTTTAATCATTGCTAATCATTGCAAAGGAGTACTCCAAAAATTACTGACTGGTTGCTTTTTCCATTTTTGTTCATCTCATGATTCTCATTTACTCCTGTTTTTTATATTTTTAAACATCATCAACTTTTTATTGAGGATGTTTTTTTCCTCTAAATGTAGAGATGCCAAGTATTGAACAAGGCCTCTAGCTTTTACCGATGAAATTGTTAATGCTCCGTGGAAAAATGGTGGTATCAACTATAATAATGCAGAGGCTAAAAGTCCCGGATAAAGGTATGTTGGATATTCTTTGCGGACGGCCCGTGCCTTGTTTCAATGTGAAGCAGGCGGCGTCTGGCCTACACGCGCGGTCACTGAAGCAAAGCCCGTGCTTATTATCTCCTCCTCACAGAAGAGCAAATAGCTGGTCTTCACCCAGGATGTCCACTGGACATGGAGATGATATACATTAGTGGTTATTCAAGCAGGACGTGACCCGCTGAGGGCACCTGTCCCCTCCCACACCCTGTCCCACAGATCGCATGGTAACACTTATCATGTCGGGGACACAAGGGGAGGGCTTATAATTGCCGCCTGGGGTGTGAGGGTTAGGAATTTTAGGCTCGATGAACGCTGGAGATAAGGATGGGCGTCTCCATTCTGCATATACATGTAGTGAATTCACAGTACTGCCAATCCCAGTTATCTACAATTGTGATCATGACAGTCGCACACCCTCTATCTCTATGGGGCTGCGGCAGCAACGTGACGGAACTTGTTCCCGGTAATAATACGTGCATGCTGGCACTGCCTAAGTCTCACGATAAATTCCGAGCTCGGAACTAGCATTGCCGCTCACACGGCGCAATCCTAATTATCGCTATTCGTCACATGTTCAGTCCACACGTGACACCTTACTGCATATGTAAACCTTGGCCTGTACATTAACTTCACATCTGTATTTGCAGGGATGAAAGTGACCAGTCGTAAAAGAACACTTCAAATGTTAAAACGGAGGCCCCTGAATATGTTCTCTATTCGACATCATTGTAAATCACCGTTTTGCCATTTTCTCATCAAATAGTGGGAGCATAATTCAGATTTTGAATAACTGTCAGATTGCATGACTTCTTGATGTACTCGAAAAGTAGATATTTTCTGATAAGCATGTTAACCCTTATTAAAGGGTTAATGCATAATGCATCATGTCATTGGTCGTCATGATGCATGGATGCAGCCTTGGTTAGTAACTCACCATTACTGCATTTAAGCATCATGAGGACCCTACAGAATTGATACACTCCCAGAGGATCTGCATTAGAGGCTAGGGCTGCATGCATTGATGCACCGTGACGACAAATGACATCTTTTAGTTACATGCCGTCCTTAAAGGGCTAGGCATTTCTTTATACATGTACTGGGTAGTACATTTCCTACACTGTAAATAGGTATTGTAGGTACAGTAGACATTGGTATAGTAGACATTGGTACAGTAAACAGTACAGTGGACATCCTGTGATTTACAGTAGAATCTACTGTAAAATAGATTTACAGTAGAATCTACTGTAGATTTACAGTAGATTCTACTGTTTACCTACAATGAACTGTACACCTACAATGGAATCTACTGTACACCTACAAAAATGGCAACCAACGTTTTACAGTGTATGTGGCCTTCCACTTCTGAGGGTGTCGTCTTATAGAGGATATATGCATGATAGAGGTCACGCTGATATGTGCTCCCGAGAATATTGATTTACGATCTTAATGCACTGGAATTTCCTAGGCATAAAAAGAATATGCACGACAGCCATATCCTAACCTTTATATTAATCACACATGTACATCAAAAGACTTAATACACCTCTGATCTCATCCTTCAATACACTAACATGATGCACACTGACCCGCGCATGACCTTAGTATATGAGTTCGCAATTCCCCCTGGCACTCTCCCACACATTACATGACATGTAAACCTCACCTCATATCACCCAGTCGTGGGTAAACACATCTTAACAGTAAACACTATAACCCCGAGCACCAATCTAAACACCACTGGACAATGACGCTGGTCGGCCACATGTTATACTTCTTGCATACAAATAGCCTGTAGTGGGACTGAAACATGACCACACCTGACAAGTCTTTAATCACACAGAGTGCACCTTGAGATCAAAGAGCGCGTGTTGACATTGTGGCGGTGCTAGCACAAAGAAAGTGGTCTACCATAAGCATGACCCCAGCTTAACCTTACAGCTTAACCTTAGAGAGGGAGTGGGGTGGACCAACATCAGGTTCTGTTTCAGTGTAGATGGGGGCCCTGCTGAGCTGCTCAGAGCTGAATATAACTTAGGAGCCATTTAGAATATACCCAGTTCACAATAGTCATGTTTAATATTTTAGAAGTTATCTTGAATACAATATTTCTAATAAACTAGAGGAAATACCGACGTTGAGTATGGAATTTTCCACATGCAGTGTCGTGAATTGCAATGTATACACCCCACATGAATGATAATGCCTTAGAATATACCCAATGCACAGTAAAGTCATGTTCAATATTTTATAAGTCATCTTAAGTAGATACTTGATAAAGCTTGATCTCAATGCCTTAGCACCACATGGAGCTGTTTATAAACCTTAACTTAAGACCAAAGGGCCAGACCCCTCACCAGGGCAGGGGTATACGGGACTAGCGCATTGGGCTATGGGGGCCGCCATTTTGGTTCAGAGCAATGCATTGTGGTTAGGCCCCCGACTCCAGAGCAGTGCATCTTGGGAGAATTTCTTATCAGCACCTTTGTTCCAGGTGTTAGGTGAGGGGATTGGCCTGATAAGGAGATGGTGTTTAGCCCCCGACTACCTGAGGTACCAGGATGTGCTAGTCCCGTATAAGTGCAGGGTAGGGTGGTGAGGAGAGGCGTGGGAACTCAGGTAGGAGCAGGTGGGTTGTGGCCCAGGTGTGTCGGTAGTGAAGGCCCCCAGAGCCTGATCTGACCGCAGCATCTGTCCACACTCACCTCAAGTCAACCTGCGACAGCGGCCTTTTGTGTGGCCGACACTTACAGACTAAACTGTAGACGTGTGGTCAGACTGACCACCGGCTCCTGCCTGTGTCATCATCACCAGTGCAGGAAGGGGGGGGGGGTCTGGAGAAACCATTCTAGTATAAGACCGTAAGACGCCTAACAGTGCAATTGAATTGAATTGCAATTAAATTAAATTAAATCATTATTGCCATCATTTTCGTACAATATGACAGAAAAAATCTTAAATGCAATTGTAGCTATGATTCACTTTCTTGTTATAAAATTAAATACATAAAATGTACAGCCTAAGGGGGATAAAATGGCCATGATTTATAACAGTCCTGATCATAAACATGCAGATTACCCATACCGGTGGGCATCGCTAGTGCCAGTACATTAGGGTTTGTTGGTAGTAGGTCAATTCCAGGGATGCTAGCAGAGATGTAAATACCCCTACAGGTCACCCTTTCTTTAGATAGCATGCCGCCATGGTGCTAACTCAGTCAATGCACAACCCTGGGGTTTACAGGTGATAAATACAGATTTTCTGCCAGTGTTTGACCAGGTTAACCGATGATGAACAGATGTAGAATGCCTTAACAAAGCCTTTATAACGGCAGTGATCCGCGACTCTCTGCCACCTGCACGACCTGACCCTGACAGGTTACTGGGAGGCTTCTATACCCTGTCTATTATCTTGGTGTTCAATCTTATAACCTGAAGTATTGCCATGTCCATGTATAAGAAGTCTGTTCTCCCAGAGCCCCACCTTACTAAAATAGGCAATATTATATGTCGGCTGATTACTTATTATCTATTGATGTACGGTGACTAGTGACAGGGGTTATCATAACAGATCAGAGAAGGGAGTTGTATGTAAAACATAAAGACCGCTTCTTCGATAATTTATGTTCTATTGTATTGCCTTCGGTTTTCTCTTCATTTGGAGTGAAATTGAGAAATAATGGAGATGCACATCACTGGTCTAAAGTATAGTAATACGTCAGTGAATCATTCTAGTATATGATCTTTCTTTTTGCCCATTCTCTTGGTTCTACTCCTAATGTACATCTCATTGGTGGCATGATGAGTTACTCACTACTAGCAGTTCATACAATCAAAAGTACTATTATGTAACTTGGCATTCTTCCACTGCAAACTACTGCACAGCCCAAAATAATTATCTCATTTCAAGAAAATAAGATTATCAAACTCGTCTGGCGGACAAACCACTTGTTTAAAGAAAAAAAAACAGACGAGTTCAATAATCTTATTTTCTCGAAATGAGATAATTATTTTTGGCTGTGTGTGTGTATGGCCTAGACAAGGTGTAGTGATTCGCTGTTACCAGCGGTCAGCCCCTCACCTGCCTGACCGCAGCTATGTCACCCATCAGCGGCAAGCCTCTACACCCTCACTTTCCCACGGTGCCTAGAGAGGTGGGAACACCTGCCGACCCACGTGCTGGCAGTGTATAGCGGGTAGGTGGGGGAGGATTGGGGAGTCTGGCCTCAGCCTCACCCCCAGACGACTAGGCACCTTCTTACTAGACTTGTCCCTAGACATTTTGGATTATTTTCCCCATAACAGGCTCTCTCATGATTTAACATTTAAACAAGAGGTGCTTAAAATGTGTATCCGCTCCTTTTTTTCCTTTTTAAAAAAAATCAGAATATGAGCGTGGGGATATTTATAACTCAGATATCTTAATACATGCAGAGAATGTATACTTTTCCGTTATATCTTTTCTTGCTTCGCGCAAGTCTTCAATCACTCCTTATATTCTATAACCAAGGGGTTTTCCATAGCCATGACCCGACCGCCCACCCGAGCGTATCAAACAGTCGAAAGGAGGTACAAAAGTCATTACAAAGAATGGGACAAATGGAACAACAGACACAGAAACCACCAGTAGGAGACTCCAAAATATACTCACACCCAGACTTAAAAAACACACATTTTCTAAAGAATCTTCAACGGCTCTGTGGTTTCCTATGGACTGAAGTGGTGAAATCCATCTCCCATTCCAACATGATAGATTACAGGTGGAACAAAGGGATGTTTTAAGGTGGGTTTTTTGTGTGGTTTTTTTTGTGGTCTTTTTTTTTGCTGGAGTTTTTCTCACAGTCATGAGAATGTCTCTGGTGGAGTAACATGGCGTGTTTTATATGTTTTCTGTCAGAATAAATTACTTGTTCATCAGTTATAACCATATTGCGCCGACCACCTGCTGCATGGTGTGTTTATAAAGGTATTACTCCCATCTCTGACAGTATATGGACATAACCCCCAGCACGCACCCTTTAACCCTTTAAGGACGGCATCATGCCTTAATGCATCATGCCCTTAGTCGGCATGATGCATGAATGCAACCTCGCCAGTGCTGCATTTAAGGATCATACGGGTTGAGAAACTCCCGTAGGGTTGGCATGATGCACCAATGCAACACCGGTGAGTTACTCGCTGGGGCTGCATTAGTGCATCATGACGACAAATGTCATCTTTTAGCGACATCCGTGCTTAAAGGGTTGCCAGCAGGCTGAGACTGCCAGTAGCAGCTGGACGCCTCGAGCACTACTCAAAACTCCAAGGTAACATTGAAAATAAAACATATTGGGGTACCGGTATGGGAACGTTCGATAAATATGTCACTGTTTGTAGGATATTTCTTTGGACCCACCCATCCATTTCTCACCCTTTTAAAAAGTATTGGTATGACATACATTACTCTAGTACATGTAACCGCAAACGTCTGCCATCTGACTCCTTGTAACATAGGGTGCTGTAAAACAATGTAGCTTTTCAGGGGGGGGGGGGCTGCCAAATGACAAAACAGAAGGGACTGTAGTTTCACAGTTGGTATCTGCCATCAAAGAAGGAGGTATATATAGCCTCATTATGGGGTCTTCACGTGTACTCACAGCAAATGCACAGAGCTGTCATCTGAAATTGAGCTATATAAATATCGACATGATACATGGATGAGATATTTGACAAGATAAAGGTCCTTACCCTAGGGGCTCGCCATGGAAGGCTGTCAGCTCGGGCATGTTGGGGGTGTCGTCTGCGTCTTGGTTGCTCTGGGCGCGGGTGTACATCTGGTAGACAAAGTTACGGAACACGCCGTCCGTCTGCTCGGCCACGTGCTCCTCCGTGTCCGGCGACAGTGGGCCCTCCGCCTCGTCCTTCAGTTTGAGCCGGGGGGTCCGGGGAGGGTCCCCGGGGTCATTGGGGTCCTCTCCGCCGGTGGCCCCTCCGCCGGGAGGATCGGCGCCCAAACTGGCCATGTTTATAACGTTGGTTGGAGGACTGTGACGGGTTAGACGCGGCCGCACATGGACGACGGTAGGAGATGGGAGTCTGCTGCAGGCGACGTGTGGTGGAGGGAGATGTGGCGGTGGGGAGGCAACTGAGTCAGTAGGGCCCGCGAGGTCTGCACCACTTTGATGGATTGCTTGACGGAATTGGCGATGTTTTGTGTGTGAGCAGACGACAAATAAAAACGTCTTGAAGTTGGGTGTTTTATCGTCAGCACGTCTAACCAAGGGCCAATTATTTTTTCCTTGAGTAGGGAAAATGAGTTTGCAGTGCCTTTTCTAACGTATAACTCGCGGCAGTACTAAATAGACAAGTGTCTCTTCCTCCGAAAAGTCACCTGTAGACGGGAGTTTGTGAATCGATCCCCTTGTGGCGATCCCGTGCTACGAGCAGACGACAATAGGATAGCGCCGCTGGTTGCTGGTTGCTCTGCTGCCGCTGGGTGCTGACCGGCGTCGGCTGCCACCCACAGCCGGGGCCACCACGCACCACCACACAGCGTCCAGCCTGAAACAGACAATGGGCAACAAGAGGTGAGAGGATGACATCAGCAAGTTAAACTGGTTAGCACATTTCCCGCCAAAAAGAGTTAACACTATTTCATAAAACACACAAATAAACAACGTCATCAACAAAACCGTTATACTATTGGAGAATGAAGACACTACACGTGTGTTAACGTTTGTGTGTTGAATTTAACTTGATTTGATCCAGTTTCAGGCATTTTAGATTGAATTTATATTTGCAAATCACCGCAATATTTTGAGAAAGATGTATACAAGTGAATCTGATTGTCTGTATGTGACGGCTCGTGATAGACACCGCCAGTGTCGGGTGCATGATTGAAGCCACACCTGTGTGTCGGGAGAGGGGAGGGGGGGGGGGTCTGTGCGGTCGTCCAGGTGGGTGGGGAGGGGGGCAGGGACAAACAACGGTAGAAAACAACGGGTGGTAATTAGCGACATGTATTAAGGTGATCCAAACATTCAACACGTTATAGATGCTACCATATGTTCGCTTCTGTCTCAAAGTCTATACAGAATAAATAGTCCATATAGGCACAGACCCACAGAGGGAGCTCCATGAAACAAATGTCATTTCACTCTACTACAATGTAATATCAACCATTTATCTATAGTCACTTGCGAATGAACAATCATTAAATCAGAAATGACTTAATTTTTCATAGTTTCATAGTTTTCCTGAAAACTATTTCAGTAGATTTGGTTTACTTGTTGTTTGTTACTATTATCTTATACACTTTTTAAAAATCCAGTGAGACACGTCGAATAATGTCGTGGTTCAAAGAGACTACTGGTGGGTCCAAATGCAGAGGAGGGGAAGGAGGGGGGGGGGGGGGGGTGTATTAGAGCCATGAACTTTTAAACAAATTACCCGTATAAACCTTAAAATCAAACTAGTTGCGGTTAAGCACAACTAATTTGCATATCATCTTGATCGCGGCAGTGGGAATATGGCGTTTAATCGCTGGGCTTTACCGAGCGTGCTGTAGCAATGACAATCTATAAATCAAATTAAATTGAAACCGATCCAGCGCAGGACCTTCCATCTTTGAAACTAAACCCTATTCCATCAAGAGGTCTTTGGTTCCAACATACAAATCCCGCTCATCAATACGAACGCTGTCCGTGCGCAAAGAGACCACGTGACAGGATCCAATTAGTGACCGGCGTCTGCACTAGGGGGCGCCAGTGTCGTGAGTTGCTCTGACAACTGTTTGTCAGTTTCCTTTAAGGAGTGCGAGTGTCTCCGTGCCATGAGCCCATCCCCTGAGGAATGATGGTGGCAGCTTTGCCGTAATTCCCCTTCCGCAGAAGCTAGCGTTCATGCATGTTAATCACACATTAGTAGACCAGGGGGCGCTGCCATCGTCTTGGTGTGAGCAGTTCTCGTCTGGGACGCGAGTTGCTCCGTGGTCACCGACACACCGCTACCGTCACCACCAAAAACAGCATTTTTCTCATTTCCCCACACACTCCTTTGTTTCTACGCCGCCGCCAATAAATCCACTCACCAACCTGGGGCTGGCCTTCACGATAAAGAAGGTGGGCTAAAAACGGCAATCTTTATGGAGCAAAACCCGTACTACAAGCCCAGTTTAAACAAAAAGGGCCATTCTTTAACTTAAAACTGGGTAATCTTTTCTTGAATGGATGGGAATCTGATAAGAAAAAGCCCCTGGCCGTTTTATTCTAACCTGGTTTGCAAGTACTATTAAATACCGGTAGTCTTCTGACGCTAGGCATATGTCTGGGAATTTCCAAAGCAGACAACTTTTTTGCCGACTATTTAAGACTTTCTCAACTCCTCTTTTCGTCTGGTTCACACTTTTTCTCACAAAAGGCCTGTGTTATCTTTCAGAATCAAAGTTAGTCACTCCCATTAAATTTCCGAGGCAAAGAATAATTGTGAACACGTCGTTTTTACAGGGCAAAAATGCATTTAGGAAAATGCATGGTCCCCACAGATTTGCGAGAGTGTTTCTTTCTCGTCATAAAAACCATGAAATTTTACAGAAAAGGCCCAAGTTTTGGGCGCGATAAAGCTTTTCAATAAAACAAGGGATAATGACAGGGGAATTAGGGGAGAGTCAAAAAGTGGGCCCTATCGTTCTGGTCCGGCTGTTACATGGCTGCTGGATGGGGTGATGGATGATGACAGACGACGCCTCTAGCACCCGTCTGCCGACAGGCAACCCTGGATCCGCCCAGCGATCAGCATCCACTGCCACCCCCTCCCGTCCTGCTACCCCTCTCTCTGACACCCCCTGGCACTCCCCACGGGACAGTCACCACACCACCCTCTCCCTCTCTCTGCAAAGTCCGGGACCGCTCGTGGTAACTGTAGCAAACTTTGGGCATGAAAAAGTTGAGAATTTTAGGCTCTGAGAATCTCGCCCGCTGGGACCTGGTTTCACTTGTTTGGCCCTTTAAGGATGGCATGCCACTAAAATGTGACATCTTGTCGTCATGATGCACCAACACAGCCTCAGCAATTAACGTGACAGTGATGCATTGCTGTATCATGCCAATCTTTTGGGAGTGTCTCAACCCTGTAGGGTCGGCATGATTGGTGATTGATTGATTGATTTGTTTAACGTCCATAAAGTACCTTACGGGACATATCTCAAGTTGGCAAGGAGTCAGCCACAAATAGTGGTAGTCTGCCTTGCAGTAGGACAGATATTTATAAGCTGCTTGCCCGAAATACCAGTGACCACATCTATGGATGATCGAATCTATGAAATGAATGACTCCATCTATGAGGTGAGTGAGAAAACCGCTACCAGGGCACATCCCCTACTCTTTTCGAAAGATAGCAAGTGTTCTTTTATTTGCCTAATCCTACTTACCTGGGCTAGGACCATAGTAGGCAGGGCCAGACAAACCACAGCCTTTGATATCTCAGACGGAGTTCACTGAGGAGAGATCACAAGGAAGACCACCAGCATGAAGGCCCGGGCCCGCACATATGGGCAGCGGCTGGCAATAAAGCTTGGTTAGTGACAATCACAGTAATCCACCAAGTGACCCCTGAAGTTTTGTCACCTTCTACGAATCCGGTATGCCCATTGGTATTATGGAAGGCTCCCAATGAAGTTATTCTACTCCTTCATGTCCCCAGGTCGGCATGATGTTTGAATGCAGCACCGCCGTGATTAACCTTTCAAGGACGGTATAGTGTCTTAATGCATCATGCCATGGTCGTCATAATGCATGAATGTGGCCCTGGCGAGTAACTCGCCAGTGCTGCATTTAAGCATCATGCCGACCCAGGGGGTTGAGACACTCCCAAAAGGTCGGCATTATTCACCGATTCCGCACTGGCGTTTTACTCGCGGGGGCTGCATTGGTGAATCATAACGACAAATGTCATCTTTTGGCGACATGCCATTCTTAAAGGGTTTATGAATGGTTGTGGTTGTGAATTGTGTTGTTTTAACAGGCTATTGGGTTAACGTGTAGCCTTAGCAGATCGGGTACATGTATTTTGAATTCTTAATCCCCCTCAACATGTTCCTTAACTATAGGATAATATACACGGTAGTTGGAGGGAGTAAAGAACATATATATTGCATACAGGTTCCTCACATGCTCTGTTGGTGTGCTATACTTTTATGCTATTTACATTTTCGAGACATGTCTACACATCCATGGTGCAGCTGAACAAAATGTATGGACAAATACAGACCGTGATAAATCAACATACATATATACATATTGTATATCAGAAATCGGGTGTCTAGACCCACAGTTACCCATGGTTTATAGCTAGTAGCCCTACCAGCAGCATCACCAACTTGTGGACATGTAAATTACCGGTAGCCGTTTTCCAGGGGGCAAATGGCCCGAATAACCCAGCTTACACTTAAAGTTACAAGCTGTGTGTGGCACTCCCTGTGGTCTAAGTTTGTCCATACCTACAGCATCGGTTTGTAGCTGAGTAATAGTAATGTCTTGACCCTACGTGATTATTGGTGATTTATATAACAAAACGACAGGTTTGTATCAATTTTATTAATAAATATTGGTGACTGACCAACACAAATGGTATGGTGACTGATTATCAATACACGTGTCATGATAGCTGATCAACATACATGGTGACTGATCGACACACGTGTCATCAACACAGGTGGTGACTGATCAGCACACGTGGTGACTGATTAACACACGTGGTGACTGATCAACACTCATGGTGACTGATCAACTGGTGACTAAGGATAGCATGTACTATGATTTGCACAAATATTGATCTATGACATTACAAAAATGTATATTCATAAGAACCCAAGATAAGAAGTTAACCTAAACGTCAGGGACAGACCACCTAAGACCCAGCAGAATGTGTGCCCATGATCGATAAAACGAATCCTACTGCTCTCCATGCATGAAGTGCCCTACCCCTTGTAAACTAAAAAAATGTGGACCCCTTAACCGGGGGGGCAAAAAAATTTGGACCCCTCTTGGGGGGGGTCAAAATAATTTAACCTGTTTTGAGGCAAAAAGCCCACGCGTTACTATGCTTTAAAGGGCCCGCGCGCGAGCCAATTTTCAGCCGTAAGGGGGGGGGGGGTAAAAGATTTTGACCCCTCGACCGGGGGGGTGTAAAATATTTCGCACGCTCCGCGCGGAAACCCACACCCCCCCCTGTTGTTAAAAAATGATCACTCCCTTATGCCTTTACTATTTGCGGAAGGCATTATATCGATAATACTTGAACCTGAAGCATCCTGTATGGTCTGTTATAGACCCACGTTCAACAAGGGTCGTGATAGGGTCAAGCTTGACAGGAATAGAGAGCACACTGACCTGGTGTGTGCCCTTAGATCAAATTTACATATCTGGGGTACAGCACCGCCAAAGCATAGGTTTATACTCAAATAAAAGATATACTGCCTTAATTAAATTATCTGGTCAGCCCATACCTTAGTTTCTATACATTTATTTCATGTACACTGTATAATATGCTTATCACATTTACCTATAGAACATCCCCACTCCAATAATCGAAACCCTTGGGCCCCCCCAATAAAAGTTGCAGGGGTGGACCCAGGAATTTAAAAATATCTTCTTTTTTTTCAAAAGAGGGGGGTTGGGACCATCAGGTCCCCCCTGGATCCGCCCCTGCACTGCTGCCATCCTCTTACTTCAACTGGAGATGTATAGCTGCACATGGCTTTGTCATGTCAGTAGTGTGTACAGTTAGTCCCAGTGTTCTGTGGTATACTGGTTATCTTCTCCCTTATCAGTAACCTGGGCCAACCTAGACACGAGCTGGCGGTATTTATTCGTATACAGTGATATGAGTCTGACGTCTAACTGACCCATATCACACACATACTACTAAATACCAGCTTGTGCTAATTTCAAACAGCAAAACATAGTGCTTTATATAATACGACAGAGATTTGGGATGTTTTTACCCCACCTCCCAACACTCTTGAGAGAGACCTACATATTTCTGACCACCCCCTGTTTATACAGTATACTGCTGTTTCATCGGCAGAGTCTCCTAGATATAATGCTATTCAGTGTATTTGTTGATAAAGGAGACATCTGTCAAATACGTTGTTCCTAGTGGGTAAAAACCACATACTCTCCTATCATGTCAATGGCTGACAAAAGAGGCCACGCGGTCAGTGATAATGGGGCTGTAAACTAAAGATCTGACAACCACAATATCTACCACAATTGGCTGTTTATTCCACTTATATGTGCTCCATACTTACAGCCCCTAAATTCACCACCCTGCTCCTAAATTCACCACACCCTCCCCTCCGTTGTCATAACAATGATCATTCCCGAAACCGTAGGGATGTAATTGACATTCACTACATTGACATATCACTATGATGTCAATATTTCAATATAATATATTGAAATTTTTGATATATCAATATAATTACTGTATTCAACGCGATAAGCGCCCTGGGCACTTAAAAGATTATTTTGCAGTGTTATTGAAATGACGCCGGCTTAGCCGAGGTAAAATCTTAATAGCCGACGTAGGGCCTTAGCATGCAGGCCAGAATGGCCTGCCATAATCTCAGCTTCCTAATGGTGAAAAAGAATTTTCAAATAGGCCAACTAGAAGTGAAGATAGGGCCATATTTGTACAGTTATTTTGCGTGAAAGTTTTTGCATAGTATAAAACAAGTTATAATGTTTATGAAGGTACCTTGAAATATCACAATTCAAATGGCCTTCGTGAGAAGGAAATGACCTGTGTAAGATGCCAAGACGCAGGCCACCTTAGCTTACGTTGAGAAAAAGTATTCGGCAACACTGTTTTCAGTGGAAAAATCGGCCTCAAATATTCATTTCAATAAGTGCTTCTGTAACAAAAATGTCACAAGGCTCCAAATAAATATGGGTTCTAATATGCTGAACACAAAACCAGACAAGTTAATTACAGTTAAGGTGTTTTTATTAGTGTCACTGGAAACTGAGTACAAATTACAGGAATAAATATGGCTGACCTTGCCTGAACCTAAATACTGGTCCAAACTCACATTAAATAAATCACAACAGATAGCCTGTAAACTATATCTAGCAGTAGACTGCAAGGACTCACTCAGCTTGGTGGAAATGTCCTGTGCTGTCCTCCAGTATGACTCTCAACTCTTGTAAATTCCCAATTCCTAGACCCCTGCTAGCAGCTGCTGGTGGTGTCTTTGAAACTCTGAATTGTTCCTTACCAGTAAATGTTGCCAGGGTACCCCCCCCCCAATTATAAACAGGCATTTTGATTGGTCTAGAAACTCCCTTGTAAATGGTTGCTATGGAAATGGTCGCCCGGACATGCTGTCTCTAAAACCTCTGGAGTTGGTGTTCTGTGAAGAACACCACTCCTACAGCTTATATAAGTGGATGTTATTTAGTTGATAGTCTAGTCTACCATTTGTCTAATAAAGATATAACATCATAATAGTGGATATTTAACTAAACTGCCCAGACCAAAGGGAGTGCGTCTCGTGAGCGGCATCATGTCCGGTGAGCGCTATCTTGAACGGCGTCGTTTGCCGTGATCGCAGCAGCAGCAGCTCGCAAGTTTCCTCCTCCTCGGTCGGTATTTACTACACTTCTCCCTCCTTAGATTATGCTTGTCCTCAAGCATACTTAGAACTTCCCCCGTCAACTATGACACCTAACTGTAGAACTTCGGGTAACGCTTAAACGTAGACTCAATAGAATAGTACTGGAACTGGAACTTGTAGCTCTCACGGTACTGACTCAACCATGGAACTGAGATTGAATAAAATGTCGGGAATCTCCCACCATACGGTATAGTAAGCTACCGTTGGCTTAAACGTCTTACATCTATATTTTAAAAACTACACCTATCGTCTTAATTGTACCTCTTATAGTAATAATGATGTTGCTCTCGCCACATCAATGATCGTCGTGTGAAGAAAGCGTTCTTAAAACGCCTCCTTAATAAGAGGTGGATGTTCCTTTCGAAACATCACCCAACTGGCTAGTAGTAAGCGACGTTGCTTTCGCACCGCCCTTACTTCCTGCAGTCTAGGAGAAGTTGTTCAGGGATTCGGACACTCCTTGGAAGAAGTCCTCCACCCGGTCCGCCACTATCTCCGGGGTCATACAGCTGAGCTCCGCCGTGAAGATGCCCCCTATCCCCATCTCCTCGACGGTGACTGGCGGGAAGTAGGGAGGAAGGACGGTCTCCCACTCCTCCAAGATCTTAAGGTTCATGGCCGCGTTCCCCACTCCCGAGACCTCCAGCTGCCGCTCTATCTCGGTGCGTGGTATGTCCCGGGGAGCGAGGACGCCTACCACGGCTGAGGGCAGGAGAACATGCAGGACCATGTCCTTCCCCACGTCCAGGGTGGAGCCCATGGGGGGGACGAGGGTGGCGAGTTGTGGTCGGCAGTTGTACTGCACTCCCGTTTCGTGTCCATCCAACCGTAGGCGTGGGGGTAGCGGTTCCAGCGGCTCTAGTGGCTCCAGCTCCTCCGTCTCCTCCATCTCCTCCCCATCCACGGTCACCTCCGGATCCTCCTCCCAGTCGGAGAGGGCTTCCAAGCCGTCCATTGGCTCCTCTTTCCGGCTGCCGTCCTTGTTGTAGTATCGGATGTCGCGGCAGCTGAAATCCCCTCCGGGACCCGGTCTCTCAGAGGGTTCAGGGGCAGTCTTGGTAGCGGTCTTGGGGACTTCTTCTCTTGGGGGAAGAGTCTTGGGGACTTCTGCCTTGGGGGGGACTTCTGCGGCCGGAGCTGCTCGTGACTCCCTCTTCTTCATATCCTCCCTTGCCGCTTCCGCTCCCCTCTTTCTCATGGCACTAGGGTGGTCGTGGATGGCAGTGAGGAGAGCCGATTTTAGTGCTTTGGGTAGGACGACCTTAGCCTTACTCTCCCCCTCTACTAGCCAATGATATCTGAGAAGACCCACTTGATCCTTCTCGAGGCTTTCAAACTGGGACCACCAGTACTTTACTTCTGGGTCATGTGCGAGCACCTGTTCCAAGGGCGGCCTCTCCGCAGGCCAACCGTGAACTATAGCCAGAACAGGGTCTTCTAATTGATGTTTGAGAAGGGCCTCATCGGACCACAGGTCTCCCTGCACTACCTGGTCCTTCTCCGCTTCTTCCTCCTCACGGCTCCTTAGCAGCCTTCCTCGACCTCGCCGTCCTAAGGAGCGTCGGGTGGTAGCAGCCCGGATTTTGCAACTCCCATTCCCTGGTTTTCTCTCTATATCTTCCTTCGAAATGGTCGGGGGTTCACTCATGACCGGCTCTTTCTGTATGCGGTTTCTTTTGCTGTAATGTGGATCTTCATGGTCTCTTCCGCATTGTGCACAAGGGAAAGGACACGGTATCCTAGAGAGGGCATCAGCGTTTCCATGTAAACGCCCTGGACGGTGTTCTATCTTGAAATCATAGACTGACAACTTTCCGAGCCACCGAGCTAGTTGTCCTTCCGGATCCTTGGTGTCGAACAGCCAACGGAGTGAGCCGTGATCCGTCCGAACACGGAAATGTTTCCCATAGAGGTAGTGCCGGTATTTGTCTACAAATTCTACGACTCCCAGGAGTTCCCTCCTGGTGACACAGTAATTCCGTTCGGCCGGGTCAAGCGTTCTGCTTCCAAAAGCGAGCACCCGCTCAACCCCGTCCTGTTCCTGTGAGAGCACGCCCCCAATACTACAGTTGCTGGCATCGGTGTCCAGAATGTAAGGTAGACCCCTTATGGGGTAGCCGAGAATCGGTGCCTGCAGTAGTCTTTCTTTCAGGGTTTCGAAAGCTTCTTGTTGATGCTCTCCCCAGACAAACTCTTCTTTCCCTTGAAGGCGGTGTAACGGCTCCGCTATACGAGCGTAGTCCTTTACAAATCTCCGGTAATAGGAAGTCAGCCCAATGAAAGAACGGATGTCCTTTCTCCCTTTAGGGATTGGCCAATTCCTGACCTTTTCCACTTTGCTAGGGTCGGTTTTCACCCCTGCTCCTGAAACGATGTGCCCCAGGAATTCTACCTCCGTCTCCATTAGATGACATTTTCCTGGTTTCAGCTTGAGTCCGGCTTCTCTGAATCGAGAGAAAACTCGCCTCAAGTTCTCAAGGAGCTCGCCAGACGTTCTTGCGTATACTATAACGTCGTCTAGATAGATAACTAGGCTCTTGTCTTTTTCTTCCCTCAGCACCTCGTCCATGAGCCGTTCAAAAGTTGATGGGGCATTGCACAGCCCAAATGGCATGGCAGTCCACTGGAAAAGGCCCTCCTTTGTCGTGAAAGCAGTCTTATGTCTGTCTTGAGGGTCGACTGCTACTTGCCAGTAACCAGACTTGAGGTCTAAGGTGGCGAACCAGTGGTTTCCCCCAAGTGCGGCGAGATTATCTTCAATGTTGGGTAAGGGATAGGCATCTTTAAGAGTGACAGCGTTGAGTTTCCTGTAATCAACACAGAAACGGTGAGATCCGTCTTTCTTGCGTACCATTACTATGGGTGCTGCCCAGGGGCTGGAGGAGTGTTCGATAATCCCCTCTTCCAGCATCTCATTGATTTGAGTTTTGACTACTTCCTCAAGGTGTATAGGGGCTTTCCTAGGCCGCATCTTAATGGGCCTAGCATCTCCTGTATCTATTCCATGCTCTACTAGGTCTGTCCTCCCCAGTGCTTCCCCCTTGCAGGCAAAGACGTCATGAAACTCCCTCAAGAGTTCTTCAGCCTGCTTGTGCTCCTCTTTTGGCAGATGTTCTTTAGTTTTGTTGTAGAGTTCCAGGCGTTCCCCCTCTAACTTTGAGGTGGCAACGGAACGCCTGAAGAAGCAATGTCTCTCCTCAACCTCTCTCTGTGCAATGCTGGTGAGGACAGCTACGCGCGACCCTTGTGGTAAGGTGCATGGTAGGGTTCCTGTGTTGGTCAGGAAAACTGGTGCACGGTTATTCTGAAGGGAGACCAGGGCCTCTGCAGCGTTTATGTTCTTCACCATGGCCAATTCAGGATACGATCCGACTCTTGCCTCCTTCATTTCTACCTGGTGGCCCGTACTAGCTGTTATCAGTATGCCATGGTCACCGGGAATTTCTACCTCCTCCACAGTGTACAGGTAAGCTGTATGTGTTACTGGTAGGGGCATGCTGAGGGGAATGCCTTTTTCCGGATGATGCTCCCCTGCTTGACGTAAGTCACGGAAGTCCCAACTCCACTCCAAAGAGTGTAGCGCTAGGAAGTCACATCCCAAGACAAGGTCGGTACCCAAATCCACCGATAGGAACTCATGCTGAAAGTTCCCAATTCTTGTCTGCAAGGTTAGCATTACAGCACCCTCTATAGGTACCCCAGTACCATTTATGGCGAACACCTCAGTGTCGGCCTTCTTGTACTCAATGTTGTCTGTTGACCCAAAAATCTCTCTCAGCAAATCTTTCCCTATGAAAGATCTCTCTGCCCCTGAGTCCACCAGTCCATCGACTTCTCTAGTGATGTTCCTTTCGGTTATGCTGAAACTTGCTCTCATCTCCACTGGTGACCGATGAAATTTGCTCGTAGCAGCTTTACCTTTAGGAATGCCTACCATACGTGCTGCAGTTTCTGTTGACCTCGCAGCTGGACTCGGACTCCTATTGCTACTAATGGGCCGTGGAATGTTTCCTGTCCTCTGCGGACTGGGATTCCCACGCCACCCTGGACTCTGTGATCTGTCGCGTCGTTCCCCATTATAGAACCCTCTTCTATCTTCGTAATTCCGAGGGGATTGAGACCGATAATTGTCATTTGACCTCCTATCCTGATGCTGTCCAGGGGACAGGGAACGATAGTTCCCGGGATTCCCCGGTGAAGAAGACCGATAGTAGCCTGGTCTATTATCCGAACTCCTCGAATTATTCTTCGGGCATTCATAACGGAAATGACCGTAACTTCCACAACCATAGCAAGCTCCTGGTTTGTTCAGCTGTTCGACTGTCGTGTTTAGTGCGTCTAGTCGGCTGACGATCAAAGTGACTTGCTGTCGTAGTTCTTCTACTCCCCCTCTCGGCTCTGGGCTAGTTCCCCGGAAACGAACCTTGTTGGTTTTCTCCCCAAGGGAGTCTGTCATTTCTCCTTTTCCCTCCAGGCCAATCCAAGCCTCCTCCCTCAAGGCAGTCTGCAAGGCCTCATCCAGGGTGGGCGGTTCAGCATCATACACGGTTTTACGAAGTTTTGCCTTATCCAATGCATGTGTAAATCTATCTATCGCCATCTCTTCCAACGCTTCTGCAGGGAACGTTGGATATGCCATTTTAGTCAACCGCCTGATATCCTGAGCAAGTGCTGCTAGAGTCTCATCCGGCTTCCGGACTCGCGACCGAAGAACTGTCTTGTTCACCGCGGTCAGTTTGCTACACCCGAACCTTCTCTGGAGTGCTCCATCCAGTAACTCAAAACTACTCTGTACCGTCAGCGACTCCCCGTCAACGAACCGTTGTACTTCCCCTACCAGGTTAATCAACAGGTTGTCCAGTTTGTCGCTTCCGGACCAGTCATTCATTTTGGTCAGTCTATCGAAGTAGGTTCTATACTCCTCCCAAGGAATACTACCATCATACGTGCGGGCTTTTGTCTCCCTACGACGAGCTCTTGTCCCACCCACATCATGACTCGTAGAATCAGCTCCACGTCCCCGATCTATCTGGGTATCCGACTGGGAGTTCTCCACCCTTTGAGTAGAACTCGAGTTTCCCCTTCCGCTGGCTTGGTAAACGTTATTTGAAACGTTTCTATAGCCGGCTGCATCTGGAGGAAATGGTCCCGGGGGGTATTGATGGGCTGTTCCCCTATAACCGTCTCCGGGTGGATACCCGTACATCCAGTAAGGGTACCAATCCCAGCTTGTGCGTTCCCTTGGAGGGTTAGAGGCGTCGGGGAAACTCCATGGTTGGCCCCTCGGGAAAGATCTTCCCTCCTCCTTACTCCTGTGGTGTGAAGAATCCCAGTCACCACTTGCTCGATCTCGTGATGTCTCGAAACTGCTGTCCCCCATGCTCCTCGACGACCTGCTGCCCCCCATGTCCCTCGACAACCCGTTTCGGGGTCTGTCACCATCTGGTGACCGCTCCTCCTCTGACAGATCAGAGCGTCTTGCTTGTCTCTCCTGCCTCTGGTCTTCCCTCCTAAGGTCCCTCTCAACCTCGTCGAGCGGATCTACCTCCGAGCGGACAGTTTCGTGCTCCGTAGCAACACCATCCCCGAGTATGGCAGACTGACTACGGGTAGCCATAGAATGAGTCGCCATCTTACGACTCTGAATATCAACAGTAAGTCAATAATGAGTAAACCCACTTACCTCCTAATACTGTGACATGGGACACAAGGTGTAAGAAAGTAGTTGGTCGGAGGCGAGACAGCAATAATCCTTCTCAGTAGTAAGGTTGTTACCTATAACCACCTTAGTTGTCGTAACCAGATGGATAACTAAATTTATCTTTCTAGATCGCCTGGGAGAACCGTGGATATGGCGAGGACCTTGGCGCTACCCCGCTTCCGCTCGTGACCGGATGGCAGTGCAGAATAAACAAATACCACAATGTGCTTGTTGGCCTCCGTTTATTTTACTTGTATTGAATATATGGAATATTGAATCAACAAGACAACACTTTGATGTTCACCTTTAATGTAATCATCAACAAATCCAAGCAAAATCTGCACTTGTAGCAGAATCAGTGTACAGAGTGTTAGTTTGGATAACACCTGTCTACCTTTAATTTTTCGGACAGTCTATCTTTAAATATATCTTAACTAGTCACAAGTCGATCCGTACACTGGACAGAATCCTGGCCTCCGTACAGTCTTTGAATGTTCCTCTGCAATGGATAGTATCAAGGTTAGAGAGTGTTACAATAATTAAACACTTCTAGGCCTAGTCCAAATTTTTAACAGGTGTAGGTCTATAGCAAGTAATAAGTGTTAAATCAAGTCAACACTTATAGGCCTCTTCCAAGGTAAGGCCAAAACCACATCTACGGACGACCGTCAGCGTTGAAATGCAGTCAACAATTGTAGGCCCAAGTTTCTAGATAAACTAGGCCTATAACTAACGGTAAGTTTTAAATAAAATCAGCATTTATAGGCCTATACCTTTCAAATTTCTGGCTAAAAATAGGCCTATAGCCAATGGTAAGTGTTAAATAAAATCAACACTTCTAGGCCTAACTCCAGGAATATAACACTGGATCTAGGCAATTCCTATCACTAGCCCAGTGTTAGTAAGTGTGGTGGTCATGGCAAAATTCAATGTCATTGGCAATTTTTAAATTTGACAAAAATTTGACATTTCAGATCAATCACAAAATGTTTTAATTACTAACATTTTATGTGTGAATATGGCATTCAGTAAATTGTACAAACAGTGATTTTAGGCCTACACCCAAAAACACCTAGGCTAACTGTCATGTAAACTCTCACAAAAAGAGCTTTCACAAATAACCAGTGGCTTGTGTTCTGTTAGATTCCCAAATCTTCTGACACCAATTGTAACAAAAATGTCACAAGGCTCCAAATAAATATGGGTTCTAATATGCTGAACACAAAACCAGACAAGTTAATTACAGTTAAGGTGTTTTTATTAGTGTCACTGGAAACTGAGTACAAATTACAGGAATAAATATGGCTGACCTTGCCTGAACCTAAATACTGGTCCAAACTCACATTAAATAAATCACAACAGATAGCCTGTAAACTATATCTAGCAGTAGACTGCAAGGACTCACTCAGCTTGGTGGAAATGTCCTGTGCTGTCCTCCAGTATGACTCTCAACTCTTGTAAATTCCCAATTCCTAGACCCCTGCTAGCAGCTGCTGGTGGTGTCTTTGAAACTCTGAATTGTTCCTTACCAGTAAATGTTGCCAGGGTACCCCCCCCCAATTATAAACAGGCATTTTGATTGGTCTAGAAACTCCCTTGTAAATGGTTGCTATGGAAATGGTCGCCCGGACATGCTGTCTCTAAAACCTCTGGAGTTGGTGTTCTGTGAAGAACACCACTCCTACAGCTTATATAAGTGGATGTTATTTAGTTGATAGTCTAGTCTACCATTTGTCTAATAAAGATATAACATCATAATAGTGGATATTTAACTAAACTGCCCAGACCAAAGGGAGTGCGTCTCGTGAGCGGCATCATGTCCGGTGAGCGCTATCTTGAACGGCGTCGTTTGCCGTGATCGCAGCAGCAGCAGCTCGCAAGTTTCCTCCTCCTCGGTCGGTATTTACTACACTTCCTTCCCCTGGCTATTATTATCTTAGGTCAATACAATGTACCGTAAATTCCGGCGTATAACCTGCATCTCGCATATAACCCGCAACCCGACATTAAGAGAACTCTATAACCCGCACCAGAGGTCTGAAAATTGTAGTTTTAGTACTGTACTGCCAAAAACCGCATTGAGGGTTTGGTTCGCGTAAACCTGCGGGTTATAGGCGCGAATTTATTGCACTGCTCTTATTATGTACTATTACAGAGATGTAAGTGGGGTATGGATAGATTCCCTGAAAAGGTGAATGTGGCCGTGGACGGTTTTGTCTCCTGCTGCCAGCAGCATTTGTCACGTCCATGCATCCACAGACAGTTATCTCCTGGCAGCAGGATTTATCACGTCCATGTGTCCACGGACTGGTGGCACCACCTGAGGATTTAAGGCTGCAGCATGAATATTAACCAATCAGCAGCCAGTATTCCTTCATTTCCCCCTGGATTTGTAGTCCCTGAAATCCCCTGGGCCTGGGAGCCCCATAGACACAGTGCTAAACCCCTGAAAGATGCAAGCTGGCCCCACATCAGTGTGAGCTTGCATGCATGTATGGTAGAGGAGGTTGTACTGTCATTGACTCTAAGTAGATGAGACAGGCAGGGGGATGTAAAACAGAATTGTTTACAGAATTTTGAAAGAAGCTGGGTAATTGATTTTTCTATTTAAAATACATTTTTGGATGTCCTACAAATTCCTATATTCAGGGAAATCCCTAACCACTTACATCTCTGACTATTATGTTGAATACGGTATGCCAATATTTTTTATGAGAAATTGTTCTCTTCAAGTGGAGAAAACAAGGTATACACTTGTTTCATGGTACCAGAATGTTCTCGCATCCAGTGCACTCTTAAGGTCGTTCTGAACACATTGCAGCTACGGCTATTGATGAAGGGTCATAATCCTCATGCACGCGATTGATATCACCCTCCTAGACTGTTTATGATGGGAGAACATCTGTATTGATGAATGTACTATGGTCTAGGCTAAAATAAAAACCTTTTGAACTTGAACTTGAACTTGCACTGTTTAGTAAGGGAGGGAGGGGGGTTAATAGACATAGCGTTCTAACCGTTGAGCTTACAGTTGGGGTACTTATCCTTTCCCCCGGTCTTAAGGTCAGATTCCTTCCTCGCAGTAATTTTGTGTTTCATATTGATGATTATTATGTGAACATTTTCAGTGCCAATGATATAACTGGTGTTCAGCTACAAACAACCTTTTTTTTTTGAAATACAAGATCTCCTATGCTTAAGCACTGGATGGCCTTATTCAATGGCACCATTGACTACAATGTGGCCGTATTCAATGGGCTAAGAAAAAGTAGTTTTCCCATAATTAAATGGCTTTAAATGGAAAAACAAACACAAATGCCAACTACATTGATACCGCTCTGATGTATTTCACTCGTGGGGGCTGGGGCGCATCCCACTCAGCCTACGGCTTCGTGGGATACTGCCCCAGCCCCCACTTGTCAAATACAACAGAGACGGTATCAATGGGCGTTGGCATTTGTCTATTTCTTTTTGTTTTTGGTATTTTTCTCAGCTTACTAAGGCAATAAACAGTGTTTCAGAAGTACTTAGTAGTTTAAATATTATATTGCAATACATTGATACATCGGCAACTATATGCCAATAATCATCATCAACATGAATTGGAAGTCAATGACATCCCTAATGGAGGCTAATCAAGCCCCCCCCCCTCTACAAGGCTTGTTTTCATTAAGAACCCCCCCCCCCCCATATATCCACCCCCCCCCCCCTTAGACATATAGACTTATTATAGTAGATCAGGTTTCATCTAAAGTCCTTGAGTCATGAAGTTGCCTGCGACCTTGGTGAGCAGTCTGTAGTGTGGATCTGCAACTATCATACTATGGCCTATGCAAGCAATACACATCATTCACTACTGTGGTCGCACTTTATTTCGCTGGGTATATATTTTCGCTATATTCACGGAAATGAAAAATCCGCGAAATTCTTATATGCTACAGTATGGAATAAATACCAGCGAATAAGTCTTTTTTGCCACCTCAGCGAAAATTTACACCCGTGAATATAAGTACTTTCACAGTATGTTCCTCTGAGTCTGACAGTCAGTCTGACACTCATGAGACTGACACGCATGTGACAGCACCACTCGCGAGTACCCCATGACAGTTCAAATAGAACTGGCTGCAACACACTCACCGCGACCCTGCTCCCCCCCCCCCCCCCCTCCCCCTCCCCCTCCTCAGGCTCAGCGGTAAGAAACGTTAAAGCACACCCGGCTGTCAAAACAACATCCACGACCCCCTGTCACTGCACACCTTACTGAACTCACCCGCTTTCGCATTCACTGACTTGCTGCTCTCGATATCCGCCAGTGCGAAAACGATCGGGGCGTACATCTGTGGAGGCACTACCTTTGTTATTGTTGCTTGTATGATGTCATCATCGGCCCCTCGGAGCAGTACCCTTGCCGCAGCAGCCGAGTCCACAGCGGTTTGACAGCGCTGCCGGGCGCCAAAACAAACAGTGCACAAGACAAAGCCGACACTCACCTCCACTCTTCTGTCACTGCTACAGCCTCTCCACTATGTTCGGACCCTGCTCTAGGACGCTGCTATCACTTTGCATGGGTAGTTTAGTAATTAGGGAAAGTTTTCTCTCGTTTGTGTTAACCTCCGGTCAGCATGCGATTGACGACAACGGAAATGACGTTTTGTTTACAAACGGCAAAAACACGGGTAGAGAACGTTGTAGCGGGTTGGACGCTAGGTGTCACTGTCGCGCGGGATGCGTCTTTCCCGCGTCGACCTCACGGCGTCTGTTCTTGGGGTTATATGGGGACGGTGCGGGTCCACTGTTTTTCTAGGCGGCACTGTGTACCTTTGGAGCATTTCCTTTCATTAGCATTCTTTATCACAATAATCATGCCTAGAGTTCTCAAGGAAACGAAGTGGGGTGAGAAAAAAATCTGAATGAACCCCCACTTTACACGGGTTTCGCCCAAACCATTGAATCAAGGGGGTGCAGACCCCCCTCCCCCCTTCAGGTCGGAAAGTCGCCGAAATTAAGGCACCCAGGTCACAAAGTCACCTTTTAAGACAATTAACACTACAAAAATGTATTGTCAATTTTTTCTAAAGAGTCGCAGGTCGCTTAAATTATTGCAACGATTTGAAAAGTGTTTAGCATTTAAACACTTTTTACGTAAACACTGCAAGAGTGTTTAGTTTAAAATTGTTTAGAACAAAAGTGTTTAGATAAGTGTTTAAAATCGAAACACTTATTCACAAGTGTTTAGATTTTAAACACACATTAGCTAAACACTCTAACTAAGTGTTTAGGTGTTTAGAGTTAGAGAAAAGTGTTAAGAATCTAAACACTGTCTTATCTAAAAAAAAAAATAGAACCTGAACACTTGCCTGCCAATCTAATGGTGCACCTATACTTTTTTGTAAAGTGTTTAGAAGTTAAACACTTTTCACCTTAAAACACTTGTCATCCCCAGGTCTTAGAGCATCCAGTTCCTAGGAATTCCTTTAAACAGTGGGTTAATTCCCTTGAAAATCAATGGAGGGATCCATTTCCTATTTGGGGGTGGAAGGGAGTAGGGGTTTATTTACCCCCTCATCTATAAGCTCTATGGTGCATATAGAAGAAATGGCAATGTCTCTAATTCGAATAAATTTAGTGGTCCATACCCATAACATTAGTAAAAAATACACCTACAAATAAAACATTTCCCAAAATATGTTATGAGAGGAAAACTCCTCTTTAATAGCGATTTGCTTACAGTTGTTGAATTTATCTAGAGACCACCAAATATGAACAACACATTTTAGTATTATTTTCTTATCAACAGTTTACACTGCCTTAATATCCATACCACTATTTTTCACAAACAAAACAAAATTAAATATTTAATCCTGTGAAATTCATGCCTTTTTCAGATATGAATACTTGATTCTCAGGTTTCACGCTGAAAATTAGTGTCCGTTTATAAATCCATATCACAATTCACCAGGTCTCTATGTGAGCCATTTATGTGGTCATTTTACACAAGCGGACTGACCCGCCCCTGGTGGCAAGAGGTCAAAGACCAACCATGCCCTTAACCGATCTCGTATACAGTGTGGGGTTAGCCTTGTTATATATATAGACAGAGCTGCACGCTAAAGTGGCTGAGTCACTGGTTACTGCACGAGTGGTCCTTGGGCTGTATTGCACGCTGGCCGTAGGCCTAGTGCAATACAGCCCAAGGACCACAAGTGCAGTAATCAGTGAAGAGGGCACTTTAAAGTGACGCTCTGTATTTATTTCAGGGTATATCGATGTAAAATAGATATGTAGTCTATGTGTCTTTACTTCCATGATGTTTCTTTACTTCCGCGGTGTTTGTTTACATCCGTGGTGCCGCCATTTTGAATTCCGCGCAGGTCATGTGACCCTCCGCAGCTTAGTGACCCCATAGCGACCCCATAGTGACCCACAACGTCCCTTGGGAACGTGCAATACGACCAAAGCGTGCAATACGGCCTATGGTTATTGCACCCTGCTATGGGGAATGGCTCTCCCATTGCTTTAACATTGACAGTCCGTATTCACCATGAAATAAATAGACAGAGCTGCACGCTAAAGTGACTGAGTCAGTGGTTAGTACACGAGCAGTGCTTGGGCCGTATTGCACGCTGGCCGTTAAGTGGCGCCGTTACTGGTAAAATAACCAATCAAAGAAAATATAAAATTTTCCGAGGTAAGACATGGAGAGGGGTTCGCAGACCCCTCTCCATGTCTTACGGCCTAGGGTTATTGCACGCTGCACTGGGGAATGGCCCTCCTATTGCTTTGGCATTGATAGACCGTATTCACCATGAAATAAAATTGTTATGTTATCGTCTGCTCACCCAGCATCCAAATAGGTACCGTTTATATGCAACGGGAAACACTCAAACGTGGCGATAATGGAAATCATTATTAGCTATATTATTACGCATATCGTACCCTTCCTCTCGCGTGAAGCATTTCATAGTTGGTCAGCCTTGGTGGCAAAGGTGATGCCCTCTGACTCGGTCACTCCGGCTGGCGGACGCCACCCACACTTCAGCGTCCCTGGAATGGTAGGGTATCGTGTGACCTCTGGCTTTGACCTCCGCCCCGATAAGACCACACGTGGCCACGAGAAGGTACCGGAAGTGATAGGACGTGATCGCTGCGTCCCTGCATCCCAGGACCTCCATCAGTCCATAGCATTTTGTTGAAATCTGACTGAGGAGTACACTATATTATATAAAATTGAATGGTCAGATAATTTAGATGAAGAGGGTATAGAGCTGCATGTATACCAAGCATACTATTATACCTCAATATATCATATAAGGGACCGTCCATAAAGTATGGTACACACTCTGACCAAGACCCCCTCTGTAAAATTGATGGCTACGAAAGTGGTCATTATTTATCCACGGGGAGGAGGGGCAAAATTTTGGGGGAGTCACAGTGTCAAATTCATATCACAATCTATAGTCGCAGGTGTTTCTGGAGAAAAGAAAAGAGATACTTGAATTCACCACCAATGGCACGTCATGCAGACTGGTATAATGAAGTCACATTAAATCAGGAATGGATTTATCTGGTATTAACCGCTTAGGCCATTTTTCCGAATTCCCATATGAAAATATTAACCCTGTTTCAGCTGCCGAATGTCTGACGTCAGTGACATGATTAATACCCATTTAACGTCTTATGTGATTGATGTACATTCAGTCCTCCATCAGCTCAAATAGCCACGGCCTTTTTATATCTCCTCCTAAGATGGGGCCAATTACCCCTAATTACAGTGAGCGAAGAGAAATTTTCACAAATAATTTGAAGATAATCATCACACAAAAAGCTGATTACCTGGTTATTTCTCAGAGGTGGCTGGCAACAGTTTGGTTGTGTGCTTGGAATAGTTCTACTCACATGTCTGATGTCCTTTGTATTATGTGAAGGGAAGGGAAAGGCAAATACTGATTTTCTTTTCGTTTTCCTTTTTTTTTCAAAATGTGGGAGGGCATAGGCCCTTATAAATATGTGTCACTTTATGGCTACATTACATCACTAATTGCATAATTTATCATCAAACCTTGTTTTTATCGGCATTCCTGATAAACCTTGCCATGGCAAACATTACTGGGCGATATTGGTGAACCAAACTGGATGTATCGGAACCAAATTGGATTATCCCTTATGCATTGCCTATGTACAAAGCCTAGTCAGACCTCGTCCCCGTTACTTTATGTATAGGGCCAAAAAAAAAAGAGGTTTGTTTCCAGTCACCCGACCGGGTCTACCAACGCAGAAATGGCGATTTATTTATTTATTTATTTTTTTAGCCATATTTGTCCATATTTCACTCTGTAAATCAGACAATTATTAACGATTTTAGAGTGAAAAGTCAATTTTTTTCCCAAAAATAGATAACCGGAATATCAGACAATGGTGGACCCAGAGGGGAAATCTTGGGGGTCTGGGCACCACCCCTGCTGGATTAAAAAAAAAATTCTAATCAAATACTCAGGAATTCACGGTAATCACAGGTGTTCAGGGGAGGAAGCCCAAAAAAAAAAAAAAAAAAAAAAAAATCCGACCGGCCGGGTCATGTCCCCAGGACCATGTTACTGGAAAAAACCTTCTTTTTTTTTGGCCTAACTATTTGCCTAACAACTATCGTATTATGACTTATATAGCTATTTTATTTATTAAATTTCAACATCAGGGCAGGCAGAACAAGACGTTCTTTACATAAGCGTGTAATATTGTTAAGAATCGTATCCAGGCCCACATCTGATTGATGGAGAACAACACTTCCGACCAAGGTTAACTGTTTCAAAGTGAGAAGCAATTATGCACGACAAGCATGTGTCCTGTCTACACACCAAGAGTTGGCACATCTTTCACAGCTGAGCAACACAACGGACCCCTCAGCAGGCCTGGGGCGTCACTGGTCCTGTGCCGCGTCCCCTACCGCCTCTACGGGAAACTTGCTTGCAGACGACAATTAGCCATTGGCACCATCACACCTTGGCATGGGCCTTAAAAGCACCTTCAGGCGGTTTCAAATCAAGATTGTCTAATTACGCCTCTATTGTCTTGTAGGACTACATCTGGGTTTGCCGTGATGGGTGTGATTAAGGAAGTCTTGTTTCTGCTGTTCCTGTCGTGTCTATGGGATAGCCCACTAAAAGGGACCCCCTCACACCTCTATGATTGTTCCCTCACTGTCGTGGCGGGTGGGCGATTTCATAGCCCGAGGCAGAATAGATTACATCCATGACAGCCACAAAACACCTACAAGGAGCTATAGCCAACAACTACCGAGATGGACCTATATTAATGTGTCCTATATACGTATGAATATGGAAATAGCCTTATGCGGCGACTCACGCGTAACTATATCTAATTTACAGGTCATTTCTCTCACCCAACTGTATAGTATAAAGCATCCTAAGGCCTACCACAAAATAGTTCCAATGCACAGCACCACTGTAGCCTATACCTAGACCACGACTTTACACATTGGTAGGCCTTTATGTTACAACTGAGTGTCAGTATGCAGAGCAGATGTAGGTACTGAATGCATCCACAATACCTGTCCCCCTGGTGAGTTGGCACGGCGTGGTCACTGGCACCCTTATGACACTTGTCATGCACAGTATGTGGTCAGTTTGAATAGGTCAACTTACCTATACACACTACAGTATGTACATTCAAATACTTAGGGGTTTGGGGGTCTTTATATCATATTGCAGCACTGTAATGCGATATAAAAGCTACCAGTAAACATGTGCACTAGGGTTATTTGGGGTTTGTCTTAACTTCTGCTCTAGTGAGTAGAGACTATTGTTGTGAGCTTTAGTTAGGCTTGCTGTATTGTCTCCTTTTTAATCTTAATGTTTTTACTAAAGGTTTATTTCAATTTAAAATTCCAATTAAGAGAACATAGGGGCATGTTATATGTAGCTAGATATATACGTATGCTAGCATCACATGCCAGCGCCTCCTGAAGCAACGCCTACTTTTACTATGCTTCTTACAAAATCAAAGCGCAGGTCGCCGCCTACTACTAGGCTATATACTGTTTGTGCAGCCGTCCTTTGCAGATTGAGACCCTAAACGATGGGTGTATATGCTACACGTAGCCTACTATAAATGTCTGACTATCTTGGTATCCTGTATGTTGAATACCTGGGATGAAACCAAAGTCATCTCTTCAACATCCAATTTCGAAGCATCCCATATCAGTGCCAAGCCCTATATTGATTTATCCCCTTTAAATGAGTAAATGACGTGGTGGACTTACTGCCTACCATCCTATATGACACAGGAATTGGTTAATTAGGTTAATCTAATTCCCTGCCCGCCAAACAACACTGAGTATTACCCCGTAATCAGTGCTAGACGGCCACGCGTGGGGCGCGTGTACCCGGGCGTCCAGCCTCCCCTGATGACTGTATTACCTGGTCAGTGCAGGGGGCTTGACCAGTGGTCAGTGGGCGCTGTGGACACGCTAATGCCCGCCCCTCACGCCGACCAGCCCTGCGTTAATCACTACCGCGGGACTGATAGTCACCGCCACTGCCAATTAACGTCAACAAAATGCGTACATATACCTATAGGTGCATTGTCATGGGTATTAGTGTTGGGTGTCCGATGAATCAAAGAATTAAATTGATATGGAAACAATTTTTGTTTTTAAAAGTTACCGTTTCAAATAATCGCTAATGCTAATACCATTCTGAGATGTCCGATTGTCTCCCGTCACTTCCTGTTTAACGACCCCGGGTATTTCTATATTAAAATAGACATCCCCCAGGACATTTTTTTATGTTCATCGTTTTCTGTTGTATAATAATGCTATTATACAAAAATGCTCCTTATAACCTCCTGTACGATATTGCCCCTATTTGCTTTTCGTGACCAAAATTCTCTGTTCATTAGGGGTTTATTCTGAGGCCATGAGTGGTGACCTGCTGCTTTATCATATCATTATTTTCTACGATATCATCCTGACGATTGCTCTGTAAACTGTGTTTGCAAAGCTCAACTGAAAAATGCAAAATTGAACATGCCTGACATATTTTTGTAGCAATGATTTTTTTGTATCATATGTTATAAAATGTGATGTCGCGTCACGAACGTGTACTGGTAGTTAGTTGAAAAAAAAAACAGTCTCGAGAGGGCTCATTGAAACAAAACTTCAAACGTTGGGAAAACGCATGTCATTTCTATTACACTGCATTATTAGCAGTATATGCCTAAACACTTTAATATGGGTGGCCTTAACTTGACAACGTAACAGGTTAAGAGTTGTCAGATACACGTAGAAGGTCCACTTGGCATGGGCCGACCGCAGAATCGCCATGTGACACCCCTAAACCGGTGAGGGGTCCTCCACAAATCCCTTATGCATTGTATTTAGTCCTGAGCATCTATTCTAAGACCCAAAAAGGTGCGTTTAGGCAACATGGTGCGAAAAATTAGGGTGGGCAAGTCAGATTAAAAATTCTAATGTTGAAATTTTTGTTGATTCCGATTATTACGATTTTTAGTCTAGATTTTCCGATTTTTGTCGATGTCAAAATATAGTAGGGCACAGCATAAAATTATCCAATTAAACGTATATTTTACTATTGTGTGAATTCAGTGCATGTCATACTATATTTTGATATATCCTGTTCTATCCAAAAGACCACAAATTTCCTGCTTGATAGCCTATTGCTGACCAAAATTTGCTAAAAATATTGAAAAAATAAATTGATATTAAAATCGGGGGAGAAATGCTAGGGTGAACCCTAATCAGTGGACCATGTCACTTTAAGGTGGGTCGATGCTATTGTAACGGGTTGACTATAAGTCTAACGTTATCATTGTATATCTATTGTATGTTATAAGATGTAACACGGTTCTATTGTGTTTAATAACTGTTTTATTCATATAACTAGTGTCGTCGGTTCGTTACATACACCGACTCCTCTAGTTCGGTTATCTATACGGTAGTGTACCGGTACCACCTTCGGTTACCGTCGGTAGTTGTTACATAATCAATTTACATAACTAAACCTAACAGGTGGCGCTGCTAGTACGGTCACGTGGCTACGCAGCGCTGTATATAAGACGGCTACTTCCCCATTGGAAGTCAGTCAGGTTTGGGACTGTCGTGACATGACCACCCTGTGCTCACGGGCTTAACTCTATGCTATAGGGTTGCCTACTGTATTATATATCTGTTACTGTTCTTGTATAGCTGATGGTTATACCTGGTACTATAATACACCAAGAGTTTCCTATAATAAAGTCGCCATATATTACAGTCTAATTTACCTTGTCTGGTTTTTGTACTCAAGTGTTACATACGTAGTAAGAGACCAACTACACTATTGCAGAATGGATCACTAGGCCTACACTTTCTTCTGTGCATATGGCTTAGCATAACAATGTCAGAATAACCCCATATTTGATAGGCAACTTTTGGACAAATTTAAGTAAAATTGAGCATTCCATAGCACTTTATTGGTAATGTAGCGGGCACGTATCGCTCGGGGTAGCCCGAGTGTGCATGGAGAGCACATTGCCTGCCTGTGGTATCTCAAGTAGCGTAGCAGAGCAGTGGAGAAGCAGCTAGCTCTGTGGTGTAGCAGCGGGTGTAGCAGTTAGCATTCTCAACTCTAGAGCGGAGGGACCGGGGTTCGACTCCCCGCGGGGCTGACACGTTTTCCGCTGCCTGTTACAGTATTTTTGGGGAAAAAATCTATTCTTGAGTTTCCACTTATGATCTACTACATGTAGTAATAAATGGCATAAAAAGACTAGGAAAGTGAATGAAATGCTTGGATACCCGGTACCCGGTATGTTCAAAACTACATCAGGAGACCATTCTATCATATGTGCAGATTGTTAGAAATTTTCCCATAATGCAATGCCTCAAAGATATGATTTAGTCCGTTTTTACATTACTGGTATGCCTACTTGTTTATTTCAAAATGCCAAAACCTAGGCATAATTAATTATGGTCTAGCTCTGGAAATTGATCACTTTGTATTCTGGGGGAAAATGTCATCTTTCAGAGAAAAGTAGGAATTTTATCTATTTATATGATCAAGGTAAAATAGGAGGTATAAAAGTCATCAGATTTTCTTAAACTTCCCCAGAAAATTGCTTAGGACTATAGGCCTATAGTTTGCTGACAAAGTAATTTTGATATGGGGTCCCGTGTATCATTTTAAGACTCGAGCTGGATCGAGGGCTGGAGCGCTCCAGTCAGATATCGAGAGGGGCCACTTCTAGTTCTCCAGTGCTATCATTTAGAATACAGGTTAATATCCTTGTGTTCATTGAATGATGTCTCCGAATTCTTTTGTTGATTAAAAAATGAAATTATAGAATTTTTTTTTCAATTCCTTAGGCCTATTTAAGGAATAGTGATGTTTGTTGAATCACTTCGACAATCATTACGCGAGTCCTATGGAGTAGTGAGGGACAACTTGGAAAGATCTGCTAGTTTGCAGAAGGTGGGCTATGACACGGGCCTTAAACTCCGCCAATTCAAGGTGGGGGATAAGGTCGCGAGATTTAGCACACCTAATTCCAAAGTCAAGACCCTGTACTCCTGGGATGGGCCGCATACGGTTACTATGGTGGTGAGTGAAACTACTGTAGTAATACGTTTGCAAAAAGGGACTCTCACTAAATCACATGTGGCTAGACTCCGACCTTGGTATGGAGTTCCATATATAGATGACGGTGAAGATTCCCTCGGTGCTGGTCGGGTACCAGCACCAACCGACCCTAAGCTACCGAAGATACCGAAGGCAGGACCAACGGTCATACCGTCGGTACCGACGGTAGCACGGAGAAGGGGTCGTCCTAGGAAATTACCGATTGAACCACAGTCGTGTGTTACCAAGCCCAAGCGCGGTAGGCCTCGTAAGAAAGGGTCAGCTGTGCGTAAAGGACTAACCGTGGACACCGGTAAACAAAGCAAAGTGACACCTCCGGTTTCATCATTGCTGGACATACCGGTACAAGGTCTACGGAGGAGTACACGTGTCAGAGAGCGAGATAAAATTGTGTAAACATTTTTTTCTTACCTTGTTGACGACATTTAGCTGCTGGCTTCATTAAATTTCCATGGACAGTTCCGTACTGGGCCGGTGGTCATTGGCCCGGTACTCGATCACCAAAACACAACGAGAAGAGAAGGGTTATCCGGTGTGGTTATCCGTTGGAGGTAGAAAAGCACGTGTTCAGGGCGGGTGGCTGGCTTTGCCGATTAATTCTAAGTATGGGATTAGTTTTGACCACATATTGCTTAGTAACATGCTGCTGTGTATGTCCTCTAAACGCCGGTACATCATTCCCGGGTTATCCTGTGGCTCGGCCACGAAAATGTAAACAACAAGTGAGTGTTCCCACCGTCGGATATGCCAGGCGTGGGAAGGGCGCTGCCCGCGTCACCTGATCGATTTCTCCCGCCAAATGAGCCGTGAGAAATTGGGTCACCCCGGCGCGTCTTGGAGACGCGACCCCTGATTGGCTGAGAAGCCGGTCAAGGGGCGGGGTCACGGGAGACGGGTGGGGTATATAAGCCCCACACGCAGCAGGGCTTCTTCAGATCAGCACGTTTGCCCGTAGGGTAACGTGTTGATCAGTGGTGCCTAGGTCTGCCCGGCAGTACCTACACTATTGTTTACTTGCTGTCGTACTAAAGGCTCGGGTGAGTGAACCGTGAGGTTCACCTACGCCTGAGCTAGCGGTATGATGGCCCGTGTAGATGGCAAATGCACGGCCCCGGAGAAGGCTGAAGTCTCCGACGGGGAAGACCGGGTTCTCGAGTCTGACACGGAAATGGACACCACCAGTGCTCCAACCGTCGGTACAGGCTCGGCTTCGGTACCAGCAGAACCTAACCCTGAGGGGTCGGGTGATGTTGTTCCGAAAACAGAACCTGGTCAGGGTGGTAGTAATACCAACCAGGAGGAGAACCCTGCTGGGGGATCTTCTCCGAAGCCCGACGGTGTAGTGACAACTGAACCGGCGGTCCCTGATGGTGATTCATCAGACGGGTCCACGGTTCGTGTCAAGACCAAACGGAAGCGGAGACCAAAGAGGAGGATTGTATCTTCCCCTGAAACTCCTGCTACCGAAGAGGTCGCACCTACTGAGGCAGATAGGCTCAAAGCTATTGCTGATAGAGTGTCCAAGGCGGAAGCCGAAGGATGGTCTGTCGCAGAGAGCAGGGCCAATCGCCGCCTCCGCGCCAAGGCAGCGCACGTTCGTCTGACCCTGAGTCTCGATGACGATGACCGGAAGAACCTGAGCCTTGCTGACTTAGTTCAGGAAAATGGCAAAATGGCTCTTCCGCCTCCTCATACGACAGAAGGTTCGGATGACGAAGACTGGCTGACCGGTGACTCCCACCCCATTGACTGGTACCTAGTGTACATCAGAGCAGTGTTGGAAGGGAAGAAACCGAATGTCAACAAGTCATGCCGCTCCAAGCTGAGATATGCTTGGAAGAACTACGTGCCAGGGGATCCCTGCCCGAATGTTCGCTGTCAGCGCCTGAAAGGGACTGCTACAGCGGCAAAACGGTGGCCAAACCTGCTCAAGTTTGCCCGTCATTTAGTAGAAAAGCACATGAATGTGCGTCCCTACTTGTACTGTGTGAGTGGGAGTTCATCGACCTCCTGCCCTGAGTACAGTGACGGCGAGCTATTCCGTTGCCAACGGAGGGCAGATTTGGTGAGGCATCTTTGCGACAATAAGGGCGTTCACAAGCGCACTATTAGTCGTGGAGTTGAGGCAGCACTGAAGGTCTGGGGGTGCCACAGACGTGTAGGTAATCTACACTATAAGTGGCGTACCAACAGACTTAAACAGTGGAACTACCTCACGGAAGCTGACTGGGAGAGATTGTGTAAGGGCGCCAAGTGCGAACAAACCGATCTCGGGCCAGATACAGAAATTCCGATGCCCACTGTAAGAAAGGATACCCCTCCTAAGAAGAAAGATCTAAAAAGGGGCCGCCAGTCATCCAAGGATGATACCAAAGGTGGGCGTGACCGTTCCCGCAGTGAACCTGCGAAGAAACGGGCCGCCACAGCCACGGTAACATCCGAGGTCGACAGTAGCCAAACCGTCGGTACCATCACGGTGTCTTCGGTTGCATTGCCCCCTGTTGCTGACCAACTGTCCCGGCAGGAGAGACAGAAACTGGGTGATGCACTGGCTATTGTTCAGAACTCATTGGGTGACGAGCAGGCGGGTCAGGTTGCTGCTGACTATGTCAAGCAGTACAAGTGGAGCCAGAAGCAAAAGAAAGCTTTGGCTACACAGGAGGGTGTCTCACCTGTCAGTGACGCTGACCAGGTAGAGGTACAACAGCCGGATGGAGCGTCAGCCCAGCCGACTGCTCCACCTCAGCACGGAGCAACCTCTGACCCCGTAAGGGATGACGAGGTGACTCCAGACCCTGAGCATAGGGCTGTTGACGATGGGCTAGCAGGGTTACCTGTGTTGCCCGGAGACAGACCTACCTATGACGCTGGTTTCTCTGACACTCTAGTCCCCGGATTTGAGTGCTACAGAGCGAAAATGGCTGAAAACGCAAGTAAGCTACTCCAGTTTCAGGTTTCTTTCTTGGAGAAGTCCTACTTTGAGCAGTACAAGCTGCTCAGAGAACAGGCTATCCGGGAAGGAAAAGCTTGGGTCGCTGAACGAACCAGAATCCTTGCCGAGCGTGAGGCGAATCTGGAACAAGATCATGCCCTCTGGAGGGCTACGATCGAGCAGCTAGAATCAAGGTTGACAACTTGTGATGCCAAGTTCTTCCGACAATTCGGGCTAAAGCTGACAGAGTGGGAGAGAACTGGTTTTCCAGATCTCCAGTCTAGGTTGGGGCTTGCCGCAAGGCCTGCTCCTCCTGTGACCCCAGTACTGTCAGTACACCCACCCAGGTATGAGATGCCATTCTCGTTTATGGCACACTCTACCCGGGTGGTCAGCGGCGGGGAGCCTACTGTGGCGCCGAGTACCCACTCGGATGCTACAGGTGGAGCCCTTCCTCTCCAGGTGGAGGCTACTGTGGTTTGCGCCACGGAGGCCCCTCCTGGAGGAAGTCCTGATGGGGAAGGAAAGCCATCCGGTGGTGTCCCTATGGACACCTAAGGATGGTCCCCTGTCAGGCCCTCTGGGGTGCACTGTTCCGCCCCTCGGAGGTAAAACTAAACCCTCGACGCAGCTACACGCCCCTGGACAACCGAAGCAGACCGACGGTGCTGTCGTGACTTAACCTAGTCTCTACTGCCACCACACTGTAAGCAGCCTGATGTCTTCAACCGTGGTTTACTACTTAGCCACAACCGTCGGTTCTCTACTACTGTCCAGGGCTCCTGATCCTGTGGTCACATTCTACTATTGTGACCTATAAACTATTATATGGATCATCCTCCTGTGATAATTATTTATAGGGAGGCACGGACCTACCTTTTTATATTTATATTTCACAAGAGATGGAAGCACTATACCGGTGCTGGACTCTATCCATCTCTACCACCATAAACTGCTAGGTACTGGAGTACCAACCCTAATAAGGATGACGACCTATCCCACCTTATTTAGGATACGCTATTATGGATTTTTATATATAAACTTTTCTACGCCAAAGGAAGTGGGAACTACTATAGTTCCATCTATAAACTTTTCTTCGCCAAAGGAAGTGAGAACTATTATAGTTCTATTATTTATATATAAGGACACTAACTCCACACGGATTCACACCATTGCTGAACGTAGTAGGTGATGTGTTGGGTTTCCAAGGTGGTTATTGGTGCCTTTTCTATTTAACTGATACTAGTCTAGGACTATCAGTTGGACAGTTTTTATATCATGTGCCTACTGGACTGTGGTTTGATACCAAAGACAATACTGTTGATATAAACTGTTATGTACATGTTAACTTGTATGTTCATGTATGTATGCCTGTTTTTACTATGAGTAGAAATGTTACTTGTTGATAAATAGATATACGTGGTGTATAATGTATCCAATAGGTATTATTATTATAAAACCAGCCCTTCCTAAATTCTTAAGGGGGGTAGTGTAACGGGTTGACTATAAGTCTAACGTTATCATTGTATATCTATTGTATGTTATAAGATGTAACACGGTTCTATTGTGTTTAATAACTGTTTTATTCATATAACTAGTGTCGTCGGTTCGTTACATACACCGACTCCTCTAGTTCGGTTATCTATACGGTAGTGTACCGGTACCACCTTCGGTTACCGTCGGTAGTTGTTACATAATCATTTTACATAACTAAACCTAACAGGTGGCGCTGCTAGTACGGTCACGTGGCTACGCAGCGCTGTATATAAGACGGCTACTTCCCCATTGGAAGTCAGTCAGGTTTGGGACTGTCGTGACATGACCACCCTGTGCTCACGGGCTTAACTCTATGCTATAGGGTTGCCTACTGTATTATATATCTGTTACTGTTCTTGTATAGCTGATGGTTATACCTGGTACTATAATACACCAAGAGTTTCCTGTAATAAAGTCGCTGTATATTACAGTCTAATTTACCTTGTCTGGTTTTTGTACTCAAGTGTTACATACGTAGTAAGAGACCAACTACACTATTGCAGAATGGATCACTAGGCCTACACTTTCTTCTGTGCATATGGCTTAGCATAACAATGTCAGAATAACCCCATATTTGATAGGCAACTTTTGGACAAATTTAAGTAAAATTGAGCATTCCATAGCACTTTATTGGTAATGTAGCGGGCACGTATCGCTCGGGGTAGCCCGAGTGTGCATGGAGAGCACATTGCCTGCCTGTGGTATCTCAAGTAGCGTAGCAGAGCAGTGGAGAAGCAGCTAGCTCTGTGGTGTAGCAGCGGGTGTAGCAGTTAGCATTCTCAACTCTAGAGCGGAGGGACCGGGGTTCGACTCCCCGCGGGGCTGACACGTTTTCCGCTGCCTGTTACAGTATTTTTGGGGAAAAAATCTATTCTTGAGTTTCCACTTATGATCTACTACATGTAGTAATAAATGGCATAAAAAGACTAGGAAAGTGAATGAAATGCTTGGATACCCGGTACCCGGTATGTTCAAAACTACATCAGGAGACCATTCTATCATATGTGCAGATTGTTAGAAATTTTCCCATAATGCAATGCCTCAAAGATATGATTTAGTCCGTTTTTACATTACTGGTATGCCTACTTGTTTATTTCAAAATGCCAAAACCTAGGCATAATTAATTATGGTCTAGCTCTGGAAATTGATCACTTTGTATTCTGGGGGAAAATGTCATCTTTCAGAGAAAAGTAGGAATTTTATCTATTTATATGATCAAGGTAAAATAGGAGGTATAAAAGTCATCAGATTTTTTTAAACTTCCCCAGAAAATTGCTTAGGACTATAGGCCTATAATTTGCTGACAAAGTAATTTTGATATGGGGTCCCGTGTATCATTTTAAGACTCGAGCTGGATCGAGGGCTGGAGCGCTCCAGTCAGATATCGAGAGGGGCCACTTCTAGTTCTCCAGTGCTATCATTTAGAATACAGGTTAATATCCTTGTGTTCATTGAATGATGTCTCCGAATTCTTTTGTTGATTAAAAAATGAAATTATAGAATTTTTTTTTCAATTCCTTAGGCCTATTTAAGTCCCCCCCCCCCCCCCCCCCCAATTCCCCTGTGGATATATAATGACCACTCCCTTATCTGTGCTCTCGACGTTCTTGCAGAAAAACTTGCTTGTCAGCGCGCACCTGCCATCTGGTGATTAATTGTGGAAACGCGACCGTCGCCGGTGCTGCCACTTTGCGGAATCCGCTCGTACTAATTGATTCGCGTGCTAACCCGATAAAACAATGTCGGCTGCAGTAGCTGCTCAACTAAATCCACCGCTAACGGCGGCAGAACGCGCTGCGCGATCTGTGTTTGGTAAGTAACTATATTTCAATATCTTAAGATCACGAAGGTTTGTTGTCCATGTTAAATTGATGTGTATTGCAGCTGTAAAACCGCAAAATCCATGTTGTGAACACTCCCCGCCGGTGAGCGATAATACCAGAAGCTATAAATTGGGAAGCTCCCATGCAAAGGCCAAAAGCGCAGCAAATACAATACACTTTAATTTCAGCTTCGTGATTTTGTTAAATTTGGCTAACGAATGGCCCTACAGAGGCGTAGGAAGCAAATCTTGATGGGGGGGGGGGGCAGGGGGGGGCCCCACTCCGACCAACTATAAGTTTAAGTATCGATTTTTATGCATGATGTATCATAATCATATAGGCCTACACACTAAGTTATAGATCTGGCCTTCTAGGTCTATTAGATTTTATGGAAAATAAGTATTTGAGCCCCCTTTAGTTCTGATTGCGGTCCCAGCCCCCTCTGTCCCCACTTTTTTCTATGTGCGAGAGGTAAGGATTGAAAATTGTGTGTATTATATTACAGGTCTTGACCAATTTTTGGGGGCCCAAACATATTCAGGCCCCCCCTCCTCAGTGATTGGGGGGGCCCGGCCCCCCTGCCCCCCCCCCCCTTTGCCTACGCCACTCCCCTAGACCCTTAAATTCGACACGGCGACATGGACCCTTTTTGGCCCTAGTGACATGAGACATGAGGAGAAAATAGATAGTGACATGGGACAGGAGAGAAAAAAGATAGTGACATTGGACATGGGGAATTTCTTAAGATCGATATGGCGACATGAGCATTTCTTAAGACCAACACTGGACATGGGGACCCCCGATCAAGGGCCCCTAACCTAACGAGTGGGCCACAGTAACAATTAATAGGTGATGTAGGTAACCAAGAAGTAAAACATATGCTTAATTTCTCTGGATGTCCTACCAACATTGGCATGAAAGCCATAGGATTTGGTTTGGATTTAGCCTAAATTTTAGGACTAGCAAGTAAGACTCTTACTTAAGATTCTTACTCTTATTAAGAGTCAGACCAAGTTAGGGGGTGATCATTTTAACAACGAAGGGGGGGGGGTCCGTAAACATGTCGGCCCATACTAGATTTGATATTGTAGCTTATAATATAAAAATTATAGTCATTATTGGAACTACTTTAATAATAATAATCTGCCACGGAAAAGTCATCTGAAGAAAGCGGGATTCGAACCCACAACCTCCTGACTCCGGAGCCAGTGCGCTACCACTGAGCTACATCCCCATCCGACAACTTGACAACACCGTACGTTACTGGGTCGGTTCGGTGCGCGGAAGGGGATGCTAACCACTTCCCTTACAATACTTTTAAATAGATACCTGAAGTTAATCTGTACGGTATCAGTGACGGTGGTGACAGTTTGATTCAATTAATATGTAAATGGACCTATTTCAGTTGGAAACATTCCTTATGAGGCGACCGAGGAGCAACTCAAAGACATCTTTGCACAAGTTGGCCCAGTGGTCAGCTTTAGGTAAGTCGTCATTTCCCCTCCTACATTCCTATATCTGAGTCTTTTGAGAAAGAATAGATCTACCAGTATAGTTGACTCAGGGTTTTATTAACCCTGAGTAATATACACCTACCAATTTTGCATTTTAAGACTATTTTGTCACATAGGAGAATTGTTATATTTCGGTTATCATTCGACATAGAGACATGTGGAAAAACCCATGACATAGGCAAGATCGGGGGACAGCATTTTCCTCAAAAAAAATTCTATAAAACTCAATTTTTCTTCAAAATATTGAACTGCGATCTTCACGAATTTATTTCTCTCTTTTGCTATTATGGAAATGTACTAAACCAAATCTATCACCCGCTTCGGACACCCATAGACTTCAAGGCTTAAGCGTTTTCAACAGAAGATAGAAATGACTTTTTCAGCGAATTTGCCCGTATTTCTCTCTTTCTACCCCCAAACTGGGCAAAAACTGGGCACATTCTACCACCAGTCTAAAACACACAACAGAAAAAGTGGGACATGTAAACTGTCAGATGCAGAGAATGAATTTAGGTATGATAGCACAAACAAGGGGATCACAGATCACTTCCAAATTTTACAATAACACATTCCAAACACAGAATAAGGGAAAATATCAACCCCCCACACCCCCCCTCCCCCCTCCCCCTATTTTCTCCCCACCTCCTCCCCACCTACCCATAACTATATTTTAAATGAACCAGAAGAGGTGGAAGTGAGGCTAGCACATGCCACACGTCGAAGAGTGGCGCCACTGGTACTTCGGGAGATGTCAACGTGTGCAGACGAAATTGTACCACCCGTATCTCTGCCGTTTATCGTCCGATCGACTCGCTTTTTGATAGGGACAAAAGGCGGTACATGCCCGCAGCCTGCAACTGTCGCTCACACCCACCTGCACACCCACACCCACCTGCTCTCCCACACCCACCGGCTCACCCACACCCACCTGCTGGCCTGAAATGGAATAACATACATGTATGACACATGACTTGAGGGTGCTTTTTAACAAGGAATTCATTTCTGGTGCCAGAATTGACCAATGAATGATGATAAGGGAGCACTATATCTAAGTACATGATAAGCTCCAGCTCCAGCTCCAGCTTACCCTGAGTCATCTGTGAGGCCACTCACACGCTCAATCTTTTATGACCCTAGGCTATGGCAAACCTGTGAAGGCCCTTTTGAGAACTGGGTGAAATAAGTAGGTCAACTATCATAATCACACAGTAATGATGTTTTTGATTTCTTATAAGGGATGATGTTTTGATTTATAATAATTGTTCTGTTTTGAACTATATATAAACCTTCAAGTTGATGCATTGGAGGATAACGGTTTTATTGATGAAATAGTATGTCCTTTAGTTAATTTTGGCATTGGATAATTCATATACCTTTTCCCCCTGACAGGCTTGTATATGACAGAGAAACAGGCAAACCTAAGGGCTATGGGTTCTGTGAATACCAAGATATTGAGACAGCGCAGAGTGCCATGCGCAATCTCAACAACCATGACTTCAATGGACGGCCTCTCCGTGTTGGCGTTGCTGCTGGGGAACAGAACAAGGATGAAATGAAGAGTGAGTGAACGCAGAGTTTGTCATTATATTTCTTTAGATGAATAAATCTGCATTGGTATCACAAATGGAAAATTACTAACCTCATACTCTTAACTTAAGGAAAAAAGTAAAGCACATTAAGGATATTTTCCACATTATTTAGCATTTAGATACGCATGGGGTTTCCTATTTAGCTTTATATAGGAACGTAGTGTACATTTTTCATTATAAAAACCGTGTTCTCTAATGTTTGATATCATATTCCAGGCATGCAACAGGCTGTAGGAGGTGCTCCAGTCGAGGTAAGGTTTGATCTTCTATTCAATTTCTAAAAAGACAAACGTTTGTTGTAATGTAAAACACGGACACATATTAGATATGGTACATGTGCCTGTAAAATGTCTTGTATCTACGATTACTCGTTAGAAAGTAATCACTACAACGGCATAAAACAAAAGTGTTAATTATAGAACAGTTCCTTAACTAAATCACCTTAGTAAAGAAACTTCAGAAAGCTATAAGTTGATGCCCCTCTCTTCACAGAGTCCATTTGGTGACCCGGTGGAGCCTGAGAAGGCGCCCGAGGCCATCTCACGTGCAGTGGCCAGCTTACCACCGGAGCAGATGTTCGAGCTGATGAAGCAGATGAAGGTAAGGTCTTACTAAATATGAGAATAGTACATTATAGAAATAGCTACTCCAATTACAACACACTGTTCTTGAACAAGGCCTGTACGGGCAGTACGCAGAAGACCGCCTCAACGAGGCAATCTTACGATAAACTTAAACTCGCATACCAGTAGGCCCTTGTATTTAACCATTGAAGGTGTTTTCCATTTCTAAGGCATTCCGTCTGCGGATTTATAAAGTTATCTCACTGAAGATACCAGGTAGCTTGATACTAACTAACCTAATGTATACATTTCATAGATTTTGGATTTTAAGTAACCTTTGAGTAGTAACCTTTAAAGGCCTACCTTTACTTGTAAAAAAAACTTTAACTTGAGAAAGTGTCCTCTGCATTAGAGAGTGAGATGTTAAACTACACAAACAAACAAACAATTGAAAGAAAATGTCTATAATCTGAATAATTAAAGATTAAAATAAAACATGAAAAAAATCTGGTTGTTTGTTTTAGCTGTGTATCCAGAACAACCCTAACGAGGCGCGGAACATGTTGCTGCAGAATCCGCAGCTCGCGTACGCCCTGCTCCAGGCGCAGATCGTCATGAAGATTGTCGACCCGCAGGTCGCCATGGTGAGTAACCCAATGACAAAAGGGGTTCCTTTTCATGTATAATTCAAAGACATAAATTAAGCAATGAATAAATCCTATTAAGGGACCTCCTCCATTTCAATATTTCCAGTGCTTTCACAATTGGTCACTTTTATACCTGGTAAATCGGATTCTAACTGAACGCATTGATATACACGTACTAGTGTTTTCATCACGTGTTGGAAAATCAACCACTATGAATAATACAAATTAATGTACTATATGTCGGGCTTGTACCATTCGTATCTTCCGTGCGTTGGGGGATATGTCTCAGGGGGAAAACGTAGGGAAAAAAGGTAAATAGATATCTCCGTTCCAGGCTATGCTGCATCGACAAACTGAAGCCATACCTCCTCTGCTGCCATCCCAGACCAACAACGGGGCTGGACCGGACAAGGTAGGCCACACGTTGCTGCTCTTGTTGTATTGGTGTCTGAAATTCGGCATTGGTCTTGTCTGTCTTTAACCTAAGTGTAAGAGCAACAGGTTAAAAGTGAGGAAAATCCCTTGTGTATGTTTAACGCAAATGTCATTACATTTTTATCCAGTGACCTAAACTTTGAGTTTCTATCAGTTATTAAGTATGTAATGTCGAAGGAAATTATTTCAAGAAAATTGTTTTCATATAAAGAAAAAATAAATAGTGTTCTTGAGTTTCTATTCAGCTAGGCTAGATCTTAACTCTGACAGATATGTAACTTGATATCAAGCAACTTGCCATCAAACAACACTCAATGATATACTACACGAATTTTAATACTACATCCGTGTTAATGCAGGGTATGGATGTGAAGAACCCTATGGCCGGTATGGGTGCTTCCCCTATGGGAGGCGCGTCGTCATCTATGCCCATGTCCATGGCACAATCCCTACCCGCCATGTCTACACCTTCCTCTATGGCCCCGCCCACTTCCATGCAAAGCCCCGACTTCGGTAAGTAACAGTCCAAAGTAGGTTCATATGTATATCGGAATGCTTAAGTTGTCAATGACGATTGGATGTACAAGCGACTAGACGATATGCCAGACTATTTTTTAGATTACCATATTCGACGTAATAAGCGCCCTGGGCGCTTATGAAATTATTTTAATGGTAGTTTTAGTACTTAAGAGTTTAATTGTCTCCAAAATCGAGAAATTTCAGCATTTGTTTTAGTCTAAAAATGCCCCAAAAAGGGGGGGGGGCGCTTATTAGGGGGAGGGCGCTTATTATGTCGAAGACGGTAAATGATTTTCTCTTACAGAAGATCAGTCATACATTTGTATTAAAATTAACACCATCGTATATTTATCCTTATTCTATATTAAATATACTGAATATGGAACCGTTTATATTTGTTTTCATTGGTTTCAGGACGTGGGGGTCCAAGCATGCTCAACCCAGGCAATCTTCTTGGTGACCTACAAAGTCGCGCTGGACCAATGGGCGGTGCACCACCGAGGCAATTTGACCCAAGAGGTAGGATTTCTGTTTTACGTAGTTATCACACTTCTAGTCACACTGATGTGTTTCTGTTCATTAATCAAAATCGCAGTCATTATTAAGGATTTTTGAAGATTTTGAGAAGTAATTTGTCCTCAATCAAATAGGGATGTCATTAATACACCCCAAACCAAAATACCGATACAATGTATTTCCTGAATTCCGATTATCGCATTGAGAAAATCATTATATTGATAATATTGATACAATCTTTGGGAACTGAAAAGCTGAGAGAATACTCTTTTCAGAATTGAAAGAATTTTGTATTCCATCTAGAATAAAAGTTATCATTCAAAATGAAATACAAGCTAAAAAAAAAGCCTTAAGTGCCTAATGATTACATTTAAAAAGCCTAACAATTAATCCTGAAAAACAAATATCAATCCCTGGCCAGGAAATTTGTGGTCTTTGGATAGAACAAGATGTATAAAAATATAGTACATGTATGTCATGCACTGAATTCACATTATAGTAAAATACACGTTTATTTGGCTAATTTTATGCTGTGCCCTACTATATATTGACATCGACAAAAATCGGAAAATCAAGACTAAAAATCGTGATAATCGGAATCGACAAAAATGGGATGTCAATGGCATCCCTACAAGCAATTACCGGTTCTATACAAATTCAATACGATTTCATTCTGCTAAATATGCACGCTATTTTAGTATGCCGTTCTCCTAATATCTGCCAAGATTTATCTGTAATACAGATTACATATCCTGTCTCTATCTAACTGCAGGTCCTGGTATGAATGACATGAGTATGCAATCTCGAGACCTGGACATGAGAAGAGACATGGGAGGACCTCGGGACTTACCCAGAGACATGGGAGGCCCACCCCGCGACATGGGCATGCAACGAGACATGGGCATGCAACGAGACATGGGAGGCCCACCCCGCGACATGGGTGGTCCACCACGGGACATGGGAGGCCCCCGTGACATGGGTGGGCCTCGTGACATGAGAGGAGGGCCCCGTGATATGGGAGGCATGCCAGACCTAGGTGGACATAGAGACATGGGTGGTCCGATGGGTGGCCCACGGGACATGGGACGTCCAGGTATGCCTGGTCAGAGACCGGGAATGGGCGGTCCACCCGACATGAACCCGCGCGGCCCACCTCCCAGGGACATGCGTGACCCACGCGGTATGGGAGATCCACACGGTATGCCTCAACGTGGTATGGGTCCAGGACCTGATCACCGACCAGACCCGAGAAGCATGGGTTCGGATCGTGACATGCGCGGAATGAGCTCGAGTGACCCACGTGGGATGGACCCTCGGGGACCTGGCCGGGGACCCCCACCTGCAGACCTCGGGCGTGGTCCACCGGCAGGACCACCCCGTCCACAGGTAGGCTTACCATGCAACTTCTAATCATCTTATCTTGGTCATATCAGTACTTTAATGAAAATATAATTAAAGGTGCTCACCATTGTAGGATCAAAATGATTGTCATTCTTAAGAAGTTTTCTATTTACTAATTTTGAAAAAAAAAAAAAAAGAAGGTTAATTGAACTCTTGTTTTTCTAGCCTGGAGGACTTGGTGGTCTTGGTGCGTTAGGAGGATTGGCGGGTGGCCCTGCTGGAGGCGGCCAGGACAAGGAAAAGGTAACAACATTCTCATGTTTTCCCTTCTTGAGATAATTAAATACTAAAAACATAAAAAAAGAATGTTGTAAGAGTTAAAACTAACAACTGTCATCTGAAGCTTTACTAGTGTGAAATGCATGTTTAGTTTGAGATAGTTCTATAAAGTTATATATTTTGTTTCTTGCAGGCTGCCCTCATCATGCAAGTGTTACAGCTCTCCGACCAACAGATTGCCATGCTGCCACCCGACCAGCGCCAGAGCATTCTTATCCTGAAGGAGCAAATTTCCAGAAGCACAGGCCCCCCTTAGCCAAGTCCCGCTAGGACGCACACACAACAGAGCATATTATGTGCATTACCATCGGTGTCGTACAAACATTTGCGATTAGCATTGGGACTTAAATAAGCTGTATTTTACTTTCCCTGCGAGAACACTTACACTGTCACTGCCCTTGCTACAAGGTTCTATAGGAGGCCAAATAATTGATTCCACTCATGAAAATACACTTTACAGAGTTTTTGGAGAGAAAATTTGCATCGTATTTGTAGCCTCCTGTAACTCCATTGTCTAATGAATACGTCACAAATCATGACAACATGTATTGTACATTGAAATAAATTGAGTACAGTCTACTTTAGGTTAATTGTTTTTCCAGTTATTTTTTGTTATTGTTTATATGCAACTCAACAGTTTATTAATCTGATTTGATTTTTCATAATAAGTAGCACCATCTGTAATTTTGGAACTGGGTGTTCCCTCAGTGCAAAGGGGTGGTAGCCCACGCTCTTGTGTGGTTTCTTGACATCCCTTATGCGGTGAGGGGAAGCTCCAAACTGTAATCAGAAATAGCAAGACTTATTCATGCTTAATTACCTCTTAAACTTTCTCTGGATACGGCCAACTTTATGCACCGTTGGATAATGCGTAAAAATGTATGCAGTTGGATTTGAGTATGCACCAAACATCTATCTGGAGAGTGATGCCTAGGCTTGGAGAACTAAACACTCCAGAGATCATCTGTATAGTGATGATCACTCCTCTGCTGTAGAATGAGAAACCCGGTCATGAAACCAAAGAGGGCGCTACCGAGCTGTACTGCTTGGAATCAAGTGCTGGTCTACCCGGATAGAGAGCTTCCAGCAATTAAGTTTTCCACCTCTTGTTTCCTTGGCCTTAACATGGATGAAGCTCACAAACTAGGTTGAGATGTTACTAACATACCTCAACAAGGGGGCTGATTATGAAGACGCAGAAATTGCAAAATATATACATGTACATCAGATCATACCAACACATTACATTTTAAGTATGGCTCACACCTCATGCCGCCCATTTTGCAGTGTATCAACCCTATGGTGTCGGCATAAATGCAGGATTAATTTTTATTTTTATGAAACTTCACCAGCTTTTATTTACAGAGTTATTACAGAGTTATTCACAGAGGCTACTTTCATGCATTGTGACTACAACACCTAAAACACTGTAACTCTGAACTCGTTGAATGTTCACAGTTATGTTATCAGCATATACGCCCCCTCCCCCCCCCCCCCCCAAAGTTGTCTTTTCACATGCAGAGACTATTCCGGAGTTTATTGTGAGAAGTGCCTCAGTGTTTTTCTATTTGTCAAGTCTATTTTAATCTCAATTTGCTCAGCCGTTTTATACGTTTTAGAGATAAGGAAGGTATACATTGATGAGACACAGTCAAACATCTCCATTACTACTCCCATTTTACTTCAAATATGTGAAATGGGTGAGAAAATCGACATTAATAAATAGTTGTGAGATTGCCAGAGTTGCAACCTCTGAAGGATGTATAATAACGATAGGGCTGAACATGACATAATCAAACATTTACATATATAGTGTACAGCCTAAATGATGAGAAGTTGCCATTTTTGACCTCCAATGACTAAAGGGATTAGAATAAAGGTGTTTGCCTGCACTGCTGTATGTGTCCATTAACCCTTTAGGGACAGCATACCGCTAAATGACGACATTGGTCGTCCACTGCAGTATTGTACCCCTGGTGAGTAGAGTAACTCACCGGTGCTGCATTGGTGCATCATGCCGACCCTTCGGGGGTGTTTCAACACCATTGGATGGGCATGATGCTTGAACGCAGCACTGGCAAGTTACTCGCCCGGGCTGCATTCATGACGACCAAGGGCATGATGCATTAAGGCATGATATGCCGTCCTTAAAGGGTTAAGTAGCACATTCAAGCCGTGTGTTCCTAGTGAGTTCATGTTCTCGGTACAGTGCTAATTAGGTGTGTCAGTTAGACAGGGTGTGTAGACCCTAGACAGACAGCACTCAGCACGCAGAAGGGGCATCTTTTATTCAGACCGTCAGTGCTTCCTCTCAATTGCTCTATTCTGTTATAGCCAGCTGGGTGGAGGAGACTGCACCCGCCCATGCCTCACGCCGATAGCGCATGTAGTGTTCTGAAGTACCTATCATCCTTCTCTATATCAAGTAGTGGCCATCCCCCTGTCTGTGATAGGGCCCAACTTTCCATCTGACAAGATATGTTTAGGTGTAACTTATTTGTCACATAAAGACAAATGTGCCGTATAACTGACAATCCGGCTTTAAATTATGTAGATCGTAGGGCCTAAATATTCCCTCAGTGGCAACTAATTACACTGTTGATCTTCTTGAATTTACTATTTGAAATGAGGAGCACTTGAATTCAAACCAAACCATTATATAACATCATTTCTGTTTTCCTCGAATATTTAATCACTTTGGCATCAATGAATGACATCTGCAGTTACTGCGCTATCATATGGGTTCGTGTTTCATGCCATGACCAGTTGGAAGCCAAACATCTGATCCCATTATGGGGAAGCCAATGTGTTACGTGCTTTGGTGTTTGCGTGTTTGCGTGCACGGGCCAAAACTCAAACTTCTAGGGTTACACCAACGCCCGGGTGGTCTCATATTATGGCACTTAAAGAAGTTAGAGAACTGCTTTTGCAGCTAACCTTCATTATGTTCTCCTACCATCAGCCATGTAAGACATGGTACATTTGTATATATGGAGTAGGATATGGTTACACTAAGCAGCCTTGGCCAAAACTGGCTAAAAAGCTACTTATGTGATCGAGAGGGGGAAAACACAACAACAAAAGCACAAACTATAATTGATATTTTCCTTCGCTGTTTTTTCTTTAACATGCAGGGATTTTAAATATACATGTATTCAAAATCAATAAATTTTACTGCTGAGCCATCAATGAATGTTTCAGCGTCGGGTGTTGCCATATATACGGATGATATAGGGTTGTCACCAAACCCCGAGGTTCAATAATCATGAGGAACATGACATTTTGGGTTGTTTTAGGCCACTCCAAATAATCTACTTGTTTCACATCACCGCGCGTATCACCAAAATCGTGTTTTGAAGATTTTAATGTTTTTCAAATTGTTATGGAAAAAAAGAGCCATATCCTCACTGCCTGGATGCTGTTTCTCCACAAATGTGCGGAGGTCTGCACATTTGCGGAGGTCCGTAAATATATGGAGAATATGGAAGCAAATTTACGGACCTCCGCAAATTTGCGGACCTCCGCAAATTTGTGGAGAAACAGAACCCTGGAGCGAATGGCAAATTCCGAACAGCCGATACACAACCACACAGTTATATTGCAAGTGAAATCCGATCCCTACACTTATAAATAAGCTAAGGACGGCGTAATTGTCCAAGACGCCAACCATGTATAATAACCATTGTCCAAGGCTTACAACACTTATGCAGCTCCTCCCACATGTCCATATCTGACTTATACCCAGTGATTCGTTTGTGATTTGTTTGTACGTACTATAAAGATGGTGTGTCAACTATAATTCGAGGAATTTTCACTCATGCCCATATAACTATTGTATGAAGTCTCCTATGAATACTCCCTAACTTTTGAAAGGATTGAAAGTCTCTAAATCTATAAAATGAGCACAGGCAGTGCAATCTGTTTTACTGTAGGTCGACACTAAAACTCCCTACGTGTTTATACTGCTTGGCTCAGTGCTTTCCCTATAAGCTTAGCTCCTGGTATGCTCACATAGGGGGGGCACTGAGTCAGTGAGGTGAATAAGCAACATTGCTTTCTATCTCAAATCATGCATTTATAGACAAATACTTATATTTAACATTGAGCATTGCATATCAGGTAAAATAATAACAAAACCCTTTACATTAAAATGATATCCATTTTGAAGAAAAGGTTTGGGAAGTCTATTAGCTGATATACCATCTTTAATGCTTGCCTCCTGTTTCTTGCCACCACCACCCTTTTAGCATGCAACATTATGATATAACAGGTGAGCTACACTCATGGCACCTCACACTGGTTTTATTTATCCTCTTCCAGGGTAGGCGTGGCCCACTTGACCCAAGAACATCACAAAACTAGATCAATTCATTTTCCAGGTTTGTCAAGTGTCCTGGATTTGAGTAAGTTGTAGTTAAATAATTGTAGCATCAGAAGTCCTGTTTACTGCAGGTCTCTCTGCCAACTTCATTTCCCCGAGCAGGGAATGGGTCAGAAAGGCGAGCAGCTCCAGGAGAACATTTGACAGTCTAAAAAAGCCTCATAATTAAGTGCACTGTACAATCTGCTACTATACTTACTCATTGCCACTTTGCCAAATGATGCACAGTCAATGCACACACTTTATAGAGACTGGTTATTGACCTCTATAGGCCAATGGCAGACACCCTTTATCAGGTAATTACCAGAACAATCAGTGTTACATAATGTTATCTAGTCACATAAAATATGCACAAGCCTCTGTGCAAGGTAAATGGAGGTTGGGGCTATGTGGACCCCAGAATACGATAGACCTATATGATTGACTAGATAGCAACTCACTGGGGGCACTAGACCCCACAGGGATTAGAAGCATGAGTGGTATTACCGATTAATATTTCAATGACTTGGTATCCATCCCCTCACACAGTTAACTCAGGGTTCCTAACCCTGGGTTATATGAGCCACACAGCTGATTGTCCAAAAAAGTTAATTCATTCCAAAACTTTACATTCTCTACATTGTAAACTTGATTTCATCCTGTTCAATTTTGTTTTTGAAATTTCCATTTTATTCCCATACACGTAATGTTAAAGTGCTACCATCTAGCACTGCAGAAGTGGGGAGTTCTACGTTGAAGCTGAAAACAACAGATCTTTTTGTAAGAATTCGGATGACAGTGTGCTAGAATCCCTGTACAAGAGGGCATAGTACTGTAAATGATAGCAAAGATGGCAATACATAGCATAGCATTAGGGATGTCTGATGCATTTCAGTTTCGTGCCTGGTAAAGTTTGGCGGGGTGCAACACGTTCAGACCAAACCTATACCAGCCATATTGTCACTGTTTATGGTCCGACCGACTCGCTTTTCAACGTGTACAGAAGGCGGTCAATCCCCCAGCCGGGCGATGTCACCCACACCCACCTGATTGCCCACAAGCCTGAAATGGAATAACATACATGTATGACACATGACTTGGGAGCACCTTTAAACAAGGAATAACTTCCGATGCCAGAAATGACCAATAAATTACAAGAACATAAGAGATAACACACTAAACTGACAAGTAACTCCTCAGGGATGCATCATAATGACAAACAGCATAGTGCATTAAGATACTATGTAGCCCTTTCACAGCACTTTCCTGCTTACCTGGGCAAATATATAGGAAACTCATATATATACACCATGCCCTTGTTCTGTTGCACTGCTCGCAGTTCAAGCACTGTAGTTCCTGAAATGATTTATTTCTTCAACCTTTCAATCAGTCAATTCAATCATCACCATTACCCCGAGTCATCTGTGATGCACAGCTCCACCAACACAAGTAAGGGAGTGCTCATTTTTTCACCATAGGGGGGGGGGGTGGTGGATTTGGGGGGGGGGGGGGGTAAAAAATTTGGACCCCTTTACCGGGGGGGGGGGTAAAAAATTCAGACCCCTCTTGGGGGGGGGCAAAAAAATTCAAGTTTTGAGGGGAAAAGCCCGCGCGTTACTATGCTACAAAGGGGCGCGAACGCGCGCGATTTTTGGCCTGCCGGGGGGGGGGGGTAAAAAATTTCGACCCCTCTAGAGGTGGGGGGGTGAAAAAAATTCCAGCGCTTCGCGCGAAATCTCACCCCCCCCCTGTTGTTAAAAAATGAGCACTCCCTAACGACGGGTCTTGGATTCCTCAATACTATATCTACTCAAACACTTTTTATGATAACATTGGTATTTTAATACATAATACAAGTAAAAATACCTATTTTTAGATAAGTCTCTACTCAGAGCAATCTTGGCCAGGAATTGATTGTACTCAATAAAGGGTCAACAGTCACATAAAATCATGACAATGATGTGACAGTGGCGGATCCAGGATTTTCCAGAGGGGGGGGGGGGGCAAACCTGGCCAACCATGGAGTGACTGTTTGTTCCTGCGCACAGCGCAGCAAAAGAAAATCCCAGCAGCCATACATGGGGGTTTTGGGGGCATGCCCCCCCCCCCCCCCCCCAAAGAAAATGCTGATGGTCTGTGTCTATATGGTGTTATCCCCTTCTCTCCTTTATCCCCTCTTTTCTCCTCTCTTTTTCCCCTCTTTTATTTTTTCATTTTTATTTTATTATTATTATAATTTTTTTTTTTTGGGGGGGGGGGGGCAAGACCCGTCGGGCCACTCCCCTGGATCCGCCAATGTTGTGACCAAGTTGAAACAAAAAACATCATTTCTTGAGTAATAATATCACAACAATCAAAATGTCCCAAAAAAAGATTTTGCTCGTTTTCATATACATGTAACACTATATGAAATGATTCTGCCCATAAATGCCATTTTAGAACAGGTATCTAATTAGATTAATAATCATCTAGATGCCTGAATGTGAATGTTAAAGGAAGAACAATGAAACTGCATATCCTTTTGTATTTGTTTCTTTCATAGCGGACTTTATTCAGGTTCTACAGCACAGGTAACCTTCTCATCACCTGATGTTTCCCATTTAACATCCACGATTTGTGACAACAGGGACCGACCTGTCTCCTTTGGTAATAACCATGACAAAGCCATGTTATAGGTATAATAAATCTCAACAGAGCCTGGGTTACATATCTAGACCCCTATTCATTATAGAGGTAGGCCAATATATACGTACCCTTAAATAGAATAAGCTTACACCCTTGTAGATATAATTCGATTCTCAGAGTATCACCCATTGGAATGATGGAGAGCGTTAACACTATAAACCTATGCCAATTAATTGATTAACAAGGAAATACACACAGAGGAAATAAAGTCAGCTATTGTCGCCAAAACTCACTCCAGTGTAAAGTGAGTAGTTTTGGCAACATTGACTCTATTGAACTCATTTTCTGTATGCATGTTCACCCACGTAAATCTAGTCTGGAGATATGCCTGATATCACAGTGAGAATATCTCTACATACAATAATCAGCATATTATACTTATATGGTCTTACCATTACATTGTATAGAGTTTGTACCTTGTCCATAGATACAGACATCAGCTCTCAGAACCAGCTAGGGCAACATCTAGGGTAGATTCACCTTGACTGGGAAACGTACCTTGAGACGGACACTTGAATTTGTGCTCATTCAAGCATTCCACTCTCGTCATTTGTGAATAATGGTAGAATTTAAGTGTCTTTTTTTCTCAAAATGTCACCAATACAAATGTTATCATACATAGATAATTAGAAATATCAGTCTCAGGGTATGTGTCCGACTGATGGTGAAGCAACCCTACTTCAAACAGTCTTAGGCATACACCATTGCTGTAAGGCGGGAGTGCAGGTGGTGGACGGTAAAAGCCAATTTGTATAAGCCTTCATTAAGTCTGTCTGATTTCCCACTTCCATATGACCTCAACACAGCAACAATGAAATTATGTGTGACACGAGACAAAATACCAAAAGAAAAAAAAAGAGAATGTGTGTTTCAGGTTCCATGGTCTAAATATCTAGGTTCGATATATCAGCCCTGCTGGTTTATTCTTTTGGGGCCCCGAAAACAATTATAGAGGGTTGTGTCGATTCACGGATCCTGGCATCGACTAAGGTATTGCTACTTTGACTTGCCTAAAGAAACGATTTTTTAAAACTAAAAGCTAGGTGATAAAAACTGGGGTCGATTAACTTGAAACACACAGTCTCTTTCGAAAACCTTTCCCCAGCCACTGTAAACGTATATCATAGGACCAGATGAATTACTTCACTATTGATTTCATGCTTCTTACAAGGATGACGAGGGACTAAAGCGGTCTATCAGACAGCAGCCCTTCGGCACTGCCTCCCCAGCCTCCAGCACCCTCACTCAAACGTTATTAGCTTACTAAATTTGTAAAGATGTTTGATGTAGTAGCCATCAGTGAAAGCTGGTTGGTAGAAGGCTTCCCTGATAATAAGCTCTACATATCGGGATATCAATTTTTCCGCTATGACAGAGTAATGGACAAAACAGGTGGGGGGCTGCTCATGTATATTTGTGATAAAATGGCTCCATACTGCAGCCTACTAACTCCCCTAAAAAGGTCAGATGCTGACATTGAGACCATTGTTGTTAACTTTACACAAGATAAACATCGGCTTACTACATTTGTACATGTCTATAGGCCCCCCAGTGGAAGCTATGTTAAATGTATAAAGGCAATCACCGATATTTGTGAGAACCCAATTCTAGAGGGTAGGGAGCGATGGGTAATTGGGGATATAAACATAGATCTCTTCCAACCAGAGGACAGCAAAACCAAAGCTTATAATAAAGCCATAAATGATTTAAACCTACATGATCTAATTCATTATATCACCCGCCCCCACCCAAACTCCCTAGGTGGCACATGCATAGACCTGATAGCCACAGACAGTGACATTGTTTTGCACCATGGGACACTACCATTGTTTGTGAGCGATCACCTCCCTGTATATGCAATAAAAAAGAAACCTAAGGAGGAATATGTCACTGTCTCTATGCAAGGCCGATCATACAGAAATTATAATCAGACAGATTTCATGGATTACCTCTTAAGCATAGACTGGACTGCTTTCGATGCATGTACTGATGTAGATAGTAAATGGGCCATCCTTTTATCCCACATCATAGATTATCTAGACATGCACTGTCCCATAAAGGAAATGACCTTTAAGGATAGGAATAAGCCTTGGCTCACAAGAGATATTTTTGAGACTATCCACGAGAGGGATCAATATATCTTGGAATACATTGGAGGAGGAAAACATGACCCTGATCTCCTAGAATGTGCTAAACAGGCGCGTCGTGACATTAACGCGAAAACCCGCATCTCAGAAGAAAACTACTTTAATAAAAAGCTAAGTGACCTTGCAGGTCACCCCACCAAGTTCTGGCGAGAGCTAAACCTATTACTTGGCAAGGCTGGGGAAAATAAGCCTGACATAGTACTCCAGCATCATGAAAGCGGAGCTGAGTTAAAGGGCCATGATGTTCCCCCTTATATAAACAGTTTTTTTGCGGGAATAGGTGAAAAATTGTTCACCTCGTTAGGTAGTGTGCCTACAGTGGTAGGACATAGCTCTCCCACTAACAACTCCTATGTAGAGGATGATTTAACCAATGTCACATATAAAAATGTCCTTGACCTAGTGAAATCCATAGAGGTTCATAAGTCTAGTGGTATAGATGATATTCAAACAGCAGTCCTTAAGGACGCCCTGCTAGTATTAACACCACAACTCACCTCTATAATAAATCTAAGCTTACATCGTGTTTCATTCCCGGAAGCATGGGCCTCTGCAAAGGTAGTACCACTACCTAAAGCTGGTGACCTAAAAAACATAGGCAACTGGCGCCCTATCTCCCTCCTCCCAGTCCCCAGCAAAATTATGGAGCGAATTATCTATGAGAGAATATACAGGTCTTTAGAAAATAATGGTAAATTAAGTAAACATCAGTATGGCTTCCGTGCGTCCAGGGGAACTAATGATGCAGTCTTTAAATTTGTTAACAAGGTATATCAATCAAAAGACAAAGGGGAAGTTCTGCTGGCTTGTTTCCTGGACGTACGGAAGGCGTTTGATAGTATCCACCATTTTGAACTCATACACCGTATGAAAGGCCTGGATCTTCCTCCTATTTACACTGATTGGTTGCATGCCTATCTTGGTAACAGAAGTCAAAGAGTCATATGTAATGGCACTACTTCAAGTATCCTCCCCATAAAATTTGGTGTACCCCAGGGCTCCATTTTAGGCCCTTTACTGTTCATATGTTTCGTAAATAGTTTACCTAATGTTCTAAACCATTGTGAGATAATAATGTACGCGGATGATGTTGTGTTCTTCATAAGTTCGCCTAGTATCAAGTTAGCAGAAGCCAAACTGCAGAGTGACGCCACAAATGTATTCAATTGGTTCAGCCATAGTGGCCTTTGTATAAACACAGACAAAACTAAGGTAGAAGTTTTCAATCATTCTTCAGCAACTCCTGCACAGCCTGCTATTAAGATGGGTACTACTACCCTCAAAATCTGTAGTCAATATGAGTACCTTGGCATAATTCTAGACGATAATCTAAATCTGGTGAAAACCATTAGTAAAAATGTAAGTTCCGCTTCAAATAGATGCAAAATGTTAGGTATAATCAGGCGTAAAGTCTCCACTCTGACTGCTACTCTCATATACAAGCAAACCATACTCCCCGTGTTAGAGTATTGTGGCTACTTATACAATGGTGTAGTGCAAGCGCAGCATAAAAGACTGCAACTAGTGCAAAACAGATGTTTACGAGTTAGCTTAAGATTGCAAATGAAATACCCTGTTATCCAGCTACACATAGATACTGGCATTGATTACTTACATGTACGTTATGACTTGCAATTAATCCTTCTACTGCATAAATATTTACATAATGAATCACATTCAACAGATGACCTGGGATTACATATTGTTAAGCCCGCTGAATGTGGCCGGGTCACCAGATCTACCAACACTATGTTATTGGTTTACCCTAACAGTAACACACTTGGCTTTAGGAAAAGTCCCTTATACAGAGGCATAGACTTATGGAACAACCTCAACGCCTCCTGTAGGCTAACCTCTGACAGAGACACCTTTAGAGACAAAGCCCTCATACATATTCGGGCGCTAACAGCGGCCAAGCTGGGCAGATAAGATAATAATCTGGCAGAACTGATAGGAAGCCAAGCCAATATTGCTTTGTTCTGCTAATAATACTGCTTTGTTCTGCAAAATCCTAATGTACATACTGCATAAATCTTATATTTCCACATCGAATTATATGTCATTGGCTAATTTATATGGTCAGATCATATCCTGTTGCTGCCCTGTCTCCCTGAATGGAACAGGTAGATTGTGTAACCTGTGTGTACTGATATGTTATTATTACCAGCCATAGATTTATTCATGTTGAACATTATATATGACATAAATGAAAGAGGTCCACTGGCCCTCATTTGAATGTACCGTATTTTTGAAATATCACCAAGTGAATAAAATACGTTATAAACTCAAAAAAAATTATGACAAGGGCTCGACAATGCACTCAGCCAGAAGGTTTGAATAAATCATGGCTATCCTAGTTAAGTGGGAGGCCAAGGGTTACACTCCAGTAGCAGCTTGTAGCATTCTCTGAACCTGTAATACCATGAGGGGCGCGTATGGGAGGCCTTATTATTATTATTAGACCAGTAGGTTTAAAGTTACCTGGGCCTACCTCTTAATTTTGGGGGTGATACACTTGATATTAAATAGAATAGCAATAAGAATAAATAAGGCTTGGGTATAATGCATGACAGGAGATTAGACAGTAATCCCCACATTTACAACCTGGACAATACAGCCTGTGTTATAATCAATGTAAAGGTTAACCTACACGCACCTGAGTGTGAGGGCTATGAGGGCTCCTGCCAATAGTCTGTCGTAGTTATTCTGATACACACTTAGACTATTGCATATTAACCTTGATATAGAATTCATACACGTAAACATTACATGCTTACATCTATATCGGTTATTGAAGACCGCCCCTTTGCTTAAAATGACATGTTGAACCCATTTACAGTCGATATGATTTAACAGTCAATTAAACACTGATCAAAAAGCAATGCCTGGGTATCACCCCTCCAATATGACCACACTGAATTATATGCATATACATATTCTTTTTATAATATGCATGCGCTCCAATTATTTCTCTTGGAAGGCAAGGTCAGAGGAGATGCATCTGTCTCCTCCAATTGTCCTTCAGTCTATCCCCCGTTCTCCTTAATGGTAATCCCACAAATGCACAGGCAGTGTGAGTGCCAGATTATGTTAGAAGCTATATTCTAGCATGTTTGTCACATGTACAGGATTCATTTTACGCCTTTTCAGCACGCCTCTGTATAATGAATGCAACACACAAGGCACAACCTCCTGTGAGAAATACATACATGTATAGTAAACTAATTGTGTCACTGTTAATTGTGTCATTTTCATCATTTGGAAGGGAAATCACGGGGCTTCATGGGGGAAATTGATTGGTCATAAGGTGTGTCTCTCACATCAAGGTAAATTAGCGCGTGCCCTTATCTCAGTGTGGAAAGTGTCTGAGACATGCAGCTTGTAGTTCTAAGTTGCACCTGGTCTGTTTTATGTAATACCTTGACACAGATGGGAAGTGCTTAATGTTGTGTTATATTGTTCCATAATGTTTCATGATGCTCTGGTCTCACACAGTATCAAACAGAGTCCTGGGGTACATCATGCTTTCAACTGCTAAGATCGAAGATATTAGCGGCTTATTCTGATTGTAAATGCTTCTCCGGTCAGTGCAAGATAAGCCATCTAATATGTCTTCTTTATTATAGAAATTAAAAGTAAGTAATGTTCTCGGAACGTGTTTCTACCTCCCTCCTGCAGGCATAAGCATTGTAGATAAGGCCTCAAAATGTGTGTCTCATGTTACTTGGTAAGAGAATCTATGGGCTTTATCACTCTTAAAGGACATTTTAATATTGACTTTTAAGATGACAAATAACATCTAAAATGTGGCTTTTCATATAAAATTGTCAAATAAAAAGGTCGACATAATCGGTCGACATAATCGGCCTTGCGTTCTATAAAATTAATGCATGGTCGAACCACCTGGAGCACTTTCTGGGCCTGACTACATTCAATATACAATATTTTCTCCTGTCAACAATTCATATCATATCCATGACACAGCAATCTAACAGAGATTACAAATGAAGACTAACGTAAACAGTTAGACGGGAATAATGCATCTGTGTAGACCGTCATATATTAACACATAAATCACTCTTGTCATACCTGGAATGTGGGTTAACATTTTAAAACAATATTATATTCAACGAATATATTTAACAACGTTTGGGAAACATGAGGATAACCACGCGAGATAGAAAAAGCCTATCACAATAATTATCATATTAATCTTTGCAATTAACCATTAATTTGATTTGTCTGTGAACTATGTGCAGCTTGAAGGACATCTCGGTGATATGGTCTAACACACAGGGTAGTATGATCTTTGATAATGGACGTCATGTTCTTGAGCTTGGTTGTTAGTATATCTACAGTTCAGATCAAAACTGCATAGTGTTTTACTGTCCTGCAATTCGACCTGTTGCCAACTGTACCTATCTTATTTATGTTGAATATCAATCCAAATGTAAGTTTCCGTAAGACACACACCGTCATTCATGTTATAACAACTAATAAACCTCATTGTTCTGGAATACAAGCACATTCACCCATAACGTATGTGGATGAAAGGTAGCACATCTCCATAACATATACATGTACCAAGACAGTTGGTATTGTTTTTCATTATCTGATTATAGCATGTGATCCTTACTAGGGGGTATCTCAACAATTTTTAATAACCTCAACTGGGGGTGGCATAATCGCATCTTGTTCATCTTATCACCTTTAGTATAATAAAAGGAATTTAAATTCAAGATGTTTATTAATGCCCATTAGATTATGTGATTGAAAACCAAGCCACACATGATCATGTTTTCTTTGCAGGTCTTGCAAAAAACACTCAACACTTGCAATCCACAGCCTAAACAATCGGAAGTAACATATTGAACCGTCTCTGACAATGTAGATGACAAAAACCAAGCAATAATGTGCTTTTCTAAAGTACATGTACATTTATAAGTGGAACGGGTTACATACAAATAGCAAAACGAGGATTCTTTTTGGCCTTATGTGGCATTTACACCGTTCCTTAGTCATATAAAAGGAGTATTGTGAAGGGTAAACCATATAGATAGCATACATGTTTGTCATAACTGGAGGGGGTTTCACAACCAATGGGCTATTGCGAATGATCTTCGGTAACTAACCTATACGACCACCAAATCTAGAAGTGACTGTGTGTAAAGTGTTTCAGGATGTATCAGTCGTATCTCACTCATAGATTCTCTCTTATGACTAAGATAAGAATTCGCATTGTGAAACACTTCCTAATTATGCAGTAATACCATTCGTTTTCAAATATGAGTGAAATGATGTCATGTATAGGCCTTCGATATGTTGCATGTATGATATTGAGGGATAGAAATGAAGAGTTTGGATGCAAAACGACATACGCGCCATTCTGAAAATAGGGACAAGAATCTGACAAAAATGAAGATTATAAAGATTGAAAAATTGACCCCAGGTGTCTTTACAAATGGCACTATCCGCTTCAATTCCGGGATGGAGATATGTCGTTTTGCATCCAAACTATTCAATTTGTGATAATTGAAGATAAATATGGGATATGGTAGATGGTGACCATTCTCGGTTGTGAAGCACCCTACTGCATGACTTATTGATTGTGCTGTCCATAATCAATTACACGAGTCATAGCAATTCATAAATCAATATTAAGGAATATATGTATCCCCTTAGTGTGTTTTCAATTGAGACATCGCCAATACTTACATGTATAATTCTGTTTTACCTCTATTTGGTATAAGAATCTGTAAGATTGCCAATTGCTCCTCATCCATAACCTTAGTCCTAGCATACCCTCGGTCCATCATCGTGACAGTGTGATCGGCTTCATAATTTACATGATTTGGAAGTTGATGGCACAACATAATGGAATGGTATCACAATCATGTGACTAGCCTGGATATGTGTAGTACTAATGATCATGCTAAACCGTTGTGACGTGTGTACCTGAATTATCCAGCCTCTACCCTTTTTGTATAATTACAACATGAACATTTGTATAACTATTTATTCAAACATATATAGATAGATAGGGGAAGCTACAGTAGCCAAGTAGGCATAAGAGTGGTTTCCCTCATATAGGTAGGCCTACCCCAGCTAACAGAAAAACGTAATTTTACGCCAAAATAGCGTTTTAAAACTTTATATAATGTTATGCCATAGTAAGGAGCCTTAGATAAACGTTAGGCACTATATAACGTTATAAATTGTTGTATAACGTTTTTTTTTGTTTACTGGTACTTTATCTAGCAAAGTACAATGGGTTAGAATTCGGCCATTTCTGTCTGCACACGTATATGAAACTATACATATCTATTTTATGACAATTCGTAACAACTTCCATATTGGTAACATGTAATTCGACATAATAATTATATAGACAAGGGACACAATATAACCCCATAAAAGTCAAGTTCATCCGTGATCATTTTAAATAGTGATCTATATCGGTAGGCACCAGAATAGTAGAATAACCTGCGGTCATTGATAACAACATGTCATTGAATGTGTAAGTACAAGTCTATAATATATGATTGTCTGGAATCAGCATTCTGTTGTTGACGAAGTGGAACCTGTGATATTTTAATAGCAGTTTACATTTGGCCGACAACCCACCACTATATTATTGTGTGAGTAATGTGTTGTGAGGCCGCTGGAACTCAATGTCACTGTCAGACTCCTCCTCTAGCTTAACATGTGTGGCATGACCATTGGTGCCCTTGCGTAGTAGCTGCATATTGAGGGGGCCATAGGAGTTATCCGAGAACTCCCCCCTACCACCACAGCGGAAGATACAGGCCACCACCCCGCCGATTAGCAGCTGAATGATGAAGATGCCACCAAGGTGCCAGGCGAAGATCATGGTGGCGATCATGATCTTTTCGTGGTCGTCACCCTTCCAGGGCTGTGCCCCCGGGATGGGGTTGTAGAGAATGAAGCCCACCTGCCAGAACCAGGTACCCTGGAGGAGAACGAAGTAGGAGCGAGCCAACCCTGCTATTACGCTATCAGGGAACTTGAGCTCAGCCAACACGGATACAATACACATGACGATGACGTAGAGCAGCAACGTGTGCAACACTACGTCCAAGTCACTACGTCCATGTAAATGGAACCTAAACAGGGTGACCTCAACCAGCAAGGCCAGCACCATGGAGATATAGTTAAGAGACTTGGGCAATGGCACGTTATGGTGCAGGAGGAGGTCAATTACCCCGGTCATCCCAAAGAAGAAGAACATGGTGGCGTGCTGACCATTGCCCAGATACACAAACTGACCATTCCTGGTGCCTGTGATGATCTCACCCATGAAACCAACAAGGGTGAAGAAGATCTTCAAGAAGCCTTCCATCTCCCAGGTCTTCAGTCGCCCACACAGGCAGAAAAACTTGTAGGTGGCACTGTTTTGGAAGGGTGCACCATTTTTCTGCCGGGAGCGATAATACCGCATAAACTGGCATATTGTCCACCAGATTCCAAAGACGATGAAGAAACTGCCCGGAAGGGCATGCCCACCGAAGTTACCCATAGTGACCTGGGTTCAAGGTGAAGAATGGCGAGTAGAGCCCTTGAACTTCAATGGCTGTGTGAAGGGTAGACTCCTTTATATCAGCAGTCTGAAAAAGAAAGCGTGGTTATTAATTGACTATAGACTGTGAGATGGTATAACATTTGAGATGTATCGATTTGTTAGTTTCTGTATTCCTGTTGGAGTGTACTCCTAGCATTTTAACAAATTTTGTGAATTTTAACCCCCCTAAATTCAAAGAAACAGATAAGAGAATATTGCTTCCAGTAACCTATCCAGCACTTGATGACACCAAACCAGTCCCTTATAAAGGCATTAACCATCAGTGTGTGTATAATGGCCTCAGATAAATCATCAGAACTAATCTCACATGCTTTGCAGTTTTCTCTAGAAATGTTGATTTAGCTGACCAGTTGTGGCCATAAGTCTGCAGTGTCCTTAGTCGACAGTGGCAGAATGGGCTCTTTTAGGACTAGTAAATCACACAAATTCTACACAATTAGGTTATCGGAATAGAGACAATTCGCCCTCTGCGGACTGTGGGGTGTCTACTATGGCCTTGAGGTATATTGGGAAATGCAAACTGAAGTAAATAATATGATGTAATGCATATGTGTGTGGTGGGGGCGGGGGGTGTCATTGGGTCTAGATGCATGGGTGTGTCCTGGGTTGTCATAGGAGGGATAGGAGCTAGGTGGAAATATGTCATGAGGGTTGTCACCATCCATTTCACTGCTCTAGCACGCCCCTCGGTGCTATATGTAAGATATATATCGTGTGTAGTAAGGAGGGTGAGTAGTTCCGGCAGGTTATATCTCAGACATGGCAGGCTACCATTTCCTGCTTGCACACTGCTGCATACCACCTGTCATCTGTTCCTCTTCATCACCTAATGCCACTCTCCCATTACCACCTGGTCCTTAATGCTTGCCTCCTGTTTCCTGCCACCACCACCCTTTTAGCATGCGACATATAACAGGTGAGCTACACTCATGGCACCTCATGTGGGGCCCCCAAACACCTGTATTATTTGTCTTGCTCTAGGGTGGGGCGGCACCCAACTCGGCCGCCCACCTCACAAAACAAGATTGATTGATTTGCTAGGTTTCTGGTGCAGCCGCTGTCTCTGTTTGGGTTTGGTGTAGTTTAAATTAAATAATCATCGGAATTCCTGCCAAGTTCTGGTCCCTACACATCTCTCTGCCAACTGTCCTCCATTAGGACTAGGGAGCAGGTCAGAAATTGGAGCAGCTCGAGGAGTGCATTTGACAGTCCATATCATGCCTCATATAGGTACAGTGTATAGGTCAAATCCCACAATGCGAAAAGGGGGCCAGAAAATGTTGATTATTGACTTAAAAACAAGGGGAAACTGTTGCCAATATTGTAAATCGCAACACTTGTCCCATGATCTTATGCCTCTCCAAATCCCACAGTGGTCAATAATAGGCAAGCAAAGTGTTGCGTGTAGGACTGGTTAATGGATCTGTTTGAGTTACTTCACAGTATAATTTGTCCTTACTATTCCCTCTCAATTAGCCTTAAGATATTTGAAGAGTTTGGATGCAAAACGACATAAATCCATTTTGTGAGTTTTGAGATAACAGCACATTTCTAATTTTGAAGAAATGGTGAATAGAAAATACTTTTTTCAATCACTAATGATTAATGGGCAATAAATAAAATATCTAGAAATCGATTTTTGAAATCCTTGATTATTATTGAAAGAGAAAATAGCTGATTAAATGTGATTTTTCAGTTTTTTTGCAAAACGACATAAATCCAAAAGCTGTTTTTCTGTATTTACCCTTAAATTGGTACCAGGCATTTTTTTTTTTTTTTTTACGTTTCGGGGTTGAGTAGGACATCAATGAAACACCAACATGTGATCATTTAAGATCCTTGCATCATATTTCTTTGATTTAAATATATGCCCAATTTAGTTTTTTTGCAAAACGACATAAATCCCAAAACAGTTTTTTTGCAAAATGACATAAATCCACATGATCATAAAATGTCACTTTTGTGTCCATTTTTCACATTTCTTTGAAGTAAGAGTGCTTATTTCGTTTTGAGATAATACTTTTAGCAGTAGAGAGCAACATCATATGTAATAATGTTTATCTAAGACATTTCACATGCAGGAATTGAGAGCCATACATGCAGAAACAATGTTTAGTAAGGTGGATTTATGTCGTTTTGCAAAAAAACGCTTTTGGATTTATGTCGTTTTGCAAAAAAACTGCTTTTTAGGCAGGCTATATCTACTATTTGAGGACATATTTTAAGAAAAAATTTCCACAATTTTTTTTATCTTGCCCTAGGCTATGGCTATAACCAGTTTTTTCCCGTTTTTGCATTTTGGTGCTTATGTCGTTTTGCATCCAAACTCTTCATTTGGAGTGTCCCCCCTATATAAACCAAATCGTTGACATATTCCAATAAGCAACATTTTCTAGGCCTTCTGGGGGAAAATATCTAACTCTTTTGATCCTTGTGATTTCCCAAATCACAAGACAAAGGCAACACTTTCTCACTGATTTGGGCCTGTCTTAGCCAATATAGGGCCCAAAATCGGCAATAAGACCAATTCACAACATTTTCTGACCCTCTCTTGCGTTGTTGGATTTGACCTTATATCTGTAACTCACTCACTGCCAATAGTCAATTCATACTCTATATTGTATTATATACTAGTAGCCATCAGTTAATAGCAGGAATCATTTAATAACCAATTCAATGAATAATTCATGGTTGCATAACACACACTGGCTTATGCAGTGATAAATTATGATGGTATATAAATGCACTATGATTTGATCGCTAAGTGCATTATTATCTAACAACATAAAATATGCACAAAACGCATTGCACTGACAACAAGACTTGGCGTTATATGTAGACGCCAGAATAGCATAGATCTATAATTGATTATATATGGTGACTCAGTTATGGTCATAAAGTATTGATGAGCATCACTTTGACATGGCTATTGCATCAATGGTTACCGGCTTCCCCAGCTCTATCCATCCATTCCTATGCATTCCTTGAAATGGGCCTTATCAACTATAGTGATAATACGGTGCCATTGACAAAAAGACGGCAAGTATTCTATAGATGTATAGACCAGTAGAGCATAAGGTGCGTGGGCAATGTAGAAAATGAAACATTCATATTGAAGTATGCATTTCGAACGTATACACATATTGTTAGTACATGTACTTAATAATTTACTTACCCAGATCCAGTGTACTCATTTGTATATTCATTTACGCCAATACATTATACATATTGTCAGTGGATGATGTAGTGAACATCTACCATGGCGTCCCCTTGCGTAATATTCCTTATCTAAGGCCTCTAATATGCCTATGCAATCTATGTAATTCCAACGACATGTATACGTTGCTACGTGCCTGCACTGATTGAGGTAGAAGGTACCACTGTCTATATTTCAGAGAGATGTTAGTGACAATATCTATACTGCATACACATTGAGAGGTCCAAAGTGTTCTCATTGACCTGAACTATATACATGTATCTTTATGTCTGTACGTGTCTGAGTAAGAATGTTGGGCGTACGGTATGTTGTCATACATACTCATTCAGACACAGGCCTACTTTCTGTTATCAGTGACCTAGAGATAACCTCTCCATCAATATATATATATATATATATATATATATATATATATATATATATATATATATATATATATATATATATATATATGCAATACATATATATATGCAATATATTCAACCTCAAGATTTCTGAACTAAATACAGGAACACTGACAGAGCAAACCCGCATGCATAACAATAAGCTTCCCCTGTTATCCCATTTCTTGCGCTAGTTATCATAAACGTGACATAATAACATTCTCTCGACTGCATAAAGACTATTCGAGAATAATAATATCAGCAACCAGTATCAGGTGGGTGTTCACAGGAGTGACCAGAGCGGTGGTCAGTTGTGGAAGGGCCCATATCAGTGTTTGACCTTTGTCTGTAGATAAAACATAACGATGACTGTATACCGATAGCGCCATATTCGTACTACAGATAAGGAGTGCACGACTGGCAAAGTTACGATGCGTGAGATAACATGCCTGTCCCATACAGCCATGAATCACCTATACATCTTTTATCAAAGGCTGTTTTTATCAATATTGTACGCAGCTCCAGTCGGTCAATTTATAAATAATGAGAGCAGACCTGTCCTTTGCATGTCTGTTCTCAATGATGTCTACACTGATGCATTTCTACATATACACCCCTAGGAGATGGTTATATTTAAGAGCTCTTTTTCTCTTTGAGAGCCTGGGTATCTAGCAGGATCCGTACCCACAACCTCAGAACATTGAGCCCAACAGCTAACCGACTGCTCCACCGGGACTCATGCAATGATACTAAACAGCCAATAGTATATGTAGTGCTTCTGCCTTTTTAGCTCAATGAGTAATGTTATTTAAAAAATTTGAGGGGTTCGAACCCAATTGGTCCCAAGGCCAACGAGAAGTACCCTGTATGCTAGCAGCAGGACCAACCAGTCACATGTGTTTGAGCCTGTTAACTAGGGCCTATGTTGGTGAGGGATTGTCCCATTAGACAATGTAAAGAGTGCTGTTTAGTTGGTGCTGCTGTTGTATAAATCGGGGGCTCCGCCCCCGCACCCCCGTTTTTTTTTTCCTTTTGTTTTTTTCCCTTGAAATATCAGAAAAGCCAACTGGCTAACTAGGGCCTATGTTGGTGAGGGATTGTCCCATTAGATGAAGTTAAGAGTGCTGTTATGTTGGTGCTGCTGTTGTATAATTCGGGGGCTCCGCCCCCGCACCCCCGTTTTCTTTCTATTTTTCTTTTCTTCTTGAAATAGCCCAGGGTCTGGGAGTCTAAACCAGAAGTGCCATGTACTCAAGGATTGTGACCTCAGAGACCACCTGTGAGTGTTGGTTCATGGTTAGTTTATATATGGCTATCCTGTATCAGAATGAGGCTTCACTCTTCAAGCATGTGCTCTGATCATTGTATTTCTATGAGAACACACAGAGGATATGTTTGATGATCATATAACCTCCTAGGAGGGTTATACAGGATATCCTCCTAGGCCACATGTGTGGAAAAAGAGCTGTAATCAGGCTATTTTGCATAATCAATCTATGAAAGCGGGCTGTATGTCGGATATACTCCTGGTGCCTCAAGTCAATATCATTGATATAAGCCTCGGCCTTCGGCCTTGGCTTATATCAATGATATTGCCTCTCGACCCCCAGGAGTATATCCAGTACAAAACTCACACTCAAACACAGCCTTGGTGACCCGATTACGAAAGGACTTATTAAATGCCGCCACACAGGTAGCTGCTCATAACTGCTCGTCCTGCCAGGTGATACTATAATGCTCACCTGCTGAGCTGCTCATGCCACCAAACCAGTGCCTCTACACGTGCTATGTGCAGAGGACCCAGACATATACCATGACAGTTTAATAGACAGCTAGTTAGACTATAAACATTCATAAGTATGCCTTTCGAATGTGCACATGTATTACTATTACTGTATTACTATTACTTTTATAATTTACGTATACCCAGATCCAGTGTACTTATTTGCATGTTCATTTACGCCGACACACGTATACATAATTTTTGTCAGTGGATAATGTAGTGAATATGAAATGCATAGGAATGGATGGATAGAGCTTGGAAGCCAGGAACCAATAGACCTTCTTTAAGTACGTAGTATTAGAAGTAATTGGTCGTGTGCATACTTTAAGCCTTTAAAGGGTGCATAAGTGCGTTATAATGCGTTTTATCTTGGATGCAGGACTGCATTCATGGATCATGACAGTAAAAGACATAATGTTTTAAAGCACTTTATGCGGTCATTTAATCATAAATCTATACGGCAGGCCTACATACCTATTTACCCTCAGCATGTAACTGTACCCGTACAAGCATAGCCTAATCATCTCCACGCTTTTTAATCCTTTTAATCATGATACCCTGTCATCGTGATGCACGAATGCAGGCTAGGAGAGTCTATTCGCCAGACTTGCATTCATGCATCATGTCGACACTTCGGGAATGTATGAATCCGATAGTTGCCAGTGCTGTATTTATGCATCATGAAGACAATGACATATCGTATTATAGCACCTGCCCGAGGCCCATTGTGACCAGTAATAGCAGCCTCATCTAGCAGGCTACCTGTTGGGCAGGGTATAGTGACTGGAGGGGAGGCGTGCGTGAAGCCTGGTGGCACCAACAGCCTCATCCAGCAGGCTACCTGTAGGACAGGGTATAGTGACTGGAGGGGAGGTGTGCGCGAAGCCTGGTGGCACCAACAGCCTCATCCAGCAGGCTACCTGTAGGGCAGGGTATAGTGACTGGAGGGGAGGTGTGCGCGAAGCCTGGTGGCACCAACAGCCTCATCCAGCAGGCTACCTGTAGGACAGGGTATAGTGACTGGAGGGGAGGTGTGCGCGAAGCCTGGTGGCACCAACAGCCTCATCCAGCAGGCTACCTGTAGGACAGGGTATAGTGACTGGAAGGGAGGTGTGCGTGACGCCTGGTGGCACCAACAGCCGCATCTAGCAGGCTACCTGTTGGGCAGGGTATAGTGACTGGAGGGGAGGCGTGCGTGAAGCCTGGTGGCACCAACAGTCTGATCTAGCAGGCTACCTGTAGGGCAGGGTATAGTGACTGGAAGGGAGGTGTGCGTGACGCCTGGTGGCACCAACAGTCTGATCTAGCAGGCTACCTGTTGGGCAGGGTCTAGTGACTGGAGGGGAGGTGTGCGTGAAGCCTGGTGGCACCAACAGCCTCTTCCAGCAGGCTACCTGTAGGGCAGGGTATAGTGACTGGAGGAGATCAGAGTTTAGTGACTGGAGGAGAGGTGAGCGTGCAGCCTGCGGCAGCCTGGTGCCTGGTGGTGAGATGGGTGTGGCTCACTGGTGCCCTCCAGTCTGCAGCATCCACACGCTCCAGGTGAGATGAACACAGGGAACACCTTGGATTGCTCACAGGAGTAGAGTACCTTAATAGTCAGACCTACCTCCCAAGGCTGTCTGGTCTGCTGCTATCCCCTCCTGAGTCCGGTGGCGTATGACTGCCCGCCGCCTCTGTGAGTCTGAGTGCGGCCGGTGGGCGGGTGGGGGCGGGTGATGAGGCCGGGCACAGCTGGGGTTCAAGGAGACCATGTACACATGGGCAGCGGCCAAAGAGCGGATGAATCGGGGGCCGGTGTCGGTTGTGATCAGCTGCTGATACGGCCCGAGCAGGGTCCATCACCATAAACCCTCTGTGCTATAGGGTAGATTCACCATGAGGCGGACACATATCCTGAGATGGACGGTGAAACTTGAGGTTATTTGTGTACGTGCTTGTAAGTGATTGTTTTTTTTTGAAAGAATACAAATTAAATATTGCACTATTATTCACAAGGGCTCAAAATCCTTAAATAACCACAAAATCAAGTGTCCGTCTCAAGGTATTTGTCCGACTCCAAGTGAATATACCCTATGCCCCTACTACTACCCTCCACCCACTGCTGCTGCTGTCCAGTGTTCCTGCCCTACCTTATAAATCAGCCACTGTATTTCCCACCTGCCTCTCTGCAGCATGCTGGATTGCATTTAGACCCCCAGCACAGAACAGCTGTGCCTAGTACTACACATGTTTAGTAACCACTAACCCCTACCATGCTCTGTGTACGGGTCAAAGCCCCTATTGTAAACAGATCAATACATATAGACAATCCACTGCTCTGTTTCAAAACACCTCCTCCCTCAATAGTAAAAAGTAAAGAACAAACGGAAATAGCAGCACATGATTATGTGCGATGTCCTGTGTATTATGGAGGAGCAGCACACTGCCCTGTCTCCTCCCGGGTATGTATGTTAATACGATTGGACCCTGGAGACACTGTGTACGTGCAGGTGCATGGAGGAGTAGAACAGCTTCTAGCTGAGCTGTGCTCTAGATACCTGTCTGGCTCGGGCTCTGCCTCCAGATACTTGCATTCATATTTACTCAAGCATGTTAATCCCCTTATATTCATGTTTAATAATAAACCTATTCTCAAAGGCATTCTTAGCAAACAAGGAATACTTAGAACGCGTATTATACATTGCTAATTACAAATCTACTATGCCCGACTGAAGGTATGCGTCAGAATTATGGTGAATATACCCTATACACGTGGATGCACGGTTTCGGACGCATGTAGCACTATTGAAGTCAGAGTGTACAGAGGGTGGGGCTGGAAGTGGCCCCTAGGCTATAGGCTATAGTCCCGCCTCTAGTGCGTCATAGAGCACCTCCAGTATACAGAAAATGTAGCAGTCATGTCACATGGGTAGCCCCCTATATCTTATTCAGTAGAGGTCAATATCAATGTCTGAAACCATCAAAGCCATCACTGATAACTAGGTATAACTAGGGTGGTTTTAATCATCTGTGAATCCAATGGTACATAGTAAAGATCACATGCACACCATATGTACCACAATATCTCACCCTACACTCAGAGTAAACCAGGTAATAATAATAAAAAACATGTATGATTTTATTTTTTGGTATCTAAATAAACTTCAAAATTAAGTTCAACATGAACGTGTTTTTATTATAATAAACTGATATTCTTAGGACGAAAATGAGGAGGTTTACGGTATTGGTATTATCGGCACTGGGCCTAACTGATAATGCGTGGCCATGGGCACATTGCGTAAGATGGCAAATAGGGCTGGCCCTGTCCGTCACTGTGCAATACACTTAGATATCAGACCAACACCTGTGTCACATACGTCACGTCATGTCTCGCAGCCAGTCAGACGTTAAAACTTGCTGGTAGAAGTCAGGTGTCAGGCACTCTAGCTAGTAATTAGCCCTGTCAAGGGGGGGGGGGGTCCTAGCAATTGACCCTGTCACTTAACAAAATATTCTCGCGTGGCTCTAAATATAAAGTTTCATAAAATAATTATCTATATAATGGTTATCACTCCCCCCCCCATACCTGTATAATATCCTCCTTAGAATAACCTATATCATGATGACATTACATTGTATAACAATTTCCGACTGTCCATATAACTCAAATCAAAAGATGTAATTGATGCTGGCAAGTTTCTGCACTTTTGGAATCTGTTGAGATTGGGGACCTTCGTCCAAATTGCAACAAATGTAAGAATTTACAGCGATTTGTCATAATTGGGCCCATACTCACATCTAGATATTTAAAACTCCCCTTGCCTTAGTGTCATTTTACATCAGCCGATTTCGAGGTTCTACCAATCGGCAACCACACTACACACTATGAGTGATTTGCTGTGGCTCTATACCTGCCGATAGGACGCCCTACCGATCGGGAGCACTTCAAATCACCTGATGGAAAATGCCCCTTAGTAGAGAGTGCAATTTGGCGTTTACTGTTGTACATTGAGCATATAGCCCCACCACTACGGCACCATTTGGGTAGTAACAGTACCATAACACTCAATAATACCAGTACGACTAGTAGTAGTAGTACAAGAAAATGTAGTAGTAGTAGTATATGAAATGGGGATGTGGCGCAGGGTCAGCTATAGCACTAAACTACTAAATTACAAAGCCTATACTTATCAAATGCATACTGTTACACATACAATCCGTAAGGGATTTCATGCAACACTCAATCACAAAATCATTTGAGTCTATACTGATTAAGGCTCAGACTAAAGACGAATGGGGACAGATTTTAGAAGGAAATCCTATCTGTGTCCATCGAGAGCCTTGCAGGGTTGAATGACTCATGCATGTGGTCCAAATCGTTATCTTATCTGAATTGCCTTACAGATATCTATTTTCAAAGAGTATTGTAAAAGATTAGCTATAAAGAAACTTATTTGGGAATGTGCACCAACTCGGTGCCGCTCGATGACACTGCATTGGTGCATCATGTCAACCCTAAGAGTATATGGATTAATGTCGGTATGATGCATGATCGCATCATACCGACAACATCTAACCACCATTTTGCCCAATAAAGGGTTAAACCGAACCTGTGGACATCCTCATCTGTCCGTACACCGTTATGGAATGGGCTTCACATGATGTACCTCACGACCTGCATGTGACGTCACGAGTGTTATCGCCCCCCCCCCCTTTTAATTGGCTGAAAGAAACCATTCCTTGGACACGTTAGTGGGAGAACCTGTTATCTGTCTCTAAGTACGAATTACCTTTGCCTTAAATGCACTAGGCCAGGAGGGTCGCCTATTGATGCCATGAAGGGCACTTAGGGAGTGATAATTTTTTAACAACATGGGGGGGGGGGGTGGTTTTGGGGGGGGGGACCAAAATAATTTGGATCCCTTGAAGGGGGGGACCAAAAAGATTTGGACCCCTCTTGAGGGGGGACCAAATTCTTTTGGTCCCCCCCTTCAAGGGATCCAAATTTGGACCCCTCTTGAGGGGGGACCAAAAAAAATGCACCCCTTTTTAGCATACCGTGGGAGGGATAAAAAATGTCCGACCCGCTAGCGCGAAAATCCACCCCCCCTGTTGTTAAAAAATGACCACTCCCTTAAGTGGTCTTTGTGTCCTTCGTCGGTCCTTTTCACCTGGATCTTTGCCCCTGGATCTTATCTAACATCATGGCTATAAGTTGGGCCTTATCTCTCCATGCAGTGTTATAAATGAACGGAAACAGACCATAACTGTCCCTCTCTAGTCTCTTTATTCTAACGCCTTCACGTGGAGATCAGATTGGACAGAATACAATGCAAGTCGCCGCACTATCAATGTTTTCTATAATGCCCAGCCGGGCTGGACCTTTGACCATTGATCTTCTTTTTTTTTCCTTTTTTTTTTTGGGGGGGGGGGGGGTGATTGGCTATTCGTATGGTGCCTTACCATTGACCTTTAGCAGTTGCCGATTGACTAGGTTCTGAGGAGACGCCAATGAGAGGTTATCGGCCACATACCCGCCTTGCCGCATGTAATCGATAGACAATTTTAGACCCTCTTTATACTTTAGGGAAGACCACATCTTTCAAAGGAGACAGAGAAAGCAATAGCGAGGATCCCAAAAGATTGAAAGCGGGGGGGCGGGGGAGAGAGAGAGAGGGAGAGAGAGAGAGGGAGAGAGAGAGAGACAGAGAGAGAGAGAGAGAGAGAGAGAGAGAGAGAGAGAGAGAGAGAGAGAGAGAGAGAGAGAGAGAGAGAGAGAGAGAGAAAGAGAGAGAGTGAGTGAGTGAGAGAGAGAGAGAGAGAGAGAGAGAGAGAGAGAGAGAGAGAGAGAGAGAGAGAGAGAGAGAGAGGTTTCAAATACATGGTCAGCCTAAAAACTCGAGTTAGGTCGTTCAAGGAAGGGTTGGTATCCTTTAAGTAGAAGCTGCCTTTTTTATTAACATCTCCAAGAGAGCTCAGCGATATCCAAACCATCAGGGACCGACCCTTGCTGCTATCTCCACGGTATAACCATTACCCTTCAAGGTGATAAAACTTCAGAACCAAAAAAAAAACTAACGTCTTTTTCCAGAGCAGAAGAGTGGGCAGTTTTTTCTTCCCATTTCATCTTCCCTTACGGCCTTCCCTCCTGGCATGTCCGATAGCAATTCTCTCCCCCCCCCTCCCCCTCGCAGCTCCAGCAGGGATAAGGTCAAGGTATAGGGAGCTCACTACAAAAAGCTTTGTGGACGCGACTACAAAGATAAGCCTGGTCCGCAGCCATCGTCTCAAGGACACTGACCCGCGACCTCTCCAGGGGACGCTGCCCATGGGAATTGTGGGTAAGAAATCGGGACATGCCAAGCGTTCCAACTGTACATTGCCGTAACGTCCTAGGTTCTAACGTTACTTAGAGACGTTGCTAATACTATAGGACTCGTCCTCTCCTGCTGTGGTTGCCGTCACAGATAGAATAATTATAATACATTGGTCGGGGGGTTACAATCGAGAGGGCACGCACACAGAGAAAGAAAACGGCGTCAAAAGGGAGTCCAGGTTGCCTCCAGAATGACTACCCTCTTTAGGGGAGCCCAGGCTGCATAAGAGAGCCTAGGTGACTCCCTGGGCGACATAAGGGAGTCACCTGGAGGAGTCACATAGTTCACGGACTCACCAAAGGGAGTCACATAAGGACCTGGACTCCCCTATAGAGGAGAGTCATTCTGGAGGAAACGTGCACTTGCGCTGTTTCTTTTCTCTGTGTAGAATGTATGACGGCCATTACAAATGCACTATTAGTCACTCCCATCCCACTTTTGTATATGTAGTGCTTCTTCAGTATTATGTGGGCTGCGTGATGAGAGGTCCTCAGGTGGAGTAGATGCCAGTGTTTTTCATCTGTAGAAGATGTTTCAGCTCACACGTACATATTTATATAGTGTGTACTAGGAGTAACAGGTGCAAAATCAAATGTAAGAATTTTAAACTGTTGCGCTTGATAGTAGGAGGATATCGTTAATGTGAATCCCACGAACCTTTTCGGGCACCGTGGTGGGCACCAAACAATGAACCAACAATGGTGATTGGTTGTCAGTGGATTCAATGTTGGTTCAGCGTTGATCCAATGCTGAACTTAATTCTGTGCCCACTGGGGTATGGGTCCTTCAAACACACAACCCAATGAGCATAAAAATCAGTTCAACGTTGTATCAACATTAAATCAGCATTTAATCAACATTGAAAACCATTTATCAATGTTGATTCAATGCTCTGTGTCCCCTGGGAAAGACGTGAAAGAGCACCAACGGAAGTCGGCCTGCTGTGTAAATCGTAGTAGATTAGGGCATGTGATGCATCTTTGTTTGATGGATGGATGCCAGAAGGAGGAGTTGGGAAGACAGGGGTGGGTGATTAGTATATATAGTAGGTGTGGGGGATGAGCAAGCACTATTGGCGACCTAACTGCCGTCCTATCAACTTGCGGCATGCAGTAATGACTTCAGGGTACATCATTTGCCGGATAGCAATGGTCTTTGACGAAAAAGGTCCACTGACCAGCCTAATGGCCAAATGGCATGCAGCCATTAAACCTTTCTGGACAACATGTTGCCTTAAAGCTATCGACGTTTCCCCAACGCAGTCCTACTGAGTAACTCAACAGGGCTGCAATGGTGCATCGACCTTATGGAGTCGGCATGATGCATGAACGCAGCCCTAGCGGGTAGACATGCCATGATGCCAAGGCTGCATGCATGCATCATGACAATAAAGGGGATAGCCCATTGAAGCACTATGTTGCCATTGAAGGGTTAACTTGGTATCCCTCTACTAATGGTTGGGAGTGTCGTTAACAGAAATGGGTTTTAAGTGGCAGCTGGGCTTGACATGGAATTAAAATGGCACAATGCATTCCCGCTGTCATCAGGGCCAACCGTTTTTCTCTCACTAAAAATAAAATCCTATTTAGAACGCATATTGTAACTGTCAAGTGACATCACTTTTTACTGAAATAGTTGGCAAAAGTGATCAAGTCATTGATGGGACAACCCAGTAAACAAAAAACGTTATACAAATGTAAAACGTTATATAACGTTTCTCCATGGCTCCTTCGTGTGGCAAAACAAGACACCCTTGGTCGTCATGATTTCATTGTAGGCCACATGTATTCACGCATTATGAATCAATCTAGACAGAATTTGGGGGCTGAGGAAACTTGAGTGCTAGCCCCTCTTCAATTTAAAGATACTGTGTAAGGGTAAGGACAGCATCTTTTCCAGTGTATGCGACCCTCACAAGTATTCCTTGTGACACTATTCGCCCGTTGAGCTATAGGTCTGAACATGGTAGTTTATAAACATACCTAGTTCCTCTCCTGTTGAGCGGTCCCTTACACGTATACAGGTCTGCTTGGACAGCCTCCAGTGACGATAAAGGACTCTGGTTATCTTTAACACTGGAGGCAGTGATTGAGGACGTCCGCAGACGAGTCGGAGGCTGAGAGGGCTGATCAGTTTGGAACCTAATCGATGTAGCAGCACGCACAAGGAAACCCAGGGAGGGGTGCACAGATAATCTAAATGCCGCGGCCCTTAGTCTGTAGTCTGTAGTCTTAGCCCATGTTGGTCATAGGGACATTGGTCAGGCATGACCAAGTGCTATTCAACAATGACTGAGGCAAAGCAACATGTAACTGTAATGCCCTACTCAAAAGGACTTAGCCTAACATGGAAAGACAATATTACTGACCAACCTGACAATATTAACAAACTAGGTTGGTCGTATAGGGAGCCAAAAAAATGGTTAGGCACTATAGACTGAGAGATTGGTCATATAGGAAGCCACTGAATATCAACGTGGGTGGGTACGTCAATGGATGTTGGGGCAGGGTTAGCGGGAACCTAAAACCTTGTTTGTGTTTTTGACACAGGTGTTTCCAAATGCACAGTCATAATCATGTTGACCTTAAAAATTGGACTATCGATGAAATGAAAAAAATAGGCTGAAAATGTCTAATAGCTTTTAGTCAATAACTAGGCCATAATTATGGAAAGAGAGCTCAAACAGAAGGTTTTATTTAATACACATTCCACAGCTGTCCGCTTTCGAAACAATGAAAAGAACCCGTTGACAGATAGACTTAATATATACATTTATAACAATGTACATATAGTATGGGTAGGTCTAACTACCGGTAATTTCTATTAAACATGTTAAAGTGTCTTCCCAGAATTTGCGTGACGAGAATCCTTAATCATAGCCACAAATTCACAAACCCCACTTTCAAAGGCTTATTGAATAACTTATTTGTGTACAGTACCACTAAATGTGCGATGTATATTTAGGTCGACAACATTCTTGTTTTTGATATTCCAATATTTTGTCACACTTAGTAAAGCGTATACTTGGCAAATAGATTCCATTTGCGCTCATGAGCTTCATGCATGTCATATCTTATCCTGTCTATGTCTTATATATCACTTGACTTTTGTTAATTTGCAGATCACTGTGACTACAAGGTAAGTCTCAGGGATCGGGGGTTTCTGATCTTTACCCTGGAATTGCTTTAAGGAATACCTCATGTACCCTTACTTGTGAGGAAATACAATTTTCAAAACCCAACTACCGTACCGTCGTGTTTAAGCGCCCCGGCGCTTATAACTTTGGAGGGGTCTTTACCCCCGGCGCTTATACAAGACAGGCGCTTATTCAAGATCCAGTTTTATAGCTTAAGAGTAATTTCTAGACCCTCATACCCCCGGCGCTTATACAAGACCGGCGCTTATTCAATACCCGTCGCTTAAACGCGACGGTACGGTAGTTAGGTTCAGACTACAGAAACCTAGCCCTGGCTACAATCGGTGTCTTGTCATCAACACAGGTGCAACTGTTTCAACGTGTGTGTAAAGGGGGTGGGGGCTGGGGGCAGGGGACATTCTGTTCGTATTTGACATTTGCGTTTTCCATGCCCCTACACGATGCTGATTAGCCTATAATGTTAGACCCCTAGGGTAGTGCCTGATAACTGACACTACAACCGGATATTACAGAATTAAATAGTGTAATCACTGCACCTGAAGTCTTCTGTAGGCCATGCATGTCTACAGACAAACCACACCCTTAGTGTTAGTGTATAGTGTCTGTAGACACACCCACACTGACGTATACACAGGTCATCTACAAAACATACGTCTAGCGCCCCATCTGTAGAAACACCCACATCTACAGACACACCATACATACATGGTTCCCCTGTAACATACACACCTACCCCACACCATGAGTGTATGGTGCCCCTGTAATAGACCCACACATATATATATATATATACAAACACACCTACCCCCCACCATGAGTGTCGGGTCGCTGTATAATAGACACACCCACACCTACAGACACACCTGCCCAACACCATAAATGTAGTGCCTCTGTATAATAGACACACCCACACCTACAGACACACCTGCCCAACACCATAAATGTAGTGCCTCTGTATAATAGACACACCCACACCTACAGACACACCTGCCCAACACCATGAATGTAGTGCCTCTGTATAATAGACACACCCACATCTACAGACACATTTTGCCAAAACACCATGAGTGTAGTGCCCCTGTAGTAGACACACCCACACCTGCAGACACACACCATGAATGTAGTGGCTCTGTATAATAGACACACCCACATCTACACACACACACACCTACATCACCATCTGCCCACACACCTTTCACTGCAAAGTTACCAGATGAGGGTTAGGCAGTAGCAACCTAATCAAGGGAGCCATGTGTTAATTTCACCAATAAAGGCGTGCATGAGCAGGTCCAGACCTAGTTAATAATCTATACGGAATTACAGGCAGATTGGGCCCGTCTGGTGGGCGCTGGGAACTAAATACCGATGTACATAACAGAGCCTCCCAATCAATTCAGATCAATGGACTGACGATTAGGTAGGCAGGAAATATAAGCCCTGGATAATTACTCCAGGGTCAGCACCATGGATGTAGTGGTGTCAAAGTATGGCTTCTATCGCTGGGCAACCCTGGGAAGTCTTTGAAGGACAAAGGGCAGTGCTACATCATAGGCTGATAGTCTGGAACTAAGGAAGCTGATTATAATTACACACGCTAATTCAGGACTGAATATCTACATAACAACGATATATCCTCTTTTTGTCTTACCTGTGTAGAAAATGCATGTAATTATATTATCATTTGGTGATGGGCGTTCTGCTATGAGCAATGACAAAACTTAAATGATATCATATTCTGTAAATAGCGAATCTGTAGTTTAAACTGTAAGAATACAATAGATTCAGCTGCATTAACTTCTAACATTGAACTTGTCTGCTTGCAGTAACCTTCATTATACTCTGTGCATATCAGGCATATTAAATAAATAGAGTGTCCCAGCATATAAAAACACGTTATTTTACGTCAAAATAACGTTTGTAACGTTATATAATGTTTAGCCACAATAAGGAGCCATAAGGATACGTTATGGGGTGCTGGTGGCATGCAGAAGGGTATTGCGTCCGAGCTAGTTTTCGTCCACAAGGGCGATTAGATCCAATACATCCACATTGAAAAGAATCTGTTGTATAAGGTGTTTTTTTTTGTTAATGGGGAATACTATTGTACGAAGAACGTTTGTAAGGAGGGGGGGCTGACCAGCCCAACCAGCCTTTAGTATCGGTTTATGCGCATGTATAGGCAGAATATTTTAAGAAAGTAGTGTACAAGTGCAGGCAAATAACCACTGACATTTGTGTCAAATTTGACAGGGAAGGTTTGGGAATCCATCGGATCCCTCATTTCCTTAGGTCTTGCAGTTGCATTTGCCCTTCTATGTACCATTGCCCTTCTATGTACCATTGTATTTTGCCTTAGATCCTTGGATATTTTGCTTCTGCAGGCGTTTTCCTGGCATGTTCCAAAACTTAGTATTTAGAACTCATTGTACATGTATGTACGTGTAAAATGTGGCATAACAGTACAACGGTCTATAAACTAGTGTGTTATATCTGAAAGAGACAGCTATATATACTGGCATAGTGATATGGGGTATTATGCCCAAAAACTCAAAGAGGAATGCACTTAAAAGTCCTACTGTATAGCCTACGGGAGATGGCATCAATGGAACATCAGCCCATTCATCCCCGGAGTGGCCCAGGGCACGCCCAAAGGTGCATATTAATTAGTACGGAAGTACTGGCTCTTATTTCGCCATCATCAATCGGGTATTGTGCTAGATAATTAATTCGACTTGCGGCATCGGATGACCCCACCTACCGGTAAGTCTTGCCTGACAGGCCCGGGGAGGGATGTACCGGGCAATAATTACTGCAGTCAGCGCCACCAGACTCTTATCTTTCTTCCCATAATGAGACTAATTAATTAGGATTTGACTCATTGTGGGGCATATCACCAATGTGTGTGTATTATAGGTACCATTGTGAGGTGGGTAGCACGACTGCGTACATGCCTTTATAAATGAAGTATCCGACCTAAATGCACCTATATTAGACCTGTACATTATGCAGTTTCACCTGGTATGAACACAGGCGCTAGTATTGTAGTTTAACACAGAGATATTATAAGATCTAGAAATGTTTTCTTTTCTCGCCAGATTCCCATCCAACCCCATCACCAGGAAATTCTCAATGACGTATTGTGTTGGCATTTTTTTTTAAATCGGCTTGGCTACGTGTTATCAGTAGATTGTATGTACATGTATAAGGCAACCAAGTAATACATTTACGTGAATAGCCACCCAATATCTAGCACACTGTGTATACGTTTTATATTCTCCTATCCATTCCCAGTCAGTATATATTTTTATTATGGTTTTCAGTCGGGGAAAAAATGGAAAAGCTACAATGAATTTCAATGCTCTACTATATCAAACAGTATCCACCCCAAAGACAATTTGTGACAGGGATAGCTACATCCCATGTTGACCATACATTAGATTTGCCTAACCAAGGTTGGCCTCACGTGAAAAAAAACGACTTATTCTAGAATTTAGGGAAAATTATCCTTTTCGAAATTATCGGCATGAAAAGAATCGTCACGATCTATGTCCAAAGCTCAAATCAGAGTGGGCCCTATAACAACTGCCTCATAAACAATCTCCCACACGACGATCAGTGCATTCTGTACATAGGGCACCTGAGTCAGCCTTTTCTAAGGGCTGTATGCACAGTACTAAAGTATATGGACTGACCAGTGCCGAGCTGCTCGCCCTATTAGAAGTTGGGAGTAAGCACCTGCTCGGTGCGGCGCCGCCAGGCCTGGGGCCAGGGGAGTCGCTGCCCTCTGATCACTTAGGCTGCTCGTAAACCCAATTGGCCTCCACACGCAAATACAAGAAAGGGAAAAGAAAGGCCGAGGACTGATTACCTACCGTGGTCAAAGTGGAGTCTGACCTGGGTGGCCCTGAGGGATATGGAGTAGCTCCTGAGCTGCTCGGGTTGTGTACACAGTGAGCTGGTCAGTGTTAGTGTGATGCTCCTATCCTATCTGGTGGGTCCGTCGTCGTTTAAATCATGTTATTACATGTAGTCCAGAGCACAACCCCTGCCTATATTTCCCATCTCTTACATCAGCCTGTTATATAAACTACCCTTCACCTTTCCCTTTCTAACTTTCCTGGTCACTACAGGCGCGCTGAGTGTCAGGTTCCACGTCCCAGTCTGGGACACTCTGCGAGGGTGGTGCCGCTTTCTGTAATAAGGCCAAAACAAATGGGGCCTCTGGTTTAGGTCACAGGTAGACAGTACCCAATCTAAACTATTTGTTTGAGATTTCTAGCACCTCTGGGCCTATTTACATTCAGAGCCAACCCTGGAAACCGGGATAATTAATTGTCTATGAAACTGGTCATAAAGAAATACTCGGACAAGCATATATACATCATATTCTATAGGCAAGGTAACTGAAACGCACTTCCCCCTAAGGGGTCGTCATCTTTAAAAGTTTTAATGCTGTGTCAGCTTTACCACGTGAGCTTGATGACGGCAACACACTCTTCCTAACATTTAACTACTGAGGTCAGCAATAAAACTGTCAACATTAGCTACCATTACCTCATCTGGGGTAACACTAAGCACATAGTGATCCAATTCCTACATGGGTTTCTCTCATTTTAACATGATATGTGTTTCTAACTTTGGTTTTGAAAAAATACATCTTTCTCTGTACAGGCGTGTTATAAACATGGTATAGCCTGACACAACTCATGACTAGACATAATCATTTTTAAAAAACAACAGAATAAGCACTATCAAAATCACTCCTGAACAACAAAGCTGTATATATTTAGATGACATGCACTATAATAGTTTTATTCCTCACGTGCTCTGCCTCAACCGACGCATGATAGCTCTCATTCTTGTCTTCTCCTGCTGCCTCCTGCCCATAATTCATCTATTCTTTCCTTTTGGTTTTACATATGGGACTACAGGTTGATATGAAGGACCTCTAACGTTGGCTGGCCGAGGGAGAACTATTTTTAACAATCCCCAAATACCCATGCATAAAAGTTTCACAACCATGTAAACTTCAGGCTAACATATGAACCATTGGCCTCTGCACGCTACCCCATGCATGGCCAAGGATCATCCAACACTCTAGCTGACACTCTCCAAACACACCTGACGGGGCATTCTGTAGCCTACTGCCAGGGTTGGTAGCATGCGTATGGAGACTGACTGGAGTCCACCCTGGTTCCCGGCTCACCCTGTGGGCATTGTGTCTGGGGAGGAAGGGGCTGGGAGGAGGGACCAGCGTTACCACGGGAGACCGTTTACCTGAGTTGTCAATGGATCAATACATTACTGCTGGGTAACAGATGGGTTATGCAAGAGCCTGCAGGCTGTCAGGTGAGGCCTGTGGCTGGGGGGATAAACCCAAGGGCTGTGTACAGGTCATGATGTGAGCAGCCAGGCAGAACGGATGCCCCGCAAGGCAGAAAGGATGCCCCACCAGACAGAAAGGATGCCCCACCAGGCGGAAAGGATGCCCCGCAAGGCAGAAAGGATACCCCATCAGGCAGAAAGGATGCCCCACCAGGCAGCAATGATGCAGAAAGGATGCCATAAAAGGCAGAAAGGTTGCCCCACCTGGCAGAAAGGATGCCCCACCTGGCAGAAAGGATGCCCAACCAGGCAGAAAGGATGCCCCACCAGGCAGAAAGGATGCCCTAAGAAAGGGCCTCCGTGTGCAGCGAGGAAAAAAGGATGCCCTACACAGGGCTGCCAGGCCAAAAAAGGGTGACCAGCAGAAGGAGGTGGGCGGGGGGGGGGGGGTTGCCTGGTATAAAACTTCGCATCTATATGTACTACATATATAATTGACAAAGCGGGCAATACCTTCTTATGTGCTCACCAATGAGTTGTTGCGTCCTGCTTTAATATGGGATGAGGGTAATGATAGATTCCTGAAATCAGTTCATCCCAACCGTTCCTCATTTATTCGATCCCAGCGTTATTTCTCACTAGACCGTTTTTCATTGCTAAAAAGAGCGGACTAACAATGCACTAATTTGGGATGTAGACCCCTATAGATTCGTAGATGTATGGCAACATGTTAAACCCGCAGATCTTACTGCACGTCCAGTGCAGTCGGGACAGGTACTTAGCCAGGTACCCAGCCCTATTTATAGGGGCGCTGGGGGTTTAAGTTCTCAAATAAACCCGCCGTACATTAGATCTGCTCAATTACTACTTGTCGCACTGAATGAGCTGCATGTGTATACAAGAACAGCAGAAGATGTATTGGGTGGAATACAACTAATTGAGGACGGAAACACGCCGACATGAGCTCACAGAGCTGCACACACGCACCGGACTTCCTGCTCTCAGACATATTGGCTGCTGCTCTGGGAGCAACTCGCCCGGAACCAGTCCCCGGTGAGCTGCTCTTCTGGTTCGCTGGTCCCTCGAGTGTTGGCGCTGGTACAGACCGGAAGTGAGCGGTCGGCTCAGCCGGCGCAGTCAGCCTTCGCGGCTCGCTACCGGCACCCTCACGCTAATCCTAAGGAACCGCGGTCCTATTCTATAGCTATGTAAAGGGGCCTGGGACAGAGACAAGACTACAGTATACATAGGCTTTCCCAGTGGGCACAAAACATTGATTCAACGTTGACAACCGGTTGATATAGGGTTACAGGGTAGATCAACCTGTTTTCAACATTGATGCACTGTTGCGATTTCAACGCTGTCAACCAACACCTATTTCAACATTGATGCGATGTTTGGATATCACAGGTTCGGTCCGTATGGGCCCTGTGGACCTGCTGACCAGCCTTCGGCTGTGTTGGTTTTAAAACTATATACATCAATGTATACAATTGATCAAAATGTCATTCATTTTCATTGACAAATATGGTGTGTGCATTTGGTTGACATTTGGAATTAAATGACAAGAATACATACATGGCTGTTTCTCACCAATCCAGTGCAACTGAGCTATTTTGTCTTTGTCATGCTATAAATCTGCTGGAATCGTATTATATTGTTTCCCACCACTTTTATTAGTTCCGGCTCAGGTGGGGCTACAAGGGCAACCCCAGTTTTGCATATGTGTGATCAATATTTCAGGTGTGAGGGCCCCAAAACAGGCAAAAACAGATGCTTTTCGTGGACTTATTGTAATTAAGGGATATTGTAAAATGTATAACTAGAAAGAATGGAAAAGCATAATGGCTTTTCTCATTAATTTCATGTAGAATAGCAATAATTGAAATGCTAGGGGTATTTGAAGCTTTGATTATGTCAATATTTGCAAGTGGTGAGTGACTGGATCTGTTTGTGTATTTTTTTGAGGAATCGAGTGACGCATGTTAGCACCCCACATAGCTCTCCCCCAAAATACTCTACCATATAACCGAGGGTTATTATGCAATACTTAATACCTACACATATATAATCTTTTGAAAAGTTGAGAAAATTATGCAAACACATGGCAGAGGAGCCAAATGAAACTCACAATGATAGAACTGTGTAGTTTTCTGAGGAATCGAGTGACACACTACATATTACAATAGTCCCACAGTAATCATATTTAACTAGTTACTACACACATCAAATATGTCTGTAATGAGAGGAACAATCTACCAAAATAATGTAATTCAGCAAATAATCCTGAGAGGCCATAACCCTGGATCTTTATGTTCGGAAGAATCGAGTGACACACAGAATCAAGTGACACCTGCTTAGTAGACCTTGTCATAGCTCACATGATAATCCTGTTTTACTTTTCATATTACACACCAGGTATCTCTATAGTGAGAGGAACAATTTACAAAAAAAAGATAGAATTCAGCAATAACCCTGAGGGGTGATAGGCTTTATCTTCCTGGTCGGAAGAATCGAGTGACGCAATCGAGTGACACATGATAACTGAAAATTATGTAAAGGCATTGAACTTGTCAATGCTGCCATAGTACATCATGCAGATTCTAAACAATTTGGGATTCATCCCTAAATGGTTGGCATGATGCACGAATGTAGTGCTGCTGACTAATAACATCAGTATTAAAGGTTATAACCATACAAGTATGTACATCTAGGTCTATAATAAGCAACTAAATTAAGTGTCTACCTGTCATGTTAAAACATATAACAGTCTGTGCTATACAAAACTTTCTAACCAATTCTGCTAAATGCACTACTGCCTCTGTCACCATGAAGCTTAACTGCAACTGTGGTGAGTAACCTTACAGTAACTAACCTGTTGATACTACTGCCAAAGATTATCATGATGCAAGAGCACAACCCTGGTGAGTACACTGGCTTGGCCTGCATAAGGCAACAGACAGCATTAAAACAGGTTTCAGCTCTTAAAGGGTTGTAGTCAGGGGTTAAGCATTGAAATTCTGATACATATGGCTACATCATGAGTTGTGGACACTTTGAGTATAGAAGAGGTTGCACTAATTTGAGTAATAAGAGGCCTACTTATTACTTCCTCTTTCTGTGATGTGTTTGAATTGAAAACTTATAAGCGTGAAGTCTTGCTGCAAATTCAAAACCTATTAGCGTGAGGTCTTGCTTTTCCTCAATTTGCTTTCAAGAGGATGTCATACCCAATACATTTGGTATCACAACTTCAACATCACTTATTGTTTTTATTACATTATGACCATGATACATAAATGTAGCATTGGTGAGTAATGAAGCCCTGCCTTGGCGAGATCGACAGGGCTTCATTCATGCAGCATGCCAACCCTGCAGCAGCCTATCGACCCCAATAAAGTCGGCATAATACTTAAATGCAACACTGGGGAGCATCCATGCATCATTACAAATGATATTTAAATGCAGTACCGGGGAGCTAAACGCCAGGGTCGCATCCATGCATCATGATGACAAAGAGTATTTAAGGTGCAGCATCTTTAATACCATTAAACCCTTCAAAGGTCAATGCATGATGATATTAATATATATTAGGTGCAGAAAACAGCTCTCTACTGATACTATCTATAACTACTGTCATTAGACCTTTGAAGAATCGAGTGACACATACAGATACACAAAATGATGAATAGTACAAATAGATATCAATACTCTTATCAGCTATTAACCCTAGCTATATGTATCCCATGTCTGCTATTCAAGCTTTTGCTGCATTTCCTCATTGAATTTATATATTTCCACCATTATGAACAGAGAAATATGTGCTATGTGCTCTTTTCGGGGGTAATATGGGAGATATTGAATAAAGACAACTAAGATCACGGATACAATTATATTTAAGGACATGATATATATTATGTCTCATGAGTAATCAGACATTCATGTTTGATAAATATATAATGCCTAAAAATGCAAATAAATTAATAAATTCCCTTGATAAGGTCCATAGTAGAGATTTCTGATTTAACCACTGTCTATAAGCTAAATGAGGAATCGAGTGACGCATCTCCACAGCCATGGGAGGAGGACTGGTAGTCTTGCTGAGCCTATATCCCTATAACAATTTGTAAGGATGTATATTTGGCTATATAATCCAGTAAGGATTGAAAATGTCCACCAGGGTTCCAGAGTGCAAAGGTATCTGGAAGATAGTGTGGTAAAGAGATTGTGTTTTTTGCAGAGTAGCAAAATTCCACCAAATTCCTTCATTAATAGAAAAAGTAACAACATAAATGACAGAATACATGGAAGCACTATAGATATAACGACCAACATTTACTGTACACAATTCAAACATGCATTGAGACAATATTAAATGTATATATCTTAAAATCAGAGATTATTTGTGAGAAAGTGTGTGCGTCACTCGATTCTTCATGATTGATTGACATGATAGCTTTGCCTAGTTACCATAACAAAAGTTTTCTGAATTAACGGTGCCAAATGCATACATAGTTGGCCCAACACCTCTACTATATGTAGGCAAAAGGGTTTTCATACGTTCAAATATTTGGTAATTACCCCATCCCCCAGCTAGTTGCACTGGATTGGTGAGAATCAGCCACATGGTTTCTGTAAGACACCCATTATGTTGCTAAGAATAATAGATAAAGCCTCAGTCATGACCAGGTTAGTTTGAAATGGATGTGAACGCCTCTTAGCGTGATCATCAGAGGTCATTCATGTACCCCTACCCTGGATGGTGCTAGAATTAGCATTTAATCTCGGAAAAATGGGGGAGGGGGATGTTGTAATGAAAATATATAAATTGAAGGAATGAGTCTACATAAGAATACTGTATCTAATATACTGAATCTTAAATTATGCATCAGCAGTCAATATCAAGTCAATGTAAATCAGTTTATTATGTTTATTTGTTGTTGATTCACAATGGCCAGCTCAATGTTGAATCACTGATGAATGATCCACGTTGATGACCTCATCAATATCAACGAAATGACAACCCTGTATCAACGGTTGATATCATGTCGCTACACACATTGAATCAACCTTAAATCAACTGAAGTTTGCCCACTGGGATTCTGGCATATTTATACATTATCTATATGCTTGTCCTACACTGTAAAATGTTGGTTGCCATTTGGTAGGTGTATAGTAGATTCCACTGTAGGTGTACAGTTTGTTGTAGGTAAATAATAGAATCTAATGTAAATCTACAGTAGATTCTACTGTAAACCCATTCCACAGTAGATTCTACTGTAGATCTTTTGTGTACCGACACTAACTATTTACAGTGTAAATGAATGTGGCAAATGTCCCTACAAACTGTTGCACACAGAAAGCTCTGGAGAAAAGCAAAGGTATCATCTGTGCCTATATAGAGAAAACCATAGTCAGAATACGTCAGGGGACCCATCTCCATTCCTCCTGCAACTACCTTAGATATCATTATCTTAAGCTTGTCTAGGGTTCAGATAGTATGTAAGTAGTAATACGGTTATATATGTTTATATATATATATATATATATATATATATATATATATATATATATATATATATATATATATATATATATATACATTATATATATATATATTCAGTACAAACTCCCCCACAGAACAGACACTCTAGACGTGGCTGACGTGACGAGACGCAGGTGCACCGTGACGTCATATTGACCAGGGCCGCCATTGGCACAGGTTCAGATTACGGGGTGGCTATCACGTCCACCATACACTGTAAGTGCTTCCGGCATATCGTGGACAAGGTCACACTTCCACTTCTTACCTCCACTCTGCCCCAACCGAGAAATCGTATACGTCGCTGCAGAGGGGGGTTAATCAGCGGCTACGTTCATTCCTTTAGAGGGAGTGCTCATTTTTTAACAACAGAAGGGGGGTAGATTTTCGCGCAGGGGTGGAGGACTTGGGAAAGGAGAAACGTAAATGGGACGCTTCAAGAAGGTTGGAGGGGGGGGGGGGTTGCCAGATGATCCTGTAGCAGAGTTTACCAAATATGGTGTTAGGCTTCTATAGCCTGTTTATTATATAGCGACATGTTACTTGCTGCTATAGCTACATGTTCGGTCTGCTGACCTCTATCTCACAGGAATAGCCCTTAAACAATTAACAGTGTAATATGTGATATTATACACATAATAAATAGGTCTACCATTGTACCACAATGTATTGTATGGTCCGCAAGGAGGCACAAGCACATTGTATGTCTAATGTATCGCTGGTCCAGGAACCCTGATAACATTGTTGTCCCTGTTAGAGTGTTAAGAGGCAATAACAAAATACGTCTAAAGGTAAATAGACCCTTTAAAGAGTCATACAGATCAAGCCCACTGTATAAGGGAATGCTTAAATGGAAATCTTTAGATGCGGATTTACACCACTGTGTTAGTTTTGAGGCTTTTAATCTGGCGATATAGGCAATATCCAATAAGTAATGACTTATGGAGTGATAAATGTACTATCAGTAGGTAAACTACCATATATAACTGAGCTGTGATATCTTTAAAGCATCTGTCTCTCGACGATTGATTAACTATTGATCTAATTGACTAGTGGGCAATTTATCGTGGATATGTGTTAAATCATGTTGGAACATCTAGTCGCTCGTGGAAACCACCTCTTTGCACTCCTTACTCTTAATGAGAGACCTGTATGGCACTGTGATAAATATTGATACTCTCTCTGTTGGTGTTGGGACAAATGACTGTATTATGAAGAACATCGATTTGCAATGATTATGGTCAATAAACTTTATCAAACTTCAAACTTTAAACTTCCATATATACAGTACCATGGTACAGGGGAGATGTGACTATCTATGACTCATCAAGCTTGTCTGCATGATTATATATGGGTGGTAAGGAAGTGCTTATTATTCGCATTATTTGCTACTCCCTAAGAGATATACGTTAGTGTCGAGTCATCGTTACCCCCTCGAAGAATTAATTACAAGCCCAAAATATACATTGTACAAAGGAACATGATGACTATTTATAGCAGTCCTTGAATAATTGAACATGCTCCAATGCCGCTCCTCTGTGTATGAAGCAACTGTAACTAAAATAAATCAGGTACAAAAGCGGGCTACTGCGTTTATTAATTTGGGTGGATATCTGTAACACAGTTTAACCACGTAAGCATTATGGAATAGCATGACATGAAATAACGTTTTAAGGGACCCCCTGATCAACCTCGACATAAACCCATCAACATATCAAAAGACATAGAATATTATGTGAAAACAGTTTTTTTCCTATCTGATGTTCATAGCATTTCATGGGACAATAAGAAGAAAGGCGAAACCAGGTTACACTGTAAAAACTGTGTTTGAATATAAACCCAAATAACCTAAACACATTTTTGTCTTAAACATATTTAAAGATACAAGTTTAGACTTTAAATACATTCATTCTAAATGCTTAACATGTTTAGGTGTTTACTCACTAAATAGATCTCTATGGTTAGATCAAACACCTGTAGTTTAGTCCACTAGCTGGCAGTTAGGTTCGTGGAGGTACTTTTATGGCTGATAGAGACACCTATTCTGTGAGATTAAAAAAAACCTGATAATTATAGTATTATTCTCACAGTCATCATGTTGTACCCAATAGCTACTTTCCCTTCACTATGATAAGCAATTTATGTGATGACACTCGCTGTGGATGTTACAAAGTTATATTTACTCCCTACCATAAGCATGATTTAAGCACTATATAGAACTATACTGCTATAGAACCAAACACCATACCACATCATAGAACTAAACATTTTCCAGAATAAGAACACAATGAATATATCTAAACATGTCTTATATCTAAACATATTGGAATTTAAACATGCTTTATCTAAACATGTTTAGGAGGTAAACACGTTTAGAAGAAAAAGAAATGCTTAGAGTGTAATACTATACTTGAAAAGTTACATTATACGTACATTTTCATATATTTATGTGAATGTGAATCCATGCTTCTATACATGGGTCTTTTTGAGAGACGTGACGTATGTCGTTGAATTGAGCGTCAATAAAGGAAGTTATAATCTTATCGTTCTATATTGTCTCATCTCAATCAAAGTGAGTCAGGCAAAGCTGGAATTTGGAACCACGCAAAGTCAGAAAATGCTGGGTTCTGGACGGGGTGTCCAGCATCGATTGACTGTCCCTCCAGAATCCCTTAGGCTGAAGCATCATTTGAAAAACGACTCAGACAATACTGGACTCGAATGCAATGGGATAAATAGTTAAAAGCATGATAAATAACGAGTGTATACTGTTGGGTTGTTAGGAGCGTTGTCCAAAAAGACCATTTAGTCTATTCAAGTACATAGAACGATTCAGATATACACAACGAAGAAAAATGTCATTAGGGCTCATACAAAGAGAGATGTTATAATATTCAATGATGTATTATGAATGGTCCTCCAGGGACTACATTTACACGTTAAATATTAATATACGTTAGCTATTCATTGGCAGTAACTAATGTATATACAGCAATGCTGTATATACACCACCAATACATGTACCTTAGCTGACCATATGGTTGGCACCAATAATGTATGGCTGTGGAGATGTGAATGATTGTCGTGGTTATTGCTAAGTAACTGCCATTCCCCACCCACCAAAGGACAGCATGAGTATGATGCTGATACTAGCAGTGCCAATCTGATTGATCTGTGAAGTAAATGTATAATGGTAAACATAATACTCGAAATAGATATCCCTCAAAGCTTTTCACTCATCCCTCCCCACACATGTTTTAGGTATATATATATATATATATATATATATATATATATATATATATATATATATATATATATATATATATATATATGTGTGTGTGTGTGTGTGTGTGTGTGTGTGTGTATACAAGTATGGGATTGATTTTCTCAATACTTGTGCGGCTTCCTCTGATGCATGATCTGCAATCAGGCATCATGCCACAAGCTTCGCGCCTATACCCTTTGGGTCGATGCACTCCCGAAGGGTCGGTGTGATGCATTCATGCACACCAGGGCTGCATGAATACATAAAAAGGGCACAGTATATTGAAGCACCATCTCATCCTTGAATTGCGTAGGATCTACTGTATAAACCACACAATCAAGAGGCACCAGTCCCGCTCCAACCTCCCATATTAATAATGAATGGCATACATGCCATCCACTACCGTTTCTTCAGGTGTGCTGTCTCCGTCAATATAGCACAACTGCTTTTTATATGAGTGATTCCGAGCATCACTGAGCGACTCGCACTCACTTATCAATGGTCTCACAGAAGAGCTCATATACAAGCCGTTCAATAAAGCACCTGAAAATGCTTCTATCATACACAGCTTTATCCTTTTTTGTGTGCAGAATTCACAGTGGTTTATCATATTATCGATGTATGACCACCTTAAAAAAGTTTTTTAGTTCAGACAGCTTTAAAGATTTACACATGAGCTGGATTTGAAGAAATAGTCCAGCTGACTCTCACGCAAGAGTCAAACCTCCTTGTAAATGAGATTGATTTGGGCGACATGTTTGACTCTGTCAAGGGAGTCGTATTGTCTCTCCACTTTTCCCTGTGGTGCTATACATGATGTGCACAGGTGTAGGGCTACTCTGCATTGACAGATACGATCATCTGATACAGGGTTAAAAAAAGGAGAGAATTGCCCATTATCTATGCTTGGATACCAACAGGTGGTATATATACAGTATTGACTGCAGATGCATGATTGTGTCACAATTGCCATTAGGTTTGCAATTGAAGATACATAACACATATACTAAAGTAGTCTTAGTAAGGGAATAATACATGAATAAACCAGCACAAGGGTTGGTTAGTATCCATGGCTAAGACACGAGGCACAGCTGAGTGCCTTAGCCATGGATAGCCAACCTCTGTGCTGGCTTCTTCATGTATTATTCTGTTTATACCACAGTAATAACATTTGAGAAAAAAAATCGGATTTAATTCGCCCTGTAAATTCATGTTTACCATGTACAACCTCACTGTGTGACGTCATAGCAGTGCGATTATCCACTTCTAATGAACAGCGGTGATCCATTTTAGGCACTTTTTTGAGTGCCTATTAAAAGTGGCTAACCGTAGTAGTAGTACAATGCTAGATAACAGCTCCAGTAAGCTATGCCATGCCACATCGTCATTGATGTTATGGACACATAAACACAGCGAGAGGATATAAATATATTAAAACTATTTCCCTACAATTCTTCAATAGCATTTCTCCTCCGTGGTGGGACATTATTCATAACTTACCGTTCCTGCTGCAACTCTATACTATTCGAGAGGGACTTCCTGAAATATTTAAAGATGGCTTGGCAACGACTCTGGCAATGATTATGTTTGGAAATCGATAATCTTGATTGACTACACATGGGTCAAGATTTAGAAAGTTGCCGTCGCAAAATTGTTGTTCGCTGGGGTGGGGGGGGGGGGGGGGGTCCTCAGGTGGGGTGGCAAGTGAATTACACGTAGCAGGTCTGCTGGCTTATTGGGAGGGATGAGGGATGCTGACCATATGGCATTATTGTACACTATACATTACAAGGCTAGGCCTAAATCGATATTATATGACAATATTTTAGGGCTTAACGATTCGTTAGGAAACGATCTTAGTGACTAGTTGCGTTACCAGTATAGACAAAATAAATAATCAGCAAGCCCTGGACGATATTGGTCAGAATTGATGTTTAATGCATGTTAAAACAGTATATATATACATCTCGATCTCTCTCCTCCTAATGAACATAATCATTTCGTGTAATTGCAAATAATATGTCAACTGAATTCGTAATGCTATATATGTGCAAGTTCCCTGCCAGATCAAAATTAAACGTTGTAGGTGGGTGGGAGGGGTGTATTTGGAGTAGTCTGCACATCGTAGCTTCCCATTGACCCTACCGCACACACAGAAAAGTGAGAGTCATTGTCGCTAAAACTACCTGCCTGACTCTCAGGCGAGGGTAGTTTTAGCGACAATGACTCTCACTTTTCTGAGGGTGCGTCCTCTATTACATAAAATCCATGATATGTCCTAGCTGTCTTCTCCCACACAATACATGCATGCATGCATGCATGCATGCATAGGATGACAGAACACTCCCTAAATTACCTCCTGTGGGGAAAATGTTCGATCCTTAGTCAATAATTGACGAGGTTACCCTGGAGACGCCGTGTTTGATACGGGATGGTGAGGCTGTGTGTATATACATAAGCGTTCAAACATACCCAGTTTTACGGAGGGGTTATTCTTTGACAACAGGGAGGGGGCGGGGATAAAATGTACCCCCCCCCCTCCTCTGAGAAATGACCAAAGTTGCTTCTGCCCCTGCTGTGAACTACCTTAACGCCCTTCCATTTTTTTCAAAAGGGGTGATATTTCCTTTCCTAACTGTTTGTCCCTACCCCTGTTTGTCCTGTTTGTCCCTACCCCAATCCAACCCCCCGCCCTTCGGTGTGGAAAGTTCTTACCTATACACAACCTAGCCAACGCCATACACAGCTAACTGTAAATAACACCAAAGTTCTACTAAGGCCACAGGCGGTGCAGACTTTACAACATGCTAAACAGCATTATCTAGGGGTAGACATGTTTTGATAACGTTGGTGTTTACTCCGGGTAAAGGTTGTCACCTGTTTTATTGACTATGCAAAGGAATGGGGTTTGTAGGTCTGCGTTAGGTGAGCCTATCTTCTAAAGTGAACATGCATGTCCATGCAGCAAGAGGGGCTATATGTGGTAACATTCACGACCGAAAAACGTACCAATTGAAATAGCCTTAAACTACCTTGTTATAACAGAAGATTTATATATGATTTTTCCCTTTCCTCATCTACGCTGCATACACAGCCGGAATGTCTAGTATCGACTTTTGTAATGTAGCACACTTTTCTTTTTATGAACACAGGCCAAGGGAGTTATATAGGAGCCAACTACAGCATTAACAGAGTCAAATTGCACATATATACTAAATTACAGTATAATACTATGTGTACATGGGCAGTAGCACTTTTGGCGTCACTATTTACAGTGTGACATGGACTTCCTTTAGGAGAGGGCCAAAAAATGCTAGCCCCCTTTTTGGACAAAATACCGGGCATATAGGCCAGCCCTTCTGGTTCAGTCTAAAGGGGAGCTGACCGTATCAATGGGTGTGTTCATTGGGCGTTTCTAGGGATAATTCCCGAGGACGTCACCTGTTAACCAACGATAAAGGGGAGTGTACAAATAACGTGACTACTTAATGCGATTCATGGCAAAAGTTGGGTTCTCTCGTTTACTAGGTTCCTGTATTTTAAAAAAAAGTCTCACCAATCATTCTTCGCAGCGAAAAACTCTGCTTTAGAACTTTATCCTCTTCTTGTTTTTAATCTAATTTAGCCACTTCTTATTATAAGAAAGGAACTTAGCACATTGCAGAAGGGCGTTGGGCTGTGACGATTGGTCTAATACATGCATATAGGGAATACGGCGACAAAACGAGTATAGACTTTACTGCTCACTTCCAACCTTCAATTCTCAAGAAATGTGTGTGATAATTACTGCATCAAGGAGTGGGGGGGTGGGGGTGCATGGGCTTCTTTGAAAAGGTGATCGAGAATACATGAATGGGACTGTCACTGAGCAAAGACGTGATTGACGTCCTAAACCCCTCCCGGCATGTCACCATACTGGAGTATATAATCAAAGTCGCAATTTATACAAATGGTATTTAAAATGAGGTTAAGACAGTGCTGTCTCCCAAAGCTAATTGCTGCAGGGGTTAGGGATGGGCCTTAGCTAACATTGCTAAAGCCTTGGAGGTGTTGTAAACTCCATTGTGTACTAAAATGGAGTCCAAAAAAACCTGTCAGAGTCCATCTCTCAAAATGCAGACTCCCTTAAGGTATATAATTTTTCTAAGTGTATATAATTTTTCTAAGTGTCCATGATGAAGGTGTAGCAGGCCGGCAGTGACGTCACGGCGTCACTGGCGGGAGAGCTGGTAACACCCCCTGTCGATTAATAGTTGTACTAATTGATTAGTCCATGTCATATATATATATATACATATATATATATACATGTATATATATATATATATATATATATATATATATATATATATATATATATATATATATATATATATATATATATATATATATATATACACACACATGTTCTAGTCACTTCATTGTCTCAGTCTGTGTCTTTACCTGACGTGCCCTCGTTGTGCTTCGTCGTGCATGCATATATACACATACATACATACATATATAGGTATACTAACCATTACGATAACATATCTAAGCCTACCTAATTGCTAGCCTACCTGATTATTATAGTCTAACATATATACCGTTTCCATATGCAATAACCCTGAATGACTGAATGATGTAAATCTATGATGCGTGTTATCAAGCAACCCCCGTTTGTCCCCAATTTATGAATACTACTAATGTCCCTCATGCCAGATGAGAGTTATTAAGCTTCCATCTGGTGCACTGTAAAAGGTTTGTTGCCATGCTTGTAGGTGTACAGTACATTCTACTGTAGGTGTACAGTTGCTTGTAGGTTAACAATAGAATCTACTGTAAATCCACAGTAGCATAGGTTCTAATGTAAATCCATTCTACAGTAGATTCTACTGTAAACATACAGTAGATTTACAGTGATAAGCCTAGTCATTGCAGCTCAAAGAAATGCTTTGATCCAACTGCCATCTTATCACAGCCTGACAATACGATACATTTTCATTACTGTGTAGGGGCTAGGGTTATACGGGGTTGTTATATGACGAGTGCTGTTGGATGCTGTGTTGCGAACTCAGTCCGAACCCTTCAGTCCGACGGTAGGTGGCGACACCTACCCCGGGCTTGGGGTATGGACAGAGGTCGCTATAGGCTTCCGGTCTGCGTGTGCGCGCGCAGGCTGGCTGCCTATATATACCCGGCATCTGACGGTACTCGTCGGTTACTCTGAGCCACGCTGGTGAGGAGACCCCGTGATCATTACGGCTGATTAGCCTACTGACCCGTTCCGAACTCTATAGGGAGTTCGCACACATAGATACTGCTTGTCTAGGTTATCTGAATAAACCTGATTTGCAACCTGTAACACTTGATCCGAACTGTGTTGACTTTGTTCTTTAATTGATACTCTACCAATATCATAGAGAAACAAAGTATCGTTTATTACAACTGTATAACAAATGTAACTTAATTATATTTAATTAACCCTTACGCCTTTGCTCATAATATATCATAATGTCCCATGGCTCTATGATATACAAAGACAAATAATCACAAGAAGTGTTTCGTCACTGAGATGTATCTCACAAATTGAATCCGAGTACATCAAGTTGAAACAGGTAAAAGAAAACGTGTCTTGTCCCTTTGACAGATACACATATCGATTTCCCTATCGAATAATGTGTCACCTTTTTTTAAATCAATTTACTTATACTGGCGAAAATGCACAGGGTGGGTCCTAGGTTACCCTTTTCACCTGGCTCCAGTTTTGGGCAATAATTGGGCATAATTGGGCAAGGGATTTCCCTGCAGATTTCAGCCGTTTGAAAGTTGGAAGGATGGCCAATGATGAACTATCCCCGAAAGGAGTCACTTTGGTTGCTGAAAAGAGAGTCAGACTGACGCCGTCTATTTAGGCTGTGCAGGTATGCGGCCATTACATGGACGCTTAAGGTTAGCACAAGACGGTGTTGAACTAAGGTGTCCCAGTTCGTGGCCGCTGAATATAAACATAGTTGTATAGCAGGTCGCTGCTCGATCATCCGGTCCCAGCACTCCCCAATCTGTCTGACACCATCCGTGTTACAAAAACCCCCCACGGAAATGGGGTGTTTTTAAGATACCAGCACTTACTATGAAAGAACAGATAAAGGGACGCTTTTTGATAAAGAAATCCACAGGAAGGGTGTATTTGACACTGAATCCGCAAAAAGCGGATCTTGTTTTCAGCAGAGTGCATTCATGCTTTAGCCTACACTATAATATATTTTTCGTTATCAAAAGGATGTCAGCGTTTTATGAATAAAAAAAAGGGTTTATGTTTTGGCCTCCTAAGATCCGCGATTATACTGTAGAGAGGGTGTTTTTTTCCACTCAAAAATCCGTAGAAAGGGGGTATATTTGAAACCCCATAACGAGGGTGGTATCAGGTTAGTATTGGGAGTGCTGGACCGGGACTGCTCCACATATACTGCTCCACATCAGTCCCCACATGGTCCATCTCCTCTCACACACTTCCCAGGGGATCCTTAACCTTAACCCTTTAAAGGCAGCCTCACGCCCACATGCATGAGTTTTGTCTTTGGTCGTCATGACGCATGAATGCAGCCCTGGCGAGTAACTTCCCAGTGCTGCATTCAGCACCATGCCACCCATATGGTGAAAATATACATTCCCACATGGTCGGTTTATGATACATGATTCAGCCCTGGCGAGTTACTCGCTATTAGGTCTGCATTCTTGTATCAGGCAGACAAAGGGCATGCTGCATAAAAATACTACGCGACCCGTAAAGGGTTAATTCCACAATGGTTGGGTGATCAGTTCTCTGCCGTCTACCTTCCCCCACAGGTATCAGCAGAGCCCTCCTCCAGATCTAATTAGGAGGACTGGTGGGGGCTTCAAATTGGGGGCCAGTGTAATGGGGGTACAGTAATTAGTGGGACTGGAGGTCCGACCCATAAGTGCAGATAGGTGTAGTCTCATACCCTGCCTCTCCTCCCATGTATCCCATATACCCCATAACAGGACAATAAGGCGGAGCCATAATTGTACGCTGACGTATTAATAATTGATATCTCAGCATGGTCACCGATCGAACTACATTGTATTGGGCGAATTTAGCCTACAATAAGCAAACCTCAATAGGCACCTGATGGACCAGGGTTTTAGCACCATATAGACCTACACTACATATAGTATCATCATGCCGTCTAAGTCGTCTGCAATACTGTGGGGGAAATAACGGTTATCCTAAGGGCCACCGTCCACAGAGCATAAATCGGCCGTATGCGGTCATTTTATATGCGAGCTACATAGGAAATGTATGGCAATTTTATCCATATACGGCCGATTTATGCTCTGTGGACGGTGGCCATAAGTATAACAACTTCAGAAATATTTCACTCAAACGTATAATATAGCATTTTAGGTAGCTTACTTGCTATTTCTTTTATCAGTTTCATGCTGAAGGCTGTGATCCAGGTCGGTGTCCGTATACTCTCAGTTGGTTTCCTTCCTCCCTGTAAAAAGACCGTATTCATCAAACACCGATTGCTGCATACGCTGCTACTAAGAAAGGGAACACAGTAAATAATACAAGCTCTTTTTTTAATCCACTTCGTTTTTCTTTTGTCATTTCAAAAGCAAACAGTCTCCGAAGCCGGGCTTGGTTCAGTGGTAATGGTGTCGTATTCATGACTTAAATATGGTGTATGATTTGCCTACATAAATAGATATAGAACCTAATAGTTTCCATATATGATTTATGCAGTCAAGCAGCTAAAATATTAAAGGTAATTGGTAGCCACAGTTGTTAACCCATAAATGGGGCTTACATGATTATTCTTATGCTTGGATTGTCGATACACATTGCCAATACCCACCTCGTGACCCTTGCTCCCCCACCTTAGTTACGGCAGAAAGCGTCTATGGTTACAGTACACAAACAAAGCTCCTTGAGGATACAAGGTATATTATACATGTATAATGACATGTATAATGACAGAGTTAGAACGTGGTCAGGCGGGAGGGGGCGTAACAGTCCATCTGGATAGGGAAATGTGACGAAAATGTGACAGGGGGAGGCGGTTGTGCAAAAGTTCCCAACATTGATACAATGACATCATTAATAAACAAAACGTATGTAACGTTCTATAATAAAGCATGATATGCTTACATATAGTGGACCAAGGTATTATATTGGATTGGGGATTTATGACCTAACTTTAGCAGTCTTTCATGACAGGCCTATATGTTATGATACACTGATAAAAATACCTATAGTCAGTAGTGACTATACCACCATATTTTGACCCCCGTGGTCAGGGGACTATACAACTTAGTCACATATTAGTCATAAGATAGTCAGTAGCGACTATATCTGGATCACACAAATTGATGATGTCACAGGAATGTGTGCACAGGAAACAGTTAGAATTCAAATTTGAATGGCCCATGGACTTCAGGTAGGCACATCCTCTTCTAAACCACTGTTCTATAGATACCCCTGCTTGTTATATGTTATGTTACCATTGACTATGACAACTTAAGATGTTATAGGGTGCATGAGTTCTCATGTTTGATAGAGTAATCATGGTATTTTGTTCAAATTTTGATAACGTAGAAATACATGAACAGTTTATGTCTAGACTAACAGAGCACAATAGGCCTACACAGGAGCCTGTCACCTGCCCTGCTTTATCCTAGCCTGTCACCTGCCCTGTCTAATCCTAGCCTGTCACATGCCCTGCCTTATCATAGCCTGTCCCTTGCCCTGTCCTATCCTAGCCTGTCCCCTACCCTGCCTTATCCTAGCCTGTCCCCTAGCCAGTCCCCTAGCCTACCTTTTCCTAGCCTGTCACTTCCCCTACCCATCCTAGCCTGTCACCTGCCATGCATTTTCCTAGCCTGTCCGTAGCCCTGCCCTATCCTAGCCTGTCCCCTGCTCTACCTATCCTAGCCTGTCCCCTGGCATGCCTGGTCCTAGCCTGTCCCTTTCCCTACCTTATCCTAGCCTGTCCCCTACCCTGCCTTTTTCTAGTCTGTCCCCTGCCATGACTGATCCTAGCCTATCCCTATCCTGCCTTATCCTAGCCTGTCCCCTGCCCTGCCTTTTCCTAGTATGTTCATTGCCATGCCTTATCCTAGCCTGTCCCTTGCCTTGCCCTATCCTAGCCTGTCACCTGCTCTACCTATCCTAGCCTGTCCCCTGCCATGCCTGATCCTAGCCTGTCCCCTGGCCTGCCTTATCCTAGCCTGTCCCCTGGCCTGCCTTATCCTAGCCTGTCACCTGCCCTGTTTTATCCTAGCATATTCATTGCCATGCCTTATCCTAGCCTATCCCTTGCCCTGCCCTACCCTAGCCTGTCCCCTGCTCTACCTATCCTAGCCTGTCCCCTACCCTGTCTTATCCTAGCCTGTCACCTGCCCTACCTATCCTAGCCTGTCACCTGCCATGCCTTATCCTAGCCTGTCCCTTGCCCTGCCATATCCTAGCCTGTTCCCTGCTCTACCTATCCTAGCCTGTCCCCTGCCATGCCTGATCCTTGCCTGTCACCTGCCCTACCTATCCTAGCCTGTCCCCTGCCCTGCCTTATTCTAGTCTGTCCCCTGCCATGCCTGATCCTAGCCTATCCCTGTCCTGCTTTATCCTAGCCTGTCCCCTGCCCTGCGTTTTCCTAGTATGTTCATTGCAATGCCTTATCCTAGCCTGTCCCTTGCCCTGCCCTATCCTAGCCTGTCCCCTGCCATGCCTGATCCTAGCCTGTCCCCTGGCCTGCCTTATCCTAGCCTGTCACCTGCCCTGCCTTATCCTAGCATGTTCATTGCCATGCCTTATCCTAGCTTGTCTCCTGGCCTGATTTATCCTAGCCTGCCCCTTACCATCCCTTATTCCAGCTTGTCCCCCGGCCTGCCTTATCCTAGCCTGTCACCTGCCCTGCCTTATCCTAGCATCTTCATTGCCATGCCATATCCCGGCATATCCATTGCTCTACCTATCCTAGCCTATCCTCTGCCATGCCTTATCCCAGCTTGTCCCTTGCCTGGCCCTATCCTAGCCTGTCCCCTACCCTGTCTTATCCTAACCTGTCCCCTGTCCTGGCTTATCCTAGCCTGTCCCGTGCCCTACCTATCCTAGCCTGTCCCCTGCCATGACTTATCCTAGCCTATCCCTTTCCCTACCCTATCCTAGCCTTCCCTGCCCTGCCTTATCCTATACTAGAGCAGGACAAAGCTTGACCTGCCTTTCCCTTATTTCTCATGATATATCTATATCTATTAGTCATAATGACTATTTTAGACCATGAAACCATTAAATTCATAGTCACTTGACTATATAGCCCAAATCAGCCGATTTAATGGCTGACTATAGGTTGACTATATGACTAACTTACAATAGACATAGGTGACTAACTAGGTATAGCCGTTTTTTCTACGTTCACGTGACTATAGAAACGTAGTCCGTAGTGACTAACATTTCCAGGTCTATTATTATCAGTGTAGTGTCGTCATAACTTGTTGGACTGGATTGTATGCATAATCCTACATCGATTCCATGTATTTATACAGTAAACGTATTTATGTATTAAACCTGTGAAGAATTGACGGTTAGGTTTACATTTTCCCTCATATTGTAATTCAAATGGGTGTTGGATCCGATATACAAGAAAATGCTCCCTTTGTCAATCATTGTCTGACTTTCTTTGAAAGAGTACTCTCTGTCCCTGTCTGAATCTCTCTTCTCTGTCCCTCTGTCTACTACCGAAACACAGATCATTCTTTTTGCAGAGAGGTTAGAATATGTGGTTTGAGTGTTAAGTGTATAGCATAGTGTTCGCCCACAACGTGACCAATGGGATCTAGCTGAGTTTATACATATTTGTGTTTCTAGGAGTCAGGGCTTAGCGGCAGTGTTTATTTTGTAATTTACGTATTATTATGCATGCCATTGGTGTATATTAGTTGCAGTCAATGAGTATACCAATATTGATATCACTGTTTGTTCAAGGTTCCAGTGCGCTAGGGCTGATTCATAGTACACTGTATCCTGTATCTCAAGATCTATGGAAATTCCTTGAGGCTTTTTGTATTCATGTACCACATATATAATCAATGGCCAGAGCAAATATGGAAGTAATTGACTGTCCCTTAATGGAACTACAGCTTTCCACAAAAAAGGATGGGCCTGAACGAACACACATCAGGGGGCTAAGTGAGTTTCTATAGATACTGAAAATGTCCACAGGGGGAGCTATCCAGTTTCTAAAGGTCCTGAACATGCCCACAGGGTCCCACCACCAATTTCAAAACAATCATAATTAACTTGGCTACTCTTGAAGAGATACACGCGTGGACACCTCTATAATAGTATACTGTGGGAATTTGCTAGGTGCTTCATCGCAGCGACTTAACGCCTTTGATGTTCACGTACATAGTATAATACAGAATTTGGGAGGCTCATAAAAGGCTTAAAGTGGCATATAATCACTAAGTGTGTTCCATTCAAATGTGAAGCACTGTGTAGCACTGGTGATATTGCCCCTTTAAAAGTGGTACACGGAGAAAAGAAACAGCGTCAAAAGGGAGTCCAGGTTGCCTCCAGAATGACTCCCTATTTAGGCGAGTCCAGGTCACCTAAGGGAGCCTAGGTTACTCTCTGGCTGACCTAAGGGAGTCACCTGGGGGAGTCATATGACCCAGAGAGCTATATGACTCCCCCAGGTGACTCCCTTGGGTCAGCCAGAGAGTCACCTTATGCGACTTGGACTCCCCTAGAGAGGGGAGTCATGCTGGAGGCAACCTGGACTCCCCTTTGACACTGTTTCTTTTCTCTGTGTAGCTACAGACGCGGGACACCGTTTGTACTGGTCCCAGTTCCTGCAACCCTTTTAATGCGCTATGCCCTCTTGTCGTCGTTTTTAACATAAAGGTACAACTCGGCAGTGCCGGGTACTGCCTCCATGCATCATGCTGATCCAAGGTGCTGACACGTGACAGTGATACACTACCGACGGGTTGGTATGATACACCAACACAGTGCAGGCGAGTTACTCGCCGGTATTGCGGTGTTACGCACATCATTATAACATGTCGCCTGAGGCATCAACCGACCCTTAAAGAGTTGCCGGTAATTGACGTTTTCCTGTTGGATATGACACATGTCGGGATAGAGCCAGTGGTATAATAGGCAGTCAGCAATGACTTGTCAATGTGAAAATTCGCGGACATGCAAGTACTAGGGTAGACTGACCTAAAGATAACCACGTACCATGAGATGTCCCCCTTATTTTTGCAGTCATTCATGCATGATATGCCATGTTTTTGGGTCTCATAATACACTTTAAGTGATACTCTTTCCAGCAAAAGACACATAAAGACAATACCATACATAAATAACTACATAATTAAGGTGGACATCTCATGGTACGTGGTTACCTTTAGGTCAGTCTACCCTAGTACCCATAGCCTTATATCGACTTTTAAAGCAATGACAAGCACGCATGTACTTAAAAGAATAATTGACAGTTGTGAAATATCTGTATCAAATACCCTAATTACCCCACACATGCACTCACCCCATAAAAATGATATAAAAGTTCCGCTTAAATTGCAGGCCAACAAACGATCGTATCAAACATTCTTGGATAGTATCAACGTGCTATAGAATTTAATGCATCACAACAAAATAAGTTGGAATCCATGCACATGGTAAAAATGGGAGTTACATTACTTGGTGTCCCATTCCCTAATACAAACTCTGTGATTGTAATGAGCATATTGTATAGATGATAAAACCCTAGCGGTGTATCATCAAAATAAATTACTATGATAAAAAAGGACTGGCCTCGATGCATGACTCCCTTGGTGACCGACTCACCATGATAGAGAGTCAGACATTAAGCTGGTTGAGGGTGAGGAATTTTCATTGAATATGCAACTAAATCAGACATGGAGGGAATTAAGAACATAATTCATGACAGCAGAATAATTTCAGTATGTCTACACAAATCACCAATAACTATAAATGAAATGATCCTTAAAAAGTTTGAGGCATTGCAATAGCTACAGTAACTAATCATCCTACGTCACTGTTTGAAAATAACAGTGAAAGCGTGCATAGAATTACGGTGACTTCCAATAATCGGTGACCCTAAAATAAATGGTGAGAGCTTGGCATCCATGGTTGCCAGTGAATCACCGTTTTTTCTACGGGAGATTTTTAACAGTGCAGCATTTCTGAATATGTATGTAGACAGTGTGTCTTATCAGGTGTCTGGGGACTCACTGTGTATGGATTGCTTGAAGGCGAGGCTTTCCGAAGAATCGATGGTGATGGGTCAAAACTGGGGCACCATACCAAAGGAATACGATGGAGGTGATTAATAGTTGGCAGAGGCAATGCCACACTGGAGGAGTATAAATGTACTGAAGCTCAATGGAGGGTGGATCAGAGGCCCCAGTGTATGCGTGGGTGCACTAGAAGGATGGAGTATATAAGTATAGGTATACTGGAGTTACTTTTTTTTCAAATATTGGGGTGATCTTTGCTCTTCCCCTTCTTAACGACGTATATACGTGAATGAACACAATTAATATCATAAACTTAATATCAATCCTTGTATCTGTTCAAGTTAATATTTCTCAAGGAAGCTTTACATATGTACACATATCTCTTATGAGGGTTGGTTAACCCCACTTTTGTACCCTAGAAATTTAGATTATATTCGAAACTTGAGGTTATATCTCAATTGTTTCGTCTACTTATGACACTTTGTGAGTTATCATTATTGAGGTCCCTGGGTCCCTGGTTGATCAGCTAATGCTAAGTGATACTTAATATCAAAGAAGGCTCTTGAGAGCAGCATTTGGTCGTTTGATAAGGATCGAGAAGCTGTGGTCCAGTAAACAAAAAACTTTATACAATGTCATAATATACGTTTCTCTGTGGTTCCTTATCAGGGCAAAACGTTATATAACGTTAAAAACGTTATCTGGGTCTTAAGGTCTTAATTTAAGCTCTCCAGTGATTGTATACAAGGTTGGAATCCCACAAACGGTGCAGGTCAAATGGAAGATTTGGAACAGGACTGGTGGTTAGCAGAGAAGGGTGTGGACTGGCGTCTATGGTGTCGGAGCAGTAGGGGAGCAGGTGGAGGGAGCAGCTCTAGAAATGAAAAGGGCTGGCCTCTCCATCCACAAAGGTCAGTCCCCTAAACAAGGCCCCAAAAGGGCTGTAGCTGTTTAAGAGTTATACACTCTACCCTTTACACAGCAGTAATGGCTGTTGCACCTAGCCTGCACGGGGGAACTGCTCGTGAAAGGTCGGCCATATGAGCTGCTCTTTTGTATCTCAATGTATGTGAGTGTGGTAATTGTGCTTTTGCCGGGAAATGGGGACCTAAAACTTATATGGTTAACCAGTTATATAAAAGCTGTCTTGGGCAGGGTTTGCCTTTGGGATACAAAAAAAAAGATTTCCCCAAATTTCAATTAATATAATATTTTTCACCACAACTCATACTCAATCTAAAAACTGTGCACACAAACTGTCAGCTGTTGAGTACCCACTTCCAGGTGAAATTTCCCATGCTATACCAGACATGCAATTAATTAATATGGCTACTACATGCATTGTGAGTGATGTTACATTTCTAGAAGTTTAACGCATGGAACGCATGGTCCCCAGTAACTGGCACATATCCTGGTATAACAGTTCCCGGTATAATCGTCTGTGTGTCATTTTACCCTGATAACACTTTATGGCACGGTTGGTACACATATACTGTTTTATTATAGCCAAACTCCACACAACGATTTAGCTAGGAAAAACTCTACGTTTACATATCCATGCATGATCAACTGGCTTTACTAAACGTAGGTGTGTTACTACAAACACGATTACGAGCAGCCTCTAGAAGTCACACAACACCTTTTATGTAGCAAATCTAAATATGGGTCTATATACACACTTGTCCGTTACTGTATACACCTGAGCAACTATTTGTTGCCTTATTGTTTGTACGTATTGTAACATGCTCTGCTGTCGGACGTAAATATCGGTACTGTTATTTCAAGTCATGGCAATACAGAGTGTTGAGTGTTATGACGTTGTCATTCTTTGCACTTGGTTACGCTGTAGGTCTACAGTCCCACTGGTTCAGGACAGAGTACTGTTAAAAAAGGTGCTCACATCAGCAGTCGTCCCGTATTGTCACCTCTAAGGTTAGGTTAGGTTAGTACCCTAACTCGGACAGACATATTGAGTCGGACACCATTGGTTTTGTATTACATACCCAATATAACATGAAACCTGTCATATCAATTGCAGATGAAAACTTCGGGATCTCTCCTTCTATAACATAATATATAATACATCAAACTTTAGCCATGCTTGAACTTCCTGTGTTCTGCTTTTATAGAAAAATAATTAGGGCTAGGTCGTTTTTTTGGTGTGTTCGTTTTTATATCTGTTATAATATGTCATAGGATATGAAGCAGTGTTTGACTTTGAGTAGACAGGTACACAGCCACACCTGTATTTGAGCTGTATAAATAGGTTCCCCCCCCCCCCCCGATCTCCCCCATCCCTTGCGAATCTGCGACGTCATTGATATAAATACATTGACCCTAAATATTTTTATTGTAATAGTCTACTGCAGCCCTTTACAACCTGGGTTGGGTTATCATGATGTTGCAGGAAAACAATGTTCAACTAATTTCCATTTTGCCTTCCTTGTGAATACCTCATCAGAATCATATCTAACCAGGTTCCAGCAATATACTTAGCAAATGTATTATGTATAAATAAATTTTATTGATGAATGTCCTAATAAAAGAATAGGCCTAGCTTTTAGTAGAAATTTAGTTCTGAGAGCAATTTGCAATGCCTACTTTAAGGTTTGCGATATTGATGATGTTTGCAAGATACTAGAAGCAATATCTCATATCTATAGAATATGGAAATAGCTGCCAAAGTAACCAGAAAGTGACATTTGTGCCATCTTTGCCAACAAAATAATCTTTATACATTCCACATAAGGAATTCTATCACCAAAGATGAAACACAAAAGAGGTACATTGTATTTTGCATACAAAGTTGCCTACAGGCATTTCCAGTCTATTTCAGACACTTCTGCCATTCTGGTTCTTTGTGGTGGCTAAACACAGTACAAAAATACCTTTTTGTTAGAATAAGTCATATTCCTGACCTTAGCAGCTTTAACAAACTTGCATTAGGATGGTTTCTTTTCAATAAATATCGGTAAAGTATCAGAAATTTCCCATGACAGTGTATAATTCTGTTTCTAGTGGTCTCTTATCATTGAGTGGGATTCAGGATCATGAAAATTGGAAAAAAAAAGATAGCTGCTGGCCCTGTTGTACATTGCTCATACCATGTATCTAGTATAAGACCGACAAACAGTGAGACTTTAGGAGCATTTTTACCATCATTTTCGATTCAGTGACCTCAAATTAATCTAGTTAGATAGGTCTGCCCCAGTTTCTTTTGGTCGGTGAACAGTGTAATTTGTGTGTATCAGAAGTATTATGAGAGAATTGTAATATAGCAAGTCAAATCAAATAACTGTAGTCATTGGAACTTGGCAAGGGATTTGATAAGATTATTGAATGTCTCATAGGTGGTGGGTGTTGCCCCCCCCCCCTACTCCCCATCCCTCTCCCCAGGTCCATGACGCTATTACATATATGGACTAGGCGACCCTGTAACCCGGGTGTGGATTGGGATAATTCTAGTAGCCCTCCCCTGCCCCACTGACTGGTATATATACCCTATAGGTTTGGCCTCCTCCAGAGCATTGGGCCTACTATCCATTATATATACCCCCGTAGTCACCCCACCCCCTCCCTCCCACCATCCCAAGCTAGAAACGCTTGCCTCTGCCAGGTCTCTATATATTGTCGAGATAATCAAACAAATAATATATAACTAAGGATAAAAATAAAAGCGTTTACAACAACAACAAAGGGTTAAGTAGGCCAATCATGCAGTCACTTTTAAATATAGATTTAGAAGCCCCAATAGACTGTTCTTGCTTCTGACCCTCTTTGAGATTGTCCCTATACACGATCTTTTGTAAACACATTGTGTGGACTTAAGGTGGTGTATAGAGGAAAAGAGGACAGTCTCTATAAGGTTGCCAAAACGTGTACAAGTAGGCCTATGGTTAAGGTACTGTCCTTAAGATTGCTGAGGTATAATAATATTATATTGATATAGAGGCTTGATTGTGCTAATGTATGCTCTACGGTAATATGTATGTCATTGTATATCACATATCATACGGATGTAGATGGCACTGTATGTTGTACTGCCATGTATAAAAATCGATGTAGATTAGAGATAGGGCTCGATCCGTACAGTCTGTTACAATACAGCTAACTGTGCAAACACAGGTATTCATAAATTATAGAAACCCCATTTAATGTGTCTTTTGTAATATATAAGATTCTCTTTCTTCATAGCAACTCCCCATCGGCAAGAATCGATGGCTGACACCAGACCACGTAGGGTAACTCGATTACCTTACATTTTGAGTTGCTCTTTGGGTTGGGAAAACACTATGCCATAACCTCTAATATGATTAGGTCAGACAAAGATAATGCTGCTCAGTATCCCATATGCAGCCCTGCATTTCTTCAAATGCCATAGAAGAAATATAATTAGTTTCAACATATAAAATTAATCAATGTAGAGAACAATATCATGAAATTAATACAAAAGAACACTTGAAGTGTTCACAACTGAGGATTATCTCATCAGGCGAACATTTGTCTATGTATACATGTGTGTTACATTATTTAAGATACCATGGGTGGGTTCTGGGAGGGTACAGGTGGGCTGTCACAGGACTGAAACCTGATGCACAGGTAGGTCAATATGTAGGGCGTGAGGGTGCATGCATATACTGTAGGTAAGATGCTCGATGCCTCTAACACAGCTCCACTCGTCCCATAGAGACACTACCTCCTGGAGGAACAATGGGCGGGGCAAGGGAGCTTATATTACAGTATTACTATCAGGTGTGTAGGTTAATGATTCCGCCCCATGGGACCGAGTCCAATGCGAGGACTGCTACCAACTAAAGGGGTGTGAGGGGGAGGGTCGGGGTCGGGGTTGTGTGTATACTATCTGATGTGCCACGCCCACCTCTATGTTGTCCTCCAGTACTAGTTGTTCTATAGCAGCCCCAAGACAAGGCTCCGGCCTCCTGAAGCATGTGCTGCCCTACAACTGCTATACGAGGCAGAGCGGGCCTTTATGCACAGGTAGGTCAGCTGTGTTAGGACCACCCGAGACCAAATCCTATACTACATCCCCCTGACTGGTCCTCCCCTGGAGAAGAGTGGGTACGAAGCGGTAGGATAACGTCATCGTGACGGTAGTTGTCGGCACCTGATGCCCGCTGTCCCGGCCAAGGCAGGGGTGGGGAGAACGACAGAGAGGTTGACACTTTACCCTCCTGGTAGGCCACATAACGGAGTAGTGAGTATAGATGAGAGGATGGTGAAGGTTAGGTTGACCAAGTTAGTTGTGTACGTGTGAACAGACACATATAGCAATGACTAAATGATCCCTCCCCATCAAAGAGAGCAGACGAGATTCAGAAGCAGCCCGGGAAATAACACGACTCACCTGTGCTACTTCAGCGCCCAGCTGTTGCCGCCAGCAGACGTCATTTAGCCCCAGCTCGGACTGAGCTGACGCCATCCGCGCCAAACGCTGCAGCAATGCTCCCACCCTCACCACGTCAACATGGTCCCGCCCAGCCCAGCCCATTACCGCCGCAAGGGGGTGACAGCTTCTGCCTGCCAATGTACTTCCAATGACAATGTGACTGATCGATTTCCGGGCACAGCCAGAGCGGCGTTTTTGTCATTGCAGGAAGGTTGGAGGCTGGGCGTGGTGACAACCCACCTGAGACTGTTGAAGATCATGCATCTGGCGCCCGGTCAGTTGTAACAAAGCTCGCCAACACGCGCTGATAACGACAAAATATAATTTTAAAACTAACCCAGCCGAGGCCTCGCTAGCAGGTCTACAGGGCTCACCCATCAGCTAACACAAAAAAAAACACAAAAAAAACACGTTTTCCAATGTTTTGCAAATATTTGGTGGAAACCTTTTTCATGCATACTTAGGCCACTCCAAATAATATCCTTGTTTCTCATCAATAGCCATGGCAAATATGACGAGGGAGCTTTTTTTTCTTTGTTGTTGTTGTTGTTGCTGAAGACCAAATATATAGGCCTATGGGGGTATCTAGGCTCTGGGCAAACTTTACATTCACATTTTCAATATATGTGACCAGGCGAGGGAAAACACCCCTCCAGGGGGGAAATTAGTAATTAAAGTTGGTGTCATAATCTTTAAAATAAGATATTATGAGCTAAAAAAGTCCTGGTAGGTTTGTGGGAACCCCTTTTCAAACATTGGTACATGCCATTAACTGAAAATGGTAAATAAGCTCTAAATGCATTGTATCCCATAGTAAATAATGATAATTATGAAAAATCTGTTTTATTTAGAAATAATGGAATAAAATTGGATTCATTGGTCTAAATTTGCTTCTAAATGGAATTTTTGCGTTCTGTTTTCAGTTTTGGATAACTGATGCGATATTTTGATAAATTAGGATTATTACCTCTAAATTTGGCTTCTAGGATGGTTTCCATGGCAACCAGAAAGTGTCATATGTGCTAATTCTTCATAAAAAACGTTCCTTTTGCATTCCAAATATAGAATGTTAGCATCAAGATGGAATAATTTCATGAAGATTATTGCATTCTACATAAAAAATGGTCCTAGAACATTTTATCATGTATTTTACACTCTTTTGCATCTATGTTGCCCCCTGGTGGCCAAAACTAGACCTAGAAATCCCGCCTGAAGGGGTCTTTTGCCTGGATGGGTCACATATTTCCTTTATCCCATTGTATTCGCTTCAAGCTGTAAGCTTCAATATGCCCATATAATTTTATCTATTATTAGATCTATCAAATTTTCCCTTCAACATTTATCAGTCGCCATCCCTCTAATCTGAGAGACACGTCCTGATCTCTGAGAGAATTGCCTCAAGTTGTACAACATATGCAAAACGTTAAGTTTAGCATGTTCTTTTGTTTTCCTTGTTTAATAGGATAGTCAGAGGCCGACTATTAAGGGTTATACAATGTGTATTGGCTAAATGCAGACCCTCATTCATAGCATGCCGGATAAACATTGTGCAATATTTGCATATGAGATTATTCTATAATGAGCTGGCGTGGGGCAATCTTAATCATACTCCTATCTATTATGTAATATGGCTTGATGCAGGCCATATATGCCTGTTAATACCAAATGAAAACTATTGATTTCCAATTGCATGTGCTTATGTCGACCCGGCTCAACAATGTTCACACCTGTAATGATCCCATCTAGAGCCTCTCGGTTTTGGACATCGGGCTCCAGACGGGGTCCATGCGGGAGGCCAAATTCAGACTTATATAGTTCAGTTTCAAAGTGAGGGAAACTGGCCTTGTAGTTCTGATCCTTGACACTAGGTGTACCTACAATATCATAAACCTATCCATTCATGGCTGATATAGGGAAAGTTAGGGAAAGTTAGAGAAAAGTGGATGTGGGGACATGGCAGTGGAAGCCAATATCTGTGGTGCAAATGTCCATTCACATCACGAAGGGAAGAGCATACGACCAGGGGAGGGGGGGGGTGTCTGTGTTGAATGAGGCATTGACTACCTTACAAGTGATGGCATACAAGCACCGGCAAATTCTGGGGCAAATAGGTAACGGGTGTCAAACGTGTCAAAAAGTGTGTCACTCTCCAAGCAGGACAACAAAATCCTGTCTGGAAACTGACAGGAGAGTCAGTGACCCATGTCTCTTTAAGGATAATTCGGTATTGTAGAAAACAAGGGTTAGATGTGTGTCGTAAATCCCGTTATAACTAATCCTGTTACAACAAAATTGTTGGTTATAAAGGCAAGGTGCTTGATCACGATTTTGACATCTTTATTTTTTTGGTTTGGAAATTGGCTACTGTAAAACTTTGATCTCACCTATAAGCCGACCTACCAGTGTCAACTCCAGGGAAGGAAAGGAGGGGGGGCTGCATCTCCCAAAGGTCGCCCACCACCTCCCACAGCCGCACAGTGGGCAGGGGATGGCGGGTAGAGAAGCCTTGCACCTCCCACAGTGACCCACCACCTCCCATAGCGGCTCAAGAGTCTGGGAAGGCCGGGTAGAGAAGCCCTGCACCTCCCACAGTGACCCACGACGTCCCATGGTGGCTTAAGAGACTGGGAAGGCCGGGTAGAGAAGCCCTGCACCTCCCTCAGTCGCCTAGGGGGTGGGGGAGACACACCCCGCCCTGTGTAGGTGGGTGAGTGGCTATGACTTCCCTTTGATTTCTAAGCTATGCCTTCCGCCTACCTACCCCCAAACCCCGCCCTGTGTAGGTGGGTGAGTGACTCTGGCTTCCCTGTGATGTGTAGGCTCTACCTGCCGCCTACCTACCCCCATACCCCGCCCTGTGTAGGTGGGTGAGTGGCTCTGGCTTCCCTGTGATGTGTAGGCTCTACCTGCCGCCTACCTACCCCCATACCCCGCCCTGTGTAGGTGGGTGAGTGGCTATGACTTCCCTTTGATTCCTTAGCTCTGCCTGTCGCCTACCTACTCCCACACCCTACAATTTCACGAAGTATATTGCGAAATATTTGTCTGAATGTAAGAATTTTGTTTGTTATAAACAAGTTGAGACCAAAAGCACTTCGTTGTACCCAAGTTACATTACTATAGAAATGTATGGGTGAAAATCGGGACTAAGGAAATATGTTTGTTGTAACCAAAATTCGTTGTAAGGAAGTTTGTTGTAACCAAGTTTTACTGTACCTGGGTCTAGTTAGTCTAGGAGATTTAACCCATTGGGTGGGATGCTACACAGGCGCATCTACCGTGCATCCACCGTCTTTCCTGCACATTGAGTTCCAAAATTCCTTCAGGGGATCTTGGGGGGCTCTTGATGAAGCTGATGATGGTGATCTCAAGGCCTTTCCATTTTGATGGTTTATGTAGGGGAGGGTATTTTCTTATGTGTGGGACCTAGGGTGTTGCTATTTTTTGGCTGGTGGATGCTCTCACCAGTTCATCACCGAGGCTTTTGTTGTGCCTATTGCCAAAAACTAGTTTGTGCTCGTGGAATACTTGTGTGGTTTTGGCCTTTTTATTTGGTCCCAATTCTCTGTGAGGATTTGTTTTATTGGGGGATTGTGAGGGTTGTGGGTATAATGATGCAATAAAATGTTTTTGGTCTACCAGTATTTGAGGGTTTTGTTTTTGGCTTGATTAGTTCAGACTGGGGTTGGAGTTTCGCCCTTGTTAGAGAGTCTATCAACAATTTGCATGGGTATTTTCTGCGTAGAAAATGTGTACACAGCATCAATGAATTTTGGAGGAATTCTGAATCCCTAGTGCAGATGCGCTTGACCCTGATGAATTGGGAGTACGGGATGGCTCTAACTTCATGTCTTGGATGTTCGAAGGAATACAAGAGGTAGTTATGACTGTCTGTTGGTTTGTGATAAAGCGTGGTTTCGAGTTTGTTTTTGATGACCGTGATGTCTAGGAAGTTTACCGTAGTGGTAGATTCTTCCATTGTGAACTTAATTGTTTTGTGACAAGTGTTGAGATGGTGTAGGAAGACGTCTAAGGCAGGTTTGCCGTGTGTCCAAATAATGAACACATCGTCTATGTACCTTTTCCATTCCAGGGGTTGAGTGTGGTAGGGGTATACAAACCTGTTCTCGAAGTAACCCATGAAGATGTTGGCATAGGCTGGTGCCAATTTGGTGCCAATTGCAGTTCCGCTGATTTGGAGGAAGTCCTTATCATCGAATCAAAATGTGAAGTGACCTCCCCCACCTACAATCTTTAATAGTAATAAAACGCAAAGATTCAGCACAGTATAAAGGCAATAGTGGAGTTTGGAATATGCAAGGGTGTGCTGAGGACCCTTACTATTTGCAATATTGGCAGCAAGGCTACTTTGCAATTGTACTAAACTGCAGAGATTTTCTCCCCATAAATCTGACTGTGGAGTTTGGCCATAAGGGGGTATATTTCAGGGGATAGAGGGAGCTAATTGACCCCCTCCCAAGGTACCCTCTCCCTGCCAAATCTTAGCCTCTCCAAGGCCCTCACCTCCCCCCGTATCCGCCAATGGTCACTGTCCCTTCAGATAAGAATATGGCTCAGTCTCACGACTTTGTAAGAATTGGATCGTCTTTGACCGGGTGACGTCTTTGACTGGGTGACGTCTTTGACCGGGTGACATCTTTGACCGGCAAGATTAAAACAGTTGAAAAGGGGCTTATTTAGACAGAAATGCGGGGGGAAAAGTATATTACAAATATCCCCGGCATTTCTGTGCAAGAAGTATATAGGGTTAGAAAATGAACTTTGATGATGTAAAGTTAGGAGGGGGAGGATACACTAGGTGGCAGCACCACGCACATGGCAGCTATTAGCCATGATATGTTGATATCCAGAGCTATATGATGACCCTCAGAGATTTCTCATTTGTTTGGGCCATGCTGCTTAAAATGATATAATTTTCCCTCTGATTTCAAGATTTAAGTGCAAGGATCCAGGAGATATAATAAGAATAATGTATCCCAAAATAGATAGCATTACGTAGATGTTCACCAATAATACACATATTGCACCTCTATGCAATTATGAAAAAAATATTTTCAGCATATTACTAGTATTGGTACCTAAAAGTATGTGCACTGAAGTGTGCACTCCCCGGTTTTCAAGGCCCTAGCTATCTGGGAAGTCCTGAGCCATCAGCATTGGAAAATATCTGTATAACATTATTCTCCCATAGGAATCTGCTCCCTTGAAGTATGATCTCAATATATCAAATACCAATCAATGATACACTGTTACTAGTACTGGGATTTGTAAATATGATATTGGAAATTGCCAAAACCAAAAAGAGCTAGGTGATAGATAAATGCCAAGTGCTTAGCCTTATCAGTTAAACGTTGGGAGTGTTAGGCCAGTCAAGAGAACAGCCTATGTACATTGTAGTTTACTAGGGGAAGTCACTGGTCAGGGATACCTCAGGTGCCCCACACCAGGGGACACTAGTGCCCCATAACTTCACCACTGGCATAATTGATCTGGCCCATTAGCCATACCTGCACAGAGAAAATTATCAGAGTCAGCATAACTCTTTTAGCAGAGTCGAAACTCTATCACCAGAATAACTCTCTTTTTGACTCTCTTTGATAGGCAAGAGAGTCAAACTGTATTTGTCTCTCTTCTGGAATGGAGCTAAAGCATACTCGACTCTGCTGCGAGAGGAGTCAAAACCTATTTGACACCCTTTAAATCAGAGTCAAAATAGGGTAGATTCCTTAATAGTAGAGAGTTAAACCTCTGTTGACTCTCCCCTCTAGAAGAGTTAAAGTAAGGATTCAGCTGGGATACTCCGGGAATCTCTCAAGTTATGAATAATGAAAGGTAGAAAACCTATTCATCAAGTTACAGTCGACAAAGATAAGACTGGTGCAATTGGCCATTTAAAGTCTGTCATCTTTGCCATCCGATTTTGAATCGATACCTTCAGGAAGTGTGGCTCCATCCTTATAGTTAATTTAAAACTTCAGGAAAGATGTTCCCAGGTCAAAATGTAATTTTCTATCTTAATTTACACATTCAAAGAGAAACTTCTATATATTATGAAACCCTATTGAATAATCTTCCTTCTTATACATTAAACAACTAATTGACACATGTGGTTTGATTGCAGTTATGAAAAGTGTAACCTACATTGGAGGGAATTCTCTCTACAATATAAACTTCTGCCATCTAGTGCCAACACTCGGCTATTTCTCAGGTGGCACCACCTGGTGGTAATCACAAAATTGACACATAAGAGTCAAACTCACTTTGACTCTTCACAAGAGTCAATGTGAGTTTGACTCTGCTACTAACAGAGTAAAACACAACTTAACTCTGTAGTGCAAGGGAGTCGATAGTGATAAAAGAGTCAAATAGGGATTGACACCTTACATTAGCAGAGTCCAATGAGCTTGTAAGAGAGTTAACCCCAGTTTAACCCTGACAAGGGAGTTATTATGACTCTGATAATTTTCTCTGTGTGGGTCTTTCGGTAGTGACCCCTGTTGATTGGCAATGGTACCAACATTATATATCTCAGATCACCAAATCAAAATCCATTCACACTATAGCCTATATGTGCAAAATATGCAGATGTGGCATCTTCAAGTAGGAAAATCTCAGGTTCTACCTGGTCTAGAGCCACAATGAAAAAAGGAGAATACTTCCCAATGTAATATCTAAAGATCTACCATAATAAGGAATACACCACCATTGACCTAATTTTATTCTCCCCTCCCTAGTAAAGTATTTAAAAAATGTACAAAATGATATTGAAAATGTTTGGAACATTGTCTAGATATAAACATGTCAATCAAAATCAGTACCTCAATCTACCTATTCAACATTGATCTATCCCTCAATATGACAGGCACTCTTCCCATGTATCACACTACCTATCCTGCACATTGCCTATCTCTCAGCCTACCTATCCCTCAAGTTACCTATCCCTTGAATTAGAACCTTCTCTTAAATTGGCTTATCCCTCCAAAAGCTTAAAGGCTAAAGCTTACCCCTCTCCTTGCTACTCTTGCCCACTTTCTATGCCTACCTATCCCTGAGTCCACCTATCCTCAAGCTGCCTATCACCCAGCCTACCTATCCCTCATAATGACTATCCCTCACTCTGCCTATGTGTCATGATTAATAAGCATTAAATCCATCTTTTTAACTATGCCCATCTGCTTAACATAACATTCCTCACAATGTCCACTATAATTTGTACCTATCCTCAATTTTCCTATCACCCAGCCTACCTATTCCTCATTATGACTATCCTTCACTCTGCCTATCCCTCATGTCTTATCTTCATTCAATTAATCTAAGCCCAGACGGAGCTCAACATAACATGTCTACTATTTCTATGTACAAGTTAATTTCTATGATCTAGGCTACCTATCCTTCATTGTGCCTATCCTGGCATATCCCTCATGCTTAACTTGTACATCCCTCAGACTCCATAGCACCTACTATGGCATTCACATTTCCCAACCTTGGAAGATACCCGCCTAACCTATCTCTCAAACTACCTATTACAAATACTATCCCTCTCACACTTCATATTTCTGAATACCTATCCCTCATGCTATGACTATCCCCTAATCTGCCTATCCCTCTTGCTCCCTACCAATCTTAGGTCTCCCAATCTTACCTTTTCTCAATGCACCTACATTATTCCTTAGTCAGCATATACCTAAGGTACCTATCTCACAGTGTACATGCACATGTACACATCTACCTATCATTTATGCTTCATATAATTGAGTCTACCTATCATCCTCAGAGTCTCTATAATCCATGCCTCTGTTTTGATGTGTAGCCCTTAATGTATCTATCTACCCTACATGTTGCACATCCCCCCTGTCCACCTATCACCCATAGCCCATAATAGTTATATAGGTAGATAGACATGTCCATAGACTACAGGATATGCACCATGGCTTACAGTTAGATTGTTAGATAAGTACCACAATGGATGAGTCACTGGATATTCCCTGGAGGATAGGTAGCATGGGTGATAGGAAGGTATAGTTATGCTATCTATGGATAGCTAGGTAGAGGAAAGGGTAAAATGAAAAACATACAGTGTGTGTGATATGCAGCATGGGGGATAGGAAGATAGAGAGAGCTAGAGCGAGAAAGTAGGATTGATAGAGTGGAAACTAGGCATGTGAAAGGCAGGCAAGGTGAGGCATGGATGTAGATAAGCACAAATATCTAAGAGGCGAAGGGATAGGCATAGAAATATGAGATATATGCAAGTTAAAGGATAGGCACAATGGGGGATAGGACCATAATTCATAAGAGGCAGACTTAGAAATAAATATAAAGAAGAGAACACAAGGTGAGGGATATGTTTAAGACAGGCTAGGCACACTGAAGAATATACAGCAACAGCATGAAGGATAGGCATCATGAGGGATAGGTAGGCCGAATGATATGAAGCATGAATGATTGGTAGATGGAGGTACATGCGCATGCACACACTGTAGGATAGGCCTGTACCTTAGGGTATGTTAACTAAGAAATGGTCATCATAGGCATAGGAAGTCTGAGAGATGGGTGAAAGGTTATAGGGAGCAAGAGGGATAGGCAAAATCAGGGATGGTCTATAGGAAGCATGGGGGATGGGTATTCAGGAAGATGAATTGTGAGAGGGATATGTAGTATGTGTAATAGGCAGTTTGGCGAGATAGGTATGGAAGGTACCTTGCAAGATGGGGATATGTAAAAGCCGGGGTAGGAAATCTGAGGGATGTGCAGGTTAAGCATGAGGGATATGCCAGGATAGGCACAATGAAGGATAGGTATACTGGATGAAAGGGAAATCGACTTATCCATAGAAATAGTAGGCCTGTTATATTTAGCATGAGGGATTGTAAAAACGGATGCAAATTGAACATGAGGGATAGGCAGAGTGAAGGATAGTCACAATGAGGGATATGTAAGCTGGGTAATAGGGAAATTGAGGATAGGTACAAATTATAGTGGACATGACATTGTGAGGAATGTTATGTTTAGCAGATGGGCATAGTTAAAACGATGGATAATGCTGATTAATCATGACACATAGGCAGAGTGAGGGATAGTCATTATGAGGGATAGGTAGGCTGGGTGATAGGCAGCTTGGGGATAGGTGGACTCAGGGATAGGTAGGCATAGGAAGTGGGCAAGAGTAGCAAGGAGAGGGGTAAGCTTTAGCCTTTAAGCTTTTGGAGGGATAAGCCAATTTAAGAGAAGGTTCTAATTCAAGGGATAGGTAACTTGAGGGATAGGTAGGCTGAGGGATAGGCAATGTGCAGAATAGGTAGTGTGATACATGGGAGGAGTGCCTGTCAGATTGAGGGATAGATCAATGTTGAATAGGTAGATTGAGGTACTGATTTTGATTGACAAGTTTATATCTAGACAATGTTCCAAACATTTTCAATATCATTTTGTACATTTTTAAAATACTTTACATCATCAAAGTTCATTTTTGAGTAATTTTGATCAGGTTTTGAAAATTAAGACCACAATATTTGGATTCAGCAGGATTTTTCACTCCGAGAAAGACATAAGAGGGTCACCTAAAACCCCCTATTCTTCATAGTTTTCAATACAGAGCATACAAAGTCGCCCACTTTCATGGGGGGGGGGGTAGAGTGGTGGGGGGGGGGGGCTATAACATTGGAGTCTACTGAGTGAGACATCATAGAATCCTTGTTTCTGTGTACATAGCCTCCCTTTTCAACTATTTTAATCTAGCCGGTCAAGGACGTCACCCAGTCAAAGACGTCACCCGGTCAAATACATCACCCGGTCAAAGACGATCCAATTGTTACAAAGTCGTGAGAATGAGCCATATATGTTATGAATATTGTATACACCCATGCATACATTTATGTTTTGTATTAATGTACAGTCTATGTCAGTAGCCGCACATGAAGGTGAGGCTATGTATAGTAAACGCCTGTATAAAACTTCTGATCCAGCTAGGTGTGCAGCCTCTGAATAGTGTAAATCACCCCCCTGAAAACAAATTCCCGTGAATTCCCCCTGAATAACCCGGGTTGAACTGGGGTCAGTCCCGGGATAAACTCGGGTTTCATTCGCATGATCACGGGATTCTGGGAGCAAAATTTCCAGTTAAATCACAGGATTCTTGGATTCCCGTGATATAACAGGGTTTTAACTTGATAGGGCACAATTTTTACGTGATATGATAGAATTGTCACGTGATATGACGGGATTTTCACTGGATTCTATGGTAGAATCCACTCTTATTTCATAAGCACAAAAGGTAATGCGATTCATGCAATCTAACATGGCATCTTCTAGAATATTGCTATTATTTACCATTTCTATTATTCACCATAATTCCCCTCCAAATGACAACTTGGTAAAATTATAAGATTTGATTATTGCCCCCACATAGTGCATGTACATAGGCCGATTACTCACATCTATAACGTGTATTTATATAAGGACTGACTTTCCAAAGAAATAATGATACAACAACAGGTTTCCTTCTTTAAAAAAAAAATTATTTGGAAAAATCACATAATATATATACATGTATAGGAGAGCACAGTCAATGGAGACTTCTTCAGCATAATGATTCAAATATTCAAAATAGTGTTGATCGCCTTAATGTTACACAAACATAAAGTCATTACATTATATTGACACTTATATTAAATTAATATCAAATGCAATATGTCCACATAATTTATATAATTGTGATGCACAAATTTACATAAAATAGAAGTCTGAGATTAGTGAAAAGCTTTTATGTACAATATGTACAGATGTGTTCCCAAGCTGGTTACAGTATTATATTTCTATGCAGTCAACAAGGGCTTAGAAATAATAGACCAATAAACCAATACGAATATGGATTTTTTTGAGTTCATAAATGTATTTTATTTGACCAGGTCATCTTCGAAAAATACATATACATCATCAAATTACACAGAGGTAGGGCCTGTGGTAAATTTCCACTGGTTGCCCATCCGACGTATCCTAATGTAATGAATGGTTTTGTACCTTGCAAGCATATACTATCTACCATATCCATTCCTAGGCGTTGACCACAAACCAAACCATTAGCTTACATGTAATGATAAACTTAAGTATGGAGAATGATTTTGCAGGTCAATATGAAATATGATCCTGATGTCTAATTGTTAAAGGATTGAGTTTAAAGCAGCAACTCAACCTCCCCAGACCTCCTCCAACTCTAGCATGAATTTAATATTTATAGGGCCATCATTTGTTCTTCTTTAAGGCAGAGCAAAATAGCATAGCATAATTATAAGGCCTCTCTAAAGCATAATGGATGGGCTACAATACAGATATTAATCCATCTATGGCAGGAAGGAAAGCCATCTCTGCAGGGACCAATGCCAATATGACCTCTTGTGGTCGAAGATGGAACTAAAATGGCTTAGTCTTGTGTGGCTAATACACTTAGAGCAATCAGTACACACTTATGGTAGAGGGCTACATACAACAAATAAATAGGGAAGTTTATTATTATGTATAATCTGCATGAATACACATGAAAAGCCTTATGGTTGTGGATGGGAATAGTGCTTTCATTATGCATATAAATAGGAGCACAGTGAGAGGTAGTTCACCTCAAGCGCAATAGGAGGCAGCATGGAGTAGGTATCCTGCAGATCGTTATGTTATCCGGTTTACAGTTGGTTGACTCCTATTCTCACAGGAGGTATTTTGCCTATTTTCATATAGAAAGAAGCACCCATATTATTTGTAAATCAACCTGTCCACATATGAGTCTGTGAAGATTGCTGACATATTATAATCTAAAATTCGATGCTTGGAGCTCGAGTAGCTGCTTTAACCCCAATGACCAGTCACACTATTGATGAAGCGTTGCAATAGGGCACTCTCAGCCCAGTTCTTTTGTATGATATTTACCTTGTTTTTTACATAGTTGTATGGGCCATAACGTATAGTATAAACATTTTGACATAATTGCATTGTATTGGATATAATATATTATGTTTGTATCCCGTTTTATAACGCTTCATTCCATCTTCATTTCATCATCATCATGTGTTGGAACCTGTAAATATAAAGTGTATATATATGAGATATATTACATATGTTATTAAAAAAAAATTAAATGGATAATGTTGATGTTTTAATGTATAAAGTTTTAATGCATTATGCCCTTTGACTGCTGACTGCCGGCGGGTCATCATGTTTAGCTAGTTCATCTAAATGACACTGATTAAATATGCACATGAAGATGAACCAACCTATTGACTAAACTACGCCCATATTACACCTATATTACCAAACATCTTAAAAAGCCTACATTTCCTGTAGTCTTAATTAGTTTTCAGGCCTATTATCCAGATGACACCACTGTACGTCATTAAGATTACAGGAAATATGGGTTTTCAAGATTACAGGTAGGAAGGGGAGAAAACACAAGGTGGCGCCACCACGCACATTGCAGCCAGAATATCCAGGTCTCTGTTATGGCTCTCAGGGATCTATCTTTTGTGTAAATCATACTGCTTAAAATGACATTATTTTTGTCATAGTTTTAAGATTTAATAGTAAGGTCCCTTTATAAGCCTCAAATTTAGGGCATATCGTTACCGGAGTGACAAAAGCGCCAAATTTCTCATAGGTGTTCATTTGGTCATAACGATTCATTTTAGCCTAGGTTGCATCTTCAAAACAAATCATTGAAATTGAGCTAAGTAATTATTAAGTCTGTGTAACTAAGGAAATACATATTTAGAATGGCTTTTGCTAAGCAACCGCTCAACCTAGCAACAAACCAATACTACCATTGGATTCCCAGGGCCCAATTTAGGGGGGAAAGGCATGGTTCAAATTTGTATAGGGACAATATTAATGCTATGGGAGATGTGTTTTTGGCTAATTTGGTGGCCATCTTGGATTTTGGCTGTTTCCATGGTTACCGATTTGTTTTGAAGATGCAACCTACGCTAAAATGAATCTTTATGACCAAATGAACGCCTATGAGAAATTTGGTGCTTTTGTCACTCAGGTAACGACTTTTGGGCTAAGAGACCCTAATAAGTGCAAGGAACCAGGAAAAGTAACAAGAACATGTATCCTGACATAGATTGCATTATGTAAATTCTTACCAATAATAGACATATTGTACCTCTATGCATTTATAAAAAGATATTTTCAGCATATCACTAGTATGAGTATCTGAACATATGTGAACAAAAGTGTGCATTTCCCGATTTTCAGGGCCCTAGCTATCTGGGAAGTCCTTAGCCATCAGCATTGAAAAAAATGTGTACAGCATTATTCTCCCATAGGATTCCACCTCCTTGAAGTATTATCCATATATACCAAATATCCATCAATGATACATTATTGCTAGTACTGGGGTATGAAAATATGATATCGGAAGTTTGCAAAATCAAAAAGACCTAGGTCACAGATAGTTTGTAAGTGCTTAGCCTTATCAGTTAAACATGGGACAGTGTTAGGCCAGGTAAGAGAAAAATCTATTATAAGAGTATACTCACTAGCAAGAAACACCTCAGGTGTCCCACACCAGAGGACACTAGGGTAAACCGCCCCTAAGTGGCCCCCCTACAGGACAAGTACCTATAGTGGCCCATCTATACCTCTATACACCAGTCTTTATGGTCATTTTTTTCTGACTTGTTAATACAGGTATGAAAGAAGAGACAATTATGTACCAATATCACAGTTTATATTCTCCATAGAGCAGCCACAGTGTTTTCTACAGAGTGCCAAACATGACATGTTTGTGTGACATGTAGCCCTCTTTTCATTGAGAGGTTTCAAGAAAAAGACATTTTATACCTCAACAGTGTGCCTATAGTTTTCCAGTAAGATCCTAACTTTCACCTTGTTTTCCACACATATTATCTTTACATTAACATGCCATCTTCATTTAGTGAAAATCCTATATTAATTAGGTAGTTTTTACTGATTGATTGTCACCACTACAGGAGTACCTGAAGTGGCCCAGGGGCTCAACCATGAGTGGCCCACCAACAGTATAGGTTATAATATGCTAGGTGTAGGGTGAGATCTATTCTAAGATCCAAAATAAATGGATGCCCCCCAAATGACCCAATAAACAAAAAGATGCCATATAATGTGGGAAAAAATGTCTTTTTAATTATTTTTGACTATAGAATTACATAGAAATCAACCTGATTTATGGTCAGAGAAAAACTGGTCCATTAAGTTTCGAACCCAGGATCTTCTGTGTGCTAGGCTAATACTGTACCTCTACCCTATTCTGGATACATGGTGTTAGAACTGCTGAAAGCTATACCTGTATGACATTGAGACTGTGTGGGTATGTACCTTGGGAATTCAGATCCACACCTTCTGTAATAAGGGACCTTATGTCTATGTTAGCTATGTCAGGATTGCTAAAGGTCCCTATTTAATATAGGTTATACCTTATAGCCACAGCTTAGTGCTGAGCGAACAAAAAATGGGGGTACTTCTACACTCCCCACACTTGTCCAGCCCCTGTGGCTACATAGGCAGGGCTTAGAACTATAGTGTGAGAGGTCCCTGGTTCTGGTCTCCCCACAGTTGAGACCTTTGTTTTTTGGTGAACCATATCATATGAACATAAAATAATTTTATACATGGAAAAGTTCCTAAATGTTAATTTTATTTGTTCAGTAGTACACTATGCCCCCAGAAGTAGAAATGGGTATAATTATACCCAGAGCTTAACAGAACAGAAGGCAGCCCCCAAGAAGGCAAGATAGAAGAGTAGGCTTAAAGCATATTCATAGGCTTGCTATTGGAACTAACAATGTGCATGAGGCTATATTTCATTATGTTCTAATGGAACATAACATTGTAACCACATTTACCAAGTTACAGATGCATAAACAGTGTTTTATTGGAGTGGGCCACTCAAGGTACAAGGTGGGCCAGTCATGGTACCAATTCCATGTCCAAAGGGTACCTTACTTTAATCAGCATTTTCACAATATATTACATAGAAATCAATATTTTTGACTTGTCTATAGCATTCCAAATAGTGTCCCAATGAAAAGTGCTGCATACTTAATGAGGATTGGATCACTCTTTCTACATGTAATCTTGTATCAAAGTCAGTCTTGTGGGTTTCAGCTCCTCAACAGGGCCACATATGGGCGGTTTACCCTAGTTCCCCACTGGCCTAATTGACCAGCGGGAGCTGATATTATAAATTATTTTTACAAGGTCATGAGTTTGAACGCCTGACCCGCTAATATCTAGGAAAATTACCCATATCAGCATAATATATATTAGTATAGAATCTTTGGGAAGCTCAGATTTGGGAGCGGGTTTTAGGCGAGCTTTTGCTACTATAGTCCAGTGCTAAAATACCAACAACAACAAATTAATTTCCAGACCTTCTTTCAGGCTTACATGATTTCTCAAAGTTAAGGGGAAGACTTACATGTAAGTTAGGCTTATACGTGAGAATTAACAGTGTGTGCTTCAATAAAATGTGTATTTTTAGATGTATAGATTTCAAAAAGATAATTTCAACAATGGAATGGGAGCATGAGTTGATTCCTGTATGTGGCTCAAGATGGGTATTCTGTGAGCAAAAATTCCCGTAAAATCTCGGGATTGAAACTCGTGATTTAACAGGTTAATTCCTGTGAAATCACGGGATTTACCCCAGTTAGTACTAAGAGGGACGAACCTGTTTGCGGTTGGCCATATCCGCATAGAGATCGACTCAAAGGGTATGTCAATTATTATTAGACGGGGTGGGAGGGTATTCAAATGTCTTATTCCCTCGCCCATCTGGAGCAGATATGCCTAAAAAATGTTGGGGTTATTATACAGATCGTCTAATTACAGGATTTGTCATTCTAATTATTCAGGACTATTACTAGGTAAGAAAAGTAGTTTAATCTAGGATTATTTGGTACTAAACCTTTCAAGGGTTTGCTGCAGGCCAATAATAAGTATATATGCAAAATAAGGTGAAATAAAGAATTGCTGACGATGATCAGTTGGTCAAGAATACTATGCCATAGATGCCATTAATATTAGGCCAAGGGGAGCAGGTTTAAATAACCTGATTCAAATAACAAGAGCCCTCCCTCACACTGATAAATAACCACTCCCAAATAAATAACTCGTGGCTCTTTCACATATGGCCTGATTGACCTCCCTAGTAGCAAGCCCGCACGGGGCCAATTTGGTTTTAGCTCAGATTGGCTGTTTGAAGTCGGGCAAAACTGAGCTGGGTTTCATGTTGGGCAGATGGCTGGGCTGAAGTGTGGCCCCGATCGGGCTGCCCATTTTGGGCTCAGATCAGTTTCAAAGCAGGCTGCCCGATTTGGGCTCAGATCAGTTTCAAAGAGGGCTACCTGCTTTGGGTTCATGTTGGCCAGATGACAGGAAACCCGTCCAAAGCCCGTTCTGAGCCCAATTCGGGCAGCCCACTTTGGGCCACACTTCAGCCCAGTGCCCTAAACCAACGGGTGCCCATCGGTTAGCCCAGTCCGGGCCGATGAGGGCTGAGGTTGGGTTTGGACAGGGCAACTGGTCTAGTAGTTCTGATGATTGACACCAGATGTCACTACTATACAATATCTAGAGTTTTCCAACAAAGCCAGATGAAATTGACATTACATAATAATACAATAAAATGTTAAAGTGATGTAGAATAGGAAACAATAAATAGATGTTCTCACAGTTTGGAAATAAGATAGACTATATATTTGAATGATAAAAAAGAGGTTCTCTAAGCAGCTATCCAGTGTAAACACTATTTCTTTGGCATTACAATCTGCTTAATACAAGACTCATGTGCCCCATGTAGGTATGAACTATGGCTTTAAAGGGGGGCTAGCACGGATCGTAGCAAAGATGGGTACCTGCCCATAAAGCGCAGCAAAACGGCCGGGAACTAGCGGACCGTTAGCGGCGCCCTGATTGGTCAATCGGTGGTCACGTGACTTGCTAAGGCGGGTAGTCTTAGCGGTGCTAGCCGCCCTTTAAAGGCCAATGTGCACCATAGACAGGGCCCCAGACGGGGGGTAGCTGTGTCGCTTGTCGATTTTAAGAAATGCCAATGTCCCTTGTCGATTTTAAGAAAAGGGTCTTGTCCCTTGTCACTGACACTCTAAAAATGTCACTAACCCTCATGTCACTTGTCGATTTTAAGGAATGCCCATGTCCCTTGTCGATCCTAAGGAATAGGCCTTGTCCCTTGTCACTAGGGTCATGTCGATTTGTCGATTTTACCTGTCTGGGGCCCTATAGACACTTGTCTATGTAGGGCGACTTGGGCTTCGCCCTCCTCTGGCCCCACCAGAAAGCTGTGGTTAATTCTATATACCTTTTCATAACCATAGTCTATCTATTACATCTACAATATGAGAAGGGATATTGAGGTCAGCCAACTGGTCCAGTAGCCTACTGTGGGGAGGGGTTTGATAACCAAAAATAGTTAGCTTCTTGGTTGAGCCAATTAGACTACGCATATGCTATTTATGATTTTGAAATGTCCCAAATGATACTATCCAATTAACCTCTCTTTGATATACATATGCCAACTGACACATGTACTTTCATTATACCATTATTCCCCTATATATAAAACGGCATTAGTTGGCACCAGCGAAACGCCCTATTGAAATAGCATTGAGGGATCGCCAGAAACAGATAAACCAAAAGAGGCTAGATGAAATCATGTACTTTTTTCAAAGGTAACTCGATTTTTTTCTTCGATTCACATCAATTAATATTTAGATGAGCTCACATTTATAAAGTATTCTACCTATCATGTTAAATCTCATAATCCAATTGTATTCAAAAGAAAAACAATATTTATAATACACATAATCTCGCACAGAGTGCCTGGAAACAAGAGGCAACCTTCTTTACAGATGTCCGCCATTGTTTTGGCATTTGAAATAGCACTATTATAACATCATTATATAAAAATGTGGACCATATACAAGGGGATAACGCAGTATATATCTATTCAATCCCCCAATTTAAATATAATGTTAAAGGCTTTCATAGTTATCGAGATACGCCTGCTTGAACTTCTGAATCGGGTCCCTCTGAGAGAATATGCTTGGAGAGTGAGGTGCATCATACAGTAGTCAGGGACGCACGTTTCCAGGGTAATATCTCTATGTGCTATCTGGGGCAGAGGGACACTGGCCTTGCCAGCTTCCTACGCTGTTCGCGGGTGCAATTCGCGGGGGGCGGGGGGGGGGGGGCCTAACCCTGCCGATAATGTAGGGGGGGGGGGGGGGTCTATCATTAAAAACAATCCACAATCCCAGACCCCGAAGGGGCTGGTGTATGTATAAAGTAGTCATAATTGCTAAATGATATCTTCCCATCGATGATTTATATATAGATTTGGTAAGGTTGTATGTTTCCCTGCATAGTGCAATAATGTAATCTGGAATGATGTCGAATATAAATGTGGAGGATTACACAGATGGTGTCTGGAAAATAGCCCTCAGCCCCCTCTGTCAGTTTAAGATAGGGAGTTTGATAAATTTTGAAAAATGATTTAAAGAATACATATTGGTTCCATTAGTATAGGTCCCTATGAGAGCTTTTCAGATCCGTAAAGATCAGGTTTCTATCATACCTAGATCCAGATAAATGTGGGTAATATCGCTCATGTGGTAATATCGCGCACCCCCCCTAAAAGGCACATTTTTCAACTTTGAAAAAAAATTATTTTTTTTTAGTTTGCCACGTTTTATCAAGTATCATTTTAATACATTTCATTCACCTGTGCTATACGTGTATGTCATGAACCAGAGATGAACAAAATCACCTAATAATTGGTATTTTCAATTCTTGCTAAATCAGCAGTTTCTATACTAATTCCCATAGAGCTTATATCGCTCAGGCATGTTGTTATATCGCGCACATGTTTATAAAACAAAAAATAATATACCAAATAACAGTCAAATGAGTCAAATAGTGTTAAAGGGTAGATTTGTATGTTGTCTAACACTGGTGTAAATTTGGGGATGCTGCTACTCACCATACAGGTGTGAGAGCATTTGGGGTGAACCACCCTGTTTTCACACTTTTGGGTGTGAAAACAGGTGAGCGGATTTACCCATATGGTCAAATACACTGTATATCAATGGGTGAGTGATATAACACAAAGGTGTGAGCGATATAACAACAATACTAACGATATAACCCAAATATTTAGTCATACTTTTAGGCCCCTGCTTACCATATAGGTGGTTGCAATAACGATTTTTTTTTTCTCCATTTTTTCAATTTTCAATATTTTTTTAAAAATTTCATATAAAAAGGGTTCATAATGACGATGGGCTAGAGTTATGAGGAAGATTTGGGTAATATCGTCACTAGGTGCGCGATATTACCCACATTTACTATATCATGGTGAATGCATCTGAACATATTTCCCATTTCTGTGATGTAGGCAGGAGAGGGGCACCTACACAGCAGCTGGGGGTACTGTAGCACTGGCCCTATGCACCCTTCTAACTCAGACTGAACAGGTCAACTTAAAATGGCTAGGGACAGCATTGGGCAGTGACACACACATCTGAATTTCACATATGTCTTCAAGAACACAATTACCAACATCCCCATGGTAACAAGTTTTAACAAGTCATATTTATTTATTGCATTTTGACATGGAGAATGTCACCATAATATTGTAGGCCACAGAAAACAGAAACTCTTACCTTTCTCCACTAATGGCGCCATTCATGTTGACTACCATGATATGGTGATTAAAATGAGGGGTTTGTGTTTTTTATAGCTCAAGAAATGAGGTCAGGGGGGCTATTTTCATGCAATGCACCAGTGGGGGTGCTATTAGGAAGGGCGCATATTGGATCACAGAAACGGGCAGACTACAGCGGCAGCGCTATTTTGAACTCCCTACGCTCTGTTGGTACAGACCGATCACTCCCAAACTAGTCCTACATGTCACAGCATTGGTGAGTGCGATTAGACTGCCAGACCTGGTCAAGCTCTCAACGCAGTTAGACCTGCCACATGCACAGGTCGTCTCCTCAACCATGTAAGTATGACCTCCCAATTGGTTCTAAACTATAATGTATTTCTATGTTTCTGTATCATAATAGGTGTATTATTGAGAAAGGCTTGTCCAATATAATGCTATACAAAATTATTATAATGAACTATTGTATTCATACAAATTCCTCTCACAGTGTAACTCCAGACACGTTGATATAATTAATTTGGCAAATTAGATACTGAGATGTGATATAAATTATATCCATGTAATCTTATGTATTACTATTGGTATTCCAAGAGATGGAAATATGTGCATATGTACTTGTATGAGCTTCTACTACTAAGCCATGCCTAGTAGTAGTAGTGCCCCAGTACAACGTTGCTGGAGCAACAGCTCATGTCACCTGAGCCCGTTCACTATAAGGAATTAAGGTTATATATATTTGAGTGTTTCTATCTATATGGTAGGTGCGGTGGGCAAACAAAACCACTGGCATGTGACCCCTAGGTAACTGACCCATGGATCAGTCAGTTTTATAAATGGCCGGATGTCTTATAAATGTGGGGTAAAAACGACCAGATATTGGTGATATAAATCTTGTTTGGTGAAGCCAGTAGAACACGATACACAGGGGGCAGTCAAAGATAGTGTTACGAGTAACACACTTCGGGAGTGGCTATCATAATGAGGTTGCTTAACCACGCTTTAATAGCATTTGCTTGCCCACACTAGGATGCTACAGAACTCTATATGTAATCTTACCTATATCAAGTTGTCACCTTGATTTACTTACAAATTACAGAAGTGGTTCTAACAACCACTACGCAGCATCATAAACATGTACCTTATGATACATGTGGCTCCAGAGGGGTCAAAAGCGACCTGGCGACCTGGGGGGGGGGGACCCCTCTGCACCCGCATACATGTATGACTATTTTCATTCATATATAACTGGCTCATCAGAGTTTCCATTCATACCTTAATGTCACAGTCACATGTCTTTTGTTTGCCCACCGCACCTCTCATACAAATATCAACAATAAAGTATATTATATATAACTCAACCTATAGATTGTCTGCGTCTCTGGTGGCTACAAAGGGGTCAAAAGCAGCCTTATACGCATGCCAGCTGCTTCGCAGCCGGTTTCAAAACCTACATCAAAGGTGGTATCGCATACAGTTTAGCTGTATTAAAGCAGGATTTAACCATTACATTGTGTAGTGTGTATTATCCTAGGAGGCCATCCATTAATTACGTACTCACATTTTTGCCAAAAATAGACTCCCTCTGTTGCACCATGTACGCATTTGGACTACCCCCCCCCCCCATGCGTACATACTCATTTTACTTTGACCCCCCCCCCCCCACCCAACTGATAAATCAAAGTGGCATAATCAACAAGCATATCCCACTCACAATTCTAGTACTGTTCTAGTCTACTATGTGGTTAAGTGCAAGTAGTGAGGATGCCCCTTTAAAGGAGGAGCATTTAGCAAGTATTCCAGGTTTTCCCTGATTTCAAGTATTTTGACGTCGCAAAGACCTGCATAAAGGGCTCAATTTTAATAGCACAAGTTTTTTTAGGAATTGGTCACTTTCATATCTGATTTCGGATTAATAGGTGCGTATGTAGGGGCAGGAACTCGTTTCTGGGAATCTGGCTCGGGGGGGGGGGGGGGGAGGGTTCTAAGTACAATATCTTTCTCATAACCATCCCCATTACCATACGCTTAGAGCAACCTAGCCCCCCCCCCCCATTAGAATATTGAGAAATACTCCCTACACCCCAACCCCCGCAAAAATATATTTACATGTCATAATTCCATACATGTGCAAACACCAAACTTCATAGGGCAGCAAAAACTCACCAAAAAAATATCTCTTTTTCTAAACCAGGAAAAAACCCAATTTTCTTCCTTTATAAGGGACCATTTCACCCCAAAATTGATATCTTTCATATATCAAAAAAGTAATTCCCATTTGTCAAAAGTATACTGTTGGGATGGAAGGGGGGGGGGATCAAGCATAGCACCGAGTTATCTATTGCCATGCATCTGGGAGGGGGAGGGCTTGATGCAGGAGTCATAATGAAAAAGGGCTCTCGGAGAGGGGGGACAAACTTAATAAGCCTCCCTGATGGGATGGTAAAAAGTAAGTACTCATGACTATGTCTCATTTCTCCGGCATGTGCGATTTGTTGAGGAGCAGGGGCACTTTCCTAAAGCAGAACCTATTGGGGTTGGGAGGGGGCGCAAATATGTATGGCTAATTGATGTTGGGGGGAGTGAAAAATGTTTGCCAAGCTAAAATCATGAGAGTAATCTTTAAGAAAAAAATTAAAACTTGGTCGGATATTTGGACCTAAAAATGGTACCAATGAAGTCCAAAATGGCCAGAAAATCGGCCCTATGCGTACACAATGCGTATGCCAAAATGGGCCTAGACCCCCCCCCCCCCCCACCCCCCTGTACACTGTAAAAAGTTGTTGTTCGTGTACAGCAAAATTTGCTGTAAGTGTACAGTACTTTAGCTGTAAATAATAATACAGCAAATTCTACTGTACATGTACAATTCTGTTACTGTAGATGCAGGTTACGGTAGTGACTTGTAGATCTACAGTACTTTTCCCCGTAATATGTACACGAGAGGTCGAGGGATCGATCCTAGGTCTTGCCACCTCTCATCAGGGATCTTTCGCAACAAGGCTGTAGCTCATTTAATACAGACATGGCAGAGGTAGCTTATATCCCAATATGACCATTTGTATCACCGGCTCTGTGGCGCAACGGATCAGTGCCTGTCTCCAACACCACGGGTGGTGAGTTCAATCCTTGGTGGAGCCACTTCTCTTGTTTCACCTACATCCACCTAAAATTTCGTTTTTTCCCTCACATGGACGATTAAAAATATCACCAGCACTGGGAGGCGAACCCCAGACCTTTACAATCATTATTAATCAGTTGAGAAGTAGAGTAGAGATATATCCCAATATGAATGTCTGTAACACCGGCTCTGTGGCGCAACGGATCAGCGCCTGTCTCCAACACCACAGGTGGTGAGTTCAATCCTTGGTGGAGCCACTTCTCTTGTTTCACCTACATCCACCTAAATTTCGTTTTTCCCTCACATGGATGATTAAAAATATCACCAGCACCGGGAGGCGAACCCCAGACCTTTACAAATCTTTATTATTCAGTTGAGAAGTAGAGTAGAGATATATCCCAATATGAATGTTTGTAACACCGGCTCTGTGGCGCAACGGATCGGCGCCTGTCTCCAACACCACAGGTGGTGAGTTCAATCCTTGGTGGAGCCACTTCTCTTGTTTTACCTACATCCAACTAAAATTAGTTTTTCCCTCACATGGATGATTAAAAATGTCACCAGCACTGGGAGGTGAACCCAGGACCTTCAGACTATGATTTACAATCAATTTCGCTGTACAGTAACAGAAGATTCTGCTGTACCTATTCCGCATTAGCGAGATACAGTGGCTCCACCTTTTGGACTACTGGTCACAATCATAACCCTTTGCTCTGCAAGAACAAGCTCAGCCAAATCTCGTGGCCGAGATTAGGGTACAAGCAGGGTGCAGGTATTGTGAATAGCTTGTAACTGGACAATACTCATATCACCTTGTCCAGGATAGGGTAGTGGTTAGCACTGTGGACTCATAATGCTGGGAGCCCAAGTTCAAATCCCTATATATTTCTAAATTTTCTTTAGTATTATGAATAATGTATTCTGTTTCCAAAATAGCTTTACTTATAAATTTGATTACCATGCATTGCCTGGAAGAGAATTGAACTCAGGTACTCTGCATCATGAGTCTGGACACAGTGCTAACCACTACCCTATCCAGGACTAGGTGATATGAGTATTGTCCAGTTACAAGCTATTCACAATACCTGCACCTTGCTTGTACCCTAATCTCGGCCACGAGATTTGGCTAAGCTGGTTGCTGTGGGTACTGGGAATAGGCCTAGTACCAGTGGAAATGGCGCTGACCACTGATCATCTCGCTAAGGCCCTATACAGTACATAGTGCTGTAAATATACAAAAGCTCACTTGCTGTAGGTCTACAGCACAATCTACTGGAACCTAAGTTGCCCCCAGTATTTGGTGTACAGGAACACTACTTACTTCTAACAGTGTACGCATCTGTACGCATTTGGCCTGACCCCCCACCCCCCTTGGTGCGTACGTAATTAATGGATGGCCCCTAGCTGAAATTGAACTAAGGCAGGAAAGTACTCTCCATGCATGCATATTATTTGATGTAAATTGATGACAACAATAATATGAAACCAACAGTAGAAGTTGCTGTAACTTTACAGCACCCAGTTGCTGTAGATGTACAGCTAAATCCACTGGAACAAAAGTTGCCAGCAACTGTTGCTGTAGATGTACAGTAGAAGTTGCTGTACATGTACAGCAAGTCAGCTGCTGTACACCTACAGCAAAATCTACTGGAACAGAAGTTGCCAGCAACTTTTGCTTTAGGTGTACAGTACTTACTTCTTACAGTGTACTGACCCTGGGCGTTGTGTATGTAAGATATATTTAGTTCATGACCTCTGGACATTACTTATTTAGGTACAACCATTGTTAAAAAATGATCACTCCCTTACTGTATTATACCAAGATGTACTGCCCCACATTATTTTGTACAACTGTGACATCTGGTCACGGACAGTTGGGTGGGGGTGGGGGTGAGGTTGGGGTTGGACTTGGGGTGGGGTTGCGGTTGCACATACCCATGAATATACACCTGTTCAGTGTTGATGCTGTGTACATGTAGCTGCAAAATCAGGAACAGGTTGAATTATGTGGAAAACAGAGGAGAGCGTTGTAAGTAGGCCAATATCATATTCTTGGTTATTATTTCCTAAGAATTCTGCAAGAGTTCATAATATAACTATTTTGATGACTAATTACACAAATTGCTTGCCATTTACGATTATCCTACAATAACTCGGTCTCCATATAGATATATCTTGTTATGGAAGTGAAATGGACGCATAGACCACCATCTTAGGAATTTATTACACTGATAACAGAATATTCATATCAGTTCAATATCCAAACATTGGAATGACCAGACATCTAACCATGTTTGGCTAGTTTCTAATTTAAATATTTATAAAATTGTAGTAAGTGAAAAGAAATATCATTTAAAAAAGGAAGAGATACTGCTTATGCATATCATCAAAAAAGAGATATATAGCTTATTGGCCATTTGGGTATAGCAACATCATCATATGCATATTTGTGAAAGAATTTCTCCAAAATCTCTCCAGAAAGGGTATCTCTGATTGTTATATCTCGTTGGGAACCTTACAACTTATATGAAGTGCATTTAACCTCGTGTGACCCTCTCTCCTCATCTGCCCTCTGACCTAATTTTTAACAGGAACATGGATAGGCCATCGAAGAAGACTCTCCATGGCTATGGCCTTATGGTGATTTGTGTCATCATGTGGGTCTCATCAGGCGCAGCTGTGCAGGTCCTCGGGAGACAAGTGCCTGACTTTCAACTTGGTGTCTTGCGATATATTGGTGGAGTGCTTGTTGCTGCATTTCTTATGTGTCTCAACAAAACAAAACTGAGACTACCTGAAGAATCCTACGTACATATTATGCTGATGGGGATTTGCTCAATGGCCTTCAACTGCTTCCATTTCTTTTCTGTATCAATTGTGCCCCTAAGTCACATGTCCCTGGAACAAGTTTGGATTATGATAATAGTAACCATCATATCAAAAATAGTATTTGATAAAACCCAAAACATCATTATATCCATCTGTACAATGGGCTCTATACTTGGGGTGCTGTTTTTAGTTCAGCCGTGGAAGGATTTTACTCATGGATTTACACCTGGATTTATCACCCCTGAAGCAAACCTGAGTAAATCCCCAATTAACTCCACCTCAAATGCACCTGTAGCCATGAGCTCTGCATGGTGGCGGACACTCGGCTACCTCGGCTTAGTTGGTGCAGCTGGGTTTGAATCTGCCTATGTTATACTAGCTGGGGTCTACCTGAAAAAGGTTGAAGCTGTTCCATTGACTTTTGCCGTCTCTTGTGTGGCAATCCCTATCTGCTTCATCTGCAGTTTTTACCTAGAACAGCCAGTGTGGATCACTCAGCCATACACCATTGTATTAGTCTCCATACATGTGGTCGGTACCGGATCAGCACTCCTGTGTCAAGTCGCGGCTTGCCACATGATAAGCCCTCTTCACACAGTTATAATAGGCAACCTTTCAACTGTTCTCAACCTCATACTGCAGTATACCATCCTGGGTGACAACCTGTATGGCAGAACGAATGGCCTTGAAGTAGTTGGCTGTGTACTAATTATAACATGCATTACTCTGAGTGGGATGTTTAACAATGAAGAGAAACATGAGGATTTCTGAACATCCATGGATACCTAAATATTGTGTTAATATGTATCAGTCCCCTCTGATACAAATTTAGAATGGAATGAATGAATAGATGGGATAAACATTAAAACCAGTATTTTATCTATGCATGACATAATAAGTCAAAAACAGTTTTTCTTTACAACAAAAAACAGTTTTTTCTTTACAACAAAAAACAACATATCACGGCATCTCTAGGATCCACAAAAGCCACTCAACCTGTTTTACAATATATTTATTCTGTCAATGTGAAATATTTCTTGTTTTATGATTATGTTTATTATGATGATATATAATATATACAGGAGTCATGTATGGGCTGAGGCCCCCAGTCAACCAGGTGCATGGGTGGCTATGTTTTTAACTAATAACTAAAAGTGCCGGACCTGTAGTAGGTGATTTTTTACTTGCTGCAAAACATGTCCATTATATCACTGTCCTCAGGGGCCTGTTTCTTAACCTCTATTTGATATGACGATATTTTTTGGTGTTTCCACACTCGACATATTAGTACTTCTGCTACATTAGTGCTATATTAGGGTTCACTCTACTAATAGAACTCGTTTTCACTAATGTATGATTTCATAACATGTCGCTAAAGCTCTTTTGATCGTTACACCAGTGTTATATTAAGGCCGTTAATATATCTTTTAGCCTGTTACAATATAGCTGTTTAGGGGTGGACATGAACTTTTTAGAATTGGCTAAATAAAATAAAATATTTCACAGACCTGTTGTACATGTATAGAAAATATCTCCAAAAAGAATTTGGACATTAAATAATAATTATTAAAGTATTTATATAGTTGATATGACACAATTTGGACTTAGTCATTTGAGCGATAAATTAAAAATGTTGATCTCTGTATTAAGAGTTCGAGTAATATTAATTATTATTGTTGTGCTATGCACTTATTTTCATTGCTGGTGGGGGCTTACATACTCAGCTATGTGCATTTTATACCCTTCATTCTGCAATGGGATCACACAGTACACATGGCTCGCTCTTTTAATGTTTCCAGTTATATTAATTATTATTGTTGTTGTATGTGGTATTTATCATTGGTGGTGGGGCAAGAAACACAGTTCTATTTTAAAAGATCCTGATCACCCTGTTAATTTTTCTCATTATATTATTATTATTGTTGTTGTATGTGGTATTTATCATTGCTGGTGGGGCCTCACTGACTGATCTGTTAGTTAGTACTATGGTGGAGAGATGGCGCCACCAACATCAGGGAGAATTTCCGCCGCTATACACCTAGATGGCAGCACAGTTCTGCACCTGCAGCTATTCCTGCACTGGGGAACCCCCTCTGTCTAATGGGAATTCCACATTATACTCTGTCTCTAATCTTTCTTAGTATATCGGTAGCACTAATATAGCTTAATATATTGAATGGTAATATATCTAGAAATGTCCTAATATAACTACTTTGAAGGTAACCAACAGCCGAAAAATTGGCAATTCTATTTCATAAGTCGTTATACTAATATTTCTGTTAATATATCTAAAATAGAAATATAAATTTTTCGGGTTTTGCAACAGGCCATTTGTCTTTACCTATTGCTATATTAACTCTGCTCTATTAAGACCTGAATATAACGCTCCTAGAAACATGTCTTAAGAAACGGGCCCCAGAGGAGGACTCAGACTGTAAATCCCACTCTGTGTCTGGAGCCTACCTGTGGGTAGTGTCCACAGGTATCGGTAGATAGCAGCACTCATTCAAATTGTGGCGGACCATGTCTCGAAAGTGTATTTTGTTAACCCCTTCCACGCGGTAAGCCAATATATTGCACAGAATTGCATTGAGTTACAGGAAATCCAGTGGTGAAGGGGTTAATAAACAGGTCTCGCGAGGGCTCATTGAAACAAAAAAATCTTAAAAATGTTACAATCTTAAATTGAAGATTCCAAACACCAGGTGGAACTACTGTATTATCCATTTTTGTCCATAGTTGTATTTGATATCAGTTTTGAAGAAGAGAGAAACAAGAAAGAAAGAAAGAAAGAAAGAAAGAAAGAAAGAAACAAAAGAAAGAAAGAAAGAAAGAAAGAAAGAAAAAGCAGGGGGGCAGAGCCCCCAATATATTACAATAATACTACCAACAATAAATAATGTTAATCACTAAATGTCTTCAGTCCTCTGAAGATAATATTAGATATTCTTAAATAAATCGAATTTAAGACATGAAAGATTTTCTTGTCCACGCTCCCATGGGAGTATGTCCCGACAGGCATCGTTTGGCGACATGTCTCTTCACAGAGAGTCGCTGTTGCGACATTATAGGGACTATTTCCTGGTGTTATTTAATCATAAGAATTATAATATCGTCTATATCAGGTCAAAACATTCAAACATGTGAACAACACAACATGACGGATATTTATTAACAAATTTGCACATTCATTTACATAGATTTCATTATAGGCCTAGGCATATATACAAGATAATTTAACTACATCATAGTAGGCTCATTTATCATTTGTGCTGAAGGACTGTGATATTAAGTTAAGAAAAGAAACATATACAATATACACGTCCTTAGGGAGTGTTCATTTATTAGTTACAGGGGGGGGGTGGTGGGTTTGGGGGGGGGGGCGTAAAAATTTCCGACCCCTCCTGAGGGGGGGGCGTAAAAAATTCTGACCCCTCTTGAGGGGGGGGCGTAAAAATTTAAGCCCCTTTTTAGCAAAAAAGCCCGCGCGTTACTATAGTTCAAAGGGGGGGGGGCGAAAAATTTTCGGCGCCTACGGCGAGGGGGGGCGCGAAACGTTCCACGCACTCTCCAGGGGGGGGCGCAAAAAAATTTCGCCCCTCCGCGCGAAATCTCACCACCCCCCCCCTGTAATTAATAAATGAACACTCCCTTAGAACGATGTGAACGATTTTACAAAGTTTGAATTAATAGAGGTGAATCAAAGGCATTGTATCAACACACTGTCTGATCCAAACGGAGGTCTTGACAAATGGTGTCTGTTTCTCAAAGCAGCACTGTGGAGTTATATTCTATATACATGTATCCCCCTGTCTCGCTCTCTCTATTCAGTTTTATAACCTCATAAATCTATCACATCACCACGAGGGAGGTACACTATGAAGGAGGACACTAAACAAAGGAAAACGTCATAGAACGTGTCAGAACGTTCCTCTGGGCTACTTATCATGGCCAAACGTTGTCTAACGTTAAAAACGTTGACATAATAACGTATTAGATGGACGTGCCCTCTCATATTGCGGTCGCCCTTTCTACGTGCATCATGACAGCATTACGTCCCAGCTAACAAAAATACGTTTTTACGTTTTTGACGTCAAAATAACGTTTTTAACGTAATATAACGCTTTGCCACAATAAGGAGCCATAGGGAAACGTTATATAACGTTGTATAAAGTTTTACCTTACTTGGGTGTCTGCGGTGAGACTACATGTGATATGCCTAAAGACCAAGGTAACTGCTGATTCTATAAGATCTAAAAGATATAACGTTAACGTCTAAAGGGTAACTGCTGACTATATTGACAGCAATGTGTGTTTGAAAGCGCCCATGTTTATATACATGCAACTGCAAAATGGAGGCATAGTAACTGAGATCACCGCGTCTATTTTGCAATGCCTTCCTTACATACACATGCAATGAAAAGAAGGCTGTGTCTCACGACCTTGGGCCAATGTTTTTGTCTCTGACCGGATGCCGTCTCTGACCAGGTGCTGTCTCTGACCGGGTGACGTCTCTGACCAGACGTCACTTTGAGAGTTTAGTTATCCTCTACCAAGAGCAGGAGGCTAATTATAATTACATAATAACTGCCATAAAGTTTTTTCACATCCTTATATATATATAGAAACTTAAAAAAAACACTTTTTTCTGACACCATGTCAGAGACGGCACCCAGTCAGAGACGCCACTCGGTCAGAGACAAAAAGATTGGCCCAAGGTCGTGAGACACAGCCAGAAACATGCATATAGATATACATAAAGGGGAGCCATATGTAGAGTTACCTGATCGTTATGTGGCGAAGAACATAGAATGATATACATAGTTGCACAGGAAAGGCTGTTTTGTAAAGTTTGAAAATACATTATGTAATGATCAATACATGTCAAAATATTCTAATGAACTAAGTATTGAAATATCAAGTTCAAGTAGAGCCCATTCTTGTAGTACCCTGCACGTCGAACGCTTTATGAACATCACTGCCTAGAATGAATGTCCAGGACAATGTTTGATGAATGATAATAGATACATGTATACGTTGCTATAACATTTGTGCAGCCAGGAATTGTACATTAGTTTCCAATCAATTTACAACATTAATATAGCATTGCAAAGCATTATACACCATTGTTTGTGATATGCAAAATTACAGAAACTGTTATTAACGTCTAGCAAACGTGCTGTGTTCCTGTTGCACAGCCAGCGATCCCCAGCGTGCAAAAGTGAAAGAAGGAAATAGGGTCAAATCCCAAAATACATTTATACTGGAAAGTTTCTGCAGTTCTTTTGCGATTTGAGGACCTCCCTGTATATTGGAACAGATGTAGCTACAATAGGTATGCTCTGTTCCGATTTGGGCCCATACTAATAACATCTATATAATTACTAAAATAGTTTCCCTTGCTGAAGTGATGGGAAGTTTCTACAATTTAGCATTTTCTGTTGCAAATTATTGCATTGATTGACCAAAGTGAGGAGATTTAGTGCTACATAATAATACAGAGGGATTTTGATGAACACCCTAACAATATAACCCTTGAGGTTTTGGAGGCATTGTCTTCATCGTGGGATATGATCTATAAAACAGTTTGGGATCAGTTGAATGTAGAATTGCTTCTGTTGATACTGAGATCTAATATCTGGGAAATTCGCCCTTCTCTGTAGTTCCCTCTGTCTTTGTCTCTGTCTTTGTCTCTCTTTCTCTGTCTCTCTTGTTGCCTTTGATATAGGCCTAGAGATAAGCTCAAATCCCACGAGGCAATTTGTGACGAAACCTGGGAAATGGTAACATAAGGGGGGACAGCCATAAATGCTCTAAACATGATATTTCAGGAGATATGGCTAAAAATGTGAATACTTACGAGAAAATGACCTTAGCCTAACTTTTTCCAATGAATCTTTTGAGGCTATTATCAAAATTCTATTTTCATTCTAAATTGGTCTCATTTGGAATGTAAAAAGAACGTTTTTAGCCATTTCTAGCCCATTTGTTGACATTTGCTTGCCATGGCAACCATCACCTCATTCTTTTGGATTAAAAATCATCCCTATCCAATTGCCCCATCCATGAGGATTTCAGAACTGTATTTATTGATTTATTTTCTAATAATTATGATTTGTATGGATTATTTGAAAATAGATTGATATGTGATCACACTGCAGTCTATTCTGAATTCCTACATGTCCCTACCATCCCATGTTTGAGATGTCATATCTCAGCAACTATTTCAAATATTTTGATGCTTGAAGTATCAAATTGTAGCTGAAGGCATGAACTTAAATAAAGGTGTTTTCCCCTAATGTCACGTTTTCCCACATTTTGTAACATTTATGCTTGAAAGTTTCTGCAATATTTTGGAGACCATTATCCCTCCAAATTGCACCATAATCACAACAGGGAAGTGTAACTGCAAAGAATCTGTTGCGACTTTAGTCTTTACTAACATCCTAATCATATTTTGAAATTTTTCTTGAATTCAGTGAAAAGTTTCTGGAATTTGCCGTTTTCTGTTGCAGTTTGAGCATATTGACCTAAAGTCATAGATATACTGCAAAGTCTGTTCCCTCCAATGTCTATATTGCAGAGATTCAGTGCCACAAATAAAGTATAGTGATTTAGAGTGAGCACCCTTGCGATAGAACCCTTGGAATTTGAAGTAAACTCAAGGCTCCAAAATCACAAGAGGTTCATATTGCAGAGGGTTTGGAAGCATGAAATTCATCGCGGGATTTGAGCTTTAGACCAACGATATTGTAATAGTGTTAGACTTGGCTAACTACCTAGTACCCTGCAAACCCCGTCGTTAGCAAGGGGTTCTGTCTGTCAGCCCTATATTTGCCAACCACACCAGCACCTACGAGCTATCATGTTGGACTTGCAGGAGGGCATCCCATCTGTCTCTGACTATCCAACACTAGACACCTTGCCTATTCTGTGAGAATAATCTCATGGTTTGATTAACCATATCCTAGAGGCATTAAGTAGCCTAGCCCCACGGCATATACACCGGGACTCCATCATAGGCTTGAGATCATTCCAACCCTTTCCCACTGGTTTAAAAGTACAGTCCCTCTAGATCTACTCCACAACCCCTCAGGATAAGGTATCACTTTTACTTCTGGCCATCTTTCTCCTGAGCACACGCTTCATGTTATTAAGGGCTCCCCTCTTCTCCGGGCAGGACACACTGCGCACCAGCTCCTTCTTGACCTGCTGGAGCACCTCCTCCATGACCACGGCCACCCCCTCCGGGGCCTCAGCAATGGAGATCTCAAAGCTGGGGCAGCCGAACTTGGAAGCCATGTCGTTGGCTTCTTTCTCGCTGACGCTACGCACGTGCTCCAAGTCGCGCTTGTTGCCGACCATGACCAGCGGCAGTGTGCACTCTGGTTTGCGCATGCTCCGCGCTAGTGCGTGATAGTGCGTGAGTTTATGGAAGCTGTCCCTGTCGGTGATGGAGTACATGAGGATGTAGCCGTCTGCCCACTTGATGTGGTTCTCCAGGATGGCTCTGCTACTCTGTAGAAGTACAAGTGAAGATGGGGTTAATGATGGTAGGTGGTGAGGATTCAAGCTACTGTTATACAATTATTATACAGCAAGGAGCTACTTGTGGATATATCTATTATGAATTGATATTTGGAAGGGATAGCGTCATGGATCGCGAGAATAACATTCTACAGGCATCACTGAGGAGGGTGTCCCGGAAGGGCGTACGCATTTAGGCTACATGCAATTAGATTGGTACAATTGATCCCAGAATACTATTCCCCACAAAGTCATAATGGAGGCATACCGCCATACGTCAGAAGTATACAGCCTACACATGAACCAGTTTTGTTTGTTGTAAAATTAAAATGGTATTATTTTCTTGCTATAAACGTCCACAGAACATCAATCATTGAAATAAACTGTACTTCCTGTAGATATATTCACCGGCCTACACATTCTTCAAACAGGTGGTTTGCCCCTGTCAATCCCCAGTATATGTCTATGTGTATACCTCTTTGGATGGGAAGGCCTTTTAACCTGGCAGATTTAGTGGGAGTCCAGAGCCTCTAACCGAATTATTAACACCACCTGACACAGTGACTGACATAGTCAAACAGCACCAGATGTGGAGGTCGGTATAACTCCTCCTGTGTGGCAGAATGAGCAGATCCATACACCCTAAAGCTCAAATCCAACGATGCTTTCTATGCCCAAACCTCTTCAATTTGAGGCTCTTGCAATTTGGGAGCTTTGTTTTTACTCCAAATTGCAAGAGTTCTTTTACAAGGGTGCTAACTCCAAATCCCACTGTGCGATGTATGTCACACTGCATCTCTACAATTTAGGTATGTCTGTTGCAATTGTAGGGGACAAACAGTGCAATTTAATAGCCATGGTTTCATGTCAATATACTCAAATTGCAACAAAAAACAAATTGCAGAAACCTTTCACTTACGCAAGGGAATATCTAAATTATGCAGATGTTAGTGGAGGGTCAAATCGCAACGGATCCTTAACAGTTATGACTTTCTGTAGAATTCATATCTGTTGCAATTCAGAGGGGTCCCTATATCGCAACAGAATCCATAATTGCAGAACGTTTCCAGCATAAATTGCAACTTGGGATTTGAGCTTAATCGTGTAGCATGCTGGGACTAACTGAAAAAGGTGCCTTGACAAAACGCATATCTCCCGTAATCTCAAAAAGTAGATGTGCCGTATTGCTCTATCCCTCTTAATGGCTCAACGAAATGAACCCAATCTCACCCAATAAACGGGGTAGTAGTAATTGCTATATATGAGGGGATCATCCCTCAAACCCTCTTTTCTTTCTTTCTTTCTTTCTTTCTTTCTTTCTTTCTTTCTTTCTTTTTCTTTGTTAAACTGATAACACAATTGTAAGATAACCACTTAAGCATGAGAGGTGTTTTAGAAAGTTAGGGGGTAGCGTTGTAACACCACGCAATATATGCCTAAAACTATGGCAGATATGCTTAGAGGTGTCCCAGAAAATTAGGGGCTAGCATTTTAACACAACAGTAGATATACCTAAGAATACTGGAGATATCCTTTTTGGGACTACACGAGATATGATTTTTGTCATGGCACCTTTTTCAGTTAGTCCCTTGTTGCATCTTATTGTACACGGCAGGTTCCTAAACAGAGTTATAGAAGCTGGGTGCTACTTTCATTGAAAGGCATTTTGAATAATTCAATTATTATTACTTTGCATTGAATATTGTATAGTGTATCGAGTATAAAGGTAAACCGTTTATCTAAGAATGTGGGGCATATGCAAGGGCTTTCATATTGTAGACAATATGGCAATACTGTATCGTTTAATCTAAACGTATGTTATGCTAGAGCTACTACATGGTTGCATCTTTATTTAGCTGTTTCGGAGATTGCCTATAGTTATGAAGAAAAGTACATCACTAAATGAAATGACCTGGTGCCAGACAATTTCATGACTTAACAATTGCTCTATTTAAACCCTGGCCCGCTTAGACGCCAACTAGAATGTACCCTGAATCATATTCTCAACACGACCTACGTCATTAGCTGTGTCGAGAATTTCAATCGGAAGTTCCTCTCCTCGGTCAAATGGTACTTTATGTGTGTAAATCATCTCTGAAATAAAGAATATAATACTATAAGCAAAATAATTAATGTTATTTGCGCCAGGTGAAAATATATGCTGGGGAGAACTGAGTATGAAAGTTTGTGTCAGAATTTTAAGCAGGACATATCATGTGCTCAAGTACCACTTTTCTGTGTGTGTTGTTTGACGATGACGATGGCGATGATTAAAACAACACTTCCCCACAGGTGTGTAAACAGAGTATGTTTGCTGCATGAAGTCACATATATTTATTCTTGTATTGGTTTTGGACACTGTTTCTAAGAAAGATACACTGAAGATGAATTATATCTGTATTATATCAATACAACTGTCAGAAAAGGTTAGAACTAATAAGATAAGTTGCATTAATACGATGTGTAATTGTAACAGCACAATCAGCAGTTTCATCAGTTGTGTGTCGGCATTATTAATTAAACAATAAGTAGATTGGCATTTACCTTTGTTTGGATCGTATTCTCCAATAAACCGTTTTGTGATGTATCGAACAGCAAAGGCTGAAGATAAACAAGAGTAATCATTTCATTATTTTGTGTTGTTTTTGTTTTACTCGGACTACCAACTGATAGGTATATTTTGTATGATAGGTTTCTTGAAATTTAAAAACACATGTACACTCCATGCTTTCTTTCCTAGATAGAGCGAAGCATTCAGGGATTTTAGCAATGGGGTACACGTCTCTGGAGCTACTGTATCTTTTCAATCGAATAAAACTCGAACCTGATCGAGGACCATCTGGATAAAACAAAGCATCGGCTCAAAAAAATCGTGAAAATCCATTTTGATAGAATCATATACCTTTTCACATTTCTCCTAGAGAAGTAGATTAAGCCCTGGCTCAGGCCGTATGTCGACAGAGCTCTGCGCTGGACATCTGTTTCTGACCAGTCTTGGTCTGCAGGCACCAAGTAATGATGTACCAGGCCAACTTGTTTATTTATACCTGAGTCCAATATACAAATACTGACGATGGGGAATAGTGGTAAACTGGGCGTTCAGATTCAGGGGTATATAAAAGAAGGTCCATCAAGCACAGGTAGAGCCGTTCTGGGAATAGGCTGATATCAGTTTTTTTTTGTCAAGTTGATGCCATAGTATCTAAAAGCCAAGAGGGGACTATGGCAACCATCCAAGTTACGATAAACCCACAACAATTACCGGCCGAGGTTACATATGGGAAATGGTATGGCCTCACTCGGCTAAACTTCTTCAATGGACAGTGACCATACGTAAATTACCTTCCAGAAATCCTAAAAGACACATTACACCGTATATAGAGTCAATTATAATGATTACAGTGCTAATTTATTAAATCTAGATACTTGGACATGTGTGATAACAGCTGTGTCATTGATTATTATCACTGTGTCCGAATTGACGGGAAAGTACTATGTGAACATGATTATTTCTATTTTGACAATCGATATTTTAGCTGCTTTTCCTTACAAATAAATACCATGAATGGCGAACCACCTTGCACTGACCCAACTCCAACTCCAGTCGTAAATCCCTAACTCCAGTGACTACAAACCAATGCTAAGGAAGAGGTAAACCCAATCTATTTATTTATAGTCATTATTTTTACACGTCAAGCTCCCAAGAAACACGAAGCATTGGGTGAGGACAGGGGTGTTCAGTCGTACAACAACAAAAAGGTAGATATGAACAGTTTGTGGGTGTTTGCATGTATATTGGTACCATGGAGGAGACGGGGGGGGGGGTTGTAGTCATGCCCACCTGGAGCACACAGCAGTGCACCACCTGGCTCCTCCAGGGGCGGGAGATTGGCGGGAAGAACCTCAGGTAGGCCTCCTACCAGAGTTATGAGGCAAAAAAATGGATGAAAAAGAGGCTCATTCCGAACAGCTTGTGTGGTTAGCGCTGTTATCCTGTGGTGGGTTGGAGAGATTGAATTACCAAATGTTTTTCGAAGGTCAGTAAGGCAAAGGGGGAACCTGCTCGTAAAACAGGCAGTCTTGATCAGTGGTGAATAGGTCTAGGGCTGTGAAATGTCAGTTCAGGTGTGTTAGCCGACACAAGCAAGCCATTCGGATGAAGGAGGAGTAATTGAGAAGCGAGGCCAATGAATACATGCAATAATTCATATTTTATGTATAACCACGAAATAATCCATTTCTTGTTATATATATTTGACTGGCATATCACATACTCGATGGTATAGGAGATTCTATATGATCTATATTGATTTTATATTAATTGGTATCATTTGAATTTGCAATGGAAATGTAGTATGGATAATTGGGACGCATACATATATTAGCGACGCCATGAAAGTATTATGAACGGTAAGAAGTGGGTTTGTGGATATAACTTCTCAGTCTGGTGGTTAGAATAGCAGCCTGTACGCACACATCATCTCCATAGAAACCCACAACCCCCTGACTACACGATTTCTCCATTCAGAATGTCTTAAGTGTGTCATCGGCGAGTATAAAAAGAGCTGCATCTGACTGCATGGGTCCTCTTCAGAGGCGTGATGTGCTCTGGTGTTTGTCTCATTAATTGGATGACCATACAAAGTCAGGCATATCGAGTTAACTTAGATCTGCACACTTGTACCAATGTAGAGACAAGAGAAACAATAACGTGTAAGATATTATAACCTTTTACAATTATAGTTCTGAAACTATTGAACTTGAATATTTTAAGAACGTACAATCCTTGATACCAGTATAGTCTAATTTGCATAGACTAGATCAGTGTAGAAAAAAATGGGGGGGGCCTCCAATCAGACGGCCTTAAATATGTTTGCCTTTCCCCCCAAAATTTGCCAAAAGCCTATAATAAAGATATACTCTATGCTCAAACCGAACACTCTCCCACATTTGGAATAGTTAGAGCAGGAGGGGGTGCTTCATGGGGGCCCGCCCACTTTATCCCTGTACATTTATCTTATTGGAAGCACAAGGTGTCTAACCATAGGTTACCTGTATACCCCATCATAACCCATCATGATTAATCACGCCTCATCGTATATAACCCGATGCCTGCCCAATACAATGAGCTTCTACGTTTTTTCACTTCACAGCGTCTACATATGAAAGTCAGTTTATCCGTTTTTTCAGAACAAACACGCTTCATACTACAGCTTTACCCACTGTGTAGTATAGAATCTTCACTAAATGATAGTCTTTAGTTTGGTGTGCTGAGTCTAAGAGGATCTAAGGGAGAGCAGGTTTAGAACAGCTTCTGGCGGTGAGTTGGATGAGCAACTCGCAGGCAGTAGTTAATGGAGGAGTGTGTAACTGAAGGAGTACAGCCTCATGCTGAGCTGCTCTCCCAATCCGTCAACCCACTCACTTACCTGTCTTACCCGCTCCAGCCGCGCCCAGGATGACCACCTTGGCCCTGGTGAGTCGCACACGCTGAGACATGTTGGCCGAGCTTCCCTGAGCAGCTCAGGCCTTTAAGGAGCAGCTCGTCCAGTCGTCTACCACTCTACCGGCGTCCTTGGGGTATTCATGATCCAATGGAGGAGATCCACAATAATCCAAAGCATTTAGGCCTATGCGTTCTACAAAGTGCTCACATCATATTATGTAACCTGCTGGATATATATATATGCAGAAATTCCTCATATATAAAATCAAACACATTAATCCACATACACTATATGTTGTTGAGTAGTTCCTCTTGAGTCATTCACAACCTGTTCCTCGTAGAGTGTCCCACATGAGCAGCTCACTATCTGCCTATACTGAGACCAGGATGGCAGATGACTGAGGGAGCCGACAGGGGATCCTGGTGAGCAGCTCGTCACTGGTGTTAAAACGGATTCCCACAACAGAGTGGCGCCGGTGGGCGCTGTCCGCGGTAAGAGCTAGTGGCTGGGGTCAGGAATCCCTGTGTTTGTGTGCTCCTGGGGATCGTACCTTCACCACTGTTTGGACGACCCAGCCAGCACTCAGCTACCCTCCTCCCACCTCCCCACATCCACCAGCCCCTCCTCCTGTGTGTAGGGTGTGTATGGACTGAGGCTTGATTCCTGGGGTTTAGTGGTTACCCCATGCACAAACTGGATCCCCGAGCTGCTCACAGTCTGCGTAGGAGTAGCTCCGAGCAACACGTAATAGCTCAACACGTCGGGCGCTGTTGGCAGGGAGTTTCAGTCGGTAGCATTTGCAGGGTATAACTTAGCATTGGCAGTAGTATACTGAGCCTATCCACATTGCAGCTGAGCAGAAGGTCGAGCAAGACACGAGCAGTTTGGGGGTCGCTTTGGGCCTGTCAACTGCTTAGCCTGTGAGGTGCGAGGCGCTACAGGGAGAGGTGGTCATCCATCACAATTGCTCACTCCTGCTCGTTCACCAACTCACTCCTGATCTGCTCCCTGCCTTGCTGTGACCCCTGCCCAGGGGTCACAACCCGGGGGAAACTACCACGGGTACCTTACTTATCTACAACCTTGATATATGGCCATGCTTAGCGGCAAATAACGCAAGGGCATAATAATCAACAAAATAATGTGAGTGTAGTTTGAAGGAAATAATGCTTTTACCATCAAGACTGCAGGTTTTTCTAACAATAATGATAGCTTCGGGTCATTGTTATTTCGATGTTATGTTCTCACAATGTAATAGCATATTTACGATGGTTTGTGGAACTCTTTTCACCATTTGAAATCGTTAATAATCCCAATTTAAGAAGCATGAATATTGGTACACTTTGAAAAGGTTAATGCTTTTAGTAACAGGGGAGTGAGGGTAATACACTGTATAATGATATTTACTCTCATGGATCCAGGCTTGTGTAATGTAGCTATAGGTATATGGGTGTACTAGAGGGTGTATGGTCCTGTGCGTGGGTGTCACGTGAATCCATGTATACTGATGTTCCTCCACGATACCTCAAGGCTGTACCACCGAGTTGTCTCATGGAGTGATCAGTTTTAAAACCAGGGGTGGGGTTATTTGAGGGAGGAGGTACAAAAAGGATGGACCCACCGAGGGAGATGCCAAAATATTTCCCCGATTTTAGCGAAAAGGCCTGCGCATAATAGGGGTCGGCCTCTAAGGAAATTGAAACCTGCTGTGGGAGAAAGAGGGGGGGGGGGCGATTTGGACGCCTGGCATGGGACGATGCGGGAGGGAAAAGGACCATTCCCCTTCAGCTTCGCCATTTGCCAAGTATACAATACGGGCCCACACAGGCTGCATGTCTCAAAACGCATTGGCAGAAGGACATACACTGTACTATGTCCACACTGCTAGACTGTTGTGATGAATTGTAATATTAAGGCTCTGGATCCCTTCTCTGGATCCTTTCTCCGGATCGTGTTCGCCCAGTTGAACCATTGCAGGTATAGCTGGGCGAAGAGGAGGGTGAGGGATCAATGTCAAGTAACCTCATTATGTCCAGCTTTGAGTTCACCAGAGGCTGTAGTAAAGCTATATAAGTGAGTGATGTCAGTTGTACAAGATGATAAGTGGCGACCTGAGCCTGCTGTGTTGTGGTTGGTGGGGAGGGGTAGCAGGAGGCTTAACGACACCACCCTTTACTCTCACCCATCCTGTAGAAGTCACACTTTAGTCTCACCCATCATCCTGTAGCCATCACCTCTGCCTCACGGTAACGAGGTAAGGGTGTGAACTCAGCGAGGATTAACCATTAACCCATCTCATAAATCAGGCACCGGTTAACTTATTTTCTGCTGTGAGACAAACTGGACAAGTACAGATATATATTGGGCTGAGTTCGAGATATGATATTCTGCCGAGAGAAAAATAAGAGTAACACTTGTCTTTATTACTGCACGAGTATGTACATTTAGGTGTACATCAAGTAAATGGTGATAACATGATATTAGTACCCAGTAATAATATTAGCGGTTAGGCCGATTTGGTCGTGCTGTCGGCCGCTTATCTGCATGTAGAGTCACAACAAACCACTGGTAGTACACTCTGTGTAGTGTAGTTGGTAGGACCCTCCCTGTCGATTATCGGCCGACAGCAGTCCAAATCGGCTAATGGAAAATGGGTCTTACCCTCATTTCTCTATCATGTAAAATGTATAATTATACATATCTATTTAACGTATTCCAATTCTCATAAGTTGCCTTGAGATTGAATGATGAGAGTGCTAATGAGTTGTTCTGCTCAGACACCACAGGCACAAGTTTGCATATAATGTAAGCAGTCTGGTATGCCAACATAACCAATACCCTGGACTGCAAAGCTGCATCAGCTGATTCAGATAAGATACGTACACTAACGGCGACTCAGCATGTGCCAGTACAAACCCCAGATTGTGTGTTGTCATGTTATCTCCTGGCACAGGTGGGGGCTTCTTCTAGTACAGTATAGGGGATGGTACCCCTGGATAATGAGCTGGGAGCCTCTGGATGGGGATCTATCTACCACCTCTAAAGGGTTGATTCCACATGATGTTTTTTGGTCGCCATTAATTTTGTTTAGTTCCTTGGGCAATTTACTGACCGATTTATTCTCACCGGAATCTACCATTTGCTCATCCCTAACTTCATATCTATTGAGCATGTTGTTAGCTAAATGTAGCCAAACATAAACAGTTGTGGCCTAAAAGGAACGGCTGGACTAACGGCATTGTGACATAAGGGCATTTGTAGCCTAAGGACAAGAGTGGCCTGAAGCCATTAATTGCCTTCAGAACTCTAACACTAGTATATAAGGCCATCTGTGGGTACTTTTATTTTCGCACTAAGGGCACGTTTGTAGCCTAGGGGCCCCACACCCTTTGCCACCAATGATCCCACCAAGCATGCTTAGCACAAGCTAAAGCGGCATGTGTGTTTATACCATATGGCACGAAACAAGAAACATTCCATGCTTCAGTTAAAAAGACAAGCTGCAACCTACCCAAGATTGTTTTATGTTCATGGATTCTTTGGAGGCTAGATAACTAAGAGAGGTATGTGCAAATGAGAGCCCCGCCATAATATACGCCAAATACAAGATAGTGTAGTGGCATCCCATATAGTAGAATCTCCATCCCAGATCCCACTAGACCCCACATGCCAAACGGTTGGACGTACATGGTGGGTGATTTGTGTGATCTACGTCACAACCGATGCTGTTGGCACGTGCGCTGATTGCAGCGCCGTCTACATGTAGGGTTAACAACCTACGGATGTATAGCCCCATTATAGAGTTCTCAGAGGGTGAGCGATGGCCTTCCGTCAATGGGGTGTGAGGGGGTGGGGGGGGGGCTGCTGGGGTTTTGGGAGGAAATGTGCTAGGGGTAAAAACCTGAATTACATGTGCAGAGATCTCCTGCAGATGTCAAGCATTGGTCTTGAGCGACAGGGCGATATGGGAAATTTTGGGGCTTAAAGTTCCAAATGTTGGTGCCCCTACAGCAACAGTCGGAGTGGGGTCGGGACAGGTACTCAGCTCTACATATAGAGGGTGGGTGAGGGTTTGAAGCTCAAATCCCATGTAGCAATTTGTGCTGGAAAATTTTGTAATGTTGTAATCTGTTGCGAATTGGGGACCTTACTCTAAATTGTGGGAGGTGTAACTACTGAGGACCTGTTGGGATTCGGGCTTATTATATACTAACAAGTGGATATTTTCCCTTGCCAATTTGGTGTATTATGTTGAAATTTGAGCATACTAACCTAACACTTTGCAACGTCTGTTCCCTCAAAATACATTTTCCGAGGAAAGACCTCCATGCAGCCCCGGGCTTGGTGGGACATTTGAATCAGGATATACAGTCATGTTCTTGCAGTAATCATGAATGATTGTAATAGCGATAAACGCGCGCATGTCTTATGAAGCAGCTTGTCCTCTTTCCGTGTTTCTCTTTTTACCTTGTATCTTTTGGAAAAAAACAATACCATGCATAGCAGAAATCAATTCCACTTTCCGTTTTGCCTTCTGTCATACATAATATCATAGTAGTTTAGGATTTGCCTAAGGTTCCAAACTCGCTGCTCCCGCCCCCGGGTGACTGGGTTCATGCCCGGTGCCTTGGCCGCGGGCTCCGGGGCCCTGCGGCGCCTAGCCCGAGTTCCGACAAGGGGCCGGGCGGCGAAATGGCATCATTCTGGCTGTCTTCCAGAACTGCTCCGGGAGGCCGGCCCATGCCGCTCCCAGCAACTCCTAACAACTCCCCTTCTGCTCTTTCGCGCTCGGGCAGTCGTCGTGGGAGCGGTCGGTGGGTGCGGTCATGATTACACTTGGCCGGGTGGGAGGGATGCACTATGTTATGTTATCTACGTGAGAAATGAGGGTAGACAGATAGCGCCGGGGTTCGGCTCCAACCCACCATGGCCTTGTCCCTGCATGTAGAGCCATATACCTGCAACTCATTATGCGATCCAGAGATCAATGTTTTATACTCTAAGGTAGTGTGTGTTCCATAGCTCTTTGTATTAGGAGCTCCCAATGGCGACATATAACACCCTCTCTGGTGTCACGGTGAGAACCTTGGAAAGTAAAAGATACATTCTTATTTACATCGATTTACTGTATGTATTGGGTATATTCATAATGACCGGGCTGTTAAACGTTGGATGACCACCAATTGTGTTTGGGTCAGAGTACTGGCGCCCTTTCATTTTGCCCAATCGTATCCAATTGACATTTACACAATTTAAAGGGTAGGGGCCTACAAAGAGTCACTTCCCCTCTTTGTATATATATGCTTACCAGACAGTGTAATACATTATACTAGCCGAAGTTCGCAGAATGCTCTCGATCTTCTTATGGAAAAAAATAGTGATTTAAAACAGAAATCTTCGGAAATACGAATAAGGAAAAATGTGGTGCATCTACACAATGCTTATTATTAACAACGTCCACTGGGCTCTAATAGGCCGAAGTAATAATAGGAAATGTATGGGCTTAGTCGGCCGAAGTTCCTATTTGGGCGGTGGCCTTTACATATAGCAGAGGTTAGAGTTGTAGATAGCACCTAATAATAGAACAGTGGGGGGCAAACAAACGCCACGTGGTTGATACTTTATAGGGTATATGAACCAAATCTCACCCAGTTAAATTGATACACAAATAGGAATTATCATAAAAATAGACGGATCTGTCTAAACCAAATCGACATTGTCTTATACATGTACCATGTATCATTATAGTGAAGACAGAAAATTATTAGGGGTCAATTAGAATATATCAGAATACAGTAAGGACTAATGGTACTATTATGGTGAAGCTACCCAACCACGTGTTGGCCTGTGTTTGCCCCCCAGTCCAGGGCCTGTGACGTAGCAGAGAGGAAACTCTAACCTCTGCTATACATAAGTGTGGTAGTTGAGCCATGACCGGATTGCCCGATACAAAGTCCATTTACCTATACTACTTACGCGACACTTGACGCCGAATATGGTAGCGAGGCCGCGACCGCATTGTTCGACGCAGAGTTCATTTTCATATACTACTGATGCGGCACCAAACTAAAAGTTTTAGTTTTGTCGTAAATCGCTCGCTACCAAGATGCACATGGGGGCCGCTATATTAAGGGGTTAGTATCCTAGGCGAAAGCGATTGAACCCGTAAAACGGTCATTAAAGTATATAGCTTTTCCGAAAACATTGAACGCTGATTCTTCTAATTGACATATGAGCTACAGTTTGTGCATGCCACACATCTAGTCGTCAAAGTTTAGATACAATTACACGCACTCTTTATTATGACTATTTGTGTGACTACACTGCCCCATCCCCACACAAGATCACAAAGGTCACTGCTAATGTCAACCTTTGAGCAATAGATGTTTAACGCGATCAGCCTTGAGTGCTGCATGCTTTGTGAATGGCACAATTAAGCTTCAATAATATATCAACTATCTGTAACTTCGGAATACACAGGTCAGACAGAATTGGTTACCGATTACCACATTGTAATTCTGTGAGGAGCAAATAATTGAGAGGCACACAACCCGACAGAAATGCCTAAACCCCTCAGCAGAAAGATGTAAAGCAATACAGAGTGAGTAAAATGGGGAAATATGCATACCCGTATTTCCCCGTTTATAAGCCGGGTCTCGAATATAAGCCTGCCCCGTTTATAAGCCAGGTCAATACCCCATTTGAAATCATTATAAGCCGGGCCCCGAATATAAGCCTGGTCAATAAAGTAAACTCCAATAAAATGCCTTCAGAGGGGCACAATTTCACTTCTAATTGGAGTATTTTCACATTTCCTTCACTTACATGATGCTAATATGCCACCCCTTAAGCTGAGTATAATTTAGAGAAAGAAAACCTTTGAATTTGTCATGATGTTATTAAAAATGTCCAAAAGAAATGTGTAAAGATGATGAATACATCTGAGAATTTTAGACAGACTGCTAGAGTAGCTCTTTAAATCTAAAAATTAGAGTAGATGAAAATAATATAAGCCTGCCTCGAATATAAGCCTGCCCCGTTTATAAGCCGGGTCAATGCCCCATTTGAAATCAATAGAAGCCCGGGCCTATAAACGGGGAAATACGGTACATATCAAACCCTTATCATGATACTACTGTACTGTGAACTGAGAAAATAAGATTTGATAATCACGACCTGCTATATTTACACAGATGGCAAACCAAATAATGTGGCTCCTTTGCCCTATATATAAATGTATCTGCTCATGTCGGGATGATTGCCTCCTCCTGCCTGCCTGTAGAATCTGCACTGTTAGAAGTAAGGAGTGTAGCTAATAGAGTACTAATAGTAGTTTCAGGTTTCCAGTATCACATACTGTTTGGTTACAAACTCAGCTACTGTAATTTACAATATTCACTAGCTAATATTTCTGTCAATTTGGGTAAAATTGCAGAATGGGTTTAAGAAATAGGGAAAGAACGCGTACTACCTATCGTGCCTTTAGGTGAGACTCAAACTCACAACCTTCTGTGTATGGGTTTTACAGCATCAAGGTAGCTTAACGGTATGTAATACTGGAATCCAAAAGTATCTCCTTTTATACTACAAATCTACAGTATATCATATTGTGCAGCTACGCTAACAGCTACGCCGACAGTGTGCATGATGCTCACCTCCATGAGGGTTGGGAAGGAGAGAGAGGGGGAGGGGAGGGGTCTACAAGTCTGCTGTCTACACCATGGGAGGGATAAGGTAACATGTAATATGTCATAACAGGGGCAGGACTGGGGCGGGCCAACTGCGTTTGTATAAACACAGGGGATATGCCTACGTCAGGCCCGCTTATTTACGAACACCCGAGACATAGCACACCTATAACTCCATCTACTCCAAACTAAAGTGTCCCAGATTGCCTGGTCCTTGTGCTATCTACTGATTTATGTGTGGTGAGGTGATGATTTTATGTGAGTGCCACAGGGGAGTGGCACTATTTACTATAAAACAGTGTATCCTACTATGAAACAGTTTATCACTCATGATCCTCATGTATAGGCCTCAATGTATATTTTATGTGCTGATAGGTATGATAATACTCTCAGGGAATTCGTCATGTTTTATGATGCAGCTTAAATGTTGATATATTATGATGTGAGTATATTAATCAGACGAATGGCACTATATATATATATATATATATATATATATATATATATATATATATATATATATATATATATGCAATAGGTGAGCAGATACGAATAACATAGAATGGATTGCTTACCACAGAAAGCCAGACAAGTTAATTTAGATTGTTAATTTTTATTCTGGTAATATTGACATGGAATAAAGAGGGGGTTGAGTGGTGAAGGCAACATTTCGTGTACTTTCAGCAAAAATCCTAAAGGCAATTGTATCAAACAATACATTGACATTGGAATAGTTTCTCCACTTTATATAACAAGAACATGGCTACAATAATATACACAGTTGTTACGGTCAGAAAGTGCTATTATCAGAAATGTACAGTAAAATATTATACACATGAGTACTTCTACATATGATAATACATCCAAGTATTGCAGCCTTCTAAGTAGTGGGCTTCATAAAACAGTGTAATCCCAGGCAGGCGCGAAGGCAGATAGAGCCTATAATGTTCTCTTTTTATTAGCATACTTGTAATGATGCAATAAAGCTACATAAGAAGAAAACTGTAATAGATCACCTATCTACAGGTCAATCAATGTATACCAATGGTTGCAGAAATACTTATAATGCTGTTAATAGAAAAAAAGAACAGAATAATATGAAAACATATATATATGTATATACCAGAACATTCTCAGAAACATTCAGATCTAACCTACAGAACAATCTGAAACCTACAGAACAATCTGAAAATAGATGTATATATACCAGAACACTCTCAAAAAAAAACGCATGGAGAACTAGTATCATTTGACATGGACATAGTCACCCTTAATATAGGCTCCTATTTAATTTTGGCAAAGTGGCCATTAGAATAAGTAGTAGATACAGTGGAAGAGGGAATGAGTTGATGGCTGCTCAGTGGTGCTCGGCCCAGCCCTGACACACGGCGTCGTCTGTGGGGCAGGTGTCGGTCCACACCTGTTGGTCCTTAGCTGCCTCCAGGTACCGCCACAGGGCCGACATGCTGCTGGGGATGGAGAATCCCTTCAGCACTGGACCTGCAGCGCGGATCTAGAGTAGGGATAAGTTATAGGATTCGTGATTAATCCCTTGAGGTCAAAAATGCTTAATTGTTTCATGAACATTAATTTTGCTATCGTGAGTAACTCGCTGTTACTACAATGGTGCATCATGCCGACCCTTCGGGAGTGTATCCACCCCGTTAGGTTGGCATGATGCATGAATGCCGCATCAGAGCTAGGTGGGTCTTAACATTGAGGAATCTGCGGTGACATTAACTAACGTTTTCCATTGAAGTAATTAATCACACAGGGTGGAATAACCTTTAGCCATCTCTATATTTTTCTCCCCATAGTCCCCATATGCTGAGCATTCTCGACCTAAATAAACCACAACACACAATGAGAAACTGGTCTCACATACTATCTATACAGGCTAGATGTAACCCTGGAGGGGAAGTGCTGCCGCCTGGTACATCTACCACGAACAAGGTTATGTCAATTTGCTATGGTAATACACAAGGACTGGAGGGGAATGTCCATGTAGACCTATGCAAATTGACATAGGGTAGTATATGGGTTATAGATGGAAAAACTCAAGATGAAACCCTACCTGGTTCAGTCTGGGAAGAATGGTACAGTCTGGTTCTGTTATCTGGTCATTTAATAGAAACTTGGACCCACATTTCTGAAAGAAAAACAATAGAATAGTAGTACCAGTATGGGCTATTTCCAAAGTGTGTATACTTTGCACATGAATACCCGGTATATGTAAAGTAGCATGTACTCAGGTAGATATAATGTCGATAATGTAATTCGAAAACATAATGATATGGCTGCCACAAACCTCAAGGTAGTCGTTCAGCTTTTTCAGCTCGCCTAGAAGACTTTCTTTGAGTTGGCTCTCCTCTTCCGGCTGCTTGTTCTTCATGAATTTAGCAAAGGCTGAGAACACACCGGCACCAGCAGTCACACAGTCCCCCTGGTGGCCACATGCTAAATCACGGCCGCCATCTTTGCCACAGGTGTCGTCCAGGTATTGTACAATTAGTGCTGAGTCACTCACTACCTTATTTGACGCGCCGTGGTCTATCAAAACAGGAACTTTACCCACTGAAAAATAGATTAAGAATGAATAATGCAGTTTTTATGGATATTTAGGAGAGAGAGAATGTATTCTACCTACAATAATTATATGCATATCAGATTGTAGGTTATGCATATACATGTGTAAGGGCAATAATATGTGTACTATGGGTTTGTGGTTTCGAGGTGGGAATGGCAAGTTCTACGCTAGGTGGCAACACCTGGCGTCCTATGCCATCTCCCCTGAACGATTACCCGGTTGCGAGTTCAAGTGGGGTACTCCAGATGGCACGCCGGTGGAGTGCCACGTCGACACTGCTTGGTCTGCAACCCGGGTATATAAGAGGCCACAGTTGACCATATCCGGGAGTTCGTCCACGGACGAGCTCAGACTCACAGCCTTCGATACATTTGTGACCGGGGCCCCTACACCCCTCCTGCTCCTGGCTCTTGCACCATCCCTTGCTGGGACAAGACCAGTCCGAACAGCTCTGCTGACTTCGAACCAGCGAGAACGCTGCTTGTGTACTTCGAACCTTGTCTGTGATTAACTTGTACATTATTTGAATACTATTTTGAGGCCGTGGTCATATGAGAACCAAGGATTGAGACTTGAATAAACCTGTTGCATTCAAACCGAATTTGGAACCTGTGTTCGTTTCATACTTTCACAACCCCTACACATGTATATAATTTGAACAAACTCATTAATTTGATTATTGAAGGCAATGAGCTGTAAAGTAGACCTATTAGGCCCTACTGTTCATTGTAAGGAAATGTTTTGAATACATGTGTTCATGTGGATCATTCAATGAGTTGTATTTCGTTAGTAATATAGGGAGTATACCTGATAATTTGCCCCCCTCCAAGAGGATCCAATTTATTGCCGCAGAAATTCAATTTCTCTTATCGCCCCTTCACCACCCACCCACTCACCCACCATCACGACACATAAGCCTATACACACTCCCTTATCTGTCGAGTTTGGAAATGACATTGTCTAGCCAAGTACACATCTCAGGATAACAAAGGGAATTTTCGTGCAAAAATACATAATCTACATCACCTGTCAACACCGTCTAGTCTGTAAACATGTTTACGTGAACTCATAAGTCCATTGGTTCATAGTGATCGTGGTGGGGGCTCTGTTGTATTTTCATCCTTAAAAATATTTGATCAAATATGTTGAGTGCCTATATCGGACCCTTTCAAGCAGTCCACCAGCACCGACGTCAGAGATATATAAGATTACGAGTACGACAACAGTAATGTCTCATAGGCCAAAATCATTATTGATGTAAATTATTCTTTTAAATATGTCTCAAAATTACTCCCCCCTTCGTGTGTGTAAAACCCTCTGAGCAAGCACATTTATATAATCTAGTTGCGACTAAATCTATCGACCGTTGTAGGCTACATGTATCTTATAATTCAATTAAGATTACCCCGCACCATTTTCCAAACATTTCCCCCTCTTAGTCTGAGAGATTTAAAAGAGAGCAACCTTACCTGGGTTCAGTTCTAGGAACTCCTTGGGTTTATCTTTAATATCTATCTCCTTTATCACAAATTGGTCTTTTGGAACGCGCAGAGACATGAACATGAAGGCCCTCTGTGAGAAGGGACATGTGCCCGCCTTTTTGATAAACAGTGTGAACCGTGGGGCTGCCATCTTGGAGATCAACTATTTCTATCGGTATATTGAAGCTGGAACAAGAATACAACGATAATAATATTTCTTAAGGAGGGGAAGTTAGAATAATGTAGAAGTTGTTGGCGAAGTGCGAATGGGCACTGCGATGACAAGTTCAAATCAGCATTGAAATGCTCAATATATGCAATAACTACTGTTATATATCTCCTTACTCTCATACAAAATAAGTGCCAGGCTCTACATTCAGGCCTAACCCTAGATCCTTTTTGCTATATAACGAGGATATATATATATATATATACTTACATCTCTATTTGACTACGCTCAATGGTAATGGATGAATGTGCTACCCCGGCTACCCCTCTCCTTTTTGTAAAGAGTTTGAGCCTATATTATCAGGTTAAATGCCCCACATTCCTCAGTCATAACCCATATCCCATTGGCGGAGAGTTTGTTAGCTGACCCATTTTGCTAGTAAAAAGCACAAGCATGTGGATATATCCTCTTTTATAGCGTTGGCACTGCATGGCAACGGGAGCCCTGGCTTGTAAGCAGCAGTGCGTGACATTGTCATGCACTGAAAACCCAGAGGAACGTTCCTAGTCATTATGACGACCTAGGTTGTCATAATGACTAATGGAAAGTGATCTGGAGAATGGTGTATGATTATAGTCTCTAATTAGTTCACTTCCTAATGAGAGACATCCCTTTCAAATATTTGTGACATGTACTGGGAAAATGGACCTTAATGCACCCTGCACTAAGGCCCCTTTTCGCAGATCGTGTCACTTTTGGTTTACTCTTGATTAAACTAAGTAGCTTTACTGGTTATAAACAAGTTGTGTATGGGTGAGAATGATGGCCTTGAAGGTATAGAGACTACTCTGCTCCCTGTCACCAGTTTATATCTCATGACAGAAAATGTACTTCAATCCATTTCCCCTGGGTGGCAGCACGTGACAGGGCATGTGCCATGTGCAACACCCAGATATACCCTAGGTTGTCCTAATGACTACCCAATAGTGTTGAGAGTTGTCATTACTGATGACTTTAGGTCTTCAAATTTACAATACATGAAACAACAACCTTAAGACCTGTAGTCATTCTGACTACCCAATCCATGTGACTACCTAAGGTCGTCATTATGACAACTTTGGTCTATATGGATCAGATATGACTACCTTAGGTTGTCACAATGACGACCTAAGCTCGTCACCTTGACCACCTAAAGTTGTCAATTTTGGTATTGTCAAAATGACGACCCTGAGGTTTTCAGTGTGCACATCCCCTAGTCCTGCATGGGGTTCCAGTTCCAGGGTACCGGGTATATTGCTGATTCATACCTTGTAATGCCGAGTCATACGGGTCACCACCACTCTGGTCTCAATCTGTTTGGCTGTTGTGGATGTAGACTGTTAACCAACAATTACACCAATGTCTAGAGGTCTTATAAATGTAAAAATGCCATCAAGTCCAAAATCGGATAAGTTTTGTAAGTGCAGGTAGATCCAACACGAAAGCCAAAAAATAGAGATGAAAGAAAAAAAATGGAGATAATATACATGGATCTATGACATAAGGGAGCCAAGGTCGTTTCTGTGGGATAGGGCCTAACAATTCGCTTCAAAGAAAACCATCGATACTGCACACTGCATGCTTCCCACCATATTCATCTCATTTGCCCTGCAGTAACAGTGACAATATGGGGGGTGCAGAGGGGTCCCCCCTGAGGTCGGAAAGTCGCCGAAATTAAGGGGTCCAGGTCACAAAGTCGCTTTTTTTTACCCCCTTAAGTATTGTAAATTTTGTCTAAGAGTCGCCAGGTCACTTTTATTATTGCATTAGGTCGAAAGTCGCATCCAAAACGGCCCAGGTCGCCAGGTCGCTTTTGATCCCTCTGGAGCCACAATATGGTCCTTTCCTACAGTGGTAACTTACTTTTCCATACATGGTCTGCATGACAAATGTACCATTATCAAAAGTTCTGCGAACTACTGAACCTGGGTCTGTGTGGGGGTCTGTGTTACACTGAACTGTCCTGTACAGAGCGTTTGATAGATGGGCACTGGCTAATGGTATATCACCTATAGCGTTGTGGGCATAGCCATAGGGCCTACAGCCACTTTACTTATGACTGTAATAGGGTAGATCTAGTACATTCTAACGTAGAATCTATAAGGCCTTAGTGAAGGGCTGCCTCCAGAATAGAATGGTGACACATCGTTACAGAATCAATATGAAAATTTTTAGATGCCGGGTGTTTTACCTGTGACAGTTTGTCCTCACACACATCCACCTTTATTTACCTTTTACCGGAAGTAACATCAAATAGACACCTGGCTATAACGGTGCAGCAGGTAGGAACACCATTCGTGCTGTAGATGGCGCGTCGATCGCTGCGTCTCCTTGGAAACGATATCAGAATTACCTCTCCCCAGCCTCGTCCACATATTATACAAGGGCATGTAAGGGCCCCTAAAATCGACAAAATCCTGTTGTAACCCTCGGGACAAGTGACAGTCCTGAGCTTTCTTTCTCTTTATTTGGATTAAAATCGACAAAGGCCACAGCAGCCCCGTCTGGGACCCTCATACCTACATTGCATTTGGCGAACTGTGTCAAACAACGCCATACTAGATTAATATAAGTATGTTGTTAATTGAATACCAATATCTAATTAATACTTATTCATCGGGTTATGGATATCACACGTTTACACATAGCAAGGCAACGTATCGGCCCATAACTGCATTTACCATTTTAATTTCAACCCTAAGCTTTATGTACATCAGTACAGTACTCGAACAGTAACACTTTAAATAAAGGAATGTCTAATGTCCTACGTTTAGAAATTGCACACAGGAACAAAATCTAATACCATTTTATCGGCACATTGGATATACAATGTACCAAATGTAATTTGTTTACCTTTATAGGTCTGCTTATCGTTTTGTTTGGTTGGAATAACTGACGAGAATCTTTTGATTATATTAAAACCTAAATTTGCCATATCAAATATATCAAAAATATCAAACAAACATGATCTACCTAACTTTTGACCTACAACACTGGACTACATAGCCATTTCGTCATGCAATGCAACAATTATCCACTAGGTTTCTTGTAACTCAATGCAATTTTGTGCAATATATTGGCTTACCGTGTGGAAGGGGTTAATTTTGTAAACATCCGAAGGCGTTAATAGGAGTGGCTCTGTACGTGATATAAAGCAGGTGTAGTTAACTGACTAGCGGTATATGGTAGTATGTGTAGGCTATATGTGTCCGAAATCACGTTTCAGTGTCATGTTGTTATCAGATAGAAACACTAAATGGTGTAATTCTCACTATAATGATACTATCATAAAGCTTCCCGTGGATATTCTTCATCATACATGTCTACTTTAAAATATGAAATCAGCACAAGGGAGTGGTCTTTTTCTTTTTAACAACAGGAGTAGGCCTATAGTTGGTGGATTTGGGGGGGGGGGATGCTCATATATTGCCATTTAACATGGAATGACGTATGTGACGGGCCTACGTATAGTACTATAGGGCCTATGTGTTATTCACCTTTTTTCACTTTTTATTCACTTTTTTTATCTGCATGATTAGGGATCACCTATAGGTGATCCCTAATGTATACATTGTGTATAGAAATATTTCTTTATGTCATATATATACCACACTTTTTGGGTGCAATGATATACAAGTGCTACAATGAGATGGAGGTCAGAAATCGTTAAAATCGAACTATGCTTTAATGATATTGTTATGTCTCAACTCTTAATGCATATAATTATGTATGTGTGGAGGCCCATATGTGGACGTAAACATGTGTGTGCCTACGAGTTGAAAATAATTAAACTAGATCTTACTTCATTGTATATTCTTTTAATAGTCACGTGCTTTCAGGTGTATCTTTGACTATGTTTGACATGGTCATGTATTCACTCTACTGGAATAAAACCGCCTTGAGCTTCTTTTTTTAAAAAAGATTTTGCACAGACAGGATGCGTAGAAGGGTCTGTCTATCGCACCTTATGACCTTTATCGGCGGAGATGTTATGGATAACCTCTAAAAGTATTATGGCAGATAATGATAAGACAGTTACTCTTTGTTGATAAACACGCAGAGACCACGCCTCCCTGGCACGCATATACTTACCTTTGGAGTTTGGACATTGTTCATATTTGTATACATACAATACACACCGCATTTTGACCTTTGGTAGGTCCCTACACAGCACATGGCATGACATGGTATATCTCAATGCATGCATTACTTTGGATTATATCTAACCATGTTGAGGAAGAAACACCCTAATGCGTGGCCAACCATGCATCATGTAGGGACATTAAAAAATACACATGAACGCTTCATGTTATCACCTTAAGGTGGGGATGCTCAAATTAAATTAGGTGATGCCAGTAGTGCGATTATCACAATTCCCACGTGTCAATGAACTCTCATACTTAAACGGGTTAGTGTATTTACTCGTAGACTATCCAGTTGCATACCCCCATGTACCTCCCACACCCCCAATAACTGCCCAAGCATAAGGCTTTTTCTTTAAACCTTATTATATTCATTCATGGTAATGAGAAAAGGCTTTTCAATGGAGGGGCCTTGACTTCAGGTATAAGTTTGACGATCGCTCAAATATACGTATATTGTTATCATTTATACACAGATTATAGAAAAAATGGAATTAGGCCAACATAGGCATGTGACATGTATATGGCTGTGTCTCACGACCTTGGGCCAATGTTTTTGTCTCTGACCGGGTGCCGTCTCTGACCAGGTGCCGTCTCTGACCGGGTGCCGTCTCTGACCTGTTGTCAGAGGAATGTGTTTTTTAATTATTAACCTATACTCATATATATAAGGATCTGTAAAAACTTCATGGCAGTTGTTATGTAATTATAATTAGCCTCCTGCTGTTGGTAGAAGGTAACTAAACTCGCAAAGTGATGTCCGGTCAGAGACAGCACCCGGTCAGAGACGGCACCTGGTCAGAGACGGCACCCGGTCAGAGACAAAAACATTGGCCCAAGGTCGTGAGACACAGCCATATCATAATTAGAAATGATAATTGTACTTGGAATTACATTATACTTTGGACATTGAACTGATAAAGCCACAGAAAGTATGTTCAGGTGTATTGTGGCTGACTTCACCTGCTAACAGTGTTATGATTATTTCTGTCAAAACCAATTCCGCTTTGTTATGAAGTAAGGGAGTGACCATCTTTTTAAATTAAAGTAAAACAGACTAGAGCATATTCGCTTGACGTGTATTAAAGCAAGTTCCCAGTGTCGCATTATGAGAACCTATTGTCCAATAAAACTTACCAAACTAAAAATAATCATGCCATGCGTTTTAATTCTACATTCATGTTGTCATTTCGTCATTACTTTAGTATATTGCATCATTGTTCTCATCCTTGTTGTGTATTGTTTCTATTAACTATGTGAAATCCAGACTGAAGTCCATATCATTGATGCTCTGATTTATCGTTGTCCTTCAGTTTCCATTAAATGTAGATTGTAAAAGGCTAAAAAAACTTTCAACCCTGAGGAAAGCCCAAGGATAAACCATTTTGCCAATATACACACTTGCAATGTAGCGGATTGATCAATGAAGGATATTTCGCCTGACATGTGTTCCCTTACAAGCTGGCAGAATACCAAACATGTCCAAACATGGTCTTATTTAAACATATACAAACATTTATAAAAGATGACCACTCCCTTACGTATGCAATTTTACTTAAATATAAAAAGTGGAAAAGATCATTGCGAGACAGACCTCCGGTACAAAGTATGGCTCAAAACACACCCCTGGTCTGGACTGGACTGTTTATCAACATTGAACCATGTCTATTTCTGGTCAATCAATATGGAACAGGTTCTGCCATCTCCTAATAGCATTATCAGCGCTTTAAAAGTAGCCTTTGAACGCACTTGAAATGTTTATGACCAAAGTCTGACTTTTATCAGACGACTTGCAAAGGTTAACGACCAGATAACTATCGTCTGATTACACCGGTCTAAGATGCGTTTCGATATGATAAAAGAAATTAATAGATGTATAGAATAATTCATCAGTCTGATGCTCTTGGCGGACATGCATTTAATTTTGGAACATAATATATCATGCCCAGGCGCTTCCACGGGGGGGGGGGGGACTCCCTCAGCCTTACTGACTATATGGGGGTGCAGAGGGGTCCCCCCCCCCCCCTGAGGTCGGAAAGTCGCCGGAATTAAGCCCCCAAGGTCGCAAGGTCGCTTTTTTAGACCCTTTATCCTATACTCTATTTTGAGCAAAAGTCGCCAGGTCGTTTACATTATTGCCATAGGTCGAAAGTCGCCTTCAAAACAGCCCAGGTCGCCAGGTCGCTTTTGACCCATCTGCAGCCACACTATGTGTGAACACGATTCCAAGGGAAAGGGTATGTTTTTAGACCCTAGGCACGGACCCGCGAGGGCCCTTGGATAGGGTTGCTTTTTAGGGCAATTTTGGAGAAAAAGGGGTACATTTTAAGGCCTAATGACCAAAAAACTGTTCAGACGAAACGTGTGTACGTATTTTCTCTACATAAGCATATTTTAAGCCTACCTTTTTTTGTAATTTTCTTTGATTCTCCTTGGTCACCCTCTAAAAGGGTATGTTTTCTGCTAATTTTCCCGTAAAAAGGGTGCTATTTTGTTGATTTGTCTCCCGTGATAAGGGTGTCAAATTTGAGGTGATGTTCACACATAGTTACTATAGAAAAGATAGTGAGTGCCCCCCGGGTTCCACGGCGACTGTTTGACCTGGTACATTAGTACAGTATAATTATATTTGGCATACGCATGTGTTCATGGGGCAAGCTTTTTTTCAACAAAATGTCCTTATAAAATAAAGCTAGAGTCCGCCTTTAAGAAAAAACGCCCTTAACCAGGCCTGTATGTAGGGGGGGGGTCCTCGTATCGAACGAGCCACCCACCTCCCCTAAGGAGGAAAAGAATTCCATTATAGCTTACTTTGAAGAGGACATGTTTGGCTTCATGCCATTTTTTATGGCTTGTCGATCTGACAATTATTAAGGATTCTAGAGAGAAGAACATGAAAGATTGATTACATGTATACATGAAACTCTGCTTCCTATCATGCAAAGTTGCACCATCATTATTAGAACAAATCCAGTTCCACCATTAGAATAATGATGTCAAAATCCACCATATCGAAAAACAAACCACCCTCCGAAGGGCTAGAGCTAGTAACGGCCTGTTGAGAAGTGTCAATTTTGACCAAAAAATCTCTGAATCCACACCATTTTTACCCAAATCTCCGTTTTCAAAACTGTTTAACACCCCCAAAAAATTCCTATTTTTTCAAATATTTCACTAAGCAAGAGTCCATTTTCTTCAAAATTGTAATTACCAGGTGGTTTGTTGTGGCTCTACCTGCAAGCGGATAGGACCTTCTTCCTGCCTATAGCACCTCCTTAATGCATCATGCCCTTGGTCGTCATGATGCACAAATGCAGCACTAGAGAGTAACTCGCTAGTGCTGCATGCATTCATGCAACATGACGACCCTATGGGATTGGGACACCCCTGAAGGCTCGGCATGATTCACCAATGCAGCACAGGTGAGTCGCCGGAGCTGCATTGGTGCATCATACCAACGAATGGCATATTTTAGCGACATGCCGTCCTTAAAGGGTTAAGTAGGCCTATATGCTAAGCGTTTATCTGAGATAACACAGCGGACCGCATACGTTTGCCTGATTATATAGGAATGCTGTAGGCGGCCTGTAGGCGTATGCGTGATTCGATTCCTGTCTTGAGGTAAACAACTAACAGAAACAATACAACGTGTGATGTATAGACATTGCCATAACTCGGTAACTGATATACATTTCTGTACATTTGCACAAGAGTGAGTTCATACGTGAGTAGATCTACTATTATAATAATTTACAAAAATGAAAGGAGCAAGAGTTGATAAAAGAAGTAAGAAGTGCAATTCACACCAAGTGTGAACTCTCAACATACCGCCCCCTCCTCCTCACCACACACGCGGTCTTTGCATTGGGCTAATCTTCTCCTTGGATTCCTGTTGCATTTCACCATGTACTTTGATGATAATTCTGTACATTATCCCAAAGGAACTTCAGCATTATTGAAGGAAATACTGTTAACCAAAGGGGCGGAGAGTGTTCATTGATGAGCCTTTGGTCCAGTGAGTGATATCAACCCAACACATTATTGTACATAACTATTGTTGGTATAGACAATCTCCGAGAACAAAATTAATGAACCCTAAATTGGGGAGAATGTCTTCATAAAAAAATACAAGACTGTCTTGACCTGAAATATAATACACAAAATGTCTAATCCTTACCTCTCCCGCGGCGCAGGGAGAAGTGGGGGCAGAGGGGCCTCCAATCAGAACTAAAGGGGGCGTAAAAACTACTTTTCAATACAATTTCAATATAAGCATATATCTGGTATACCATGCACACAAGCAGATGCTTAAAGTTGGTTGGAGCCCCCCCTCCCCCCCCCCCCCAGGAAGATGTACTTCCTATACCTCCGTGATGCAGTGATAGTCCCATTCCAATATTTGAGGGTGTACATGAAATTTGTTTTTATCATCATTTGATTTGCACCTTCTCTTTGGGCCACCTCCCTGGAACACTATCGATCATGCTTTGATCGTGTAACAAGTTAATGCTATATGTGTAACGTGTTCCATATTCGTCTATAGAATGTTGTCAAAATTCCACTCCGAAATTTTCTTATCACCACCGGTGTGGCCGGTTGCCGGTATACATGCATGCTTGGCTTGGACATCAATCATGATATTCCATCGATTCACTACTCTACCTTTCCCCAATGTTATGTAGGGCCCTTTTGTTTGTTTACTATGAATCTATTTGTACACCAGTTTCCATTAATCCGACTACTAAATAATCCGTTGGTACCGTCCTCGCATATATATTTACTTGGTTTCTATTCCCTGAATATATTCTAAATATGGTTAAGTTCCATCTTTTGAATCGATAAACCTATGCAATAGCATCTCTTACATCCCTTCATACGTATATATAAGCACCCCTCCTCGCCCGTCTTCCTCACATTCTATGCGAGGACCTACTAGTATGTACTAGTATCACATGCAGTGTTAAAATGATAGAGAAAGTCAAAGAAGTAATACATTGTATAGAGTGTGATTTATTAGTTCTCTTTGTCATTTTCAAGTGCATCTCTTTTACGAGCGACATCGTCAAATACAAGTGTTATACACTATCTATAATATATACATGCTTATTTACAATTCAATAGGCACATTCATACAGGGTGCCTACTTGCTATATACAAATAAATAATATGATATGATGAAATTGAGATGATATGTAATAGTGAAATAGAAATAATGAATGAAGATATCTGGAAGTTGACCAATTAGAATAGATCTTTGCAAATTTGGTGAATACACAGCATGCATTGTTGCGTGTACACACAGTTTCTGGTATACTTATGAAATTCACAAATGCATAATTTTACCAATGGATGATTGTATACCCTAGAACAGGATTGCATGAATTGTCGCTTCTACTTTTTGTATGACCTCAGTGCACTGTCCACCCTCCCAACTCGTGGTGGGTGCATGGTCGTACGGAGGTTGATGCCGTTATCAGCATCATTATAATGTAATATCAGTTATACCCAAGTAAGCCAGCTCCCCATGATGCCACATGTACGGCACATGACGTTACGGCACGTAACAGTACAGCTATACACTACACGGGCCACGCGTGATGCCATGCCATGTGCACAGTCTAGGACTAACTGAGGAAATTACCCAGTAAACAGAAGAAAAGGAAGTTATGAATACCATCCATGATAATTGAAATGTCGCTTACATTATATGATCCGTTTTCAGTTATACCGGGACTAATTTCTTCTAAACTATAGATAATGTAAAAGTTCATGCCATGTCACCGAGGTCTGTCCCCAATATCAGCAGCAGAAAGGATTAGGCCCCTATATACAGATCAAGTATAAGCCCTATCTTACAGATATAGGTTATAATCAATTTGGATCCCACCGACTTCTCACAAACAACTGGGAGTCAGGTGATCAGTTTTAGTCCAATGTGGTAGGTGGTCTTTGAGCCCATTGTAGTGCTAAGTATAACAATGTAACTCTTCACACACCTCCCTCCTCCCGGCCTCTCTCGATCTGAGCTGTCTTCTTATCTGAATCTTTGTGAATAAATCTTTTAAACTCCATATATCAAGTCCATATCTAAACATGGGCCCTGGCTGCCAGAGGTATGACTAGTGTGTTTTTACATTTCCCAACATCAAGATATCAATTATAAGGGGACGCAACCTCAATTAGAAAGAAATAGCTAATTTGATGAAAGACTCTGTATTATATACGTGCGACAATGGTTATCTACACTGAATGATGGTTATCAATGAAATGAAATGACAACGTTTAACGCTGTACTTTTACACAAAATAATGGAAGTTTCTTCCGAGTATTATGATGTAAAAGTAGAGGTGATCATAATAGCTGGAACTATTATAATGTATAAGTAATCTACCACTAACTCTACAGAAACAGAAGCAGTTAACATCTCATGCAACGCTAGTCAGATATAGTAGTTATCATGATTAATAGTTTGAATGTAAATCATAGAAGCATTCATTCACTCACGTACACACTATGTATACGCATCAATATAATGCACAATATGAATAAGCACCAAGGAAGTAGAATATACGCCCATTTCCTGTTAAAACTGTCTCAAACAATTCTTGCATGTTTTTTGTCTAACCCTTTAAAGGCCGCATAATACTTTATGGTCGATGCACGAACACAGCCCTGGTCATTCTACTCACAAGGGCTGTATTCGGGTATCACGCAACTCTTCGGGAGCGTATCGATGATTAGACGTGAATGCAGCTTCAGTGTGTATCTCACCAGGGCTGCATCCATGTATCATGACGACAAAAGACATATACCATTAAAGTAATGTGTGGCCTTTAAATAGTTATCCATCACATCTAATGGCACAGGAAACGAGTAAAATATCGGTATAAAGTTGACCGTTGTTTTGGTGGAGAAGAGGCTGGTCAGCATGTCTCTGGGTCGATTGTCGTCTGCCCCTCTCTCTGTCTGTGTCTGACCCTCTGTTTTTGGTGGAGCCCCGACGCTCAGCCTCTGTGGGAAGGGTGTAGTAATGCCGACACTCGGGGGTGCATCAGATGCCCTTTCACGGCTACAGTTGGTGATCTACATGGAGATGATGTTGCTGGAAATGCCATCTCAATAGACTTCTTCTCGTCTGAAATAGAGAAAAATATTGTTTGTCTTTTATTCTGCTATATTCACCGAAGGGCCTGTGAAATAATAGATAACTAGATCATGAATCACTTAAGGGTCATTAAAGTATTAGCCACCACCTCCAAGGCGCATTTCAATACCTAAATTCCGAGTTAGCCCTATTCTCAATAACTCTACAACATTTCCTATTAAATGTAGACTCGTGTTTGTTATGAGCTGTCATGGAATGCATGTACTTGCAGTGCTGCACAGTTATATACAATGTGGGCACTAAATCAATGCCAAATGGAAATAAACTCCAGGGATTTCAACACCTCCCTATTTCAATGAGACAACATTTTGAATGAGAACATTGAGAGATGATATGATTTTTTACACTGAGAAAAATGTGAGCGTCAGCCTGACGCCGGGTATATGTCGCCAAAATCACTCTGATACATGGGTAAAGCATTTTAGTGAGGGTTATTTAGAGGCTGGACTCACCCAACATGGCCCGAGAGTCTGACAATGAGGAACTTTAGGGTGTCTCTTTTAACCTCCAAGAGTCCAGCATTATCAGACTCTAGGAAGGGGGTTCTGCATTGCCAGACTCTTTCAGCTATGTCGACTGAGTCCAGCCTCTAAAATGAGACGCCAGCATTGCCTGACCATCACCAAAGTGGTTGACCCTTGGAGGAGAATGATCTTGGCGACATAGCCGGCGACATAGCAGGCTGGCGCTCACATTTTTCTGGATGTATGCCCTATAGTGTATAGGCTATAAGACATTAATAATTGTACATACCTGATGGAGTTGTGAACATGAAGCTGGCAGCACCCATAGCAGACACCACGAAGAACATGGCGAATGTGTAGGTGAGACACACGGCAATAACGGCTAGACCCCGCAGACACATGGTGAAGGGTGGATGCTGATGGTATCTGATGTATAAGACAAATGATTCGTCTCTAGTCTGGTCAGTAGACTGTATAATATGTGTCCTTCTTTGCTGATGTTATGACTGGTTTCAACTGTCTTAAGTGAATCAAATGGGCTTGACCAAATTGATGTAATCTCCCTGTGCAGGTCTTCACAATGATAATCTGATCAGACTAATGTGATCTGAATAGCAGGGTATTGTTTCTAGCTCAGCTATGAGAGTTATGGTGCTCCTATGTACAACCGGTGCTATATATACTCGCCTCACGCGGCGATTCCAAGGCCAATGTTGCTATTTTACATAGATAAGACCTTATGTAGCAGTCTCCAAGCAGATATGCAGGCTTCAGTAGCCAATGTTGCTATTTTACATAGATAGTACCTTACGTGTCAATCTCCAAGCAGATTATGCAGGCTTCAGTAGCCTATAGACTATGGCCTCTATAGGTGACGATTGTGTACATGTACCCGGTGTGTATCTTCCTGAATCACTGGCACCCGGGGCATGGCATTGCATGTATGCTGTAGTATCACCACGCGGTCATCCCTACAGTGCACAAACAACTGATCACTGCATGATCAAAGGCCATAGGTCAGCTTTACATAAAGGTATAGGCCCTACTCCTGATTGAAAATAATGTTTGCAATGTGAAATACCGGTATATGTTATTTTGATAACCTATATAGTTTGGGGTGAGGGGTCCCCCTCAGGTAGGAAAGTCGTCGAAGTTAGTTTGTAAAGTTCCATTTTGTGCTATAACCATATAATTATTTCCAAAAGGTCGCTTAAATTATTTCGCCAGGTCCCCAGGTCGCCAGGTCGCCTGGAAAACAGCCCAGGCCACCAGGCCGCTTTTGACCCCTCTGGAGCCACATACTTCATTTCAAATGAGATTACACTCAAATGAAGCTAAACACTTGTGCCATTTGTCGCCACACTTGTTATCTTATGAAAGGTGGAAATCATGCTCCAGACACAGACACAGCTTTATGGTGGCATCCATGTAGCAAGCTGTGGGTTGTTCGTTGCTACATAATAACATTATGCATGTTTGATATATAAACCTTCTTTTTTTTTATTATGGACTGGTATGTCTTCACAATGGAACAAATTAAGAAATGCATATTAATTTTGTGTGTAATTTGAAAAATTAGATACCTCATATCATTGAGAGCCTAAATGCCCCAAAGGCTTGGATTGGAAAGTTGGGACCTCATTGTCTGAAATGCCTAGGACTTCAGAAAAACGCTAAAACATCTTTGAGTAGCCCTACTGGCTAGCACACTACAATATGGTCCCCAAAATAGATATAATAGGGGGGAAACAGCTAGGCCTAGGTGGTCGACTCATGGGCACTCTACCCTATCAGGAAGAGCTCCTACTGGACATTGCCCGCTGCATTCGAAGCGTCTGGTATAGATAGTACATGCCCAAGGTGGTTGTTGATTCTCTCACTCTCAAGTACAACGTTCAATGTGGGAGGGGCTTGTCTACCGACGTGGGAAGGGAGTAGAGATGGAAGGGGCGGGGTTACTATATGCATGGGTTCCAAGTCCAAATTCATGACTATTACATGAGTCAGCTCCCAGTAAATAAATAAAATAAAACATTTCAGAACGTTTCGTGATTGCTCCTTATTGAACGTTAATACGTCATTTTGAGGTAAATTAATGTATTTTTTGTCAGCAGGGACACGGTTGAATAACATTAAGCATATTCTTCTATCTGCAGTTATATCTTGTAATGCGTCTCACTCTGTCTCCTAGACTCATTATGATTGTATAACCATGAACATTTATCCCTGACCAGCATCAATGCCTGTACACTTTCTTTGAGGGCGTGCATGGTCAAATTAATATGGACCCTGGTGTGGGAAAAAAACACCAACCACTCCATTGTTCCATTTGGTGTACAAAGTAACAGCACCCATGTCAATGATAGCGCTAGTGAGTAACCATCAATGAATTCAATAATCTTGTCTATTATAACAAAGAAATGACAAAAGTAAAACAACACCAGCTATGTAGTAGTGAATCACATTGACAAAACTGTTTATGGTATCAACATATATATGTATTGTCAGTTGTGACCACTGGTGATAAAATTGAAGATTTTTAACACTTTAATTCGACACCGCGACATGGCGACACGGCCTTTTCTTAACATCGGCATGCGACATGGGACCTAGTGACATGTGACATGATGCTTAAAAGGTTATTGACATGGGAATCTCTTAAAATCGACATGGGACATGAGCATTATCAAGCGACATAGACATGCGACATGACAATTTCTTTAAATCGACATGCGACATGGGGACCCCCCCCCCCCATGTAGATTCCCATTTTAACCTAGAGTTTCCTGCCGATATAAGCGCGGTCAAATTCATGATCCACACGCAGCTTAAAAGTGTGGAATACAATGTATACCACTTTTCACACATTTGAGGTCCCTTATCTAAGAAGGCATGTGAAAATGTGGTTACCAATAAATATACAGTGTAATTCCTGTTGTATAATTCAAGTAACGCTTTTGATTTGATTGAATCCGTACAGGTAACTGTGCGCCTATGATATCGCACTTTATTAGTTGATTACTGTACATTGCTGTATGAATGTGAGTTGTGGGATTCTACGGGTTAGACTGAAAATGCAACATTTTTGGCAAATAGTCCTTGGTTCGTTTAGTAAGGTGTCAAGGTTTTATCGGAATATAGTTTTTCGAAAAGAAACCCCAAATATATAATTGGTTACACCTATGCCTGTATGTAACAATTCTCCCTCATAATTAATGCACTTTTAATAGTTTAATTGATGTCACAATACTTAGAAATATACCCAACAAGATACTAATGAAAACCATTTATTTACTATGGCTGTATAGAAATGGGATAAGCATATCGTTCCACTATAGGCGATGTAGTTCATAACAATTAAGTTAAGTAACAAACTGTAGACCAACGGTCGGCCCTGAAACTTGTGATATTACCGACAAAATAGGCTAATTCTGAGAACTGTTACAAAACCGTCCCTTAGGTCTACACGTCCATGAGATCATCACGTGGTTTATCACTGGGCGTCCATGTATGACCGCAGGATGGTAGCGACCAGGTGTATAGTGATACATATGTATACATGTGCATATATAGATATGGCAGGCCTACGTGCCAGGTACTCAACCCGCTCAAGGGTAAGGCCTTGGTCTCTATTGGTCATAGATAGGGGTCTCGGCCATGGCTTTAGAACAGAGAATATGCCTAGGCCGATATAAAGTTAAATTATTGAAACTCTCCTGTAATAACTTAGATAACTATCAATATGTAAACTCACTGCATTATGTTAGAACAACAACTTTGGCAACTAATGATAAATTGAAGGGACCAATCTTTCAGTTAATACGACGAATCTTTCAGTTAATACGACCTCTTTACAGAACAATAATGCCTGAGGGAATTTAGAAAGAAAGATATTGCAAATTAAAGATGCGCAACATGTATATAGATAGAAAACAATGTAAAAACAATAATTACATATACATTGCAAATCAATATATTTGGGATACACCGTGGGATTATAAAAATGAATGATCTTGTCCAGCAGCCTATAGGTAAGCGACAACTCAAAAAATATATGGTTTCTCATCACCAAGCACTAAAACATATGACTAGGACGTTCTTTATTTATTGGATTTTGGTTTTACTATGGGGCCAAAATGTATGGGAACGTTTTCTCGTGAACAATTCACACATTTTTAGCAGTTAATAGCTTATTGAATGAATAACAATTAACATATTTTTCACCAAAAATGTTTTTAAAAAAAGAAAAAAGTTTTCACCAAATCATGATTCTTATGACGCGCGCGGTGATGAGAAACTAGCTTTTTTGAGTGGCCTAACAAATTTGTTGTCAAAATCAAGAAAAAGAAATGCTAGAGTTTATGTTATCCTTGATTGATAACCCAAAGCACATATTGCTGCAAATGCAAGTATTTAAAAATAGATAAGGCAGGCCTATATAACAATGCGTCTAGCCACCAGGCCACTGTGTATTGAGTAAAACATTGTTTACGAACTACATGCCGAACAATGTGCATTGTATTTCTGGTAAAAAAGACTGTGTTATCTGATGTCCATGCCCATACGAACCCAATTGAGAAAATACGATTAGATATAAGCAATATTAACCTCATAAGGAAACAAAAACTATGAATTCTAAAAATCTGAAAAGGCCAAGTGTTGTTCCTGTTGATTATTTTTATTTCGCAAAGAAAAGACATGTACGTTTTTAATTAAGATGCTAATGTCTAGACGATAGCATAAAGAATAAAATAGGGATTGTTTCCTGAAGTTAATGTTTTCATTGTAGTACTGCGTCTTATAACTGGCATTGTGCAATATACAATAGATATTACATGCCACACCTCTTATCTTGAGATTTTCATAAACGTCCATATGATGCGTCTCAGAGGAGAACAAGAACATATTTACAAACGTGCTTTAATTTCAGTTTCATTTGGTCGTTTCCACCCAGTCGGCTGGGTGAGATCATTACATTTTTCCTGTGTGTACTTATGTAGGTGCCACAGGAGTTTCTGTTTCTAGTGACATCTACAATAGGTATAAAACAATTTAGAGTATGTAACACTAAACGGTTTGGAACCGTGGTAGACTATACTTATTTGAATGATGAAGCGGAGGTTCTCTAAGGCCAAAAAAAAAAGGTTTGTTTCAGGTCACCCGACCGACCCTATCAAAATATCAAAACAGGGCCGACCCTACGTTTTTCTATGCAATCTTGAAGAACTTTTTTGTATTTTTACCCGGGCGGGGATTCATGTTTTTTTTTAAATAGTAGAAAAAAAAAATCCGACCTATCGACCCCACATGTTCATGGCATGTTACCTGAAACAAACCTTCTCTTTTTTTTGGCCTAAGGAGTTATCAAATGTGGATACAATTTCTTTTGCATTATACTTGACTTTATTATGGACACATGCTTCATGCATTTTCCGCTTAGTCTTTGCAATATTTCTCTTCTTGCCTTAAAATCGGCCTTAAGATGGCCGCCCTGACGGCCAAGTGATATATCCAACTCATGAAAATGTCCTGCTTCTACTCAAAATGCTCAGCTTATTTTTTTCAGATACATCAGCTACTTGTCTATAATGCATGACACTTATCAACCAAGGAGATGTTGAAGGTGATCCGCGCCCCTATATGGGAACGTTCACAAATACCGCATAAAGGTGACGTCATTTTTGAATGTTCCCAGTGTAAACATAGCTATTGTGCGTGAAATCCTTTATCTATTAATGCACTGAAAATCAAGTTGCAAACCCACGTTTTTTTCTCTCTTTAAAGAAATCTTCCCCCTTCCCCCTCTACACCCAAACCTCTACGTAAACCTACTCGGTATTGTATACCAGCAGTTAAGTCGTCAATCGCTGTACCACCTCATCCATTTGTAAATATCATCTATGTAAATTATGTAGTCTAGTAACAGACTGTCACCTAAGCAGCAAAACCGGGTGGAGCTAAAAGGTTATCTAAAATTGATAAAGCGTATGTTAAACTATGAGTATCTACTCTACTGGATGGATTACCCCTGCAAAATTAACCGGGAAGACCTTCATGTATCACTTGTTGTATGTGATGATGATTAAATAAATAAAAAAATACTGGTAATAAAAATTTAAAAAATCCAAGGCTCCTTTATTTAAAAAAGCAATATGGTGATTATAATAATGACCTTTATACATAGTCCACCACACCACAGACATGCAGTTCACATGGGACAGACGGGCAAAGTCTAGACAGAAAGTTCACGCGTGAAAAACGTGGGTATCAATGGGTTGGCATGCATTGCCTCCGTGAATATTCTAAAGATTGATACGAGATTTACATAGCAAATGACATCACAAATGTTCCAGGGCACTTTGTGTGGTGGAGATGGTAAACGGTTTGTGTTAATTTTTCTTATTTCATACTAGCCAATTGCTCTATTGTGATGCGTTTAAGATATTGTTGTGCACCTTATTTGTTAGTCCGTATCGATATGTTACAGTGGGTTCAGCTTTTTCCCCCAGCTGGTTCTATGATGTATTTTAAAGTGCTCAGAATGCGATACTTAAAGGCCCATTGACCTAAGAATTTATAGTCACCATTTGACTAAACGATTTACAATAAACATTTCAGCTCCTGTTGGTTTATAAAATATCAGGATAATACCAGTTGATGCCATTATAATTCCCTCTGTATAGTGCACCAATGCATTATCCGTGCTGTACCAAGTAGGTCTGTAGTGCATTAAAATAGGTAAATTAATGCACCGCATGCCTCGTTAGAAAATCGACTAGAACAGAACCAGAAAAACACTACATGTAGGCGCTTGGTAAGCATGCCTCTGGGGTACACATGGGGCACACTGTGTCCGTTACCATAAACTGACAGTGATCGAATGCCATATATGCATTATGATATAACCTGCCTTACAATATATGCAGGACCATAATTCAGAAGTGTCTACATAGTTTGATTACCAAGTCCCTGTCCATCCCTGTTCCCCCATGCAGTTGCTAAATGCTGACAGTAGGGTACTTATGTATTAAATTGTGTAAAAAAAAAGAAGAAGAGCGGAATAGATATGGGGGATCTAATGGCACACAATTTTGCTTTTTGGTATCCCACCAAAATTATCAAAAACTTAAAAGTGTCGTTTATGAATTACATTGACCTCCATTCAAAGAAGACCTTTATCTTGTTCAGAAACAAATTATAGCGTCTCACAAAACTGTCTCACTACATGTATAGAAAAGTATTGAAGGGTAAGATCTGAAAAAATGGACATAATTCTCTGAGCATGCCTAATATCTTTTCTGAAAACTGTCGGCTCATTATGTCTGCGGGATTCTTTTAAAGTTTGAGCGTGTGAGTGACCTCACAGATGACTCAGGGTAAGCTGGATTTGTAGCTTATCATGTACTTCGATATAATCCTCCCTTATAATCATTCGTTAGTGAATTCCTTGTTAAAAAGTACCCTCAAGTCATGTGTCATACATGTATGTTATTCCATATCAGGCCAGCAGGTGGGTGTGGGTGAGCAGGTGGGTGTGGGACTGTGGGTGTGCAGGTGGATGTGGGCGACAGTTGCAGGCTGCAGGCGTGTACCGCCTGCTGTCCCTATCAAAAAGTGAGTCAATCGGACTATAAATGGCGAAGATATGGGTGGTACAATTTCACTCTGCACATATTAAGATCTAGCGCAGTACGAGAAGTACCAGTGGCACCACCGTGTGCATCAAGGCCGGAACAGGAACTACTGTAAAACCTTGGCTATAAGCCAAATTTTATTTGGCGTTTTTATTTGCTATTAGCCGAATTTTAAGCGCCAAACTCCCATTCAGCATATAGGCGAGGTTTTAATAATGTACGAACATAGTGAAAACAAATTTCAAGCACTTTTGTTATAAGCCGAATTTTTACTCCCAAACTCACATTCGGCTTATAGCCAAGGTCGGCTTATAGCCAAGGTTTTACGGTATACTGCACATGTTCTTTTGCTTTGCTTTTGTGTCCTGCATTTAAAATTAAATTAAAGAACCTAGATGGGGGTTTTCTGTGTATATGAGGGTATTTCTACTGTAGTAGATGGCATTCCTGTATGTAAAGAGAGAAATATCAGGCAGTGTAGGCTAGAACCTGATTTCTATCTTTGGTTTAACATTGAAGTCTTTCATTTAGAGGGTAGCAATTTAACAGTAGTTAAGAGTTTACCGAATAGAGGGAAATTAGTACCCGAAGATCGCAGCTCAATATCACATGGAAGGAAAGACATTTTAAATTTCTTTTCGAAGGAAACATTTGTCCCCCGACCTTGCCTATCTGTCCCTTTTGTCATCTCATGTCTATGTCCCACACGCACTGAATGACATAGATTCTGCCATGTCCCAAAAACGTTTTAAAACATGGTTCAGTCGTCGTATATTACTCGGTCACCCTGAGTCAAATATATATACAGGTTCAACGTTTTTACTGGTGCGCTTTATTCACATACAAAACGTAAATATATAAGTTTTAAAACATTTTTCAAAAGCGTCCAAACCGGTTACCCAATGAGATACAGATGCAGCACAAGTGGGTCAATAACTAGTGTTGTCTACTTTAATAATCGATTGCTTATACGAGTGGAATTGCACATAACATAATATGTTTTGCCTTAATCTACATATTATTACTTCATGTTATGGTTGAACTAACAGCAGGTCATCATGACTGTAAGCCATAATCAGCATGTCTGCTTACATATCAGACCCTGCACCCCTGACCCCTAAAATGGACCGTTGGCTGCATGATGATGCCCTTTTTAACCTGCTGGATTACCTTTAATCTGTAACATAATCCTCATGGTGTTCATGACGACCGCTATCAGATTCTCTCTCATTTGCATGATTTTAATAATCAATATTGTGCCGTCAAGAACCCTCGGAGATATCAATATCCTAAATGTTATTTGGTTATGACTATACAATGTATAGTATATGGAGCATCGCGTTGTATGAAAATCGTATACTTAAATGGTCTGTCCCTTATATATTGTATATCATATAACATAGATGTTGTGTGATTTATGGCTTCTAACTTGAGCCTAGGTGTTTGCCTTCTTAATATAGGGCTGGAATGGGGTCTATGTATACAGAAATGCCGGGAAATTTGTAACATATGGTGTTGAAATATCCATCGACTTTTCCCCTGCATTTCTGTGTACATATCTTCTATTTCAGCCTTTCTGAAGCTTGTCGGTCAAAGACGTCACCTGGTCAAAGAGGTCACCCGGTCAAAGACTATCAACCAGTCAGTCAGAGCCAGGCATTGATATTACAATCCACAAATGTGGTATTACCATGCATCTGCTGCTATTGTGCTATAGCCTTCACTGAAAAAGTAAACTTGTCTCCAGACTTGTCGAAGTGACTATCATAAAATAAACGAATCAAAAGTTGTCTAACCTATCAGGTTACCATCCCACAAATAGAATCTGGAGCTGACAAATGTGGGGTTTTGGGCTGGCACATACCAAGTGGGTCTTCTATCTCCAGCTAGAAGACCCGCTTCCTTGTCACGTAGGTGAGTTTTTGACTCGATTATTTTATGACCGTCACTTTGAAGAGTCTTGAGACAAGTTTATTTTTTGAGTGTTGGTTTCATCCAGGTACTTCCTAATCCTTGCTAACATATAGGGTAGATTCACCTGGAGTCGGACACGTGTACCCTGAAACGGACACTTGATTTTATGGATTATATTCAAGCATTTTCAGCTCTTTATTCGTGAATAATGGTAAAGCTTCAGTGCTATTCTTTCCAAAAGCACAAATAGTAGAAGTCCTATTTTATATCAATAACCTCAAAGTTCCCTTTCCGTCTCATAGTATGTTTCCGACTCATGGTGAATCTATCCTACAGGTATTTTATTGAATCCTTTTATTTATCAAAGTTAAACACTGAAACCGTGCACATAATACCAACCATCTTTGCGCTGAATGTATCAATGGGGAAAACAAACGTAGGTTTTGAAAATTGCATTCCTTAACTCTGTAAACCCTATAGGCCTTCATAAATGAACTAAATGGACAAGAAAAAAACACTTTAATATCTTAAGAATTGAACTTGAGTACAAATCAACATAGGTAAATCCCTCTTTCATGACTTAACAATGGTTGGGAAATGAGATGCCAGTGCATTTTCAGAAAAGTGCTATATATATATATAGCCATTATACAATGTAATATATTTCCTGTGAACTATTAGGGGCATACAGTTCTTGGTAAACGCAATGATACAGAAGGCACAGAAGGTTAACACTCGTCTGTAGTTGATAAGAACTGCCCGTAAAACCTCGCGTATGAGCCGCGGCTAGTACGCGGGTCAGATTGGCGGTGCGGCTTATAGGATCGGCCCCGAGTCAGGGTGCGGCTTATAATAGCGTTTTTGCTACTATGGCACAGTACTAAAATTCACCATAATCAGATCTCTGGTGCGGCTTATAGGATCGGCCCAAACTCGGGGTGCGACTAACGCGAGTTAGGCTTATACGCGAGGTTTTACGGTACACTGATAACGTGACAACCTGGATGTACTCTGAGGGAGGGCCATGCCCCGCATACAGTAAGGTCAATGTGACGAGTACATGATACCCTGCCCACCGGTCAGCTCTGATAAGTGGTGCCGGTAGTCTACAGATGATGTATATGTAACACATGTATCCCAGATACAGTACATGTGCCGGGAAGGCCTTACATCTGGCATGCACACTGTGCTGTTCCATCTGGCGCCATGATGCATGAATGCAGGGCGGTAGAGTCTGCAATTTTTTTTTATTGATCGTTCATAATTCCATGCATCATACCGACGCTTCGCGAGTGCATCAATACCGAAGGCTCATCATAATGCATGAATGCAGCATGAGGCTGACAGACGACATTATGTGCACTGACGCAGTATGCGGCCCTTAAAGGGTGATCAGCCAGTGGGTCAGCTATAAGAGCTCCCAGGTACGTGCTATTTTAGGATGTATCCTGTCTGTTTTCTCATCCTGCTGGCCCTGTGGCGCGGGCGGGGAAGGGGTGGGTGACATTATATAAATCTATATCTATATGAAATAAAATATATGTAAGGCAAACGGCAAGTGTACTTTATCATTTATGGATATAAAATAGTTACAGAAGGTTATTTCCATGCTCAATATGTTATAGCCAATACTGTTTATTCCATAGTGAATACGACAGGTTCTGATAATTAAGCAGAGTATATCTCATTCGTTTTCAAAAGTGCATTGAAAATCATAGTAGCGAATCATTTCATGAAAAAAATACAAAGGAACACGAAAATTGGTCACCACTGAGAGATGAACAATTTTGGTGAATTTGTGTCCATGTATTACCGACGGGACGCTCTTCCATGGAAAATCATGACCACTGGTACACTGGCAGGGCGGATGAACTTAACTCTGCTTTGTAGGCCCATAGTTTTGGAGGAATTGGCCCTATAGACATAGGCTAGATATATTATAATTCCATTATGATTATTATCGAACCATGTGATAATTCAATACTGAAAATGTAAATAACTAATACCTATACAAGTACAAAAATGTACTCTCAACATTTGAATTAATGAATTACTCTAGTAATTGACGTAAAAGCTAAAACCACATTAGCCTAATACTGTACATTATAATACATAAAGGTTAGTATGGCAAATGGTAGCCAAACGCGTCTTTGAACCATAGCACGTGATTCGGCCACTGGTTAAATGTTCTTATATTCAGTGGTCGTAGAGTCAAAATGTCGAACGGTTTGTAGTCAAAGTACTCTAGAAAGGCACAGTTATAAGCCGCACACTCATGTACCTTTGTTCGCCGTTTCATTTTCAAACGTACATTTTGGTGAGGCCTCTTGACTAAAACAAATGGGATCATAGTTTCTTGAAAAAGCAGTTTAGCACCGTGAAAAGTCGTCTGCTCAAAATCCTTGAAGTCCATCAGAAGTAAAACGTGCCCACTTTTCACATGGCTTCTCAAGACGTGACGAAGGTCATCCAATGATAGAACCCCCTTTGCCTTTACTGCCTGTCCTGATACAATATCTTTGATTCCAGTATCGAGTATATGCCTAAACTCTCTAATACTATTCTGAAGGACAGTGACGTGATCGAAATTCCCGCCAAGAAATGCAGCCATTTTGAGACGCTGGATACGTTCTTGACAGGATTCAACCACGAGGACCCTGCGTCTCATGATGGTGGCAACCAACGCTCTGGTTTCCAAACCGGAAGTGATATCAATTACGTCCAGGGATGGGTTATCCATTAGAATCTTGAAGAAGGATAGTATAAGTGGACTGTAGCCATACAAGACATTATTGATCTTCCCAGTGGAGACATTCACACACAATGGAAAGGGGCGAATCAATGGAAGCTTGACCTCTCCACAGTAGTAATCCAAATAGTTCCTGTCGAACCCCTCATTGTGCAGTCTGCACTGTGGGCAGCCGTTAATCATTGTGTCGCCTTTATTGGGAGTGTACGATTTTGTCACTTCCAGTTTCCTATCCTTTAGAGATTGTTTGGTTTTGAAGATAATCTGATTGATTTGTGCACTTGGGGTGATCGGCCGATGGGATGTTTTGTAGAAGACCCAACCTAGGTAGAAACAATCCACCACAAGAGCAGCACAGATCAGAACCAAAGAAAGACGCATAGTCCTCATAGGACAAGAAGACCTAGGTCTAATCTCTGTGTCCCTGCTCCTTTTCATGGGTCCATCCCACTTGAAATAATATAAATAGTTTGTCCTTGGCCATGAGGACGCCATTGTAATTATTGTCCAGCTGAGACGCCGCTAACGTAGTGGAGTAACTTTGGATCCTGTAAGGGAAGTCAGTCCCATATCTCCCTGAGAGTCCACATCCTGAAGTTGCTGGGCACATAAGTTACCTTTTTGGGCATTGAGCCCTCCCTATGCCCCTGTCTCCTCTCAAGACCCCCTATTGGATGTAGGCCAGTGTAACAAGAGCTTGAACAGCAATGCCCTGCGTGTCAATATCCTATATTTAAATAGGAATGTCTGGGGAGTGTGAGGACGTGGTCTATTGATATTGTCTACAAACCATCCACTGGACCCAAAACTTGAGAAATGACACGTTGGCGATCATATGTTGTAGACAGAGTAATGCATATTTAATCCAGTCATCACCTTTCAGCAAGGTCATTAAGTTTTAAGAAAATAGAAAAAAAAAGTTTTAAAAAATGTAGCCCTGCCCCTCTGAATCATCCCTAACTAACGTATCGCTGCTAAATGCAATAGGGCAGTATATGCTTACTCGGATAACATATGTGTCTATAGGGGGGGATTATGCAGGGGGTGAGAGTAAATAACTATCGGCAAAGTCCTCGTCTTCGGGAGTGGTCTTCTTTTAACAACAGGGGGAAGTAGGGCGGGTGGATTTCGGGGGTGGGGTAACCAAAATAAATTGGACCTCTTGAAGGGGGGAACCAAAAAGATTTGGACCTCTCTTGAGGGGGGGGGGGGGGCAAAAAATTGCACCAAACCACCTCACCCTCTGTTGTTAAAAATATGACGACTCCCTTATTTGTGTTGCTCCATAAATCCGGTATTTGGTGACGCACCTAGTTCTTTGCTTGCTTGCTTGTGTATAAATATATGAAAAAGATTAAATAAACACTGACGAATGGGGTTATATCACTTTGTATGGACATAAATAACACACTCCAGTTCAAAGACAACTCCTATACATATCAAATATGTGTTTATATAAGGCCAAAAAAAAAGGTTTGTTTCAGGTAACCCGACCGACCCTATCAAAACAGGGCCGACCCTACGTTTTTTTATGCAATTTTGAATAAATTTTAGCTTTTTTACCAATTTTTGGTCAATTTTAGGGGTTTCAAAGAAATTGGCTAGAACATTCATATTAAAAAATAATATTAAAAAAATTAAAAAATCCGACCTACCGACCCTACATTTTCCTCCCATGTTACCTGAAACAATCCTTCTTTTTTTAGGCCTATAGGTTTTGCTTTATGGTGATCTGGGGGTGAATATACATCCTATCCAGACCACTGTACGTAGGATATCGGCGATAGTCTAGGCTGATCACGAGTCCTAGACGAGTGTGCTCAGCCGTGAATAAGCCAATATCTTTAGTGCAGGGCTCTCTGGTTTAACTGCCGTATGTCACATCAGTTGTGTGTTTTTCTCACATTTTGTACGTATTATACAGGCAAGCAGTTTCTATTGTCTTTCCACTCAAGGGTGGTATAAATATTTTTATATAACTCGATACAATATCAGCGTAGGGCCCATATATAATATTGACACAACTAACTCCTATTCAAGAAAATAGACTTTTTTATTTCCCTAACAACAATGTCTTAAAGACATAAGATAAACCGATGAACACAATAGGAATGGATGCGTAGCTAGATTATTAGTGTTCCTTATTTCTTATTTCTGTCATGAAGCGCTACTAGGTCTTCTAGTGTGACTTGTCTATGCCGAAGGACAACAGGGGCCGACTCTGCTGGGTCCAGCCTTATCTCCAGCATAGCTGACATGTTGATGAGGCTCTCCTGACATGACTTGATACCCTGCAAACGGACGTGCAATGTGTTATCATCGCATTATTCTACGAAGGGGGTAATACTTATAAAAATCTGCCTAAAAGAGCCACATAAGGGAGGGGACACTCACTTACTAGAATACGACACTGCATGTAATTCATAATTAAAGGGCGTTTGTGAATTGCATTCAAAGTATATTGGGGTATATAAATGATATTGGAGTTTAGTGATATTTGTACCTATTTAGATGTTGTACACACTTTAAGCAATTAGTGTTAATTTTTTACATTTTTCTGGCACCACAGGAGGAATATCCTTAGTATTGATATGATACACTGAGCAAGTTTCATGTATTTCTTTTTAATTAGACTTCGTCATTTATTCATTTTCATTATGCTCCCTGACTACATAGTACTTAGGACTCTGTTTTCTACATAGTTTTCCTTGTTGGGGAGGATGTAGTTGTGGTTTGTGGTTTAACATTTTTATTTGATCATAGTATCACATAGTCTTAGTATAGTATACTTATTATTGTGGGTGGGGATGGGGCGGGGGGCACAAGAACAGGGTTAGATCTCAAGAACTTGTCATGAGAATATATGCACTAAAACTAACGTCACAACCCCAGACGCAACGTCTGCTATTCTGTCCTATTAAAAGGTTCAAAGTACTACTTCCTCTTGTATTAATAGACACGAATTGTTCTGGCCAATAGTACCTTCATGTACACATCAGACATAATGGAAATCATCACTTATTACATACATAAGAAATTATCACTTATTACATATAATATTACATTTGGGTAGTAAGCACTCCCAGGAAAATAGCCAGGCTGGTGTCATCAGGAAGGCCCCTGCATATTCTCTCCCTCGTACATTATCAATTTAAAGACAATTTCTACAGTTCTATAGAAACAAAGGGTTATACTTGGTTATCATCCTGGTCAGAAAACAATGTACTTACAGATGTCAATCTCTGTCTGGCCGCTTTATCTTGTTTTGCAATCCCGCGGAGTCTCTGTGTGCGAGAAGTATTTTTTGGAACATATTTAGATACACTTGGCCCCCTTTTTTTCTTTTTTTTAAAATTGTTTATTCATATCAAATTCCATTTTCAGTTACAAATGGATGTTATTGCATCAACAATGCTGTTATTGTATCAACATAAGTACATTCTCAGGTCATATACATATCCTTAGAATACTCTCTGACCAGGAAAATTAAAATGTTTCCCAGAGTATATATATCATATTAGTTGGTGGTATCATGTAAGCTTGTAAAAGTGGGTTTCTGCACCAGACATTCTCTACATTTTCGTCCGATGTTAGGTGGCATTTTCATTGATAATCTAGAGCTATAATCGCAATTACATATGGTTCAGACTTTACTAGGATATTACTACCTAAAGATAATTTGTGTTATGATTTTTACTTACCATGCATTCACTTGCGGAAAACCCTATCAGAGTTGTCAGAATCTGAAAGCAATAAGAACGACTCTCGTGGTATCGGTATCCTCATACATGTACTGAGAATTGTGTTTTTCGACCGTTCCAATGTGAAATCTACAGCAAATACTAATACATGTACCAATTATGACTTTTCCATTTTCATTAATCTTTAATTATAGAGGTTTCAAAATGATAAGCATTGCTTAAAGTATGAACAGGCTATGTGAACTTGTATTTCCTCTTTCAATATTTAACCATTTAATGGCCGCATATTGATTTAATGCATTATCCATATTCCCTTTGTCGTTATGATGCATGAATGCAGCTGTGGCGAGTAACTCGCCCTTGCCGACAGAGGACATAACATACTAAATCAGTATGCGACCCTTGAAGGGTTAGTGGCATAATCACCGAGCGTAACCCACTCATAATTCTAGTACCGTTCTAGTCTACTATGTGGTTAAGTGTGAGTGGCGAGAATGCCCCTTCAATGCATCGTCCTATGACCTACCTCGTCACTGAGAATAACGTCCATTACGGCTGACCCGTCGTTAATCTTGGCCCTGAGAGACCAGCCCTGGCCATTGCTGTGCTCCAGTTTGTCAAGTAACGTAGCCACATAGGCCTGGTCCACATGAAATAATGAGTTTGAGTTATATTACTTGGACTCAATCACATACATGGGGCGCTTTTAAGCAAAACCAAAGTCGAACGATTATGTCTACGGAGTAGAGTAATGGTATGTACAATATCAACGTGCCTTTAATACATGAAAGAGTCCGCTACTTTTGGAATTTCATATCACGATGTCTTAATTTATTTGATTTTTATTCCATTACAATTGAGCATAGTGTTCAAACATCTTCCATTGAATTATAGAGGTATTCACTGCATCCAATAGATAACAATATTCCTATTTATCTTCCTCCAGAAGAAAATGAACTCCCTACAGTGGTGCTGCCACCTGGTATCGAAAATAGTCTACACTTGTAAATATCACGATTAAAGACACTGAATACTGGGATCATTAGAGATACATATACATGATGATTATGCATGTAAATTATATCTAAGCAGACTAACAGTATGCATATCAAAGTAGACGCACCTTCACTCTTATGTCAGTAACTGTTGAAGGGGGCCATGACTCTTTAACCTGGGCAAGGTAGGTAAACGGCTGGGAATCAAGACCTGAAATCAAGGCCGTCAGAGATATCGCATTACATTGACACCAAAAAAGGTTATATCAGCATATTAGGGTGTACATCCTGGCATGCACTACATGTATTAACAATTAATCCTTGTGGTGCAGTTTCTTTGGTTGGTTCAGTCAAGAAAAGATTGAGCATGTGAGTGAACTCACAGATGACTCAGGGTCAGGTAGAGGTGTGAAGGGAAATGTATCATTTATCATAGTAAGAAAGAGAAAGGGTGGACTCTTGTATTAATGGGATTCTTAAAGACATGACCTTTGACCTTGATTTTGACCTTGTTCCGACCTAGATACCATTCTACACATAACAGAAATGGATTCAGCACCTTTGGTTTACCCTAGTCCACTATCCATATCATCCATTGGTCACCATACCAGGGTCTCTCCAGGATCCCTGACTGGCTCCCCCTATTATATCCTGGCTGGACTGTTTCGGATAGCATCCCCAAAGTGTGTGTCACATGTATAGCATATCAGGAACTGACAACTACCTATCGGCCTGCACCACACAACCTATAGGTCGCATGATGCAGGTGCCCTAAGAAAGACACACCGAGTGAGGCAAGTCGCGCAAAAAAAGGGTATACTCGGAAAAGATTTGTACATTGACTTTTTTTTGGGGGGGTACTTGAGCCCAAATTCAAATTTGTATGTCCCCCGATCTTGGCTATCTATGTCTTTTGTCCTCTCACGTCTATGTCCAACACACACTGAATGAAAAGCTTTCTCCCATGTCCATATTGTAAACAGAAATGGCCATGTCGCCATGTCGATTTTTGAGGTCTATACCCATACTGTTGGTTTGTGTTGGTGTCTTTAATTAAAATTTAAATTTAAGTAGCTAAATGGTTCTTTACTGTGTGTTAGAGGGTATTTCTACTGTACAAGATGGCATTTCTGCATGTAAAGAGAGAACGAGATATGAGGTGGCGACATCTGTGGGCATGTTCTCTGTGGGTGTATTACTTGGATACTCCAAGTAGAGTGTTGCTTAGGTCTGTATCTTTTTTTAAGAAATAGGGGGCAGAGCCCCCGAACCCCCATTTTTGGTGTAGGCTTATGTCGCTTCTGCTTGTGTTTGTCTATAAGCAAAACTGAAAGTAGTAGCCTATGTCTTTATCTGGCTCATATTGGTTCCCAAAACACTGCCTGCTATTTGAAGTTCTGCTGTGAAGGCCATCTACCGCCTTTGTTACCACAGAATATGTCCAGTTTTTGCCCAGCTTGGGGGTAGAAGAGAGAAATGACACAAATTTGGCTATATATATGATTTCCATCTTCAGTGAAAAAAATTAATGCCTTGGAGCCTATGGGTGCCCTTTACCGGGGATAGAAATGTTTTAGTACATTTCCATAGTAGCAAAAGAGAGAAAAAAATTGTTAAAGATTGCAGGCGAATATCACAAAGAGAAAATGAGTTTTTTGAAAAATTTTCAAAGGAATATTGTGTGCCCTGATCTTGCCTACGTCTCTCTTTTTTCCCCTTTTCTCTATGTTGAAAAGCAACTGAAATATAAGCTTTTCCCTATGTCCCTATGTCCCAAAACTGTCTTAAAACGCAAAATGAGGCAGTGTATATTACTCAGGGTTAATTTACCCTGAGTCAATAAAAGGTCGAGAAATGAAGATACGAGGTGAGTTGATGCTCATTCGGACAGAATTCTTCATATTGTAATTCTAATGTCTACATTCAAAATGTGAGTCCTGTATAATGCATCGATTAACTGAGAAACATATTCTACGTTTGTTCATTTCTATATAATAAAACCAGAATAATATAACCAGTAGAAATAGTGCACAGAAGTGTCCTTACTGATCGTTCTTTGTTTTGCCGTCGATGTTGAAGTTGAGGGCAGGGGAGCAGCAGACTGGACGGGAGTTGTAAGGCGACTAGAAGTTTCTGTTTGGGGTCTAATTCTATTTGTTTCATTCCCACCAGAATTCTCCCGCCATGGTGTTACTACATTGGAGGGCTTGTTAGTCATCGACTGGTTGGTCCTTTGGGGGAGACTATCGTCCGTAGGCTGTTTGTTCATTTGTGTCGTCCGCTGGTTACTAAATGTCGTCTGCTGAGTCCTTTGATTAGTTTGTGCAGTATTTTGGTTGCTACGCATAGTCTGTTTGTTAATTTGAGTAGTCCCTTGGCCACTATGTGTAGACTGTGGGTTGGTGTACTGTGTAGTCTGTTGGCGAGGGGCTGTAGTCTTTTGGCTGACATGTGCAGATTGCTGTGTTGTCGTCTGCCTTTGCTGAGGTATGAGTATCTCCTGGCTCAATAAAAGTTCATCATCAAGGTCATCGTCCATCATGGCCTCTAGCTCTGCATCTGGATCAGCCCACTGTTCCACAGAGAAGAAAGAATGAGATATATATGTTCATGTATATTACCGTAATAAGCTCTTTCGGCAGACTAAAAGAAAAAGTTGAAAAAATTGTTCGAGCTAGCGGCACAATATTTTGCCTGAAATCAATTGACTACATTTTTTCTGTCTGGCCTATTACTATCACAAAAATGGCTGATTTTAGGACTATTCAAGTTTGACGTCATTGGTAAGGGGTATAGGGGTAAATGGAGAATGATGATGTGACCATGCTGTTCCTATTCTAAGTGATGACAAAAGGGAGTCGGGGTGTTAGGAAATGCCTGAAAAGTGATCATGTCACACTTAAATGGCGCCTATACTTCGCTCCCTCTTCAAAATACAGGGCTAATACATGCACCAGTAAATAAGGCCTACTTGTTCTTCCGTCATTTCATCGTCCGAAAGCCCAAACATCATTTCCACATCTTCATCTGTCCAGTCTGTTAAAAAGACAAAGGCGTAAAGATAAAGGCCTATGCTAGCACGGTAGCAACTTTCTCTGAAATTATCCTTACTGAACTATTGTAGTGTCACTGTGTGTCTCTTATAATAGGGAGTACCTAATAAAGAAAATGTTACTTATCAAGGTTTAATACTAGACGCTCGAGGGTGCATTTAAATTCAGTGTGATAATTACAATTAGGACTTTTTCAATGACAGGGTACAGCAGTGCTAAGCCTATAAAGGTTCAATCCTGGGTTTGATAAACGCAGTACTCCCGGTAGGCCTCCTGTATTATTGTTTTCTGCTGCTGTTCCGACTCCCAATCCCAGGCCTTGTGGTAGTTCTATCGTGAACTGCAGAGGGCACCACAGAGCCCTCCGCTTCTCGGCATTTAGATTTAAACTACCCCTTTAACTCTTTAAGGACAGCAGATCGCTTAAAAGGTGAATTTCTGGTCATGATGCACCAATGCAATCCCGGAGAGGAACTCACCCCCAGTGAATGCAGCACCGGCGAGTTACTTGCCAAGGCTGCATTCAAGGATCATGACAACAAAATGTTTGATGCGTTAATGTATTATGCCGTCCTCAAAGGGTTAACTCTAAGTCTTAATTAGTTCTTACCTTGTGTAGCGTTGCTATTCTGAGCTTTATTAGTGAGATTACTAGTGTGTGTCCTGCTGGGTGCTGGGTTGATATTCTGAGACCTCTGTGCTGGGTTGGGCTGCTGTTGCTGCTGCTGCCTCTGGGGTGCTGGGTTCATGTACTTGTTCTGAGTGGATGGGTCTGTCTGAGTCGGCCGGACCGACGCTGAGGTAGGTCTTTGTTTAGGTGCCGTGGGGAACTCCTTTCTCGCAGTCTGCGGTTGACCCAACGCCCTGTTCTGTTCGCTGTAGGCATTTAAAGGGGAACATTGTCGTTTATCCATGTACAAGTATCAAAACACAACTTTTTGTGAAAACAGAAAATATTAACATTAAACTATGGAAACCCAACAACACAACATATTATCAGAGACTAGATAATCTCAACATCCCTGATATTACATGTATACACATTCTTTCAAAGTGCAATGCAACTTGTAACCTCGAGAGTGGACATTGAACAACAAAGTAGTTCAAATATTTCCAACCCCTCCCCCTACTGCCTTTCAACTCTCGGAACTGGAAGGGCTGACATATTCTTTCTCCCTTTTCCCCTCCCTTCACCATATAGATATTGAACAGCAGTAGCATGTAACATCTTACCAGCTTTTTATCTTTTCGAATCTGTTACAAAGAAGTCGAACATTCAGATGGTTGTGAGAATTTACGACGTGGACAAGCGATGGAGCAGACCACTAGATACTGATATATCTATACCAAAGCGCAACCAGTGAAAATAATCAAGATGTCTGACTATTTAAGCGACTGTTATATTGGTAAAGCAGATGAGGTGAATTACTTACAGTATTCGCTGAATGTTATTTTCTTGCGTGTTTTCTTCAGCCAGGGCTTCTACCTCACCACCTAGTACGGTCAGGTTTTCAGGTTTCAGCATGATCATGCCGTTACGGCAGATAACCTCTCCACGAACTAGAACCTGCCGTACAGACATGAGATACACACATTTTCTTAATTCATTGAATAGTCTCAGAATATAATTTAAATGATAATGATAGAACATTTTGTACAGAGGCTCTGATTCAACAAACAGGTATATGTCGGCGGAGGGGGGCTACAGGCTATGGATTTATCCAAATAGGAATCACTGTTTGTATGGTATGCATTAGCTGTAATTTAATTCAATTAAACAAAATTGAAATGAACTTTGCCAGATTCCAATCTGAGATGTAGATCTACACATGTACGATACAGAATGTTCAAATATAAATGTGAGAGATTGGTGGGAAGCACCCAAAATACCTTTGTTCCTGGTGAGATGTTCAAGTTGAGGGAGGGGATGGGCCGGTATTCCATACCCTGCACCTCCTGAACTCCATCTGTCATGGCCATGGTTAGCATCCTGGTTGGCTTAATTTCCCACTGAAAAAGGAATCAACGACGAATGATAATATACGTATGTACACTGCAAATGTGAAGCTGTATTTATCAACCCTTCAAAAGCTGGATAGTGCTTTAATGTGCTATGTCCTTTGTTGGCATGATGTGCGATTGAAACCAATCATGAAAAGTCTACTTCCCAGCACTGTATTCATGTATCAGGCTGAATTCATGTATCATGCTCATGCGCTGTATGCATGTATCATGCTGATCCTTCGGTAGTGTATCAACACACTGGCGAGTTACTTTAATACTTGCCAGGGCTGCATGTATATGCATCATGACGACAAAGGGCATACCGATAGCGCATTAAAGCAGTCTGCGACCCTTAAAGGGTTAATGAGGAACCCAGAAAGTAAATGGAAATAGCGATAACCGCCTTTACACTTACAGGTTGCTGCGTCTGCTGGGTTGATGCCGTGACGTGAACATTTTCATTCTCTTTTCCTGTCAACTTGGTGAGTTGCCCATAATACGGTGTACTAGCATCCACTAGCGAATTCACCTGTAATTACAATACAATAGGTGTAATTGATGATACTAGTGTAGGTCAAGATAAAATGGTGCGTCTCAGGGGACCTAACCATAGCTGTAATTCAGGGCCGATCCTAGCAGTTTTCTCCAGTTGTCCAAATAGGTATTTCATATCGAAATTTCTGGCCCATAAAAATAAAATACACACCTTCTGCATCACACCTCAATTATTATTTCATGGTAAATACGGCACTCCCATTGAGTTAAGCAAGGAAGGCCGTATTTTACACCCCCGTGAAATAACCCTGGTACGTATTTCACGGCCTGTCAAATGATTGAAATTGTTGATTTTACCACTATAAATTAGCTTTTTCAGAGTAATCAAGTGGACTTTTGACAAATATTATTAATAACGACATGAAATAAACACAAAGGATCACTCGTAGAGTTCCCCACTGAGGGTTATTTCACTCGGCTTCGCCTCGTGAAATAACCCTCAGTGAGGAACTCTACTCGTGCACCTTTGTCTATTTATTTTACGTGACAGCGGTTCTTAACACATGGCATACGACTACAAAGATATAACAAAATGTCTAAATAGTTGCACTTACTTGAAGACAGTAATTGCCTTTTAGGACAACCTTGGGAGTTTCAGCTAAGCCTGGTGGGAGGCTGGCTACTCCTAGTTCCTGCAAGTCACTTACAAGCCATTGTTCATACACCATCTGATTCAGGCCTGAATTCTCCAGGGGCAGTCCCTGTTTGGGTGAACGTGCAACATATCATTACCAATGGCAGGCAAGCCTATATCATATACGTAAAATATAGTAACTTAATAAAGTAACAATAAATACTACCCTTTATAATATATGTATTATTGTATATATAATCTACATCTCAGACCTACCTCATGCTCCGACTTGATCCATTCTATACAGGCTGCCAACCAGTCGTCGGGAACTGTAACTTGCCATCTACTCTTTAACCAGGCTCGAACACGGTTACAGTCGAAAGACATGTTGATATCTACTGGAATTCTTCTTCAAGTCAGTGCAATATTGTCCAACGGCTTATTGTGCACAGGTTATAACTAAAATGGAATAGCAAATTAGGAAATTACAATTATCTAGCTACCTATTACCATAGAGATAACATTTGCATATTTTGGATATTATTTCAATCCTACAACTGGCCATCCACTCGGCCCCTTACTGATATTTATACAAATAGCATGGTTACTTTACCTGTCATCCTATTTTAATTCATCATAGTACCTATACGCTAATACTACAATAAGACCTAGACAGAGTGAGTGGTATGGTGTATTGGATTTAATTTAACTGTAAACTGACACACAGCAAATTTTAACAAAATTTCATGACATTCCAGACAGCTTTCAAATTCCATGACGTTCCATGATTCCCATGACTTGTGGGAACCCTGCGAGAATTGTCGCCTGTTCCATAAATCCTGAAAATCTGTTGAAACTACAGAGGCCCAAAAAGCCAACTAGACACTAATACAGTCAGCCCTCTCTGAATCTCTACAGAGTTTCTGCTAAGTGGGATGAATTAGATCCTGAGGTATATTAGTATAGGAGATGGATATTCACACACATTCCATGAACAAGGTCAAGAATGGTTGAACTCGAGACCGCTTTAATAACATTGATTGAGTTGTCTATGTAAAGAAATGTTACTACGTTTAATAGACATATATTGTTATGCCCCATCGTAAGCAGTAATGAGAGAAAACTAGAATATGGCGTGTTTTTTTTTTTGTCTGTGTCCTTAGTATGGCAGGGCTGTGGCGTATTATGATACAGGTGGCGTTTGGTGGGTGGCCAGAGGGGGAGCGAGGTGCTCCCAGGGTGACGTCATGGCCCTCCAGCATGACATAACATGCATGGACGGCGGAACCAATCTGGTGGGGCTGTGTGGTGTATCACAGCGTTCAGAATACTCAACACTGTGTAGTGTGTTTGCATCTCTCACTTGCCTGACAGTGTAAAGAGTAACCCCTGTGAGCACAAACTACCGGTATGTGTAGGCATAGCATAGTTCGACACTTCTACCCCTGTAACAGTAGCGCCAGATGTGTCGGACTAGCATAGCAGGGTTCCTGACTACAGCGCCACCATTGCCATTGGCAGCCTATTATTAGTTGGATTGCTTCAAACCTTACATCGACAGTACCGAGTACTGCGTACCTTGGTACTGTCGCTGTATTGTTTGAAGCATTCCAACTACCTATTATGGCCCCAAAAGACACCAGTGCACTGTCACCAGACATTTTACCAGTCGACAGAGCAGTTGACCTGATCATCAAACATGACACATTTGATCTCAAGTTATCCATGTCATATACTACATACATATAATGGCTGGATATAAACGTTATCCTATAAGACGAAGCCATAAATCATCAAACACGTACCAGTCAAAATTACATGTTTGCGCGCCGCGTGAAGCCGAAGGATGTATTTATGTAAATGTTTACACGTATAATATTATTGAAACTGGATTTACACTTAATTATCTAAGGCTTAAACATATAATAACTCTTAGAGATGCAATATAAATTAGTTTTACACCCATGTCTTTCACGATATCGACGAATATAACTTAAATGTACTGACTATTCCTGAGACACTGCTAACGTTGCTGGTTTTCGGCGTCATCTACAGGACGTTTTCGCCAGCGCGTCTGCTGCAGAATCGTGTCTGATAAAAGCTCGACAGAACAAGATTAATCCTTGAAACGACATTATGCTCTTCAAAGAGTAAAAGAATTAGAACTCATTTCATCAGATTACGATGTCAGAGCCCGGTCGGATTGTCAATAATCGGAGACTGCTTCCCTTTCCGAACCCATCAGCAGCATATGGGAGGCCGTCAAGCAGCCGTCCTGCATCTCGTCAGTCCAGTGTCATTGGTGAAAACGAAATCGACAGCCGGAGGGTACCGTTTTCGAACAGTATGGGGCAGTTTTCGTCGTTATTAGGTAAAATTCTAGAATTGTTAATAGCCATTGTGGTACATTGTGCTCTCTGGTTGCCATGCACACGATGCAGAGCAGGGTCTAGGCCTAGCTCCCGGGCCGGGGCCTGGCGGTGCGGGGGGGGGGGGGGGGGGGGGGGGGGGCACTGACCCGCACTGACTCTAGTCTCTATTAGGGTCTGTCCATAAATGACGTCATGCTGGAGGGGGGGAGGGGGGGTATCATGTACCATGACCAAACATGACAAGGGGGGGAGGGGGGGTCATGTGGTACATGACGTCATGTTTGAGAAGAAATGTGATTGCAGAGGTAGGACAGAATGCAAGGATAGCAGGAAAAACAGGAAATGTCAGTGAAGAATTTGGCATTATATACATTTTTCAAAATTGTCTGCAGCACGGGGGAGGGGTAGCCTCTATAACCTGTCTGTGTACTCGTCCGATCCTCTTCTGAACAGAGCTGCTTGGAATGCCCCATTCAAAAGTGCAGTTAGTGCTCGATCACAAAGGGAACACTCAGTAAGGCATATTATTTTGAAGATAGAATAAGGTTGTATCAAGGTCGATCACACCAACACAGATTGTTGCCATGGTAACGTTACCAGTGTTGCCGAAAACTTTTTCTCAACGCAGGCCAAGGTGACCTGCGTCTTGGCATCTTACGCAGGCCATTTGATTCTCACACATGCCATATGAATTTAGATACTTCAAGGTACCTTCATAAACTTTATTATAACTTGTTTTATACTATGCAAAAACTAAACAGAAATAGAAAAATATCTGATATAAATCATTTCTACAAATAAAGCCCTATCTTCGCTTCTAATTGGCCGATTTGAAAAATTCTTTGACCATTTGAAAGCTGGGATTATGGCAGGCCATTCTGACCTTCGTGCTAAGGCCCTACGCCGGCCATTACGATTCTACGCCGGCAAAAGCCGGCGTGCCGGCGTAATTTCGGCAACACTGCGTTACTTCTTGAATTTCTGAATTTTCAACAATACAATTTCCTCTATATATGGGCAATATTATGTTAAAGAGGGCCCCTTTTTCAAAAGTAGTAAACTGAGGTTAAAACTGTGGTGATTGACCCAGGGTTTTGAAAAAGGTGTGTCCAGTCAAGACCGAAGTACTGAAAATGTAACCCGATGGTTAGAAAATATAAATCCATATTCTAGAGATCCCCCCAGACTTTGCCTTCCATTTACTCCCACATTTCATTACCCCATTCTCTCAGGGGCTGTAGATTTGTTTGGGGTGGGGGGGGGGGGTGGAAATGATTCTGGAGCATATCAAGATTGTATGGAGGGGGAGAAAGATCTTGCCAAGATATAGGGAAACTAAAGATAGTCCATTCATCCCAGGTACCCGAAGTGGTTCCTCAGGGAGGTTTGGGGGATTTTAAGGGTTGGGACACAAGAATGGCAGACTTTTTTTTGACAGGCCATGAAATATGACTGAGGGTTTCATATTGCAGGGGTGTGTGTGAAATACCATGTTCTTTCATTAAACCAACAGGGCTGCCATATTCACCATGAAATAAATCAAGGTGCCAACGACGTTGTATTATAATGATGGCTTATGGAAAGAAATCCATTTTCTAAAGGCAGAACTCAGCTAGAAATAAAGGACTTATCCCTTTAAATATATACGTTCATACACCCAAAAGGAAGCAGTAACGCTTTCGCAGGGGGGGGGGGGGTACTCTCTGCATGACGTCATATTTTTAGGGGGGTCAAGGGTTGCATGACGAAACATGACAAGGGGGGGAGGGGGGGTCAAAAATGGTCCAAAAAAACATGACGTCATTTATGGACGGCCCCTTAGTGGTGTATGACTATGATATAGGTATGTGAGATGCGTCACATATATCTGTGACGGTCTTGAGGGCATGTGCAAGGGAAGCTCTGTGTTATTACATCATGAATATTTTGTCCCATAGTTGGGTTTCCTTAAAGAATTTCAATACATTCCTGGCACCCATCCTCATCTGCTGACTCTCCATCACTGTCTTCTAGCAGCTTCTAGGCCTGGCTGCTATAGGCTACTAGCAGCATTTACCACAGTGCATCTGTCATAGAGCTTCTGTGTGGCAGATGCAAGCTGTTTCAATGTTGATGAAATAAAATGAAGTAACAGGATTGCAGCTTGCCGCAACTTGCCATAGCAGATTGATTCAGTAAAAGCTGGCAGAGTTAGCTTTCCTATGGCAAGCTGCTGCAATATAAGGCTCTAACTGTGACTATCACGTTATGGGGTGCTGCCATCTAGTGGCACACAGCAGATCTAAATGGTAGGACAACCATCTACTGGGCCTCTTTGTATAGTCTACTTTAGCCACTTCTCACAGTGTATTTTTTATCAATTAAAGTATGGTTTTTGTATGCATGGCATCTGAATATCATATTGTATGCATCTACCAATTCAGATTTTTGAATTTCCTATCATAAAACTATACTAAATAAGAATTAAATAATTGAATTCTGCTTGGAGAGTGGCCAAACATCTATGTGGAGAGTGAAGGGAGAGTCACTGAACCATGACTGAGTGGAGGTACTTCACACCTGTGTAGTCCTTATCTCTCACAGCTTGGCCCTTATCTCCACTGTCTACCCAAAGATAACACTGATAAGCTGGCCAGAGACAATGGGAATCTCATGGAATCTTACTCCTAGGATGAGAATGGGCACGAGATTTGGTGTCCTACAAGATGGCTGCCTCCATCCAGAGGTTCCACTGGAGGAACGTGTTAGAACCCTATATGCCGCACAGCAAGTGCAACCAGTGAAACACTAACAGACCCTTAACTATATCTTACCCTGGACCCACCCTATGTTAGTATGTAGGTGTAACTTGAGGTCAGCTGAGGTAGGACTGGAGATGATGTACATGGTTCACAGCAAAGTTGGTTACTAAATGTTACTTTAATAAAAGGCAAACTATGTAAGAAAGTGTTGGATTTGTAAGACATAGTAGTTTGTAGGAGTTTGCGGGTCAGCGCATTTTTTTTTCTCAGAAACACGGGTTCATGTATAGTAATTCGCTGGCTCTTGCACAAGGAGGTGACATTTTTTTGACCCCAGGCCCCTCCCCCTTGAGGGGGTGACATTTTTCCGACCCCCCACCCCCTCAAGGGGTCAAAGAAAAGTTACCCCCCCCCCCAAAGCCACCACCCCCCTGTTGTTAATAAATGACCACTCCCTTTGGCCTATAGGCTGGGCAATGACACATGATCGGAGGACCATATTTTCGAGCCCCGCCCCCAACATTGGGACTAGACCTAATCTTCTTTGGACCCCCCCTCCCCCACCTAGGGGCCTTTTTCCGATATGACCCCCAAGCACACTTGAGCTTGTACCTTCAATAGCAGTAGGCCTAACTTGTTGACTCAGGGTAACTGAGTAATACTAAACGACCCAACCAAGGTTTAAGACGTTTTTGTTACATAGGAGAATGTCTGTCATTCAGCCTGTATGACAGACAGAGATGAGATAACTAAAAAGACAGATGGGCAAGGTCGGGGGACAAATGTTTCCTTCGAAAAAAAAATTAAAATGTCTTTCCTTCTTGCTGTAATTGGCCTGAGATCTTTAGGTAGTGATTTCTCTCTTTTCCTTAAACTCTTAAGTATTCTTAAATTGCTACCCTCTAAATGAAAGCCACATAGGCTTCAGTGTTAAAGCAAAGATAGAAATGACATATTTTGCCAAAGTGCCCCATATTTCTCTCTTCACATGCCAAAAGGCCATCTTGTACACTGGAAATACCCTCCAACACACAGTAAAGAACCATCTAAGTGCTTTAAATTAAATTTAAATTAAAGACACCAGAACAGAGCAACACAAGACAAATATTATAGTTCCTATTGCAACCGTCATGCAGAGGGTGGCGCCACTGCTACTTCTCGTATTTCCACCTGTGGTACCGCTGCTTCTCACAAGCGGGTGTGTTGGTTGGACAGAGGATTAGTATACCTGCACTCCACAAGGGGGCTCTGTCTTGGCTCTGTGTCGTCACCTATTGCTTTTTTTTTTTAAAGTGTTTTATTGGGTATCATTGGATTCGGCGCATTGCCGTTCTGCCTCCAAGTCCCCTTTCTCTTTTTGTAGGGATCTTGAAGTAGAACAACTTACAGTCATGCCGGTCTATATATGTAAAGAAAGTTACAGATTCATGGGCTAAAATAAACATATTTACTACTGGCGTTATAAAATTGATGAGATGAGATGAGGGGATGTCGTCAAATAATACTGTTACAAATACAGGGGATGAGTATATCTAATATTATGCTACTTACATGAAACAAGTATTATAGTTTCTTTTTATCAAGAATTTAAAGGTATTAAGGTCTTCAATCAACGTGTATTCAGCTTTAAGCCTATTCCACACCTTAATTGCTCTACACACACAGCTTCTAATAACTATCGGGTTTAATGACCGTGGTACATGCAATCTTTTACCTACATGTCTACGTGTTGGTATAGGTCTATCATCTACATATCTATCATCCTTTGAGAGAGTAGAAGCATAGAAAATTAAATGAATATCTCTTCTAATGTGAAGTTCAAGACAGTGGCTCATGGCGTGCAACTGAGCTGTGGTATATACAGGGTTCTGCTCCAGCTTGACCAGGTAAACAGTCCTTAAGCATTTGTTTTGTAATAATTGCAAGGCTTTATTCTCCCCTTTGTTAAGTCTATCCCATACATAGTCTACACAGTCAAAAGAAGGCGGGACCATTGTCCTGTACACAGTGAGAGCAACATCTGTTTCCACATATGGTCTTACCCTAGCCAGTTGAATTACTTTGTCCCTGATATTACGTGACACTTTCTTTTCTGTGTTCTACAAATTTTAATTCTGGATCTAAGGTGAGACCTAGGTATTTAAATTTAAAAACTCTCTCAATCACCACCCCATTTATTTGAAAGACCGGATGGATATGGTCGACATTAATGAAAATCATCCACTTAGTCTTATTCTCATTAATTGTAAGGCTATTAGTTACACACCATGAAGACAGTTTGAGTAGAGCTGCATGCATACATATCTCATTTTTCACGGAGATCACCGCATCATCTGCATACAATGTTATGTTATAATCATACAGGTCTGGGAGTGAATTTATATAAATAGAAAACAGTACAGGACCCAAGACTGAACCCTGAGGCACTCCATACCTGACGTCTCTGTTGCTTGATATGGTATCATTGGCAATCACACACTGTGTTCTTCCAGTTAGATACCTTTTAAACCACATGCATGAGTTTTCATCTAGTCCAAGTTCTTGAAGTTTCTGAGTGAGTATAGGGTGCGAGACTGTGTCAAATGCTTTCTTATAATCAAGATACAAGGATATAGTGGGTTTATCTAATATAATGTTGTCTACAATATTGCTTAGGTGAGCACTGATAGCTGACTGAGTTGAATGATTTTTTCTGTAACCATGTTGGCTCGGTGTTAACAGGTTGTGATCACGCATGTGGTTTTGCAGCCTATTACACACAATTTTCTCTAACAGTTTTCCTGGAATGGGTAGTAGACTAATTGGTCTTAAGTCATTAACATCTAGTGAGTTGGCTTTTTTTGGCAGAGGAACTATAGTGGCACATTTCCAGGTGTCTGGGAAGGTTGACTGACTAAGACACTTATTGTACATACAATGTATAACTTCTGATATAGCCAAAAAGGCATCTTTCACCACAAATGATTTTACATGTTCAATAGAGGAGGGTTTGTTTATTTTGATACTTTTGACATACTTCATTAGATTGCCATAGCCAATCGGTTGCATGATGTTACATGGCTCAATCGAGGCGTTCCCATGTTGCGCTCTCACATATGGTGGAGAGGGCGGTAGCTGATTGACCAGATTTTGTCCAACATTAGAGAAAAACTGATTTATATGATCTGCACATTCTTTTGGGGGTATAAGTTGACCATTAGAATTATTTTTCAGTTTCAAAAGTGTAGTTTGGGTCTTTACTGGTAGTAATTTTCTAATAGCTTCCCAAAATTTGATAGGATCATCTATTCTTTTTTGCAGAAGGGAGTTAACTTTCTCTTTTCTACTATTAAATATCAGCACCTCAACATTATTTCTATAAAAGTTGGCTATCCTCCAGTCATCAACTGAGTTACTTCTTCTAGCCAACCTGAACATCTCGTCTCTCGTTCTCATTTCTGAGATAATGACATCACTCATCCATTCCGGTGTGTATACAGGTATTGTTATTTTACGCAGTGGACACATTACATTGAGGCACTCTTTTATACGTACAAGTATTGACTTCCACATGTCATTTGGGTCATTTGTACTCACAATATTGTCCCAATCTTGATTTTGTAATCTATTCTTGAAATGAAAGAAATCGTAATTTCTATAGGAACGCGCCGTAACAGTTTTCTTAAGAATCTTGGTTCTTTCACACTTTAGATTCATAAATATAGGTGAGTGATCAGATATGTGGAAATCAAGTACACCAGATCTTTGTACATTGTGGACATTTGTGTATATGTGATCGAGCAAGGTACCAGATATACTACGGGTGGGGTCTGTTATCAGTTGAAACAGGTCATTGTTAGTACAGAACTCATCCACTTTGGACTCATTTATGTCTTTTTCATTCAACAAGTTAACATTGAAATCACCCATTATTACTATCTTTCTATTCTTGGTGACAGTAGACTTCATGTCCGTTAATTTCTTATAAATGGCTTTTTTGTCCACATCCTTATCTGGCGGTCTGTAGCAGACATATATTTTATATTTTATATTCCCCACTTCCACATCAACACATAGTATTTCATACTCCCTGTTAATACACGATGACATTTGATCTACTTGTGCTAAGTAGGTGTCTCTTAGATATAACATCAGACCACCAGCATTTTTGTTGATGGTAGGGCGCCTATCAAGTCTTATAAATTGATAACCAGGTATATATAAGTCAATGTTCTGATGGGTTTGATGCTATGTACGTCACAGTTGGTATTTTTGAACTCGCTTTTTGACAGAGACAGAAGGCGGTACATGCCCGCAGCTGGCAATTGTCGCCCACACCCACCTGCACACCCACACCCACCTGCTCTCCCACACACACCTGCTCACCCACACCCACCGGCTGGCCTGAAATGGAATAACATACATGTATGACACATAACTTGAGGGTACCTTTAAACAAGGAATTCATTTCTGATGCCAGAATTGACCAATAAATCAGTATAAGGTAGTACTATATCTAACTGAACATTATAAGCTACAGACCCAGGTTTGTCGAAATGGTGTTAAACATCCATTACTCATTCACACACCCAGCTTACCCTGAGTAATCTGTGAGGCAACTCACACGCTCAATCTTATTTAACATATGATGCTTTTTCAGTGGGTCCACGTCTACTCACCCACAAAGAAGTGACAGATTATCTTATCCAAGACCGCGAATTCCTAGACGATTTTATTCAAAAGGATAGCAATGTGGATGAAGCTAGATTTGCAAAGTGGGCAGAACAAAGAAAGATGTTGCGTAACCCCCCACACTCTGAAGGTATGCTATTTCAACAACACTCTAAACGTGGTTTAAATCATTCAATTTTTCTCAGATTAAGAAATCACCCTTGCTGTGATTAAGAAACCACTCTTACTGATGTAACAATAAATCGATTTATCTTGTCATAGCATGAGTGATATTTAAACCGTTATCTCTATAGCGTTAAGACAGGTTTGATCATAGCTTTCATGAGACTAAACTTTGTGAAATTGTTTCTGATAAGGTGGTGGTCTGGACACAAGTCGGGTAAGTAGGAGAATGGTAAATTAGGCCTAAAAAATGTTGTGTTCAGGTATCCCGACCGACCATACGTTTTTGAGGTCGACCCTAATTTTTATTGAACATTTTTAATTTTTGAGGACATTCATGACACTAAATAAATTCCGACCTGTTAATTTTTGGCCATGTCACTGGAACCTTTTTTTATCTAGGCCTTAGGGTGTTAGGATGGGGTTACCGTTGGCTACTGTGAAGAAAGTATGAACATAGGGTAAAGTGACCTTGAGTCGGCCATGTACCTCGAGTCGACCATTTTGCTTGCTTTTTGGTATCATATTGAGATAATCAATGATTATTTTTGTGAATTTCACTATATTGGTATTGATACAATATGGAGAGATGCAGCACATGCTATTTTACAATTTTGGGAAGTGCAGCTCTACCACCCTACACTGGTTGTCAAAAATACCATGTTTTGGGTAATATTTAAGCAAGTGGAGCTGTGATGGTGGTGATTTGCCAGTGACCTTGAAATGAAGTGCACATAGTTAATTAGGAAAGATTTGCAATAATGTGACATTAGTCAAGGAACGCAGTTAACCTTAACCAAAATCGATTAATGAATTACATTCACACTCTGTCTGACATCAGTCAACAAGAAATAAGCAATTTCCCTGCATTTAGTACAAAAATAGACATTCTAGTATGCAGCAGCTGAATGATGGTATGTTGTGGTTGACTCAAGGTACCGCAGTGGTTGACTTATGGGACTTATGAAGAGAAATCACACCACTTAAGTAGTGCAAGCCCATAAGGCCTCATGGACATGAAAATAAAAGTTGTGACATTATTGGTTTGAAAGTCCAAGACATGAGGATAACTTTCATATCGATTTTTAGATTCCCCTACATGCTATAGCCTCATACAGCAGAGTTGCTAGAATAATACATACAGCTATAAGCTGAACCAGAGATATGATCATGGTGACTTTTAGTACTGTACCATACATGTAGTAGCAAAAACTCTTGTATAAGCCACACCCTGACCATAGGCCAATGTTATAAGCCGCACCGCCGATCTGACTCGCGTATTAGCCACAGCTTATACGTGAGGTTTTACGGTAATAAGCACACATCCCCCTTTAGGGCCACCCCCAAAAAAGAGTCGGCCAGTAGATTTCACCTTTGAAAAAAATGGTGCGAGTGAGAAAAAAAAAAAGAAGAATTTTGAAGATTTTTTTTTTGTCAACAGATTTTGGTCATGTTAAAGTGAAGCGAGCATTACTGACTGAGAAAAGATCTAAGTGAACCACAGCAAAAAGAGAAAAAAATAAGTTTAAAAAAATTGTTGACTGTTGGGAAAAAATGAGGCGAGCGAAATTCTTTGACTCTTTTTTCAAAAAAAAAGAGTTAAAATCCATTTCCGACAATTAGATACCCGAAATCCATTAATCAACGTTTTTTTAGCCCATTTGTCACAGTGTGTTAATTATGTCGAATAAAGTAGGTGCCATTTGTACAGTACCTCAATGCTTAAATTGCAGTATTCGACTGATGATGTCCTCAACATACAGAAGACATTGTTGGCTGCTGTAAAGGAAGGACAAGACTTGGCTCCGATTCTATATGAAATGGCTGTCCTGGCTGGAAAGGGTAAGCTTGAATAACTTGAATTTAGAGGATGGCATAAGGAAAAGGACATTCTACTCAGGTAGGGACAATACAAATATGTGTGGGCTACAAGTGATTGAATAAATAATATATTTTGAATACCTTTATTAATAGTGCAAACCATGTGTAGGGGCATGAATAATACGTGTACATATAGGTCCGTGGAGTCAGAGCGGGAAGTGCCTCCATCGGACACTAGGTGGCAACACCTACGCCATGTCCTTTTGGTTATCCGGTAGGGGAGCCAGGCAGGGCACTCCAGACGGCGCTACAGAGGAGTGCCACGTCGACACTGCTTGATCCGCGCTCAGGGTATATAAGAGGCCGAGGTTGGCTACCTCAGAGAGTTCGTCCCAGGACGAGCTCTGACCCACACCTTTCGATACCTTCGTTACCTTTTCGACCGGGGCACCTACACCCTAGACTAGTTCCAATCCCGACGCTCCGCTTTGGGACCAGTAACCGTGCGGTCCGCTCGGAGCGGCGCTCTCTAATTGGCGCTATTTAAAATGGTGCGAGATGGGGCCAGCTTGGGGTGATTGGTGACAGAACGCGGCGACGTAACCCGTTACAACGCTGTACGGTTACTGGTCCCTAAGTGAGGCGAGCGGTAGCCGTAGGAGCGCATGGGATTGGAACGAGTCTACCTACACCCCTCCCACACTCTGGCTCCTGCACCAGTCATGCTGGCTCAGGACCAGATCATCCAGCGTTGCTGACTTCGAACTATCTATAGAACACTGTACATCTTCGAATGGTTAAACCAAGTGAACCGAGCAAAAACCTTCGTGTTACTTTAAGGCTGTGATCGTGACTGAATAAACCTGTTGCATTCAAACCGAATTTGGAACCTGTGTTCGCGTGATACTTCCACAACCCCTACACATGTAAAACGTTAAAAAGCCATTTTTGTGACAACGTGCTTTTTTTTTGTTATCTGGGCAGTTTCCTCAGGTTCTTTTTTTTTTGGGGGGGGGGGAATATTTCTAATTTTAAAAATTAGCATGTCTCATTTTCTTTCTATGAGATTTAATGCTGTAAAATTATATTTTCCCAGGAATCGCCGCAGATACGAGTAAGCTGTACAGGTCATGCAATGGAGGACAGGTACAATATTTAACATCAATTGAAATATTTCAGCAGAACATCTAGATAACATCTAAATTTATTGTTGGTAATTGTATCAGAGCGGGCGCTCTACGTCCGAACCCCCTTATCATTCTTTCTTTTCTTCTTTCTTTTTGGAACTGAAATCAAACACAATTTAACTATGGACAACTGCACCAGGTATAATACAGTGGTGCCACCTGGTGTTTAGAATCTTAAATTCAAGATTGTCATGTTTTTAAGATTGGCTATTTTAAGATTGGAAAGATTTTCTTGTCCACGTTCCCATGAGAGTGTGTCCACTTGTGCCACACAGAGATGCCACTTTTCCGACTTTTGCAGGAATTCCTGCTTTTTCACTGGAATTTCTGTATTAGATTATTTTCATTTCCTGCAGAAAGTTGACCAAAATCCCTAAATGTCTTGCATTTTGTCAACCAGAGAGTGGCATCTCTGGCCACCTATAGCGCTAAGAAATATTGATTTTGCTGCTAAAATTTCTTTCCATTAAAAAGGAGCTGGCAGTATATATTCCAAACCCTCATGTGCCCAGGTATGTTCTAATAGTTACTTAAAGTCAGGGAAGTAAAGATTGGAAAAAGGGGTACCCGTAATTGTATTATCTGCAATAAGTCAATGTTCGGAGAGTAACCTGAAGTCATGGAGGAATATAAAGATAGGAAAAAGGGGTAATATATCATCTGCAAAGAGTCAATACCACAGTAACTTATAACTGTTTTCAACATGTTTTCCCTAACATATTATATGGTCTTTACATCTGGTTATTTTGTGTCGATATCTGTTGCTCTTTTCAGTAAATACCAGCTAGTCATGTCTGGGCCCATAGAAACGGGCACTACCATCGCAGCCTTTGCTGCCAGTTCTTGTACAGCTATATACCTGGAGGATGTTATGAGCGTATGCAGCATTTGATTATATTTTCACAACACTGATTCATTTGGTTAAAAATATGTATCAGCCACTAATTGTATACAATGTATGTAACTGTTACAAACGAGAAAATAAAGGCTATTTAAACTCAACTCAATGGAAACTAATACATTTTCTCTATATCATAGCTTAAGCAGAAACACATTTTCCTTGTATACCATATGCCATAGAAGTCGTCGATGTGGATCTATTATGATAAATCATGTTGATTCACACTTTAGGATGACAGATTTCCTTTGGGAGTTGGGCGTAGTGAGGATGGGTCCATGAGCCAAAGTGTGATATGTGTTCCTGCCACACTACCATCAGGTGACATCATAGGTATGTGGCTTATTTCTTAAATAATTCATAAAAATATATAGGCATGTGATGAGTGCAAAGTGCTTGTTATATTGACTTCTCTAAAGCATTTAATAGCATCCACATTCTCCTGATGATCTTCTGACAGAAGGTCCACGACTACCTCGTGAACCCCACTAACAAAAATACGCCATATTAAAGGAGCCATAGAGAAACATAAGGTTTTTTTGTTCACTGGGAACTCTCCCAAGGACATTCTATTTGTCCCTGTAGTATATAATATAACATCTCTATGATTATCATGTAACTCAAGTGTAAATGCCACAGATTGAATCAGAGCCAATGAAAATCATGAAGATGGAACAAAAACAGTGAGTTTATTTTTTTTCTAAAACGCCCTACTCAAAGTCTATGGTGTTTAAATATGCAGGTGTGCTAGAGTTCACCCGGGATTGGCAGAAGCCAGCATTCTCAAGAACGGACTATCAGGTAGGTTAGTTTTTTTTAGTCACAACGGAAACCCTTGGTAACACAGCAAAATGACTACTTCCTATATGTATAACTAAAAAGGTTTAACTAAACATCCCATCTACCTCAGATTTTATCTTTATTTAATTCTATCTACCCTCAGACCTTTTTCCTAAACTTTGCCTTTCTTATGAATTGGTTCCTCGTATTTTCAGCAGATGTCAAATAAGAGCTAAAAAAAGATGACACGTCCTACAGATCTAGTTGCATTTGATATGGAAAAGTATATTATGTTTGATAGCGGTTGATAAAATATTATGAAATGTATCTAACTCTTTTTTTTTTATTACCTGTGCAGATGGTTATTTCGTTGATGTCATGGATGGGTAACACTCTCTTGACCGTTGAGGTATGCATGAGCCACCATAGTCTAAAGTTATGCCATTCCCACCAAACGCCTGGACATTGCCTACGCAAAAACTGGATAGCTCTCCCAAGTGAGAGGACAGACGTTCAGAGCGTTATCTTAATAAGACATCTTAAAGTCTTAATTCAGTGTCTTACCCAGGGCCGCTCTTATCATTAAAAATAAATCATTTCAAGACAGCAACCAGCTCAGAGGAACTCAGGATGTCTCTAATAGAAGAAAAAGAAGAAAAAGAAGAAAAAGAAACGGGGGTTGGGGGGCAGAGCCCCCCATTACATACTAGTCGTAATAGTAATACTTTCAAAATATTATTTATTTTTAATGACATAAGCGGCCGCTACTAAAGTTAAGACTATTCAGACTGTCTTAAAAGTCTTATTAAGATAACGCTCTGAACGTCTGTCCTCTCACTTGGGAGAGCTAATCCGTGCGTGCATTGCCTACCTCCCATAACACTAACACCCCTGTATGAGTAGATAGCAGTTTCCGTCCCAACTGACTTCCATCTCCAAGCGATAATACTATTTTCCATACAAGATTTCATGATTCAAATATGCAAATATTCCTTAGCACAGCTTTGCGAAGTTTCTTTGTTGTCAATTACAGGATTATAGGAAGTTTCAACTGAGACATCTCATTGTTATTTGTAAGTCTTTGTTCTTTTCTTTCAGGAAAATAAGAGTCTGGCCAAGCAGCTGCACATCGAGGACAACCTGATGGATATATCAAGGTGTTTTATTTTTTTATTTTTTTCAAACTCACTGCCTTTCTAGTGGAGTGTTCTTTAGATACCTTTTTGGGATTCTCCGTCACAATAATACATGTGCTCCAAATCCTTGATATTACATTTTCTTTCCTCCTTGTATCAATATGTGGCTGCACACAGCTTAACAACGTGTAGCTTTTGGAGAATTGAGTACAATAATAACTGATCTTTTATACATTTACCAAATTTACATACAATACATTGAGCAGTATTGGTGGGTATGCTTAAGGAGGTATTGGTGGGTATGCCTAAGGAGGTATAGTCTAACATATCCGTTAGCCTCTGGTAACAGGTCATACAGACATTTACTTAATATAACAACACTGGTAGAACCAAACTAAGGGAACCATTTTACCCTTTAAGAACGGCATGATACCTTAATGCACCATGCCCTTGGTCATCATGATGCATGAATGCAGCCCTGTCGAGTAACTAGCCAGTGCTTCATTCAAGCATCATGCTGACCCTATGGGGTTGAATCACTCCCGGAGGGTTAGCATGATGCACCAATGCAGCACCAGCACCAGCAAGTTAGTCGGTGGGGCTGCATTGGTGAATCATGACTACAAATATCATCTTTTAACGACATCCGTCCTTAATTATGTTTTAATTTCAGAGGCATGTTTGATGACATCACAGAATTAGATGTGGTATCTGAGAAAACCATGGTAAGTAGTCTCCTTTATATGACAATGACAATGATTTTATTCTCGGAAACTTATTGAGAAACCCATGGTTGACACATCTGTTTCCAACTAAAGCAATAATTCCAAGACCTGCAACCAAGTAAGCGAAAAACCTGTTTTAAATAAAACGTTTCAGAACGTTTCTCTGTGGCTCCTTATCATGGCCAAACGTTATATAACGTTAGAAACATCATTTTGACGTAAAATAACGTACATTTGTTAGCTGGGAAGTCCCATATACAGGCTAATCAGCGGTTCCTCAAGATAAGGGTATTGACCCATGTTCTTTGCATATTCTAATCAGGGTTATGCCAAGGATTTGGTGCGTGCCGAGCGCTGTGCCTTGTTCCTACTGAACCCTTCACGTGGTGAGCTGTATTCCAATCTGTTTGACAATGGTCTCGATGAAAACGGCAAGACACAGTTCAAAAGAGCAGACACCATCAGGTATGCCTAGTACTCACAACAATTTTTGATGCACCGTATTCAACGTAATACGCACCCTATTTTTTTTTTGCGAATTCCACATAAATATATACAGCGGGAAATAACTTTTGGGGTGTGTAAGTAGTATATGGAAATGTTATAGCAATGGTGGTGTATGGGAAGTTGGGGTGTGTGGTAGAAAGTTGGGTTACGTGGGGGAAAGTTGGGTTGTGTTGGGCAAAAGTTGGGGTGTGTAAGACTGTGAGTAGTGTATAGAAATGACATTTTAATAGGGGTGTTAGTAGTATATGGAAAGAATTAAGACTACTATTACATGTATTATGGAGGTGTGAGTAGTATAGGGGTCTGACAGGATGTGTGCGGGTTACGGTGATGAGAGCTGAATTAGTACCCATCTTGGTATGTCTTATCAGTGGTTTAAACCTCAACCAGCGATCAAGATGGCGGACCCACTCGGTAAGCTTCTATATTGACATTTGGGTGAGTGAGTAGTATATGGAAATGACATCATCATAGAGATGTGAGTAGTGTATGGAAAATTAAGGCTATAAGGATTTTAGTTTTTAGTATTATGGAGGTGTGAGAAGTATACATGTATCAAAGTGTTATTTGGGTGGATACGTATTTATATGGAAATGACATTTGGGATGGGTAAGTAGTATATGGAAATCTTATAACACAGGAAGTTTTTTAATCATTAGCCAATAGTCGCCACCTTTGAGAGATGGGTGTGAGTAGTATGTAAGAATTACATTTGGGTGGGTCAGTAGTACATGGAAATGACAATGGCAGGGATGCCAAATGTTACGATATTTTCGTGATTTTATGATTTTTAGGCCCTATACGACAATTACGATTTTCAGAACCAAATTACGATATTTTGTAATTTTTAAAATTTATACACTATGACTGTGCATGACTAATAGTGACTTTGGAATTATACCCTTCAAGGGCTGTGTAGTAATATAATATGTTATGTGCTTTGTCATCATGCTGCTGAATTACTCAACCTTTCGAGAATGTATGCATCCTGTTGGGTTAATATGATGCATGTATGCAGTACTACAGAATATTTCTTTAAAAAAGATCAGTTAAACATGTAGAACGGTATTCTAAATTGGTATCTTATTGTCACGATTTTAGTTACGATTTCAAGCTGAAATTGTTACGATTTTAGGGTCCAAAAATCGTAGGAAATACGATTTTGGGGGTAAGGCAACTTGGCATCCCTGCAATGGGGTGTGTGAGAAGTATTCCGCATTAGCAATATGATCACTGTACAGCGCCATTTTGTCTGGTACCAGTGCTCATTCCTCTGCTAACCATAGCAGCCTGCTGATCAGCTGAAGCTGGTTCCTGTCATATCCAAAATTTGGAGTTTTAGGGGCCATAAACTTTTGAGCTATATGCCTCTATTGTGGGTCCATATTTCATCTTTTCAGATTGGGGGAGTGGTTAGGAATCTGGCCTACAAATCTATGGGTCATGAGTTCAAATCCATGTCAGGCTATTTGTTCAGACACAATTTTAACATGTATTTTTGGTTGGTCAAAAAGTGTGACAGTATACAATTTGGTTGTAAAGATCCTTTACACAAGATAAATATTTATAGTATAATCTAAATTGATTTTTTGACTAATTGGGAAAGAACATGTAGCCTTGGCATGGATTTGAACTTATGACCCCTGCATTGGTTTGCCAGTGTTCTAACCACTCCCCCAATTCAAACAGGTGACCTAAAGAATATTCAATACAACTGATTCAAAAGTTTACGACCCCTAAAACTCTGATTTCGGATACGACAGGAACCAGCTTCAGCTAAAGGTCTCACAAGGTAGAATTGCTGCATCTCGCTAGTGCGGAATATGGAAATGTTACAGTTATAGCAGTGTTATTAGTATACGGACATCATTCTAGGAGTGTAAGGCCACTTAAAGTCAACTATCAGCTTTGCGGATACCATGCACATCCTCTAAAAAGGGCCGCATTGGACTTTTTTCCCCATTTTTTGAATAAGAAAAAAGCAAAAGAGGGCACAGCTAAAAAAAGGATTGATACAAGTTGCAAAATGTTGAATATCTCAGCTGTTAATTGTGGTAGAAACGTAACTTGAAAGGCATTTTAAAGCTTATTTCCACATACAGACCATCAATGTCCTAGAAAAAAAAAGAAAAAGGCCCTCCCGCACCTCCGGAAAATAGGAATACAAAATGAAATAAAAGGCGCCCTTTCACACCCTTTTTATCTAAAAAGTGTCCACAAAGCTGATGATTGATTTCAAGTAGCCTAAGTAGTATATGGTAGAAAAACTCAGCCTTGAAAGCAAAGTAGGAAATCTTACGATTTCCTACTTTCGTCCAAGGCTAAGTGGCTCTCTAATGTACTATGAGACATGCCTCAACTTTACAGGTTTACAGTATCGAAGGGAATCGCTGGATATGTTGCTAGAACCAAGGAAATAGTCAACATCAAAGATGCTTACAGCGATCACAGATTCAACAGGTATGTTACAAAGTTTAGTTCAGATTGTCAAAATGTTACTCCCATCCCTACAAGCGGTAACTTAGTCCACATAACAGTAAACCTCCTTTTAACTGTTAATGAGATTGATTTTGTATTACGCAGTCTGGTAATTAAAAAATTTCACAGTCAGGTTATGAAGGTACATTTTAAAGTGGCACAATCACCAAGCGTATCCCACTCACAGTTCTAGTACTGTTCTGAAAAAAGCTACTTTATAGTGTTTAATCAACGAGTTGACAGGCCGTGAAATACGGGAGAGGGTTATTTCACGAGGGGTGTTAAATATGGCCTTCCTATATGGGAGTGCCGTATTCACCATAAAATAAAAAAATGTATGTTCATAACCTGAGTGTAAATCGTTGTTGAACTTATCCGATATTATAGAGTCTCCAGTTTACACTTTTGGTTATGAGTGGTAGTGATACCAGGGTGCTGTTTCTCCACAAATTTGCGGACGTCCGTAAATACACTCTCCATGTATTTATGGAGCTCTAAAAATATTTATGGATGTCCGGAAATATATACGGAGGTCCGTATTTGTATGCTTAAGTACTGAAAAACTGATTTCATTCATCATTTATATCTTCTCCACAAATATATGGAATGTGCATTGCGGACGTTTGCAAATTTACAGAGGTCTGTGAAGTTGTAGAGAAACAGCACCTAGGTATATATAATAGAGGATTTCTTTTAATATAGAGAAATTGACAAACAGACAGGCTTCACGACACGTAACATTCTATGTATGCCAATCGTATCGAAGGAGTCAGTTGTGGGAGTTATTCAGATGATCAACAAGAAAAACGGAGACTACTTCACAAATGCAGGTGTGTTGATATTCTGATCAAATATTAAACTGGTCAAGTATGTAAACCGTTAAGTCTTGCGTAGGAACCAGACCCTCGTATAATACGCCTCCCTAACTTAGGAGAATCCTTTACGCTGAATCTGGGTAGCTACTTCAGTAATGAATATACCTCGTATATTAAGCTGCACCTATATGTCTATAATGTCTGGTATCAAATTAAAGTTCTGATTCGCGTACAAGCCTCAGCTTCTATTCAAGACTTTGCGGTATGTGAATTTGCTATGTACGTTCCATAAATTGAGAAAACATCAAAGGAAGTCATTAATGTTAATACTTTTTAGTAAGAACAATACCTAGCGAAAGTTTAAATAAATCCTAGATGCTGAGTCGTTCAAGAGGTTCTCTGGATTCTGTGCCCTTGCACTCCATTACTCAAAGGTAAAACTTCCAAACACTTATGTGGAAGGTTGTTCGTCGTTATAAGTTTGTATTGTGTCCGCATAAGGAAACGTATACATTTGGTTTTTCGTTTGGTATAAAGTTGGTAATTTGCATCCACTCAGTTCTGCTTGGCTTATTAGCACCTTATTTCCTTCCCAGTACCCTTCAGGTACCTCAAGTAACTTGATACTATTTTAAAACTATTTAAAAACAATTCCATAGTTAAAACGATACTTGTAACAGAAATATTAGAGTGTAAGAAAAAATTCCCAAAATTTGTCGAGGTTCCAACTTGTTATCGAAATGATAGAAAATCAATATTAATAGAAATGTAATATTGATTGATTTAAAGTCTAAAATTCGACCAAAAGGGTATGTGCGCTTAATAAGCAAGTATTATTGTTAGAGGCAGAAGCCTCTCAGAACTCTCTGCTCCCTTTTTCATGATAGATTTACCATGTATTTATTTCAACAGATGTATGAGGAAATGAAGTATAAGAGTGCCCAGTTGACGGTTGCAATGGAACAGCTGAGCTACCACATCACATGCCAAGACAAAGAAGTTAATATTCCCTTTTTACTCTGTACATGAATTGATATATCAGCCAGGAAAAAAGAAGATATATACTGGTAGATGAACTGATGAGAAAAATATACTAGTATGCAAAAGGCTAGATACATTTTGTAGTACACTAAGCATTTATCATATTACATTAACAATTTTGGAAAGCCATTTAACAAATGGCTACATCGATATGCATAGTAATGGCATCATAATGCTATGGAAGATGTCTCTAATCCTCGTTCTTGAGAAATGATCTCATCTCAAAGGCAAGAAGTGAGAAGAGGTAGCTTCACAAAGAACAAATGATCTTTATTCACTCAAGTTTATTCGTCGTCATGATATACACACATTCAGTGAGGCATGCAAATGCGTTCTTCATGAATGCTGCAATACACGATGTATGATCTTATAATCTAGCAGTTACATGTTATTCAGGTGGATCTACATGAAGACTACAGCCCAATCTTACCGGTCAAAGACCTCCCCCCGGACATAGATAGGTAATAGTTTGGTTATTGACTCAGGGCACATCTGTTCCCACAGGGTCTTAATACGACGGATTGGAGAAGGCCGACATTTTTGATCACTTTAACTTCATATCATGCAGCTGATAAGGCATATAACAAAATATGAAATCTGCAAACAAATACTTCAGATCTATACCTTTCAAAATACATTGTATCCCAGTAAAGAAAAATGTTATCATGAGCGCAGGTCTTTTTCTTCTATATTACCCCACAATCCCACCTTGACGCTGATGTAAATCAGTCTGTTAATCTTTTGAAGTACAATTGCCCTGGATCCACTGTGATGTATATCACTATATCAATTTGTGTGGAATACAGTCAATAATGTGATAACGATTTCGATATCTGTCAGTCTAAACATATGAAAGTGAATGATGTTTTCATTCATATGGCTGTGTCGCACCAGATCGATTAAGTTGATAACTTCTATGACCGGCCCCAGCTGGTACCCAGATAGGTGCCAACATTTAAAAAAATCTAAATGCTTTACAAGTTAGGGGTTAATACTTTCTGAAATAAAGTTAACATTTACATCTATATATGCTATGATATATGAGCCTTTTTCAGTCATTTTCAGTTCTCTGGCTTCTATGACCAGTGGCTGTCTATGACTGGGTGACGTCTATCACCTGGTGACGTCTATGGCCTATGACCGGCTCCTGGTACCCGGATGGGTACCAATATAGAAATCAAAATGGTTTAAATATTTATTAATTTCTAAAACTTGGTGAGATAAATTCATCAAATTTCTGTCTTCATGTGCCAGATCTTAGGCCTCTGCTTGCTTTGCTTGCTTGCCAGAGGGCACCCGGTCATAGAGGTGCATCGATCTGGTGAGACAGAGCGATATGTGTGCCTCCACATGGGTACCCACTTTTTTACCATGTCGCCGTTTTGATCTTGAGCCAAGGGCTGTGTTGTCGTGTCGATCTCATACAGTGTCATAGAGTCTACTTATTTATCCATGTCCATCGATTTTTAAAAGGGCCGTGTCCCGGGCCGTGTCCCACGTGTCGGATTTTAAAACCCCTGGGTCCTGTTTCTCCACAAATTTGTGGAGGTCCGCAAATTTGCAGACGTCCGCAAATACACTCTCCATATATTTATGGAGGTCCGCAAATATATAGGAAAATCGTTCTTTTGTACTAAAGCATACAAATACGGAGCTCCATATATATTTGCGGACCTCCGCAAATTTATGGAAGCAAATTTATGGACCTCCGCAAATTTGTGGACCTCCGCAAATTTGTGGAGAAACAGCATCCTGTGTAGCCGTGTCACACGTGTCGAAATTTAACCATATTTCCCGCACGTGGGGACGAACCTGCGGAGTCACTAGACGCCGTGCATTCTGTGTGTAATCTTAAAAAGCCCACTTTTCCCGTAATCTTAATAATGAAACCCCACTTTTCCCGTAATCTTAATAACGAAACTCAATCTATTCCTAATAGCTAGGGGGGCTCTGCCCCCCAACCCCCGTTCATCTTTTCCTTTTTTTCCTTCTTTAATAATGGTGAGTACTATTAAGACTTTAAGATTACACACAGAATGGGCGGCGTCTAGTGACTCCGCAGGTTCGTCCCTTGTTGCGTCCCCTGTCGATTTAAAGATAAAGCCATGTCACATGTCTCTCATGCTTAATACTCACATTGTCTCTTGTCAATCAATGTTGCTGCATGATTTAAAAAAATGCCCATGTCACTATTGGGCCATTCCACAGTATTTCAACAAGTGGTCCCCGCATGACCCCCTCAGAACCTAATAATTTTCCACCCACATGAAGATGTATGTAGTTCATGACCACATGCAAAATTGTAGCTTCCAACTCCCGTAACTTTCCGAGATTTTGGCCACTGAACATAAGGGGGTTTGGCCCTCAGTTTGCAAAATCTCAATTTGTTCTCATCTTCAAAGTGCAATATTTTCAAGATGCAATGAGCTAGAGGTCTGGTATTGCTTGAGCTGTCTCACACATTCACCCACTCTCGGGAAATGCCAATATTTGGAGGTTTTGATAAAGGCTTATACTTGAACAATGAGCATAAGATGTGGTAAATTTTCCTGTTTGAACTGAAATTTGAAAAGGTTTGAAAATTCATAGCATCAAAACCGTTACTTTAAATGTCCTAGAAATTTGGCTTCCAAATGTCAATGAAGGTCTCAACATGAAAATCAAAGATGCATTGTCTGCCATGATATCCAAATCCAATATGGCCGCCTCAAAAAGGGCAAAAATTGATTTTTGCCACTTTTCAATGCCCAATCTTGGTAGGAGGGATACATAGTACCAGCTAATGCTCTTCACCAATCAAAAGGCTATTATGTGCCTTAAGTCTGATAGCAATATGGTATTGGTCCTATGTCTCCTTCTGGTGAAAATCGGGGGACGGAAAATGGTAAAAATGGTAATTTCCAATGATTTGTAGTTTTCATAATTCTCTTAGCAATAGTTAGATATACAAAATCAAAGCATAGTTCATATCAGGTGAAAGTAACTGATGCACCCTAAATCATGGTACCAAACTTGTTTCAGTGTTTTGGTTCTTTCCATTGAAATATAACATGTCAATATGAGTAAAAAAAACAGAGAATAAGCAAAAAAAAACACGAATGTCTTCTATTCTTTATTTTAACTTTATTTTGTGTAAAGTAGGAGGACAACAAAATGTTATATATATAGCAGAAAGGTATATAAATTAATTTAAATCTATGCATACATAGGCTATTCTAAACCCCTGTTTGGTACTCAAATCCCTTTGATTTCAATTTGGCCAGGGGCTACGACACATATATGACGAGTGCATTGTATTTAGACTGCATGTATCTGATTTGGCATTATTGAAAGTGAATAAACATGAAAGAGCTTAGGAGTTTGGTAACATGTATCTGCTTCTTTAGAAGTACTTAGTATGGAGATCAAATCCTCAATTCTAATGGGTCATGGTGAACAACCTTAAAGTGGCATGGTCCGATTTTTCCCATGTTTCAATTCCTACTGAAATGTGTTCCAAATGTTAGTACACTATCATATTTGAAGAATGGGGTGCATTAAAAATGCCCTCTCTGGGAAATTATACCTTAAATAGAATGTCCCATGTTGGTGCAGGTATAGTCTTTACAGTGTATTTTCAATGAGTGCAATCATAGCGTGCACTCCAAAAGTATTTAATTGAGCCTAAATCTGATAGTTGGTTGAATTCTAAGCTGAATCATTTTGAATGAGATTAAATGAAGAAGGTAGTAAATTAAGTATGGCCATATGGAGCATTTTGGTTTCTTTTTAACAGGATTGATTTTTGAGTGCCAATTCATGTCACTTTAACCGCTCCCACCCTGATGGAAATCCAAATTTGCTTTACATAGTCTATAACATATTGTAAGGGCTTACTTGATAGAGAAGGATTGTTCAGGGTTAGATATACTCAACCTTTTGATTCCTTTTAATACAATAGTTATCTCAGGGGATCCCAAATCATCTTAATGCAATGAATGAGAGAGATATTGTAACTGACTTGGCCAAATCTAAATGGACAAATACATGTACCAAACCAGGTTCTAAATTATATTATGGTATATTTCATTGTTCTCTACCAAAACAAACATGTTATGGTCTATATATCCTCTTTTTTACTCCAAAGAAGTTTGAGAAATAAGAGTAACACGAGTTTGCTGTTCTTTCTGTTCTTTCTGTATTTTCCTCAATTTAACAGTGTTTCTTTCAATGGAAAGAACCAAAGCATTTAAACAAGTTTGGTACCATGATTTAGGGGGCATCAGTTACTTTCACCTGATATAAACTATGCTTTGATTTTGTATATTTAATTAATTTTAAGAGAATTATGAAAAATACAAAAATCATTGGAAAATACCATTTTTACCATTTTCTGTCCCCGATTTTCACCAGAAGGAGACATAGGACCAATACCATTTTGCTATCAGACTTAAGGCACATAATGGCCTTTTGATTGGTGAAGAACATTAGCTGGTACAATGTATCCCTCCTACCAAGATTGGCCATTGAAAAGTGGCAAAAATCGATTTTTGCCCTTTTTGAGGTGGCCATATTGGATTTGCGTATCATGGCAGACACTGCATCTTTGATTTTCATGTTGAGACCTTCATTGACATTTGGAAGCCAAATTTCTAGGACATTTAAAGTAACGGTTTTGATGCTATGAATTTTCAAACCTTTTCAAATTTCAGTTCAAACAGGAAAATTTACCACCTCTTATGCTCATTGTTCAAGTATAAGCCTTTATCAAAACCTCCAAATATTGGCATTTCCCGAGAGTGGGTGAATGTGTGAGACAGCTCAAGCAATACCAGACCTCTAGCTCATTGCATCTTGAAAATATTGCACTTTGAAGATGAGAACAAATTGAGATTTTGCAAACTGAGGGCCAAACCCCCTCATGTTCAGCGGCCAAAATCTCGGAAAGTTACGAGAGTTGGAAGCTACAATTTTGCATGTGGTCATGAACTACATACATCTTCATGTAGGTGAAAAATTAATAGGATCTGAGGGGGTCATGCGGGGAAAGTTCCTCAAATCTGTCTATATACGGCGGAATGGCCCTATTAGCACTCATGTCCCAAGTTGATTTTAAGAAAACGCGATGTCAAATGTAAAGGTGTATTTGTTTTACAGCTTCTACTTTTACCCGCTCGAACTCAAGATTGTAGAAAAACTGCCACACTACTTCGTACACATGATTTGCAGTCTGGTAGGACCCGAAACGTAAGTAAAAAAGTGTACCAATATTGATTGATCGACATGTATATAAGGGTAAGGATATTACACAATTCTCAAAACGTAAATAGGGTACTCTCTCTCTCTCCGCTAGGCAATTAAAATTCAGACCCAGACCGCGATCAATTTGAACCCATCCTCATCGCGTAAAATACCAACCCAATCCCCCCCCCCCTCTCGTTGTTAGAAAATGACCACTCCCCTAACCAGATGCACGATTTTCCAGCTTCGACTTTTCCAAGCTGTGGCGCTTTGTGCTGACTGTGAGAAAGAACTACAGGGATGTACCCTACCACAACTGGGTACACGGCTTCAACGTGGCCCACTGCATGTATGTCATGTTGAAAGAAATCAAATCAAAGGGGTTGTTTGATAAGTTGCAGGTAAGTTATTTTATATTCCTCGAAATGGCTCTAGTGAATGGTTATTTGAACCGCACTATACTATTTGTGCAAATAGCTCTCCTAGGTGAGAGGACAAACGTTTAGAGCGTTGTCTTAATCTTGATATCTTAATTCAGTGTCTTATTTTGGGGCAGCAGTGTTTTGTATTGAGACACTGTCAGTATATTCCCTCGGCTTACAAGAAAAGATAATTTAAGATATGATTGAAATAGAAGAAAAAGAAGAGAAGAAAAACGGGGGGGGAGTCCTCTCTAATTCTCACACTTAACACCAGGACTCGCATCTCGCATTTAACCTGTACCTAGACTTTGATAAAAATATGCCTATATAGGGTATGGCATATACAAGAGTTTTTGGAAGTATACCATACTAGTACAAACGTAGCAATCAGGGGCGGATCCAAAAGGGATGGTCTAGGGGGGGCACAGCCAAGAAAATTTGGCAGGGGGAGGGGGGTACAAGCCCCCCAGGCCACCCCCTGGATCCGCTACTGGCAATAATAAAACCCCAGATTCGGCTGAAAAAATTCTCTCAAGTTAGGAGTGCAGCTCATATTATGAGGGTTTCTTGGGAGAACCTACGTCACACAGTACAGTGTGGCCCTTAATTATTAGGCTTATCTTCCCAAAGATATCACAGGCTCAAAGGGGTCTAAATGAATAGGCAATGTTCTAGAAAAAGGTATTAGAATCCTTATCACAAGAGATCTAGTTTACCTACAACTAAATGCATTGCAAAACGGGAAAGATATTCAAAATATGCTCCAGATATGAGATGCACTATGTTATAATAGCATTATTTGGAGAGAAAATAGCAAAAGGTCACTCCTCTTTATGTATCTAGACCTTTTGCAACCACAGTTCTGCTGCGGAGAATTCTGAATTGCGTCTAACCCGTGGGAACACATGAGACGTACTAGAAATGCGTAGGTGTAAGAAGACCAGTGGTATGATGGTGTATGTCCTGTGTAAGTAGACCATTGGTATGATGGTGCATGTCCTGTGTAAGTAGACCAGTGGTATGACGGTCTATGTCCTGTGTATGTAGACCAGTGGTGTGACGGTGTATGTGGTATGGCTTTCTCTATGCTAAGCCTATGGGAGCTCCAAAGTCCATGCCCCCATGGAGTACGGTGTAGCCATACTCCATGGCCTCCAAATTTGTTGATTTTCTTCATTTAGTAGGGCCATGTAATAAAAACAAAACCCCACTTATTGATATACATGTACATCATACATCACTCGATGTGCATGTATGTCAATGGCGTGGAGTTTTGTCAATGTATGTCCTGTGTAAGTAGACCAGTGGTATGACGGTGTATGTCCTGTGTAAGTAGACCATTGGTATGATGGTGTATGTCCTGTGTGGGTAGACCAGTGATGTGATGGTGTATGTCCTGTGTAGGTAGACCAGTGGTATGACGGTGTATGTCCTGTGTAAGTAGACCAGTGGTATGACGGTGTATGTCCTGTGTAAGTAGACCATTGGTATGATGGTGTATGTCCTGTGTAGGTAGACCAGTGGTATACACTACTTTCACGTTCTCGCCATTTTGTTTATTTTAGTAGGAAAATCGCGCACCTTTACCATTTGAAGCCATGATGAAAACGAGGCTACTGCTCCAGAAAATGGAAACGCCTATCCTTTAGCATTGGGAGCGAACTTTCTGGGCCCTAAATAAATTATCTATGGCTCCCCGACCCTAATCTGATTATGGGTAGGTAGATCCATGTTAGATCTTGACATAATCAGTGGTTTCTAGCCGCTTTCTGTCGACTGACACAAGATATTCAGCTCCAAAGTTGACATGGGCGATAAAAGGGGGCACTATCGCTCCCATAGATGTTCGTTTTTGTCAAAATATAATGTATTTCAAACCATTAATGGTGAAAATCGTCCTAGGCCATTAAGATACCTCAAAATATGGCAAAAGTCTTATCGTAATTAGTAGCCACTTGCAGATTCATTAAGTTAATGTGCTCGTCGATTCAAAGGTCGCAGCAGTAGCCTCGGGAGGACGCTGTCAAAGTGGCAAAAGTTGCGTGCACTGCTGCAGCCTGTTCCCGGCGTAGGCGGCCTGTTCTAGTCTGGCTACTGGTACCGTAAAACGATTGCAGCGCCCCCCTTGTGTGAAGGTGGTCAACTGGTGTATGATGGTGTATGTCCTGTGTATGTAGACCAGTGGTATGATGGTGTATGTCCTGTGTAAGTAGACCAGTGGTATGACGGTCTATGTCCTATGTAATTAGACCAGGGGTATGATGGTCTATGTCCTGTGTAAGTAGACCAGTGGTATGATGTTGTATGTCATGTGTAAGTAGACCAGTGGTATGACGGTCTATGTCCTGTGTAAGTAGACCAGCGGTATGACGGTGTATGTCATGTGTAAGTAGACCAATGGTATGACGGTGTATGTCCTGTGTAGGTAGACCAGTAGTATGACGGTGTATGTCCTGTGTAAGTAGACCAGTGGTATGACGGTGTATGTCCTGTGTAGGTAGACCAGGGGTATGACGGTGTATGTCCTGTGTAAGTAGACCAGTGGTATGATGGTGTATGTCCCGCAGATGAGGGCTCTGCTTATCGCCTGCCTGTGCCATGACATTGACCACCGCGGCTACAACAACGCCTTCATGACCAAGTTAGACGACCCTCTGTCCCAGCTCTACTCCACCTCCGTCATGGAGAAACACCACTACAACCACACCATCACCATCCTGCAGGTAAGTGTCCCCGGCCACTGAGTGCTGTGACTATACATGGGTGCCCCAAATTTTGACCGTGTCGCCGTGTCGATTTTTAGCAAAAGTGCCGTGTCGCCATGTCGATTTTTATCTAGTGCATTATGGGCTTGTTGACTGTGTCCGTCGATTTTTAAAACCCCCGTGTCGCATGTGTCGATCTTTACAACCCCCCGTGTCGCCGTGTCACGCGTGTCGATTTTTACCCATGTATAGTCACAGTGCTGCAAACTGTTTAATGCACAATGCATTTGGTCGTCATGATACTTGAGGGTGGCCCTGGCCAGTAACTCGCCCGCACAGCACATGCTACATTTAAGCATCATACTGTGTTGATACACTCCTGATGGCTGTATTTAAGCATCATGACTACGAAGGGCAGAATACATTGAAGCACCATGTATAACTCCTATTGTAAAATACGAGAACCAATAAGCGGGTGGTGGATATGATGCGAAATGAAAGAAATGACCATTACCTAATAAACCCATGTACAACTAAAATGCCAATTGTCACTGTCTGTTTGGTTGCCGATCAGTCAATCGTTGAGAAAACCATTTCAGTTACATCAATTTTGATCTAGTGCCATATACACAATGGATTCATCTCTCTCCTTACAAGCACGATGACCACAACATCTTTGATAATCTGAGCGCAGACGACTACAAAAAGACTTTGGAAATCATTCAACGTGCCATCTTCGCCACAGACCTGGTCCTCTTCTTTCCAATCCAGAAGCAGATTGCCCAGCTTTTACAGACAACAGATAGTCTAGACTTCACAGACTTTGATATCATGTGAGCATTTTTAAAAATTTGTAACATATTATTATTTTTTGATCCTCATCAGGGAGTGGTCAATTTTTAACAACAGGGGGGGGGTCGGTGGATTTTCGCGCGAGTGGGTCGAAATTTTTTTGGTCCCCCCCGCGGAAGGGGTTACAAATTTTTCGGTCCCCCCCTAGGCAATTTGAAAATGAGCGCGGCCGACCCCTTTGAGCTATAGTAACGTGCTGGCTTTTTCGCTAAAAAGGGGTGTAATTTTTTTGGTCCCCCCCTCAAGAGGGGTCCAAATTTTTTTGGTCCCCCCCCTTCAAGGGGTCCAAATTTTTTTGGTCCCCCCCCCCAAATCCACCACCCCCCCCCCCCCCCCCCTGTTGTTAAAAAATGACCACTCCCTCAGTACAGATGGCCTTCCTGACCAAAGGCAAAGAATGTAAAGGATGAGACTTTTAGGCTAAGCATTGAATCACACCAAATATAAATATAGTCGACATCAAATTTCGGAAACCATGGAGGAAGTTGGGAGAAAGAAATTAGGGGCAATGAGGCCACTTAAAATTGATAATAAGCTTTACGGATAGCGCCCACACCTGCTTAAAAGGGCCGCATCAACCTTTTTTTTAGCCTATCCAATAAAAAAAAGCCGTCAAGATTACCGCATCTATCAAAAAAAAAGGTCAAATTTCCGCTTCAATCTAAGAACAGGGATGCCTAGTTACCTCACCCTGAAAATCTTATTTGTTAGGAGTTTTAGACCCTCAAATCGCAATCTCTGCTTGACATTTTAACAATAAAATACCAATTTAATGTATAAAACCGTTTTACGTGTGTATAAAACTGATAGGTTTCAATTGAAAATATTCTGTAGGAAAGTGAGTTTTCAATCATCATGACAACAAGGGCCATAGAATATTACATTACCATTCTGCTCTTGAAGGGTTGATATTGCAAATTCAAAAAAGTGGAGAAAAAAAAGAAGCAATCTCCCTCGTCACCTTAAATGACACAAAAAAGAAAAAGCAATCTCCCTCGTCATCTTGAAAAAGTCATCTTGAAAAAAAACAAAAAAAAAAAAAAACAACCTCCCTCCCTCACCGTATTTTCAAAAAAAAATCCGCAAAGCTGATAATAAGTGGTCTATTAAAGTGAGTTACAGTCATCAAATTACCTTTCAAAATCATTTTAAAATTATGGCAAAATAGGGGCCATTTAGAATGCGACGAGAAAATAATGGACTCATCAGAAAGATGCTATAACTAATTTATTCAAGGCTCAACCTAATAGTGGATCGAATTGTTAATTGTATCTACTCCTATATTGTGACTATAACAGGGACAAGGTGATGTCCATGATGATGACAGGCAGTGATCTGGTGGCAGTTTGCAAAGGATTCCCTGTACAAGTGAAAACCCTGAAGTGCATCTATGAGGAGTTTTACCAGCAGGTATGTATACTATGAATTTTATTAACTCTATAGGAATGTTCCTTATTTGATAAGGCGCGGGGGGAGGTGAAATACTGCAGGGGGTGCACATTTTTTTATTATTTCAAATATGACATAGCACACTGTATCAATACATCAATATCTATAATACCTATCCTGTTGTGTAAATCATTTTCAAATATTCCTGTTAGAACCCCCTTAAAAAATTAAAATAAAGAATTGACCAAAATGTGTGGTAGTTTGCTACAGCATAGAGCTCTATGGGAGGGTGAAGATAACCGACAACCCCAAATTTTGACATTTTGAGACAACCCAATGCTATTCCTATGGGGTGGCTAGGTGAGACACTTTTTTTCAGACATCCATCAAACACGTAAGTACTAGAGGTAATTTACAGGGGGGTTACTTGTTATCGTTTGCGTAACAGTGATCACCCTGATTCACTTTGCATTGAAAAGGCACATATCGCAATAAAGACTGGAATAGTGAGTTATAAGTAGCCCCAAACCCTCCCCCCCGGCCGGGGTATTTGAAGCTAGACATCTAGGCAGTAGTAATTTGACCGGGGGGAGTTACTTGCTACCATTTGTGAACAGCGGATGTAATGTGTACATGGCGAAGCTGAAACACAGATATCGTCGCTGTTTACATCCCGATCGACTCGCTTTTTGGCGACGACATAAATAGGAGGATGCAGGCAGTTGGGCGATGGGGGGATCGGGGGAGGACGAAGAACTTCAAAATCGTTTTGGGTCAAAATCGTTTTGGGGTCAAAATCGGTTTTTGGGTCAAATCATCTGTAACACACTCTGCCCCTCGGCCGAAACAGAAACAAAGATGCTGTCGCTGTTGACGCTCCGATCGACTCGCTTTTCGGCCGGGACGTAAAATGGCAATTACACACTGCCGGGCACTGACGCCCACACCCACCTGCTTGCCCACACCCACGGGCTCACCCACACCTACCGGCTCGCCCACACCCACCTGCTCAGCTGAAATGTGATAACATACTAGTGTGACATATGATTTGAGGGTAGTTTTGACCCAGGAATACATTCCTGCCCTCAGAATTGACAAATAATTCATTGTTCCTGAAATAATATGTACGGATTCAGTCATTTAGTCAATCAATTCAATCACTTTATCAGCCTGACCCTGAGTCATTTGTGATGTTAATCACACGTTCTATCTTTTATCACGCCCCCCCCCCCCCCCCGCTTTGAGGGCCCAACATATTTAACCCCCCCCCCCCCCGTAATTGATAAATGAACACTTCATGAAGTGTACTTTTGAAATCCCTGTTAATCATATATTGCCAATAGTTGTAGTAAATAATAGTAGCCAAAGAGCATTGACTTGTTTTATCTATAAATATAACCCCCCCCCCCCTCCCACTCCCGTTTACATTTCTCAGGGTTCTTAGCAGAAAACATTTCCAAAAACCATCCTTATATCTTGATGGAGGCCTATTTAGCTTATCTTCTTGATAGCTGGTTATATATGTGTTCATATTGGACTATTCAAGGGAGACAAGGAAAAGAATATTGGTATAAAACCAATCCAGATGATGGACCGTGATTTCGAATACAGACAACCGCAGGACCAGGTGGGTAAATGATTAAATGACAATTCAATCAGTTGTAGATTTGCAGAAAACAATATGATCATCGTCTAGTGTCAAATTTACATTTGATTAGGCCACTTAAAATCGATTATCAGCTTTGCGGACACTTTTTGGAAAAAAACGGTGAGGGAGGGAGGCTTTTATTTTTTGACACTTTTTTTAGGAGCATGAGGGAGGTTACTTTTTCTTTTTTTGCCCATTCATGGTGACGAGGGAGGTTGCTATTTTTCAGTAAAATGTATTAGAAGTTTATATACTGTCATTAATACTGTGATGGAATTTGCAATTTACATGTAAAAGTACTTTACTAATGTAGGGGTAGTGTAGGGGTCGGATTCCCCGTACCATGGTGGAGAGCCCGAAGGGGTGAAACACCTGAGTAATCCTCCCCCTCTGTACCATACCAATCCAGTAACGTAGGGAGCGGAGAACAGTCAGACACGGGTTGGTAGTGTAACGGTTAGCACGCTTGCCACCGGTGCGAGAGGTCTGTGGTTCGATTCCCGGCCGATCCAATGACTAAGTTTTCCGCGACCTCTACACTGGTGGATCTGCCGCGATGAATCGGGTAGTACGTTGACTGTGGACGGTAGGAGCATTCCAGCTTGCTGGGGATTGGCCACCTGCTGGCGGTTGGTAGTTGGAGGAGCAGGTTGGGAAGTGTTGGTCCCCAGTACGGGCAGTTGGAGTTCAGCATGGAGTTCAGTCAACAAATTGGCTGAATCGGTATGGTGTAGAAAGCTTCCATCACTGGGAAGTCAGGGTATCTCAACGACTGCTTGATAAAGCCCCATTGGGACCTTCGGTCTCCAGTGGGTGAGAATGCCTGGTGCTAGGTGCCTCTATACTCCGGGGGCTGGGACTCTCTGTAACTGCTTGATAAAGCCCCTTCTAGGAGGGAGAGAAAGCCCAGGGTTGGTAACCCCCCGGAAAATCCGAATCTAGAGGACATGATGGAAGCTGATGGGGGTAGTGTAGGGGTCGGATTCCCCGTACCATGGTGGAGAGCCCGAAGGGGTGAAACACCTGAGTAATCCTCCCCCTCTGTACCATACCAATCCAGTAACGTAGGGAGCGGAGAACAGTCAGACACGGGTTGGTAGTGTAACGGTTAGCACGCTTGTCACCGGTGCGAGAGGTCTGTGGTTCGATTCCCGGCCGATCCAATGACTAAGTTTTCCGCGACCTCTACACTAAGTTGGTATTACATTGATTTTAAGCAGAAATTCTTCCCATCTTAGGGTCCAAAATTCCTAACAAATTCGAATTCTAGGTGAGAAAACTTGGCATCCCTGCTCTGTAGATTTTTTTGATTTTTTTTTATAGGAGCGCCGATTTTTGCCTCTTTTTTTTTAATAAGCTAAAAAAAAGTTGATGTGGCCCTTTTAAACAGGTGAGGGCGGTATCCGCAAAGCTGATAATCAATTCTAAGTGGCCTTATACATATTTAGACATATCTACACGTGAATAGTGAGCAATCAAGTGGTTAATGGATGTTTTATGTCATTTTGATCGTTATAAATGTCGTATTCATGCAAACACTGGAGCAGCGCCTATACATTTAAATTCAGTCTCGGATATGAATGATTAATGTTTGAAAGCACATGAAAAAATGTAGAGCCGATCAGATCTTCATAGATTTCAATTTACTTGATAGTCCCCTCCAAAAAACTTAATCCATACATAGATTACATATTTTATTTCCAGTGTGGATTCATCGGCTTTGTATGCAAACCATGCTACTCCACGCTGGCGGATATCTTCCCTGAATTCACCCCTCTCCTTAGTGGCTGCATGTAAGTACATTGTTTTAATATTTGCGATTGGATCCCAATTTATGCAAGACTATATAAAATTTATTTCATGTATCGTAGGCAGATAAATTGCATTATTAAAATTATGCGTGTAAGTCATTTACAGGGTCTGATCCAACTTCAGATAAAAGTACGTCAGCATATGGTTTTTAATCCAACATTACAAAAATAATTCCATGACACGGTTTTATATGGAGAAATAAAAGACGAAAAACGCCCACCATTTTCATATACATTCGAACCGGTCAGCTTGAAGGTACAGACCAACTAACTTCTTGTACCATCCAGACTGCCAGAGATCTATTGTAGACCACCAAGATACTGTACATATACAATTACCAAAGCCCGAACCAAACTCTTCAAAATTAAGGCTAATACAATCTTTTTTTTTAATCCAATTGAATTTTTACAGGGACAACCTTGAGGAGTGGCAACGCCTCATGGCGGGAAAGAGCACCGGTGTGTGGGAGCCTTCCAAGTCCGTACCAAAGCCCAGTGCCTCGCCTTGATCGGGCACAGTACTCCCCAGAGGCTTCATGTTGCTCCAGTGTTATACTTGTAAATAGCCATTGAGTGAGCGTTGCATCTTCAGGGCATACATTCATATCTTGAATACCTCAGGACATTGATATTGAATACGTTGATATTGAATACATTGTCAGAATAGTTAAGCAGTGAGGGTTTATGTATTGTAATCATACATATCAATAGACTTGCAGAAAGTCATTTAAAATAATCATCAATCTAGCATGGTAATTATGAATATGCATTTATATTCTGAGTTTTAAATGATTTGAATACCTATGTGCATGTATCGAGATTGGTGAAAATGTTAAAAAATAAACTCGATCTCTTTCTGATGCAACAGTAAACGTGGAATGTCAAAGAAGGTTATAATTATATTCGTTATTTCTACAATGGCACATTAAAATTAAATCAAGTCATCAGAATGTGTTAGTTATTACTCAAGACTAACTTTGAGCACTCAGCCTATTGACTCTTTTTTCATTTTTGAGAATTGAAACATCCGATGATGGAGGCCCATAAATCGTCCTTTAGTTTGGCCTGAGACCTGTATGGGAAGTCAGACTACGGTAAATTCTTGTGTACTAAGACTTTCAGACAATCCTGTAAGCTACACCAAGGGGTATGAAGATTGCGCTATAGTCAACTACCGTAGTAGAGACCCTGGGCCTCGTATAAGCCACAACTAGACTGGGGAAAGCCAGCCTTTAAGCTACACTGGGGTTTGTACAAGCCGTGGCTTCTATGCAACAATTTACGACACATTATTTTATCTATTTGTGCCATGTACCTCACGGTCATTATATCTTTAGGAAGAGGGGATTCTCTGCTTATACATAAAGATAGGATGGCTACTTGTCGTTCAAATGGCTTCAGGATATTACTGTCAGCAAGTGTTTCACATAATTTATGATTTCCCTCACAGAAACTATCAAAATCACTCAGGGGCTAGACTGGATAAAGTTTTGTTGAGTTCTTAAATCGACATCCATATGATGGAATAGATTAAGGGGCACACCTATTGGAGCAGCGAAAAGTGCATTTAAAAGCAGCTACACAAAGTCTTTGATTATTTGTACAGACTGTATTTTTTATTAATCATTTTATTAGGAAACAGGTTCTCTTGGGGATGACCACGTGTTTAACCTGGTTAAATTAGCAACTGCGTTAAGGCAAGTTACAAGTCTAGTACCAGACATACACACAAGGTTTACACCACTTTATCATTTACAGCCAACAAGTTATACAATGTACCACTTGCGGGTGTTTAAAACTCTAAATTCCTGTAACCCGAGTATTGGAATGACTCGAATTCATCGCCTATATTATATTATCAGAGATAGTTACACATGTATACAAATGATTACGGTAGTTCGTTATTACATTAAAAGCTAAGTTAAGCCAATTATTGGTATTCACACATCTCCTTTATAACAATATAATTATTTCCACAAGGGTGGGATAATAAAGATTATTCCAGCACAAGACATAGAAAAGAAGAAATGATAAAGAATTGCACATCATAAGGTACTAGTAACAAAAGTGGAGTGATTGTTCTAGTACATTGGAGTCGGGTGGACAGAGTTATGCACCAGCTACACCTACCTAACAAGCGTCTCTCTCAGATATTGGTTCAGAATTCTATGTACAACCTACAGCTTAAATTCCTATACATAATACACAATACTATGACCAAGCAGACCACAGTGCTCCCAATTTTAGCACACGGGCTAGAATTAGTTACAGAGGTGGACTTGCAGTTTAAGGTATGGCCTACCAATTTCCAATACAGTATTCGCCTTAATAAGTGTACTGTGCGCTTTAATAATACCTGATGTATAAGTTAACCCTTCGTAGTTTGTAATCAATTGCCCAATCACAATGATACCTATTTTAGTTATTCTATTTTGAATAGCTTAACAATATGCCGAAAAGGGGGTGTTCTAATTTGATACATTTCTAGGACCAGTGCGCTTATCAGGGCGAATACGGTACATGTATACAGGTACATAACATAATATGTGTTTAGGGACGTCACAAAATGTTATTTTCTACATTCTTAATAATGAACAGGAGTGTAATCTCGGGTGTTCATCTAATGGTTCATGTCTACATCTAACGCACAGTGGTGGCTTCTTAGTTTTGTTCGTTTGTGAAAAATTCGTAGCAATTATTATGAGCACAATGCACTGAGTGCATGGAATGATAAACCCGCTCTTTTAAGGTTTACCGACAGCCTTTCTGGTATTTCAATATAGTATGTTTATTTTGGCAATGAATGACTGAACCGTTTAAAGTAAGTTAGGAGGTATGGCAAGGAACTTCTATTATTAAACTACATGCATGGCTTGCAGAGACATACAGGCAACAATATAACTTTTTTTTAGTGGGGTTGAATACCACAAACCAAACAACTTTTCTTTATCAAATTTTGGAATGAAATATAATTTTTTATAATATTTAATGAGTACTGTCTTAGTAACCCTTGTGTGGTTCCCTGATGGCAAGGCAGAGACATGCTGACAAGACAAGGTTGCGAAGGAGGGGGAAGCCTTAATTAAGATACCTGCCTTAAGCACTCGCAAGTACTTCGCATACAAATGTCCAAAATACATAGGTTATATTTTGTTCACATCTTTGTGAATGAAACAAAGTGTCGGCTGCTTTTGGGCTGCGGCGCAGCTTTTAGAGGTGTGGTGTTGCCATCCTGGGAAGTCGGCATGTCTCGGCATATAATTTTCTAATGATCGCTATTGTTTATCTGAAAGTGGCATAACAAACTTGAGTAAGCCAAAGATTAAGTCAACTTAAAATCTACAAAATTCAATTGACAGGGCCTCTCTATCAATAAAATAGCTTGGTACAAAATGGGTGATGCTACAATACATAGTATGACTATGGGTGAGACAATGTCGATCCTGGTCACCGTCCAACTGAACTGATAGCAAAGACACTGTGACCGACAGGAAACGCACAAAAATACACACTAATTTTCTCTGGATCCCTCCCCCTTCCCTTTATTCAAAAGAGGGCTGAGTATAAATAAAACAAAACAAGTTTCCACTACAATTAAGGGTTTCTTATAATGCTAAATGATTACCTGTCTTTTTTACAGAATAAATCCTGTATCATAATTATTCTAATATAATTGTGATGAAAACTGGTAGGAATTTGATATCACAAGTTTTCTCTTCTACAAATAACCACCAGTCAGTCTTCCTTAGTTCGATGATGGCTACATTTTTCTGGATGAAGGCGCCTCCCTTTCTTATCTTAATGAAGTAATGGGTGAAATAGTATCGTGTAAAAGTAACATCAGCATCCTCAGAGCCACCAGCATTGTTGCCTTAATTAAGGTATATAGGCCTATAATATGTTATTCCATAGTTCCTACCGGCCTAAATGTTTCCAACTTTTACTGTTGTTTTTTAAGTAACACCTGCATTGATACAATGAAAGCTAACTGTTTAATAAAAAACAAAAGAGATCAAAAGGTGTTGGTGAGTGGTCTCGGGTGGCTAGACGACTGCTGATGGCCGGGGTGATACTGGTTTAGGTGGCACGCACCTTGCCTGGTACGTAGTTTTTATCTATGACTGGTTCCTGCAGGAACATGTGCAGACACCGCTCATTTTGTGCCAGCGGATGGCCAGCGACCCTGCAACAAGCAAAGGGGATTTCCAAGTTTTATACACGAGTTGCGAACCAACCCAATGTTACCTTGCAAATACTATGCATATTATCGTGCGTCCGCAGATATGTTCGGACGGAATCTCTTCATAATGCTTATTAGATATATTATGTATAAAATTACAATTTTTTAATTCTACATCAAGTTATATATCCAGGACATTGTCTGAATAGTGCCCACTTACTTGTTCACAAATTGTTCGAGACCCTTCCTCCGGTCTTCTACAAACTGTTCTTCATATAAACCGTCGTCGTTGCGGAATGGTAGCTGACGGCCCCATGCTTTACCGGGTAGAGACGGGACCACAATCTGCCAAATCAACCATACAAGTATCATTATCAAAAACTCTACACATAGTTGGTGGATATCTATAACACTATCACCATGTGAAGAATTGGCAAAATACCACCCCTCTCAGCAAAACGAAAACTCTGTCGGCTATACTAACATATGCAGCATACCTGATAACTCTGTGTAAGCAATGTTGTCACAAAGTTATAAATGCTAAAAGTCTCAAATACAAAATTAATTTAAATCTTTTTACTTGCTCTTTCTGAGGTAGACTACAATTAATTGATATACATGCACGAAATATGCAGGTGGCATTTGGTGGGCGGTCTCCCAGTGAACCTTGAGCTAGGGACTTGTAGCTAGATGTAGATAGCAGATAAGCCTTACATCTCTTGTACGTCTAGTACTACAAGGCTACACGACTTGCTGATACAGACTGATTTGGTTAACAGAGTGGTCATTATATAACGGGGGTGGGGTGGGTGGGGGTAAATTTGTTCTTGTGAGCGTGCGGAAGCCCCCACCAAATCCCGCGCCTCCCACAGGCCAAGGCGTTAACATTTTATTTATCACCAGGCTTCTTTTCTGAAAAGACTTAAGGGTCTACTTTACCCTCCCCCGCGCTCCCCGTGAATCGACCTCCAAATAATGACTACTCCATTAAGTACATGTACTAAGGGAGCAAAGAACTTTTACATAGATATGACATTCTTCCTTCTATCAATATTACAATATTCGCCTTAGCATTTCAGAACAGTGATACGGATTGTCATTCAAGCTACAAATTACTTTATTATAATCATAATATTCTGCAGCAGAAAAGTGTGACAATAACAAATTATAAACTCTATTTTCTTACCTTACTGTCTCTTTCAAGCTCGCCTTTTAGCCAGTCAAAATCACTGTACCGCCGCCGTACACTCGACTCTTTAACTTTGAATACGGGTAAATTTGTCTGTAGAATAGAAAAGAAAAGACATCATGAACTTTAACATTTAAGTAAGGAGATATAGATTTATAATATCTTCCCACTACAATATACCTATACAACTACATGTATTCGAGTATTAAATACCTTGAATTAATGCCATCTTAAGTATGACTACCGGGTGTGAAATACACATACATCGTGAATAAAATACATTATAATAACTTAAATTATTGTGTAGACATGAATGTCGGACATGTGTGAGACCATCGGTATATACCGGGAAGTTGTACTGCAAATCCCCACCCTTTTATCTATTTATCTATTTATCCGCCCCCCCCCCCCCCCATCTTTAGTACGACCCCAACTTTGGGGGGGAAACCCCAATCTTACGGTTATACAAAACGCTTTGAGGAAATCCAATATACCAATCCCGACTTTTAAAACGATCCCCTCCCCCGACTCTTGGAAAATATAAACATCATACAGGAAAAAATAAATCCAAAAAAAAATCGTTATTACCATGGTAATGGGTTCTCTGGTCATGGGACTATATAGGGTACCTTCTAAACGTCATAGAAATTAGGAACTCGCTGCTGTGGGAACTCTGGATTAAGCCCCTCCAGCCGCCCCCTCACCCCCTCTATATCTTGAAATACTTGGGGGAGATTTCAGGTATACCATATTACTTTTTAAAATTCACTTATGTAAATTTTGTTTATTAAAGTGTTTTTTATATAGGTTTTCTTTGGGTGTTTATATTGTTTTTGTTTCTTTTCATTTCAGTAATAGACTTACATATGTTAGTAGCACAACAGCCTGAGTAAGACCTTTGACTTTTGGGAGAACTCAGAAGGGGTCGATGGCGGTGTGGGTTATGACAATTTTCCTAAAGTGTAGGTGCGGGTAATGTACTAGGGTTTTTCCCTGATAGCACTCAGACCTCTAGTGCGGGTTATAAGATTCTCCTAAAAGTCGGGGTACGGTTTATACGTGAGATGCGGGTTGTATGCGGGAATATACGGTACTACTGGTACGGTAATTCAAAAAATGTGTCATAATATTGATGAGATTATTCCACTAGGACGTGTGGGAGCGTTCAAGCCCCTCACATGTGTCCTATCTCTCTTGACTTGATATGTGTCTTCTTATTGTATCAGACAAGGGACAGTCCATAAAACTTCAAATTTTAGGGAGTTGTAATGATAAAATGTATATAGGCCTATTTTGTGAGAATTTATCCCAAATTTAAAGGGAACATCCCTACGAAAGGGGTGTGATTTTTGGCATTTCAGTTGGACGTGATCTCTTCCAATTTAGGGAGTATCTAGCCAAATTTGGGTGATAGATACGCACATGGTATCCATGCCCGCGGTATCTATTATTTCGAGACTGCAAGCCCGTATTGGTGGCGGGGGGTGTGGGGGTACGGGGGGGGGGGGGGGTGCTTTTGGTGCTAGCGACACCCACCTCCCCTCCAGAGGAGCAGAGCATCGTGTTGAAGCCTTTAATACAGTAAATCCTCCCTGGGAGCAGTTCTGGACGATGTGCTCAAAAGACGATGTGCCAAAATGGACAATTGAATGTGGCCAACATATTTCCCCTATATGCTAATATTAGTCAAGCCTTCAAGGGTTAGTCCTTTAGCCTTTAGGACTGGTCTACCACAAACTTCAAAGGACATTTAATATGGTTGTGGTTGGAGGGATCTATAGAACTTAAAAGGGATCTATCTTCTAAATCTAATCTAAGTTAGAATCTATAACTAGTAGTAGCCTAAGTAGGGCCTATATATAGCCTCAGCCTGAGGCTCAGGCCTATATATAAAGCGTGTCTAGCCTCTATAAGCAGCTCTGTGAACTCGTCCGATCCTCTCCCGAACAGAACTGCTTGGAACCCCCCATTCAAAAGTGGACTAAGTGCTCGATCACAAAGGGAACACTTAATTCTTTCTAAATTTTGTGGTAATTAGATAGAATAAAGTGTTACCAAAGTCGATCACACCAAAACAAATGTGATTGAATCTTTGTAAAGCTGTTATTTTATAGCAAATTATGAGCAAAAACTTGACCCCGTTGTAAGTGACGGCCATCTTGACGTATATCTGACGTAGGTTGTTGGCATGGTAAAGGTACCTTGGCAACACTGTTCCACTCCACTTATTGCAAGGGGTAACGTCAATCTCCAAACGGCCGATCGTGAGAGATTGATACTTAATCTAGTCTATTCTAGAGCGTGTCCCAAGTCAGGGCATTTCAAAGTAATTGTCCATATCATCCACTTCATTAAAAAAAAGAACCTGTTGAATTTACTTTTATATTATAATCATGAACAACAATCATCAATATGCTGGAGCTTGACAATGAACATCTAAATATTTCAAAAAAATGTTCCCCAGGTGAGGTAGTTAGTACCCGGTACCAGTCCAGTGGCGGTGGCATCAGCTCTGCTTGTCTATCCCACATTATTCCCAGTGGGAATCCCACGGCTAATACTTCCATGATATTTGCAGAAACGAGTAGATACAACATATGGTATAGTGCAAATGCTTAACACTAACAGGTGTAAAGGGGGAAATGGTATGGATTTCTACCCCGAGTAAATCGTGAGTGATACTGATACAGAACAAGCATTTCAAGCAGGGGGTGTTTCCGTCATCATCATGGTACTGAAACTAGGTCACAAAACTTACCCGCATACGGACTTCATAATCTGTGTATCGTTTCTTTCCTACGCCATGTGTTTGCGGATTTACAACATCTATTTCCAGAAAGTTAGCCGGTGGTGCATAGGCGTCATCTAACGTCTGCTTTTTCGACTGAATTCTTGCCGTAGCACTGGAAACAGCCATTGCGCCGACTGTGCCTTTATTGACTTCCGGTTTTCAGTGCGTGAAAAGGGTAGAAGTTGGGGCGGATGTAACTGGACGAAATAACAGATTTGTCAGACCAGTGTGCATTTCATAACAGTCATATATAAAACTGAAAATGAGCAAGTACACATATGTCAGATTATAACAAAATAGATTTTTACCTCAGGATGATTGTATTTATTCGCAATTTTGCCTTTCCGTTGTAGCGGGTTAGACCCTTCCAGAAACGCCCACTTCAGTGCCAAACTTTTATTTGATTTATATATTACAAGTAAGATATATCTATTCACAGTTCATGCCAACATGTTAAGAGCTTTTAATTACATTACTTAAAGTTACGGGGTAACATGTATCTTACTGAATGAATCTACTTCAAGCGTTTTTTTGTATATTTTTGTCTGAAAGATAGTACGTTTTCTTTTTGACAGATGGCGCCAAATGAAAATGCGTGTTGGTGTACTACGTCACAAGCAGGGACCTTGGATGACGTAGTACACATACACAAACTTTCAGGATGGCACTTTCGCGGTGTTTGCATCGTTCAAATTACTATATACGGCAATTAAATGCCATAGCCACGAAATATCCTTCCACGCAGTTAACCTATCGAGGTAATAGATTCTTTTTAATCGGTAAAATGTAATATTGTGGAATGTCCTACTCAATATTCGGATCCGAAGATTCATCATAGGGACCGCTCAGTCTAGACAGGCTGCCCCTAGCCTGTCCTTGGCTTGGGCTTGAACCTCTTGTGTTACAGTGTAACTGACTGAGCGTAGAGCGGCGGGCAGTCTCTCCCAGGCGCTTCACTTCTACAGGATGAGCCAGCTGGACTGGACGGGGATGGACACCTTTCATGATTAAAAACTGTCCTTGGTCACTTGCTGGGAAGGGGGTGGGGTAGCGTTTAGAATGGTCCATGGATGTGGTGTGGAAAGCAGAACTTAGGGGGGGGGGGGCTGAGGTGCAAAATTACTTTTTGTTTGTCGTGTTGGGAAAAGCTACAGTACAGTCTACACAGTCTACAGCCTCCCCTCCCACTCCCACCGAGTCCCACAGTATTATTCACACAGCCCTTATCGGTGGTGGTGGTGGTGGTGGGGGGGGGGGGGGGTCATCCTGGGGTCAGGTGCTAGGTTTAATTGACTCAGGGTAAACTGAGTTATACTAAACGCCTGAACCATGTTTTAAGACGCTTTTATTACATGGGAGAAGTGCTGTCACTCACTCTCCATGGCCCACAGCCATTAGATAAGACCATGGAGAGACGGGCAAGATCGGGGGACAAATGTTTCCTTCAAAAAGAAATGTGAAATGTCTTTCCTTCTGCATTAAATACACCTGCGACCTTCAGGTACTGATTTCTCTCTTTCGCATAAACTCTTAACTATTCTTAAATTGCTACCCTCTAAATGAAAGCCACATAGGGTTCAATGTTAAAGCAAAGATAGAAATCAAATATTTTGCCAAAGTGTCCCATATTTCTCTCTTCACATGCCGAAAGGCCATCTTGTACACTGGAAATACCCTCCAACACACTGTAAAGAACCATCTAAGTACTTTAAATTAAATTTAAATGAAAGACAGCAGAACAGACCAACACAACACAAACATAAAAGTTTGTGTTGCCACCATGGTTCAAAGGTTGGCGCCACTGCGACTTCTCGTGCACTTCGAGAACTGCGCGAGACAACTCGAGAGTTGCCAGCGACAGCGTCAGGATAAAGGGAGCGTCCAGAGCAGTTCAAAACTGTACCACCCATATCGTAGCCGTTTATCGTCCGATCGACTGGATTTTTGATAGGGACAGAAGGCGGTACATGCCCGCAGCCTGCAACTGTCGCCCACACCCATCTGCACACCCACACCCACCTGCTCTCCCACACCCACCTGCTCACCCACACCCACCTGCTGGCCTGAAATGGAATAACATACATGTGTAATAAACGATACTTTGTATCTTTATGATATTGGTAGAGTATCAATTAAAGAACAAAGTCGACACAGTTCGGATCAAGTGTTACAGGTTGCAATATCAGGTTTATTCAGAAAACCTAGACAAGCAGTCACTAAGTGTGCGAACTCCCTATAGAGTTCGGAACGGGTCAGTAGGCTAAGCAGCCGATATGATCACAGGGTCTCCTCTGCCAGCGTGGCTCAGAGTAACCGACGAGTACCGTCAGATGCCGGGTATATATAGGCAGCCAGCCTGCGTGCGCACACGCAGACCGGAAGCCTATAGCGACCTCTGTCCATACCCCAAGCCCGGGGTAGGTGTCGCCACCTACCGTCGGACTGAAGGGTTCGGACTGAGCTCGCAACACAGCATCCAACAGCACTCGTCATATAACAACCCCGTATAACCCTAGCCCCTACACTACCCCCTACCAGATAATAACCGGGAGGTAAATAATTAAGGTTATAGTCCGAAAACACTTCGGACTGGCATTATCTTATAAATACCACCTTAGGGGTTTATTAAAGTTATACCTTACAAACAATATGACGTTACTGTTGAACACAAAAAGGTATTAATTACACACATATCTACATATATAGACCGTAATTAAAATTACGCCCCATTCCCTAGGATAGATGGAGTTAATCTATACATATAGTATACACAACACTTGAAAAAGTACAATATCACAGTAAAAAAATTTCGTCCCTTCAGGACCCCGAGCTAATTACACTCGTAATGAATAATACTTATAAGTGATAAACACTATCACTTCTTTTAAGGTTTTAGAAACATATTAAAGTATTATTACAAAAAGACATCATACGTGATTTTATAGCGAAGATCCGGATCCTCTGTTGATGATGTTGCATTCCGCCCGGCTTTCAGAACCTACTTCATTCAGCTCCTACTCACCGGAACGAGAAAGTTCATAGCTCATGCTCGGGAGCTTATAGTAGTATATAAAAAAAAAAATTCCAAGTCCTGCCTCCAGGCGATCTTCGGACTTATAACTAGGAGCACTCGGTCCTGATATATATAGTTTATATAAAAAAAAACATCTCGTATCGGATCCATGGTGGTAGCGTACTCCTGTCCCGAGCTTTGATCTCTCTCCGGATCTCCTCGTCCTCCTCCGTCCGTTCTGCCTGGCAGACTGCCTCCTTGCGTAGCCAGCCTGCCGCTTCTTTTCGTCCGGATACTTGTACACCCTATAGCAGGGTGTTTTTAGCCTGTAGGGGTGGTATACTTAAAATACCCCCCCCTTCTTCTTGATCGGATCCTAAGATAGGATAATCCTATCCGGACTCCGAGTCGTCTTTAGGGCTCGACTTGGCCGCAGCCTCCTCGTCCTCAGAGTCTGACTCAGCTTCCGCCAGAGTCAGCTCCTGGAGCCAGAGCTCGATTTGAGCCCGAGTCCCATCCCATTCGTGCATCTCGTGCGCGAAACAGTCTCTGAACCTCCGACGTTCGTGGTCCAGTTTTTCCTCGGCGTTCTTGACTGCCAGCTTCTGCTTTTTCCTTTCGGATTTAGCAGCAACTCGCTCAGTCCGAGCATTTTCACGCTCCTCCTGAACCGACTCCATGGCCGCTGCTTTCTGAGTAGCGACTTCACTCCGGTGGAGATGATGCACCGTGTCCAGGGACAACATCGCCACCTCCTGACTTAGGCCAGTAAGCAATCGGTGGAAGTTATCCTGCCACCGGTCGAAGGCCTCCTGTCCCGCTTCGTAGGACTTGAAGTCGGCGGGAGGAAACGTGGGAGGGCCCCTTAGTCGCAAGACTAAGTGCCCCTCCTCCGGAGTCTCCTGTGGGGGATCCGGAGTCTGTTTTGGCTTCGGCTTTTGCTTCACCGAAGCCTTGTCCTTCCCGGTCTGGGTGAGAGTCTGTGACTCCCCTCCCGGAACCAAATCCAGATTGGGGAATTCGTCAACGAACGACCCCCCCGTACTGGAGTTCGGATCCTCCAGACTAGGCCGAGGTGGCCTGCCCTGGGGGCCCGACTTCCAGTCGGTCGTGCGAGAGGTAAATGCCGGTCCTTTGTACCCCGGATCTGCCTTCTCCATAACGGATTGCCTTTCATCCGTTTTTTGTTTCTTCGGGTCGGTGGGCTCCGAGGACCCGTCGGGTCGTTTCGGAGCTCGCCGCTTCCGCGTACTGGTACGCTGCTGGTACTCTTCGAATTCATCGTAGAGTTCGCCCTCCGGAATATGGAGATACGTGCGATCCGGGTTTACTTTGTAGAAGACCCGCACCTTCCCTTTCTCGTTGGTGCCAAAATCCACCTCGAGGTTGTCATTCTTGTCTACTAGGGTCCCAAAATGGGAGTAGACTTCTGCGTGAGCGGTCTGAATGCGTTCCGCTGCGGTCTCCAGAGCCAAGCTATGGAACTTGGCAAGGTGTCGAATGATGTCTGCTCTGGTGTAGAACAGACCACCATTCGGACAACCCTTGCTGCCCTTCGAACCCACACTCAGGCAGTCATATCGCATGAAATGACGTACATGATGGCGGGTAACATGCCTTGCATACCGAACCTTGGTAGGCCAAGTTCGGGGTTTCTCCAGGGTCTCATCGATGTCTCGACAAGCTTTGAATGGGCACTTACTAAATGAATGCCATCTAGACATTGCCCATGCCAACTTTGTCTTTTGAAGGAGCGAATGGTATTTGGTGCTACCAGTTCGGACCTTCTCCAGCAATTCGAAGTGGTACAGCTGCACCGACTTGTCTAGAGGATCAGGTTTGATCCATTCTTCGTCGTCAGAGAGACCGTCAGGACCCACTTCCTCCGGAAGCTTTGATGACCGCTTATCTTTAACACAGTCATTTACACACATGGGTTTAAAGAACTGAAACCCACTAGCGGCATTGGCTCGGAGTGCAGTCCGGACCAATTCCTGCAGTTCGTTGTCCGGGATTGTGTTCTTGTCCAATCCCTTCAGAACTTCATCTACCTCTTCAGGGGATTGACCCGCATTCAGAGATGTCAACCGGATGGTCTCCCGTAGGTATTGATGCCTACGACTGGCCTTCTCCATCCGACTAGTGTCAGCAGTCCTAGTCGCAGCTGTACTCTGTTGGACAATCTCTTCCTCCAGAGTATCATTAAGAATAGACTCGTTAGTCTTTTTCTCCATGTTCCGGGCCAGCCTCATGGCGGGCGTCAGATGTCGCCTTTTCTCCCTCCTATTATGCACGACCTTGAATTCGTCTGCGAGTAGCATGTCGTATTCAAGGGCCGCGATAAGTTCGGGGCGTCCTTCTGTCTCAGCAACCAAGCGGGCGTTAGCCGCCGATTCACTGAGGCCTTGCATTGCAGCCGTCACGTGGGCCGGGAACCAGGTCGGAAACCGGTCGGACAGAATGTCCAGCCCCCGGAAGGTTCTCATCTGGACCAAGTCAAACGACCTGATCTCCTCCTTGCTCATCTGTGCGAGGATGGCTCCTCGTAGCAGGGATGGGACGTCGGCGTCCTCTTTATCCCATACTTCATGTTGGACTGGGGGGATTATCGGTACCCCCGATCCACCTGAACCACCGCCTGCAGCTTGGTCCAGTTTACCGGCCTCATCCGAAGTATCCATATGGGATGGCTCCAGACGGGGCTCGGCAGGCTGGTGAGGAGTCTCCACTCGGACGGGGGTTGCTCCTGCAGGAGGCCTCTCCACCCGAACGGGTACTTCTCTTCTTTGCTCCACTGGAGCCGGTAGCTGGAAGGTGATGCCGGACAGCACCTCCTGCACAACTTTGACCGTATGAGCTGCGGATGATGTATCCATAGTCTCCTCGGTCCTAGTTTCAGTTGGGTGAGTTGTCGTTTTCGGACGAGCTCCCCCGTGCCCGGACGTACCAGCCATGGCTGCGGCCGTAGCGGCCACTGCAGAGCTGTTGTCCAACTCTCGCGAGAAGGACAACACATCCACGGCTGACGTCGGAGCAGCTGACGTTCCAGCTGCTTTACTGGTATCCTTTTCCTTGCTAGGGATCGGGATGTTTGACTTGGTAGGGCCCGGAGTCTTGACAGCCTGAGTGCTGCCGGACGTCTGTCCCTTCTTCTTCTGGTCCTTAGCCGCTGGCTTCGGATCAGTTTTCTTTTGATCCTTTGGCACCTTTGGAGTCGGAGCCTTGGGAGTGACCGTCTTCGGATCCTTGGTTACCGTGGCAGTGGCAACCTTCGGATCCGCTTTCTTAGTACCCTGGGTACTAGGCTTCTTCGGATCGGGCTTTTTAGGCTCGTCCTTTCCCGGAGGCTTCTTTCCAACACCTACGTGTTTAAGAGCCTTGGTACTAACCTTACCATCGGCCGACCGGGACCGATCTCGGGTAGCACCCTTACCACCGCGCGTCCTCGGACGTGAAGTGTCGGAGTCGCTGTCGCCTCCCATAGACAGTTTCCGTGTAACTGTCTTCTTGAGGCTGGGCGAGATGCTCAGACTGCACATCCGAGAGAGATGTCCAGTCGACTCGGAGGGGTTCGACTCTACTGCACTGTAGGCGATCCCTCGCAACATTCCGGAGTCCTCGCTGCCCTCGGGTGACGGAGACTTCCGAATCGGTGACACGATCGGATCCACACGTAGTTCCGACAGAGTCTGGCTAAGCTCATCACCACTGGGGCTCTGAGCATCCATGTGCTCCTCGGTGGCGGATGCCACCTCGGAGTGACCGGAGAGTTCGGACTGGCGGAGCTGCTGCTCGGCCATCCTCACTTCTTCAAGTGTCTTGCGACGGGAGTTTGACGGGGAAAACACTTAGTTCCCCGTCTCCCTCTTTGTCTTAGACGGACCAGGAAAGAGTACTCACAGTTCCTACTCTTTTTATGCCTCTTCTACTCCTCTAGCTGCCCAAAAACACCGACCTCTCCGCTGCCGACACACGCACGATTGATCCGGGAGAGCCCCAAAATCAATATGGCGTTTCCCTCGCTTTTGTTTTTAAAACAAAGCGCATGCGCAGCGTCTCGCGTGATTGGACGCGATCCCGTTACCCGGTGTGACCCAATTATCGCTTAATCAGGTCACGACCTTTCCCGCCCGCAGCTCGGGCTCGGGGGATCACACTGCCACGTAGGCGGCTCGCAAAAGTCAAAATATACTTCGAATAAAGAGTTCGTCAGGAGTATTAGTGGATTAATATGGGAAATCGAAGATTACCCCACCGGATTATCCGTCCACCACCCTCGGGGAGCACTCCAACATTCTTTTCTATTTGACTCTGAGCGCCCCTGTTGGTAGCACACATACAACATATAAAACAACACAGGACACCACACTCGTTGTGTAAACAAGCTAGGTTACCGCCCCTCTGGCCACCAGCCTTGGGCTTCGCCGAACGGGTTTCCCGTTCACCTCTCGTAACCTGGCCAAAGGACTCTCGTTCTTAACTAAAACTCCAGCCTTGATTTTAGTTTTCCGTGCCCTTCTTCCTTCGCCTGCCGAGACTTTCTTTTTCACGGTCTTCTGGGGCTTCTTTCGTACCACTCTCTTAGGGGTATCCGCTGACACCCCTTCCAAAGGTACAAATTTAGCCTCCGAAGTTCCCTTTTCCACCTCCGTTTCCGGGGTGAGCTCCCTTCCAGCCCAAGCACGCAACCGAGCCACATGGCTCGTCCGGATGCGCCCTGCTTCGGACTGAATCAACACAGTCGTCTGACTGATACATTTAACCACGGTGTGTGGTCCATCCCAGTTATTCGCCAGCTTGACGTTGCAGAGCGGTTCGTGTAGGCGGATCACTCTATCCCCCACTACGAAACGTCGCAACTTCAATCCGGTGTCATAACCTACCTTCTGCCAATTCGCAGCTTTGAGCAAATGAGCCCTAACTGTTTCGTAGGCAAATTTGAACCTCTCTCGTAGAGATTCTACAAATAGCACCGTACATGGTGCTTCCGGACTGATCCCTACCACCCCGAATACTAAATCCGCCGGCATGATCAAGTCCTCTCCGAACACCAAGAGGTTTGGTGTGCAATTCGTCGAAGTGTGGACCGTATTGTTATACGCATGTACCACAAATTCGCACTGATCATCCCAATCATCCATATGGGAGTTCACTAATGGCTTCAAAACCTGGATCAAGGTCCGATTGAACCGCTCCACCTGCCCGTCGGACTGTGGTCGGTACGGATTGGTCCGAGTTTTGCATATAGCCAACTGATGACACATAGCTGCCCAAAGTTTGGACTCAAATTCTCTCCCTTGATCGCTATGTAACATCAAGGGAGCCCCCAGATGGAGGATCCACCCCTTTACTAGTGCTTCCGCACAAGTAGCAGCAGTATGATCCTCTAGTGGGTACACTCGGGTGTATTTTGTATAGTAGTCCGAGACCACCATCATACACGTATTACCCTTAGGAGTGGGTTTCACTCCACTGATAATATCCACGGCTATTCGAGCAAATCTCACCCGAATAGTTCCTGCTGCAGTGGCAATTTCCCTAGTCCAGGACCAGGCTTGCCTAAACAACATGCCGGACATGTCTCGATCCACCTCAAAAGGTCGCCAGACATTCCGGGCCAGTAATATCTCCGACTCAGCCGTTCCAAAGAGCGTTTCTTTCCGAAATGCCCACTAGTGGAATGGCCGTGGCAGTAGTACAGGATGTCTTTCCTCATAGCAGCAGGGATTACCATTTGTAATACCCTCCGCTTTCCGGGACAAGTCTTCCACCTGCACAACAACGAGTCTCGGACCTCCAGTTCATGGAACTGTGCCAAGAAACGTCGCATTTCACGGTTTTCCAGCGATATTTCGGGTCTCACTGGACAGACCCCAGTAGGGACAAGCTCCCTCAGTCGTGCTATGGTAGGATCGGCCATCTGGTACGTCCTTATAGTGTCGGTGGACCAATCCAACAGGTTTTGCAACAACCCATCATAAGGCAAACGCACACTCGCTACCACAGCATTGTGAGCACCACAATCCCCACATTCCGGACGCACACAACGGCGTACCGGACGTCTACTTAGGCAGTCAGCATTAATATGCTTTGTGCCCGCTCGGTGCTGGATATGAGAGTTCTCCAGTCCGAACTCGCTGAGGTGATTCAACCATCGACCAATCATTCCCTCCGCATCCTTAAAGTTAAGGAGCCACCTGAGGGCCGAATGATCAGTGCGAAGTGTGAAATTCCCTCCATATAAGAAGTGCCGAAACTTCTTCGTGTATACCACCACTGCGAGCAACTCTCGCTTGGTAGTACAATAATTTCTCTGTGCCTTGTTCATACTGTTACTAGCGAACGCCAACGGGACCTCTACTCCGTCCTGGATTTGGGACAATGCGGCCCCGATGCTCTCATTACTCGCATCAGTGTCAAGGATGAAATGCCCCTTCTCCGTAGGGTATCTCAGCACCGGGGTGGTCCGGAACAACGCCTTAATCTCTTTGAAGGCTTCATTCTGTTCCATCCCCCATGGGAAGGGTTCCTTTTTCCTCCCCGGAGTCCAATGGCTCAACCGTTGTAATGGCTGAGACACCCTAGAGAATCCGGGGATGAAGTCCCTGTAATAGGAACAGAACCCTAGAAAGGATCTGATATCCTTTGGTCCTTTTGGAACTTCCCAAGTCTCCACAGTCTCCAGTTTAGCCGGATCAGCCTGCACACCCTCGGTGGAGATGATCCGGCCCAAATAGACCATGGACTTCCGAAAAAGTTCACACTTCTTTGGCTTTAATGTCAAGCCATTGGACCGAATTCGTTCCAACACCTCTCCGAGGTTCAACGCACACTCTTCAAAAGTCTTGCCGAAGACAATGACATCATCCAAGTATACCAAGCACTTGCGCCACAATAGATCACTCAACAGAGTTTCCATCATAGCTTCAAATGTGGCCGGGGCGTTGCATAACCCGAAAGGCATCAGTTCAAACTGATACAGTCCAATGTGACTCGTAAAAGCCGTCTTCTCTTTATCCTCCTCCTTCATCCCGATCTGCCAATACCCGGACTGCAGATCAAGGGTGCAGAACCATTGGTTCCCACCCAACGAGTCCAGAGTCTCATCAATTCGGGGGAGAGGATATGCATTTTTCTTGGTTACTCCATTCAGGCGCCTATAATCGATACAAAATCGGATAGACCCGTCCTTTTTAGTAACCATCTGAACCGGACTGGACCAGGGACTAGTGCTAGGCACTATCACCTTCTGTTCCAGCATGGTTTTCACTTGTTCTTCAACAACAGCTTTCTTACCCAACGGCAAACGTCGGTAAGGCATTTTGAAAGGCTGTGCATCTCCAGTATTGATAGAATGCAACACTTTGTCGGTTCGGCCTAACGGCTCCCCCTCCACTTGCCATGCATCCTGATACTTCACTACCAGCCTCCTTAGAGAGTCGAGATCCATCCGATCCGTCAGATCCGTTTCGGATATCATTTTCTCGAGTCCCTCACTCAAAGGGGTCGGAGAAGGGTCACCCTTCATGCTCACCTGTCCAGCGGACACTACGGCCTCACTGGTGAACACCTTCCCCAACACCGTATCTTTCTTAAGATACTGTGGTTCCAACCCGGGGTTGGAAACCGGCACTACGGTCCAAGCACCATCCCCCACCAGGGTATCCATGCCTGTCAGACCGATGCTTCCCAACATGGCCACATCCGGTTCCACAACTGCTTCTTCCTCTCTCCTAAGCCCCTTGCTTCGGACCAGCACGTCACACGTCTGTCCGGGAGGAATCTTAACAGTTTGGACCACCGTTGCCACTGTCGATACTTGTCGGAGCACACATTGCTCCACCGCACGGTACGGGTGCTCTATTCGGAGTACCCCTGTACCAGGATTCAGGACAGCGTCATACAACGCCGAAAAATCCAACCCCAGTATACCGTCGTCTGCAATATCCGCAATGGTGGGAGAAGCCACATACTCCTTCCCTCCAATTCGGACCGGTATGAACGCGCGCCCATACGTCTGCATACTTGACCCATCGGCTGAACAGGCGTTTACCCTCGTTTTGAAGTTATCACGACTGTCCGGCATAAGAGCATAGAATTTGGAGGAGATAAAGGAGTGGCTAGCTCCCGTATCTACTAAAAATTCGCCCGCCCTACCAGCCACAGTAACAGACACATACCACCGCCTCCCCCCCAGCGGAGACGGGTTTACAGTGAAGCGTTTGAAATCCTTCGGAGCAGCCAGATCAAGGCCATGTTTCTTCAAATGGTCGAAACATGGATGATCCGGGGAAAGCTGGGTACTCCCTACCCACACGGTGTCTGTGACAGCCGCAACTTCCTCGTTCCTATCCGTAATGGGCCTCCCTGCCTCATTGCCGGGCAACTGATGGACTGGAATGTTAATCAGGCCGGCATCCGAGCCCCTCAAGCTCGAAGCCACCCCTGATTCCCTTCCTGTCTTCTGAATTTCACTAGGCTCTACCTCTCTGGTATGTTGGCGTACTTCATCTCCAGGGGTTGTCCGCTCGCCTTCTCGGACTACCCCCTCTAGTTTCCCTCCTTTCCGGGAACTTTCGGACTCGGAGCTGTACACTCCGCGGCAAAGTGACCGATCTCTGAGCACCTATAGCACTTAGCGGTCCTCCGATTGATCTTCCTTCTGTTAGGCTGTGTAGCCCCCTGAATGGAAGTCGTCATCTTCTCAAACAGCGCTGTGAAAAACGCTGCGTCCATCACCGGAGCCTTCGGCTCTGATGACTCCCTTTTTGGAGTGGGGTTTCCACCCCCTTCCGGCTTCTTACTCTTCCACGGCGGTTTAGAGGAATTTCCATTCCTCTTGAACTGAGCCGCTGAAGCTATCGCCCCCTCCTCATCACTGCCCGAACCATCAGACTGTTCCGGAGAACATTCTATAATGGCCGAGGCCCGGGTAGGCATCCGGTCCCCTAACAGTGACTTTTTGAGAGCATGTATGTCGATGGCCTTAAAAAGGTCATCTAGTGACGTATCTGCTCTCCACGTGTCATACACCGTTTGTTGTATGTCTGGGTCTCTCAGTCCGGCAACGAACTGAGAGAACAATTCCTTAGAAAATAAGGCATCATGGATTCCTGAAGCAGGGTGTACCTTCTTCAGGAGTCTCATCAATGCAACTCCGAAAACCCTTGGAGCTTCGTTCTTGCCTTGCACACGCTTCTTAAAAGCGACCATCGGATCGATCCGTGCGGAATCTCCGTACAGGATGGTTCCGATTTCAACGAGCTGTTTGAAAGTTCCGCGGGGTCCGCATTCCTCTTTCCACTGCTCAACTGCCATGAGACCATCTCCCATGCGTAATCCCTTACAAACGTACGGGATTGCATCCTGTTGGTCCCACCCGCTGAGGTTTATATCCTCAACGGTGGCTCCCAACCAATCTTCCCAAGAATTCTTCTGCCAGTAGGGAAATGGCTCGCTAGCTATGCGTCTAGCAGCATTGGACGAACCTCTAATTTTAGAGGTTATCGCCAGACATTTAGAAATGGATGCTGACGCGTCCTTTTCCGCACCTACATTGTGCAATCCGATCCCCGCTATTGCGGGATTCGTATCGTACAATTCTTGCAATTCTGTACTCAGCATTGTTCTTCTGGGAGCCTTCCTCGGACTCTTCGTACCAGGAGTCGCCCCCGGAGTAGCGCCCGTGGTTGGCACGCTATTCTGTCTGTCCAGAAAAGCCTGGTAGGTCCCATACGACACTATGTCCGTAGTGGGGTCCACGCCTTGTCCGAACCACCAATTCTTCTCCTGATCAGTCATATACTGACACTGCTGGGCCAGAGCAAGCAATCGTTGATGCTCTGACTTCTCTTTTTCCAATTCCTTGGCCTGCTTCTCAGCCTCCTCCTCCTGCTGAGCTTTTTCCAGTTTAGCTTTAGCAGCCTCTCCGGCAGCTCGGAGCCCTTCCTTTCGAGCCCTCAGAACCGCCGCTTCCTGCTCCGCTAACTCCTCTGCGAGAGCAGCGTTCTCCTTCATTCGTTTCTGTTGCTGCTCTAAAGCAGCCTGCTGTTTGCGATACACGTCTCGCCTTTCCATTTCCAAGTTTTTCTGTTCCTGGAACAATATGTTTGCTTGGCATTCTCGCCATTGCAACAAACTTGAAGGAGTCAGGTCGGTTTTCGCCGCCTTATCCTGTTCGGCCGCTTTCTTCAAGCGTACCGCGTCTAGTTCTTGCTCGTCCACTCTCAACTGCGATCGTGGACTCCGAACCAACTCCGACAATGGTCTTCCCCTGCCTACTGAGGCTAGACCGGTCGGGGCTGCAAATACCTGCTTTGGTATCGGACGGATACCACTGATCCCTACCCTCGGTGAGGAATCACTTCCCCTGCCTCTGCCCCTGGATCGTCCCACTCGGAGTGGTCGTCCCGGTGTCGAGGTTGACAAGGCAGGTTCAATGGTTACTCCACGTCCCATAGGCTGATTGGGAGTGTCTGTAAAGCTCATGTAATGGAGGCCTTCCGGACTACCATTATCCGCAGATGCGAATGAGGTACTGCTGTCTTGCATACTTTCTCGCGTCTCTGATAAAAACTGCTGTAAAGCAGTTCTTTTTGCTTTCAGAATGTCGCACTCCGTCACTAGACTTCGGCGGACCTCCTGTAAGTCCTCTGTGTCCCGAACAATGGCTGATCGGGCCCCTTCTGCTTCGTGGATTACAGCGTCTCGGGCTGCGCAAATCTGGTTCAGCTCCGTGTTTGCCTCGGCAAACTCGGACCGGATCCCTCGTAGGTCCGCTTCTTTCTGATCGTATTCCGAACGGACTCTGCTGAGGGACTGTACCAGTTTTTCATTCTCCTCCAACAAGGTAGACAGCCTTGCGTCCTTTTCCTTGATTTTGGAAGCTCGGTGTGTGACTGCACCTTCCAATGCAATCAAACTGCTTTTCCATTCATTGGATTGCTTCTGAATGGTCAACAATTCCATTTGAGCCATCTGTACACGTTCCTGCACTCGGGCCTCTCTCATGTCGTCAAAGCGACGCTCCTCCAACAGGGTAAACCTCCTCGGAGTCGGCGCGGCTGACCTCGACCCACCAACGTTGAACAAGGACAAGTTCATTTCTTCTAATGAGCGGCTCATTATGGTAGGACCCCTGGGTCCTCGTGCTGCGTCTGTTCCGGATGGAACATTCGCCCTACTGTGGGTATCTGCCTCATAACTGGCATCTAGCCCCTCCGGTGACAAGGCTGCTGCCTCATCAGGAGACCTCGCTGCTCCGTCCAGAGCCCGAGGTCTGTGCTACTGCACAGGCTAACCTGCGTTTCACTCAGAACTGGTCACGGCACCAGTGTAATAAACGATACTTTGTATCTTTATGATATTGGTAGAGTATCAATTAAAGAACAAAGTCGACACAGTTCGGATCAAGTGTTACAGGTTGCAATATCAGGTTTATTCAGAAAACCTAGACAAGCAGTCACTAAGTGTGCGAACTCCCTATAGAGTTCGGAACGGGTCAGTAGGCTAAGCAGCCGATATGATCACAGGGTCTCCTCTGCCAGCGTGGCTCAGAGTAACCGACGAGTACCGTCAGATGCCGGGTATATATAGGCAGCCAGCCTGCGTGCGCACACGCAGACCGGAAGCCTATAGCGACCTCTGTCCATACCCCAAGCCCGGGGTAGGTGTCGCCACCTACCGTCGGACTGAAGGGTTCGGACTGAGCTCGCAACACAGCATCCAACAGCACTCGTCATATAACAACCCCGTATAACCCTAGCCCCTACACATGTATGACGCATGACTTTAGGGTACTTTTTAACAAGGAATTCATTTTTGATGCCAGAATGGACCAATGAGTGATTATAAGGGAGTACTATATCTAAGTACATGATACGCTACAGATTCAGCTTACCCTGAGTCATCTGTGAGGCCACTCACACGCTCAATCTTTGAGCTTTCAACCTCGGCGGCCGGGGGTACCAGCTGCCTTGCCACACAGCTAGTGCTAGGTTCAACATGATTCGTCAGATCTGCCTCTGGGGCTGGAGTATGGGGAGGGGGATCTGTCGTAAAAAGAAAAAATCAACGAGCCCACTGGCACTGGGGGAGTGCCCCCAGCCAAACTGTCGAATTCGAAGGGTAGGCGAGTTATGGTAGTAACTTTGGAGGGTTCGATGCTCTATTGATAACATTCTGCAGTCTCTGTCACTCTGGCTGTCACTGCTCCAATCAGATCTCTGATCCAGTAGAAAATAACAATTTAGTAACTATTAAAGGCTGGGTTGTGTCCTGCTTTGATCAAATTACAGTCTGAAAGTGGGCTAGGCTTTTCTCCGGTTGACCATTTTTCATGTGCATGCAATAGAGGTCTCATCGTATTACCAAACATTCTCGCATAGAGGCCGCAGCTTCAGCATCTACGCAAATACTCAGTTTGTTATCAAATTAAAGCTGTCAAACATGCCTATAATATAATGTGCGGCTTATACGAGAGTTTTCATATTAAAGTATAGTACAGTACCAGAGACAAAGTATGAATTTGCAGACTCGCTGTGAGGCTTGAAGGATTTGTTAAAATAAAGTAAGGGTGACTGCAAGTCAGGCGTATACCATAAGCCTAACCATAGAGATATATTTCTTTTATGTCCTTGGCCTAACTTAGTACATCTATTAGCCTAACTCGCGTATTTAGAAGCGTAAGGCTAATCCGGAAATAAGTTACAAGTGAGAATTTATGGCATACATGTACATAGATTTGGACTTCTTGTTCCTAGTTAACGTCAGTGTTGAATCCATTTTCAAGGTTTGCATCTATGCTCAACACAATATACCTCACAAAAGACTGACGTTAAAACGAAGAAAAATCTTCTAGACCCAACTGAATATGGAAGCCCACAAGAACTGTATGAAGCAAGGATCAAGGCAAAAGAGCTTCATAGAGATGCACATCAAGTTAGCATTATTGATCAGCTACAAGAGCTCCATACAAAATGCCTTGATTATGAGCCAAAAGGGAAAAATCAGGGATTCTTTGCAAAGGTTAGTGATCGAGATTTAAAAAAGATAAAAAAATAATATTGTGTATATGGTTCTAAAAGGGCCAATTCCTTAAAACAGTGATTTCAATTAAATTCTTTTACAAACTCATCCTAATTCCTATATGGGAGATATGTCTATTTGTATACCACACCTGTTATCACGATGAATATAGTCACAGATGAGACTACTGTGTTGACGCCGTAGACAATGTATGTACCACACTAGAATACTACAATAAAATCGTTTTTCTTTTAAAAAGAAGAAAGAAGTCAAATACCATGAAGCCTTTATATTAAAACCATAATGTTATGTATTTCTTAAACTGATTATGTACTCCTGATTAGAGCTGTCATCTGATCGGTTCATTAATATTTCAGTTGCTTGGAGGTGGAGGCAATGACAAAGAGGTGACTAGTCCCAAAGGACTGTATCTCTATGGCAGCGTTGGATGTGGCAAAACGATGTTAATGGATCTCTTCTATCACACCGTCCCCATAGAAAAGAAATTACGCACCCACTTTCACGAATTCATGTTGGATGTCCATCGAAGTAAATACGTTATTTCAACTACATCGTTTCTCTACTGTTCTTAAAATTACAACCGCTGTAATAATTGCTTAATTCGTGATACATGTTTTGTACTTAGTGAAAATTCTATTTTCATGTGCATTGATTCACTGTTGTATTAAGTAAATATACTTGTTTCAGGGATACATGCACAAAAAGAGAAAGTTCCCAGACAATACAACATGGTAAAAACACAAGCTTTCGATCCTATACCTCCCATCGCTCATAGTATAGCCGAGGAGAATTGGCTCCTCTGTTTCGACGAATTTCAGGTAAGAATTGATAGTATTATCACGCCAATAAACAAATAAAAGTCACTACGAGTAATTCATACTTTAACAGAATACGATCTTAATGATACAGGTTATAATTTGACTTATTCAATACTATCAGGATTACTCACAGAACCTGCATGGTGTACCATATATATATATAAACTAATAAATAAAGCCATGTCATGTTGCATGTTGACAGGTTACAGACATTGCGGATGCTATGATCTTAAAGAGACTCTTCGACTACCTTTGGAGGAACGGAGTTGTCATTATAGCAACTTCCAACAGACATCCAGACGGTAAATTTAATATCATCCTGTCAGATGCACGTTCAATTTGTTCTGTCCTTTAACTGCCCTAAATTCCCGCGGGTGGTGTGGGTTATAGGGTTTTCTCAAAAGTAATGGTCCGACTGTATGCGTGTCAGTATACGCGAGATGCAGGTCATGCGTGAGAATTCATGGTACCAGCGTCCACAATATTCCAAATAGGGGTCCTTTTTTAATATTGTGAACTAACTTTCTTGATATGCAACGCAACCTGTCCTTATAATATTTAAACTATTTATCTTTTAGATCTGTACAAAAACGGCTTACAGCGTATCCATTTCCTCCCCTTTATACCTATGGTAAAGGTAAGTACCGGTAACAGTTCAAATTAAACTATATTTTGTATAAACTTTTAGTAATCTACAAGAAGGATAAATGATCGCGCAGTGCACTTACAAGTGGCCAAACGAATACAAATACAGTGCCCACTATATGTAAAGATAGAAGGATTCATGGATATGTTTCAAAATGTTTGTATAGGTATAGGAATATATATAATTATCATTGATTCATCTTCTTCCAGGAAAGATGCAAAGCGTTGTGTTTGGACTCCGGTATCGATTACAGGATGATGGCAATGCCTGCCGACGGCAAAGTATATTTTGTGTAAGTAGGGGGCATGACATTTAAGAAGTTTCTACTATCATTCTACCCCTTTGTTGAAAATTAAAGAAAATAGGACACATCGAATATAATTGGATTGTGACCCATCACTTACTTTGTTGTTTATGAATATGTTCTAAAAGAGAAGATATTCCCAAAAATTCAGAGTGTTTGATGTAGAACTAATTCTAGTGAACTAGGACTACATAAGTGAGATTGAAATTCTTACTAGTTTCTACCCTTTCGGGCCTTCATTAGGGAATTTATAGATATTTAGTGACGAACAGCATTGAGGTTCTGTGGATGTGGTATGTACCGATTTGAATATTAAGCCTTGTATAAATTATTGGTTTTGATTCATTTTTCAGAATTCCTGAAGATGGTATGAATGAGGCGCGGGCTAGTGTAGACAAGATCTTTGCAGATTTAGCAGCAAACGAAAGGAAAGGTACATAGGATATAATGCGTGGTAGTTCTTATTGATATGATTGGTGTAGGCTTCAATAAGATGTTTTATTACCTGGCATATATATACATACATCACATCGCATAGAATGAGATTTTGTGTCTCTGTACAGCAGGCTGTTGTCTGGTTTAGCGGTATATTCCGAAGCATTTTGCTTTCCACCGGCAGATGACATCCCCCAAAGTTGCTCCTATGATAGCAAAGGCGCTTATACATACATACTTCTACCTAGCAAACCTCGATTATGTTCATCCATAGTTTCAGTGCTGCAGACCTAACACATACATCCCTTTAAAATTGTCGCATGTTTATTCGTCCTAGTAGAATAATTAAACGGACATTTCTATTGATCAAGTACACAGGAGTAGAATTTATACATCTTTCTCAAAATAAAAAATAAGAATAATATATTATAAAAAATCTTTCTCATATCTGTCAGAAATCGGGCCCAGGTCAATGACTGTCCTTGGCAGGAGTGTGCACTTCAAGAAGACGTGTGGGCGTGTTCTGGACATTGACTTCCCAGACCTCTGTATGAAGGTAGGTTCCATATTATGTCTGTATAAATCCTCTGTATGAATGTATGTGGGATATCTATTATTGTTATGAATATAGCACGTTAATATTGATGATGTTGTCATACCAAATTTTTATTCAATCTTCATGTATACCAACAGGGTTCGTTATATGTACCACGTTATTGGTTCAGTTAAATACCGGGTATTAATATACTGACGTTAAGTCGTTACCTATATCGTGTTCGTTATACGCTCAGGTTTTATCCAGGCACGTAACTACCGACCACTAGGTGACGCTAGTAGCGATAGTCACGTGGCTACTCTCAAATTGTATATAAAAGAGACTGCTCAGGGTTAACAAGTAATCTAACTTAGACGGTGCTCGGGCACACTAGGTTGGAGCTCAGGTTATTACGGGAAACCATACGTTATTAAGTATCTGATTAAGTATCTGTTCTACTACTCCAGTGTCCCGTGGATAGCAAGCTCTGTGTATGTTTATAAAGATACAATGAAGTAGCCATCTATTACATCATACTTGAATCGTTTTGGTTGTTGTGACTTGGTTATACCTGGTATTAAACTAGAGACAGCTACAATACTAAGTTTGTGTTGCAGCCATTGGGAGCAGTAGATTACCTTCAGATCTGCAAGGACTTTGATACAGTAGTACTCCGGGACATACCCCGGATGAACCTAGATCGTAAGACGGAGGCACGGCGCTTCATTACCTTCATTGACACCATGTATGACAATAGGGTGAGTTCTCCTTGGTAGAATCTACCTTCTAATAACAAGAGAGGACCATGTGACAATTTTACTTTTTTAAATACATTTTACGAATCCTGAAAAGAATTAGCCGTTTTTTTTGTGATTGACAACTTAATTGAAAACCCGAGGAGAGTTTTGGGAATGCCTTCTCACACTTTATAATTTCACAAAACACCCTTTAGCCTATTCAAATGATGGGAAACAGAAGAACTGTAACTTCATATTAACTTGCGTTTTATCAGAGAACTACAGGTCTTTGAACCCCCCCCCCCCCAAAAAAAAAAATCAATCTACGATGCCACTGTCTTCCTTTTGTAACTATGAGATAACTAAATAGTCATGGTAATGGGGGATACGTCCAGTTACACTAAATCATACCAGTGCCCATAAAGATTTATTTTTTATTGACACAGGTAGCTTTGCTACCAGTGACTGAGTGTCCTATACGAAGCCTTGGTGAGACACCCTGCTGAGAAAAAAAAAAGTTCATTGATTTTTTGGGGGGTGAATTATTCGGCTGAGGTCAAATTTTTGCACTATAGCCTAAAGTTCAAAATTTTTCCTTTTCTATGGTGTAAAAATCATCCATTTCTATCGATTGGTTGTCCCTTAAAAAATGAACAAAAAATAGATATAAAAAAATGAGCCTACTTTACGGCACTGTAGACAAACATGAATGTACTTGTGTAGACTTTATGTCCTTTTTTTGCAGTAGTAGTTAATTCAATATAAAAGAAAATTCTTGTGGGGTAAGACTTTTTTTAAGACCAAAAGTTCAATAAAAGAGGACAGGAAATGATCAGTGATCAGTTTAGACATGGGACATGAGTTGGGACATGTGACATGAGTTGGGACATGGGACATGAGTTGGGACATGGGATATGGAACATGATTTGGGACATGGGACATGAGTTGGGATATGGGATGTGAGTTGGGACATTGGACATGAGTTGGGACATGGGGTGGGACATGGGATATGAGTTGAGACGTTGCATATGAGTTGGGACATGGGACATGACTTGGGACATGGGACATGACTTGGGACATGGGACATGACTTGGGACATGGGACATGACTTGGGACATGGGACATGAGTTGAGACATGGGACACGAGTGAGTTGGGACATGGGACATGACATGGGACATGAGTTGGGACATGGGGTGGTACATGGGATATGAGTTGGGACATGAGTTGGAACATGGGACATGAATTGGGACATGGGACATGAATTGGGACATGGGACATGAGAAAGGGAATGGGTTGGACATGGGACATGAGTTGAAACATGGACATGAGTTGGGACATGGGTTCTAACATGCACCGCAGTGACTCTCCCATTGAAGTCTATAGACCAAGTGAAGTGACTTGGTCAGGAGACCAAGTCACGGCAGCCTCATTTGGTGACGAACATTGAAGCAACCCATCTGTCTCCATAGTGACAGCCAATCAATGTGCGTCACTAACATACAGGCCTGCGGCCCTGCCAACCGTGAGGATGGCTGTGTGTCTATGTAGGTTTCTCAGTTTACTTAGTTATTAGTGATAGGGATGTCATTGGTATCAAATTTTATAGGTTATCAGTTATTGACCCAGGGTACCCTGGGTCTCTGTGAGACGGTTTTCCTGCAAAAAACATAGATTGGTCACCTGACTTTGAAGTATTGCCCTACCTTTGTTTTTTGTTTTTCCCGTTCAAAATAAAGCTAAAGTTCTACTGTGGAACAATTTGTGTCTCCATCTTTTTTTCAAAATCTCCAAAAAAAATAATTTCCCCATGAAAAAAGCCCCCCCAAAAAAGTCAAAAACAACCCTAAAACGGAGTCTGTGTGAACTAATGCTGAAGAATAGGACAGTGACCTTGAATCCTGACTTTAAAAGAGTCACGTTCACACAGACTTCCTATACCTGCAATGGTTAAGAGCAGGTGAGACGTTTTTATGAGACGCTTCTATGTCAGTTATAGCCTTATAGTTATAGTCCCCTCGGAACCCACGGGCATCAACTTTCGCGTCTGCTTTAGGGGTGTAGTGCATACAACTTACAGCATCTAGGCACTTTGTAAACGCTAAAGTTAATGCCCGTGTGTGGGTTATGGTGGTGGTAGTAGCCTCCAAAGGCCTAACAGAGTGTTGTGCTAGAGATCCTCGGCAGGGGGTTTATAGTACATGTATTAGGGTAAAGGCCTGACACTCTGGTGGACCGGTCATCCCTACACCTATATCCCAACCTGTAGTGTAGTGTACAGTCAGTAGATGGTTCTTGTGTATGCCTGGTCTGAGTCTAAGTGCAGAGAAGCCTCTATAGGCAGCTCTGTCTAATTGATGATGCTTCTTTTTGTTCTTCTTTCCCCATCGCATTCAAGCCCTGGGTCACTTGTGATTTAAATCACACAATCAATCTTTCAATATTTTGGTGTCGATATATATAATATATCAGTTATTCAACATAATACAAAAAGAGGAAGATTAGGCCAAATCGATTCTGTTTATATGGGGTACAGAGTACAGAGGATGAAATAAAAAGAAATTTTGAATAAAATTTAAAAAAAATTCATGGTCTGATTTTCAGGCGTTAACTTGTGTTTTTTTCTTCACATTTTCCTACCTGAAAACCTTAATAATTGTCCGATTTACACACCGTAAAAAGTGACTTATAGCAAAAAAAGAATCCAAGATGGCGGCGTATCGATACCCATTGTTTGTCGATTCAGTTATCAGATACATGAAAAATATCGATGTATCGATACATGTGATACCAATGACATCCCTAATTAGTGATGTTATCATTGCTTTTGTTTGTTGTCAGAACCGCATGAGTTGGGACATGGGATGTGAGTTGGGACATTGGACATGAGTTAGGACATGGGGTGGGACATGGGATATGAGTTGGGACATTGGACATGAGTTGGGACATGGGACATGAGTTGGGACATGGGACATGACTTTGGACATGAGTTGGGACATGGGACATGAGTTGGAACATGACATGGGACATGAGTTGAGACATGGGGTGGGACATGGGGTGGGACATGGGATATGAGTTGGGACATGGGACATGAATTGGGACATGGGACATGACTTGGGACATGGGACATGAGTTGGACATGGGACATGAGTTGGGACATGGCACACGCACGGAGCCCCCGACCAAGGCACTCCGTCTCGGGAAGCTGCCCCATAGCAGCGTCGCTGCGACTGGGCAGCTTCCCGAGACGGAGTGCCTTGATCAGGGGCCCCTCTAGGCTCGCCGTGGTTAAATGCGTAGACATGAGTTGGGATATGGGTTGGGACATTGGACATGAGTTGGGAAATAACACATGAGTTGGGACATGAGTTGGGATATGGGGTGGGACATGAGATATGAGTTGGGAAATGGGACATGAGTTGGGACGTGGGACATGAGTTGGGAAATGGGACATGAGTTGGGACATGGGACATAAGTTGGGACATGGGACATGAGTTGGGATATGGGGTGGGACATGAGATATGAGTTGGGACATTGGACATGAGTTTGGACATAGGACATGAGTTTAGACATAGAACATGAGTTGGGAAATGGGACCTGAGTTGGGACATGGTACATGAGTTGGGACATGGGACATGAGTTGGGACATGGGACATGAGTTGGGACATGGGGTGGGATATGGGTTGGGACATGGGACATGAGTTGGGAAATGGGACATGAGTTGGGAAATGGGACATGAGTTTGGACATGAGATGGGAGATGCGTTGGGACATGAGTTGGGACATGGGACATTACTTGGACATGGGACATGAGTTGGGACATGGGACATGAGTTGAGACATGGGACATGAGTTGGGACATTGGACATGAGTTGGGACATGGGACATGATATTACACACTACATATTACACTCACATATTACACTACACACATATTACACTACACACATATTACACTACACACATATTACACTCACACATATTACACTCACACATATTACACTCACACATATTACACTACACACATATTACTCACACATATTACACTCACACATATTACACTACACATATTACACTTCACACATATTACACTCACACATATTACACTCACACATATTACATGACACACATATTACACTACACATATTACACTACACACATATTACACTACACACATATTACATGACACACATATTACACTCACACAAATATATACAAAACAAATACGTGTGTCTTTTGTGATTAGGATCACGCGTTTTGATAAAAGTGTACAATGTACTTCACTATTGAGCAAAATAGAAATAGAAAAATAGATTTTGGATTCATTTTAGGTGAGGCTTGTATGCTCAGCTGATGCACCCTGCAAGTGGTTGTTTGCCACGGAGAACGATTCTGAGTACCAAAAACACTTTGCACGTGTCTTGATAGGAGATCTGGACATTCAGGTGGTGAGTATATATACATGTATATGCCCTTAGGTTAGCTACTCGCTGGGTAAGTAGACAGAGGTCCGCATTCTGTCAGGTTTCACCAAAAATGGTGCCTTGGTGCCGTGAATAATCTTGATATAAATTTCAAACGGTAAAATTTCATCCATAAAAGCTAGCAGGGAATCATTGAGAATACTTCTTTTCACCAGGGAGATGACAACGAGTCAGCGTCCATCTTTACGGGTGAGGAGGAGAAGTTCGCCTTTGAGCGGGTTATCTCTCGGCTCACCGAGATGCAGACGGAGGATTATTGGAACGAGCGGGAGGAGCTCATTAAGAAACGGCACAAGGATCAGGTTAAACGTAAGGCCAAGGCAGCAGCTAGGGAGGAAAAGGAAGCAAGCCAAGCCAAGAGCCAAGCCAAGAGCCAAGCCAAGAGCTAATACCAAACGAGGGTTAGCTATTGAATTGAATTGGGTATATAAATATGGAGTCCAAAATGTGACATGGAATTGAAGATGTTATTTGATTGTTAATGTTGCATATTGTTTGATGACTTAGTAGGACCAAGTTCAGTTTGGTCTCTATACTATTTGGGACGTTAAGTGGAAGTATTCTTATGTTACCAAGTATTTAGATGTTATACTATTTACAATACACGGTCAACGGTGATGCTTTTGTGTATGAGAATGCGTACTCCTGGACATAAGGTACAACACAACGCAATGGTTTTATTTTGTTATTTAAATGTTATTTAAGTATCGTGCTCGACTTGAGAATTTGCGGTAGTCTTCCCATATTAATGATATCCTAGTTGATGTTCTATAGGCCAGTATATGATATGCAGTGTGACAACAGTAGAGATCTAGATACCCGCCTTTTATATAGACTTGTGATTTTAGTATTAATTTATACTTGTTATCCGCTGGTTATAATAGTCACTGTACATAAAGATGTCCAGCATATACAAAACTAGAGCGCGGATGCAAAACTGATCATATACATATACAAACTTGTGGACCATATTCAAGTCGTAAATCGTACAGATACTGAAATCGTGGGAATGTAACTAGAAGGCAGTCCAGGTGAAATGTAATCGGATACTCTGTGCCGGGGACTGACTGGTGCTCTGTGCTGTGTGTACTCCCTGTAATGACCCATGGTTGAAACCCTACACTGGTGCCCAGTACCAACTTAAATAGCCAATTCTGGCCACACATAGCTCTCAAACTCTTTTTTTTCTATATCTAGCCAATCATCACATACAACAAATTGATACAATTTCATCCTCGTTGTCACAACTCTGTCTATTGTTGGATGGGTTCCACCAAGCCAGCTGCAGTATAACAGGGCGATCAGTGTGGGCAACAAACCTGTGGGCAACTATTTTTATAGACCAAGTCCCATGAAAGTTACCATACTTTAATACCATACCAATATATGATACCAAGTGGTCGGGGTTTCACAAATGAAGTTGTTTTAATACATTGTTTGTCCATACTTCAGCCCTATGAACGTAAGCAAACATCCAAGTCTAACTCACCCGATTTTTTAAAAACATTTCAATCAAATCAGAGGTACATGAAGGCGAAGTCTAGCATTGCATTGGGCAGGGGTGGGGGTTGTTTGCACGAATAAACTTCTAGTGTATGGTTGGTTACACATACGATGGTTCGGCAATGATACATCTCTAATTGGACCAGATTGAGCCTTATTTATATGCGTGCATAAATGGTATACATGTATGGGCTTGTTTGGGATATGCGTGCTTAAGGGACACAATGATGATAATGTAAACCATAAATTATGGTTTAAATTCGATAATAGACGTCTGCATCCCTAATCTATGTTTTCCCCTGTTCAAATTGTTATGGAATTTGATTGACTTCAAATTTAATACTGCTTTAAAGATGTATCTCCATAATCCTCTAGTGATCATGACTACTATTGCTCTGATTAGCTCAATGTGAAATAAAGGGAGATTTGTTAACTGATTGTGTTATTTATTTCGTCATTCTATTCTTGACTAGTCTTGGTCTAGATCCTTTCATGATAATTCAACGAACTGTATTCACGTAACATAGATTTGTCAATGCATTATAAACGCCACTGTACCATAGGGCGGGGTGCAAACGTATTACCATAGCCCCCCTCAGGACGGGTGGGGAGGGGGTGGGATAACATAATCCCCTATTGTAAAAGATGTGTCATTCCCTGAGTCCCATATCATGGGTATTAAAGACAGGACACGTTAAACTGCATTAAATATATCATTTTATTTGTAATATTATATTTGAAACCTGAATTGGCATCTTCAAAGTCAACACATGAGTTTCCGTGAGACGCTATCCTTAATTTCACAAGTAACGATTCATTTGAAACAAAGGCTGCACCAATAATCATCCTTCTCTAGTTTCTGTTTGGACCTTAGATCGATGATATTTAACACTTGATCGTGCATACTCTACTACAAATGCCTTCAAGTGAAAATAATGCATCAGACGGACCTGGATTCTACCAATCTGGGACGTAGAATAACCTCATAAATTACTCCCAAACTGGATGGTTTGTGACCTGTCATAGAACAATGGTGTATACTACAATAGTGTCATCAGTGCTGTCACTTCTAACATATTCTGTCACAACGTACATATGTCACGAGGTAAGTTTATCAAGATGGATGTGCCTCAACAAATCACACAAGTACCTTATTACACAAAGTACATGAGAAAGGCAAGGTCTGATAGGAAATCAACTTTCCCCATAAAATCTAGACTGGTACGGAAGTAAAAAGGGAATACATATCATGTTTGAATTTTTTAACTATGTATATCTGTGTTATTTCTATCTCTGAATGTCTGCATAAATAGTTCAGGGTGTGTTGCATATTTTATCATATTCTGGTCACTGCCCATATCTCCTCGTTCTCTCCTAACAAAACTACAAAATATACATCTACACATCACAGATTGCAGTCTTCAGAATTACTTGGCTCAAGTCTTCTGGTGTTTCGATATGTTTGTGTTTATAACATATGGCTTTATTTATATTGACATTTACCTATGTGAAAGAAGATCCATTTCAAGTTACAAAAGTTCGACGATCAGGTTGAAGACCCATTATTGCAAACACATCGGTCATAAATTATCATTTTACTACATTGAACTTTGAGATATTGAAGGGGCTATATCCCATGAATCCAGACACCCTCAGCCTATAACAATTCTTTCAATTCTAGCAAACAGTCTACACACTGATGCGAATAAATAAACCATCTATTTGGTGTACCTACTAGTCGAAGGTTGAAGTGAAATTGCATTAATTTAAATAATGAAAATATGACCTACCGTAACGAATTGACATTGAGTGCTAAATTATTCTATTTTTACTACATTCATGAATCTATGCAACATGATCTGATATAATTCAATTTCTACACTATTAAATCAGGATGTGATACAATTCAACTTTAGGGCGTCTAAGATTATCAGATGATATTGTCCAGTTGCATTTACCATCCATTAAATATGGCCTTACTTGACTCTTAAGTACAGAGCTATGTCTTGAAAGATAATTTAAAAATTGATACACAGTGTATTTGGGCAAGAAGTGAGCTCCTTCAACTGTCTCTAAAGGCACACAGAAACAATATATACAAATGTAGATGGCTATGATTTTAACTTGAAACTTGCTTTAACCACCGATTTCAACACACAGCAACATATTTCCAACTTCAACAGTTATAACATTCTCAGCCATATTTTTATAGATCGGCAAAATCTATAAATCTGAATAACACATTTTCGTCTAATGTTTCACACTCCACATTACACTCTCACCAGGGATTAATAATTCTTCTCTAGGAGCTTGTACATTCTAATATTGTAACCAATATTATCACAGCTACCAGTGCCAATTTCCCTGCCTATTTAGGCTGAATAAAAGCAAATCTATTGTAATTGGAAAAAAAACAGTAACTAAAACAGACATGCCAATCACTCCAACCTGTTGCACATTTCCAATATATTTACAGCTATTTCATGTAGCAGTGATTCTTGACATGTGACAGAAAAGTTTGCTGCTTATACCTACATTAAGACCACTTGCTATGCTGACAACTTGAATGTCGAACTGGTTGAATCAATACCACTTAGGTAGCAAGGCCATACTTAAAGTTTAATTTAATTTGTATTTGTGTGAGTCATAACATATTTGTGCAAAGTAAGAATGGATACACAGTGAACACTACTGGCCCCATATCACTTGGTGCTTAAAACTCGTGCGTTCCATATGAATATCATTATGAATTATCATTTGATAAAATTGGTCATGTAACTCACTGCTCCTCTCTTTTAGCAGTTCAACGCGTGTACGCGTGTACACTTTATGACTCCCAACATTTGACCTATACTAAAACCATGTATACAATCATTGTTGTATAATCTTACTGTGAACAATGAGAGTATTTTACTCGATGTATCCATCCTAAGCATACTTACATACACAACCGTGCTAACTGTATTCTCTTTTAAAGCATGCATCGAAAAGACACACAGCGTTATATAAGGCCACGACTGGAGATACATCACCTGTATTCTACTCCCAATCACTATCTGCCTCATAACATTCACCATTCCATACGATGATTCAACATGTAAAGTTCCTCACCCATGAACCTATCAAAAATCAACAAATCTAATAATACTGCCAAATAAATAACAATGTAAGAGGAAACAAGGCTTTGGCATATTTTCCTAGCAGCAAATAATACATTGGCCCTGAAAGAGGCTGAAAACAAAGAGTGTATAATCTATACGAGATCAGTTTGATTCATTCTGTTGACATTCAGTTTCCATCCACGTTGTTGGCGAGTATGGTCTTCGGATGATCAATGCTATATTGCCAAATACTGTAAGATACGGCAGACAAACTAAATCTTGTACTCCTATAATATCAGTAGCTTCTGTCATGACATATTGGCAAAGCAATCTCTACGAATGGTTTTGTACATAAATGGCATACATCTTACCCTGTCAGATACCATTGGGATTCAGTTGAATGAAAGAACTCGGGAGATATTTGGTATGCTCAGGTTTCCGTTCATATGAAGATCCTTACATCATTTCATGAAAATACATCTTCTTTGTCAAATTTACACAAAGAGTGGTGGGACATTTCCCGGTGATGGGTTCAGCATAGATAGCTATCATGGTAGTGTAGTCATGGTGTGCATATATGAGATGGTTGATGATGATGTTTAGTTTAGGCTGGTAAACGTCACGCACTGCTGCCTTCCTCATCTGGATTCTCCTCAGTGTAGACCTGATAAATTTAGATACATGTATAAAGAAAAAAATTAAAACAAATCAGAATTATCTTCATGATATATAATTTGATCTGTAACCTCAGGATATCTTGGTTCATCTGATGGCTTATATATGAAACAGTGTATCATGAACGGCGTCGGTCAACTTACAAGTAATCGTTGTGGTAGTTTATTTCAGTTCTTGTGAAAGATTCAACATTAAAGCAAGGAAAATCACTATGCTTCTGAAGGTGAGATCCGATGTCCGTCATGTCTACAAATATTCATGTCTTCCATACATAACGACCCAAATATAACTGTTATAAATCGAAATGACTAAAATGGCTTACCTTTACAAATGGATGATTTTGGAGTTGACTAGCCATCCATCGACTACGTGGATCTGTTTCGAAACAGTGTGACAGAAAGTCCTTGCCTTCTTCAGACAGATGCTCGGGGACGGTGGGGAGGCCTCCCATGCCGACTTTGAACATGATCATGAAGTTGTTTTCCAGCTCATGCCATGGCCGCTGTTTAAAAAGGGACAAGGAACTTTATTTTTGTGTTGCAGAAATGTAACCCCCTTGGTGATACAAATGTAACTCCCTTGGTGATACAAAGGACATTTTAGTCTAGTGAGTGCCATTTCCGATCTAAAATCCATAACTGCCTGTATCTGCTGTATATAGTCGTAGAGACTCCCAGCATAGCGCTATGTTTACAACCAGTATGAACCCAAATTAACCAAGTCTGAAGCAAGCAATACGAACCTTTCCTGTGGCCATCTCAATAACGACACACCCCAGACTCCAGATATCTGCTGCACGACCCGAGCCCTCCTTGTCATTGTGGGTGATCACTTCTGGCGCCATGTAGGCTGAAAACAAAATCGATGAATTAAATAACGTAAATGAAAAGGAAATTAAAAATTGAATAAAACAACGTCGATAACTGTAACCACAACTCTCTTTGCACCAAGCAAAGATTCCTCTTAGAAATGCAGTAGTTCTATACTAATAGTTCTTCAGATTGCATATTTCTGCTGATTCAAAGTTCTATATTCAAGGTAGGGAGTGTAGACCAACCTGTCGTCCCAGCGATATTCTTCACCTCGCCCGGCTGGGTTGTGTGGGACTTGAGCTGTACTGAGCATCCAAAATCACCCAGCTTGAGGCCTGACTGATGCAGAAAGATGTTGGCACCTGCGGGAAAATCAGGGATTTAGGCCATCAACAAAACGATGAATATGCAGATTGATATTTTTTGAGATCGCATATCAAGGTCTCCTGTCAATGACATTCACAGGCAATCGGAAATAGTTTTACATGATACCAGCATTGGTAATCTGATACCAAACTATTTCTCTGAAACTTAGGATGTATACAGTGAGCATCAAGGAAATGAAGGTCAAGTGACTTTATATTGCATAGCGTAAAACCTTGCGTATTTATAAGCCGTGGCTAGTACGCGAGTCAGATCGGTGGTGCAGCGTATAGCATTCGCCTAGGTTCAGGGTGCGGGTTACTGTATACACGAGTTTTTGCTACTATGGCACAGTATCAAAAGTTACCATAATCAGATCCATGGTGCGGCTTATAGGATCGGCCCAAAGTCGGGCTGCGGCTTATACGCGAGTTAGGCTTATACACGAGGTTTTACGGTAGTTCTATTATGCTTGCTGTCCGGAGATGGCTGGTAGCGACAAAGCATTCATTAAATGCATACGCTTTTGGCGCTCTCAGTTCCAACGTATCTAAAGCACAATTATAAGCTGACCGTAGGGACTTTACCTTTGATGTCCCTGTGTACGATGCCGTTCTCGTGCAGTACATTGATGGCCATTAACAGTTCAGACGTGTACTTCCGCACCATAGCTTCTGGCAGACCCAGCTTGGCTACTTCGGCTATTGTACCCTCAGAACAATACTCCATGAAGATCAACATCTCATCCTGCGGGGTGAAACCGGTTAGAATAGTATTTAATACCACAGACAATTGATAAATCGATTTTGCTTATAACTCTTTTTGTAGAAGTGGAAATACCAACATATATTACTTTCTGACTATTTGCCTTCTTTTTTATGCTTTTTTATTTGTTTACCAGCAGCTCCGCTGCAGGAGATACTGGCGCGGGAAAATCGTGGAGACAGCGTTCGTCTGGCCTACTCTACTGCATGGCGGGAATGCCTTAGCATGTCTCAAATAGGGTCGGAATAGCGTAATATTTTCAATCTCCAACTCCGAGTCCAAGGTAGAATTTATGATGGGGCCAGCTTGGGGCGCGGTGCATCGCTGGGTAGTGACATGTTTTACTAGTATGTGTAACCAGATCTATATCGACTTAGGTTATAGTAGGGAGATAACCTGATTTAAACTTGTTAAAAATGTTTAAGAAATTAATATTAAGCTGAAGAAATATATCATAACCATGAATGTATAGATGCACATGTACATTGTATCTATTCATACAGAAAAGGAAGCAGAAATGTCCTATCCAGTTGAGGGTTAAGATATAGGATAAGTGTTCTCACCCTATGGACTTCAACACCGTAGTACTTGACTAGACTGGGATGGGAAATACCCTCAAACCGCTTTATCTCATCCGCAATGTCTTTGATGGTTTGGTGGTCATTTGGTTGGAAACGAATCTGAAAAGAAACGTTTTAATGAAAACATAATCACCTTTGTCAAGCACTAAAATGTGTCCTGGATGCAAGCCAAACATTTATCTATAGAGAGGATTTATTATTGTTAAACCTATCCTCTGAAGGCTGCAGAGTGCTCTAATGTGCCCTTTGTCGCCAGGATGCATTCTTGAAGATTTGGCGAGTCTACTCGCTCCATTCATGCATCATGACGATAAAGGGCATTATATATCAAACTCATAATGATATTAAGATGTAGAAATAGTTACCTCTTTCATGGCGACCATTTCCCCGTTGTCTATATTGATGGCAGTATAGACTTTGCCAAACTGTCCTTCACCTGAGTATAAAGAGTACTTGTTATAATATATCCTCATTTTCTCTATATAGCCAATGAACGTGATTGTTTCTTAACTTGAGGCCGAGAAACTGTGACTATGCACGCCACCATCCTCTATGATGATCTCAAGGAATGGGCAAAGTCTAAAGATGCAGGCAAGTCCTTGGCATGAAAGTCTGAAATGTTCAGCAAGATGATGATAATGGCCATGGACGCCAACATCCTGCTCACCAGTCTCAGGCGACACCCAGCAATAAACTTACAATAGACACCTGGTGGTATAATTCAGTCCTTACCTATCTTGAAGCCACGCTGCCATTTGAAGTTGGCTCTCCTGATGTTGATGTGGTAGTCCACCTCCACTTGCCGACTGATGACCCGCCCTATGCTGTTCTTATTATACAACTCGTTAGTACGCTCTTGTTCTAGATCTTGCAGCGCTTGGAAGATGCCCTGCATTCGACTTGTCGAGCCTGCAGATGGATTCTCTGTGCCTTTGTTGCCCACTGGAATAATTAACGAATTATATTAAGGGACTGAATAAGCCCATTGATGTCAATTATTTATGTATTTATATACAAAAATTCATGAATTTCTCTACGCAAAGCAAATTTCCCCCATCTTGTGAACATAGTAGAATAAAGAGGTATGTGGATTATGGCAAAAGGGGCGAAAAAAGGACATTACAATATCTTAAAATGGGCCCTATTCCCCAATGGTTAAGACAAACGCGACGCATGGCGTCAGTAGAAAGAGTGTGACCATTGTCTATAACGTTGTATCGTTTAAACAGACATGGCACACTCTAATTAAGAAAAGTGGCACCTCTGTTATCTAATTTCACTTTTGCTATACTATCTTAGTAAAAATTGAATGTGATTTTAAAAGAAGACTGGGACACGCTGCATACACGTATTACATCACTCTGATGAGTAAGATCGACAATTCATTTTCTCAGGAAATTAGTACATGGTATTTAATATTAGCGTGTTATGGTATTTGGATTAACAACAACACACAAGGGCAAGAGGATTCACAATATATATATCTGTTCATGATTGTAATGAGTGTCACCTTTATTGTCTTCTGTTTGGTACACTTCTAACTCTAGGCCTCCGTCCTCTGCATCGCGAATATCGACCTGTCTGCGACCCTCGGCAGAAGCCGACTTCCGTATGATCCCTGGGGTTAGAGACGTGGGGTTCACTTGGGATGTATTTAGAATATTCCAACTCACACACATACAGGGTAGGGGGATGTTATAGGAGGGGTTATTCGTGCACATGAATACATAGAGATTAAGTTGGGATACTTTCTAATTCTTAGTTTATTTAGTCTTCAAACCTATTATATAGATGTTCAAAATTATGAGTTTGTCCAAATGTCATTAGAGTTCACAAGAATTACCGTAAAACCTAGCGTATCAGCCTAACTCTCGTATTAGCCGCACCCAGGCTTTGAGCCGATCCTATATGCCGCATCAGCGATCTGATTATGGTGGCTTTTAGTTCTGATCTGATCCGTATAAGCGCGGCTTATACGCGAGGTTTTACGGTAATAGACAATGGGTACACAATGAGTGCCTCTTGGAAACTTAACTTAACGGCATTTATAAATTACAAAGAAATTACATGTAATTCCATCATGGTAATAAGTATGTATCCCAACTTAAATAGATTAAGAGGAGGTATGTGCCAGCGGGTGATATATGTATAGGACTTGAAACTGTTAAAGATGCTATTAGTTCTATCATATTATGTGCGGTGTGTACAACAGACTTTGTATAGAGGTTTACATTAGGCAGAGATGCCACTCCCTGGTGGGCAAAATAGGAAATCTTTATAGATGTTGGTATATTCTATGCAGGAAACTAACATAATCTATGACAGAATTACCAGTGAAAAGGTAGTAATTCCTGCAAAAGTAGGAAAGTGGCATCTCTGAATAATTAGGGCTGCTATTGAAACCTCCACTGACGCTTACCAGATTCTGTGATGATGGGGTGGAAGAAGGGCGTGGCGGGGTCACTAAGTGAGGAGCGTATGGACATGGAGGAGAGTGAGCGGGATGGTCGCAGCGTGTCGGGGCAGGACTGGTTCCGTAACAACTGCTGCCGCTGGTGACTGACGTCCGGACTGCTCACACGGTACGCTGCAGGTGGAAAAAGTTGAGCGCTACATTTAGAAATGATTCTCTGAACTATCTACAGCGATTATACAAACATGGGACAACTACATTTACTGCTTTTTACAGCATCTATATTCTACAAAAATATCAGGAAACCCAAATATTTCTGGCAGGGACCCACCACACCCCCCCGCCTCGTTGTTAAAAAATGACCATTTCCTTATCTGTCCCATCAAGTGATGGATCATAACCAATGCACTTACATGTACTGGGACTGCCTGGAGTCGTTTTGTCCCCGATGACGTGGTTGATGACGTTATAGATAGTCTTCTTCAACTCCTGAAAGATGAAAGAGGCATAGGAACCTACTTAGAAATCGTATAAATGTACTAAAGTTTAGTCACTATTTTAATTCTAGTTGGTAGGACATAAGTTTCTACTTCGTTCTCGTCATCTGTAAACCATGTAGGGCACTTCTGGTTGCTCTAGCATTTTGTAATCCCTATAAACTGTGATAGAAAATTTGACAATGTGGCTAGTAACAAGAATTGCGGTTGTTGCCGCTTAAAAAAATGCCTCAGGCATTTTTATACGCGGCAACAACCACAATTCTTGCATTTGAAGAAACATAATGTCTAGATGGTTGGTATGTTTGAAGGGAACCCGTTCAAGACACCAAAAAAGCAGGGCCGGGAAGGGGTTATCAGGGGGAAGGATAATATTACTTCAAATATGGCATTTCCTATGAATTCCTTGGGCTCATGTTAGGGGTAAGGAAATGTGTGTTGCTAGGCAGATAAACAATTAGAATAGCTGTTGCTAGGCAACCAGCTGTATTAGCAACAAATATATAGAACCATTGAATTCCTTGGGTCCATATTAGGGGGGGTAGGTTTGATTATATAATCAACCTCAGGAACTATTTTTTTGAACAAATTTAAACTTTATTTGCGTATTTATATCGGGATGCCAGTACAGATTGAGAGTAGTGTCCATCGTTGCTCGTCAATAACGAGTTACATTTCAATGAAAACTCGTCATCATGAAAATATTCATTACCATGAAGTTATTATGAAGAAAATATTACAATCATAAATTTCACATATAAAGGACACAATTTATACTAGATACTGCAAATATAAGTTTGTGCCGCACCATCAGCAACTATCAAAGGTTGATTTATATTATTGTTATCACATTGCATAAATTTGTGTTGTGACACCTTAATCCAAGATGGCGGCACAATCCAAGATGGCGGCACCCGTTCTGACTTCTGGCAAAGTGCAAACATCATATACCTCGTTCTGGTGGTGCCTGGCGGCACCACCAGGTGGCTATGCCACCACTTCGGCATAAAAAACGTTATCTACCTCAAATTCCTCATCTGATAACGAGGCTAAAACCCTGGGTTCACAGGCCACAATCAGGAAGTCCAGACCTTGACTCGCCCACCTGGAATAACACGTAGCGCATACTTTATAAAATGAGTTTTGAAATGGTAATTGGTCATGTTATCGAAAATCTTTGTGAAAAAACATAGACAAGTATACAATTACTTCACGGAATGCCCATCAACAGCAAGATTATTTCAATCCATTTGAAACAACTCATGGTCTGTCTTAATTTTTTTTTTACTACTTTAATTATATTATCTGGAGTGATGATATATTGTTAAAACTGGACTATTCATGTGACCTCATTTACATATATACAACATGTAAAACATACCTTGGCCGTACCCCGCGCCCCCTCTCACATTTTTCTGATACAAATTTGGACCACTGCTTGACAAAGTCAATGAGCATGCGTGCAAGTCTTCCTCTCATCTCTCCGGAGACAAGCCGAATGACTTCTTTATGGTACTGAAATACAAACGAGAATAATTTCAAATGGGGAAAGTAATTTGATTTATTCATGCCAAGTTTTGTTACTTAACTCTGTTTATAGCACAACTACAACTACAGCTCATATTCTTAACACATTTATCAACTGTAATAAAACTCACCTCAAAACCAAAGTTGTAACACTGGTGAAGCGTTTCTCGATAGAGGATGAGTAGATTCAACTTCTCGGCTTCATCCATTTCAGGAATGTCTTCCAAGTTTAACTTCTCGTCCACTTGATGAATTGCATAGGCAACCTAAGGGTAGGTTTTCAATTGAATCCGTTACACATGCGTACGGACAGTGCATGAAGTAGTATAGTGTTAATGGGTATGCTTCATAGCATAGACATCTTCAAATTCCTTGTTCATATGAACAAAAGAAAACTGTAAATTAACTTCTCTCTTTTTTCATGCATCTCGACAATTTATATCAATATTGCACATCAGAATATTTGAGAAAGTGAAAGAAGTAAGTTTTACGTCCCAAGAGTGTTGGTTATAATATATTTCCGTTGAGGGAACGAATTAACATTCTCCTCATGAGATACATGAAATCTGAATGCAAATAGAAACAGACCTTTTCTCTCAAGTCGAGGGCAGCCGTCTTGAGCTCGGTGAGTGAGTCGGCTATGGCTTGGCGACAAGACGTATTCTCACTGACCATCTGTACCGAGCTGCTCATCATCTGCTCAAAGTTCTTCCTCTGCCTGTTGAGGTGTGATGAGTGGGTCACCACCAGTAATAGGCACTCCACCTGCAATAGGATATTTAATAGTAGCTGAATTTTTATCTAGTACCATCAAATACACTTTCAATGTCAATATGTAACCCGTTAAGGCAGTGAGTTACCCTAAAGCAACGCTCCGCCGGCGAGTAACTGGAACACTGCATTAGAGCATCATACCGACCCTCAGATCGGGCATGTATCGACCACCTAGAGTCAGCATGAGGCATGCATGCAACACTGGTAAATTGCGTGTAAAGGCGGCTTTCAAACATCAGGACAATAAACAGCATTGTTCACTTAAGTTCTGTGTCATCCTTAAAGGGTTAATGTATTTATTCATGTTGCCATATTTTCTATTCACCTCAAAAAAAGAATGATTCTATTTACCTCAACGTGGGACAGCGCGATGGTCGTCTCAGCGGTGGGCTCCACCTTCAGAGTGCGCCCCGTCCACTCAGGGCACATGGCCTTCATGTCGGCGCACCCCTCACACTTAACGAGTAGCAGGTAACCACCATCAGGTGTCGGTGACGTAGCGAAGGACGTATCCTCACGACCACACGTCACGTTCAGCAGGTGCAGGATCTGGGTACGGTTGTCTGCGATGTGTGCTGGGATGAACATCAGGTAACCCGCACTGTGGGGCGCCAACACCTGCCAAACAAGACAATTTACATTGTAGTATATGTATTTTAATATGTATTCACAAATAAAAGTTTGTAGGTTCCAATACCTGGTAAGTCCAACAGCGATAGTAGTTAGTTAAATCCAATCCGATTTCTTTTCTGTCAGTCACATGGTATATGTATCTATGCTCATCTTCGACAACCGCTATGTTTTAGCTAAACTTTATATTGGTATGATTTCACTTACCCTGACGTGGCCTGTCTTGTCAAGACGAGCCAGAAGGTCTTTTGCTGGAGTCATGATGTTGAAATCTGCTGCAATTTCTAGGTCCTGTGACAAAAATGAAAGGATAGACTACGTCATCGATTGGGTTATACCTCAGCAAGTAACGGCAGAATAGATACTACAAATATACATGATAACATCATTATATTAGAACCCCAATCCATGCCTCAAAACCCCCTACAAATTTAAAATCCTGATAACAAATTGACCTTTGAGCTCAAGTTACCTTGCGTAGCATTTTGGCAAAGCCCAATGCTTTCGAAGCTCTTTCTCGGGCTTCGTGGAAGGTGGTCCTGAAGTTTCTGCATGCCTGTATGATCGCTTGCCTGCAAAGTTGATAAAACTAGGATGAGAAATTATTTGATAGACATGTACATCTTCAGTCTATGGAGTATGTCATAGAGTTACATTTTAAAGTCAAGTTGTCTAGAACTGGAGGCTGATCCAAGGAAGTGCACAAGGCTAGGGGTACGCCGAACACCAAAGTACCAAAAAGTGTTGTGCAAGGAGTTGCGCAGGATCAAAATATTATTAGAAAAATCTAAATATTTTTTCAAAAGGGTGGAGGGGGGGGGGGATCCGCCTCCACCTGCATCCGCCCCTGAGAACTACCCTCTAATGGCCCCCTACCTGAGTTCCACGTTGTTTATGGATGTTGACGTGTCTGCGTCCTCCTCTGTCATGGACGCTGTGACGTCATACAGATTGTCGATACACTCATCCATCTCCCGCTCTAGGAAGTCGGAGATGGAACGGAGCAGGCTGCTGGCCATTGTGCTGCGTTAACATAGAAAACGGTCAGGACTACATACATTGAATCAATACTTATTTGAAAGGAGTGACATGGAACCAGAGTCAACATTAGGTACATATAATTATAAATTCTAGTATCTACTATGCTAGTATCGCCTAGTGCCAACTGATCAAGACTGATCATTAAATATAGCAATCCTAATCTCTACAAAATAAATTTTAATAATTTAAATTTAGTTCAATTCTCAACTCACCAGAACCTATTACTGGCATTAGCCTCGCCACCACGAACATGGGGGCAGACAACTTTGACAAATTTCCACTCCTCTTCGAGAGCGTTCTTAAGTCGCTTGGACATCTCGGGTAGATTTTGCAGACCACACATCCATATCTGCAGATAGTTGAAGTACACCTGTCCATCGGGGAAGAATACGAAAATGTCCATTAGAATTTAATTCATATTGACGGGTAAGTTCAATTCCCCTAGGTAATAGCTAAGGTCTTTGCAAGCACTATGAGCTGAGTCAAAGTAGAAACCACGCCCCAACACTTTTACTAAGGCAATGGTTCTTTAACATCCTTAGAGTCCTGAGTCATAATAAAACCATGCAATCTAAGACACATTTGTACTAAGAAACATTTGAGGCAAGCTAAAGCACATTTGACCTCACCTCCAGCATATCTTTCATGTCTTCCTCAAATGCTTCCACGTCACGTTCTGACCTCTCGACATCGTTAATGATACCTGCCACCATGATCTGGTAGTATTGTTTAACCTTCACCGATCCCACCAGCACCTCTTTACACTCACGGATCAACTGAAATAACAAACAGTTGATATCAAAGTGTGATGAAAAGTAGCATTCTATTGACTCGGTTGGTATGATTATAGATTTTTTTATGTGACTTTGATTCTCGTTCCTTGTACATCAGTTTGTGGTGGATACATATACAAAACTCCACGCCATAGGCATACATGTACATCATACTTAACGAGTTGAAGCTGGGGGCGTATGGCTACACATGTTTAACATTGCCGTATCTGCCATGTACTAAATGATTAGATCACACACACGCCTTGTAACTAGCAGTAATTTGCTCATTGAACCTTGAGTCACAATTTAGTGCAAAACCTAGCAAGTGAAGCTACTTACTTGTCTGACACTGAGCAGTGAGGGCTCCGTCTCTGGTTTCTGCTCCAGGCGGAGCCGGAGACACTCATGTACAACGTTGAGCGGGGTTCGGACAAGGAATAGATAAGTGGGTTTGTACGACGGAAGCCCCATCTCCTCAAAGTCCTCGATACCAATGTCTGTCTCCTGGTGATTGCGCGTGAAGCTGAGGTCTATCGACATGGATGCAGGGCCAGCCATTAGGTCTCTGGGGGAGGTGGACAGGGAAACACTGGACATGGGCTGAAAATGAGCAAATATTATGTATAGATTTTTCTTCTTTTTTTTTTTCATTTGTGGAGGAACGTTTAATAATTGCCTATGGTTATGATGACTCATTTTCACGGACGTTATGCGTAGTCTACATCCTATTCAGAGCGTTGCTATATGATTATTTTTTTTAGTTCAGCGAAAATCTCATTCAATAATATTTACAGCATCGCTCTCTATTGTGATCATTATTTAGCTTATTGGACTTAATGAACACAGTGATTTGAATAGGCGTTTTTTGATATTATTATATGTATTATGAAACAACTTACTTCCTTGTTGCTGGCGACTTCAGCATAGGAACGAGACGACGGCTTAACGAGACCTTGTCTGGCACGACAAAGGGTTCGATGTGCTATCTTTTTTAACCTTTCTAGCATTTTTCGTAATCCTAGTTTTTTGAGCATGCGGTCTGCAAAGTAGTGATATATAGAGTGTTCCGTAAGCTCCTCCATACTCATACTGGAGGCATGTGAAAAGAGAAGACTGCCCCTGTGGTGGCTGTGACCAGGACTTTTCACTGGGGTAGAGGTGTTTGACGGAGCAAGCTCTAAGGTCCCATCACTCCTAAACACACTATCATTGAACTTAACGTTTTTGTCACTTTTACCGCTCATGTGCGCATTCTTCACCTCCATTGAACTGACTGTCGGGGACGTTGGCTCACTGTATCCTCCACCACGGTCCACCTGCGGGGATATTATATCCTGAGGGTCGCGTATGCCACGCATGAGTTGGTTTGTACCTTCCAGATCCAGCCACGGCCAGAAGATACCCTCCATTTCCTCAATGTTAAGCATCTTGGACATAACATGCAGTTTGTGAGCTAGATCTTTAGTCACATTCATCCAAAGGCACAGTGTCTTGACCCTGCGCTGGAACTGCTCTGATGCATACAGAGGGTGCGCTTTACCGAGGGCCTTAGTTGTAGGGTACAATATCTCGGCCTCCTCGAGACGGTCGAGCAGCTCAATCACTTGGTCGAGCGCCTCTCTCTGAGCTCCCACTGACTGCTCTAGAGTCTGCTCAGATGAGTTCATATCACTCTCACATTGCTCAGCACTGTCCCCTGCACCAGATAATTTGATCCTCGGGGTGCCATCTATGACCTCTAGAAGAATACTGTCCTCCTGGAATACACTACTAGTATCAGCAGAGTCATATTCAGCTTTCCTATTGTTATCACAGTCTTTCTGTTGGTTACCTGTGCCCTCTTTCTGTTCACGGAGATGTGGTGGGAGCTTCACCTGAAAGGCGGTGACTTCGTCTAGTACACCATCTACCTGTCGCTGGGCCTCCGACAGGTACGCGTCTTGCTCCTCCATAGTCCTATAGGATCTCCAAGCTTGCAGCTCCAGCCAAATCAAATCATTGAGTTTGTTCTGCCAGACTGCCTGCTCAGAGCTCAACTGTCGTACATAGGGAGAGGATTTGCTCTCTTTCTTCTCCTTCCTCGCAGTATTGCCCATGTTAATGAGCATAGAGAAAGTTCTATAGAAATCCATTCTGTCTTTGGTACACTCTAAGGGGGTCACTGGGTGTTTCCGCCTAGTCGAGGAGTCTTCAATTGGACTCTCCTCTTCTTGATTGGAAGACACGACTATTTGCTTAGAATGCAAACTAAAGTACCTGTTTGGGGAGTCTATTTTGATGGACTGCACCGGGGCTGGTAGATGGTTAGGGTCCGTGGCTGGCAAGTTTGTTGTGTTCTTGTAGTCCCTTTCTTGGGACCGTAAGTGTTTTATTGTCTTTGGGTGGTTTTTCTTTTTGTGCTGTGGAGTATTGCTATTCGAGATGGTTGGTGGACTTCCAGCCATACTGTCTATTTTGATTGTGACTTCATCCAAACCGCCCGATGGTGAGGTAGATTCCTTTGAGTGAAACATGGCTTTGTCTATTGCAACAGAAACCTTTTCCTCTCGTTGTTTTGACGATCTGAACTTTTCTTTATTCCTGCGATTGGCCCGCGGGTTGGCTGGTGGTGTCACACCATACATGTCCATGAAATCTCCATCGTATCCCATGGAACTCCCTAACGACTCAAAGTCTTCTTCGTCATCGCTCTTTGCATCTTGCACCGACTCCCTGCAAAAGTTTATATTTAATATGAGAAGAAAAGTGCAAAATGTAGATACAGGGTACTGATGTAGATATTAGTTTATGTGGTAATGTGTAAGAACTCAGACCTACTACAGTAAAATCTCGTTATAAGGAGCTCCATTTGGCAAGGTAAATTTGCTCATTATATGCGTTATTCCTTTTAACCAATACTAGATATAGAGAACGGGCAACTTTGGCAATGGAAACAAGTTCTAAGCTTATAACAGGAACAGTTCTTATAACGAAATTCCAATGTATTGCATTTTAGAATGTTAAGGTGTGGAAACTCAAGTCTAACTTATGACAGCTCTTCCACTACCTAACGGCAACTCTGTTCAAACATCTACTGGTATAGCAGTTTGTCCACGTTCCTCTCCAATTTCGATCTGACCGATGATCACATAGTTCATCCCAGTCAGCCGGCCTTTGGTTAAGTTGGGTTGGGTTGGGTTGTGACAGTGAGATATGCAGGTCACCTTAACCAGCTGTGACATTAGGGCTACACTAATTGACGTGCCGTCTAGATGACAGTCACAGTGGGTATACCCTCAGGGCATAACCCAACACTTGTTATGGGGCTGTGTAGAATCAACGTGGGCTAATTTATTTTTGCAGTTTTCCATGGCATGACTGTGTGCTCTGGGAGACTGGGATTAACAAGTCAAAATTGAAAGAATACGCTGCATCACTGTACAAGGTATATGTTTGGAGGCGACATGTAATCTGATGGGACACGTTATGATTCTATGAAGTGTTTGTTATTGATACCCAACATCATAAGCAGCTCCTAATATGTTAATTGGTTACACGGTTACAATTGGTTAATTGGTAGGGAGGACTGTGAATATTTCCTCAGGTTGGACCTTGGGGTGACCTTGGCTGGTGTATGCTGAAAGGGGACAGTGGATAAGTGAGGATGTGGGACCCAATTTACTCATTTATGAGACCTTCAGGGTGGCCTTGGTGGGGAGTATCTATGGAAGAGGGACAGTAGATAGTTTGACAGCATGGGACCTGCATTGTTGGGAGCTTGGGGTTGACCATACTCCCTATCAGTGTGTAGAAACGGTGTTGTTTCTTCACACTGACAATTCACTCTGTGCATTGTGGGTAGCTAACCACTAGCGGTTAATGATATGCATAGATCCCTGGGCCAACCCCCTCCCCCAAATTACAACTTGCCCTCCAATACCAATACCCGGCACATATGTACAGGTTATCAATAGCCACTCTACTCTACCTCACCCCTCACCCTATTCACTGGGCTATATCACTGCTGAGTACTACTCTGAATCTGAAGGTTATTACAAGGTCAGGCCTGATTGCCTGCTGCTCAAGACACCCTCCCTCCTGTCCAATCCAATACCCTATTAAAATCCAAGGCACTACTTTCAGGTGTCCACCCATGATGCATATAGTGAATTGTGAGTGACAACATACCGGCCATGGACGTGTATGGTCACTTTGGGAGTGTGGGGGTTGACATTGATGGATAATGTCTGGAGTGAGGGAACAGCAGATATGTGATTATGTGACCTGAAATGATGACAACTGTTGGGACCTAGGGATGACCTTGGCTGGTAAGACATCTCCCCTGTCCCCTCCTCTGGTCCCTCAGCTACGATCTGGCCTTCAGTTCCATCCTACTCCCTGCTAACTCTTTACCTACCTCTCTCAGGGCCTCTGTCCCATCAGTTCCAACTTCTCCCTGCTGATTGCCTACTTATCCCTCCCAAGTCCTTCGGTCCCTCAGCTACGATCTGGCCCCTCACTTCCAACCTACTCCCTGCTAACTCTTTACCTACTCCTACCAGGGCCTCTGTCTCCTCAGTTCCAACTTCACCCTCCTGATTGCCTGCTTATCCCTCCTGAGGGCTCTGGTCCCTCAGCTATGATCTGCCGCCTCAGCTCCATCCTACTCCCTGCTAACTCTTTACCTACCGGTACTCCTACCAGGGCCTCTGTCTCCTCAGTTCCAACTTCGCCCACCAGATTGCCTACTTATCCCTCCTGAGGCCTCTGGTCCCTCAGCTATGATCTGGGCAGGGTTCCCACAAAATTTTCAGATGGAAATTCCATGACATTTTCATGACATTCCATGACAAAAAACTCATTTTTCCATGACATTTAGCACATTCTTGGGGGGTCGGAGGGCTTGGCCCCCGGGAAATTTCTAAAATCAAGAAAGCAAATGGGAGATTTCTAGGAGATTTTGCTATATTAATTCCATTATTTTCATTTTCCATGACATTCCATGACACATGGCAATTTTTTTACAAAATTCCATGACATTCCATGATTTTCCAGACAGCTTTCAAATTCCATGACATTCCATGAACGTTGTCTGGCCCCTCAGCTCCGAATAGTACCTCTCCCATGGCCTCTGTCCCCTCAGTTCCAACTTCTCCCTGCTAATTGCCTACCTATCCCTCCCAAGGCCTCTGGTCCCTCAGCTATGATCTGCCACCTCATCTCCAGCCTACTCCCTGCTAACTCTTTACCTACTCCTACCAGGGCCTCTGTGACAGTCTGTCTCCTCAGTTTCAACTTCACCCTCCTGATTGCTTACTTATCCCTCCTGAGGCTTCTGGTCCCTCAGCTATGATCTGGCCCCTCACTTCCGGAACAGATATAGCCATAATCGCCGAGACCAAAACAAAAATCCCACCCAACATAAAGGGCTACACATGGTACCACCGAGCACGCCAACACCGCACAGGCGGAGGAATAGGCATACTAGTACACAACGAAATGTACCCCCTAACAAAAGAAATAATCCAGAAAGACCATGACGAACATGAAATCATCTGGCTAACAATCGACACGCAACCAAAACCCACCTTCATAGCAGCCTACTATGGCCCGCAGGAAAAAATCCTAACAGAGGAAGTCTACAGAGAATACCAAACAATAGCCACAACCACAACCCGACTCAGACAAGAAGGTGAGGTCATCCTCATAGGCGACTTCAATGCAAGAATCCAAATAGACAACCCCGAATTCCAACAAGAAGCAAATAGAAACGGCAGAATGCTAACAGAACTAATGGCCCAACTAAGAATGACATCAGCGAACACCAAAGACACTCACATATACTGGACAAGAGAAAACCGCACAAACACCGAAGAAAAATCGATAATAGACTTCATAATAGCAGACCCAGAAACATGCAACAACATCAAACACCTAACGGTGGACCAAAGCGGAGACCTAACCCTAAAAGGACGAACCCACACAGACCACAACACAATAACATTCGAACTACCGACTAAGATACACAAAACCCGAACAGCACCTATAAAAACATGGAAAAAAGGAAACAAAAATGACTGGAAAAACTTCAACAACCTAATGGAAGAAACCCCCAAAGAGGTAGAGGATGACTACCCCAGACTCGTCAAAACCATAAAAGACAACTTAATGAAAACCATAGGCAAAGTCACCATACACCCAACAAAAGCAGGCACAAAATCAGCAACAATAAGAAGAGGCAGAGGTGCCATCAGAGAACAGAAAAAACTATACCAGGAAGCCATAAAGAACAAAGAACCCTACGAGAATATATGCACCAAGAGAAACCAATACCACAACCTCCAGAAAACGGTCCTAGAAGAGGCCACACAGGAAGAGAAAAACAAAACAATAAACCTCATGAGGAAAATGACCGAAGCAGGAGGCACAACCTCAAACCACTTCTGGAAAACACGTAAAAAACTCCTCAAACCAAACAACTCCAATGAGCCAGACACGATTAACGAGTCAGACGAGACCCTGAAAATACCTGAAAAAGCCCTAGAACACATAGCATCCTACTATGAACAGCTATACAAACCCAGACAACCCAGACAAGACTGCCTCGAAGAAAACACGAACATAAAAAACAGAAACACCAAAAGAAGAGACTCAACACCGACCAACATGACCCCCTTCACCCACAAGGTGAAAGACACCACAAAGAAACTACAACGCAACAAGGCCAACGGCCCAGATGATATACCTAACAGTATCTTCCTAGAAGCATCCGAGAAAACCCAAAAAATCTACCTCAACGCCATGAACAACATAGCAAAAAAGGGCACCATCCCCCAAGACTGGAAAACAGGAGAAATAACCAGGATATACAAAGGCAAAGGAAAACGTGGCAAATGCAGCAACGAGAGAGGTATAACATTATCCAGCAACATAGGCAAAGTTTTCGAAAGACTCTTGAACGCCCGCATACTGAAGCAAATAAACATCTCACAAGCCCAGGGAGGAGGCAGAAAAGGACAAGCAACAGTAGACCACATCACCAGGATAAAAGAGACTATAAGAATCAACAAAGCCCACAAAAAGCCAACCTTCATCAGCTTCCTGGACGTCACCAAAGCTTACGACAAAGCATGGCTAGAAGGAATAATGGACACAATGGCAAAACACGGATGCGGCCCAAAAGAATGGCAGCTGACAGAAAGACTGAACCAAAACCTCACCGCCACGATAAGAACAAAACACGGCCCAACCCGACAAATCAACATTAACGACAGCATCCGCCAAGGAGGGGTACTCGCCGTGACCCAATATGCCCTCCTAATGGACGAAATAGCAAAGGAAGTAGAGAAACGTAGAAACGACAAAACAACCACAATAGACAAAAACTCCAAGTGCCTCCTCTGGGTCGACGACGTGGCCATCATCACGAACAACATCGAAGATCAACACACCATCCTGAAGATTACCCAAGACGTAACCAACACCCTAAGAGTAGTCTTCGGCAAAGAGAAATCCAAACTCCTACAGATAGGAAAGAGCCCAGACCACGAAAACCCCAACATAAACGAGATGGAGATTGAGAAAACAGACAAATACAAGTACCTAGGCGAAATTCTAAATACCAAAAACAACCTCAACGACCACCTAGACAGCACCAAAGCTAAAGCAGAAGGCGCCCTCCAAACGATCCTCTTCATAGCAGGAGACGAGAACTATAAGGGAATAGAAATGGACACCATATGGAAACTGCTAGAAACCTGCGTCATACCAACGATAACATACAGCTCAGAAACATGGAACCCGACCAAAAAGACAATAAACACCCTAAACCAGATACTCGATAACCAGATAAAAAGAATACTGAGAATCCCCCAATCAACACCAAGAGAATGCATATATGAAGAACTCCACATCCTAGACATTGAACATAGGATACTAGAGAAACAGATCGCCTACCTAACAAAAATCACATCAGCCAACAACGACCTCCTGGAAATCACCGAACAAGAGGAAAAAACTACGTCCTGGAAACACAGAACCAACAAACTAGCGACAGAACTAGGAATCCCAATCACAACCCTAACCCCACTGACAAAAACACAACGCAAAACAAGGATCAAAACAGCGGTAACGGCCAGACAACACAAAGTCATGGAAACCTGTGGCAACCAAAAAAGTAAGTACAAATTCCTGACAAAACACAAGAATGAAGCTAACTGCAGTGACACGAGCTACATAACAAAACTAACAAAAGAACAAGCAAGAAGAATCTTCATAACACGCACACGCATGATCAGAGCAAAGGACAACTACAGGAACAAACACAACACCCAGGAATGTAGGGGGTGTGGCCTAGAAACAGAAACACAAACTCACATACTAGAAGCCTGTACAACAATACACACCGATGGAGACACACGGATACACCAGAACGACATATTCACCGATAACATAACACTACTGAAAACAACGGCTCAAAAACTAGAAAACATCGAAAACACCCTTGACACATGGGAAAAAGCATAGCCGTACCCAAATACGGCGGCCTGGTGACCCAGGACATATGCACGCAGTATAAGTATAAATAAATAAGTATAAGACCTACTCCCTAACTCTTTACCTACGTCTCTCAGGGCCTCTGTCCCCTCACTGGCCTCAGTTCTAACTTCTCCCTGCTGATTGTCTACCTATCCCTGTCAAGGCCTCTGGTCCCTCAGCTATTATCTGGCACCTCAGTTCCATCCTACTCCCTGCTAAGTGGATCTTTACCTACCTCTACCAGCTCTGTCCCTAGATCATAGAGGCTCGAACTGTCTTTGGGGACGGAGGGAAGAGGTGGGTTTCTCGACCTATCTGTCCCTTGAGTTACAACGTCTCCCTGCTGCTTGCCTACCTATGATCTCTCCCAGGGCCTTTGGTCCCACAACTATGATCTGGCCCCTCAGTTCCATCGATTTTTTTTCCAAAATTTATTTTGGAAAACACTGCCATGCCTAGTACTGTCATCAGTATATATTCGTGAATTCAGGGGGTGGGGAGAGAGAAAGGGGTCCATTATGCGAGATCAGTTCAACCCCAACCCCATACCCCATCCTTTAACACTTCAGTTGACTTGATCGTTGAAGAAGACACATTTCTGTCAGTGAGTGACTTCAGCCAGTTCAGCCCGACAACAACAGTCTACAGGGCAGACTACAGTGCCAGCAAAAAGTGACAAAGTTTTCCTCAAGTTTTCCCATAAACAAGTATCATGCCAGCAAATTACAAGGATGCAATGGTGGCAAATCTGTATTCATTGTGATCTTTAGGTAATGAAATACGATAAATGTAAGAATTGCTTACATGTAGTCAGTCAGAGGGTTGTAATCTTCCCTTGGAGAACGCGAAGTCGGTTCAGCTGGGGCAGGCGAACTCGCCATGTTGTTGCTTTCTCGTCTCGGTGCGCGACTACCGGCGCGCGCACGCTCCAAGCGGCAAAAATTTGACGATAGAGGGCGCCACCCTTCAAACCAAGATGGCAGCCCCCATGTTAGACCTTGCTAGCAAAGTTGCGCTGATAACAGGTTGGAATTTCTTCAATTATTAGAATAGTTTGAGTCAATTTTTGAAGAGAAAGGAAAGCCATGTGATTAGAGAACATAATTATATCTAGAGGAGCACCTGTCTTTGTCGCAAAACGCTAGTATGAGAAGGGTTGCACATTTTGGGCACCAGCTGTCACTTGCCACCGGTCTTCACCGCAGACGTCAGAGTTGACATGTCGGCCTTTCCCTTTCGTGTCAAGTGGTCCCGGGCATTTTGTCAGACCAGCTGACTTTGTAGTTGATATACTGTCAGTCGCTCTCTTGAGTTCAAGCTACTTGTGGTGGTGTAGAGGCCCATGCAGGCTATGAAAGGAATAGGCCTATATCATATATTAATATACGGGTACCTATAAATGATATCACCAGTGATTCAAGACAGAATCGAGTAAAGGGCCTGAAGGGGGGCGTGGCGTGATATGATGATTGAGACTATTAAATGATATCTAACGGTTTGAATAGCCTCTCATGCTATGACTATGCGTCATACAGATATAAAAAAAAGTCCATGAACTAGTACTAGAGCTTGTCAGTGTCAGGCTGGTGAGAGATGCAAACCCAGTGTTGAATATATTTGGATCACACCCACGGCATGATGCCTGGCCCTGGTTGTGATTCTGTCACCGCCCTCCAGGTGTCGCGGCCCCAAAGCATGGATGATGACGTGCTGGGCGACCCAGACCGTGACGTCAATCAGGGAGCAGCTCGGCCCCTTCCGTCTGCCACACCCCGCACACCCTGCACGCGACACATGGGGGTGAGGATCGTTAAAGGGGCATAGGGCTGACGCAAGGATAGAGGCATTTACTCTCTCTTGACTTTCCTCCAGTGGGTATAAATACCGCCTGTGACCCACAGTCATTATTCCTACATATCTGGATTCTGGACAATGTACATAGGCCTAACGATTACTACCCACATGCGCGACACCAGGAGGCTATGTCCATATATATGTATATTGTCTGATCCCCATCCTCCTCAGATACAGAGAAAGGAACAAAAAGAAAGGAAAGAATAAGAAGTAGGCGTAGCAGCGAAGGAGGGCTGGGCATACTTCACCCTGTTGGACTGGTAATACAATAAAGACTGCATTAACTCTACTCATCGTGTGAATCAGTCCAAACAGCTATCTAACAAGCCCCCTACTATAAAAAGCCAAAGCCACCTACACAAGCCAACAGCCAACGCTCCCGAGAACACAAGCCAACAGCCAACGCTCCCGAGAACGAAAGCGCCTCGATCCTGGGCTAGGGCCGGGTAGCTATGTAGGGCCTATGTTGTCCAGAATCCAGATATGTCGGATCACAGGCAGTATTTATACCCACTGGAGGATAGTCAAGATAGAGTAAATGCCTCTATCCTTGCGTCAGCCACCACCGTGGAGGGGTAACAAGCCCAATACCCCTTTCATCATCCTCACCGCCATGTGTCGCATGCAGGGTGTGCAGGGTGTGAAGGGGGCGTCGCATGATGATTGAGACTACTAATGATATCTAAAGGTTTAAATACCCCCCTCATCTTATGACTGTGCGTCATAGAAATATGGATATCAGAAAAGGTGAATAAATCACCACAATGGGTACCAGTTGTCCCCTAAGAATTCCGCAGTGAAGACCAGGGAATTATCTCATTGGTTGATGATTCAACCAGTTTCAGACGTTTGTACTAATCTTTGCCTTCCAATACTCGTGTTCCAGGTGCATCCTCTGGTATAGGTCGTGCCACGTCCGTACTGTTCTCCAAACTTGGCGCTCAGGTCTCGTTGGTTGGACGCAATGAGGTAAACCTCAAAGATGTGGTACAAGACTGCTCCGCGGGAAAGAGCAAGGTATGAACGTTATTTACCTTTGTAGCGAAATGAGTCAATTAAACCTTTTATAAAACATGTACTATATATACCCCTTGGTCTATAAATTTTGTGTATGCATGTATGTTTGTACCGACTTAAACCGTTTCACTGGCTATGTTGTGGTACGGTCCAGCCCTATCCGAATCTTTGGAGTCCAACGCAAGATGGTCTTCCGATCCCTGACTGAAAGTTACACGGTTAGGGCAGGTTAGTCAGCAGAAGACCTGGAGACTGTCTTGGTCTAACGTATGTGCGCCTGTGTGTGACCAATTACCCGCTACTATTGTTAGTCTAGTCTATGCTGTCATTGGCTCTGAATATGTTCTACACAATTCTATATGTTATAAAAGACTGCATCTGGAAACCTTGATAAAGCGAACTCGTTGTTTCTCCTTTACGTTTTTTAAGGAATAGCGACCTGTACATGTGTAACCCTTTTTTGTGTTTGTTTCTATATTTCAAGGTCAGTTACTCAGTTGCTGATCTGGCGAGAGAGGACGACACAGAGCGGGTGGTTAAGGAAACAATACAAAATCATGGAAAGCTGGATATCTTGGTAAGTTCACCTGATAGTGATAATCTGTAGCACATATGTTACCCATATACATGTACACATCTGTAAAATAACTCAAAACCTGCCATGACATATTTGTTTGATTGTACCTCATGTTTATGACTCATGAGCTATGGCCTATGCCCTAGTGTATCCTAATTCAAAAAGCAGGATAACTGTGAAAATCTCAAGTAGGTATTGTCAATAGAAACTGATAAACTATAAGCTGAAGGATATATGTAGGTCGATGTACCTCACATTTTTCAAGAAAGTTTTATCTTGAATCTAGAAAATAAAGCTCGTTTTACAACTTATGGTGTTTGTACTACAGGTTAACAGTGCAGGGATCATTCAGACCGGGTCCATTGAGGCTACATCCCTTAAACAGTTTGATGATATGTTCAATATTAATGTGAGGTGAGTGACAAAGGTTTTATACAATGGAGAGTGTAAAGGGGAAAGATTATCAAAGGTCAGGCCATAGACATATATAGTAGAGCATAGTATTTAGTTTGATACATGAAGCGTAGGCGTAACTCTACGCGAAAACAGTTATTTTACCCATGACCATGGTCGAGCTGTGGACTTCAAAACACTGCCCATAGAAATCCTTTCTTGGAGAAATCGGAATCCGTAGTTCAATCATTGTGTATATATCTTGCAGCACATGAATATATAAAGGGCACATTTTAAGAGATTATTATTAATTCAATGCATAAATGATATGGTTGTATTCATCCACAGATCCATTTACCACTTGACGATGCTGGCAGTTCCTCACATTGTAGCAACCAAGGGCAACATTGTAAATGTGTCCAGCGTGAACGGACTTCGTTCGGTGAGGGTCATACACACATTCATTTGATTTGTGTGCAAAAATTACAATATACTGTTAACAATAAATAGGTCCTTGGTAATTCTCGGCAGAGTGAGCCAACTAACATGATGCATACAACCTATATGAAATACACCCACAGTGCGGCTTATAGAAAAATGCCAGGTAGGGGGTGCGGTTTGTACGAGGGTTCGTAGAAATATACAATAGTTTGAATATGTATTCCCATATTACAAAGACATACATTTTTAATACCAATTAAATTGGTACATTGACTTGTTGGTTAAATGTTGTATTTTCTTCTCTGATCAAAGTTTGCTGGAGTTCTGGCATACAACATGTCAAAAAGCGCTGTGGATCAGTTCACACGATGTGTTGCATTAGGTAGGTACTTGTGGTCTATCTGAATCTTAGCTATACGTTTGAATACTCTATGGAAAAGTAGGAGATGAAAAAAGATCAAGGCATGAAATACATTTTCAATGTTAGTCGCTGGCACTAAATTATAGTTACCGATAATCGTTAGTAACATTGTATATTATATCTAATATGGCATCAATACTGATCCCCTTCGAATTTCAATCTTTATTTCAGAATTAGCCCCAAAGCAAGTCAGGGTGAATAGCGTCAAGTAAGTATAAACGGGGACTTTGCAATTCTTTATTCTCCTTTAAGACACCCAATACTAGATTTTAGGAAACATCTTCAATGAAACGGATATTTTTAGCTGTCTGTGTATCCAATGTTAATTCTAAATTGAAATATCATCCGGATGAGAATGTTGTGATGAGATGGATGTTTTGTTACAGCCCAGGCGTGATCAGGACAGAGCTACAGAAGAGAGGAGGCATGAACGATGAAGCTTATGTAAAGGTAGGCCTACGTCACAGAATTTTCTAAATGTAGTATTAAAATCATTAAGCCAGTGCTATAGCATGCTATGATCCTTACTGCTTGCCAAAACGATTTATTCTATTTATTTTATCTTATAAGTATTCCATGCGTTTGTTCATCCTAACACAAACACATATATCTTAGAATATGCAGAGAGGGTCGTGTTCACCCATTGAATCATATGCAGTTGTTAACCGTTGGAATTATGTACTCAATATACAACAAAAATGCTATCTAAAACAGACTCGGGAGCTACATTTCTTCAAATTTTAATATTCGTCACTTAAGCGGACATCTTTAACAGGGTTCCCACGTGTCATGGAAAGTCATGGAATTTGAAAGCTGTCTGGAATGTCATGGAATTTTGTAAAAATTAGCCATGTCTCATGGAATTTGAAAATAATAGAATTAATATTACAAAATCTCAGAGAATGTACCATATGCCTTCTAGATTTTAGAAATTTTATAAATGTCATGGAAAATAGAGATTTTTGTCATGGAATGTCATGGAAATGTCATGGAATTTTGATCTCAAATGTTTGTGGGAACCCTGCTTTAACTCGGCTCTTTATTGCACATCTCAGTTCCTTGAGCGCTGTAAGGAGACGCATGCCCTGGGTCGTGCCGGAGAAGTAGACGAGGTGGCTAGAACCATTGCCTTCCTGGCCTCCGATGCAGCTTCATTCATCACGGGTGCCCAGCTGCCAGTGGATGGAGGGAGACACGCGCTCTGTCCACGTTAACGCGAGACATAAATGTCCGGTCACCTACTATAATATATTATACACAATTACCGTGAGATCTCGTCATAAGGAGGGCTGATAAAAGGAACTTCCTGTTTTAAGGAACACGTTTCCATCGCTAAAGTTGTCCATTCTCTATGAAAAAGTTGGTATTGGTTAGAAGGAACAATGCTTATAAGGAGCAAATTTGTCTTGCAATAATACTCTCCTTATAATGAGATTGCACTGCATTTACCTGAGTGTGCTCATTTTGAACTCCTCATTACTCATAGAACGAGTATGTACAGTTCTGACTCTAGTTTTCCTCAGTTATTGATGTATACTGGGGTTGCCAATAAATACTTCCCAGTGATTTCATTGCCCATGTTGGGATATTTTTGTAGATTTACAACCTAGAATTCGGCCCACTACGAGGGTAGGTGCGATAATAAGGAGTGAATACAATGTATAAATGACATACATTTGTAGTTTCCAATTGTTATTGCTATTGAGGTGCTGCAGTATTAATGTATCTCTTGATATTAAACCATGGATTTTTTGTGTCTTTTGCCATGCACAAGGGTAACATTGAATACACCCATAAATTAGACTGGTATGTGTGTAAGATCGGTATGATAAATAAAGTGATAATATATTATCAAAAAAAATAGTTTTCTGTTCATGGCAGGCTAACAGGGATGCCAACGGTGGAATGACATTTCAATAGGGAGGGAAAGTAGGTCACGAGATATGGCGAGAAATCTCAGTGTCTGGACACCCCATTATCGCTCACAGTAGTGGGACTATGCAGGAGCATTGACTGGTGGATGTTGCACACTTTAATCAAATTGCTGGCCACTTTTCATACGTTTCTTACACATACTAAGCCTATGATGGCACTGTCTGTGGCCTTCTGGGCCAATTATACGCATGGCCAAGTGAAATTACAGAGGAAAAGTGAGTTGTTGGTAGATGCCAACAGGGTCTTGAAATTCGACTTGGACACAGAGAGAAATACGGTAGATGCCTATGTCCAGGCAAGTATGAAGGACAGGAGTTACAAAGTCCAGGTAAGTGGTCTCTTGCAATATTTCTGTCAGCCTATATTTACCCTATTAGACAATTCTGTCGTCACTCACCCATGCCTATAGTGTATTGGTACTCAGCCTAGTATAGGCTTCATATGACTCACTCCTGGCGCAATGACAATTGACATGCATACACTTAGAGCTAGACGAGTGCCACTCTAAAAGATGTTTAAACTGAGTCTAAAAGAAATGCCATTATTATTAGATAACTGGTTGGAGGATGAGAAGGAGGGGCAAGGGATTATCAATAGAATATTACGTTTTTTGGGGATATTCTTTTGTGAAATTGGAGCCTTGATCAAGGGAATACACATGCATATGTAGATAAATTAGATGAATACCATAACGTAAGCATGTTAACTTTTTTTTTTGATAAATGTGAAATCTACAGTCACACTTGTAACTGAAAGCTTATCATTCATAATTTTGCAGGTTATGCTCGATGACTCTTGGGGAGTGGTTCACTCCAGCTGTGAGTGTGCCATGAAGCTGTACATGTGCTCTCATGTTGCAGCAGTATTACTCTTTGGGTATGTATCATTTAAAAGTGATGTGGCTTCCCCAACCTCGCTATGATCATTACCACATCAAAATCATCTACCTCCTGAAAAAGAATTATCATATTATTACCCTAAGTTCTTGCATAGAAGCTGCGGCTAGTAGCCGAGTAAGTACGTCAGTGCGGCTTATAGGATCGGCTTAAAGTTGGGTTGCGGCTCATATGCGAGATAGGCTTCCCAGTAAACAAAAAACGTCATACAACATTTTGTAACGTTATTTAACGTTATATAACGATTCTCTAAGGCTCCTCACTATGGCATAACGTTATATACAGTTTTAGAACATTATTTTGACGTAAAATAAAGTTTTTTTGTTAGCTGGGTTACTGTAATACACAAGTATATGCCGCGGCTAGTACACAAGTCAGATCGCCAGTAGAGTCAAGGGGTGCCTTATACATGTACATGAGTTATTGACACTATGGTACAGTACTAAAGTCACTGGTATATTTATGGTATATGAGAAAATTTACGGCATGCCATTATTGATCTGTTTTTTTTGTGGTTTCAGGTACAAGAATGTCAGCAAAACGGGGGTAAAAGCTTCTTGGATTAAAAACCCAAAGTCAGCTAGGCCTAAGAGCATAAGAACAATCTGCGAGATGTTTCCACTCAGCAATGCAAACCACAGGTAGACATACAATACTACTCCAAATGATTTACCAGAGTAATTGTTGTTTATTATCGATTACAATAGTCTCCTGCCCTTGCTTATTACATTAGAGTTAATCAATAAATAGATGCATCTATGGATAGCGCTCTTGAAGTTACAACCAGTTTCTGATATATTTAATCCTTTTATGAAAAGTGCACTGGGGCGCACAGTTACAGATGCTGACAGACAGTTCATCTTTCAAGAATTGTCTAAGCTTGGTCGTTATACTGGTACATTATTCATATTTGATACACATTAAGTGATATTTAATATGTTGTTCTGAAGTGCCTTGCATGAACAAAGGTGAAAATAACTTATTCAGGCATTTATAAGTTATCTTATCTGATTAACAGATATGAGACCTAACTGTGTTGACAATTTAACACATACCCCTCTCTGTTACCTGTAAAATATTTTGAATTGAAAGGACATTTTGATTTTAGTTTATAAGCTATGCAGCTAATGAAATTACTAAACCTGAGTAACTCGCCGGTGTGGCATTGGTGCATCATTCCGACCGTTAAATCTTTAAAAAAATCCGTAGGGTCTGCATGATGCTTGAATGCAGCACTGGTGATTTATTCGTGAGCGCTGCATTCCCGCATCATGACGACCAGGTGTAGCCTATAAAGCATTAAAGGACTACTGTAAACGTATTAATTTTATCGTTCATTATGCTTGCATTTCTTGCTTATTGTCATGTCTCAGATGGGTAAAAGCAGCTTACCTCAAGAGTATGATCGTATTTCTGCACTCATGAAAATTCATTTAGAAAGACACCTTTACCCACGATTACCAAAGAGAAAAGGGCTCCTGTAGACATAACTGGTAGGATTATTCGAGACCAAACATTAGTCAGTATAACTACTGTGATGCCCTGCCCCGCTCTCTCTCTTTCCTTCCCCTGTGTTCTCAAATGATTAAAGGCTTTTCAAACGCCACAGCCTATGTGTTAATTACAAAATGAAAGAAAATGCTACACCTTAGTGTATAGCTCGGCCTACTTCCAGTATTAAACCCTGTTTCTTGGGGAAACTCTGGCTACCATGCAGAGGGCTATAGCTATTTCAGATGGTCATGAAGGGGATGACAAGGGCCCATTGTCAGAGGTCGGGGGGGCCTAAAATCCTTAATAATGATCCGATTTACAATCAGTAAAAACTGACATATAGCTATGGCTTTACTCATCATAGGTGCGCGAAAATTTACCTGTGCGAAAATATGTACGTTTACAGTATGCTGCCTTTAAAGGGTTAACTTTGTGCATAAGCAAAGTAATCAGTATTTTTGCTTAATTAAGCTTAGAATAAGTACCAATTAGCCATTTAAGAAATAATGCATGATGGTTAATCGATCTTCAGTTGCTCTAAGTAAGTCTGTTCTGCTTTTTGCCTGTCACATGTTTTATCTGGGATGACTAAGTATGCAAAATTGTATTTCCATCTGGTGTGTCCACCTGTAATTAAAAGGCTATATCCATGTAATATTTACCAAACCTCCTATCGCTCCTGGCCCAAACTACCAACTAGGTGCCCAATACATAAAATTACATGCTGAAAACTTAATGCGCCTCCTCGCACTTCCAAAACTTAAGTCCTGCTATTTAAGGACTCTTATCTGATGTGTACCTCCCTCTAGCCCACTATGGGCTTAAGCCTTATTTGACACTTATTTTGCTCATGATTACAGCGATGCATTGGATTCTATCCCCGGAACCCCAGGCTAATGTAGCCCTCCCTGTTCCTGCTGTGGAGGATCTCCTAACGTCTAGAGGTTACCTTGAGAGTTTGACTCCTCTACTGTGGCTAAGAAAATCCTTAGTTGTTTCTGGAGAAAAAGTCATACAAATTGTACAAAGTACAGATGGACAGAGGAAAAATCCCCTTTGGTCTATCATGAGGAGGTTGAGGTTTACAGCGTCAAACTTTGGGCCGCTCATGACAGCAGTCAGACTTGATCGGTAAGACTCACTCTTCAAATTGATTCCTATTTGATATGAAACATGGCTCTATAAAGTGTGGCTAACACAAGAGTTTTTATATGTATACTACAGTATGGTGAAATGGCCGCTGTAATGATATGTATTTTCTCTATCTTTATGTATTTGCCTAATATAATCAACAATATACCCAGTATTAGGATTGATATTGAATCTAATGCCATCAACCTATATAAAATTAATTTGTCTTTGATTTCCAGTATTTCCGCAACACTAAAGAAACGACTTCTGAGTGCATATAACCTGGAAACTGTTAAAACGATTCAGTGGGGCATCGTACATGAAGATGAAGCTGTCATTGAATATACCTCTCTAGGGGCACAGGTTGCATCAACAGGTAAGTTTAATTATTGTAAACATACATATTTTCGCGTGTATACATTTTTGTGATTTTGCTTAAAAAAAGTGCATTTTTGCGAGTTTTTAAATTCACGATTTTTGGAATATGGTAGTAGTATGACTTATTGGATAAATGTTCGCTCTGTACATATCTTCAAGATTTTAAAAAATCGCAAAAATCAGGAAAATATCCTATTTACAGTAATATATCTATGACCAATAAATTAGAATATGGAAAGCAGATAAGCTGGATATCCTTCTGTGGCTTTGATGATGATAATAACGTTCTCATGCACTGATTAGAGTAAGATAATCAATGACAAATGGTCTCAGACTGAAATAAAATAGATTTTTATTTGTATTTCTACAGGCCTCTGGCTACATGAGAGTGGAGTCCTTGGAGCATCACCTGATGGGCTAATCCTTAAACCACCAAACCGGGCCTATATCCACTTCCAAACCCCTGAGGCTGCAACACTTATGCCTGAGGTGCTTGAGGTGAAATGTCCATGGACTGCCCGGGAGAAGACCGTGAAGCAGGCTGCATTGGAACTCAAGGATTTCTTTCTGGGTACACATATTTTGTCTTTTTGATATAATGCATACATAATTGAGAATTGGTTTATCACAGAAAACCATAAATATCGAATGCAGATTTTAGCATAGAGCCTGAGTATGATTTTCATGAGCACAGCACAATTCAGAAGATAGAAATGACGATCCATTATAAGAAATCCCCCTAAGTTTATAACTTTTTTTTCAGTTTGCAGTGGAGACGATCTATCTCTGAAGCACACACATGATTACTACCACCAGATACAGGGCCAGCTCTACATGACCAAGAAACAATGCTGCGATCTTGTTGTGTGGACGCCGAAAGACACACAAGTAGTGCGGATTGGAATTGACCTAACATGGCAAGGCAACCTAGGGAGATTGGTGGAATTCTACTTCAGGAAGTTTATTCCCACTGTTGTCACTAGTAACTAGACATTTTCTTCACTAGTACTCCAGGCATTGACTATCTAGAATAGCTCACATGTTGGCTCTAATGCATGCACAACCTTTACTCTCCTATGCACATGTTTATTGTTCTGTCAATGATAAGATAGTAGGAGCCTTCCTCCAACTTCAATAGGAGCCTGTGGTACCAGCCAAGACCTTTCTAGATACTTGCATTTAGGCATGCATTTCGTACTTCCTTGAAATCTCTTGTAGAAGTGGGGCTTGCAGATTTACAAGGCAGCAACAAACCTGGAAGATCTTGGTAGATAGCGACCTGTATGAGGCAGGAATGTGGTTCAGAATTTCAAAATTCTTAATCCTCTCATTGGCCCTCTCTATGTGAATACGTGCCCTGGCAATTTTGTTGCCCATTTTTGCTTCCTGGGGTGTGAAGTAGGCCTTACCTACAAGGTGGGGTGGAGTGTTTACGCTGACACCCTGTGGTAGAAGACTATGAATAGTGAAGCCCTTGTCAGCGAGTATCAGATCCCCACCCTTGAACTGAGACAGCATATTGCTGTGTTCAACAATGGCATTGTCTGAAGTAGCACCTGGATACAGGTCACTAACGTACACTATGGCTGCATTGGGAGCTACACCTGTAACAGCCTTTACTGTGTGCCTGCTTTTATATGAACTGTAGCTAGCACTTTGCTTATCAAGGTCATTGGCAATGTCTTGTGTGATCTCTGTAGCATCAATAGCCACTCTGGCAGAGAGAAAGTCCTCAAAGGACTTAGGCATGGACCCCTTACACTTCAACTGGGAGGGTATGCCCATACATAAGATCCCATCAAACAGTAACGCATGCAGGGCTAGTATGAATGTCTTTACAATATTAGAAATTGTAGTCTTGCTAGTGCTAAAGCGATGGGCAAGATCTAGGTGTTTGGCATTCAGTCGAAGTTTCATTAATGTCACAAGTAGTTGATCTTCTAATGGAATCGATTCAACCCGCCATCCTGCGTAATACTGGATATTGAACCTTGAAAGTACCTTGACCAGAATCTCGAACACATCATATGGTAGTGATGTGTACAGCAGCATCTGTGAATAAATTGAATGATGAAATTATTAAATCATGCATAGGTAAAAGATTCCCATTATATTGAGGTAAAACGTGACCTAGCTATTTACTGTATCAGCCCATTCTAAATGTTTCATCTAGCCCTTTATACGGGACATGCACTTTTTCTGTCATGCACTAAAATGGGTATCAATGGTAATAGAATTGTGAAATTAAAGGTTTACTATTCAATGTACGTCTCATGATTATCTATCTTGAATGTAACAGGAAAATAAAAACATGATATTATTATTGATACCGAAATGTACCTTTTTATTGTCATCTTTGATGTGAGATACACTCATCGTTCTCTCAGCCTTCCTGGCCTTACTAGTAACCAGTTCCTTCTCGAGAGTTGCAATGTCTCCCTTTAACGACTCTATCGTCTTTGCACATTTTGTGAAAAAGCAGGTATAGTCATGGTCATGATGTACGACGCCTGGATCGGTATTTGGCGGGATGGGTTGAGCTTTCTTCCGCTTTGGCCTGCAAAAAACATACAATGAAACACATTCAGTCATGTACCTGTGATATGGTCAGGTGAGAGAAGGCATAGTGCTCAAGATGCCAGCGATATTGAGACAAGTTCCTCATGAGAATAACATCCGCTATTCACGCAGGGTTAATCCTGCATCGTGATGTCAAATGGTACCTTTTAGAGACATATCATCCTTAGAGGGTTAACACACTACCCAGTAAACAAAAAACGTTATACAACATTTTATAACGTTATATATATAACGTTAAATAACGTTTCTCTAAGGCTCCTTACTATTGCATAACGTTAATGAAATTTTATAACGTTATTTTGACGTAAAATAACGTTTTTTTGTTAGCTGGGTATACAGTCCATGGGTAAGCACTAAAATATGGTATGGATGGCATTAAATATCATAACACTTACTTCTGCTCTGGGTCTGGGAAATCAAACAGTTTATCTTGGTTCCATTCGAACAATGTTGGGCCATTTTTTTTCAGTCCATCCTTAAAATGGCAACTGCAAATGACGTCGTTCTTCTGGTTAAGTGACCTGTCCTCTCGTCTGTAAAATAAAACATAAGTAAACAAGAGAGCTGATAATAGTTTGAGTGATTCACATGCAAATTTAACTCCCCCCCCCCCCCTCCCAATGGCTTAACCCTTTAAGGACGGCCATAATGCTTCAGTGTATCATGCCCTTGGTCGTCATTATGCATGAATGCAGCCCTGACAAGTTACTCTTCAGGGCTGCATTCATGCATCATGACTACACTAGGGCGTTGAGAAACCCCCGGAGGGTCATCATAATGCACCAATGCAGCATGGGTGTGTTACTCGCTGGGGCTGCTTTGGAGCATCATGACGACAAATGTCATCTTTTAGCGACATCCATCATTAAAGGGTTAAATAATACAATTTCTGAGAAATGTAATCACATCCCCCCCTCCCACACACAGATAAACCGCTGTACAAATGTGATGTGTATTGAAAACGTGATTTTAGTGCTGTAGTATACATGTATAAACTGGTGTATGGGGTAGGTTCACCTCATGAAAGTCGGCATATTGATACACATAACTAGATACAGAAATGTTAGATTGATATACTTGCATGGTTAGCCCTGATATTTAGTTGATAAACTCAAGATAAGTCATTGATACACATCACAATAACACAACCCCCCGGGAAATGAGCACAATGATTTAATTGAAGGATAAGCACGTTAAGGCCACACCAAAAAAAAACAGTTGGTCTACAGATTTCCCGCACCATATTTTTAAATATGTAAATTAATTTTTTTTTGAAAAAAAAAGTGTCTACGGACAGCACCCGCATCATTTTCTGGAAAATCGGAATTTTTAAAAAAAATTTTGGGTGACTTTTTCTGTCATCTTTAGCCAGAAAATATATTTGTGAAAATCAAGAAGAGATTTCCCCTCAGGAAAAAAAAATTCGCCCGCCCCCCTATTTTGAGGTTGAAATCCATTGACAAAAAACATTTTGGAAAAAAAAAAAAAAATTGCCCTACCGCACCTATTTTTGGTAAACAAAATCCGTAGACCAACTCTTTTTTTTGGTGTGGCCTACTTGTTAATTTTGGGAAAAATTACATTACAGATATTTTGTTGCCCCCCCCCCCTCTCTAGAGGGGTCGAAATGTCCCCCCCCCCCTCCTCCTTTTATAAATAATGACCACTCCCTCATATCATATCAGGTGAAAAAAGAAGGTTGGTTTCTGGTAACCCGGCCGGCCGATTTTTAAAAGAACTTTTTTTTTTGCATTTCCCCATTTTAGGGCCAGTTTGAGCGTTTTCCTTCTAAAATCCTTAAAAATTGTCTGATTTGCAAACCGTAAAAAATGGCATGTAGCAAAAAAAGTGAAAAAGTGAAATAAAGAGGGGTTACCCGGCACTGTTTTACTAGACACAGTCAGGTAACCGGAAACAAACCTTTTCTTTTATTTGGCATTATCAAAAAAGTAAAGCAGTAACTTACTTGCACAATCTTTCCCATCTCCTTTGTTCAGTCATGTTGCTGTTTGGAGGAAAACTGAACATACTGCATATCTTCTGACAGTCACCACTTCTGTGTTTACAATCGAACACAAAGCATAGCCCCATTATTGCTGAGAATACGCACACAGTGGTCAGTGTAAAACCATATCCAGTCCTGTGAGTTATCCTTTTCACATGTGGATACATGTGCATGCTGTCCTGGTCCGATTTCTGCACCTTGTGGCCACCTATTTTGAATCCAATGCCACCCACGCTTGGCTATGCAGTATGAGCAAGAGACAGGGGGAGGGGGTGTTCTTTAGTTGCAGCAGGGGGAGGGGGTGTTCTTAGCAAAATGGTAAGCTAGCCCTTGTAGTTGTACACATCTGAAATAACCTAGGTGCGAAAACGTAGCACCCCTCTGGGTGCTAGTTTGACAGGGTCTTCTCAATCATAAAGCCAGTGTTTGTACCTCGGGTGTAAAGGCTGATGTGTGATAAACACTAGGAGGTGGAGTGCCTAGCATTCAACAAAAAAAGCCTCATGTAGTTTGGCTATTTATTTGTGTGTTAGAAATAGACCCGACACCATGTACATGTACTAAGAGAGCTCAGCTCAAGACTCCATGAGATCCATTATAGTAGAGGAGAATGGATAAAACATTTGCATCCACTGGAAACACATTTTCCCTTTGTAATTTCACTTTCTGTTTTTAACCAGTGGATCACACATACTATAGCATTACTCAGCTAGAATTCCGGAGCTAATTTCCAACTAGAAGTGAAGATATTGATCAATTCCCTACACCCTATTGAATTCCTCATTAGCTAATGCCTGGCTTATCAGCATGAGCGATAATGGGGTGTCCAGAGGCCGTTATCTAGGTCACGAGACTTGCCCGCCCTAATAGAACTTTGCATTGTGACTATACATATACCCGGTATATGGTGGGGGGGGGGGGTATAGTTTGATATAGTTATATGGATCTCTCGTTGACGTGATCTGACAGTCAAGTCCGAATTTTGGGCTGTAAATCCTATGATACAATTTCCCTCATTTCCTATTAAAATTGGATAATTTTGGTATTTTTGATGATCAGTGGGTGGCATCTCTGCCAGTTTTCTATATTAACATCATCATGGTTAAATGACCCCAACAACTAGTTGTGAGAAGTCTGAGCTACACCATACCTTGGAAACTTTCCTTTCTCTGAGTTTCAACTCGGTTTTGCAAAACCTTTCCTAGGATTCCTAAAATATCAAAACTGTCCCACCAGTCTGCATCACTGCTGGTTTGGAGTACTACTACTTGACCATCCCCAAGCATCCAATTCCATCAGCGTCCAAAACCATTTACAATACGATAACATTTACAACTCATAAATTTCAATTTTCAATGACTTTATTCGATCTCCGTATCTGGTATTAATAACATTGTCACATTTCCGTCTTCCTGAATTGGACTAAACATGGCAGTGTCTTCCTCATGAATGTCAATACTGACTGTATCGGGACAGAGTACTGGTGACTCAAGCGTTCATTTGCCATGATATCACGTTTCTCGGCATGTTGTATTGTCCAGAGTAAAGCGTTGTGCAGAATGCATACAGAATATCCAGCCAGGTGTATGCCGCGTTAGCTCGACTGCACAAGAGACTCCATCAAGATGTTGGTCCAGTACAGGTCACTCGGGACCTCCGCTCTTCGTCCAAAAAGAGCAACCTCTGGCTCAGGTCTACAATGAAAAGATGCGTTTTAACGTTAGTTTAATGTTTGCAAAATCTTGGGAGCACGCCTGAATGTGATAATTGCTGCTACAACATTTTTGTCTTTCTTACAGTGCTCAAGTATCACTACTCAGTAACATTCCAACTACTTCACATCTATAGTCATAGATGAACATTGTTACCAGGTCTTAAACTGCATGATGCATATTGGGTCTCTACTCATATACTGTTGTCTGGAAGTACGTTCCGAAATGAGTGTAAAACCCCGCCTATAAGCAACATTTTCTGTTAGCCCACCAACAAAGCAAACTTTTTCTGAAAGTAGGCTTCAGCCTGCACACGGGAGCTATATCACAATCATTGACGCATATCCATCTCATTTACTCACCTTTGGCAATGAGTCAACCTCAGCTATGTAATCACTTAACTACGGAGTCGCTCATCTGGGCCGTTTTGTTAACCTGCAAAAGCAAACATGACATTAGTCTTGAAACTTAAAAAATCGAACGTGTGACTGCATCACAAATGACTCAGGTTCGGGGGGAAATGTAGTATCATCATATAGGAGTATACATATAATAATATTGTTCATCCCCAAATCCCAAGCTAATGTCCCAACCCCTGTCCCAACCCCCGAGTCTCACCCCCGAGTCCCACCCCCGAGTCTCACCCCGGAGTCCCAACCCCGAGTCCCAACCCCGAGTCCCTCCCCCGAGTCCCAACCCAGAGTCCAAACCCCGAGTCCCAACCCCGAGTCCCAACCCCGAGTCCCAACCCCGAGTCCCAACCCCTAGTCCCACCCCCGAGTTCCACCCCCGAGTCCCAACCCCGAGTCCCACCCCCGAGTCTCACCCCCGAGTCCCAACCCCGAGTCCCTTCCCCTTCCCCTTCCCCCGTTAACTAGACTCAGGGTCAGGTAGAGGTGTGAAGGGAAATGTATCATTTATCATAGTAAGAAAGAGAAAGGGTGCACTCTTGTATTAATGGGATTCTTAAAGATGTGACCTTTGACCTTGATTTTGACCTTTTTCCGACCTAGATATCATCCTACACATAACAGAAATGAATTCAGCACCTTTGGTTTACCCTAGTCCACTATCCATATCCATCCATTGCTCCCTCTATTATATCCTGGCTGGACTGTTTCGGATAGCATACCCAAATTGTGCGTCACTAGTCAGGAACTCACAACTACCTATAGGCCTGCACCACACAACCTATAGGTCGCATGACGCAGGTGCCCTAAGAAAGCCACACCGAGTGAGGCAAGCCGCGCAAAAAAAGGGTATACTCAAAAAAAATGTGTACATTGACTTTTTTTTGGGGGGGTTCTTAGGCCCAAATTCAAATTTTCATGTCCCCCGATCTTGGCTATCTATGTCTTTTGTCCTCTCACATCTATGTCAGACACACACTGAATAAAAAGCTCCCATGTCCATATTGTAAGTAACAGCGAATAGTGCTTAGTAGGGTCTGAGCTATATGGTACTACAGGGTTGTCTGTTTTTGTTCTCAAAATATTTGTCATGTATTGAACAAGACTGGACAGCAACATATATATTAAATTACCATTAAATTACCATACCGGTATCTAACATACTGCAGCGTATGTTGGGCCTAGTATATGATATAGGATGGCATCTCCTTTGGGAAATAGTGTAGTACTTCCCTGTGTTAAATTACCATTGGATCCAGTCAAAGCTTGCTGAAAAAAAGTGTCTCACCCCGGTTTGGTCGGCTGCCGAGATCTGTCCCATTGACTTAGCACTGAGGCCGTTCAATATGTAACTGTTAAATGTCAAGGGTTATCTACAGGCTCCCATAGGGCTCTATGCTGAAGCAAATTACCACCATTTTAGACACAAAATTAAAATCATGCTTTTCAGGGGGAAGCGTTTGAAAATGGATTAAAGCGCGATTACATAGGAAGGACAACATTGTACCGCATCTAATGACACAAAATTGAGAGAAAAAGCTCCAATTTTGAAGGAATGACAGCTGTTTTAAATTTTAGGCTGAGAGACCCCCTGCTACCCGTCGCACAAGACTCATAGTAAACCTGAGTCAAAAAACACCTACAAATCAAAGTAACAATGTAATTGCCATTGACCTTGACCCTTCAAATACGACAGCAAACCCAGCTGATCATATGGACCCTCTTCAGCTTCAGGTACGACAAATAATATCATATAACCCAAGACCAATTTTTTCTTGGTTTTTAACTGTAGACTATTTGGGAACCCAGCCGTTTTCAATGTTAGTATTTAGGACACGAACTCACCTGTTTGATGGCATCTCGGGACACCCAATTCCCATCCTTCACTGCATGTAGCTCCTAGCACTGCATGTTACAGTACTTGTATTGCGGTTATGGAGGTTCACGTCAGAGTATGTTAAACAACATCATCCTGGGCACGCCACCTGTGAAACGATACCACATTACGATTAAACCAAGGGGAATACCTAAAGACATGGTTATCATTCATCGGAATATTAGTGTTGCAATCCCAAATGATTCTAAGTCTTCTATTTCTGAAATAGCTATATCACTAGAGTTAATTCTATGCTCCTATGACTGCCAATATATAGAGAATCTGACTTTGTTCCCAGAAAAAAATCATCTCCCTCATCCACATTTTCAGGAGTTCTATTTTTCTAGTTCTTGTTAAAATAGAGAAAAGTCTCACATTGGTCAGCCGTAATACCACAAAGCGCACTAAAACAGGATAAATATTCTCCCCGTGAATACAGAAAATGGTTCTAGTCTTTCCATGGCGTATTAATAGCCCACATAAGCATATCCTGATGTGTAGTCCCTGAAATATCGTTTTACATTAAAGCTTTGGAACTTACTGCTGCGTCATCATAAATGTATTCAAAGCTATGCATGGAAAATAAGCTCCAAAACTTACATTTAATCAATCCAACGGATATTTCCTATTTAACCATCTCTACAATATAGAAGCTAAGTTGGTTGCATTACAAACCTATGATGTCTCCCCTATTAAGTGGCAAGCCACTCGTTGAGCTGATAACATTTCGATCTGCCCTTATTTAAAAAAATTCGGAACAACCTGAATGATATAGGCTGGATTGCCCATTTGATAATTATGCACATTTTAGTCATATGGTAAGGCTGAGGGACACATAGTAATCCACTCATCTTCATGAATGCTCATTGCCCGAATCACACATCCAAGATATTTGATCTTCTGAGCAAGAGGGTTTATATTACAGAAGCTGAACTGAGAATCCTTTAGGATTGTTTGGTTGATTTGTTTAACGTCCAGACGTAAATAGTACCCTCGGGGACGGCCTCAGATTCAATCGGACCATTCAATATTTTCATGTCATCTACAAGTTGCGCATGAAAGTGTGTGGGTACTGTGCACATGCATGTGTTTAGGAGACATCGCTTGTGGCACCAGGCCCGCTTTATTGTGCTGCCTCACACAGGTGTTGTGCCGCAGACTATGCATCCTTTAGGACTGCAGTAGGCACGTGGGGATCTGCAACGTCGAACCGTCCAGATAGTTGCTCAGCTGACAAGGTAAGTTAATTCCTCACCATTTAGTCAGCGATGAAGGTACTCTTCTAAACTCACCCTGAGAAGGGCATTGTTTGGGGATCCTCAACGGGGGCCGTTACTTACAAGTACTCAATACTGGCTTTGGCTTAAAATACGAAGATACATACCGCTATGACTTATTACAATTCCTAATATACACTGGAACAGTGGAGTCCTCAACACGGCCCCTTTTCTCTGCTTTTACTCGACACGTGAGGATGTGCGTAATTTGGCATACATGAGTAAGTAATTTCTGATTGGCCACAGTTCTTGTTGTCTGTCAGGGCTCTGGTGCAATGCATTCTTGACAATAAAGTGGTGCAGCGGGCTAGTATCACTTCCACTCCTCACTGGGACAAAAGCGGTGTAGGCCTCGCAGACTGTATGACAAAGGTGGTCGTTTATAAGATAGGGAATGCCCACTCCACCTCCAGTACACGTACATGTATTATTTACTCATACACACAAAGTCTTTATGAGTGGTCTAGCAAGGGAAACAATATTTCTAGCTTTAGGTTACTAGCTATGCCTTATCACATTAACAGCTGCACATAGCGTATAGTGCAGCTTTCTCTATTGATACCTGAGTAAAAGGTATCAAAATTTCCAGTGGCTGGGCGAGACGCTGGATTGTTACATGGAAATGCCTCAAGAAAGTGGTACCTGCATCACCATATAGAGCTGAGCACTATGGCCCTTGGTCCTATTGACCATCTTGGACAGGTCAATCCATCAAGTGTACGTCTGACCGGAAAGTAGCTTCATGATTCAAGAATTTGTGACCCTTCAAATTGTGATGCGTTGTAGCCATTAAATCAATTTCTCAGTTTTCCAAAAATAAAATTTCCAGTCTGGCAAGCCTAAAAACTGGTACAGTAAAACCTGGCGTAGTGCTACAAACGGGGGGAACGCGTATCTGACACAACTTGTGTATGCTGATAAAAGTTCTCTCGTGAGACGTGAGAAGGTTCTGCCCAAGGAACGTAGCTTGTTCCTGGCAAGCCATGGTGTAGAGTCTGGTACCAAACTAATCACCACAAGAGATTCCATAGACAGAACTAACATGGCGCGCATACAGAGCCATCGGAAGTACCAGTTGTTCTACACGGGGGAGGCTTTTGGGATAGGGCCTTAATGCACTCCTTTTGATTGACCTATGACACTCTTCGTAATAGATTGGACCATTGTTATTTTGGTGACATACAATGTTATAGTTCAAAGACGTATCCTACCTGTAGTTCTCACACTGAAAGTGACCTTCAACAAGTTATTCAAAGCGGTTTAAATACATGATATACGGAAATTAACATCTATGACTTATTGTCCCCTTTTTACCCACAAGATAACATCAATGTTCATTGCAAGAGTCCTAGAGAGGCTCCGATGACCATTTACCTATTAAAAAATTATCTCCTGTATTCATGTCATACGTACCTGTACCATGTTAACTTAAAGTTGGCAGCATCGCTTAACTGCTGACGACCAGCTATGTCACGACAGAATTATATGCGTCTTCGTTGATTATGCTCGTCTCTACCTTGGTGTTCTAAAGCTTTTTTACACATAGCTCAATCAGGAACTATTCTGTATACATATATGAGATAGTAATTAAATGTACAAAATGTACCAAAATGTACCAAAATGTACCAGATATATCATACAGAGATGCAAGTCAGGTATCGACGAAATCCCTGGAAATGTACTCTAATACCCTTAAACCGGTGTTTCCACTATATTTGAACAGCAGAATGATCTTTGAAATCCCTATTTTCAGGGAAATCCCTGACCACTTACATCTCTGAATTCATATCTCGCCTAGTTGTCAGGGCTGCAATATTCAAAACCTCACAGGATTTAGTCTGGTTCTATGGTGGGTCTTTTTTCGCAAGGCATGGTGATTACCAGCGATTACACACCCCACGCTTGGTACTGTGAACCTCCATATCCATAACGGATCGAGGGGAACATTGTACCTATCGTGTGAGAGTTGTATCAATGCTTATCGCCATGCATAGTGGTAAACACGGCCTACTGCTTAAGGGTGGATCACAATGGGGGTTAGGACACTGTGGACAGTGAATTTTACTGCAAGGTTTCTGCGAAGATCATGACAATTCATCGATGAATGGGATTTCCCTTGGTGGCCATTGAAAATACTTTATCTAAAGCCTTAAGTCCATGGCGACAGTAAGACATCGTATTCTGCATTAATACGCTATCGCCCCTCTACCACGCCTGTTTCGCGAGGCAGCCAAACATAATACATGGAACTGGCGCAATACCATTTTAACACAGAATGTGAAATCTCCCTGCCACCGTGCACTATGGACAATACTGCAGGTCTACATAACGTTATAAGATCAAACTTGCTTAAACTGATAAGATCTAGTAAATGGGTAGTACATATGTATTCTCGGCTTATCCAAGACACATTGCTATAAATATTTATGCTATTGTGAAATTTCAAGGCTAGTTATTGGACTTTATAGTATATGAAGTGAGTAGTGCGACACTGAGTATGTATCCCACGTACATGCAACGTGAATATCAATACTCAAATTGGTGTCAACATTTAAAAAAGGAAAAGTAGCATTAGTTCTTGGTTGAATCAAACCAAACGTATTATGGGAGTATGTTTGGTGGGATACCGTTCTATGGGTAACAAATGAGGTTTGACCCCCTTTCTTAAATTCGGGGAGGGAGAAGTAAATTCGGCAATTAGTGAGAGCTATGTGTTTTACCTATCCCAGTCCACTACCGAACTTGTACAATTAACCCCATTCAGGACTGCGTTATTGTTATGCATCTTTTCCTCAGGTCTTGATAAATCAAAGATTCCAATACACGTTTCGAAACGGGAGACATACTAGTACTTTCTTTTAATTCAGATCAACAAACCTAGTATCAATATTTTAAATTAATGTCTAAATCAATTTGATAAATTTATGATGTGTTGTAAACCATGAGGATAGGGAGATAAATGCATACTTACCGCCACTAAGATTTTTGACCAATCTACAGGGGTAGACACTAATTTCTTTTATGGCTGGGGGCTACCTCGGCCCGTAGCTCAAGACATTTATGGGCCAGCAATCAGAGTTGTCTGCCTGGGATAAGATTTTACTTTAAATTCATTTGAATGTTAGAATGAGAATGAAGTGCTTCATTTTTGCACATTTTCCCCCAAGAACATATCATATGACTACATCAATAAGGATTGTTCCACTCCAATACTTTTGGAAGAAACTCCTGAGGGCCGGCTGGGGCTGTGATAAGATATTTCTGAAGAAAACTGTAGCTGGACGTAAAACTACGGGCCATTGGCTCCAGGGCCAGTGTTAGTGTCTGCCCCTGATCCATTCGCAACACAGGCGGTCACACAGTAAATTTGACAACTTTACACTGCCTCAGTTGAAGAATGGGGAAACCTATCTGAGGCTATTGATGTTAGCCTAGGCTCTAATGACACTAAATGGGTAATCTTAGCATCAGTGCTAGGGCAGGCACTTTTGGTAAAACGCATGTCAACTACCAGACGAGATGGATAGGCTACACATCAACATCTGGTCACTTTGTTTAGTGAAGTCGAACTCAGGGATAGTCATACCAATTTGGAGGTTGACCGTTTCCATCGATCTCAAATTTCTATTTTTTCTCCAAATTTATATCATTCCATAATAATCCTTAACCAACTCTAGTTTTATACATGCATGAAAAACCTTTTTACTGAACTACTATGTTTCATAATCAGGGATGTGATTTGAAAATTGTAAAACTGTAGGAGAATTTTCAAGTCTCAATGTAAGTTATCTAAAGACACTAAATGCAGCCCTCAAGTGAAATATTGCTTTTGAATGGTCGCAAGCGCAGCACAGGTATATATTGAGGGGGGTCTGGGGCATGGCCCTCGGAAATTTTTTGAAAATGTATAAGCCAAACAATGTCATCTGATGCCTACTGTCATATGTTCTGTTTACCTTGTGACAATTTGAGTAACAGACCCCCCCCCCCCCCCACAGGGAAAATATCTCAGTGGATCTGGATATATCACAAGGGTGGATCTTTTTGCTCAAAAGTGTAGGAAATCCTACAACTGGAGGCGGAATCACATCCCTGAAGTTCACATAAGTCTATATATAAGGCAGGCGGGATGGCATGTTGCATCGAGTTAATAACACGGCATCATCTCATTCCATCTTCACAATTGATATACACTGTCACCTGAAAGCTGCAGATCCAGCCTGGGAGGGATAGTTGGCATCTTGCTAAAGGAGGCTAAGTTATGGTAGGGGGTGTTATTGCATCACAGAAACAGGAAGTGACCACTCACTGCAGTCTCAGAGAAACTACTGGGGAGCCACACAGGATTTCCTGAGATCTTAAGATAATCCATCATCAGAAAAAATCGTGCAAGAGAAAACTACATATTGTAGGCTTACTGTGGTACAATATCATATTATGGATGTGCATTTCACTATATGAATTCACTATTGTGACAACATCTGTGACATTTGTTATTGGAAGAAACATCTCTCCAAGTTAGACTTAGACAACTACCAAGGTAATTGCCTCATACAGAGCGATACGTTCTAGTGTGCATTCAGAAAAGATAAAAATGTTGATGGCTTGTAATGGTCCATCAAGTTGTTGGAATACATTTAAACATGAAGTGACGAAAGCCAAGAAACCATATACACACTGGTATAAAGGTTATGGGCTATCCATAAGTTGGCCACACAAATAAAGTCCATTTTCAACGTCCACCCACCCACCCACTGACACGTTTCCCCTTATCATTGTGTCACCAACATCCCCACCCACTCCTTAAATTTAAATTGAAAAGTTCAAATGGAGGCCCGGCTGTACCTAAATAGTACATGTAGTAATGAGTGAGTAATGGATGTTTAACGCCATTTCGACAAATAAGGTCATATTCATGGCGAGATAATCCTTGTTATACAAACATAGATCTTTACAAAATGGATGGTTGAATACAGTGAAATCATAAAAATCTTTCTTCCATGACCTAGAAAGCTCTGTCATAGAACAACTACCGATCATACGACCACGGCAAACTACCGGTACACCCTTAAAACTACAATACCTCACCCAGACCGAAAGCATTCAAACCTTACAGGTAGTTTTGTTATAGGTGAGGTTGCATCTACTGTCGCAATAAAAATTCAGGGTGGCTTTCTAACTGAAAAAGAAGAATGCCTTTTCATTCCACTACACTATCCCCCCAAAGGAGAAGAATATTTCTTCAATGCCTTCCAACCAATTTTAAGGTTTTAAAATGGAGCTTCCGGTTCTATTGTGTCACAGCATATATTCTTCACAAGGTCTAGGTGCTATATTACAAAAAGAATGTTCTATAGGCATTTTAAATCAACACCCCCAGACCTAAATCCTGGGACTCCATGTACCCGAAACTCTTGCAGTTCCTGGGAAAAGTTAAGGTCATTGTTTATTCGTAAGTGTCAAGGGTCAGGATTGAAGCAGGAGGTGCTTCCTCTGAACTTATGGCCGCACCAAAAAGAAAGACGCAAGTTGGTATGAATTTCTACAGCAGCGCTAAATGGTATGCAGTGCGACCTATTGAAAATTGTTAGTGTATGTTCTGGTATGGTAATGGATTTGACGAATGAGCAATATTTCTATCATTCTAAAACATATATTTTGGGGAACACCAGAAAGTGATGCAAGTGTAATAGTATGGTCTCTCCCCCCCCCCCCCCCCCAAATTTTGTTAGGCTGAAAACCCAAAGTATGACTTTATTATTTTTGTTTTACAAGCGACTGAAGAATGAGACTTAAAAGGCAGATCCTGGAAGAAAATTGCTCCACCCTGGAATGCAATACAATTACGTTGAGATACATTTAAAGGGTAGAAATACTTGTCATGTTTCACAAAGAAGCATCGGGGTACATAGGATTAAGGATAGCACTTTGGTGCAAATAGGAATATACAATTCTTCCTGTATTCTCACTTATTCGTCCACTGCCCTTTCTGGTGAATATCATTTGGGGATTATATTTTGGTACGAATCGGGATGATTGTTACTCTCCACATGAAAAAGAGGCACAGTGTCTTTGTATAGGAGGTTAAAGCCTTGCAGTTACATTTCAGTTGTTTGGGCCACAAAAACCATGGAATCAGATCAGCAAACCATGCTATGCTTTAAGCATGGGGGCTTGAGAATAAATCCTCTTTCGCCAACCAGGGTGTGGTACGGCACAGTACATGGCTGTCACACAATAATCTGATGGGATTCCCAAAAGAGATCTTTCTTTAGCGTGACATCTCTTCCTGTCCTGATTCGAGGGTTTTTGTAACCCGCTCAACTACGGTGGAATGGGTTGGCTTTGACGGCCTATTGGGAGTTGTTGACTCCTGTTGCCCCTAACGGAACAGTAAGTTGCCATATCTCATCAATATAGATATAGATATATAAACTATATTAATTATTCTTTATTTATAAAGCAATACTTGTGGTATAATTTGCAACAATGTCTGCAAGCCTTTATAACCCATCTCGAGGTCTGATCATGTGATGAGATCTTAATTGATTGAAACCTTGAATCACCTAAATTAATGCAAAAGTATTCCCATGGTGAGCAACGCAGAATGTGATGTCATCACAATTACTGGAAGGAGACTGTAGCAACAAGTTCTGGTACTGCCTAGCAAGTCTAATTTGAGCAGGGTAGCATCGGCGGTGAGGAGGCAGACATCTGCAAACTTTGTAAACATGGCTTTGTAAACAGATGTTTTCTACATTAGCCTTTATAGAGTTCAGAGCTTCTAGGGGTGAGCGTATAATACTGTAGTTCACATGTTCCAAGAGCTTAGAGAAGTACTGTAAAGTATTGGGGTGCAAGCTGCGAATTTTATGCAAATCAGAATCAGTTGTTATTGGATACCAAACATGCTTCTGGTATAGGGTGCGGCTTACATGAGGATTTTTAAATGTATATGCCAATACCAAAAGTTGCCGATATCAGACACCCCTGAGTGCATTACAGAATCCACCAGTCAGGGGTTTGGCTTATACGCAAGACTTAACGGTAATAAACACCTTGTAGAGTACGGTGGGGTATTACTGAAGTCTTCCTTCTGATGGGATTTATATGAATCATTGTCTCTTTACATATCCATTACGTCTTTATCATGATTAAGGCTAGTTGTGCGCAAAATAATATATATTGCCACAGGATTGTTAACGGTGAAATAGAATTTTTGTTGGTATTACTGGCATGCCTGGGAGTGTTACTGGAACCCTTGATGTTAAGATAAGAAAAGACATATTTTTACAAAGATTTATACTATCAGTGTATGCTATAATGTATCAGCCATGAAGCAATCAAGGTCTGTCATTTTGACACTCCACACCCATATAGGCTACTATTAAGAAAAAATCATTGAAGTTCACAATCTGGATCAAATTCCTCTTCAGGGTTCCCACAAAAATTTCAGTTTGAAATTCCATGACATAAATCTCATTTTCCATGACATTCATTACATTTTTCTGGGGGGTTAGGGGGCTTGGGCCCTGAGAAAATTTCTAAAATCTAGAAAGCAAATGGTACATTCTCAGCGATTTTGTAATATCAATTCTATCCATTTCATTTTCCATGACATTCAGCAAATTTTAACAAAATTCCATGACATTCCATGACTATTCTTGACAGCTTTCAAATTCCATGACATTCCATGATTTCCATGACTTGTGGGAACCTGCTCTTATATCCATATTTTTAGCAATATTGTAACTCAGCGTTGAAATGTTCCCTCCATTGCTTTTGAGGGGACAGAGGGACGTTCCGAAAAGGTCTCGAAATGTACTGCCGCTCTGCCAATGATACCCCAGTCCTCAAGTACTTAGTGTAACTGGAATATGTGAAACCTTCTCATGCATTTCAAACTTGAAAAATTGATTTTTTTCAAGACCTAAACCTTGAATCAGGCCAAAAAAATAAAAGGTGTATTTCAGGTAACATGGGAAGAGACACTCGGATATTTTTTTCATTCTATTTTAATTTTTAACATAAAAGTACTAGCCATCCTCCGTGTAAACCCTAAAAATGACCCAAATAGTGTAAACGTTTTTTAATTGTCTTCAAAATTGCACACAAAAAACGTAGGGTCGGCCCTGTTCTGCTAGGGTTAGTCGGGTGACCTGAAACAAACCTTTTTTTTAATTTGGCCTCAGGATAAACGAGTTTGTGACTAAATTTCAAAATGAATTCCTGATGCGTAAATTTGACCGGGATTGAACACCTGGAAAGGTCCTTGGTTTTCCTGAAAATTCCTTTTTTAAAGTGTTTATTGAAAGAGGGTGGGGGGGGGGGGGGGGGAGGGGGCTATCGCAGTTGAGCTACATTAAAACCATCCGCAACTAATTAGTTGAGACTGCTAGGAGTTGACTAGCTATCAAAATGCAGAAGGGATTAGGAAACGCTGCGAACAGGCACGCTTACTTACATTGATGCCACTATTCCCCCAAAGATTCAGCTTTTAGATTAGTACTTTTTTTAATATAAACTAGACCACTGGAGTATCGATGCTAGTTTCTGTGCTGTAATAGTATAAATGCAAAGGCTTAATACATACTGTGCCTTATCTAATGTTTTGTCCACACAGATGGAGATGTTACGATTATTTATATACAAGTCCTATCGATGTACTTACTTAGGGAGTGGTCATAACTCATTATATGGGGTTGGTGGATTTGACCCCTGTTGAAGGAATCAGGAAAGGTTTCAGCCAAAAAGCCTTCAGATTACTATTGTTCAAAGAGCAGTCTAAATGTCCACCTCTACTAAGGCCCGGAAAACGTCTGTACACGCATGTAAAATATTCCACCATCCCTGTTATTAAATGATGACCACTAGCTTAGTATATGCCATGGATATGTAATAATCATGCTAATAAAAAATCTAACGTGTGATCCTAATCACAAAAGACACAGGTATTTGTTTTTCATTGGATAAACATACTTATGTGTGAGTGTAATATGTGTGAGTGTAATATGTGTGAGTGTAATATGTGTGTAGTGTAATATGTGTGAGTGTAATATGTGTAAGTGTCATGTGTGTAGTGTTATATGTGTGTAGTGTAATATGTGTGAGTGTAATATGTGTGTAGTGTAATATGTGAGTGTAATATGTGTGAGTGCAATGTGTGTAGTGTAATATATGTGAGTGTAATATGTGTGAGTGCAATATGTGTGAGTGTAATATGTGTGATAGTGAATTTGTACAACTCATGTCCCAACCCCAACCCTATCCTGAATCTGGGTCCTGGTGAGTGCTTATCATGTACTTAGATACAGTACTCTCTTATAATCATTCATTGGTCAATTCTGGCATCAGAAATGAATTCCTTGTTAAAAGGTACCCTCAAGTCATGTGTCATACATGTATGTTATTCCATTTTAGGCCAGCAGGTGGGTGTGGGTGAGCAGGTGGGTGTGGGAGAGCAGGTGGCTGTGGGTGTGCAGGTGGGTGTGGGCGACAGTTGCAGGCTGCGGGCATGTACCGCCTTCTGTCGCTATCAAAAAGCGAGTCGATCGGAAGATAAACGGCGAAGATATGGGTGGTACGATTTCGTCTGCACACGTTGAGATCTCGCGCAGTACGAGAAGTACCAGTGGTGCCACTCTTTAATTGACAAAGAATGCAGTAATTTATGTACTGCGCGTCCTCTTTTTGTCCACTGATTGTTTCCCGCCCTCTTTTATCGAACTTTTGGTCTTAAAAAAAGTGTCTTACCCCACGAGAAATCTATGTTTATATTGAATTAACTACTACTGCAAAAAAGGACATAAAGTCTATTCTAGTACATTCATGTTTGTCTACAGTGCTGAAAAGTAGGCTCATTTTTTGATAGGTATTTTTTGTTCAATTTTTTAGGGGACAACCAGTCGATAGAAATGGATGATTTTTATATCATAGAAAAGGAAAAATGTTGAACTTTAGGCTATAGGGCAAAAATTTTACCTCAGCCAAATTTTTCACCCCAAAAATAATCAATGAAATTTTTTTTTCTTTTCTCAGCAGGGTGTCTCACCAAGGCGTCGTATAAGACACTGGTAGCAAAGCTACCTGTGTCAATAAAGACAATAGAAAAATATCAGAAATCGTATGGAATGGGACCCACCTCCACTCCACCATTCAGATGTACAAATTACAGGGGTGTCCCCCTCAGCCTTCAAAATGTCATGTCTGCTTAATCCATTCATTTGCAGACCCCTCCTGCATTGAGTTTAATATGCATATATGCATATATGTACTGCATTCGGTTAAGATTCTCAATTATTCTAGTGGACATTAACTGCCTTCACAAAACTATATCACAACTTCATTGTGACATCTGTATCTGGAAATGGATTGAAGGTGTATCTGGGAAAAATTCATGGGGCAGGCCACCGCTTCGTACTGTGGGAATAGCGATAGCTATGGTCTCCTCTTATACATGTCTACACTGATTGACCCCAAAGGTAGAGAAATTCAGTTATGATCCTATATGAGGCTAAGGACTACACTTTCCAGCCTACAGCAGCCAGGTGATCGAGAACATAACACTAGAGGGGCCAAATAAGTTGGTTGTTACTACCAGGTATGTTAGTCACTTGTAGTCTCATTACTCATCAACGTTTATTGAGTCAGCAGTTCAGCAGTCGAGTGTGGTTATGAATGTTGCCCTCCAGCATTTTGATCAACCTGGCTCACCTTTTTTCTCTGCTGAGATCCTGAAGGACACAGATTGTTATGGTGGCTGTTTTCAATATACATGTAGTAATAAGTATGCATTTCTAATTCGACCTCTTAAGTATGCAGATGTATAATGTATTGGTCTAAAGTTTTTTTTATTGTGATGGTAGGTAGGCACACTATTGGAGTATAAATTTTTTGTTGAATATTATTCTTTCACCCAGAATATAAGTTAGTTTCATGTCATCTCTGAGAATAGCTACAATGAAGGGCATATTCCTATGTTGTAGAATGGTGGATATTGCATACTTTGACTAGGGATATTTAACAGGAATAATATATCGAAGTCTTTTTCTTAGGTTTTCAACCTCAGTGGTATAGTCTGTACATGTTTTGAGAGCTCCCTTATTATCTCAGGGTTTTGCACGGTGTGCAATTATTTTTCACCCCCCCCCCCCCCCACCTTTGAGGACCTCGAAATCCCGCTACATGTTAGCATCCATTTGTTGCATGGCAATGCATTGGCTTTTCAATTCAAAACATGTGATTTTTTTGGTCCACCGCCTGAGAGGTATCATTTTTTTTACACGCCCCCCTCCCCTGTTTTGTTTAAAAAAAAAAGTATTCCCTTAACAGTTGGGTAATTTGTGTTTTAACTAAACCCTTGCACCAGCTATGCATAAGGAAATTCCCAACAGGGTCAAAAGCCAAAATTAGCTGATGGAAATAATCATTTAATACAGTAAAACTTGGGTTGTAACAAATTTGGTAAAACCAAAACTTTTTTTTAGCCTGTCAACGGATTTCGCACACTTAAAAAATAATTTATCAATGGATTTTGCGCCCTCTTTTTTTCAGAAGTGCTATCGTGGCATTGTTAACCCCTCAACTAGAACCTAAGGCATTGGGAGGTGATTAAGATAGGGGTGGGATGCCATCTATCAGTTTTATCAGTGTCCAGTGTTCTGAGATGTGGGGAGGGGGTGCAGATAGGAACTCACCCACAATACTGTGTTCTGGAGTCAGGGGCTAGGCAAGGTGATGGCCCTAATACCTATAACCTCTTCCCCGTATACGAGTGGACATTGTGACTCTCCTTTAGTACTCAGGAAGATATGTATTCCATACATTAAACAAGGGCGGTGTAAGGGATCAACAAGTGGTTATGGTATGGATTTCGACAAGAAATTTAGATCAGGTTAAATTACTTTACCAAGTTACCTTAAGTCAAGGTTTTAGAAACCTGATCTTGTATCAAACATTGTACATTAATCTGCAAAATATATTTGAGGTTTCCTGGAATGATGTCTTCAGTGTTAGGTGGGTCAAGCAGATGGCATTCTTTGAGATTTCAAGGATTTCGTGGGTTTTTTTTGCTACTGTAGGTCATTGTGCAGAGTGGTACAAACAATAGCTACATTTTCCTGGAAAAGGAACTGCAGTGAAGAACAGGAGCGGCGTACCATCACATTGCAATACTAGACTATTATTCTTCTCACTATATTATAGCAGAATGTACCAACAAAATCTGCTACATTTCATAGAGACCGTATTTGTTGCAATGCTATCTGGTATGGTCTTATAGTTCTGTGCATGTATTCTTGTTCACATGTATACATTTTCACAAAAGTAATAATCAGTGAATTCGCGGGTATTTATTGCATACTTAAGCATACAAACAACTCGCAGATTTTGTATTTCTGTGAAAATATGTTGAGTGTGAAGTTAAGTACAATCACAGTGTCAAAGAACCTCTGATAAAGCGTTATCCTAAAGGTTTGATTTCCTTTCGCTCATGCCCATTGACAATATCCTGCCCATGATAATGTTATCAGCACGGTTCTCATACCCAAGGATGCCACGTTGTACCCAGCCCAAAATCGTATTAAAAGAAAGGAAAAGATTGTAAAGTGATATATCGTAAACCGATTATAACTAAGTTACAGTGTAGTGTAAGCACCTTTATAAAACACAACTAAGTATCTTCAGAAGGGCGGAATGTGAAGAGATTTTCATGAAAGGGTTAACTTGTGGTGAAAAATGGACCGGGAGAGATGTAGGCAGGGAGTTAATCTTTCATATTGACATGCAGCTAAGGAAGTGGTTATTTGCCATACTTTTTTTTTTAAACAAAGTGTGTGGTGGGGGTGGGAGATTTTGTGGTGTCAAAACAATTGGGACATCGTAGGAGGGGAGGGCTGGGGGACGTAACATTTTGAACACTTTAGAGGGGGTGGGGGTGCCAAAGAATTTCCCATTTTAGCGAAAAAGCCAGCTAGTTACTATAGCTCAAAGGGTTAGGCCGCTGGGAAGATGACAAAAAATATCCAGAAACCTTTGGCGCCAACCCCCCCCCCCCCCCCCCCCACACACACCTTTCTTGTTGTTACAGACAAATCAAAATTCACCTAGCATCATTGACACTTGACAGCTTGGTGTCGGGTGAATGTCTAGCCAGCTGCCACAAATATTATGGCATTGGAGTAGCCACTTAAAGCTGCTTCAGCCAAGACTGTCAATCGCACGTGTAGCAAAGATTTGTTACACTTAATCAGGCATAAGACTGATAAAAGGGTAAAAATCCTGTACAACCTGCGGATAGTATGAGAAACAAAGCCTCACTGTGGGTTAAAGGGTTTGTCTGAACTCAGGTTGCGGGTGACACGATGGTTTATGGTAGTTGAGAAAAGGACTGAAGTAGACCCTGGATGGATGTTGCAGTGTTTCCTCAAAGTCAGGGTGCGGGCTATATAGGTACAGGTGGTACAAGAGATTTTACAATAGAAGAAATATTTGCATCTATCTACAAAACATATCAAAATTTAGAATCCCAATACTCCCGTCGTTATTCGGAATGAATGAAGTTGTCTATGATAAAAAACCCTTTTGCTGGCTTCAAAAATAATTTTGTCACTGAATGATAGGAATTGCATTCGAGATTTAAAAGCTGCCACTCCATGGCCGACAAAAAAATAGGGTCATCCTACAATTTTTTTGCAAGAAATTCATGAGTCAAAAGGGAATTTTCAGTTTCTGCAAACGCAGAAAATACTTCATACTACACTAAGAAAATGTATCCAGACAAAAGATGAAACTGTTCATATTACCCGCTTCCTTAATTTTGACTAAAATTGTTTGTATCAACATAATTATATCAAAAAGAAAGCTATGTGGCGACGATCAAATACATGTGTACATACAACTTTATTATCATGATTTGTATATTAAAATCTACAACACATTTGTGGATCAGAAGTACGCTTCACTTGACGAGCACTACACTGTTCCTAATCATAACTTAATGAGAATAATGTCCATGATATTTAAAAACAAGGTAACCTGTCCCACACAAATCAGAGCTATGTGCGTAAGTAATGGAACATACTTGTAGTAAACCTTCCGACCAAGCTAAGTTTACCGGCGCAGTCTTCTCTCAGACCACTATATCAAGAAGAAGTATCGCTATTCTTTGAAGCCATATTTAAGTAAATGCAAGAAGCACAGTAAACTTCTACTTGGTCAAAACACTGACTTTTCCCCTACAAGTCTCTAGTTGATATAGCATCGCACAACACCAACAATACGAGTTCTTGAGTTCATACGTCATGAGGGAAGGGATGCCTCATTGGCCAATAGGGGTCATATTAAGTAATTGTCACTGAACACGGAGCAATGCACTACCGAGCAATAAGCTTGCAGGGTGCGTATTCTGTTGCTGTCAGCTTGCCTCAAAGGTATTGGCTATTGATGTCTATTGTCCTCCATAACCGCTTCGATCGGCGAGCCTGGCCAGTATTGGACCAGCCCTACTACTGACAAGATAGGTGAAGTGTGAGGCTTCACCCTGGATTCAATACCCATATGTATGTCTCTGATATCTCCTCGTGCTGCCTTCGCCTTAGAATCTGTCCGTTATCGTTTAGAATCTGGGTCTCTTGTTTTCGAAGAAGTCCTCACGTGGGCCGCCTTCTCGTCTTCTGTTCATACCGCCACCGCCCATTTGGCGGCCTGCCATGTTGTTCCCTGGGCCCATATTTGCGCCAGAGTTGTTGCCCATGCCACTATTGCCGCCCTGGTTACCGCCTGGGCCCATGTTATTTCCACCAAAACCACCCTGGTTGCCAGCGGACTGGTCAAAGCGTGACTGACGCTGTACACGGCAAGTCAAGTTTGAAAAGTCAAACGTCGATGTTGAATGGATTGTGGAAACATGTTCATGTACCCAAAGGGGAGAACATTCACACAAGGGTCAATGTGGTAGATCAGCGTCATCACGGGACATATAGTGAAAAAAGGAGGAAAGGAAAAAGAATATATTAGCTAGGGTTTGGCTTTACCTTCAGTAACTTGTATGAAGTCATATTTGGTCTTAGAAACAGCACTGCTGCCCCAACACGTAGACGATACTCAGGGAGATGCTGCGACATACCTCTTTCAGTAACACATGTGTATCAGCCACAATATTAGTACACAGAGAACCACCTCACAGTAATATATTAATCCACCAGCCTTCCTATTAACCAAGTCTAATCAATACAGCTTTGCCACCTATTAATTGATATGTTCTATAAACGAATAGGTCTTTGAAAGTATGTTGAAGCATAAAGCCACTTGAGGGAAGACTTTTACCAATACCACATTATCTAAATCCGGTGGTTTTTTTAAATTTAATCACACTTAGTATTTCAACAAATGTTCCCTGCCTGAAAATTCGCGTCATGAATATTCCATTATCTATATACCTGATTTAGAGATGTCTACATTCTCAACTTTCAGAGCAACACGATATAGCGTACATATACGTCGTAGAAGATGTTTATCCTAACACATTGAACATTTGGGTTTGGGTGTGTAAGTGAGCAAACATGTATGCATGGTTTTCAAACCAGCTCTGTTGAAGGCAGACCAGCAGGCAACTAGACCAATACAGAGAGTGCCTGTGAGCAACCATACAGATGGGACTGGGTTTTGATGGAAACTTCTGAGAAAGGACTAAAACCCCCTTTCCAGGTAGCATTTGTGGTGACTCGTATGAGATGCGTTCTAGAGCCCTCCCCTTATCAATATTTGAAAGAAAATACCAATGGATCTGTAAAAATCGGTCTTCAAAACATCCGTGAAAACCCACAGAAAGCCCATGGCTATCCAAGTTTGGGAGGTATTGGGTGACAAGCGGCAGACGCAGCTTCTATCATTTGAGGTGGATATTTTTGTCATTTGTAGACTTTCCAGAAATGGCAGGAATGTTGATGATAGTTTAACCAGATACACAAATTTGTGTATTTTGAGTTCCACAAAGCTTTCGACTCCCCCAATAGTGCTAGAAAGCTGATCAGTGCACTGCCATAAGGCCAGTCCTGCGGCTGTCTAACAAAATGAGTGATAACCTATCCTGCAGATATTAGAGCACCGAACCCTTTCCATTAAGTGAGAAGCATCAGGTTTGGTGTGCCCCAGGGAAGTGTTCTTGGGCCATAGCAAATCCAGGTGAATAAACTAGATTTTGAATATTTGAAACACAAACTGTATGATTATGGTTGTAAGTGTATCTGGTGAACTAGAACATGTCAATACATGTCCATTTTGTTCCTAGTCAGGATGCAAACATAATATTCTCGTTTCACCAATAAATTGCGAGAATGTGCTGTTAAATATTCCCTACAAAGTGAACACACTTCATGTCCCTTGTGGCATGGAGAATACATTGCATCAAACCATATATCTTCACAGTGTAATACCTCGCCCCGACCCTTTATATTGCACATTATCCGTGCATAATATGATTGCACATAAATGCCATGGGCAAAACGTGTAGAGCATTAAAGCTTTGTTTAATACATTTAATAACTATTAGTAGTTGTAAAGTACCATACTGCAAAACCCCCGTTATAACCAAGCTCCGAATACGACCTGGTAAAAAGACCCTCTTCCAAATACGTTAGTCAGAACCGGAATATAAGCCTGATGAGACCATGAACATTCATTTGATATCAATCAATGGTCATAATTCTGCTTTACTACAGAGACCAAGACGGATACTGATCCATGAGAAGATACAGATTACCAAGACAATCCCTATTCTCGAGACATTTGAAAGGGAAGATGACTCTAAAATTCCTGATCTGGACATTTTTGTATATATCATGTCATAATGGTAGGGTGACTAACAGATATAAGCCTGCCCAGTGTACAAGCACGGTCAATTCACCATTTGATGTCAGTACAAGTCAGGTCTGGTAAAGAGGGGAAACACTAATTGACACGTTGCAACGGTAGACGAATCAGTATAGGGCATGCAAATCTGGGTAAGATCTTTCGTCAGCTGAACTGGGTAGGCCATATTATACGATCCAGAAGGGCCATATTTTTTAGGCCTGAGTAGGGATTGGACTGGACAATATTCTTGGTACTAACATGACTCTGGCGTAGAAGCCGCAGCCTATACGATAATTAGAACCCCAGTGCTGCTTATCGGATTTGCTCAAAGTCTAGGTGCACCTTGTAAGGCATATACACGAGAATTTAACCTAACAACAATTGGCAGTGGTTTTGCCCAGCTGGGTAGTACACGTTTTTTTGTGATTGGAAAGCACTTTATCCATGGGAATTTATTTTGTCCAAAAGGACTTCTAGAGGGTGTTCTTTTTGTCAATACAAAGTAGTGGAGATCCTTTTGTAATGGAAAAGTTAAATATCTATAATTCTGAAAAGGGTGTGAAAAGCTACCTTAAAGCCCCCCTCGAAGGCAGATTTCTTTTGGAGTCCCCCACCACATAAGCTGATGTATTTGAAATTTCCGAAATTGGGGGTTCGGCTCATGGGGCGGGTTGTAATACATTATATTAAAGAGTAAACAATTTTAAGCCTATTATAGATTCCACACCTTCAAAAATTGGCAGTTCATCTTTTGAGTCGGGTCGTACCCTCTTATAGGAGGGGTTCTACGGCAACTACACCAAGGTGTAGGCATCCCAAATCAAACTTGATAAATCTCTCAACCGTCAACAATATGGACGAACCTGCTATCATGTTTTAAAACATCATAACTAAATGTCCCTTACACAAAAGTCAATATGGTATGAATATTCCTTTGAATATAGGTAGCCCTTAGATAAGTGAATATGTAACGACCTATTTGCATTGGCACATTGCTAAGTGGAACAACAGTCGGTTCCAAACTAACCCATTCCCCAGTCATCATACATAAAGACTGCTTAGTGGTTCATGTGGCGTCAACACAGTGTATAGGTATGGAGGTTGCAACATAGAGGTATGGACATCAGCAGAAATCATAAACTTTCTTTTTTCAAAGTCATCTTTGTTTTTTTGAGTACGTCAAGTGTGAGGCAGACTGGCTCTTGTGTCCTACAATATCTGAAAGAAAAACTGGATTCACATTGTTCATCAGTTATCGATTGCACACGTTTAAAACACAACACCAGAATAATGTCAGATGTATAAATTGAGAATTGCTATAAATGCTATCATCCCATGCATGTAGGCGCCACACGGCGAGTTGAAACAGTGCTGGAACCTTGTTATGAGTTAATGCGACTAAACTTTGAACAATTCTTTTTCATTTTTGCAAATTAAGTGTGGATATGAATCGGTGACACAACATTCCTGTTACAGCTTTGATACAATACTAAACCATATAGATCAACCCCTCGTTCCCAATATCAAGTCTTTCCCGGCGCGCTATAAAACAATTGATTCGAGGAGACTGAGAGGGCTTCAGAGGCCTGTTATAAGTAACCAAGGTACAGTAAATTCTCTGTACTGTGATCATCCTTGTGACTTTCGAAAAAGTGACCACATTAATAAGATGACTACAGTAGCGAGAGTTGATTTTTACACAGTATTGAACATTTGGTTCTTTCCAAATGTAACCACATGAGGTGACCATGACACAAGAGGAAATTGCCTCATTGTACCTAATTGTACAACATACCTGCCTATTTCCACTACAGGACTCATAGCTTACCTCATTCCGGAAATATAAACTTTGCTTACAAGTATAATTGTCCGATATATGACAATACGACTTACGAGATTAAAGAAAAGCAAATTCCCATGAACAACCTGCACCTCACACAGAACTCCCTTCCCAACGCTGGCAAACCATACAAACTGAACCTCAGTCCGAGAATTTATGTTTTAGTACTATTTTTTGAATGAGTACTGTTCTATAGTAATAGAACTTCTCGTTTAACCCGCATCAAATATAGGCTTTTTTTTGGTAGGAGTTTTGAAGAAAAATCCAGGAAAAAAGACTTAGACCCCTCCCCACTATCAATGGTAAAATAGTTATTCATTGGATCTGTACAAATCACAGTGGTGACCGTTTGGCCTTCAAAAATAATGCGGAAATCCGGTTAAATCCTGCAGAATCCCATGCCTGTAAAGCAGAGTTTGGTTCGCGTATGCGGGTTGTACACGGGAATTTACGGTCGGCCAGTACCTGCCCCCGTCCATCATCTATTGACACTAGATGAGATTTCCGCCACTTATGCCCAAGTTGAGTTTCAAGAATACCTCTAGCACCACAATGTATTGATAATTTCATCTTTGGAATTGAATAATTCACAGAATCTTTGTTCAAAGTCGGATAAATCAGAACCGTGGAAATATCAACTTGGGGAACATTTTCTTCACTCTCACTACCATTTTGTTTGTTTGTTTGTGTAGTTTAACGTCCCACTACCAGGTACCTAGAACATGTATATGTCATTTGGTATCCAATTCAAAATAGCTGAACCCCTTTAATCGGCTACCCATATTAATAACATTTGGCATTCCCATACAAATAAATGGAGGAGGGAAAAGTCTCCATATTTGCCCGCTTTACTAAAGCCTCAAATAAGCAATGTCCACCTGAATTCGTTAGTACTAACGTTAAGTCATTTGGGTCAACGAGTGAGAGTCAGCATATTTTGCATCTAGCCTCTCATGCCTGACATCACTTTATTTAGTAAAGAATATTTAAGGTGCCCCATGTATGCTACGGCCATTGCAGAATATCCAACTTCTTCCTGAGCGAAACTGAAATTTCACTCCCCGACAGACAAAACAGGAACTACATTATTCTTTGGACATGTAGTAAATGTCATGGAGTGGGTCATTGATGTGGATGTATCAAAGAAAGCCCTTGTTGTGGTCAAAATTGTAAAAATGTCCAGTGATGACTGGAATATTGGATCACTTTTTAATAGCAATTACATAGTGTGTTGCTGATAATACTGGAACTGGAAGCTGAAATAACTGGATTACCAAGACTATTTTGGTGCTATAAAAACGGTTCCCAGTAAATCATAACTGGAAGGTGAGGGAATGGATTGTCAAAGACTGGATTATCAAGGGCTGACTAAAATATATACGCTAAAAATGAACAATACTACTTCAGCGGTTCACCTGCCCCCTTTAAGATAACAGCTCGTCTAGTTTTTCGTTTACACCAGAAGATCCCCCATATCACATATGCAGAAATCCTTTACATTATTACTACATGGCCGGCGAAAACTGGCCCAATTATGGTGAACATTTTACTCAAAATTCTATATTTCAAAATTAGATCTGGTAGGATTAAAGCTAGAAATAAATTCAAGTGCTCTGCATTGCGACACGTTCACTTATTTCTGGGGTTAAACCAAAAGCAGGAAAGTACTTAAAGCTGTGTAAACTGCGAATAACAAACGCCATCGAATTTGTCAAAGTGAAAGAAATGTTCTAGTACCCATAGACAATAGAATGCATTACTGGGCTGTCAACTGTTAGAAATGCAGACGGGTCTACACCCCTTGCACAAATTGAAAATTGGTTGCAAATGTAGTCTAATCCTAGCATTATATGTTGAATACTTTGCTACCTCAGCTTCTTGCTTGAAAGCTAAATGTGGAGTCAACTTTTTCCTTGGTGTGGCCACTGAGGCGAAGGAAAGTACTACTGGGTTCAAGAGACATCCGTTACATTTTTTAATCACAAACTAAGAAATATCACACGATGTGTCACAGAATCAATTGCCTTCCTCACATCAAAACTAGTAGAATACCATTAACATCAGTCACTTCTTCCCCCTTTTCATCAGACCTATAGGTTCAACCTTCAGATGGCATATTTGTTGCAATCAAATTGTTCTCGTGAATATTTCACAAATCCCTTATCATAAACTTTGTGTCACCGATTCATATCATTTGATTGTTATGTCAATCCTGTAAAGCAATCGAATATCAGAAACGTTCTTTGACAACATTTAATACATTCCAGCAGTGTATTCAAACAGGAGTAAAAACATTGGTTTCACTACCTAACCGGCCATCTCTCGTCTAATTCATCAATCAGTTTACCATAGTTATTATTTCAATGCGATACCTTCGTCAACAATGAAATCAGGACATTTGACTGTGGTGGTGTAGACCTTTTCAATCTCTTAGAACCTCTGGTGGAACGCTTGTTTATATTATACCCAACTTAGGCCAATTTAAGTTACTTCCCTTTCTCTTCCATGCACAATGTGCTTGTCAACAAGACAGTTAAAATAGCATCCATGTGCTATCTACCGTATTGCTACATTTCGTTTCGTATGTTCAGCAGACCCGTCCCTGGTGATACTACGATGAATGAAGCCTTAGCACAAAAACCTGTTAATTATGACAACATTGCAGCTGTTACCAGCTTCAAATCCAGAGTCGAATGGTCAATAGCTGACCTTCCACAGCTCTCGTTTTATCACCTATACGATGCCCATTTGTATAAGTTTAACCTTTGGTGCAAGAAGTGCATCTATGTGGCCTGAACTATCCCCTTACATAAATAATACGGTTAGTTTAAATTCCTGGCCTCTATCATTAAACCCATCCATCCCATAATGCTACCAGAGATGCCACTCAGTGGTCGACAAAACGTAGGAAATCTTACAATTTTGGTCAAATTTCTGTAGGAGATAAATAAAATCTAATATAGAAATTCCAGCCACGACGTAGGAATATCTACAAAAGTAGGAAAAGTGGCATCTCTGTGCTACGTATATAATCCACAAAAGGTAGAAAATCTTTCACTTTTGGGAAATGTTGTGCTTCAATTACCAATTTCAATTTCCAGTGACATCTAATTTGATTAATGTAGTCTTCTCCCCCCCCCCTTTTTTTTAACCGTTACAAGGTTCAAGAGATGCAGGGTTCCAACAAACTCTGACCCGTTGATCTCCAATGAACGCCCAAGCACGAAAGCTTGATAAATACATTGGATAAGTATATGGGGCTATATATATGGCACAACTACATTGACTGCCTGTGTCTAAACGCAGTTTGCTATTAACTAGGCACACTGACCACAGGGCTATACGCCTCTTGACACCGCAGCTTTCAAATCAAGCAACAGATAGATATGATTAATAAATGTCATGCACTAGCCATAACCGGTCTATGTAGTGCTGTATCTATTTCCATCATACTAGAGGCTTTAAAATGTTTAGATAAATGCCATTTCCTCATATTGGATTACACATTTCAGTGTAGCTACCCTAGTGCTTAAACTGAATTACCTTGCCCAGCCCTATTATAAACTCACTCCCTAGCCAGGAGAGACCCTGGGTACAAATGCCCCTCCCCCATCAGGTTTCCAAACTCAACCCTCAACAGTGTCACCATGTATAATAGCCCTCCAAAACGCTATCCCAACATCAATAAGGTTTTTACAACTTAACCCCATAGACAAATGTTCCTGACCCAACCCTATCATTTCTTGATATGGATTTTATAAATGTGTTATAAATCCTAGTTGCCCTGGAAAGTGTGATACCTTTGATAATTTATGTTCATCTCTACTATACAAGATGTAATACTGTGCAGAACCAATACGATGTGCAGAACAAATAAATATAATAGAAATTAAGATAAACCATTCCTATGTCTATTACATGTACATGTACCATAAATTATCTTAATCAACTGACCTCCTTTAAAATGCAACCTGACATTTTTCAACACATTCATTATATTAAAGGAAAACCCCTACTTTGCGATTTTTGTACCCCCCTTCCTTTATATGCCATGACCCCCTCCCCCCCACCCGCCTTCCATTCACATTACAGAGGTGCCTACACCAAGCACATAAGTGGATAATAGCACTAGATCCCAGCGCGCCAGCAGCTGCACTATTGTGTTAAACTGTAAAGGTAAAATATACTACCGTAAATTCCCGCGTATAACCCGCACCCCCAACTCTGCAGAATCCTATAGCCGTTTTTGGATATGAAAATCTCGATTTTAATACTGTTCTATAGTAATAAAAACCCTCGTATAACCCGCACCCTATATAGGCATGTTTGGTATAAATGAAAGCTGGGGTTGATTCGCGTACAACCCGCGGGTAGTACCCGGGAATTTACGGTAGTACATATTTTATGTCTTTTTTTCCTACACTATATATGATCATAAGCCAAACCACTTCGAGGAAATGATGTGGGCTGTCTAAGGCCGATAATCCTCAAAAGTGGTCGGCTTATGGAATTTTTACCATTCACATTGAAAACCTAAGTAATGGAGATATCCTTCCTCTACTCCACCACATGTATCAGATTTACAAGATTTTGTTTCATAACACTTGACATGAAAACCATCTGCCCTAAGTTCCACCAGAGGACTAAATACGGGAGTGCACATCTGACACCTTCAAATTAAGCACTTTGGCAGTATTTCTAAATACAACATTCGGACATGTTCATACGCTGTATCAATGTCTGACATAGGAGATTACAAACCGAGTTTATGAGAGATGGCCATTGACAAAGATAGGGTGCACAACCGGGTAAGACTTCCTTTGAGACAACAGTATCTAATACTTTAGAATTGGTATTCCGCATGTGTTATCTCGTTTCTAGAAGTCTCGGGCCTGGTTGTACACATTTCAAATATAAACATCCCCGTTGATAACTCTATCCAATACTCTCCCAAGACAATATATCTAGCTCATATCAGTGACGCTAAGCTGGATAACTGAAACAGCTCAAGAATATCTCATAAATATCGCCTACATTTTGGTAACACCTTCCTATATTCCAACTAGAATTGTGCATCAACGAAAAAACACCCAAAGGTGCGATTAGTATATGATTGGTCTCCTGGTGAGTGAGGCCTCACGTGGAAAGAAAAGAGGGTCCAACACAAAGTAAAGGTATACATTACCATATTGCCGCCGTTGCCGCCCTGGTTTCCGCCTTGGTTTCCTTCACCTTCGACGGCTTCACCTTGGTTGCCTCCAGGGCCACCTTGGTTACCGGCCTACGCAAAATCAAGACAAAACTGTTATTTCTTCTGCATTCAGTTGTAACATGTATCGCATGTAAATTGCAATATTTCTCAAATGTATAAATTGTAAATTTATGTTACGACAAGCTTTCAGTTTCAGCTAACTTATAACATAAATCGCCACAAGCATTCAATGAAGCTCACCTGGCGTTCTCTGTTGAGCCCAAGGGCCGCTGGTGGGGCTGGGGGTGGTTGCATGGGGGGAGCACCCGCACGCTCATTTCCACCACGACGCATGTTTCCGCCACCGCCACCCATGTTTCCACCTTCTACCTGGCCTTCATTGAAGTCCCGACCTCCACGGTTGTCCATGCTACGACCGCCACGCATCTATAAACAAGGTTCAATTAATGAGATGAGTCCCACGTCACAAAGAGAAAAGTTAAACAATGTAAACCCTACTCATATAGGTTAATTCAATGTCCACAAAACACTCGTAGTAATTAAAAATATCATATTTGCACAAACTTAACCAGAAAAACCTATCCCATTCTCTTCACCTTCCCCGAGTCTGCTTAAAAACACTAGTGTATTTACCTCGTTAAAATTACCGCGGCCACCAGCACCACCACGATCCATACCACCACGATCCATGGACCTATTACCACCACGCATCTGTAAACATCAATATAAATGATAAGCCTTCACAAGAAACACAGTTCAAAGAAATTGTATTATCTTAATTGGAACTTTATCTACATTTTTTACTAGACGTGGAAGATTTTTTTAGACAAGACAACTTACCTCAAATTCTTCGTTCATTCCTGGACCACCACGTCCACTGCGCGCCTCCATCTGTCTACGCCTCATCTCCTGTTCCTGCTGTTGGCGCATCATCATTTCTTGCCGGTGACGCTCTTCTTCCTGTCTGCGCATGTCTTCTTCTTGACGTCTATTGAGACAAGAGGGAAATAATGTTAGTTCTCAGATTTAAGTATTAAAGGAGGGTCTATTTATCTTTTTTTTTCAAGTTATCACCAGTACTAGAGAATATTGACGGTATGAGATTTGAGAGGGGTTGAGAGATCTTCCAGCACACCAAAAGAAGATTTTAGACAACACGTTTGTCAATGTTAGGTGAGGATGAAGACTAAGAGTTCCAATAATAACCTAACATACTGAAATTCGGAATAAAGGAGCTCTCATGGTCACGCATATAAAACATATAGTGAAGCACAAGACTGTATCAGTATACTTACTTCATCTCCATACGCTTTGCCATTTCCATCTGACGCTCCTCAAGCTTGCGGAGTTCTTCCTGGCGTCTCATCAGATCTTGACGAAGCAGCATAGCCTGATGTTCATGCAGAGCCTGCTCTTGCTCCAGCTCCAGACGAGCAATGGCCTGCTCCATCTCACGTTGCAGCTTAATTTTGTGTTCGGCCTCCATCCGGTACACTTCTTTCCACTTCTGTGCCATCTCAAACTCAAAGGAGCCGTGTTGGGCTAGACGGGGCTCAGTTTCACGCTCTTTGTGGTAGTATGCGTTCTTCATCATGAATTTCTCGGAGTAGCCATCATCTTCATCTCTCTGCTCCAGTGGCTCTACGAGCACTGGCCTTGGAGAACTGCAAAGTATCAATACCATAATTAGAATTCAAATTACCAAGCTCTTTGATGTTGCTACAAATATATTCATAAATTTAAAATATTTTACTCCTCAGGAACAAACGACACGTCGTGAGTCCCTAATTTAATATGAAATTGCTGGTGGTCGTTGGTAGATCATCTAGATACATGTACTGTATGGTTAGGGACATAAGGGCCAAGTACCCCCCCCCCCCCCCCGAGACACTTACTCCAATGCATGTCAGTCGTCCTTGTCCTCCTCTTTTATTCCATCAGATTAAAAGGAAATAATTTAAAAGCATTTTCTTCTAGGGCGACTCCCCGACCCCAATAAAAATGGGACGGGCGCCAGGGGTTTAAAGTAATGTTATAAATAGCAAAAGTGCAGTGACAACTTACGCTCCAAGTAGGAATGCTCCCTCATTGATCTTCATGAGAGCCTGTGATGCAGCAGGTTTCCTTGCAAACTCAACGATGCCTTCTCCGGTCGGTTTTCCACGATCATCAACAATAACGATGGCACGTTCGACGTTGCCAAAGTTGGCGAAGGCCTCCTCCAGCAGCTCGTTAGATACATGAGTAGGCAGGAACTTGACCTTCAAGGCAGCACCATGGGTAGCAAAGCGCACACGGAGCACTCGGTTCTTCTTCTGCACTCCATCAAGGGCTGCTTTAGCAGCTTCAGCATTCTGTCTTGTGTCCTGGAAAGCCCAACGCTTAGTTTAGTATATACAAGACATACAGAAAATCTCTATAGGCATATAAAATCCAGGAAATTCGGCCGCACAATTTAATCACTGTAACATACTTCTAGAAACAGATTTTTTTCGAATTGAGCCACGGAAATACACAAATGAGTTTACCATCTGAGATTTTATGAGAACTGATGCAGCCTCTTTTCATATTCATCATTTGGGATTGTTAATTATAAGTCTCAAAAAGAGGTTATTTGGGGGTCCGACGGACATTTATTTCACTCTGCAATTTCATTTTTGTCATAATACCTGGTGATGAAATTGTTAATTGATAATGAACTTTTCACGTAGCCTCTTCAAGGGCATGCAGGCAGTGGACAGTAAACTCAATGCAGGCAGTGGACAGTAAACTCAAAACTGGCCTCATAATTATGATTAGGTAAGGTTTCTTTTCTTGAAATCAAATGCACCTTCGTTCACTTTTTCCTAAAAATATGATACCAGTACATGTATGGGAATCTAAGGTACGTTATAATGGATTGTGTTAGAATACCGGGGGTACTTAGATATTCTTTTTACCCCCAGTTTCCCTGACTAGCAACAAATTTCACAAGATTCCATGACTTGTTTCCAGATCCCTTATCAGATGTGGATATGATAAGGGATGTGGATATTAAAGCCAGATAAGGCCCGCACAACTGACAACCTTAAGGGATTATGGATGATTGGCTCTACTGTTAGTTTGCCCTAGATGATTCTCTCTACACCTCCTGGACCATTCGCTCTACCCCATGGCAGGAGTATGGGGTTGGACGATTCGTCCTGCTACTCGCTGGGGGTGTGGCGGGGGTGTGGGCAACTACTCCTTGGTCTATTTTTTTTCCTTAAAATTCGTCAGAAAATATCTCTAAACAGTAGAATCTACAGCTGGTCAGGCAGTTGTAACCAGGGTTCCCACAAAAAAATCAGATTGAATTCCATGACATTTCCACGACAAAAATCTCAATTTTCCATGACATTTTTGCGGGGGTCAAAATTTCAAAAAATCTAGAAAACAAATGGTACATTTTAGGAGATTTTGTAATATTAATTCCATTATTTTCAAATTCCATGACATACAGCAATTTTTCACAAAATTCCATGACTTTCCAGACAACTTTCAAATTCCATGACACTCCATGACATTCCATGACACGTAGGAACCATGTGTAACACATCTGTGCCCCCAAACCACCATTTTCTTTCCAAATGATGCAATTGTAAAATAGAAGCTTACCACAAAGGCTGTGCCCCAAACCCCCTTTTTCTTTCCAAATGATGCAATCGTAAAAAAGAAGTTTATGATAGCCTCGTCATGCCCAGTGCCGAAATTTAATTACTTTACAAAAACAATTTATATCTCATAGATTATATAGGAAAGCTCTTGGATATTACATGTATCCTACAATATTAGGTGTAGGCCCGAGTTACACTCGTAGGGAAATAGGAACCATAATTTCAAAAAAAAGTTCCAACTTTTTTTTTAGACTCTTTAAAGGCCTAGGCCTAGGGGGTTATTTCCAGTAGGGTGAATCATCCAGAAAGTAGAGCGAATCATCTAGGGCAAATCATCTAGTAGAGCGAAGTTGAAAATCCACATCAAACGAGATCTATTTAGTCTACAACGAATGGCATTGCAACATCAGAAGTCTTTCATATCAAACTAACAAAAGCAACATACACTTTGTCTTTCTTTGTTCCAATAAAGAATGCCATCAAAACAGAGTGAGAGTCTGAGCCTGAGCCAGGCTGAGGTTTTAGTTTACCGTCCACCGCCTGCATGCCTTTGAAGGGGCCACATGAAAAGTTCACTATTGATATAAAATTCATTAAGCCTGCTCAGGCTACTGTCAAAACATCGCAAAAAATGAGGCACTCAGATTGAAATATTAAAATGTCCGTCACTGGCGTCAGACCCCAAATTACCTAATTTTAGAGGATTTTATATATACGAAAAAGGGCCACATCAGTTCTTTGTTGGACAGTAACCTCATTTCTGTGTTCCCATGGCATTATTGTCTAGACTAAATATATCCAGGTCAAATTAGGTCATTTAAATGGCCACCAGTGAGCTGGTCTGAGCGAGTCCGTCACACACATTTTAGGTATGTGAACGTCTGTGCCTGCTGTGGCTGCAGGGCCGTTGTGCTAATCTGTGCCAGTTTTGGAGCACTGTGCAGGGGTAGCTCTCTGTAATGACCTTTTAAATAGGGGTAGTATTATAGGCACATTGCCCCTTATAATTTATATATCAAGTATACATAATTACCTTCATCCCTGTATTTTAAAATTAGTTAAATGCTAATTGGTTAATTAATTACACGCTTAATTAAGTCAACATCTAATTGATACCTCAGCTTTTACATGAAGATACTTTTGGCCTAAAATAAAAACATATAGGCCTACTAGTATATAGTCTTAACTTCATCTTGGCCAAATATAAAGAAAATCTATGGACGAGCACTATGTTTTCTAGGAGCAGCAGATTTAGGTGATTAATTAATTTCGCGAATAATCAGGGATTTTCCTAACTTTTTATCATAAAAATTCTATAATTCTGGTTCTAGATGCCAGAATCTCTCCAAACAAACTGCAATATGTCCGCAATGTTGCTGCCTTTCAGGAAATATATACATTAAAGGGGTATTTCTAAGGTTTAATTTGAGCCTAAATTCATGAAAAGGTCACAGGCCATCCTTCTTTGTAGAGTTTAAAATAATGACGAAAATATGCCCAAACTTGGCCTATTCAAAGTGCTCTAGTTTCCCTGAAAATTATGATAACTGAGAAATTCCAAAAGAATATGATTTCTAACATGTTACTCCAAATGGCTATCATAAAAGGAAGAATTCATCTTGCTTTTAATTTTTTTTGTCACATACCTACACATTTTATAACAGCGGCTGTAAGACTAAATATATGCTCAATTGATTGAAGCGAACATAGGCAAGAAACGCAATCCGTTACACTGGAAGCTTAGACCTTCGACTATACATGTATAATAATAAAAGTGGGATCGATGGATTGACCTACTTACCAGGCGAACAAAGCCAAACCCACGCGACGGATTGACGAAGACCTCGGACAGTTCTCCGTACGGGGTGAACAAAGCCCGGAATTGGTCCTCTGATGTATCATTGGGGAGGTTTCCCACGAACAAACGGCATCGTCCAGTGAACTTTTTCGGCCCAGCAGGCTCTTGATGTTCCGAATTGTCATGATCGTTGCTGTGGTGCTGGTCACGGTGGTAGTGATCCCTTTTAGGCTGTTCGTTCTTGGTCTGCGCCGGTGCTTTTGTCTCCTGCTTGGGAGAGGGTTTTTCAGGTGCGTGCTTCTCGACCTTCTTGTCCTGATTTTCTATTTTATCTTTCTTCTGTTTATCGGTGTTTCCCTGGTTTGTGTTCTGTGGTTTCCGATTGTCGAATCTGTTGTTTTGCCCACCTCTGTTACGGTTATTTTGGGGCATCCTGCGTTGCTGATATTGGTTCATTTTGATCGGTGTTTGTGTGCTTGGTTGTGCTGCTTCTATCCAGATTTTCAAGATGGCGTGGGCAAGCAGGTGCCCGTGGTCACGTGACCAGCGTGCCTATCCGGAAATTTACGAATACCAGGCTGGTTTTATTTTCAAAACAGTCTTCCCGATAGCAAATGTTATATTGAGAAAAGAATAAATAGAATAGCATATGCTGAAAAGTCAACGGTTTATAATGTGTGTTAACAGATTCGTGTGCGGCGCTTGGCTTGAAATCGAGGCTTCAGCGCTTGGACAGGGCACCCACCAATGCTGGACTGATGGAGCGATGTCTAAATCGGACTTTCTTCAAACAGGTGAGTGCCATATACCTCATGAAAGCTTAGAAATCCGAGATCACAAAATGAGGGACCAAAAATACTGCGAAATTCCCCTGGATCACTTATGCACAGGAGCATCATGACCGTCGGCAACCCTAACAACATGGCGGACATTGCCCGCTGTATTTTCTAAAGCAGTTTACGGCATGAATTTCCAGCTTAATGCCTGAGGACATGGGTTAGAAATGACCCTGAGTTCAATCTATTGCATCGTATGTCATCCTATGAACTGTCTTGATGCAGTTTCTCTTGTAATCGCACATGTTATGAATATATTGTTTATCAAATACACACATGGTGGCGCCACCATCGATGTGGTCACTGGTTAGGGGCGTTCTCGATAGGTGTCTGCACACTCGGAGCGGTGTGGAGAACCCTGCAAAATGTTTGTTGTGGATGGGGTGACACTGTAAGCACAGTTTGAGTCATTCGCGCCAGTGAGTCTCAGTCTTGTAGGTGCCCTCCCAGTGTTGTGGTAGGAGCTCTGACTGGCGCAGGGGCATGGCCAAAGATCTGGTGACTGATGTAAACCTATCGTAGACTAGATGTAGATCTAGCCTATTGAAATCAATCGAAATTGATTTGATTTATAGGTAGATAAATCAAAACCCCAACACCAACCTAGATCATAACAAACAGACTACGCCCCTTTTCCCCCCCAAATTATCCTAAGGCAAAGCTATTTGTATTTAACATTAATCAGCTTCAAACCCGATGATCATTCTGCCTTCTCACTCTAAAGCTTCTGAAAAGGTTTGTGGCTAGGACACTTTTCTTCCCCTCCCCTCGGTCCAATTGTCGATTGATGAGTCGATCAGCAGGGGTATAAATCAGCACGGTCCCTGCCAGGGAAACGTCGACGAGTAGGGGATCAACCTTGTAACTAATTGACCAGTCATCTATGTGTAGGCTATGGCATAGGCCGGGGCTATGTTGCCTAGCATGGGATAGCATAGTGCTTCAACTTTACAATTACAGTGGCACATGCCTGCATCATGCCTCCTAGGGCCAGGCCATAGACATAGTGCTTCAACAGGACAGGGGTACATCATGTTTCCTAGTCTGGACCTAGACCATAGCCCTTTAAATTAAGGGTGGCATAGTGCTTCAACTTTACAGTAGTGCATAAATGCATTATGCCTCATAGGCTATAGCCCTTTAAGGACGGCAAAGTGCTCCAACAGGACAATGGTGCATGCATGCATCATGCTTCCTAGACCATAGCCCATTAACGGTGGCATAGTGCTTCAACTATACAGTAGTGCATAAATGGACGGCAAAAGTTCAAGTTCAAGTTCAAAAATTTGTTTATTATGTCTAGACGTGAATTCAATCACAAGCAATTATGATCTTCCATTCTGACCAGTCTAGAGGGGTTTTTATATTGATGTACGCTGAGGCAATTACCCCGTCTTTAATTATTGCTCTGTTACATGTATAATAAGCACCTCGCGTACCCCTAACTGGTCTTTTACATAATACATAAGCTAATAACAACACGTGGTCTGTTCAGGGTAGGTGTACACAGGGTGGGGGGACATAGTGTGGAGGGGAGAAGGATTCACAGATATGCTTTACATAACTTGGACATAATCCGGTAATCAACATTACTAATGCACTTTTGTATATGGTTAAACGCGGGTAGATACAGTGTAGTAATTGACATTGGTATTATAGTACAATTTACAGTTTACAGTGTATGGTTCGGTGCAGGTTTTACTGGGTCTGAGATTATGTTTTTACCATGATGCAACAATTGGAGTGCATCAGATCTCCAGTGCTTTTTGAAATAATGGAATAATCTGTACTTCACTTGACTTTTAAATGTTCCTCTACCTGCCCATCGTAGTGGGGGGTCCAGGTCGTTCCATTGTGAAAAAGTTTGATACACTGGATCATTTATCAAGGAGGTGCGTTTAGGATTTGTCCTTGCAACATTAGGGGCTTCGGTTGCCCTAGTTCCTGAATACGGTCTAATTTCTAGCTTCCCGTTGTATACTAGCCTATGGCACATAGTAAGCTGCAAATACATTCTGCGTAAGTCAATGGGCAACATTTTAACAGTTTCATATAGCGTTTTAACATGAACTTCTCTGGGGTCTCTAATGGCTAGACATTGGCGAATACCGGTATTATAAAACACCTGTAACTTATACATAGTTTGGGCAGAGAGGCCTGTGGTAAAAGCTAGACCATAATCAAAATAGGGCATAACCATGGTTTTCATGATTCTAATGGCTGTATACATATCGATGAATTTTCTTATTTGCATGATTATCCACAATTTATGACGGATGGCTTGAAACATACATTTACCATGTGGGATAAAGTTCAATTTATTGTCTAAAGTTATTCCTAAATACTTATACTGGTCCACTGACCCTAATATTGTGTGTCCAATGTGGAGGTGCATCTCTAGGCCGGTGGGACTTATAGTCATATGTTTGGATTTGTCAGCATTAATTGTTAAACAATTTCTGTTACACCAATTAGAAACCGTGTCTAGATCAGCTTGCATTACCCTATTAAGTTCAACTACCGTTGGCGCTGAGTATGCAAGAATTGTATCGTCGGCGTACATCTTGATTTCGGAAGAAATATTAAGCTCGGGCATTGAATTTACATAAATTAAAAAAGTGCTGCAACAGGACAGTGGTGCAATATATGTTATGGGTTGCTAAGGGAAATGTGTTGGGAATACAATGCTGAAATAATCTGATTAGAATCTTAACCCACAAAATAGATATAAGGCTAAATGTCATTGCCTGTGTGGCATCTACCACTAAGTGGCTATATGTATACAGGGGTAGTTGTACCTCATGAGGTACAACATCTAACTTGGGATACCACTATAACCATGATGTGTGTACATATCTTTCACTTTGTTAAGTGCTTACATTTTGTTTCTCATTTCTTCTAGTTCTGCGCTCGTCACCACCATTCATCTTAGTCTGAAATTGAAACCAACAGAGAAGTATGGATGGCACTGAGGAACCAACCAAAGTGAGCAACGGAGAGGAGGAAAGTACAATGCAGACTACTGACTCTGAAGAAACGTCTAGCAAAGTGGCAGAGGATACCGCTAACGACTCTCCCAGTGCTGAGCCAACAGAGACTGATAATGCAGCAGAAGGTGAATCAGCAGTGCCACAAAGTGGAGAGGTTGAAGCTCCCACATCACCCTCTGGGGCTGGGGCGGATGAACAAAGTGCGGACGAGGTTTTGTTGTTAGACGACGGTAATCCCGACCCTCCTGCTGACGTGCCTAGCCCTGGAAGCCCGCCGCAAGTGGAGACCCCAACGGCAGATGGCTCCGATGGGAACGACAAAGTGTCCGATCGAAGTGAAGAAGGAGCACAAGAGACCGACAGTACAGCACCAGAGACTGATACCACAGCACTGGAGACTGATACCACAGAACTGGAGACTGACGCCACAGTACCAGAGACTGACGCCACAGCTCCAGAGACTGATACCCCAGCACCAGAGACTGACAATGTAGCCTCTGAGTCAGCTGAAGCTGGCCCAGAGACCACTGAAACTGCTTCTCCTAAGGAGACGGTCGAAGCAGATAAAACTGGGGCTGATTCGGGAACACCGTCTCCCACCGCGGAGGATTCTACCACAGCTGAGAAAGCTGGGACTGATTCAGAAAGTGCTCCCGTCAATGCAGACGCGGTATCAGAAAGTGACAACATGACAGGCCTGGTATTATCAGACCCGAGAACTGTTGAAGATAAAGCAGATTCCCCAACTGCAAAGGTACGTCTTTTGTATGGCATGTCATTGCAAGTCTAAATGCAAACAAAAAAAAATCGGGAAGATACATCCCGAGTTTTTCGATCAATTGATGATGTAAAATGAATTTGTCTATGTGGATTTCATTCCGAAATTCAAATTGACTACTACCGGTATATGTAAAATGTTACAACCACTCGTCATTGTCATGTATTTCCATTCACTTATATTGCAGGAAAATGATGTGTCACGTCCTAAAGAAAATAGTTCGGCAGCTGATGATGCCTGCGTTATTGAAGAAGAGGTGACAAAACAAGGTAGACACTTATATACCATTTAGCATAATGTATCCCTCTTTCTTTTCCTTCTTTAAACAGTCACTCATAGTCACTCAATTTTTGAGTTTAAAACAAATATTTTAAGCCATACTTTGTCTAGAATATCACTCTGTGGCGAAAATAAAGCAATTAAAAAAATCAATAACTGAAATTCAACGCAGCTCAAACATATGCATAACAGATTTTAAAATGTCTAGACCTACCATATTAAAGGAGAGAATATATTTTAAAATGTCTAGACCTACGGTATTCGACGTAATAAGCGCACAGTGCGCTTAAAAAAAGATTATGGACACCTGTTAGTAGCTAAGAGTTTAACTGGGGTCAAAAATTGAGATTTTTTTTGGTTATTTCTAGTATAGAAATCGGCCAAAAACGGGGGATGTGCGCTTATTAGGGGGTGTGTGCTTATTATGTCGAATATGGTACAGTTGTACTGTATATAGAGAATACATTGTAACCACAGTTAACACATTATCTCAACTTGTACATGCCTTTCATGGCCATGTTTTGTTTGAGCAGTGTTGCCGAAAACTTTTTATGTACAATTATGATAACAAAATCGATTTGAATATGCTTGAAGCCACTGAGAAAATATGTATAACAGTTGTAAGGACTTAGCTCACCTTCTAATAGGAAAACGGAGATCATGGCCGGCCATAATGACCGGTGTTCAAGGCCATTACATCGGTCGTTAGGATTTCACATCGGCAAAAGCTGATGTATCATTTTGGCAACACTGTTCGAGTTAACGCCACGAGTAGATATTGATGGGTTCTGTGCATCATTGATCTCGTATTGAACACATTGGGGCTCGTTTTGTTTCAGCAGTGAATATTCCGGGAAGCGATAGCTCTGTAAATGTCACATCTAACGGCGCAAAGACATCTACAACGAAGCAACCACATCCCTGCCTCGTCTGTAAAAAGGTTAGACTATTCGACAAAGTTGATTCATCAATCCTTAAAATCTTCAATATAAATGTTTGGGCAAACAACTTCCTTAGTAAATAATTGTATGTACGGTAGTCCAGGATGGACCAGCAATGATATGATAACCATGGTATTAAAGGTCTGTTGAATGTAAACTGTACCGAATAATTCGGAATATTGATAAAATATTCATGAATCTAGATTACCGGTATGTATTGTGTGTATATGTGGTGCCTTGGTCTGTAATATGTTGTCATGTCAAGTTAGTACATTGCCGGTAATATATAACAGCATTTTACAGCAGATGGGAAAAGATTGGCGAATAGTAAGGAAAATTAAGATAAATAATAGTTGGATTTTTTTCTGTAGTTGGCTAAGTCTTTAAGGGGGATGTGTGTAATAAAGCTTTCATTGGTCCAGGTGTGCATTGGAGTTCTGCTGAAGTTGAAGTTCACATGGTTGAGCGGGACTGGAGTTGAGTTATTGCCATACTGGCTCCAGGCTACGTGACTGGTTGTGGGTCGTTCCACCGGATGAAAAAGCAAAGAAAAGCACTATGTCGTAAAGTTATGTCCTGATAACTTTGCATGATGTCACCATTATGCTACATTCAAAAGCTCACACCTCCATTCTTTGTTTCCATCTAAAATAAATATTGTTTCTGTCTAAACAATATTTGGTCTGAAATTTCCAAATAAGCGGAACTCCTAATTAGCTTCAGTAATAACATGCACACCGGATTTGTATTCACACAAATCAACATCCCTTTTACAAGACACAAGGCCTTTAGAAATCGTTGTGGGTCACACAACATATTAAATTGCATTCAGTGAAAATCTTTTGGCTGAGAATTTTCTCTCCTTTCTCTTATTTTTTTCTGGATCACAGGTTATCAAGTGCAAGTATAACATTGTTGGAAATGGTGACATCAGGCATCTGTGCGACGACTTGTGCTTCAAATCATTCCGTGCTACCCCAACCCAGTTCCTACGTACCGAAGGACAGACAAAGACCGCAAATAAATCCGAAGGCTCTAAATCTGGATCATGGACCCCCAAGTTGCAGATCTGCACTTTCTGTTCAAAATCATTTAAAACCGATCAGTTTTCAAAATTCGAAGTGAAGGGTGGCGAGATCAAACCGTTCTGCGGTAATGATTGCTTAAAAGACTTTAAAGCCGGGAAAAAGGTTTGTGGTTTCTGCAAGTCTGACGTAAAAGGTAAGAAGGAGAGCCTCATGGCCTCAATTTACGATGGCAATGGCATGGCTGAATTCTGTAACAAGGAATGCCATTTGAAATTTGTACGCAAATTTACACCAGAGGAAGAGATTGCAGAGCCTCAGAGGGTGCCAACTCCAACTCCAGATGTTGAAATAGTTGATGAATCCAAACCTCGGCCAAAGAAGGCGACCCCAACGCCTTCGACCGCTTCAACAAATGCATCAACTACTGCACGCAAATCACAACCAGCCAAAGCAAGCACTGTGAACAATTCGCGAGAGCAGGTTTCTCCTTGCTCTGTGTGCGGTCAAAGTGCGAAAGTCAAGCATGAGATCGCCTTTGAAGGCAAGACACACAAATTGTGCAGCGATGCCTGCTTTGGGGCATTCCGTTATGCAAATAAGTTGGCTGCCAATGAGTGCTGTTATTGTGGATCTCCTTGCTTCTCGGAAGGGAGCAATCCTCATACTATACAGTTTGAGGGACATGCAAAAAAGTTTTGTTCGATCACGTGTGTCAATGCATTCAAAGTTGGCAAAACTAAGATTGTGCCCTGCACATGGTGCTCTGCGAAAAAGCTGAACTTTGACATGATAGAGCGAGTCGACGCCAATAACACTTACCAACTGTTTTGTTCGTTGAACTGTCTGTCCCTCTACCGTGTGAATCTCCAGGCGACATCCAACCAAAGTGTGCCATGTGACCAATGTCGTAAGATGGCACCTGCCCAATACCATCTGACTATGAGTGACGCGTCAGTGCGTAATTTTTGTGATTACGCTTGCGTCATGGCTTTCCAAGGGCAGTTTGCAAAGCCTCAAGCCCAAAACCCCAGTCAAGTAAGAAATGACGGAAGCCGGGGCCCAACTCCCATGGCTCAGTCCAAAAACACGGCAGCTGTCACGGTGAACAACGCACCCATCCGACAGAGTTCCCGACAGACCACCAGAAAAGGTAAATACAATGGTATTCATTTTAATTTGTTCTTGTTTCTTTCAGGACGACAGTGCAATGGACACTGAAGGAGGTCAAGAGGCCTCAAAGGAAGATGAAGATGATGATGATGATGCACAACATGATGTTTCTAAAGAAAGTGATAGAACATCTCCAACAGAGGATAGAGCTAGTAAATGTACTGATCAGAATACTGACATGAAGCAGTCAGCTGATACTGAAGGAAACGAAAATGGGCCTTCGAAAGAAGGTTGTGAAACAGAAAATGAACCGAAATCCATGTCAGATGGTGAACTTATTCAAACAGATGTAGTAAGCGAAAAGCAATGTGTGGGTTCTCCATCAAATCGCGTTGACTCTGTAAACAATGCTGGTTCCTCGAATGTAGAACAGAAAGAGACCGACTGTTTGAAGGTCGCTGAGAGAGATGCCGTCCAATGTCTAGAAACTCAATCAGCCGAGCTACAAGTACAGTCTACAGAAGAAACTGACTTGCCCAGTTCTGCAGAAGCTACTGCCACCACCAGAAGATTAGAGAGCTCTAGCAGCGATATACAAAGTGCACAATCAATTCATGGGTTCAATAAACCAGCAGAAGAGGGGGAAACAGGAAAAACCGCTGTCTGTGGACCTGTAATGAAATCTAGTCATGGACAAAGTATTCCAGGTACTACAGATGGGCCAACGGGAAAAGAGGGAGTAGCAGAAAGTGGTGCTGTGGATCCAGATAATTCATGTGAAGGAAAAACTGGTGAACCAGGGAGGGAACCATTAGGGGAAGTAGTGTCAGAAGGTAGTGGTAACGACCTGGTAGAAAGTAACACATCATTAGAGAACGTGCCAAAATCAGTATCAGACGCGGTATCAAGAAATGAAGCAGTTGAAGGTAAGGCTGATGAGTTATCGACAAGCAACCCTGACGAGTCAACTGAAACTACGTCCACCGCACTAGCAGAAGGTGAACAAGAAAAAGCTCCTCATGCTGATACTGTAGCCACCAGTGGCGGTGAAGAAACACAAGAAAATGCCGCTAAACCATCATGTATAAAAGAAGAAGGCATAGAGAGTAAACCTGTTACAACATCAGAAAATGACACGGAACAAAATGAGAACAACAAGGGTGAAGCAAAGTCAGATAGTAAAGAAGGAGTGGTGGATGGGAAACACATTAAGTTAGAAACACAGGATCTGCTATCTGAAAGTAAGCTCTCTGCCAGCTCAAGTAGCTCTCTAGATAGTCCATTTGGTGATGCCCCTGCATCTATGGATGACCCACCAGCATACTTCCCATCCGCTGAGCCACTCGAAACGCTACTGCCAAAGCGCAAAGGCCGTCCACGCAAAAAGTCAATAATTAAGGCGGAGGCTTCTGGATATGCTCGCGATGCTGTTGCAAATGATCGGGACGACCCTGACTTTGACCCTCTGGAGTATTTAGAGACTGACACTCCACTGACACTGCCCCGTGCTCGTGGCCGACCAAAAACTAGACAGCCGGTTGTGAGCCTCAAACGTCTGTCGTCAGTTGACAGCGACAGTCTGGAAGACGAGTCGGGATTCCGTAAATCAGGAAGAAAGCGTAAACCCACATTCAAAGGTCAGGTTGAGCATGCTGTGCTCATAATGTGAAGTAGAAAATTTTGATACCTTTGATAATAAATTATTGCACTTTCAGGGTAAATAGTTAAAGTTAATTTTAAATTTAGAAATACGGTTATATGTGGATGAATAATTAAAAAGTCATACAAGTAGACTACGTTCATATTTTCAAATGTTTTACTTTGTCAGAGTTCTCACATAATATGATGACATCTAGCATCTACTGGTAATGTCAGACTTAAACTATTAATGACACGCCATGTTGTTTTTGATAAAATAACTATAGAACTGAAGACCATACTCTCCTCTCCTTTTGCAGTACAAGATCCTAACTTACCGATGATTTCAAATGTCATGTCCTTGGCCGGCAGTGCAACTGGTAAGTGATTGCTATAAGAAATCGGTGTGAATTCAAAATTTTCACCAAATCCTTAATCTTGTGTAGAAGATATCTAGTATTAGTAACAGGCTCAACACCAATATTGGTGTAGTATATACAAAGAACAGACACATGGATTTTTTGGGTAGAAGTTGAAAGTTTATTTTCCTATTTTGAGAGACCCCAATTTTGCTTTGGGGGGGGGGGTCTTCTTAAGCTGCCCACGTTATCAAAGTCCTCGATCCAGCTCTGGTCCGCATGGGCCGCAGTTGGAATGTCCTAAACACCAAATGCTAACTTATACAGTCAATGCTATTTTCAACTTCAGCTGCTCCCTCACCCGCTGGTCGTGGCAAGGGAACGGCCAATAATGTTTCCAGTGTGGTAAGTTAGAGTTGATATTCGCAATCGAACATACGTGGACATACACTTCCTCTGCCTGTGATAGACAATTCATTAACAAACTAGAACTGGTATTGGACATATAGATACATCAGTCATTTTTGAGCCAAGAGGAAGTTCCGAGTTTTTATGGAATATATTAGTGAGGAGGCCTCAGCCTTACCTTTTTACCATCTCCACCATGCTTCTATTCTACCAGCTGGGTCGACGTAGCTTATAGTTATGCACTTTCAAATTTTTCAGATGTCCATATAATGCCACATGTGCCACCAAAATTACCCTGTCTGTTGTTAATAAATGTAGAATCATGACCTAAATGCACATGCTATTTATATTTTGGCTCAATAAATTATTTAATGAAATATACCAGTTTTCCCATTTTCACCCAAAAAAATGCCCAAACCCTCCTTTTCCCAAAAGTGAATATCATTTTATTTCCCCAAAATATGACATTGTCCCTATTCTTTTTTCTTTTTGACATGTGCTATACATGTTATAGTATTATGTGTGTCATAAAGCAGAATGCTCTGTAGCCTAGAACATGTCATACTAACTCTGCATAGTGGAAAAATATTTCTATCACGTCTTCCGAAATCGAGTCGACATTTTGCTTGTGAGACCGTCTCCCGGGATGAATCTTAGCCGGGCGCAACTGCAGTAGCAGCGGGGAACATTATCAGGCGCCGTTAGTGCCATCCCCCTACGCGTAACTTTTAGCTACGCGTAGCTAGTATCTCCAATTAAATGCGGCTTGATAACATATCGAAATGACCAAATTCTTAAAGATGAATCGTAAAATAGGAAATAATAATGATATAACGTCCATAAAAAGGGCTCAAAAGTATTTAGTTTAGTGAAAACAGGAAGATTGAAGCCGTATCAAAGCTGACGTCCCATGACGGATATGTTGTTTTATTCACACCACTTCTTTTCCTCTTTTTCAAAATATGTTTTATGTCAACCTTTTATGATAACTCCTAGCTACCATTTAGTGTGAATTGTGTAAAGTCCGATATTTTTGAACCTTGAGAGCACTTTATTCTCTTTAAATCTCTAGAAATGAAAATATCGGCCAAGGTTACCACAATTTAGTTACGCGTGGCTACATAGGTCACGTGATCATATGGCGGTCTCTGGTTGGTGAATTAACGATTAGCTCCAACGGAGATGCTTATTTTCGGGGTTAGATTAAGAGTTATTTGGATGGAAACGAAAGTAGTAGTGGCAAATTGATACATTTTAGTAGCGGCGAATTTGATACATTTTAGTAGCGGCGAATTTGATACATTTTAGTAGCGGCGAATTTGATACATTTTAGTAGCGGCAAATTGATACATTGCACGCCACTTCTGTCACTTCTTCTTGCTTTTCACTCCGGTCCCGAAGGGACCGGCAGGCGTATCTCGCCGCTAAGGCTACGCCAACTTCTGTCACTCTCCCACCAGAGGTTTAGTACGATGCGCTGATTGGACGGGGCAGAATCACGCTGCAGACACCGTCATTTGGGCGGCAGGCGGCAAGGAAATAGATTCTCCCTGATCCTATGCTATTTTTCGCCAAATTATGAGAAAGTAGGGGGGAGGGAGGGCTGGCATACAGGGGCCTAATGAATCAATCATTTCTGAAGGTAACAAGCTTAATACTATGAACATTGGTTAAGTTTAAGCTTTGATACGAGCCATTTTAGAAATGTGGGCATATGGTTTTACCACCTGTCAATCCAAGACCTTTGAAGGGGGACGGGCGTAAAAAAAACGCTTATAGAGGCTACACTAGGCCTAGGCCCATAGCTCAACGGCTGGGGGGGGGGGGGGGGGGCTCTCTCATTTACAGGAAATAGGCCCATCCTGTTAGATTTTTATGACTAGACAGTAGGCCCACAGTATTCAAGTTTGACCCTGACCCCAACGATAGGCCTATAGGCCTATATTGTAGGCCTATGTGTATTTATCACTTGACTACTGAGTACTAGGTAGGCCTAAACTAAACACAGTTCTCTTGTCTATGCCTCACTTTTAGGCCTCCGAGCATTTTTTGTCACCCATGGCAAATTTTTCTGATCTATTCCACCAAACCACTTTGCTACCTTGTTTCAATTCAGCATTTTACAATATTAGACTTATAAAATATTTCGGCTGGTCATGAGCTTTGTAGTGCTATACCTTCCTGTTTCCCACTGCCCTGATCCCTAATATGTGCCATTACGCCTAATACACTGATTATTGGCTGCTGTAGGGTGTTGGTGCAGCTCAAACGGTGGGGAGTCAGATCATCATCCAGCCACCTCCCCCAAAGGCGGTCCGCAACAAGGCGCTGCAGTGTAAACCCTTCATGCAGACCAAGGGCACCACGTGCCGCCCACACACCTGCAACCAGGAGACACAGACAGGTGACCAACCCGTAATAATGATACCGCCTACCGTAAAACCTCGCGTATAAGCCGTGGCTAGTACACGAGTCAGATCGGCGTGGCGGCTTATAGGATCGGCCCATGGTCAGGGTGCGGCTTATACGAGAGTTTTTGCTACTATGGTACAGTACTAAAAGCTACCATAATCAGATCTCTGGTGTGGCTTATAGGATCGGCCCAAACTCGGGGTGTGGCTTATATGCGAGTTAGGCTTATACCCGAGGTTTTATGGTATGTGTTCCCATATTAGACACCTCTCTGCAAAACATGGTTATAGTAGCTGTAGCGTAAATCCTTGTTTATGAGCCCAAATCACGTATTAGCTACACCTAGACTTTGGGAATGTCAAATACACCGCACAGGGGGTCTGATTATGGCAACTTGAGTACACGCCATGTCCTGACTTTGTGCCCATCAATTATAAGCCGCACTGGCGAACTTGCATAATGCCCGCGGCCTATACGCGAGATTTTACGGTAGTGTCTTGTTAAAATATGAGAATAGTGAAATACAAATATTAAATTACACATTTGCTGTGTTCAACGGACATGTTCAAATGAGACTAGAAATATGTTGATAAACGCCACTATTCTTAGTGTATATGGTTGCATATATAATGTATAACGTGTGTTCAATCCATTGATTGAAGATAGATAATGAATACATACAACTACACCATTTACAGATGAGTCAAGTCTGGAGAAGAAAGACCAGGTTATTTTCCCTGTGCCTATTCCGATCTACGTGCCCATGCCAATGGCAATGTACAACGCTCCACAGCCGTATCCGATCCCTATCCCGATCCCGATTCCTGTGCCCTTCTTTATTCCAACTACAAAGAAGTCTGCCGACAGTATCCTTAGACACATCAAGGTAAGTTATGTCCAAATCTTCTATCATTCAAAATTATTCCTCAATTTTTTTCTGTTAAAGAATAAAGGAAACTCAGATTTATTTTAGGTAAAAGCAAAGTAAACTTAAGTTACGATGTATAGATAGAGTAGCAAACACATATCAAAAGAGCCATTTTGGAGAAATTTGATGTGTATGATCCACGTAGCATGTACTTTTAGACATACCATAGCATATCGATTCCTATGTGCTGCAGGAAATTCAAGAGAGAATGCCTGCCGATCCATTTGAGGCTGAACTGCTGATGATGGCTGAGGCAGTGGCAACTGCGGAGAAGTCGGACTCTAGTAGCGACAGTGACAATGACGACAGTAAGTTTGACCCTAAGTTAAATACCCAATTGATACTCCACTACATAGCTAACGTACTATTAACGGTACATGTATCTGATAGCCCAGCTGTAAATTAAGTATGGCCTCAAGAGTATTGGTTATACATTCATGTGTATCACAAGCTTGTTAAATATCAACTTGACATTTCATCTAAAAAAAAATCAACTGAGTATAAACAATGATGTATTGGCCTTTATCGCTAGCCTTATCTTTTCTGTCTTTTTTTCCCTTCTTTTTTTCAGTAGTAAAATCCCAATAATGCCATTAAAATGTTTAAAAAAGATGTATAGATTCAAAACTTAAGTGTGATGTGGCCTTCCTTTCAGGACTACCCTCAGAGCCGAACTTGGTGTCTACCCTGCCGGCTCTGTCCTCGGTGCAGGCGTCTGAGGCAGGAGGGGACATGGGCGAGGACATGTTGTCAATGGCGTTGCGCATGGCTGAGATGCGAGAAGAAAATGCACTGGACCTGGAGGACAGTATCACAGCAACAGCTGTCGCACCACAACCACCTCCAACACGTAAGTTGTATCTCCATATGGAGTCCTGCTGCCACTATTTAATCAAGAGGATTTGAATCATGAACTCATGGATATTGATTCTGAAGAAGATGAAAAGTAGAGATTACTCAGTTGATAGGGTCATTCAATTATTGCCGCAGAATGGTTTTGACCAAGGGCATTTAAGAAGTGGTTGCGTCATTAGTATAGTCACCAGTGTACATGTAATATCAAAGTGATAAATGTGCTGTTGTTTAATTACAGTGAGAAAATTTTAAGTAAATATAACGATGGCACCACTTCATGTTGTGCATTGTATCATAAATCATCTTCCAATTCCAACTGAATGTATTATAATCTCAAGTCTTTGACCTTAATACCCTCATTTAAGATAAAAGAATTTTCATTTCAATTTACAGATGACTCATCTGCTGATACAGAGTTCAGCACAATCGACCAAGACAACGATATCCTGTCAGCTTCACGTGGAACACGTAGTGGATGGCGCGGGGGGAAGCGGCGTCGGGGTCGGGGGAGCACTACCAGCACCCCCCGGGCAAAGCGGTCCCGCATCGAGGATACCATCCCGGAACCGGAACCACCCGCGCCACCACCACCGTCGATTCCCCAGCCTATCCTCTCAGATGCAAACATGGTGCTTAAGTACTCCTTCGGGGTGAATGCCTGGAAGCACTGGGTAATAGGGAAGAATGACCAGCTGGAGAAGGCGTCTAGTACGAGGAGTGGCAAGCTGAAGCTCTTTAAGACTGACATCTTACAGTGCACATCCGATGAGCTGAACTACTCACTATGTTTGTTTGTGAAGGAAGTTAGGAAGCCCAACGGGGACGAGTATGCTCCAGACAGCATCTATTATCTTTGTCTTGGTGAGCATTTTAAGGTTGTTTCTATAGTAGGGAGTGCACATTTTTCAAGGACGAGGGGGGTGGGGGGCAAAAAGAATCCACCTGCTTTCAGCGAAAAAAGCCCGTGTGTTACTGTGCTTAAAAAGGGTGATTTCCATATTGTGAACCCCCTCCATTATTAAACCGCAGCACTCCCTTATCAGCAAACATTTACGTATTTGATAATACAACGGTTTTCTCATTGAAGTAATTGCCGTGGTTTTGCATGTATATACTTAATAAATCATACCTTGCATGCATTATTTGAAATTGATCAGATTGAAATGAATCTCTTTCGGTGGTCTAACTGCATTGAACATCTCTTTGTGTACAGGAATACAACAGTACCTGTTCGAGAATAACAGGATAGACAACATCTTCACTGACTTCTACTGTGAGAAATTCACCGAGTGTCTTAACGGGATCTTACAGCGATATGAAGTGCGTCTGAACACTCAAGGTGAGCTCATGGTTTTGTACATGGTTCTTCATCTCTAGATTTTGATGATCTGCATTTAACATTATAGGCTCAAAATGTCCCAAATTGTCCTAAATTTTCTGGCAGTTAATTACTAACCTGTTACTATTAAGATAAAGTAAGAAGCGCTTACAACAGTGGATACAGTATTTGTAGATAGTGAGATAAATTCAGGGCTAAACTCCATTTAATTCTTATAAATATATGTCCGATTGTAATATGGTATGTTCTGTATGAATAAAGAATGCATTCCTATCACTTTATATCTTCCGACAGGGTTGATTGTTTGTCGTATTGAAGAGGAACACTTGTGGGAGAGTAAGCAGCTTGGTGCGCATTCACCGCACGTGCTGCTCAACACATTAGTCTACTTCAATACGCGCTACTTCATGTTACGGACTGCTGACGACCACGTGCGGCTCTCGTTCTCACACATCATGAAGCACTGGAAGAAGACCAACATACCGGGTACAAGAACACCTGGACGCAGCGTCTACCTACGGTACTACGCCCCTGTCAATGCTAAAGGTGAGTTCTGCTCTTAACATCTTCATAAGGATCAGTGGTTGATATGAGATAATCCTGCTAGTGATATTTTACCGCACATTTCTCCTCATCCAAATTTAAAGGATACTGATTAAGAAATGAAAAAAGTTGATTATATTAGTACCAATATGTTAGATGATTATTGACTCAGGTAGGTCACTACCTGAGTCTTATGCGACGCCTCGGTGAGACGCTTTTTTTTGAAAGGCAAAAAAACTTCAACTCCTTTTTTTAACCAGAAAGACGAATTTCCCATCAAAAATTCAAAATGTCACATCAAATACAACATTTCCCCTAACTTATGTCGCTAGAATTACCCTTCTAAAGTGAAGCATTATATGAAAAAAAAGGATTACAAGAAAGCATTCCAAAAATCGTCTTGGTGTTTCTGCCATTTTGGCAAACATCTAAGACCTGTAATCGCCTCGGGATCGTCTATGGCAGTAGTAGTTAATTCAATGTGATCTCTCGCTGAGACGCTTTTTTTAAGACCAAAAACTCGCGAGTTTACTGCCACTTTTGAAGTCTCGTCTGCTCTCGCCGTTCGCGAGAGGGTGCGAGATTCGGAAATTGTTGTTGTTTTGACAATTTTCGGCGTGCCGACGAGTCAATAGCTCGCTAACTACTCCGTTTTGAAGGCTCAAACCTGTCCCATTCTCTTTATTTTCGAATTTTACGCCGAAAACATGTGCTGGGGGGTTGAAATGATGCTTTTTTAGCTCATTTTGAGCATTTTTATCAATTCGAATCGATGCGAGTTGACGCCCGCCATGTTGGATTTCAAGTCTCGTCTGCTCTCGCCGTTCGCGAGAGTGCGCGAGATCCGGAAATTTGACAAAGTGGCAGTAAACTGCAGTAAACTCGCGTCGATTCCATGTCCTGTTCAAATATTTTGATTTTTCTGGCTTCATTTATGCGAATACCTGAGTCTTTTGTGATTAGAATCACACGTTAGATTTTTTACTTTGTGAATGAACCAAAATAAAAGGGCAGCTTACTAGTAGTTCAGGATATAGCACATCTTAATAGATTGTGTTATTGATTTTACAGATAATGCCAATAAAGGAAATAAAAAACGCGAAGAGGTGCCTGTTTACGAGCAGGGTGAGAACGTGGACAACCCTCTCCGCTGTCCAGTGAAGCTGTATGAGTTCTATCTCTCAAAGTGGTAAGTATGGTTTGTAAACTTACCTATCGGTGAGAGTTCTCCTATCAACTACTACTGTAGATTCTCGCATCCAAGCTGTGGCTCGTATGCGAGTCAGATTCAGCTTTCATTTGACACCAAATAAACAATTTTCAGACCGCCTGCTAGGGATTCGACATAATAAGCTGCCCCCCCCCCCCTTTCTGGGGCATTTTTAGACTAGAGCAAAGGCTCAAATTTCCCAATTTTGGAGACAATTAAACTCTTTAAGTACATGTAGTACTTAAAATGCCACAAAAAGAATTTTATAAGCTCCCAGGGCGCTTCCTACATCGAATACGGTAGCCAAAGTTGTGAGTGCGGCTAATACACCAATAAGGCTTACACGCAAGAATTTACAGTAGGGCTACGGAAAATCCAACTAACATATTAAAGCAATATGGTGCAATATGTTTATTCAGCAAAATAATATTATACACTGTCAGTCATAAGCGGTGTGTTTCTTGTTGGCCCGCCAGTATTTCCATCTTCATTTGAACATCTGGAAAACAATGCCATTGTCTCTGGATATTTGTCATAGTCAATTATATGTTTTGGGCTTTGGTGTGTAACGCTCTGAGAGTCTGTGTCCCACTTATTGTTTATGGCTGCTACGGAGGACTTCTTTCGATAATCTATTTGACTTGTGTCATAGAAACTGTTGGCGCGATTTCTCAACTTATAACGCGCCCGGTATTGTTTGGAGATGCACGGTGCGGAACATAGCACCTGTAGCAACTGGCGTCTGAAGCGCCGACTGAACACGGTGTAGACAAAGAAGTTTGTAGATGAGTTGACTAAGAGTAGAATGACTGCGACGTAGTAGAAGAAGAGGTAGGAGACATTTTGATAGAGTGTGGGTTCAATGCTCCATATGAGTGTGGCTACCAGGTGGGGGCTCTGGAAGAGGAGGAAGGTGAGGACCACGGCCACCAACATGGCCGTAGTATCCAGGCCCCGGGTCAGGGGATACCCTAACTCCTTACTGCGCCGCCGACTCTGATGGACGGCCAGACAAAGGCGCGTGTTCATGTAAGCTAGACTCACAAAGGGTATCCCCCATACGAAGGGCGCCAATAACCACGAGTGGTACACGCGGCGATAAATGGGATTAGCGCCAAAGTCAGTCAGCACGTAAAGTACCTCAGTGGTGTTGAGTACGTCATTAAAACGCCTCACCACCGTGTATTCAAAATAGGTGGGTATATTATAGATGATGCAGAGGCAGACAATAGCTGTAGTGACAACTCGCGCACGGCTAATAGTGAAGAGACGGTCTGTGCGTAGAGCATGGCAAACCGCCAGGTAACGGTCCACTGTGAGGGCCACCGTCAGCCATATGCTGGTGAAGATTGCAGTGAGTGCAGCCGGGCGCAGAAAGGGGTATATGTATGGTAACAGCGGCACATCCACCAGCACCCCAATGTTCCAGTTGACCATACTGCCCAGGCTGCACAGCAGGGTTACTGTGATGAGCACTATCATGTCTGCTACCGACAAGGCGTTGAGGAACGTGGACGTGGTGGAGCGCATCTGGCGTCTTGCTAGGATCACCATACTGAGTGTGTTACACACAATGCCAGTCACACAGATCACAAGGGAGAAGACACCCAACCAGTACATTGTATGCTCCTGTCCCTTAGTTAAGGTAATGGGACCAAAGGGTAATGATTCACTCTGTTGGTTCTGTAGTATAGTGACATTGCTGGTTGTATTGTCTGGCAGGTTACCAAGGGGTAGCTGTGTGAGTGTGAACTGACTCAGATCTCTGTCCTCCTCTACCCCTGAGTGCCCCGCGATACCACCACTAGTAACGTACTCCATGATGTCTCCGGGTTCACAAGTGTAGCCTTTGTAGCATGGTGTCTCCTATTGTCCTTGATGCATCAGCGTAGACATCTGGAATATAAAGAATATAGTGAGAGGGGGGAATACCTGGATGCATATTTGGGATAAAAATATTTACAAAGGATTGAATGGTTTGAGTTGCTTGAGAAACACGATCTGACCTACCGTACAATTTAATACTGGTGTATTTGTGTCCACTCAGCTGTAGATAAGGACACCAGTTATACGGCTATAATGCACTCGTATAGGGAGTGGGTTCCACAAGTGGTGTTGACAACAGGATATATCCGTGACACATACATGTTGACCAATAACATGCTTGTCCTAGGTGTTTTAAGGAAAAGTACCAAAGATCATGCAACTGCATTGTTGTCCCCAAACTGCCCATTATGGAACAGATGTGTAACCAAGGCATTCCCTGTACAATTTGATTAAGCCGATCTGCAACGAAACAACCAAAGACTTTGGTAGAGTTTAGGATGGACACTTGGCAGCTCTTAATAGATAAACACTGCTTTCTAAAACTCATTAGCTATAGTCTTTCACATGTATTGTACGGCACCTAGAACAACAAAAAGATAATAGTGCTAGTAATATACCAGATGTGTTCACTTACAACTCCTTTGGAAACAGATACACAACAGTATGACCAGTACAGCATGAGGACTGTCCGGTAACTCCATATGCGGCTGTGTAACGTCTGACTGATTGTACAGTCACTTGACACCACCTCGTGGTCAACCTGATCCCATGTCCATAGGCACCCGAGGGTGTTCGGGAACCTGGGAAAGGCCATAACTTTAGAAATTTAAAAAATGAGACGAGTCCAATTAGTAAACCTCTCTCCTAATAAATAAATCCCCGTATGCAAATACTCATCATCTATGGTTCTGCATTTATAAATTTAAAAAACCTTGATATATACTAAAGAAATGCAGATCTGATAGATACATGTGTATTTTACGAACGTGCCCAGCCCAGCACAGATAACCCCATGTGGGGAGGCCTGGTATCAGTGGTGTTGCTTGTCTAGGTGTGAGGCGGGGCTACAAGGCTGACCCCTACTACACAGGGTTATCTGGCACTAACTGGCGCCACAAAGCAGCATGCGCACATGAACCCTAGCAGGTAACTCGCTGGCGCTGTATTAGTGCATCAAACCGACCCTTTGGGAGTGGCTCTTATTGATCCCGTAGAGTCGACATGATGCAGCTTGAATGCAGCACTGGCGAGTTACTCACCATGGCTGCATTCATGCATCATCGCGACCAAGGACATGATGCATTAATGCATTATGCCGTCCTTAAAGGGTTAACATGCCTGGGGCAGTGTACCTCAGTGCGCACGTCTAGACCTCAGACTTAAATTCACAGACATCAGCCAGATATCCACAGCCACAGGCAGCATCCAAAGTGTGTTTATCTACTATCTACTACTTGTACATGTAAATGTTGACGTGAAGTGCAACTTGTCTAAAGCTGTGAGATGGAAGTTAAGGTTTACATATTACGGTATTCGACTTAATATGTGCACACACCCCTTTATTGGCCGATGTTTAGGGAGTGATCATTTATTATCAACGGGGGGGGGGGGGGGCAAAAAAATTTGGACCCCTCGACCGGGGGGGATGGAAAAAAATTTAGATCCCTGGGGGGGGGGGGGGGCAAAAAATTTAACCTGTTTTGAGCCAAAAAGCCTGCGGATGTCACAAAGGGCCCGTGCGCGCGCCGATTTTCGACCCATAAGGGGGGGGGGGAATTTCGACCCCTTGACCGGGGTGTAAAAAAATGTGCACACTCTGCACGGAAACCCACCACCACCCCCCCTATTCTTAAAAAATGAGCACTCCCTAATAGAAACTCCCATGATGTGTATATTAATTTGCATAGCACACTGTGCTAATGACATCGAATACTGCAATGTTCATGGATGAAACTTTTCAAGTTTTTCCCTGAGTTTATTTTAATGTCGCGAAGACCTGTTCTTAACTATAGAGTACCTTTATTGACTCAGGGTAACTGAGTAATACTAAACGACCCAACCAAGGTTTAAGACGTTTTTGTTACATGGGAGAAGTGCTCTCATTTAATGTCCATGGCCCACAGCCATTAAATAAGACCATGGAGAGACAGGCAAGATCGGGGGACAAATGTTTCCTTCGAAAAGAAATCTGAAATGTCTTTCCTTCACCCTGAAAATGATCTGCGATCTTCAGGTACTGATTTCTCTCTTTTCCATAAACTGTTAAGTATTCTTAAATTGCTACCCTCTAAATGAAAGGCACATAGGGTTCAGTGTTAAAGCAAAGATAGAAATCACTTCTTTTCCCAAAATCCCCCATATTTCTCTCATCACACACAGAAATGCCATCTTGTACACTAGAAATACCCTCATACACACAGTAAAAACCCATCTAGCTACTTTAATTTAAATTTAATTCAATTTAGCTTTTTAGTTCTCTCTCCACCCGTAAAAGATATTGTGGCGCCACTAGCAGTTGTCGTACTTCACATGAAGTCAATGAGACAGCACGACAGTCCAACAGCGACAGTGACACCATATCTCCGCCGTTTATCGTCCGATCAACTCGCTTTTTGATAGGGACAAAAGGCGGTACATGCCCACAGCCTGCAACTGTCGCCCACACCCACCTGCACACCCGCACCCACCTGCTCTCCCACACCCACCTGCTCACCCACGCCCACCTGCTGGCCTAAAATGGAATAACATACATGTATGACACATGACTTGAGGGTACTTTTTAACGAGGAATTCATTTCTGATGCCAGAATTGACCAATGAATGATTATAAGGGAGCACTATATCTAAGTACATGATAAGCTCCAGCTCCAGCTCCAGCTTACCCTGAGTCATCTGTGAGACCACTCACACGCTCAATCTTTTAAGGGCCTCAATTTGAACATTTCAATTGTTTTTTTTGTTTTTTTTAGATCGGTCACTTTCAGGCCTAAATGTTCGTTTTCTGTTCTTGAAATCTAAAACAAACTTAAGTGTACAGCTTTTGTCAACCAGATATGGACGTGACATGCACAGCAGATACTCCAGGTGCCACCCGCAGAGTATCCCACACTGAATCAAAACAGATAAGACTAAGCCGCAGATAGGACCCCTGCATTAGTAGCTACTCATTGATAGTGTATATATGATAGCAGAATCCCCAGCCCCGCCCCCTCCCATGCACATGCCACTATAGGCGATAATTAGTGTACAAACAGTGCTCTACGTTATTACCGCCATATGGTAATATGATGCAAGTGGGTTGTTACATCAGAGAACAAGTTATGTGTAGACCAAGATACAATGTACAGGTAGTTCCTCTCGTAAAAGGTCACCAAAACTGCATGTCTTGATCTGATGTTATTTCAATGGGCAAAACATGGTTCTGTTCACTCAAAGCTGTCCTTTAACTTACTTTACAGCAAGAGTTTTCTTTAAAACTACCGTATATCCATATTTAAGGAAATTGGGCATCCTCACAATATGGCTTCACATTCAAGGTTTGATTTGAGGCTTTACCCCTAATATACAGATGTACTACACCACTTATCCAGAGAAACTATTTTGATTGTGTGCCATGGATCAATAGTACACGATCAATACACATTAGGCCACTCATAAATAGGTACTGTTATTGACCATAGACTAGAATGATCAAAGCGGGACGTTTACATCCACAGAAGGCCTAAACCTTGATTGCAGAGAATATACATAAAAAATGGATATTTTTCTGCCCTTAGTACCAATAGATATTTCTGGATACACCAGAGCATGGTATGGATAGTCACTCTAAAACACTCACCTGCTTTGTGTAGTGCCGTACAAGTGCCTGCATCACAACTCGTCCATACGGCACCCGTACCACTATGAAAACTGTGCTTGTAATTTAGACGTGTGTTGGCCTGTAATGTATCAGAGGCCTATAACATGTCTTAGTTACAGCAGTAGAAGCTAGCAGTAGAAGTGGATGCGTGCTATAGTCTCTTGTTAGCCACAGTGATAGAAGTAGCAGGGTCCCAGTATCAGCCACAGTTGTAGAGTAGACTGTAAGGTCCTACGCCTAGTATCAGCCACAGTACCAGTAGAGATAGCTGTAGGGTCCCAAAGCCAGCCTCAGTGGTTGTAGATATAACGTTTAGGTCCCAGTACCAGCCTCAGTGGTAGAGATAGGCTAGCTGTGGGGTCCCAGTACCAGCCTCAATGGTAGAGATAGGCTAGCTGTGGGGTCCCAGTACCAGCCTCAATGGTAGAGATAGGCTAGCTGTGAGGTCCCGGTACCTGCATCAGTGGTAGAGATGGCTGTGAGGTCCCAGTACCAGCATCAGTGGTAGAGATAGGCTAGCTGTGAGGTCCCAGTACCAGCCTCGGTGGTAGAAATAGGCTAGCTGTGAGGTCCCAGTACCAGCCTCAGTGGCAGATATGGCTGTGGGTTCCCAGTACCAGCCTCAGTGGTAGAGATGGCTGTGAGGTCCCAGTATCAGCCTCAGTGGTAGAGATGGCTGTGAGGTCCCAGTATCAGCCTCAGTGGTAGAGATGGTTGTGAGGTCCCAGTATCAGCCTCAGTGGTAGAGATGGCTGTGAGGTCCCAGTATCAGCCTCAGTGGTAGAGATGGCTGTGAGGTCCCAGTACCAGCCTCAACAGGGATATTGCTAGGATTTTTTTCAATGGGCCAATGGCGCACTAAGGGGTAAAAATAATGCGCCATTTTCAACCATGATGGGCCATTAAAATAAGTTTAATAATGATGGTGAAATTTATATCTTTAACATGTCTTGGAGTGACCCTTTGTGAGTATACTCCCAGTCAAAAATATCTTTAAAGAAGTAAATATGCCGACAAAAGTTATGTTATCTAGTATTAACTTTTTGAAATGCTTTTTGTTGTAACATAAAGTTAATATAGATTCTGATATAGATATTGAAGGTTATTTGCGTACAGTTTTAGGCCACTCCTAAAAATAAAGGACACTTGATTTCCATTTTACTGCCCTCACCTTCATCTTAATGTTGACCATGCAGTAGGATAGAGCATATATTTTAGAAATTTAGGAAAATTTATGTTGTTATAATATCTAAATGTGATCTAAATGACTGTTTTTCCCATTATCCTAGCTTTCCAATGATACCCAACATTCCATATCTGGAATTTGAAACATATAGTTGAGAGAAGATTTTTTTCAATTCCGATGGTCCATGATGGCTTAATGTGCCCATGGGCGCATATTTAGGGTGTATTAATGCACCATTTACAATTCAAATGCGTCTATGGCGCAGGGCGCGGCCCTAGAAATATCCCTGCCTCAATGGTTGAGATGGTTGTGAGGTCCCAGTACCAGCCTCAGTGGTAGAGATAGCGGTGAGGCCCCAGTACCAGCCTCAGTGGTTGAGATAGCTGTGAGGTCCCAGTACCAGCCTCAATGGTTGAGATGGTTGTGAGGTCCCAGTACCAGCCTCAGTGGTAGAGATAGCGGTGAGGCCCCAGTACCAGCCTCAGTGGTTGAGATAGCTGTGAGGTCCCAGTACTAGCCTCAGTGGTAGAGATGGCTGTGAGGTCCCAGTACCAGCCTCAGTGGTAGAGATGGCTATGAGGTCCCAGTACCAGCCTCAGTGGTAGAGATGGCTGTGAGGTCCCAGTACCAGCCTCAGTGGTTGAGATGGCTGTGAGGTCCCAGTACCAGCCTCAGTGGTTGAGATGGCTGTGAGGTCCCAGTACCAGCCTCAGTAATAAGGATGGCTGTGAGGTCCCAAATCTGCTACAGTGATTGGTAGAAATTGATGACTGTCCAAGATGAGCCTCAGAAGTGGTATTGGTGGCTTTCCCACGGAGACTGCTGGCCTCACCTGCAGCTTTAGTCCATGCCTCCCACCCCTAACCAATGGGAGTATGGACGGTAGTTGTTACGTGTTCACTGTTTACACACAAACACAGCCTGCCCTCTCACTGCCCCAGCCACCCACCTACCCGTCCCCCAGCCTCACTCTCTCATGGGTCACCTCTCTTACGCTGCAAGCTGGCTGGATTTACAAGCTCCCATTACAAAGGCATGGGGCAGCGGTTAATTAACCCCTCGCACTCGTACCCTTCTGTTAAGCTGTTTGCCAAACCATTCTAGTGGTTTGGATTATGCTACTTCCTGTAGTATGAACACTTGTCAGCACTTTGCCTAACATGCCCTGGTCAAGACGTAAATTATGTACCATTGATAATTATATCTATATAGATCTGTTAATTCATAATTTGTGCTACATTTGTATATCTAACTGGTTGCATACACTTTGATGTGACTAGGATTTTGTTTGCGTTAGTATTTGCGGGCTACCAAATGTCTAACATGATCCTAAATATTGACATTGGGGCTTATCGTGTTACGGTATACTTAGAGAGTATTTGACACCGCCTTCAACTGGCTGCCAGTCATTCATGTCGATGTACATACATATGGGCATGCATGTGGAAGTTGTTGAAATAGAGACTGTACATCATAATGGGTTTCTGCACATGTGTATGTACCCTCTATAATACAGAGTATGTAGACTATATATGGGTAGAGGTCAATGTGGCGGCATATCAAGGTATTAAGCCAGAATGTTAAAGGTGCTGTCCTAATCGTAATACATATAGCTGGGAGAGTTAGATATGTATATCACATTAAAAAAAAGAGAGTTCTTTGTAAGAGGAAAGCTGGGAGCTGCCTTTCTCTGCCGCGAAAAAAAAAACCCATTAAAAATGAGCCTTATAATAAGATAAATAATGAACCTTAGAATTAAAAAAAAAAAAGATAAAGTAATGAGCCTTAACCTCTAACCACTGTGCCTTGTCTTTCAGCCCTGAGAGTATCCGTAACCGGAACGACGTGTTCTACCTGGTACCCGAACGTTCTTGTGTGCCAGACTCGCCCGTCTGGTACTCTACAGCCTCACTGGGGGTGGAACCCATGTCCAAGATGCTCAATCGCGTGCGTGTGGTGCGCGAGATCCAGGAGCGACACCTGCACCACCAACCCTACGGTAGCTGAGGACGCGGAGCAAGAAACACGTGGATATATATCTATCTCTCCAGGACCCCTGGCCCTCCTCCAGTCTCGGGCTATATAGTCCCAATGGGACCCATACGCATAGCATTTATAAATGATTGCGAAGATAATGTAGAGTAGTATAAATCATATATAGCACCTCCTAAACCATAAACCATAAAGGTGTTCTCAGAAGTCATGACAATGTATTGATGAATGTAACGCGTTTTAGATTATATATGTATATGTAGACTCGTTTGCTATCATTATGACACATTTATAGGACAGCTGTGCTCTGTCAGACAGAAATGTTTGTAATCCGCTATCCACATATAGGACCTATGCTATCCACCAATCATATTCGTTTGAGGCAGCTCCATTCATCATCTGGGATGTGTTTTGCGTACACATGATTACGATATGATGTAGGTAATAGAATAGAGCCTACCAACCAACCAACACAGCCATTGCTAAACCAGATTACACCCAACAGCACGACCCACAGCGTCAAAATTCACCGACATTAAGTGGCTATATATATATGTATGCGGTGTATAGTTCCAGGCGTATCATGGAAACCTCAAACAAATCATCTCATTTAGTTGTCTTTAATATAGTGTTCAAAACATTTCCATTATGCACATGTGTGAGTATGTATTAACGAATGGGGAATGAGTCGTTTCATGCTGCTCGCTGTGTCAATGTGCGGTAGTGCGTGTGTTCTGTTGAATGTAGAGTTTTTAGCGGTATGACCAACTGTGTTGGTGCTAGGACACGAGCTCTAGGGTAGGTTCACCTCAAGTCGGCCACATGCCTCAGGTCGACCCCCTTTCTAGAGTCTAGGGTGGTTGAAAGTCGATGAAACTAGTTGAATCAATGTCATTCAAATAGATACGAATGTTCATTGAACATTATACTGATTTTTGTCCCCCCTGGATGGGTGGCCGACTTGAGGTATGTGGCCAACTTGGGGTGAATCTACCCTACTTGTTGCCTTGTTTAGTCATGTCTGCTGTGGCACCTTGTGTATATACTTCTGGGGTTCATTGCTGCGCCAACGCTACCTGGATACAATGTAGTTAGCTTGATAACCGTCCCACTGCTAACCCAACTGTAGAACATCGGCAGCCACATCGGAGTGTTAGCGGGGAAGTACTGGCAAAGTATTCTTTACGTAAGCATAATGTAGTGGTTGTATGTAGCATATTAAATCGTGTGAACCTATTCTCGTTACGGTAACTGTGACTGGCCTAACCCAATTAATACAAAAGTAATCATGTTTGATATGTACTCATAATGCGATTCAGTATTGTACTTTAATTGCACTTGATGAAATCCTCGTGGTGTAAAAGTCTTGGAAGTAGCAATTTCAGTTTACTTGAAATATGTTCATCATCATGTTATCGTTGAAAATGCAAGCACATTTTCTGTACGCTAAGATAAGTTGGTGAGTGTATGTTTATTACTAGTGGTATCTACCATCTTCCTGCTGTGTATTTAGCCACTATTCAGGTACCTTGAATTGGATGAAGCAGCACTTCAGTTCACTCCAACCCATAAGGAGCTGCTCCCCCAACCCATGGCCATTGTGTGCCGTCTTAGAATAGTGGCAGGCCACGGTGTATCATCCCCTTAATACTGAGTCCTCCTGGTGGTATTTATTACCTTAGTTTGACTCCTGCTGCTTCCAGTTCTGTTGTAACATGACACATGTAGGACAACCCCTTACTAAGTGTACTGCGATTAGCTCGTTATCAAACAGATATTGGGGTTAAGCATGTGGACTTACTGTATAAAATACTAAGTTTTAAAGTGGTTATAGGTCGGAGAACTTTTAGATTTAGAATCTGCTTCTCAATTCGTAAATTCTTCTGTTTTAGGGTAGATGTGTAGTTTGTAGTAAGTTCCTGATTGGGCATAATTGGTCGGAAAGTCTTTGACAATTTGGACTAAATCAAAAAATGGATGAAAGCATAAGCTGCACTGAAATGTGCAAAAAAATACAAAATGATTTTTCTATTTTTATAAATGTCCAGATTGATCAGGAATTCAAATATGCGTTATGAGATTAAATCTGTGATTAAAGTCATCATGAACCAGAAGATGCCCGTTTTGTTATCAATTTTCATTAAGTTTTCAAATATACTGTATTGCAGGAGCGGGTGGATTTTCGTATCAAATTTTCCTTTGGTGGGTCCCCTAAAAAAACGTAGAATGACAACACTTCCCCATATGGATATACATGTGCAAATCTAGAACCAACACGAAGCAGGAGAATAATGTGTCCCGTTTAAAATCCACTTTTATATTCGTTTATTTGACATCTACATATAGATACAGAGACTAAATTTTCCCTTGACTATTAAACGATCCCAGGCGTTTATGATAGGCGCTGCAACTTCCCTGATGTGTATCATGACAGACTCCTAAATGCATATATATCTCAGCAAACAGATTCACATGAAAGGTATGCACAACTAAAAGGCCCTCCGTTTTCAGTCCTTAATCGAACAATGGCAAAATCAGATCGCTGTTTCCAATTGGAGCTTTCAACTTGTAAATGAATACTAAACATCCTTCAGCAGGGACACAAATCATGTGAAATGATTCCAAATAGCATTCTAACTTAGTGACTACATAAGTTGTCACGATACAATGTAATTCCTCATGCGTCCACTGCAATTGACATGATTTGCTGAATAAATGCTTCTTTTATACAACTATGTCTAACGTTCCCTCATGTACTCTCAGTCGCTCAACGGTGTGGCAGTTACAACATATATGCGATGATATATTTACAGATGTAAGTAATAATGGTGACATAATGTGAAATGAAAATCAGATATCGAACTGGTCATAGGTAATGTTGTGTCCATGTTCCTCGTACTGCTGCCGTGTAATTAAGAGCTTCTGTAGTTTCTTATCGGAAGCCAGCATCTGGCCACCCTGCCAGGCCATCGTCAATGGGCTATAATGTGAAACATGGATCGATAGAGTATTCTGTTTAAGATACAGTACCGTATTCGACGTAATTAGCGCCCTCCCTCTAATAAGCGCCCCCTCCCCTTTTTGGGGCACTTCTAGACTAGAGCAAACCTCAAGTTTCCAGATTTTTGAGACAATTAAACTCTTAAGTACTTAAAATGCCATGACAATAATTTTGTAAGCGCCCAGGGGGCTCATTACGTCGAATACGGTATTTCCGGGAGATCATACTTTTCTCAGTATAATTATGAACTTAAGATAAGTACTAAATATTAAACATTAACAAAGTACCATAAGGGCTATGCATCTTCTTTTAATTTGAGGAGGGAGAGGGGTTAAGATCTCTACCCCCCCCCCCCCCCAGTATCATACTGTATGAAATAGTTGAAACATCTTTGAAACTCTGCATTAATATATGAGGGATTGACTAAGGATCAAGGTTACAGAACAATACTTACTTCTCTGTTTTGTTAACCGCAATATCAAATTCATCTGGAGCCATCGATCTCAGTTCCGTATACCTGAACACAAAAGATAAGGCTGTTGAGTTTGACAGTTACAGCTGAAAGGATCTGATAATCTCTTATTGATATCCGAAACCTTAATGTATTCCTAAGGAAAGTGATTAATTAGGAAAACAGTCATTTTTAACAAATTAATGCAGATATGAAACCTGGACTATAAAGAGGATGATTGAGCCTACTCACAATCGTTCCTTGTAGCCGGGTAGAAGTGCGTTCCCGCCGGTCACCCAGATGTTCTGGTACATGTGTGGGTGCATATCTAAAAGACACGGAGATAAGGTTAGTTTGTGGACCGCTCAGTGGCTGAATCATAAAAACAACTGTTCTGGTTCATCTTTGCCCAAAAAATCACTCATATTTGCCAATAATTATTCGTACAATCCATGGCCAGACATGATGACATACTACAAATGGATTTCTATGAAACCGTTGATGTTCAATTAATTTCAAGAGCACTTCACTGAGTGCAATAATGATGCATGAATCATGAACTACCGTTAGACCTCGCGTATAAGCCTAACTAGCGTATTAGCCGCACCCCAACTTTGGGCCGATTCTATAAGCCACAACAGAGATCGGATTATGGTCAGTATCGTACTGTACCATAGTCGCAAAAGCTCGCGTATAAGCCGCACCCCGACCGTGGGCCAATCCTTTAAGCACCAGTGATCTGAGTTGCATACTAGCCACAGCGTAATATGCAAGGTTTTATGGTAGGCCATATACATTGTAAAAAAAAACTAATGTAATGTAATGGTATACTAAATGCACTTGTCGGCTACCTTTGGGAAGTTTATTGATGGTGTAGACGATAGCTTCTGGGATGCCCATCTCCTGTATGCCTACATCTGACGGGTGGAATAACGTCTCCGGCACAGCGAATCGCTCATTGGTCATCCGGATCACCTGAAAATGACAATACTCTTTGTATAAACCACATCTCGTTACCTTAGTCATTACATTATTTAGGAATATAACAGCTGATTTGCCTTTCTGTTACAATAATGTATTACCAAATTCACTTTGGGGGGAGGGGGGAGGTCAAAAAAAGTTTCCACCTGTTTTGAGCGAAAAAAAACACACATTACTATGCTACAAAGGGGCGCGCACAAGCGCAATATTCAATCTATTTGCATACAACATACCTGTTCGCTTCCTTTGGAGTGTTTGCCGGTCTCCTCCAGGGGTCGTACATAACCCCGCTTAATATGAGTGTAGTCGGGCAAGATGTAGTCTCGGGCGACAGTGTTCTCCTTCCCACGCAATCTACACAGAACACAAAAGCAGTCATACTTCAGTTATGTCTTGACATATGAAAGATATTAAGGTCTACATGGCGAGTTTAGAGCTCGAAAACATACGTGTAATATAATTTAATAAAACGTCAGAGAATATATATATAGGACATACATGTGCATACTTGACCCTTCCAGGACAGCATTTCGCTAAAAGGTGACATATGATATGTCGGTATGATGCACCAATGCAGCATCAGCTAGTAACTCGCCCATGCTGCATTGATGCATTATTCTGACCCTCCAGGAGTGTCTTAACCACGTAGGAGCCGCATGTTGCCTGATTGCAGCCCTGGCGAGTAACTCAAGTTATGCATCATAACGACCACGGGCATGATGCATTAAGGCATAATGCCGTGAATTAAAGGGTTAATATCATAAGTGTGCCAGATAGTGGAGGGAGACTTACTTTGCGATCTGCATATCTTTGTAGAAGTCCTGTGAGACGTAACAAAGGTCCTCCTTGACTTGGTTGATGACGTATGTTTCGTCCATCACCATCAGCTGTCTGTCAAGGATAAGATGTCGTATCAACACAATGTCATAGAAAGGATTCTATAAATGTCGGTCTAGATATACGAAGCATCAGAACAAGACACCATAGACACCATATCTAGTCATCCCCGGAAAAATAAAGGTGTCCTTATCTTTCTTAAGACTGCATGTATCACAGGGATGTTGTTCTTGAATCTACAGTTCTCTGGGTTTTATTTAAATCCATTATAAAGGATTCAATATCTATGCTAAGTGTGAACGTTTTCTCAATGAATTAGACATTTCGAGGATTGTAGTAGTGGATGAAGTTATTTCAATAATGCCTTTGGTTAATGAAAAAAGGATCAAGTTATTACCTGTAATGAAGTGCTGTTTCCTATACAAGTAACTACATGTACTACATAATCTTCATTTTGAATGTTATACTAGGTGAGTTATACAACACATTCTGTATAACATAGTACACTACCTGTATGATATTATTTCTTTCAGGTGATTTGTGAGTAGCTTTCCTCCTATGTTTATTCTGAAATAGCAATGGATATACATTTACATGTCATATAGTTGGAGTCGCTACAGTAGGTTCATCGCGTGAAGAAAATAACTCCAGGGAGGAGAACGTTTTCCCGGTAAAGTACTGCCTCAGAAAATAACTCTGATGATCATATGTTTTAACATCCAGGTCATTTATTCCAAAATTAAATAAACATCCTTCAACGGTATCAGCCGTAATATTTACCTTGATATCGCCTTTGAGATTTTCTTGCCTGAATAATATGGCACGATATGGGTGAAGGAGAAGCCGCTGTCCACGATGAGGCAGCACTTGTGTTTCTCGGCTTGCCACTGACTCGCCGCGTGTTGTTGGAGGTAACCACCTGCAGAAGAAGACCAGAATGGTACTTCAGTCAGGACGAACACAATAAGGGCGTTGGTGTCAATTGAATCATGAAATATCTCTTCATATTAAGGATGGCCATGCTCGCTCATGTTGCTGCGGCCAGAACGGGTAGTACTATGTAGAGTTAATTCTCCGTATAATCAAAATCTCGTGTACAAGCCGCACCTAGACTTTGGTTGATTCCTAAAACCTCCACCTGGGGAGTGGTTACTAGTATATCTTATTCACTAATGTGATATATCAGTACTTTTAAATACCTCGCGTATAACCTACACCCTAACTCAAGCATTAATGATGTACCTATCAACAAGTAAATGTAGTATGGGCTCAATTGAATACCTCAATCGAATACTGATATTTAAGCTATTTGGGCTATTCTATACCAAAGCAAATAAACAAGAACCACATATTAAGGATAAAGTGTCACTAACCGTTACACCTCATGATCCCATTGAATTGATAATCTTCAAACAAGATTTCGTTCATCGACTCTTGAACGGATTGAAAATTGAAGTAAGGTTCTGTCACGATCAAATTCGTCTCAGAAAAGTTCACCTGCAATTGAAAGAAACATGCTACAGTACCTAGATGTTAGTGCAGTTTGATGGCAGAACATGGGGAAAATTGATTAAGGTTGGACGCTTATCACCATTATGGCATTGTGCTAAGATTTTTTGAACACACTATCAGTTTCATACATACTTTCATCATATCTTTGCCGAACATCCGATCCCATACTTGCTTCTCCAAGTCCCAGTTGACAAGGTATCCCTGAAAGTAAAATCCATTCCTTATGTTAATACCAAGTGAAATTGAAATCACTTAGCAAAGAAAAAACGTAAAACATAATACGGGTACACACAAAGTATTATGTACATTGTAGTGCTTTAAGGTATTGAGAGATGATAAACAAAACTATTAAACAATAAATTCTAGTGTATGCCAATTTCGCAACTTAGATTTTCCTCCTTAAAAATATTATAGCATTTCATTCTATATCATTATTGTAGTAACAATTATGTATACTTGGAGACGGTGCCATTGCATTGGGGAGTCAAGTGACCCCCTCCCCCCCCCCCCCCCCATACAAAATGGTCACTCCAAAACACAGGTGATCCCATCTGGTAACCCTTATGAGATTGATAAAAAAAAGATCTATGAGCCCCCCTCTGGTCACTCCTTAAAATGAAGGTAGGCCCAATATGGAACTATTACCCTCAAACTATAACTGTTATATAATATATTGATAAAAGAAAAGTTCAATTCATTCCCCCCCGTCCACAGACAACAAATGGTCACTCCATTAAATAAAGGTAGGTCCAATACACATACTTTCATAGTTATGGCTGTAACTCTCAGATGGGGCCAGGGCAGTCTGAGAGTTACGGACAGAAGGGTCAGTTTCCTATTGATTGTGCTTATTCCAAGCAAGGCCAACCAGTCATGTAGATTTCTACACTCAATCAAGACTAGAATGAGTGCCTCTGTATGGTACTGAGGGCTTTAATTGGGTGAGGTGAAATGTACAACTAGGTAATTATAGCAACGTCTAGACCAATCAACAGGAGGTCCAAGAGGCTGTAGATCGTTTGCCTCTATACAGATTAGGGAGTGATCATTTATTATCAACAGGGGGGGGGGGGGCAAACAAATTTGGACCCCTTGACCGGGGGGGGGGGGGAAATTTGGACCCTCTTGGGGGGGGGGGGCAAAAATATTTAACCTAGACCTACACCCTCGTGTACCTGTCCTGACTGCTGGACAGTGGTACGACCTTTTGGGGTTATACCTTGAGTCCACCTGCACCTAGACCTACACCCCCGTGTACCTGTCCTGACTGCTGGACAGTGGTACGACCTTTTGGGGTTATACCTTGAGTCCACCTGCACCTAGACCTACACCCCCGTGTACCTGCCCTGACTGCTGGACAGTGGTACGACCTTTTGGGGTTATACCTTGAGTCCACCTGCACCTAGACCTACACCCCCGTGTACCTGCCCTGACTGCTGGACAGTGGTACGACCTTTTGGGGCCATACCTGTGCCTCTACATGGGTACCCGCATAATTGACCGTGTCGCTGTGTCGATTTTTAGCAAGAGGGCCGTGTCGCCGTGTCGATTTTTATGTATGTAAAATATACCAGGGCCTTACAAGAAGGTCTGTGTCCGTCGATTTTTAAAGGGGCCGTGTCGCCCGTGTCGATTTTTAAAGGGGCCGTGTCGCCCGTGTCGAATTTTACCCATGTAGAGGCACATACCTTGAGTCCACCTGCACTTAGACCTACACCCCCACAGGCCTACACTGTGTTATGGTGGAGATGGTCCGCAGAGGGTTGGTAGTATTAGTGTAAAGGTCTGACACTGTGGTGGTCCGGTCATCTCAGTGACCACGTGACCAAACACTACATACAGCTAGTTCCCAGACCAATCAATATATGTCACTAGTATAGGCCTGGTGATTGGTCTGGGAACTAGCTGTATGTAGTGTTTGGTCACGTGGTCACTGAGATCACCGGACCACCACAGTGTCAGACCTTTACACTAATACTACCAACCCTCTGCCGACGATCTCCACCACAGCACAGTGTAGGCCTGTGTACACCCCCGTCTACCTGCCCTGGCTGCTGGACAGTGGTACGACCTTTTGGGGCCATACCTTGGGTCCACCTGCACCAAGACCTACACCCAGGGGTGACGAGGTACAGCCTACTTGACCCTCGCCTGCCAGACGTTCCGGATCAACAACCCTGAATTTGCACTAACAAAATCTCTCCAAATGAATGGTGACCAAAGGATCAAAATTCTGTATTGAAATAATTAAAATGTGAATTTAATGTTCAAACCATGTACTTCCGGTGAATCTTATCTACATGATGTCTGAACAAATAGATGATATCTATTTGCAAAGTATGTATAAAATGCAATTCCCTAAAGTGTTGGTGCAGAAAAAAGCTCCCCATTCAATCCAGTGCTATAACAGAAAATTACCCCATTTTTTACCACAAAACACTGAATATCACCAAAAACGTAATTGAAATGTGAACTTTTGAAAACATGTCCAGATAGATATACATGTTATGCACACAATGATCATACTGAAAATATCAAAATGAGTTTGTATCAATGTGTAATTTGACCACTTAGATGACCAAACCACCTAGATCCAGGATCAGACCTCAGTGACTAGTAAAGAAGGTGCCATTCTCTATAAAGATACAACACTATAAAGATCAATGGCACCGTCTAAAAAAGAAGCAACGTATACAATCTGCTTGAATCAATCGAATTGTTTTTTTTCAGTATGTGTCCATAACATATGCACTTGCCTTTTGAAAGGGTAGGAGATAGTAGAGGCCTGACAAATCTTTGCATTCATCAACTTGGTCGCCAACAAATATTCTTGTACGGACATTCTTGGCTTTCATCACCGAGTTCGGCAAAACTCTGGAATTATGAGGAAGATATTTACACCTATGTGGTGAAATCATATGTTAAGCGTTAGTGGAGTCGTCATTTTAAAAAAAATGCCTTGAGAAGGGTTGAAACTTTTCCGACAGGCCCAGCTTTTAAAGTACACCCCAACCCACCTTTTGTTTCTGACCTAGATCTAATCCCGTCTCTCCTTTTAGGGCACCACCAAAAGCCGAAAGTTACAAAGCGTGATAGAGGGGTAGGGGGAGGGGTGTGCATGATGTCACGTTTCCAAAAAAAAAGATCATACCTGTATAAAATTATTTAAAAATATACCTACCAAAATTGACCGGATTTGATTATTGTTTATTGGAGTATTGACAATGTCATCTATGATAATCATGGCACAATATTAATGCATATTCTAAGATGGAAAGGCTTAAGCCCTCAACTAGAATAACCATACCGTACCATGGCAATAGGGGGGGAGGGGGGGGGGGGGTTCGACCCCTCTAAGGATGGGGGGTAAAAAAAACATGCTACGTGCGAAATTTCACCCCCCCCCCCCCTACACAGTTATAAAATGATCACTCCCTTTATTCTCTGATCTTTCTTCAATTATAATTGTGCATATCTCTTTTCAGATGTGTTTGCTGATAACAGCACAGAGGCCTATTTTAATGATTTGCTAATGGTACTGTTTTCATTAATGATCGAGGGGGAGGGGGAGGGGGGGTGCTTGTGTGACATCACACCTAGATGGGGGGGGGGGGGGGGTCAAGGAAAACGTGACAAAGCGTAACTTGGGGGGAGGGGGGGGGGCAAAAAAGGGCAAAAAAAGCGTGGCATCAATTATGGATTACTCCTCTGGTCTGGAAACATGCATGTTCGCGGATGTGTAAATGGATCGTATTCTGTCTGTTCTCCCCGTGACAGAAATTTAGTCATAGGGAGCACAGGTCACCCAAATCCCGCTGAGTGCGATTTACGGATTATTTTGGTCCACTCAGCCTCCTCTAGTTTAGTCTAGTAGATTCAAGCCATTTGGTGTGATGCTTGAGAGGCGATGCATCCACCGTTTCTCCTCCACATTTAGTTCCAGGATTCCTGCTGGGGTCCTTGGGGGGCTTTTTATGAAACTTAGAATTGTTACATCGAAGCCTGCCCATCTGGAGGGTCTCATGGGGGGAGGGGGACACAAATTAAAGTGTCTAGCAACTGTAGTGTCTTGATTATTCTCAATGTCCCAGCCGTGACGATACGTCCAGTCTAAGATGCGTTTTAAGGTTTGGCCAACATACTGCATGCCACAATCTGAGTGAGTGGCCAATGGACCCTATGACAGATAGTTGTCATAGGGGGAACCTACTACATGTAGTAACCCTAACCCTAACCCCAACACTAACCCGCCTAACCCTAAACCCCAACCCCAACCCAAAGGCTAAGAAAAAAAGTAACTGTCACAGTAAATGATCGCACGGAAACACTACAAAAAATCGAACGTGTGACTGCATCACAAATGACTCAGGTTCGGGGGGAAATGTAGTATCATCATATAGGAGTATACATATAATAATATTGTTCATCCCCAAATCCCAAGCTAATGTCCCAACCCCATGTCCCAACCCCCGAGTCTCACCCCCGAGTCCCAACCCCGAGTCCCAACCCCGAGTCCCTCCCCCGAGTCCCAACCCCGAGTCCCAACCCCGAGTCCCAACCCCTAGTCCCACCCCCGAGTTCCACCCCCGAGTCCCCACCCCGAGTCCCTTCCCCTTCCCCCGTTAACTAGACTCAGGGTCAGGTAGAGGTGTGAAGGGAAATGTATCATTTATCATAGTAAGAAAGAGAAAGGGTGCACTCTTGTATTAATGGGATTCTTAAAGATGTGACCTTTGACCTTGATTTTGACCTTTTTCCGACCTAGATATCATCCTACACATAACAGAAATGAATTCAGCACCTTTGGTTTACCCTAGTCCACTATCCATATCCATCCATTGCTCCCCCTATTATAACCTGGCTGGACTGTTTCGGATAGCATACCCAAATTGTGCGTCACAAGTCAGGAACTCACAACTACCTATAGGCCTGCACCACACAACCTATAGGTCGCATGACGCAGGTGCCCTAAGAAAGCCACACCGAGTGAGGCAAGCCGCGCAAAAAAAGGGTATACTCAAAAAAAATGTGGACATTGACTTTTTTTTGGGGAGGTTCTTAGGCCCAAATTCAAATTTTCATGTCACCCAATCTTGGCTATCTATGTCTTTTGTCCTCTCACGTCTATGTCAGACACACACTGAATAAAAAGCTCCCATGTCCATATTGTAAGTAACAGCAAATAGTGCTTAGTAGGGTCTGAGCTATATGGTACTACAGGGTTGTCTGTTTTTGTTCTCAAAATATTTGTCATGTATTGAACAAGACTGGACAGCAACATATATATTAAATTACCATTAAATTACCATACTGGTATCTAACATACTGCAGCGTATGTTGGGCCTAGTATATGATATAGGATGGCATCTCCTTTGGGAAATAGTGTAGTACTTCCCTGTGTTAAATTACCATTGGATCCAGTCAAAGCTTGCTGAAAAAAAGTGTCTCACCCCGGTTTGGTCGGCTCCCGAGATCTGTCCCATTGACTTAGCACTGAGCCCGTTCAATATGTAACTGTTAAATGTCAAGGGTTATCTACAGGCTCCCATAGGGCTCTATGCTGAAGCAAATTACCACCATTTTAGACACAAAATTAAAATCATGCTTTTCAGGGGGAAGCGTTTGAAAATGGATTAAAGCGCGATTACATAGGAAGGACAACATTGTACCGCATCTAATGACACAAAATTGAGAGAAAAAGCTCCAATTTTGAAGGAATGACAGCTGTTTTAAATTTTAGGCTGAGAGACCCCCTGCTACCCGTCGCACAAGACTCAGAGTAAACCTGAGTCAATAAGGTGATTCTCCTATGACAGAAGCTTGGTCATAGGGCCTATGGGTCACTTAGTCTGCGCGTGCCAGACCATATACAGCGGCCGGGCTAGTCAGGACTCCATCAGATCGCGGCCCGCAGCGACGAGTTCAGATTAGATGAACTAGGGTCACTCGACTCTAGCATGTTGGGTTAAATTGCTGGGGGCACTGCAACTTATTTGAAATACGGGGGTAGTGACTGTGGTGTATGTGGGAAGAAATTCAGTGATGAAAAAAGTAGAGACTGAGGCAAGTCTAACTTCTTCTGCAGGGTAGGCACAACTGACTATAGTTTGCCGCGCTTTTATTGACTTCCGGTTTCGTAAGGTATCACAATGCTATCTTCGATATACATTACAGTGACACTATGAGCATGAGAGTGACCGACCATGCAATGGCACTGTGAGTGTACTGCGTGTTGAGGGAATGTTCATTTATTAATTATAGGGGGGTGGTGAGATTTCAGACTGAGGTGCGAAATCTTTTTACGCCCCCATTCGAGAGCGCGAACGATTCGCGCCCCCCCTCGCCGAAAAATGTTCGTTCCCCCCCTTTGAACCTTAGTACCGGTAATGCACTAGGTTTTTTTTGCAAGGGGCTTAAATTTTTACGCCTCAAAAAAATTTCTGACCCCTCTTGAGGCTCAAGAGGGGTCAGAAATGTTTACGCCCCCCCCCCCCCTCAGGAGGGGTCGGAAATGTTTACGCCCCCCCCCCCAACCCAGGGCCACCACCCCCCCTGTAACTAATAAATGAACAATTCAAGTAAATATGCAACATATACAGGTTTACCATAAATTGGTCATGGAAGATCATTCTGTATCTTAATGAGGACCTAATAAAAAATAAATAAATAAATAAGGGAGGGTTCATTATTTATGGCAGGGGGGGGTGAGCGTTTGGCAAATCGAATACGTCAAAAATAATCGGCCCCCCCCCTCGGAATAGGTTGAAAAAAAAAGGCCCCCCCCCCTCGGAATAGGTTGAAAAAAAAGCGCCCCCCCCCCCCTCACCCTGGAACGTTTTCAACTTTATTACAAAAACGATGTTGGTGTCTACTAATTGTATGCATTTAATCATGGGCACTTTTTTACCTACAATTTACTACCTTGCAACAAATACATCCATTCGTAAGGTGTTTTAGTGTAAACGTCTCATGATTCTCGCTGGTGAGCGATAATAGTCAAACCTCAGACACTCGACTTACATACCGTTGAGTTTAACTTAAGGGCCCCAGTGCTTATAAATTGGAAGCTCCCATACCCTCAGTGCTTACATGAGGCCGGCACTTTTTTGAAGACTGACAAAACGGTGGGCTATTCTGAGTGTCAAAAGTGATGCAGTGAGAAATTTGCTGGGAGTTTGAGGAAAATTTTAGAAAATTTTTTAAATATTGACATAATTTGGTAAAATATAACACAGGCCGTTACCAAAATTCGCGACATTTCAACATACTAAATTCGCGACATTTTTAGGAATACCCCTAAAAAAAAGGCCCCCCCCTAAGAATAGGGTAAAAAAAAAAGCCCCCCCCCCTTTGAATACCCCTAAAAAAAATTGCCCCCCCCCTCAAATGCTCACCCCCCCCCTGCCATAAATAATGAACCCTCCCTAAATAAAAACACTCCGAGCACACTGCGCCGCTCCACATACCTATTTATAGATCGTAGTTGTAACACGACGACTTTATAACCATTACATAAGCGGTGCAGCGTGACCATCCGAGCTGCAAGCCAAAATTTCCATAGAGTGTGACACACACTGACACAGTGACACTATAGTGACTATAGCAGTTGCAGCCGGCGTTTAATTATGATAGAATATTTCGAAAGTACACCATTTTATCAGAATGAAACATATTTTAAACATTCCCTATCTTATAGTGATGTTATCTATCAACAGAGAAGGACCAACCTTGGTTCAGCATCAGTAGAATACCCGATTTTTGCCGTGTAAGCCCCATTGTCTAGGATGAGGGTGGCCATTTTGCTCCCGCCTACCGCTGGTCACCAGCCGCAAGGAGAAAACGCGGGAAACCAGTTTAGTGCCGTAGCTGATTCCCGCAATCCTAGCATTGTAGGCAGGTTACCAGCGATTCGACTTTGCTCTTGACGCTGTTGTTGTGACTAATTTCATAAAATTCCCCTTTTCGCCAAGCATGCAATAGTAAGACTAAAGTAAGACGCATTACGGATACATCTGTTGAAAATGGCAGGAGCACCACAGGCCCGACCAATTTTTGAGGAGCTGCTTGTTTGCTCTGTGTGTCTGCAGCCGTTTGAAACTCCAAAACTACTGCCATGCCTCCACAGCTTCTGTGAAAACTGTCTGGAGAGGCATTACCAGATCGACAGCAAACGCAGGCGTGCCAACAGTGCAGCCACTGCAAAGGTATCTTGCCCCTCATGCAGGGTGCTTGTGATAGTACCCGATGGTCAAGTTGGACACTTCTATGATGATCTGTCCATTGAAGCCACAAGGGTGTTTCTGAATGATTGCTTTGGATCAATTGAGGGCCGGATCAGTGACAGTGAAAATGCTATGGAGTCAGATGATAAAGAGCCAGAGGAAGAAGCTTCTTCTGAGGCTGGTGGGTTACGGGAAACACTCCGCTCAGGTGTAACCCAAGTCCAGTGTACTCTGGTCAAACTGAGAACAAAGACCATGGAGATCGTTCTTCTGATGGATCATTTGGTAGATCTGAAAAGAAATCAGCTGCAAATGATCACAGAGAGCGAAGAAGAAAACCATGCTGAGTTGACGAAGGCACTCCACGACAGCTATAGGCCTGCCCTTGCGCGACTGGGTACGCATCTGGAGAAGCTGTACAAAGTCGCTTGTGAGCGAAGGTGCGTCTACGGTATCGTTGAAGAGCTAGTAGAGAAGGGCACCACTGCTCAATTACTAAAATCATCTGAGAAGGTGAAGAACCTCCTTGAAGAAATGCAAGTGGTGCCTGCTGCTGTTCATATTGATCTTCGAGAAGCGCTCGGTGAGCTTGATGTGAACATCTCGGACATAGAACTGCAGCTTCCAACACCGACCGGAGGCCTTGAGCTGAGCCTGCTGCCTCACAAGAACAAGACAGTGGGAATAGATTTGGAGAAGCGTCTCATTTGTCGACTCTCACGCGCCGGAAAAAATCCTGGCCAGTTTAATTTCCCTGTCCATGCTACCTTCCTCCCGGACGGTGGCTTCATGGTGTGCGACAAGAAAAATGAGCGCATCCAGCTTTTCGATAAGATGGGAAAGTTTGACCGTCTGTTCCTGAACAAGAGAATCAAACCGCGGCGGGCAAGATTGAACCCGGTCGATGGTCTGGTCTACATCAGCAATGAGCACACAGAATGCATAAAGGTGTACAACATGGAGGAAGAATGTGTGAAGTGCATCGGAGAGCAGTACTTCGCGTGCCCGGGTGGGTTAGATTTTGATTCAAAGGGAAACATTATCATGTGCGATGCTGAAAAAGCAACGGTCAGCATTCACACTACTGATGATAAGAGGCTGAACAAGTGGGCATATGCCTTCTTCAGCCCAAATGTCCCATGTCCATACTTTGTCGCGGTGACAAGTGAAGATCATATCATTGTCTCCGATTCACGAAATAATGAAGTGAAAGCCTTCACTAGCATGGGGCGAGAGCTATTCTGCATTGATGATCTGATCTGCCCGCGAGGTGTTTGTGTCGACAAGGATGATAACATCTTGATCGCAGAAGGAGATGCACATCGTGTGTCGCTCTACTCGCCTTTTGGAAAATTCCTACAGTTCGTACTTACTGAAGATGATGGGCTCCAGTACCCCATGTCGGTGGACATTGATTCGGAACAGCGGGTATTGGTCACTCAATTTGGCGTTCACAGAAGCGAAGTCATGATGTTCCATGTCACATATGAATTTGCAGATGACGAAGAGCTGTTGAAGTTAAAGTAACACCACAGAATTAAGTTGATCAAACGGAAAAAAGGGTCAAATGTAAAAAGAATTAGAACTGATGAAGATATGTCATCGTGACTATCCATGGCAAAACGTATATGAAAATGGCATTACAGTCGGGTCATAACTGAAAGAACCCATTTCTATGAAAATATATGTTACATTTGTATAGGATTATTACAGTTTTATGCATGAACTCACCGTCGTTTTACGTATATTTCTCTCGAGATGACTGACTGGGCCTGTGGTTAGATTCTCCACTATTTTGTGCAAACACTACAGTTTGTGAGGACTGAAAGAAACAAAATCTTTTTTATACATCTTGTGGCCTTCCTGTTTTACGCTTTAAGATATACTTATGCAGTAGAAAAAGAGGCAGGGAGTTAACTTCGTATTTAGTATGAAGTGAGTGTTAATCATGGGCCAGATAATACCTAATGTATGTCAATAGAGCACTTAACAAAATGGTATAGGGGGTAGCTAAAGTCAACTTGATGACTGGGACCAGACTTCAGACATCTAGACAACCACTTTGTCATTGGGGAAAAAGTATTCCTTCCACTGCCAAATGCAAGTGATGCCTGAACGCTGCTTGGTGTATTGCATAGAGTTTTAGACTGTTGAATCAGACTTCAATACAGTGAAATCTCGATATGAAGGGGATTGATACAAGGGACTTCCTGTGATAAGGAGCCCATTTTCATGGTCCCGATTCTCTTTTCTCTATATCATTATTATTGGTAATAAAGAACATTGCTTACAAGGAGCAACCTTTTCTGGTCCCAAGGCCTTTATAACGAGATTTTGCTGTATTATTATACACTTGTCTGTAATTGTGTTTCCATCTTTGAGCGCCACATGTCTGCTATCGTCAGTTTTAATTACAAACAAATCACTAACAACGTAGATTATAATCGTAATTTTCTTAGATATAATTTGATGCATGATGTTTGTACCTCAATTATCCTGCAGTATCACAATTTCCAACATATATGTGTCTTAATTGTAAATACTTATACTTCTCTGATTCTCGTTGATATAGATTTAATGCAATCACTCACAGATCTCCAACACCACAGTGTTACCTGTTTCCAAATACCGATAGCATGCTGGTACCATGAAATTAAATCATGAACTTGGTGTATTGCATTTAGACATGTATACTTGTCATGGTATTCACTCTATTCTAATTTTGTGATAGGAACTCAATAAATGTTGGTGGGTACCCTGTATCAAGTTCTGACAGTATATAACCGGTATATATTGGCAATGTGATCATGTTAATCGGAATACTCAAGAAAGGTGTCACATTGGAATATAGTGTGCAGCTAAAACGAAACTTTTTTTTGTAAGAAATGTATTGATGATTCCTCTAGGGAACGTTCACAAATAACATCCCAATACATGTAATAGTCAATGACAATGTTTTAACTTCAAACTTCAATGTCATCAATTTTGAGACCTTATTCAAGACCCAACCCGCCCACCTGTTTGTCATTATTCATGGAAATCTTCCTACATTGTATAGATAGCGAGTCGTTACAGAAGTAAACACTCCTAATCAGTAATCTTATTTGTGAACGTTCGCTACCCAAGGAAATTGCAGTTTTAATTCACTATACCCAAATTGTTGTGGATAAATGCTGTTATTAGATATATACCTAAATGTATTTGTGTCTTGTGTTTATTAATAAATCATTAAACTAGAGTGAATCCTTTTCTCATTTTTATACGGTTTACTAAAAGGTGTATATTGCAATAAGGCCCGACTTTTATTAACATTAACAGGAGATAGGTTTAATATGCTCAGAGCGTTATCAAAGTTGATATACACTGAAAAACGATGTTCATTGCTGGCGTACAGGCACCCAGGGGGCCTAATGGTGCCATGAAAGACGATTTTCTGCTCGTGCCAGACCCCCAGATGTGTTCTCGTGAAGATAAATTCGGATTGACATTTACGTTATATCGATATACCGGTTGAATAGCAGTTTTTTAACAATGAAAGATTTTTTTAGATCACATGAAACCCATGGCCACCACATTTTGGTCGTTTTAAAGGAATCAAAATATAATGAATATCGTATTAGACGTAATAAGCCACCCTGGGCGCTTATAAAATTATTTTTATGGTGTTTTGAGAATTTAAGAGGAAAATTTTTACGAAAGTCTGAAAATTTGAACCTTTTTTGCGTTGCATTTATGCAACGCAATTTGATTAGGGGGTGACTCGTAATGCTTAAGTACTAGAATCGATCTGAATACAAATCACAGTGCTGAAACAGTGAGCAGAAATGGGCTATTTTATAGACTGCAGGGACCTTATTTCCAGAAAATCGTATTGGTCCAATAGGGGGACACTTGATTATGAAATATTATTTATGTCTTATTTTTTTGGAATTGGTATTGTAATTATTATACATGAATTTAGAAAATATAATTTTCAATTGAAATTTTTAGGAACATGTTTGTGAGATGCTCTGTTTGATGTTGCAGAGTTATTTGGTCTTCTGTATTACCGGAAAACCTCGCGCATAAGCCGCGGCTAGTACGCGAATCAGATCGGCAGTGCGGCTTATAGGATCGGCCCAGGGTCAGGGTGCGGCTTATACGCGAGTTTCTGCCACTATGATACAGTACTAAAATCGGCACATTCAGATCGCCAGTGTGGCTTATAGGATCGGCCTAAACTGGGGGTGCGGCTTATACGCGAGTTAGGCTTATACGCTAGGTTTTACGGTAGAACAACCTGCAGTCAAACCTGCACCACCACTGCGGGCACCACTCACCTAATTATAGGCTCATTGAGCCGTGTCCCACCCACCCAGGTCAGCAGGAGAGTGTTGTGACGATCCTATACTTCTCAGGCCGCTCAGGTTATAACTATAGACTCATTGAGCCGTGTCCCACCCGCCCAGGTCAGCAGGAGAGTGTTTTGACGATCCTATAGGCTATACCCCTGGATACATTGGAATTGCAGCAACGCACTGGAGCTTGCTCTTAACCTTCGAACTCGTCCCAGTCTAAAAATGTCCCCAAAAGGGGATGGGCTCTTATTAGGGAGAGGGCGCTTATTACGTTGAATACGGTATTTAAAAAAAAATTAAATTCTTGAAAAGTGAGGCTGCCCACATCCAAAGGCAATATTTTTGGAGATTTTATATACAGTGTAGTTTAGAACCCATGCTACGATGTATATAGAACAATTAAACTCTCCAACCTCTTATTAACTACTAGTATGCGTCTGTGGGTGTACAGAAAAATGTCGATGGTTCTGCTCACTAGACTGCAGTCCATTTGATGAGGGGTGTAGATCAGGCATTTTCCTGGCACCGGCAGTGTCTTCTAGTTGATAATTTGATGAGCTGCTGATCCACAGGCTCCTAAGTATGGGCATCCTGATTGGCTGATGAGTGATCAAGATGCAAGCGTGAATGTGGAAAATCCTGCTGTGAGGAGAAAAACGTCCAGGGGTGCCTGGATGTGATAAATCCTGCTGTGAGATGGGTGGCCTGGCCATGATAAATCCTGCTCTGAGTAAAGGCACAAAACACTACACATTGATTTCCAAGTTGTATGCAGTGGTAAGCTTAAAAGAAAAACTCCCCTCTCACACCACCAGAAAATACTATAACAATAGAAAAATAGTATGTTGTGCCATCGCCCTTTTTCAAACAATACCATGTTCATCACTGCTAACTGCACAGAGAAATTCAACAAAATGTTTACAAATGCCACTTTAACCTCTGTGCTACTTGTTTTTCAAAATAATTAATTAATCTCCTTTTCCAAAAATAAGCTGCGCAAAATCTAGAGACCAACTATTTCATGTATGGCCTAATCGGTATATGACAATGACTGATATCGCATTTTATTAATCTAATCTGAGGGAGATCATTGACTCAGGGTTCTCACTCTGCTACTCTCCCCTCTGCCTCTCTCCTCTCTGCATTGTCTCCTTTGTCACTCTCCATTTGGCCCCTCTCCTCTCTGCTACTCCCCTTCTACCATTTAGGTACCATTGTCAATATGAAGACCTAGAGTCATCAGTAATAACAACTCTCAAGTCCTAGGTTGTTCCAATGGCTACCCAATGATGTTGCACACTGGGCATGAATTGGATCAGGACTGCCACCCAGTGTTAATTTAATGAAGTATCTGCATAACTTTTTCTATCATGAGACATAAACTGGTGACAGGGAGCAGAGTGGTCTGTATTCCGCATTAGCAAGATGTCCTGTGTACAGCGCCATGTTGAATGGTACCAGTCTAACCAGTCTAACCTCCAGCAACCAGCTCAGTCAAATCTCAGGTCTGGGATTAGGGTACAAACAGGGTGTGAGTATTGTGAGTGGGTTGTACCTGGGCACTACTTAAGTCACCTGTCCCTCATAGAGTAGTGGTTAGCATGGTGGATTCATAACGTAGAGGACCCAAGATCAAATCCCACCCAGGCCACATCTTGTCACCATACCATTAACAACCAATACATTTTCTTATTCATATACATATAGTTCCTTTGAAGAAATAGGAATAAGTAATTTGTTCAAAGACTATTGATATTTCTTTGATATCATTTCAAGGTTGTTACTCACTTCTATCTATCAAAGCACAATATATTTGATATATAAGAATGTAAATCCATGGTATGGTCACCAAGATATATGACTTGTCAGGGATTTGAGCTTAGGACCTCTACATCATGAATCCATCATGCTAACCACTACTCTATGAGGGACAGGTGACATATGTGATGCCCAGGTACAACTCACTCACAATACTCACACCCTGTTTGTACCCTAATCTCGGACATGAGATTTGGCTGAGCTGGTTGCTGGTGACATGGGGGATACAATTGGTACCAGAGCAACACCTGGTGGCAGCACCAGTATCTCGCTAGTGCCTAATACCGTTGGGGCCATTATTCCCACCCATTGCCAACTTATTCATAACAAGTAATGCCACTTAGTTCAATCAACAGTATACTAATGCTATTATAACTGGACATCGATTCTCTCTCTTTGTAGCTCTATAGTGATCGATGCCCAGTTTTATACTTCAGACCAGTGGCTCACTTTGGCTGTTTTTGGTCTCACAGATTGCTTCTACGGCAAAATCCTGACTAGGTGCCAATATATTCTCTATGCCAATGTGTAATATGAGGGTAGAAAACACTGGAACCTCAGAAAAAATCCTACTGAACAGTTTTAGGGGTTTGTTGCATATTTTTGGTGTTTTTAGTACATTTCCTACATAAACTGTGAATGCCAGCATTTTTCACTTTTCAGGTATTTAGAGTTAGAATTTGACATATTTTTATTCGCAGTAGGATTCCTGAATATAGAGCCATTCTACACAGGGTGTTATTTTGAAAAAATATAAAACATTTGACAGTGTATGGTCTCCGAAATAGAGGGAGTTCGGCCATAGCTTAATTGATTGTTGACAATCCAATCAAGGGCTATTAGGATCAGTTCAGTGCAAGTTGCAAAACAAATGACTTGCACTTTTTCACTTGACCTTATGTCCACTATGTAGTTCTTCACTGTGCTTGGGTCCATCCAGAGTCCATCAATGGGATCAGACATGGATGCAGATTCTGCAGCTTTTGGCGAGAAAAAAATTAGAAATCGCAAAAAAAGTGAAATTTCCCTAAAAACACCCTATTTGGCGAGAAAAACTTTCAAAATCGCAAAAAAGTGAAATTTCCCTTAAAAACACCCTATTCGGCGAGAAGAAAAGTTTAAAAAAGTGAAATTCCCTAAAACACCCTATTTGGCGAGAAAAAAGCTCGCAATCGCAATTAAGTGAAATTTCCCCTAAAAACACCCTATTTGGCGAGAAAAACGTTCGCAATCGCAAGAAAGTGAAATTTCCCTTAAAAACACCCTATTCGGCGAGAAAAAAAGTTTAAAATCGCAAAAAAAGTGAAATTTCCCTAAAAACACCCCATTTGTTCTAGAAAGTTCTATAAAGGGAAAATTTCCATAAGAGACGCCAATTTGGATGCAACATGTGAGTACAGCACAGTTGCAGCATGAATGCAGCGTGGCCACACCATGAATACACACACTCATGGACACACTCATGTACACCCACACAGACATACACATGGGCATGAACATGGCCTTCTCCTTCATATAGCAACCCATGGATTTCTACTTTGATGAGACTGAATATAGCTTTCTGTTAGAACGACTCTGTTACATGGATGTCGATGTCCAGTTTTAGTCAGGGGCCATTTCTGGGAAAGAAGCCTGTATAAAGTTTGCTAGGCATTTCTGACATACAGTGGATTTTATACAATTTGGGTATGCTGAATCCAAATCTGCCATATGTCAAAAAATATTTTCACTTTTTACGTCTCAAAACACTAAATCAGAATGGCTGCCGTTTTCCCCTGAAAATCATCACATTGGTTGTCTTTTGTGAGATGGTTGATAGGTATATCACAGCACGTGCCTACCCATCCCCGACCCAACCCGGCCATAACCCATGGCCATGTGTGTAGTTTATGGTTTATAGGCTGGCCGCGCCCGTGGTGGGGCGTAGGCTGAGATGGGAAGACGAATATCATGACATGATTGCGGTAGACATGTCATGATGTCATGACGTGACGTTTTTGAGACGTCCTGACACATGTAGCCCATACATGTATATACACAACATGTACTCCATGTGGTTTGCTGCATATATGATTATAAGGGAGCCCCAGGAGAGAGCACAACCTAGGTCGTCATAATGACTAGGCTGCTTCCTCTGGGTTTTCAGTGTAGTCTTCAGAACTTAATGCAATAATAGAGAAATGACCAGAAATCAGGCCGAAATAAAGATTGAGGACTCTTCTCTGTTTGTGTGAATAGGCTAACTCAGTCTCCTGTGAGAACAAATGACGTAGTCTACCTCGGTTAAAAAGTACTGTTGGGAGTCGCACGTAATGCGCCCCAACAGTACTAGGCTAGCTAAGGGAGTGTTCATTTATTAATTACAGGGGGGGGGGGGTGGTGAGAGTTTAGTGCCCCCCTCGCCGAAGGAGCCGAAAATTGTTCCCCCCCCCCCCCCCTTTGAACTATAATAACGTGCAGGCTTTTTGACTAAAAAGGGGCTTAAATGTTTACGCCCCCCCCCTCAAGAGGGGTCAGAAATTTTTACGCCCCCCCCCCCCCTCAGAAGGGGTCGGAAATTTTTACGCCCCCCCCCCCCAATGAACACTCCCTAACCCTCACACTGTTGTTCCCTTACAGCTACAACACTGTAGGAACACTGGGCCTGGAATGTATAGTTTGCTGATCAATGATGGCCGACGTTGAGTAAGCTATGCTAATATATTTGTCTATTTGTGGTGTAAATACTTGATATTCTTACATGATAGTTGGTGGAATCTTAGTATAGGTATATGTGGTCATGTAGGTGACTGCTAGCCTCACTAAATCACTGCAATAATAGAGAAATCAGCCTGAAATAAAGATTGAAGACTAGGCTAACTGTATTTGTAGTTATCCTAGTCCTTGTTATATAAACCAATATAGTTAGCCTCGTCATCTATATCATGACATCATTATTTCCTGCTCTTACAGACCACTATACCCCAAAGACCATCAGTGTACTATATAATACATGGCCATATCCACTAACACATAACTTGACAATGTTTAACTCCCTATAAATACTGTGCAATCATCCACTGTAGTTTTGCTTACAAACACAACCACCCACCATAGGTGATCAGCTAACTATGTACTGTTCTTACAGTGTACAAGGGAACTCTGAACTACAGAACACTCAACACACTCATTGAATGCTATTGCCATTTACTTTGTGTTTGACTACAGATGGCGCTACTGGGCTTTTCTTTAAGTGCTGTCCAAATGGTTTGCTGGAACTATTATAACTTTCTTCATTCGGTTTCTTTACATTTATCACAGTCAAATTTCATAAAGGTATTGCTGAGATGCAACCAATACACCCCAGAAATGAGTATGTACAAAATGTATATAAATGATAAAATAGATAGGTCTATGTGTTATGGAACAGCTTATAGATCAGAATACCGGTATAATAAATTTGCCAAGTAGAATGTTGTTCATTATAGCACTGAAAGAGGATCCGTCATGGGCGTCATGGAGTCAAATGCGGCCCTTGCAAGACAGTTTGTTTTGAAGCCCTATTAAACTTTGATCTACCAGCGCGAATGTCTTTGGGGTGGGGGTTATGGGAGGGAAGCTTGGAGAGAACCATTAAAATACTCAGATTGCAGAGGGTTAGGACCTGAAGTAGCAATTAAAGGGGTACGATACTCTTTACTTCCTACCAACAAATCTTCCCAGGATTACATCAGCTACTTTTTACATGTATTTACTGTATAAAAGTGACGAAAAAACAGGACCTTGCGGTTGAAATGTCCAGAATATGGCATTGGCTCACTAGTCACCTGTGTAAAATAATTGAAATGAATATAACTTAAAAATTCATAATCATAACAGCTGGTTCTAACCTTGATTTTTATTCAAACCACATGTTATATATCAGTACTTTCAATGAAAAATATAGATAGGATAATATGTATGGGAAATTGTAATTATTTTTAACCTCAAAGTCCAACAACAACAGGGAAAAAACACATTTCTTTTAGATTTCATCCAAAATAGAAAAGATCCTACCAATCGAGCCTCTCTATATTAGAAACCTGGAACAAATATACACTTGGGCACAACATGCAAAAATAAAAATGACATGTAGCGGCATTCGTTTTTTCCACAAAAAATTGTTATTTAAAGTAGAGATTATTCTGAGGAAGGGGTAGGTTTAGGGGTTGATTTAAATAATGACTCCTTCTCTGGAAAAGAATAACCTAACTTTATCTGAGGTTTAAAATGTGTACAATGCACTGCTTCAACCATATATGTGGCACAATCTGCGAAAAGGGACCTTAGTACACCCTGCACTAAGATCCCTTTTCCCAGTACATGTCACATATATGAAAACATGTTCCAAATTTTCACAACACTATTCTAAGTATTTCTCATTTGGAGTAACTGCAGCCCTGCCACTGCCTGCCTGCCTGTAGTAGGCACAGGTGGTCAGTGTGTGTGCTCCCCTCAATGCCTATAGGCTGCGCGACTCTGGTGTGCATGGACAACTGTAACTATACCCGGTAGCCCCTTTAAGGGCATCTATATGAGCGGTTGGAATTCAATCAGTCAATTAAAGGGCATAATGCATTAAAGCATTACGTGACCCTTAAGGTGGTTGCCTACTTTGTATCAAGATTATCTAGATTCACCCCAAAACTTTGTTTTAGGTACCTTACATCATCCTCAACCCAAAGGCCAAAAGATATATGGATGGTCCCAAACTACTTTATTAAACTTTTTGATATTGGATCTAAAAATTAAAAGTAATTCAGCAAGGCCAAAGATGACAATTACTATTAATTGACGAGCAATAGTAGTAAAAGTAACTAGATTCTGTTTAAACTACACCATAACATCTGTCAGATCATCTGCCAATTATTAAAAGTATAATTTTGACATAGGGCCCCATGCATTATCTTAGGGTTTTGGATCATTTTCTATGAGCCCTATACATGTACCTACAACATTAAACTGAGTGAGCCCTATACTGTGAGAGTGACCATGTACTGCCCTCTCCTTCATTAGCCTGGACAGTATCAGGGTGAACAAGGTGTAATAAAATCTGTTGGGAATCAACCCTACCCCAGTACTGCCCCCTGGACATGTACAATGACATAAATGTGTGATTTGGAAGTAGGCAGGCAAGGTAGGCAATCACCTTAGATATGTCATTGACAACCTCAACAACCCTATAGGGTCCTCTTGTGAGATGGTAGCCTGGCAGGTTGTCAATTTGAAAAGTTCAAACTTGCTTAGGCCAAAAAAAAAGAAGGTTTGTTTCAGGTCACCCGACCGACCCTAGCAAAACAAGGCCGACCCTAAGTTTTTTGTGCAATTTTAAAGAAAATTTCATATTTTTATACTTTTTGGGTCATTTTTAGGATTTCCACGGAGGATGGCTAGTGCTTTCATGTTAAAAAAATTAAAATTAAAATTAAAATAAAATAAAATAAATATCCGACCTACCGACCCTAGTCTTTCTTCCCATATGTTACCTGAAACATAACTTTTATTTATTTTGGCCTTATTCTATGCTGTTCACTTAAAAGACCGTCGGGTCTTCCCATAAGACGACATTGAGACCTCCACAGTTTTCAGTGTAGTTTCAGCCAGCTCAGTTTCACCGAAAGCCAAACTTGATTATTCATTCAGGTTTGAAAATGTATCATTAATCCTTGAAGAAAAAGGACCGATGCACCACCCCACGATTTTGCTCACTGTCTGAAGCCATTGCATATTAAGGCGCAATTAATCGACAAGGGTCTATAGATGTCATTGGTCAGCAGTATAACAGGAACACTACCATGCACCCCGTTTCCTGTGATGTGCCCAGGCCGGGGCAGACTCTATATACCTACTGTATACACGAGTCATAAGGACCCAGCCCCGGCACAATTGTCCCTTTCCATATACTACTTACCAATTACTGCCCCGGGTCTCAAGGACGCTGCATACAATGCAGCGGTAATGACCACCGTCCACCATGCTTTAATCAGCCGTTTTATGCACACTTTATAAAGAAATATATGACTGATCAGCTATATAGGGCACTAGCAGGATGCAGTAATTCTACCTTGTGAGACCTTTGGCTGAAGCTGGTTCCTGTCATGTCCAAAATCGGAGTTTTAGGGGTCATAAACCTCTCAGTTATAGCCCTCTATTGTGGGTCCTTAGGTCATCTGTTCAGATTGGGGGACTGGTTAGGACTCTGGCCTACCAATCAATGGGTCATGAGTTCAAATCCATGTCAGGCTTTTTTGCTCACACATAATTTTAACATGTATTTTTGGTAGGTCAAAAATTGTAGTAGTATACAATTCGGTTTTAAAGATCCTTTACACAAGATGAATATTTATAGTGTAATCTAAAATGGTGTTGAATCAGTTGTATTTGAATATTTCTCATGCCACCTGGTTGCATTGGGGGAGTGGTTAGGACACTGGCCAATCAATCCAGGGGTAATAAGTTCAAATCCTTGCCTAGGCAACATATCTTTTTTCATAGTTGGTAAGAAATAGTAATATTATTCACAAAGAAAACCCAATGCAACAATACAAAACCATTTTAGATCTTAGATTTTAGGTGTTAAAGATCTTTACAACCGAATTGTATACTATCACAATATTTGTCCTACCAAAATACATCTTAAAATTGTGTGTGAACAAAATAGCCTTGACATGGATTTGAACCCATGATGCATGGATTGGTAGGTCAGAGTCCTAACCACTCCCCCAATCTGAACAGGTGACCTAAGGACCCACAATAGAGGCCTATACTTGAAAGGTTTATGACCCCTAAAACACCAAATTTCGGTCATGACAGGAACCAGCTTCAGCTAATCAGCAGGCTTCTATAGCTAGCAGAGGAAAGAGCACTGGTACCAGACAAGATGGCGCTGTACAGTGATCATCTAGCTAATGCGGAATAGAGATCTATGTATCAAGGGATATACATGGCCAATTGAGGAATTGCCATGCGGCACTGGCACGACATTTCTGTATAGAAAATGATAAAACTAAGTCTGTGAATGTTTTTCGGGCACCCGCATTCCTCCCTACTATACAACACTCATACATCCGGCTACCATTGTCAGATGTGTGACAATAATAATATATTTATCTGCGTAGTCATGTGACAATAATATATTATTAAATGTAGACAACCATATGGGCATACAGTGTATAAAATGAAAAAGACATGAACTGCATTTACAATTTGAAGTTATGTTTTTATTTACAAAACCTGAAGTGAGACTTCTGTACACGGACGGACATGTAGATGGTACTGCGACTCAGGGTTTTGGTTGGTAACGAAGCGTCTAATAGGTCGGTGGGTGACGTTCTTGTCTTTCTATACACAAGCCCCCAGAAGGAGCCTATACTCTCATCATCTCGGGTATGCTCAACAGAAAGCAGGTCTCAGATTGCTTTCAAAGTGTCCTTATTGACAAGAGATACCAGATTTATGCTTGTGCGAAAATGTCATTTCCTGCTTCTTCTTTTTTTATTAATGTGGAAGAGGTGCTCATTTCTTTTGACGACATGTACCTAAGCAAGGTTTCCCTGGTCGATTTACTGATTGCTATGAGCAATATAAACAAGAATGTAAGAATGGTCTGATAATGAACCATGTAACCGTGTACAGTATATTCTTCATCAACAAATTGTGACTAGTGTATGATACATCATATATGACATGTTACTGTCTTACAAACTATGCAAATACATAATGACAATGCAGAAAACAACATTACATCCGCGTCTAACAACCCTATATATACATGTCATTTTACACATTCACACACCCAATCAATATATTAAATATTTATATAAGAATATGTAACATCCTTCTTTTTTTGGAATTGAATCACATATTCCCTCCAAAAACTGTTACTGAAAATTACAGTAACACATATTTGGCGAAATCTCACTAATAATTATAGCACTTCTTGCTATCAATAGGGCCTACACATTTAATATGGGCCTAGGTTTTGTACAGCATGTAGGCTTGTATTCTCTAGGTCTATTATTTGGCAGCTTTTATTATTCTAATAATAAAACCGTCCAGTTGACTAGATGTTGAAACCTATAATTTTGTATGTCATCCATTCATAAAGGCAAACTTCAGAATGTAAAAAAGCACCACTGTCCTGATAACCTTAGTGTTTTTTCCCCAACTGGATAATTACATTATCCCTTCCAGTAAAACATATGTCAATTATTCTGAAGTTGAACGGGAAGCTCTCCGTAGAGAATTAATAAGGAGAAAGGTCCAAATGCCTTTGTGGATTATGCGTGTTTACATAGTAAGTATAGCCTGGAACATCAAGGTATACTATTAAGATGCATTTCACATGTCATAAAACTATAGCATCCATGTGGGTATGTGGTATGGGTCGATGTCTCGCCCTACATGACCCTTCCTTAAGAAGATTCGGAAGGGCGCATCTCCAAGGTTACACATGCAAATATAAGACCAAAGCCGGACCCAGTGTTTGCTGTGATCTCTTTTGAAGAGGATAATCAAGAAAAATGTTATGACGACGGTCATCGCATTCAACATACAATCATTTTGCATGGCCCATTCAATTCAGTTTTAATAGATTGTGTAGCTTACTTCCTTAAATTATACATGCATCACCAATCTCTTTAGGAGCTAGGATATTTCGATAATGCCACTGCTTGCCATAGCAAATAGCGTACAGAACCTATTACAAAAATATTCAAATTTTCTGCAAATAAGAAGACATATGACCTTCCCACAGTAGTAGATGTGTCCAGGTAGGACTGACTATACGTCAATATGCCATTCTATACATGGGTACATGTAATAACTAACCCACTTCCATGGATTTTATATTTGCCAATCAATAGGGCTCAGTGCCATCAAAGCATAGGCTTAGGCCACTACCTGTTGCTTTTAGAGGACAGGCTCTAATCTGCCAGTATCATTTTGTACCTCTGGGTTTCATTTACATGTCTATTTTGTATGGCTTTTAAGGCAATTGATAAATGTAAGTTGAAACAGCATAGACATATGATACAAGGGACTTAAATGAATTTCAATACTGCAATATTTGACAAAGCATTCAATGGGATTGACTTCATGAAGATATAGCTAGGTGTGATACCTTTTTCTTTTTCTTTCACCTATAAAGTCCAAATCCATCCCTGTCCTTCATAACTTCCCTCCTCTTATCCCCATGTCCCCTCATGCGCAGTGGGCACAGAACATTGAATCAACATTGATAAATAGTCGTCAATGTTGATTCAATGTTAATTCCACGTTGATTCAACATTGAACAGGATGTTTTGCCCACTGGGCAGATATGTGGGGAGAGGAAAGAAGACAGCCACTTTGCCTTGCACACACAAACCCGCTACCTACAACTTCTACCACTAGGGGTCTCTCGGGACCCGCGTCTACGTTAGTCAGACGTCCGTCCCGGGCGGGCTCTTCTCGGAGCGTATTCGGGCCGTGGAGTCGTACAGGTCGAAGGAGTCCCTCCGGCACCGTTTATGACGGCTGGTAAGCATCCGGCACATGACCAGAGTCAGAGTTATGATAAGGAGGAGCAGGGCCAGCCCACTGGCCACGGCTGCCACCAGTACCCAGGGCTGGAGGCCCATGGACATGAAGCCGGCGTCCTCCTGCTGTTGGTGGCCTCTGTCTACCTCGGCCAGGTTGATATCCAGCCGCGTGCTGTTCTCCATCGGGCACTCATCGGCCGAACGGAGCTTGCTCAACACTGTGGTGGGAAGAAGGGAAAATGCAATTGTTAGATGTTTGGTCATTGTATTCAGTATCGCATTAGAGCGTTGGTATAGAGTATGTGCATATGGAGAGAAGACCAAAGCTATGACAATGGCATAAGGACAATGCCATGCAGTGTAGTCGCTATAAGGCCCCATCTCACTATACTACTTACATTCAATTTTAGTGTTTTCTCTGAGATAATTATAGTTTGGCTACCATATGACGGTAACCACGAGTCTAGTGTGGGTCTCATTCGAACATCATCTAATATATATGTAGCCTAGTTATTTCGTTCAATGCTACCGAGTTAGATGTTTGGGATAACTCCAACGCATACAAGCATGGATAAATCTTTATCCCAAAGGATTATCGTTATATCTTATCTTATACATAGGCTATGCATGTACTTTCAATGAATGCACAGCCTATAACCATAAAGGGTCATTTCATTCACACAGTAAAAAAAGCATTGCTGAGACAACTCACCTGTCACGGTAGTAATGCTTATGCCAGGGTCCCACCCCTTTTGCAGTGCCAATGCAATGAAGTGAGCCGTCTTTTCGGCCTTCTTGAAGCAGTTATTTTTACAGCGCGTGTTGTCGATCTTTAGATAAAGAACCTGGTCCAAAGGCCCTTTGGGCACCTTGGAGCTCTGGTCATCGTGTAGAGTATAGTAACTGTCCCTGTATCTGGGCTCATTGTGGGGACCATTCCAGCTACTGGAGTACACGCGTACTATAGTCTGTAGGAGGAAGGTGAGCGCCCTTCCAAGGGCCTTCAAATGAATACTGACGGACGCTTGCCGCCGCGCCAAAAACAACACCACTGTGTCGTCTGATAACTTCAACTTTGACGCAATGCAGTCACCACCGTCCCAGCCGCACCCCTTAGTGTTACATTCCTCGTCGCAGAAGCCGTTGTGAAACTTTGGTTTACACTCGTTGTCTTCTGGGCAGATGGGCAGACTGGTGCTGCAGTCAAAGCCGTCATAGAGATGACGTTCCTCGTCACACTCCAACTGGCACACACCGTCACGGAACGACCTCGTACAGAAACTGTCCGACAGGTGGATCCCATGGATGGCTGAAAAGGGTAGAGAACGGATAATGATTGACAAGTCATTAAGCATGCAGGTTTTTCTTACCATACTATGTTTTAAAGGGAATTACGGTATTACATCCTGCTGTGCTGAACCATGTTGTATGTCAGTAAAAAATAATGATCAGATAGCGTCGCTGCCATCTCGTGAATATGTCAATAGAATCTGTAGTATAATGGTTATCACGTCTGCCTTCTAATCAGAAGATCTAGGGTTCAATCCCAGCAAACGAAAATTCTCCTACAGCCTTTAGGTACCCATATAGTTCTATTCACAGGTATTTGAAGATGTCAATAGAATGTCCAGAAAGATATCAATAGAAACAGCTGGTACCCATTGTGATAGCCGTTATCAGTGCTTATCTCGCCAGTTCCTGCTCAAGCAATGGATCATGTTGCATAAGGCCTACCGCTACCTGGCGTTTCAATACATACTCAGCCGCTTATAGTGGGCACCATATGGTAGGTAAGAAACTTGAGTCCTCATGTCACTTTTTCGGAAACCTGAACGACACTGTCTTTGAGCGAATGAATAAAAACTAATGTATCTGACATGGGGCCAAGCCCTGTGGCATAAACTGCCAAGTCGATGCACAACACACCTGGTCCCCACCATCCCCACCATCCCCACCATAGACCAAAGCGTCCCTTGCAGTTGCAGCACACTCACCATAGTCCCTGTTAGGTTGTGCCAGTGCCACCTGAGCAGACCTCTCCAGCACCTGTCGCTGTCCATTCTTGCTGAACTCGGCACACTGGATGAGGCACTTGTAGGTGCCTATGTCCTCAGCCTTCACGTGTCTCACCCTCAGGAGGCTCACGTGCTCTGACTTCCTCATACCCCACCCGGGGATGGCCGTCCACACACCAAACTTATCTGAGTCTGAGATATTGTAGAAGCGACCCACGGCTAGCCGCTGCCATTGGAGCCCCATCACCGTGCAGGTGGGCTCCTTGGGCCTGGAGGAGGAAGCCGAGGAGGAGGAGGAGCCGCCTGACTGTTCCCTGGAGCGGCGCGCTGCTGAGGACTGGTCATTGCGGTCGAAGTACTGGCAGACCAAGTCCACCGTGGAGTCGAGTGTGGTCAGGGAGGTACAGCCTCCTCCAGGTCCTGCCAGGTGAAATTCAGCACCGTCTGGAATTAGAAGAGGGAAGGGGTCATTAATATAATTATTTTATCATTAAAGTTATTAATTGATAATTAACCAAATGGTGTAACCAAGAATTACGAGTTATACTGAATGGTTACCCCGATTAATTGGCTTGGATAAAATAAGGTTTATTTTCAACTGACATCGCTCAAATAGATATCAATACAACGGGATATATTGAATATTGTCTGTATTACATTTATAAAGACAGTGAACATGTCAACACCTAATCCAAAAAGTAGTGGACAACATGTTATACATGTAGGTATTGCTTTACAAAAGAAACACTGGTGTGTAAGCCTAAGTCACATTATGCCTATAGTTCTACTGACCCACCCAGGAGCGAGAAAAGTAAAGCTGTATACTGCTGGTTGTATACCCATAGATGGAGTTAGGGTGACCTATATAACGCATTCATATACCCTTATAATACCCCAAATGTGTACCAATGTGCATTATACTTAAGCACCACATGTTTACTGTATCATACAGGTTGACATCTTGATTGGTATAATACATATGGTGTCAACTGAATCCAAAAACATCTAGTTAGTGTGTGATAGATAGTCCACTGGTATTCTCAACCAGCTGTAATTAAGCCATCAAAAGATAATACATTTCCCTGCTGGTGAATAGTATACAAAGGCCCATGACAATGACAACAATTAAATTCTAGGCCATCAAAAAGTATTTGATTACACGTCATTGAAGTGAGCAAATCTAACAAACCCATGCAATGTATTGGATTCGAATGGCAATTTGAACGCCAACTCTCCGAGTGATTTCTTTCTTTTTATAGCCCAATTGGATATTGGATCAAGGTGGAGCGGATATTGGCGCTAGTTCCTGCCGTATAGAGCGTCACGTGTGGCTCTAGTGTGTCAATACTGACACCTCCACACCTCCATTGAGCAGTGGATCGATCCATCAGATGTGATATTGATTCCTTCTATATTTCTTCTTTGAGGATCACTCAGGCGTTTCCCCCACCTATATAATTCCACCCACCTCCTATCGGGTACCACTAAGCCAACGTATTATAGAATACCACTACTTTAGAGTGGCAGGGGTATTCAGAGAATCAAACTGCGACTAATAATGCAGAGAATTACCTAATCTTAGTCATGGTATATATAAACGTTAACCCTTCATGAATTATACCTTTTGTCATCATGATGCAGTCATTCATGCAGCGCTGGTGGATATATTCACCAGGGTTGCATCCATGCATCATGTCGAACCTGAGTACATGAATGCCCCCTCTGGCCAGTAGACTCACCAGGGTAACATGTGTGTAGCATAGGGAACATCACAATAAACCAGTATACATGTATATGCACTGAGTACTGAACAGGTTAGGCCTAAATCTTTAAAGCGCATCGGCAAAATCAGGGAATCGTCTATGTAAAGCGATTGCCAATATGGTGTCTCGATGTCAAAGAATGACACTAAAACAATTACGGAAGCTATAAAGTTTCTTATGTGGTGACATGCAAGATGGGTTGTCTCATAGTAACACGATAAAGAAAAGCCAAGATCCAACCGTGTTTGAATGATGATGTCTGTCAGCTGATCGTCCCCCGTTGACATGTTTACATGCCATGGCAACAGCCGGAACATGATCAAAGCAGGTAACCAAGCAGGCGTAGAAAAACCTGGAGGCTGGCGTGGTTAACATGCATTATTTGTGGGCTTTGTGTAGTGGTTCACAAGGGTCATATGGAGTCCCTGCTGGATTATTTCCACAAACAAACCCCAATATCAATAGAATACCTCATTGATTTTGAGAAAGAAATGGTTCTATGGCACGATGTCCAGGTATCTGGATCATGTATGCAGTGACAGAGTAATGTTATTAAGCAATATTTTAGTCAGTTATATAACCCTAAATAGCTATTTTTGTTTGAGCCTTTATACTAAATAGAGCCTGCCTGTGTGTTACAATTCCCCCGAAGGGATACCAACCTCAACTGTATTGTAACACTAACGTCATGATATTGCATCGACCCACCGCCTCTACATCTGATGCTTAATTATAATACCGACATCCATAGGCCTCTACAAAGCATAGTAGCAAGCGGCGAGGATCCACTCAACAACTGATTAATTCACATCATTGTCCGACTACAGAATAATCATCACATGCACTCACGCCCCTAGTAAATGGATTTCCTATTGCCCATTGTTTTGCTTAACGGTTCCTATGCTACTCATTAAATTCTACATGCCTCCAATATTTACCCAATCGATCGTCTCCGTTGCCATTCAGCAAATTAACGCACCCCGCCAAATGGACCGGATGAATGACTACCCAATCCCATAATCCTCATCTAACGGTCTTGTTGGACACTATAATGATGACGTCCCAAGGGGCCCGGATGTATGATCTCCAAGTATTGTGTTCGTGAAGTCATGTGCTTTATTCGTGAACGGTGTCATGTTATACAGACCAATATAGAGTAGACAGAGGTGCTGCCGTTCATAGGATTACAGTAGTAAACATGGTCGTTGGCGGTAGACGTAAGTACACAACACTCCTCCACACTTAATATATATGCTGGAATAAACATATGATTAGACATCACCTTATTGGTGTCCATGAACTTAAAGTCTTTGAGTCTGTATCTCTTTGAGGATATGTAGTATACTATAAGGAGTCTTTTATCTCTTTGAGATTACTGATAACGATAACTCTTATCTTTATGTAATGTTACCGGTACTTTAACATGAACAGTAGTGTCAGAAACACAAATATATCAGTCTCTGAAATAGAACAGTTATTTAGGCACATAGTCATTGAACTTTGCTGGAGCCCTTCTAGGTCTCACAGATACACGTCTTGGAGACGGCACTCTCGGTGGAGTAGCAACCACCTGGGGTGGAATAGCTCTAGGTGGTTCCTCATAGGTAACCACATCTTCCTGTGGCATGGCCGTAGCTGGGGTTTCAACAACTACAGGGTCATTACCACCTTTGGGTATATCACTTATGATATCCGTGATTGGCCTTTGCATAGGCCTGAGCTGTTCGTCATCAATGTCATCTTCGATGGCTTCGCCGGACTTTCGAAGATGGTCGACATGGACGTAACGGATGTTACGGCCGATTCGTACCAAGTACTGTACGGGACCCTTCCTAGACACTATGGATCCTGGTACATACTTTACGTCGGTGCCTCGGCAGTTCTTTACACGTACTCTTTCTCCTTTCTCGAACTCTCTTAGCTGTGGCACTCGCTGGTCTCGATACTCTATCATTTTGTCCTGTTTTCCCTCCACCGTCACATGAAGGTCGGGTTTTATCATCGACAACCGCGTGTGAAGCTGTCTTTTGAGAAACAACTCGGATGGGGATACCCCTGTCACCGAGTGAGGCGTCGAATTATACGACAGGAGGAAACTACACAGCTTTCTGTGAGTAGTCATGCCGGGTTTCTCGTCCAATGTATGCCGCTTTAAGGCATTTTTCAGGGTCTGCACCGCTCGTTCTGCAAGTCCGTTGGACGCTGGATGGTAGGGAGCGGTCAAGGTATGTTTTATACCCTTGTTATGCAGGAACTCGCGAAACACTTCCGCGATGAATTGTGGGCCGTTGTCGCTCACAACCTCTCTTGGGAACCCGTTATGGGCGAACATCCGCTCCAGTACCTCTATGGTCTTTTCTGCGGTCGTAGATTTCATGAGCACCACATCTAACCACTTTGAGTGTGCGTCTACTACCACTAGGAACATTTCAGATTTGTACTCTGCAAAGTCTATGTGCAGTCGGTCCCATGGCCTTTGAGGATATCGCCATGGATACATCGGAGATGCTGGTGGATCGTTCTTGAGACTCAGGCATGTTTTGCATGCTTTTATTAATGCTTCTATAGCATTGTCGATGCCGGGAAACCACAGGTAGCTACGAGCTAGTGCTTTCATGCGCACTATACCGACGTGCTCGATGTGTAGCTCTTCTAGCATTCGCTCCTGCAGTTTCTGTGGAATGATAACTCGCATTCCCCACAGAAGACATCCTTGGTCACACGATAGCTCGTGTCGTCTGGTATAAAATGGTAACAGTTCATCGTCGTCAACATGGTTCGGCCAACCATTCATGGTGAACTCATACACTTTGGTGAGGATCCGATCTTTTCGGGTCGCTTCTTTGATGTCTCTGGCGTTGATCGGTAACTTGTCAGTGTGGCTAAAATAGTTCACTTCAGCTTCCATATTTTCTTTGGCTATGTCCACTGGTGCCCGACTCAGATAGTCGGCATTAGCATGATCCTCTGATCGCTTATATTTGACCTCATAGTTGTAGGTCATCAGAATGAGAGACCATCTCTGCAGTCTTAGTGCTGCCAACGTTGGCACATCCGTTTTCGGACCCAATATTTTAGTCAGTGGCTTATGGTCGGTCAACAGTGTGAATGACCTACCATACAGGTACTTGTGGAATTTCTTAACTCCGAAGATAATGCCTAACGCTTCGCGTTCTATTTGGGCGTAGTTCCTCTCAGCTTTCGTTAGAGTCACTGACGCGTAGGCAATTGGTCGCTCCTCTCCGTTCTCGTCAACGTGTGACAGAACCGCACCAACTCCGTAAGGAGATGCGTCTGTCGCGAGGAGAAGCTCTTTGTTCACATCGTAATATGTTAACACTGTTTCACTTGTAAGGGCGTCTTTGACTTTCCCGAATGCCCCTTCGCACTCCTTTGACCACTTCCAGGGGACGTCATCTCGCAGGAGATTATTTAACGGAGCGAGAATTGTGGACAAATTCTTAACGAACCCACCATAGTAGTTGACCATCCCGAGGAATGTGCGAAGTTCTGAGACATCTTCTGGTGCTTTGGCGTCTTTTACTGCGCTCACTTTTTCTGGTACGGGCCTACGACCCTCCTTGCTGATCACATGTCCGAGATATTGGACTTCGGGAGCCAAGAAGGAACACTTCTCCCGTTTCACTCGGATGTCATGCTTGTCTAGTCTTTGAAGTACCAGTTGGAGGCGCTTTAGGTGCTCGTCCTTTGTGGGAGCGGTTATCAGGATATCGTCTATATAGCAGCAAACACCAGGAATTCCTTGTAAGACCTGGTCCATGATCCTTTGGAAGATGTGTGGTGCTGTCTTTACCCCATAGGGAAGCCTAGTAACTTCGTAAAGTCCTTGCAAAGTGTTGATGGTCAGGTACTTTCTTGACTTTTCCTCCACCACCACTTGCATGTAGGCACTAGACAGGTCCAGTTTCGTAAACTGGCTACCACCCGCCAGCGTAGCGAATATATCCTCAGCTGTGGGTAGCGTATATGGTTGATCGACAACCGCACTGTTTATAGTCACTTTGTAGTCACCACACAACCTCATCTGTCCATTATCTTTTGGAACCACTACTATTGGAGATGCCCAATCACTTCTTTCAATGCGGCGATAAACTCCACTTTCTTCAAGCCTATTTAGCTCCTTCTTTACACCGTCTGTGAGGTTATAGACAATGGAACGCGCCTTTTTGAACTTTGGCGTGGCATCTGGTTTTAACTCAATTGTCGCTTCAAAGCCCTTTATCTCTCCTATCTCTCCTTTGAACACGGACTGATACTCATGCAGGAGCTGTTCCAGGGGCGTTGCATGTATCGCGAAGACATTTTCCCAGTCTATCCGTATGGCTTTTAGCCAGGTCCGTCCGAATAACGGTGTACGGACGCCTTTTGCGATCACCAGCGGCAACTGTCTCTTTTGACCCTCGTACTCCACATGGACGTCGATTTCACCGAGTAGCTCAACTTTGTGTCCGGTGTACGATTTTAAGTTGATAGAAGCTTCGCGTAACTCAAAATCGGGGAAGAATTCTTTGTAGTCGTCCTCACCGACAATCGAAACTGCCGATGCCGTGTCTAAAGCAAATGTCATTTCGTTGTTTTCGACACGGGCATTCACTGTTATTTCTCCGTATTTTCCGCTTTTAACTTCAAACAGTGATGCGTAACTGACCTCTTCCTCTTGTTTTTCGTCGTCATCGACGTAATGTGCACGGCCTTGGCCTCGCCCGCGACCTCTTCCACGGCCACGGTATGGACGTGAGCTACCTCTCGACTGAGATTGACCTTGAGCAGACTTCGTTTTGCAAGCCTTGGCAATGTGTCCAATTTTATCACAGTTGAAACACTTTTCCTTTTCGAATGGGCACCGGCCCTCGTGGTCGCCATCACAACGATAACACTTATTTTTAGTGCGGGCTTTTCCTTTGTTCTTGTAGCTACCACGTTGAACCCGGTTGACCTCATGGGTAGGCCCCATGAGCTGATTACCATGGCTAGCCGTGTCCATTGACGTGCCTATGTCTACGGCTTTCTCCCATGTCAACCCTGCACCCAAACCTAAAAGTCTGTTCTTAATTGCAGCGGATCTCAACCCGGTAACCAGGCGGTTTCTGAGCCTCTTTTTGATTTGGTCTTCATCCCCAAACCCGCAATGTATGCTGATTTTTTTTAATGCCACTATGTAGTCTGCGACAGACTCATTATCACCCTGTCTCCTCTCATCAAACTTGAAGCTCTCGATTAGCTCGTTGGACCCTGAGGTGTAATGGTTACTAATCAATGTTGTTAGCTGGGCATATGTTTTGGTCTCAATTTCAGCAGGGGCACACAATGCAACCAAAAGATCCACAACCTCAGGTCCCACCATAGATATGAAGGCATCAATTTTTTCATCATCCTGGATTTTGTTTATTCTCATCCAAGCATTAAACCTTCTTTGATAATTAGCCCATTTTTCTTTATTGGGACTAAACTCTCCTATGGCACTCACAACATTCCTAGCTTCAGCCATAGTTTCTAGATGTAGACTCCCAGCCTCAGATTCAAGATCACTAATTTCAGAGTCACTCATCTGTAGATCAACACTTGTAGATATAGGGCCTAGCCTACACAAATGCACAGTCACTTTTAGTTTCAGAGATCTACTTTCACTTTCATGGAGTTCACTTTCACTTTTGGGATCTGGAGTCTACTTTCAGTTTCAGGGACTTCACTTTTCACAACAAAGTTTATCACTTTTGGGCAATGACAGTTCATCCAATTTTGGTTTTAGGGCTTCCTTACCCCTTTGTTGAACTTATGCTGACATCTGCAGGGAGAGACACTTTGTGTGCCAAGCAAGATGATCAAATTTCCGAGATGGGTCCTCGAATCCCGTCCTCAAGTCGCCATTATTGTGTTCGTGAAGTCATGTGCTTTATTCGTGAACGGTGTCATGTTATACAGACCAATATAGAGTAGACAGAGGTGCTGCCGTTCATAGGATTACAGTAGTAAACATGGTCGTTGGCGGTAGACGTAAGTACACAACACCAAGCACATGCTCAGTCGTACTACAACCCCCTCACCCATCCATCCAACCTGGCTACCATAGTTGATTACATCTGTCTGGAATGTGAATAAGTTGCATCGTGGTGAGGACTCAAGTTCCAGTTTCTTCTAGAAGCTTTATGACAGATGAGCGCATTTTCTTTCCATCCCATCCCACATGACGCTCTCCAGAAACGGGAAAGTTAGCTTAAAAGAAAGTAGGAGACTGGTAATCAGGTAGTTTTGCTTGGGGAGGGACAAAAAACTCAATTCCCCTGGAGAGGAGAAAGACACTAATGCAGTCACGCAATTGGCACTGTCCCATTCAGCAAGGAGTTAACACGGTTGGTGATGATAATGAGACCAAATTAATAACGTGACCCGCGTCTTTTCTTCACACCGCGCATGCGTCAACTACCAGTCACGTGAGCGGAAGACAATGCATTTTGCTGCGTCATCTGCCTGCCCTACCCGGCATGCTCTTCTCAGGGGTCCACCTGCATCCATTATTGGCCTGGGTTGCTTCAATACAGAGAATAATCTAAGCCCAAAGATGGGCTAACCTCGAAGTGGGCTGGAAACTTATTTTTGCATACTCTTCCGTCTGATCTGATCTTATCTTGGTCTGCACAAAATGTTGTAATATATATTTTCATCCTGATTTACGAAAATGGCTGGTCAATAACTAATCTACAATTTCAAGATATTTCCTGGTTTAAGAGTCTTACAGGATATCATCACATTTTGTTAGTATGATAGGCCTACTATGTATAGCTAGATCAATTACCATAGAAACATGAGTTATTCAATAACAGAGTGAGCTGTGAATGGGTTACTGATTGACTCACTCGAAGTGATTGCGTGAGGGTGAGCATGGCTTCAGCAAGGCCTTCGTGTATCCAGATCCAGGAGGTGAGTCCTGTAATAGTGAAGCCACAGCTGGGGATGCTTGGCTGCCGACCAGCTGTTGGCTGACAGAGCTAATATCACGTCTCACCAGCAACACTCTCATCAAAACCACGACCCCTCCAACCCCACACCGGCCTCCCGAGAGCACATATCCAGCAATGAGAGACGACAACGGGCAGGGACCCAGGAGAGATGCGCCGGCGGCAAAGCCTGTCTGGGTTTCTTTCCCGAGTTCACCCATTACCCCAAGGAACCCGCAATGATGAGGAAAAAATGCAATTACATTTTTTATCCCTAATTATCATCCCCTCCCCCTCTATCCCTGGCTAACCCCAACTGAACTCAGTCTGAGCGGACAGTTACCATTGTGACAGCGTTTCCCCCATTTTATCTTTAAAAGAAAGTTTTTTCTACCATCCATGCATTTTTTATGGCATGAGAGTAGGAAAAAGAAAGGAGGGGGAGGAGGAGGGGTAATCGAGCTTGGTAGAGTAATGGTAACTTTAGAGGAGTATGACTGCCGTTGCCATGGGGTGCCATTCCTTAATTTTATGCCTGTAGGCTATCGGCCCTGTAGCAGCCACCCCGTGCTCCACCTCTTCCCACGACCTTTGTGGGTGAGAAGAGTAAGGCCCGCCTCACACCATGTAGCCACGCCCCACTCCATCCCTATCACACCCATTCCCTATTGTAACGTCTAAAAAATTTACATTTCCTCTTTTGAATAACCCCTTAGCATCCAAGCTGAGACCTATCATTAAAAACGGATTCCATTGAGCCTGTGGCTCTGAGTAAAACCGACCGGATAAAAACAGAACTTTTTGGATAAAAAGTATGAGGTTCCATCGGCATAAACGAGAACAATAAAAATCTGGATGTTAACTGGTGCAGTAATATCTGAACATGCATGTTCCAAGGTGCCCCAAGACAGGGCTGGATATCACACTTTAATTTAAAAAGGTTATACCTAGCCCCAAAGTATTGTGGGTCGGCCAGTCAAGCTTCAATGAAATACCAATCTAGTCTTCATAATGTGTTGACATTATAGTGATCTGAACACCATCTCCCCCTGAGCGAGTCTATTCTAAGATAGCTTATTTTCTGGCTGTGCTCAGGTGCGTCAGGCATGTGCTGTACAGACGACCTAGTGAGAGGTGGGCGCGGAGTCAGTTTGAACCTACACCGATGGCCTGTGGATACAAGCTACAAAGTAAATTGTAACAATTTCGGTCCAGACGAGATCCTGCAGGGCGCGCACGTGGCCCATTTACCCCGAGCTGCTCGCCCACTCACTCTCCAGGCCGATACTTACATAGCTCAAGGAGAGAGATCGTATGTTCAGACCTACACCTCTACATATGTCAAAGTGTTTGGAGAACTCTCCCCTTTCCGCACACCCAGCGGCGCACTGCGCATGTATACCAAGCTACCACGTGAGGGCAGCTTCCGGTCCAAGATGGCGGTGGCCACCAGGGGTCAGGCTGATCGTGTGCTGTAGCTGGTTACTGGTGGGCACTCATCTCCCCTACACGTCGTATGTTTGAGGTCGGAAACCAGCCGTGCTCACCCACCCTCCTGCCGTTTACCTACCTCCCCGGGAGGGAATCCAGCCCAATAGTTACCCCGCCATGTACAAGGGGTGGAGGTCCACACAACTATAGGCCCTTATAGCTGACTGCCTTCTGCAATACACGCTTGTGTCAACACGTTTAGAGCAGCTCATTCTGTGTATATAACTTAATATCCTTGAGCAGCTCAATGGACACAGAGTCGTGCGGACTGGGTTTATCTGGGCAAGTGCATTCATTATCGTGATGAAATCTAGACTGACTGATCGACCGCCGTGCAACTGAGACACATGAAGAACTTGTGTACTAGCATTCAGAATATACCGATTGCGATCACAAATTACGATTGCTACTATATGTATTCATTATAAATCCTTAAAGGTCCTGTTAAATCAGGGGTATCTTTTTTAAGTCCCGCGGGTTGAGACAGTGAACCTTCCCACGCTCAATAACCATGCAGAATTACTTTCTGCGACCATTGCAGGCATTGAAGTCTCATTGATCTTTTGAAACAATAGCCGTCGGAGATAGAAATAGCCTTTGATATTTCCGCGTCAACAGTCTAGCTCTCATGATTCATCCTGAGTTCCATGATCCATAAATCTGGCCATGGCCGCAGCTATCTCACGGTCCTCATCCACCGGAACTGGATTTGGTATTGAACTTCCTGTCAGTATAGACCTGGGTGTCCTTGCTATCCCAGATGATGTCCTGCCGACTAACAATGTGATCGGCCTCCGACAAATGTCAAAAGGGGTTGACTGGCTGCGGATTGAAAAACTTGAATTACGTCTAATCTGATATATGGAAGAATGGATTTCCCAAAATGTGTTTATCGTCCATATTGAATTGATATCGGCCCAAGCCAATCCCCCAATTTTGGCAATCGTACCAGCTAATGTTGACGTCATTGATAACTCCGCATTGTGCGCCAGATATTGCATAAGGCGACAACTTGCCTAAAGCGGAAATTTATTACCACGAGCCCATCTCTATAATCCTCTTATAGCTCTCTATTGGGTAGATTTACCTTGTGTTCCCTACTCCCATGACCTCCTACCTACAGGAGCTACAAACCCTCACAACTCAGCCTCACTTGCAGCTAAATCTATTGAACTAGGAGAGCCCCCGACCCCACAATAAACTTGCATAACGTCGAGCAACGCCAATTACCGGAATGAACTGTAGTTATCCAGCCATGGTAGCGACACGTTGGTGGTGGTGAGCAATTCATGAAGCCAGCTTCCCCAACCAGGCACGTCCATGGTCACACCCAATATCCACAGATTTCCCATCCGGGTAACCTCGTCAACTCAAATGCGGGACTTGACTCGGTCATTTTGGACCGCTTTACATAGTGGGTGGATCCTTGCGCGCCCTTTTACAGCTAAGTCTGTGTGCACATACATTACAAAATATAGTCCATCTATTTTACAGCTATAAAGCTAGAATACTTTACTAAATAGGAAGCAATCTCGATTGAAATCAACTAAGAATACAATATTCTAACTAGATATGTCATAATACAGGGTATAAATGACAATTATTTAGGTAAATTTGGACTTCATTTTCGGCCATGGCAGTTGAGATTTCGAATTGTTGTTTACAAACAAGGTGAGCTGTCAAACTTGGCACAGGCTATTTGACATAGAATATGAGCCATTTTCGGTTAGATATTGACAAATGAATGTTGTCTTATGCAGGTTATGTCTAGATAAGTGGCTGACAAAGTCTATCTGAAATATTATAAAATCTGACAGATCCGCGCACATGGGAAGTAGTTCGGACCCACATGTAAGAGAAAGGTTCCCACCCGAACCTGAGCTTCGTAAGTGTGCAGATTTCCTATATTTCCATATATTGACAAGGCCAACATAGACAAGTTGGGTGAGGAGTGGGGCTATGGTTACTTCCATTGAGTATTTGAGCAGACAGGATTACATAGTAGGTGACTATCCTGACAATGTATAATTTACCCAGTGCTATTCAAATGCCTTTCTAGGATGTACAATGTACAAAGTTAATCAATGGTCAACTCCAGGGATACAATATACACAAGCTGTTCATTAGACCTCAGTAGCTGGTCTATACAGAAACACGATATCTATACACGAGCACTATAGGGCTAATAGATAATGCATGCATCTGAGCACAGTACCTATATAATAGGAACATTTCCCGCTTCATTACCAGAATGCCCTGATTGATTTATGTCGTGGTACTGCAGAATCATATTTATTGTATTTGGATAGAGAAGATGACTGTATGTCAGAATGTGATCACATAGCCAGCTAGTCGGTCAGTTTCAGATCTCCTCCAAATTATACAAATAATTCTAAAAAGATAATGTCACAAGCTGTTAATTCCAAATGCTCTACTAATGCCATTAATTAACTCCTGTGGGTGCGCATGCATCCAGCCTGAGATAGGCAACTTCTCCTAAAAGAACTACCAGTTCTCTTTATCTAATGTTCTCAAGGCTATATTAGTCTTCTCTCAAGTGAACTACCTCCTTCTGCCTGGGAATTGGGTCAATGGTTTACCCCCCACATCAGACATGGCTCCCACCTGCTACTATTACATGTTACTACAATGACCCACCTAGCCCAGATCAATAGATAGGACTAGTGCAGTATGAGGTATCAAATTAAGGTCATTATCTGTGAGTCATAAACACAGAGAGGTAACCACTGTGAGTCATAAACATCATTAACATACCTACTCTACTTACACCTGAGCACAAAGCATAGAGCTGGAGGAAGGATTGGGCAAGAGTAATGTCTAGATAAAGCCTAGATAAACATAATAACGATCTACTTATACTTATAATAGTGGCAAATATAAGAATAACAAGTCAATGGAGGTCAGGGATTACAGTAGGATTATATTACGTAATATGCCTGGTTGGTTGGCATGAAGCCCACTGCCAGGCATGCGCTTTTGTATTGTATGTATTGTACCACTTTTTTGTGTGGGAAAATGGTAATAATCATGATAGATACATGCAGCTAAATAGTTCATTCGTATATAACACCAGGCATATATAATCATTATGCTACTAAATGTAAAGCAAGAGGGGCTAGCTCCCATGTTTGCTCTATGAAACTAGAAGAAGATAAAGTACATGTAGAACAATTAAATCCATTAGGTTGTCATCGAATGGCTTCCTGTCGCCTCGGTGTCTGGTTCTATGTTAATGTATCACCATTAATGGGGAGGCATATATCTGTTATCTATCCAGACCGAATAAAAGTCATTATTCAGCGACTCATTAGGCTTAACCTAATCGATAACCTCTGATAATCACAGTCGCTTTCACGGTCTCTGCTTCTAGGTTGGTACCCGTTATCAAACCAATCTGCAGTGGCGAGCTAATGAATAATAATGCCATCTGATAGCATTTACATGCAACGGGGATGAATGCTGATGCTATGAAGATTATGAAATGTCTCCTTTATCAAAGGTCCACATCCCTTGGTGTGAATTGCAAATTTGTTAGTTTCCTGTGCCAATAAACAATGTATGTAGACATACCATTTGTCCATGGAACCAAAAAGAGCTGTATAAGACCATCCATTTGTCAGCCAGTGCCAAGTTGGGGGGAGGCTGTCAGTAAGTATACGCCCATACACGGGTATTGCATGTTTGCTGCATTGCATGTCTCGTGCATGTTGGTGAGTGTATATGTGTTCAATGTGCAGGGATAGGGTGAGGGTGCATGGGGGGTTTCTGGGGGTAACAGGGATATCGTGTGATAGACAGACGATACCCCTGCAGCAAATCGTATGGCCCTTCGTGTTGCTGAAATGTCCAACCAAGAGCAGAATTTTGAACAATGATACGCCCGGGATGTTAAGAGATGGAAGAGTAAAACTTTTCTTCTTTATTTCTATTTTCTGTACGATGGAGCAATATAACTTATATAGAGGTTCCATGTCACTGGTGGTAAGATGGGAAAAGTCAGCAGTCTGAAATATATTTGTCGATATTTTCTGATGATATTACAAAGATGGTGCTACGTGTGCATTAAACTATTAATTTTTGCGGACGGCCAAGAGCTATAGACACGGGCATATATATTGAATTAGATGCACTGCAATTTATAATGGCAATGTAATGGCAGTTGGCATGAGATCAGGATGGATCCTTTATAAAGGATGTGTACTAGTCCTCTACTATTCTCTGCGGCAGAGTGCACATTCTAAGACCATAGATGTTGGAGCTTTGAGCTCAATATACTTGTACTAAATCACCTATAATGTTTCAACTTATTTGATTAAATGTACCTACCCGATAACTCAATATGCGAATGGATATATTGCTGCTAAAGGCTAAAGCTAGATCATAATTATTCAGATTGATATGATAAGAGTCGTCTTGAGAGATTACTCCATATCTACATGGTTATCATCTCATGGCCTCGAAATCGGTTTATCAGAATTCGCATGGACCCATTGCCCTCCAGTTAATCCCTCAATGTAATCTTCCTTAAAGGAATACTTATATGGACATGCACGCATGTTAGGAAGGTCAGTCAGTGCCCATAGTGCAACCAAAACCCAACAGTCACACCAGTACACAAAGATCTATAGTGTCTTCTTATGTCAGTCAAGCCTGCTTTGGTAAAGGCATATATAGAGAGAGACACTATATTAACTAACAACGTGCATATTGCAGGCTAGTTGAATAAAATCATAATCATAGAGAACGTCACATGCATATTAGACACACAGATATTCTTGAACATTGTGACTATTTTAGAAAAGCAAAAGGTCAGCACTTTTAGTTTTGCTGTTGCCGACAGGTAGGCATACTGCATGTGTGCATAGCATACTGCCAGCTTTGTTGACACAATGGTTCCTCGTATAATGGACTTAGTAAATGATATCGCACTCGCTGCAACACCCTGGGGCAGCACCATTTGTATAATGGAGGTGGTGTCTCATCAATACCTTAGACGCTGGAGTCAGCAGTCTTATTGGGTCGTGCTACAGCATCAGGAGGCAATGTAGAGGGTGGTGGTGTGGTGATGATTTACAGGTTGTATTGACCCAGATGACTCACCCCACCCCTTACCTTCTAGCTGCAGAGCAGCAGTCATGGTGCGGGGCAGTAGCCTAGGGGGAGGCTGGGGATGTGGGGAGGGGAGGGAGTAGGGAGTAGGGGAGAGGGGGGCTGCCCTCAATGCCCCCTCTGCCCCCTCTGTCAACCCTCTCAGGATCCAACACACCAAACGCCCTCTATCCTGATCCCCATCGTTCCACCCCAATCTCCCCTAACCCCTACACCGACCCCAGGCTCCTCCAGTGCCCCCTGGACGGCATGCCTTTAGGCGGCTTATGCCAAACAACCCACGCAAGCTTAGATAAGTTGTATCGATTCTTGATGATATATTTCATCAATCTCAGCTGAGGCTGAAAACTGGTGACGTCCTCATAACACCAGCCAGAGTTATGGCATGTGGTGGCTACCTGAGATACATGGCAATGTACTAATAATCTCCAAATTAGAAATATCATCATATGATTAGTCATATCACATTGGAACCAATGCTTCAAATTGGTTAGGTTGAGTCAATATATGAGTGGGAGTGATCATCAATGAGTGTGTTTGTTTTGATGCCAAGGGATGGAGATCTATATAGGTACTTCAAAAGATCGAGGTCACGTGTCTGTGGCTGAGGTACTCTCCAAGCAGAGGAGGTGCTCCTTAAATTGGCTCGACCACCATAGCCTCAGCAACCGTGACAAATTGAATTTGGCCAATGTTAATGATGTCCCCTCGGACCGTTTGACGGTCGGCTGATGACAAGTGAATTAAGAGCTACTCAGAGATGCTCTGATTGATTCTCCAGAGAATAACTCACCCCCTTCTTCCTGCGTCCTACAAGTGACAGCACCAGAGGTTAAACATTGTGACTGTACCTATAAATGTAGGTTTACTTGAGGTAGCATGACAAGGCAATCAGTGCTGTTATAGTCATGAATCACAGCCCTCTGATAGACAGTTCATATACTAGCAGTAATACTGGTATTAAATCTACTACATTTGTACCATGCCATGAGACGATGCTCCACGATCAATTATATTTGATGAAAGGTTTTAAAACCATAAAGTGGAGAATTGTCTCATGGCATTGATGTAAATTGCTGAATAATTGCTCCGCAATAGAATTAATGATTGTTCTCAATAGGACGTTCATCATAGAATTCACATAACTGTCACTCATATTATATGTGTCCTAGAAATGTATAACGACTGTCATTTATATATGATTGATTCAGGCTGCAGCGCTTACCAATAAAAGAAAGCAATGATATTGATTGATTCAAGTTGCACCAATAAAAGACTGGGGCCACGAAATGGGTAAAACAGTCTGGAATGCATTACTTCTTAAGTTATCAGGATACGTTTTTCTATATTCCATATAGGACAGTATTAATGGTCAAAGAAATGATGGTACTTGTTTCCCATCATACTTTTTATCATTTCCATCTTTTTCATGGCAGTAGCAGGGTTCCCTTGTGTAGGTGGGGAGGGGGTCTGATGGTCGATCAGCGCACAGAACAGCGACCACAGTGCCATCACATGGGACGCACTTGAACAATATGTACGAGGCCATAAAAAGGACATTTCCCTTTCTCCCCTCCTATGGAACGGCGGAAGAAGATTTCCCCAATGGTCTCTGTGGAGTGGGCACGAGTATGGCGTATGAGTAATGGGGACCGCAGAGAACGCCATTGTTCTAAATAAATAAAGGCGTTCCCGTCAGCTCTCCCCACATCAGCCGGCTCTTTACAATAATTGAACTTGTTGGTGCGCCCCATAGGGAGTCGTGCAGAAAGTGCAGCTAGACTTTGAATTGAATTATACCTATTTAGGCTGGATTACATAAAGTGAAAAATGCCATTAGATTTTAATGGTGCAACAACTACACACATGTATTCATATTTAGATATATATCATGAGTATACCTATATTCCCAGCGAGTATAGCTTACTTTAATATGTAACCTACATAAACAGAGGGGGTATGGCTACTATTGCATGAGAGGGGTCATAGATTAAATTCCAGCTCATAATGATATATAGTGTATATAGCACTGGTGAATATAGGGAGATGATTGGGCGAGTAACAACACCAATACAGGACACCATAGCTACAGGTGCTATACTACCTCCCCCAGACACATGATCACTTTTTCAATTTGAGATTAAAGTTCCCAAAGAACCAAGACTTCCCCAACTGTTGCAAGCCTGCTGCTGGTGTCCTTAATAAGGGCTCAGCACACGGCGGATCCTCTTATGAATCATGTAGTAGTCTGGATGCTGTGATCTCGGCAACCAACTCCTTATCCCCGGCCACGAAGGGCCAGGTTACTTCTTCCCCATGCCCCCAGAGGGCGCCAGTGTGGGGCCGATCCAGAACGAGGCCTGCCTCCTTAAAGTGAGGCTGGGTACTCCCCAAAGGGCAATGTGATCACAGTTAAGCAGCTCCCTAGGGTCAGAGGTAGATATTAGGCTGATTCTATCAGACTTTGATTCAATCTGAGGGATGGCCTCTCTCTTTCAATCTATTTAGAAAGCTATATGGTTCTGGTTGGGTTCTATAGTTATATTCATTAGGTGTTGGGTAGATTCACCTTGAGTCGGACACTTGAATTCAAGCGTATTCAAGCATTCTAACCTATTTTTTTGTGGATAATGGTATAAGGTTTAAGTGTCATTTTGCTAACAAATCACCAATATAAGTAGCGTCATACATAAGTGATTAGAAAGATCAGTATCCGACTCATGGTGAATATACCTCATGTGATGCAGTGATGTAAAAGGCATCAATAAAAATATATATGATGGCATTGTCCACTGAATTCATAGTGGCGTCTGCCAAAAAGGCTATATCCTTCATTGTGTTGTAATACATTTTGTTACCCAAGAAGTTCCACATATATATATATATATATATATATATATATATATATATATATATATATATATATATATATATATATATATATATATATATATATATATATATATATATATATATATGAAACCGATGGCTATTAGACTGCATCTATGTATAGCATGCTCTCTACATCCAATTCACGATATACAGCGCAGACATTTACATTAGTACGTCGACTGAAGGTGCATATGCGAGTTGACATTGTAAATGGAGTTCATGGACGACATGTGATGTACGATACTGAATCTCAGGGACAAATCCGTTGCTATTCATTTTATACAAATACAGAATCAAGCATTATATAGCTCAGGGGTTTTGTGTGGAACACCCACTATATCTTTACTTCGCTGAGTGAGGTGGGCAGCACTGATAAGAGAAGCCACGCTGGGCATCTGCCATTCCCGGGCTAGATACATGCAATGCATGTACATGTATATAGGAGATATCTGATGTGTTTAGACCTCATCCATTTTCTCCATAGGCCTTGGGTTGTTAGTGTTAGCGTGGGACCATTAACGCATAATCCCTCAAACCAAAGCTCCGAAGCAAGATATGACATGAGGTTGGGTTAGTTGATAGGGTGATCAGTAACAGGTACAACACACCCATCATCAGGGCGGTGCGGCCGGCAGACTGACCTATGGCCGGCACAAGTGACCACAACGCGCCGATTCCTTATACTACTCACGTCCCCGGACACCCATCACCTGGTGACAGCGGGTGGGAGGGGGCCTCCTCCAGCAACCTAACGACAGTGGACGGGGCCAGTCTCCTAGGTTTAGCTCCCTCATAGTGGATCCCATGTCGAGGATGGGTTTAGGATTGGGGATTGGCGTGATTAACGCCCTTTAGAGGCTCTGACCTCGGTAAACAGACATAAACGGCGTACCGTGAGTGGGGCTGGCACCAAATGACCGCTCGGTGCCTTGCCGTGCCGTCATGACCATAATGACGTAGTTTGAGGTGGGCGTCATGTGTCGTGTGGTGGTGCTGGTCAATCGGACATGACGTGTATGTAACACCACACGCATGACGGGCGTGGGAGAACGGGCATCCATCCGTCCACGCGTCAGGACCCAGCAGCAGCAGCCGCTGGTTCCAGCTCACTGGGCCCGCGTGTCAGGTATAGAATGGAGGGGGCGACTGCCGCTTGGGAATTGTACTTCTCATGGCAGTCATATAGCCAAACCCACTATCTAACCGGGCAATCTCTACCACCAGCCCCCCTACCCGTCCAGGTGGCACCGCATGACAATGGGAAATGTAAACAATATGATTTGGGGTGCAGGAGGTTGGGGGAGAGGGAAGGGTAGGAGGCAGGCAGACCCACAGAGAGGTAAACAAGGATGAAACCGCGGATGAAGGCAACTCAATACATGAATGCATATTTGTATACTTCCCATGATAAACATCAATGTTAAGCATGTATATCATTATGGGCGGAGCAGAGGGTCGGATGTTCAGGAGGAGAACGATGGGCATTTACCGTGGTAGCTCCTTCCCCCCATGGAAATGAGGTAAGGGCAGACAAGGTAGGTGAGGTATGGGGCTTCCTTCCATGCAGGCTCCAGCAATCAGATCTGATACGTTGGTGCCACTGGTGCCACTAGTCTGCCAGAGGTCTGCCAGGGCCTGTGGGGCGGCGGCCGTCAGAGGCCTAATTAGGCGTGTCCCGCACAACGCGCAGACTGCATGTCTGTCATACATAAAGCCACCAGCGGCCGCTAGGGGCTCTGGTGTCGCGGCGGGCAGATGGTCCTGGCATGCTCTTTGTGAGACCGGCGCCCAGCGGGGGAGGCGGCGCGTCGGACGCCACGCGGACAGCTGGAGGTCGGGCCCGCAGTGGCCGCGGGTCGGAACGGTCTGCGACTCCATTGTTTTGTTTAATGCCATATAATCGCATAACAGAGGCAATTTGCCACTCACTCCCCACCACGTCCGCGGCACGGTAATTGTATAGGGCGGGTTTGTCGGTTGGATTGAGCTCGTGCAACGCAGTGTGAGGCTGGCCGTGAGACGTAATAGCACCAGATATAGGTAGCCGAGCATTGTGCCTGGCCATGCAGAAAGGGGGACACAAATCAGAATCTATTACACGTTTGTCATGCTCTCCACGTGCGTGTGTATTCTGATGCATATGTTTGGCGCCAACGTAATAAAAAGCAGCATAAAAGGTATTATTGGCCTCCACTCAATCATATAGGCATAATCTCGAGTCGCAGAGATGGGGTTCTTGTGATGTGGTGTAAATGGGGGGGTAGATGGGGGGGTCCCCATGTCGCATGTCGATTTTAAGAAATGGCCATGTCACATGTCACTAAGGAAAAATGTCATGTCTCTAGTGTCACTAATGAAAAGAGTTTAGGAGCATAGAGAGAGCCGAGAGAGTAATAATTGGGGGTCTTGGGGCCGCAGGCCCCGGGAAAATTTTGGAATTTGATAACCCAAAGGGATCAAATTTGAAGAAAGGGTTTGGCAGCCTACTTCACTCCATATGAGATTATTTTTTCATGTCACTAAGCCCCATGTCACATGTCGATTTTAAGAAATGCCCATGTCACATGTCACTAAAGTGGCCATGTCACATGTCGATTTTAAGAAATGCCCATGTCACCATGTCGATTTTAAGAAATACCCATGTCGCCATGTCGATTTTAGGGGTCTATACCCATGTAAATGGTATAATCACCAGTCATATAACACTTTTGCTGAAGCTTCTTTTTGTTGCCGCTCTTTATGTGATATTGACTCTGCCGCCTCATCCCCTCTCCTCGTTAACGGGATTAGGACGAGATTTCCGGCCTCACCCGGGCGGCCGCCTTTAATTCAACTAACGAGTCGGGTCAACAGATTGGCTTACCTCCCTTTGTCCCCCGACGTGCTTTTTGGGCGCTACGAACAATGAAAAATGAGAACAGCTCTTGTGGGGAGCAGAGAGCAAGCAGTGGAATAAGGGTGAGGATGGGTAGTGGGGGATGGGGCCCGAGTATGGGAGGCTCTTCTAGACCCACTTTATGCCCATCCCAGGCCATGTCATCCCAGGGATGGTAAGGGAACGTTCACGAAAGACTCGACCCGGCTTGGGGTTGGGAGTGGCTGGGGTCTTTGACTTCAGTAATCCAGGCTATACATAATTATATGTATAGGCCAATTTACCCCCAAAAATGTGATGGGTCAGTGGGGATCTTGAAAAAGTTCCCAGAGTAGCTGACGTCATTTGTGAACGTTCCCTCGGCACTGGTTTGGGGGGAGGGGGAGGCTGGCAGGAGGGGGTTGCGCATAGAGGGAAGTCTGATGGCAACACCTGTGTGCTGAAGGTCCACTTTCATGACAACGCACAGCTAACATTAATATCCGATATTGGCGACCCCCCACCAAAACAATTGGGCGCCAGAGATGCGAGTACCAGTCGGCAAACCAGAGCGTGGGAGAAAGGGGTGACTCAGGGACTGCGGGTACCATTAACAATAGGGCTTTAGTCTACCAGAGTACATGGACATGGACATGTATAGGGTAGATTGACCATGAGTCGGACACATACCCTGAGACGGACACTGGTATTTATAATTATTCATAAAGGGTAAGACTTCTGATGAGAATTTTATATTTTTAAAGACACTTATATTTCACCATTATCTAAAAAGAAGAGGGATAAGAATGCTTGAATATGCACAAATTCAGGTATCCGTCTCAGGGTATGTGTCCGACTCAAGGTGAATCTACCCTTGTACCAATGGTTCAGCCTCCAGTGCTGCTGCATGCAGTAACACATACAGTACATGCATGGTTAGAGTGTATAGCATGAAGGTTAGAGGTGATGCTCGTCTGATGATGGTCTGGATGGGGGAGGAGAGGGCAGGTGGTAGGGGGTACATGGGTGACGTGCATGTTAAAAACCCAGCCGATAGTCATCTCAAACAGAGACAGGCGGCCATTAAAAGAGATGTCGGGGACTAATAAGGGCCAGAGGCTGCGAGCTCGGAGTGGCGCCTGGCGCCAACCCTGACGCCCCATCATAGGGGCCAGGCAGCGGGGTGAGTCAGGGTGAATGTTTCCCCGTCTGTCTGAGCACCTCTGAGTGACTCGGTGACCGAGTGAGTGACTGGCTACGCAGACCACTGAAGCACTCAATGTAACCCTATACTAATTAAACTACACCAAAAGACACAGAACGCGTAATTAACGTTGGTTTCAGTGCACCAGTTGCCATTCTGTCCCTTATGGAATAGGTACACTGAAACATCCAGGTCAGCCAGTGTAATTGGAATTGTAACTTTTTTTACATTTAAAATTAGCATTGTTAATTGAATTTAATGGGCGGGTGAACTGTTACAATGACGTCATGGCAAGAGATGAATAAGCCATCCCTTCCCAGGTGGGTAAGCTCAAATGAAGCGTGTCGTAAACCAACATGGCTGCCGACCAAGCTGGTGTCCCAGTGCGCTCTGCAATAACCAATAAACCCAAAGTGCCTTATCAGCGGACAAACTGTCTATAGGCACAACCTGTTTTTATTGGACGTTCCTAGTTTTTATTATAAGGCCCAGAGGTGTACAGCGGTGCCTTGATCTTTGGCAGTCTGACCCTATTTTGATATGGCAGTGACCGTAGTTTGACCCCCACCAGTCTGGATGCTACATCCATTTTCTGACGTCACATTTACATTTTATATCCCCTAAGTGGACAGAATAGGCCTCTTTATCTATATTCCCCATTACCGCTGGATTTATCTCTATAGTTCTGATATCCGGGCAGGGACATACGACAGCCCAGAGGGAAAACTGATTGTGAATGGAAGAGGGATAGGAGTAACCATTCCGACATCCGATAACGTTAATGTCACCCCAAATGTAGATAGTCCCATCATTCATATTCACATCAGAACCACTTGCTGGAGCCTGTACTTAAACCGACGACCTTTTAAAATGTCCAAATCCCCTGGAACCGCTTAAAAATAAGCTTTTAATCGCCACATTGACATCACACGATCCTCTAAAATGCTTCTCTGTTGTTACAATATTGGGCCGTGTGATGATCCAGTATACACGTCACATGGCATTTTGAGTATCCATGTCGAGCTTCTATAGACTTGACTTGTGAGGAAACAGGCCGTGTACTTGTGGGGACAGTTTTGGCACAGAGGGCTGTATGTGGCCGTCTGCAAGTCGCCAGCCGTCAGCCACGATCAGGCTTCCTCCAGGGTGGAGTCCTGATGCTCCTGTTGCCGCCTCCAGTAGCCTGCCAGCTCAGCCTGCCAACACCTCATGGTGATGGCGGCCAGCCGGCCACAGTACAAGGTTGTGGCCTCGTACCCCGCACCCCATGTACACCACCCCTCCAGGTGCTATGAAGCCTGTTATTTATCCACCCTCTTTTGCACATGCTTGACCACATTTTTCATCTGTTTCAACCCGTCTCCCCCCCCCCCCCCCATACCCTGCATTGTTTGAAATAGTTCCCTTTCAAAGAAAAAAAAAGATTAAAAACTATCCTGCTTTTTTTTATTTTATACAGGACTACTTTCGTGAAAATATTCCTCACTTTGCTTTTACCAACAAAATATTTGCACATGACCAATCGGTTTTCAGTGGTTGGCCGACCGACCAATGTAACAGCACTCTTGGAGCTTTCACCTTGAGTGGTGGCACTTTCAAAATTGCCGTCTAAATGGGGCCCAATTTCAAGGGAAGCGATAAGGATAACAAGGGAAAGCGCATGAGAACGACCTCGACAATAGAACCAATTTGAGGAAAAATAACTATTGGTGACAATTAAATCGATCTCCTCCTGTGGAATGAGGCTGACAGCTATGTGTTTTGTCATTATTCGCGACCACAGTTGCCATGATCGGGCCCACAAAGATGCAGACAGACGAAGGGTTGCCTTTGTCTACGAGCTGTGATTTTGGCTCCTTTCTTTTTCAGATCTCTCCTTTTTGGCACTCATGCCAAATAAGAACACACCAAGACCTGCCTGGGCACTTGTCGACCACCATAGTTTTGGCCATGGCCACTCATGACGGTTGCGGCTGCAAGGCGGCATTGTTGACTTTCTTGATTTCCGGCGTGCCCGATGTCAAGTCGGAACAAACCATCGATCTGCATTGGCACGGAGACAAAAGTATGCACGCGTGAAGGGCCTGTGTCGCGTCTTGGTGTCGCGTCTGTGTCGCGTCTGGCGGTAACGGGCGGGGCCCCCAATTTTGAACAAGACGACCACGGCCAAGCACCCACTCATAATGGATGCATGATATGCATGACTTTCAGCCAGACGACACACGATCGCGCGTCGCCCAGATCAAATAGAAGGGGATGGATTACCATCTCCCTCCCCACAAGCCCTCCAGCATGGAGGCAAGGCGCGTGCGGCCCACGCGCAGCCAAAGAGGGCCCCGCGGGCAGACGACAACCAACGCCACAGCCGTCGACTCATTTAATTACAAACCGCGATTTGGCGGGAATCGTGGCTACGAACGTTTTGAGGTAGAGAAGGTCATTCTGCTCATTGCCTCTTTAACTCTTCAAGCGGAGCAGTGTGCTCGTCAGTAAACGTTAATGATGGTGTACTTAAAGGCTATCTGCTTCCAGAGTGCATACCACTGTAGGTCATAGGAAGAGGTAATTGTTTTTTGAGCAGTCGAAACTCTAAGCACAGAGCAAGTGCCAAACAGTCATCCACTCTCTATGATATAGCAAATGTCTCTGCTTGGAGAGTGAGCATGCGCCCTAATTGTCGTCTGCGGGAACGTACCCAACAACTGCCGCCACAGGGGGAATAGGGGATTTTCTTGAGAAGGGGTAGGCGGAGCCTGGAGGAGAGGAGATTACAAGTCAGATCCCAACCCTCAACCCCTCAAGGGTAGAAGGAGATGGAGAGCTTTGGGAAGTAACCAAAGGGAAAATAACAAAAGACGCAGGAGGTTACTTGGTTCAGTAGTGGGTGATTTGATATTGCCGACAGAATGGCGCCCGTTTCTTGCCCCAACTCCCACTTTATGAGATAACGAGGCATTGACGAGAAGCTCTCTACATCATATAAGTATGAGAAGTAGCACGAATGGAAATGATAACTGGAAATGGGAAGGCACTCTAGAGAATGGTACAAGCGCCTACGACCACAACGTTTGCTGTATTTAAAAAAACGAGATATAATTAAACCTGAATGTGTCGTATAATATATCAAACCTTGGGAAGATTTGTGCATGTCCTTCATACTAGGAATGACAAAATATGAATATAAACCTGTTTTGTGCATGTAGTCATATTTCAAGGAACCCATTCGGATCATAGACTTTTGAACTTTTTTTCATTTTATGTCACATACGCTCCGGTTCCTGTCAGAATTCCTATACTTGCGCTCAGGGGGATCATGCTATATTTCTAAATGTGTGACCTCCTATAGATGTTCACTATCTCTGTCTGCATCGCCGTTCTTCTTTCTGTGCTGACAGATTTAGTAGTTTAGAGGGGGACCTTGTGGCGGGGTGGGTGGCTTGAGGTATAAGGTGTTGGGGTTACCTCAGAGGTTGGTGCATGGAAGAAGAACGTTCCCTTTTATATCCACCCCCCCCCCCCTCAATGCTGAGTTCCCTACCTGTTTCCACCTTTAAGCTTTAGCTTTATGGAGTCTTACCCATCAACTGACACACCCACACCTCAGACTCTACCGCCACCACAGAGACAGACGACTTTGCCTCCATCTGCAGGTCATGTGCAGCTTTTTGTCTTGGCGCATGCGCATTCGTCTTCTGTCGAGTGGTTCCGGTTACTGGCTGTGTAGAGTCTCAAGGGACCATTACTGATGTCGCTCCATCAAAGTCGTCACCCCGACGCGGCCGTGCAGGTAAAGCAGGGTGAGGGCGCCAGCCCCAGCAGGGCTTATCTAAATAGGAAAGACACTAAAAGTGAGCGGGGGCTCTCTATCTGCCCCAGCCATCGTCTCATGTGTGGTGATAGACATCAGAGAGACCCAGTCAGTGCACAGGATCAAACTGCCCTTGGCCATAACTGTCATTTATGGCTACAAAATGCCGTATCATTGGGCTCAATCTCCTTGGTGGGTCGCCACCAAATTGCATTAGGAGGGGGAGAGGCACTTAAAGGCCTATGCCCTAAGAAGTTCAAAAATATGAAGCTCTACCTCCCTTTAATATGGGCGGTGCTGCAGATGGGGGTGGGTGGCAAACCTCCCGGGACGCGGCTGACATAGATTGGAACTGTCAATACCTTTTAATTCAGAGTAAAAAATCCTCGGCTTCCTAGCCGCAGCCAGCTCATAACACATTAATTAATAGGATCTTAAAGGCTTTTGATATTGTACGCTTAGGGCCATGATTTCAGATCCTTTCAGGAGGCAAGCCAAACATCTGAGTCTTTTTAGCTACAAGATCAATAGGAGCATTTTTGTTTGGAAAACCTCATAAAAGAGGCATCAACAACAAGGTTTACAGGGTTGCCTGAGTGACTAAGTGACGTAGAACATTCATTATTCAAACAGAGCTGGGGTCACCACACATCCACATGTAATAAAAGACCATCCAAGGTGTCAACATCAACGTGTACTTGTCAAAGTTCCCTTTTGAACTGTCAAACCATAAAGTACAAAGTTGGTATACAGTTATTAGACATGAGGCCTGCTGAGGCATATATATGCTGCACTTTGAATAACAAAATAGCTCTTGGACTCGTATAGATTGTCTATAGACTGCAGGTATTCCATTTCCTATATCATCCTGGCTTACAAAATTGATTGGCAGATGTGTATATATGTCGTATTGAAATTCCATTATGTCAGTCAACACTCAAATCTACTAAGTAAGGCCAAGACCACGCAGGTCATTGAAAATACCTTTCTTAAGTAGATGTCTATTTAGGTCTGTAATCCTGAGCTTAGATTAAAGATAGACCTAGTTGGGTATAATATTTCACAACGTGAGCAAGCACAATAGCACAATCTCACGCTAAACAGGTTCAGAACACGTTCACCTGTATACCTCCTATAGTGTTCTATTTCTGGCTTATCAATACTTTAGTTGGCAGTATGAAACACAAGTCCCCAAGCCCCATCACGGATTTAGTACAACTGCTACAGCTCGTATTCTCCACCCGTGCCACTGTATCCCCAGGCACAAGGACCAATGCCCCAGAACTCGTCCCGAGGAGCTTCCATACCAAGCTCTTCTAGGATTCGCCTGAGGGCCAAGGAACTCCCAAGTGGGAAGAGGGGGTGGGATCCAGGCCCGGTCACGACCCCCTGGTGTCTCCGCTCCCCCATCCCCAACACCATTTTGTCGTGCCCAGGGGCATACCAGACATTATAGAAAGGCATTCCAAGAAGGAGGGCTGGGGACGGGGAAGGATGTAAGGCATGCTTGGATGGTACAGACAATGGTGGAGGGATAATGGAGCGCGTAGATAGTATGGATATATGTATCATCAGGGCATAGTCAAAGACGGGCATACAATGGGCATGGGGTGGCTGGGGGTGATGATAGATTTCAGGATTTCATCTTCGGGTCATTGAAAAAAAGGTCATACGGCACAGAGCCCCATCCATTTGTATATAGAAGATCGAGTATTACGGTGAGGACCCGGGGGTGAGGATATACATTATTGAAATAAGACATCCGTGTTAATTTATCAGCTGTTAAGACAGTATAGGATATATGCGCTTCTTGATATAGACCAACAGATCATATTCTTGAGACATGATAATGATAAATGACATACATAGGTGTATGGTCATTTCTCACTTATTCTAATCAACGAGATTGAAGACTGGTGGCACAGGTCCTATACATGTCGAGAAAGCCGAACCTGGGAGAAGATGGCCGACAAGGCTATACTGAAGTCCCTGGGGCCACATCGCTGGTCCCCAGTCCTGTTGAACAGTAAGCCCACAGTGCCCCCCCGAGGACCAGCGGCATGCAAAATGCATAACGCCCCATTGGCTGACGGAGTGACTCCTTCCGCGCATGCGTCTGACAGTTCCACTCCGATACATCATGTGACCAGAGCGCCCAATGATTCGTGAAGTAGATAGTATGTGTAGTAGGGGGTGCTATAGGTTCACCCGTTATTATATTAATGGCTACACAAATAGGGAATGGTGGCTAAATTGAGCATATAGCGCAGGTGCTAGCGTACTGTACATACATCCATATTGATCTACATGCCCCCTGGCTCTGTTCATTGGTTTACTTGACATTTACACATTTTCAACGGGTATTTACAACTGTCATTATGTCAAATATGACACTGGAATGTGGAATCTGAAAACTGCTTCTGCCCACGACATCAGTTAATTATTTACATAAGCTGGGACGGATTTAACTCAGTCCTGCTCGAATTCCCAGTTACTGAAATTAACTTGGAAAACATCTTCCTTCTAAATTAATTAAAACCACCTCAAGGCAAAAACCGCAATTACGAAGGACTAAGAAAAGAGAGGATAGGATCCGGAGGGTGGGTCTTAAGTTTCAACGTGTCCAAAGTAGTACTACATGGTATTGGTAATCACGAGGCTATTTTCCAGCCCTATTTTCCGCCTCTCGCTTAAGTCCTCGTTAGGGTCTTTGCCGCCAGGAGGCGACCGTTGATATATGATCTTCATTATCGCCCATGGCACACTCTCCAAGCCATGGCTTAGTGTTACTTGCCTGACATTTAACATAGCAAGACATCTTTTGATGGCCTGTCTATGGTCGGAGAGTATTGAAAGGCTAGATGCTTTTGTCCCTCCTCTGTCGGAGTGCTCTACCCGCGCGGCTACTCGGGGGGAGGTACATCGATGTGGGGACAGGAAATTATACATGGAGCTTTCATCCACACTAAGGAAACACGTCGGGGGTGAAGGTGGGGGAGGCAGCTCTTAATACTTCCCCCCTGCCCGCAGACCGACGATGAATCGGCGCCTCCGCACCGGAAGTGAGAGGACAATGGTTGCGCACGCAGGAGTCTAGCTGTGTATGGACTGGGTGGGTTTGATCTAGACATACAACACGGGCTGCCTTTGACCAGCTCAGAGAGAGGCCCATTGTGTTGGTGGAGTAGCAGGCTTTCCACCCTCACCCTCTCCTCCATTCCTCACCATCCTCCATCATCTTCCCTCTGTAACTGACTGATTGGGCCACCCCTCGGGGCCCGACCAATGGCGACAATTCATGGCTGCTGGGTGTGGGGTCTGTGCATGGGGCTGACACATACAGAAGTGTGCTCAAACGTTGGGAAAACGCTGCGCGCTGATAAACGGAAATGTCGTCTGCTTTTTTGCGACTCTTAATTCTTTCTCTTTTTTTTCTTTGCTGTAGATGCTGAGCGGATACAGATGACCTGTGTGCCGCACTATATATATACCTGAATGCCCATCTCTGTGTACACGCCAGGTTTTACACATTGCTTCAGGAGCCACCTAAGGCAGGCAGCCCCAAAACACTCAACATCACACCACATTAGCCAATATAGCAACGTGTGAGGTCCTCAAGCATAGCAAATGGCAGCAAGTGGCGACTGAAAGCTCTGCTTTTATGATTTATCAGAGCGCTTCGATTTTATCAGAAAAGGAGACTAATTTATTAAGTGCTTTTCACCTTTAGCACAGGTATGGATTCTATATAATTATTTAGAATCCGCGCTGGAAGTTTGACATCATATTATGATGATAGCCAGAAGTAACATTTGCGTAAACATACATCGACTATATGGCCTGTACTGCATGTAATCCATCATAATATGACACGCGTCCATACATTTTTGCCCTGACTATACTTGTCCATGTCCCATTGTGATTTCAGAATGAATTACGGCTTGTATGTTTTTGTGCTTTAAGTGAACAGCAACCTCTGCCCGGAGCAAAATGGATATGACAGCTGATATGGGAGGGGGATCTCTATACACAACATTGTCCATATATACTGTTGTAATGTTCTGTCAGGCTAACCTTTATGTATATGAACTGGAGTGGATGTGGTAGTGTGGCCTCCCTCATGGCTGAATTGGCAACCCCGCCGGGCACTCCCAGGAACTCGTATGTTCACATCAATAGATCACCACCAGCAGTGCACCTAGGGCTCCCTGTATAATGGAGTGTGGTATGGCCAATGACTCTTCATTGCTGTTGGCAGCATTTCTGGTGCCGATTCTACAGCACAGTAATCTGCACCTAGATCTGATGTATACAAGCAGTTAAAGCCCCACTCCAGGTGCTGGTCTGTGCCTGCATGCATCCTGCCCCTGGCACTGTCTGTGGCCCCTGTCCTCGGGTCAACTTAATGCCTCCAGGGGGGCGCACCTGAGGGCCCTCTGCTGCCCTCCTCCAGTGGTCCTCAGTACAGATAATCAGGGTTGTTGACATTCATGGGCGCTGATTCAAAACGTTTGGACTCGAACATTGAAGGAGGAGAACGGGTCATGGAAGTGCTCTTGTGCTCTTTAACTTCAGTATGGTGTTATATGACTGACCACCATAGTTAGTACATGTTAGGCAGATCATGTGAATAGTTTGCAGCTGAATCAATGTTTAGGACTTGTATTGATTATACATATTATGTCACATTTTCATCCCCTGAATTTTGTGATGGACTTCATTCCTTGAGGGAAATTCTAGAAGGGCACAACTGAAAGACTGAACACCTAGAAGGGCAAAACTAAAGATACTTTAGCCTAAAGGGCATGCAGTTGAGATGGAGCTATATCCTCCAACTTCCTTGTGGACTACTTTCTGTTTGTTTCTGACTCTGGTGTAGGTATAATCATCCTACGTCTATTGCTTCTCTGATGCAAAAAAAACTATATGTACACGTGATTTCATCCTTGACCTCGAATGTGTGTCACCAGGATGGCAGTCACCTGGCCTAACCCCTGCTCCTCCTGTCTATGCCTGGAGCGTCAGGTCAAGCCTCCTTGACAACAGTCAGGGGGCACTCCAGACACTAGCACCTGGCGTCAGGAAGCTATCGGTGCTGCCCAGACCCAGAACCAGACCCAAACACCAGGGTTTGCCTACACGACCAACTGCAAGCGGGGCCGTCCCGATAGCAGGCTATCAGTCGAGTGGTTCCATTAGGGGGGTGGGCACACGGGTTGGGGCTCAGGGCTCAAGAGGTTGGGCGTGGGCTGGGAAATAAGAGTCTGTTATATTGGGGTGGATGCATGACAGTTGGGGCGAGATCTGTTTATACTGAGCGAAGCTTGGGGGAGGCGTCACAGAGGTTATCAGCCTCGTGTCCCTGGGCTGACAAGGGTGGGGCATACAGGGGCAGGGGGTGGGCAACCTGCCTGCTGCTAGCTATGTACCCCAGGGCATGAGGGTATGGCAGGCAGGTGGGGGAGGAGGGAGGGAGGGATGGCCCAGTGGTGTTGGTGTCTGCTCACATTGTACAGCCTAAAGACACCACCACATGAGTATGCCACCACCATGCTACCCCTACCCCGACCATCTGTACAGCTAGCCACACTCCCCTTCCACACCATTACCACCTATTACCGCCATATTAAAAACAACCCTCCCCACCCCATTATACTCTCAAGGAAACACCAGCCATTGTATCCGCTAATATTTCTCAAAGCACTCACAATTCCCATTATGTATAGACCACCACTGAATAAACAAAAAACCCTCGAGTGCCTATTAAACGCAAATGCTTTACATAGGACTGAAAGGGTTCGTAAACAATACCAATGACAAGAGAAGAAAGGGGGGCACGTGGTAAGGCAGTTTCTTTAACCCATAGACTACAGTTGAGAACCCTGGTATGTAGATTAGGGGGAGGCCCTTGGAGATTAGGGGTTGTGGCTCCTGTGGTTTGTCTTCAGAGTGCTGCATAAGGTACATTAAGTCACGACGTGAACACGCCTCCTGTACATTGTAGCAGTAGCACAGCTGAGCAGGCAAGGAATGCCAACATTTGGCCCCTGCTGGCCTATACCTGGGTGATGTCCCGTTACATGCAGAGAGGCAGGCGGAATGGGGCAGATTGGAAAGAGAGTACACAGTAAAGGGCTAGCAGAGGAGGAGTGATTTTTGCCTGCCAGTGTTAATGCTGTGAGGCTGTGTGGTCTATGTGGGGTGCGGAATGAAGTGGGCTGGTGAGGCGGCAGGGGGGTGATGAGGAGGAATCACAGGGGTTAGTTAACCCTTCAACGGCCATCACCAGTCCTTCAGGTGCCATGCCGGGGCGCTATGCTCATGTGTGGTCGTGATGCAAAATGCAGCACCTACGAGTAACTCGCCAGCACTGCATGGGTGCATCATGGTGACTCTTGAGGAGTGTATCAACTCCAAATGAGAGAGTGAATGGAGCACTATTTTGTCATTATAGTGGGTTAAATCTGAAAATGTGTGTGTGAGGGGAGCTGTATAATGGAAGCCACTCTAGACACACACACACAGAAAAGTGAGAGTCATTGTCGCTAAAACTACCCTCACCTGAGGGTCAGGCACTGTCTGACTCTCAGGTGAGGGTAGTTTTGGCGACAATGACTCTCACTTTTCTGAGGGTGCAGGTAATGGGTGGGGTTGTAACGGGAAGGGGGGGGGGCGTTCTAGCACTAGCAGGGTGGGGTATAGGACTGAAAATGGCCAGGTGGGCACGTGCTGATTGCTCTACCTTACCTGACACCACCGCAGGTCCCTCACCTGGGGTCACACAACACCTGGGGTCACACCTGGGGTCACCGAGCAGCCGTCACAGGGCGCAGGGCCACACAGTCGGAGGGCCCCAAGGGGACAGCTCGCACGAGCCACTATTATGTATATACACCCCTCCCTGCCTTCTACCCTTAAAATTCAATTTTCCGCTCCCTAGGCTCTACGCCACCGCCTCTAATGTCTAAACCATTACGCCTCTGCCATTCTAAGCCATGTGTTCTCTCCTGGGGCTCCCTCATAATCATATATACAGCAGACCACATGGAGTACGTGTTGTGTATATACATGTATGGGCTACATGTGTCAGGGCGGAGTGTCTCAAAAACGTCACGTCATGACGTCACGTCACGTCTACCGCAATCATGTCATGATATTCGTCTTCCCATCTCGGCCTACGCCCCACCACTATGTGGTGCGACCAGCCTATAAACAATAAACTACACACATGGCGACGGGTCGGGTCGGGGATGGGGAGGCACGTGCTGTGAATGGTTAACCCTCTAGCGGCGGCATAGTACTTAATTAATGTGATATGCATTTTGTCGTCATGATACATGCTTGTATGTAGCCCTGTATGGTGGGTCTATTCTCCAGGGCTGCATTCATGCATAATGCCCACCAGGAGTGCTTCAACCGTGTCAGCTATTATGCTTGAAGACAACACTGACGAATCACTTCCATCCATGTATCATGGCGGCAAAGGGCATACAACGTTAAAGCACTATGCGGTCCTTAAAGGGTTAATATGTCACCACCCAGTGGAGGTGCCGCCAGCCTCCCGTGTGTGTGTTGGGGGGGGGGGGGGTGGATGATGAAGGGGAAGCGGAAGTAGCCGTGTGTACACTCATTACACGCCTGTCGCTGACGTTACCTCCGCGCGCCGTATAAGGGGGACAATTACCGTCTGCTTCAGGATGGCAGGGATCCACCCATGAGGCCAGCGTCCACATCAGAATAGGACGCTGGTCCGCGTGTGTAGGGGTGGGAGGGGGCTACATGGAGGTCATAATAGAATAAGGGAGGCTGTTTCGTCTCAGAGATGATCCATTCACTTCCGAGTGGTGACAGTCTTTTGCACGAACAAGCCACATGGCAAAGTGCAATGCTCATCCTATGTGAAATTGCAATATATTCATATACATAACCTGTATGTGTAGCTTTCCATGTAAGGCTATAAGGCTCCTTCACTATATATTTGTATTACAGATTGGTACACGTCCTATAACTACTATACGTAACTATTTCTCACAGGAACATTAAGGATCAGCAGTATAGATATGTGGGAGGATTCCATGATGTGCACTGATGTACGTACGTGTATACATGTGTGCAATGGGTGCAGAATGGGAAAGGGTTGCCAGTGGGAAGGGGGGGGGGGGCAGGCTGCATGGTCGTGCATGGCAAATGGATGTATACTACAGGCACATATACTGTAGCATAAAAAGGCACTTCAGGGGACAGAAGCGTTTTCATGTAAACACGGAACAGGTAATGCATATATGCTACCTACTTAAAAAGGGTAAGTTCAAAGATGAAAAAGGTCTATAGGAAAATCGTTTAGTATACGCTTTACCTAAGGACCTTTAGCATATCCATGGCAGCATACATTGCTTTAATGCACTATATAATATATATATATATATATATATATATATATATATATATATATATATGCCACTTTGTTGGCTTGATACATGCATGTGCTGCATTCATGCATCATGCCAAGGGTCGGTCTATTGCTACATTACTGCCACATTGATACCTTAAATTTGCTAGAGATTTAGTAATGCATCATATGTGCCACAATAATTGAGGCATCATGCTGTCATTAAATGATTACTTAATACAGGTGGACGTGCCAAGCACCAGCATGCACAATATCCGGTGTCATAATTCTGCATATAACTGCCGCCATTGTTACCATGGTAACATGGGCTTATTTCTGTCCTGCCTATTTATCATAATCATCCTCCCCCCCCCCTCCATCCCCCGACACATCATCTCACCTGAGATGCCTGCCTACGTCCGGTTATGTACTTTCAGCATCTGTAGGGGAAAAACAAATTAATATCCGCAGGATTATAACTCAAGTAAAAACCCAAACTCCACAAAAAATAAAGAAGCGGACACGTCGTAATATGACGCAGGCAATATTTCACTGCAGGCCATGTAACATCGATCATTACGTGCCATATGCCCAGGTCACACGCCGACCTCCGCCCTCCTACACTGATACTCTTTGGCTCCCTAAACGACCAATCTTCCAGTCACTATATAGCCCAGGTTAATCATTTTGGGACTCCTTATATGACCAACCTAGGTTAGTTAATATTGTCAGGTGGGTCAGTACTGAACAACTCACCTTAGTCTTCTCAATTTCAATGAGTTTTAGGCTAAGCCAAGTAAGGCATTATTCATATGTTTTCATGCCTCCGTCATTTTTGAATAGCACTTGGTCATGACAGATCAATGTCCCTATATATGACTAACCTGGGATAGCCACTTCAGACTAGGGGCTGGAGCATTTAAATTGTCTGTGTAGCTCCTCCTGCTCATATGTAGCATGCTGGTGGTGGCCACATGCACCCACTCTGTCCTGTAACCTTACCCAACCACCTGTATGCACCTGCACACAGTGGGGTTTGCTCAGTGCAGATTAATCACAAGGTTGGCCTCTCTAATGTGACAAATTACCCTTAATAACCGCGCCGTGTAGGTCGGCCACGAGGGCTTTTCCAGGGGATAACCGCAAAATTAAACACGTCTCCGGAAGGCTGTGGTTCCATACTGAGGACCATTGAATAATTCAGGTGGTGAGGAACGGGAGCTCTGGCTTGCTCCCTTTTTCACCCTGGAGGAGAGGAATGGATACATGCCTGGAGGCACCTATACAGACTATCAGGGGTGCCTCTATGTGTACAGGATAGACATTCTGTAAACACTATATGCAGCGTGGGTTCTTTCTAGGCATAGGTGGTTGTCACTTTGGCTATAGATTTTATGTTTATACATAAACAAGTTGACACATGTGGTGTGGCGGGGACCCATCTGTTGATTACACGAGCTGAGTTTAATCCTTGCCGAGCCGCATGGCACTATTACATCCATCTACACACGAGAACCATATAGTTCATCACATTTTTAGCATCTTTCATATTTTTCATTTGGCCCCATGTAGACGATTAAGCAAAGGACAAAAATTAGTAAATTTGGATCTATTGAAATTTTAACCTTTGCGTTAATCATGCGGTTGTTGGTATTTTATTTTCAGTACAAAAGGGGAGGCTATCTTTGCATGCAAATGTTTACACCTATACTCATACAAGACGCATCAATTGAAAGTGTATTGGTATCTTCTAAAGTTTGCACAAATGCAGTTGCCGTTGGAGTCCAAGGAACGAGAACCATTCAGCCCACGTTCCCAGCTTAATTGGAAGTGATCCTACCTAAATCCTTGGGAGGGGCTGGAGGAATCCTAATGCTTTACACTCTGGAGGATCCACTGGTATGTTGCTGAGAGTGCATGTCTACTTAGAAAGGATGTTATGTTGATAAGAACATTCCACCTATACATCTCAAGAGTATCTCACTATCGATACAATTCAGAAACTCTGGATAAAAACATTTCGTAGATTCCAGTCTGAGATACAGAAAACTATACCTATATTGTACTATATTGCTATACTGGTATGAATTTATCCCTGTTTAACGTCCCCTTGGAAGGAAATTGAATAATGAATTGAGAACATGTTTAACAGGTTTCTCAGAACATATACACACGTTTATTCCCTTCCTACGATGAGAGTGATAATGAGAGTGATAATGATAACTTTGATCGAAATTCATATTTCAATTAATTTCAGCCTTATAATTATCCTCGGCGAACATAACGAGGGGATACAAAGTCAAGAAAAACTTCATATAGCCACACTTTGATTTGCATTTAGATACGTATTAATTTACAAATCACAATCTTGTTGAGAAACAAGCAACAACTTTCACAATACTCGGATGATAGATTAATCCGTTTCCTATGATACTGAGAAAAAGAGAAGGCACCTGTTTGAAGAAAGTGACAGGTGTTCCAGAGTTTCTTTTAGCATGTGATGGTCATTTACTTTGGGTCACCCCTGGCCTTTCTCGGTTTCACCGGACCAGCCATTTAATGACGTCATAAAACGTGTACCTGTTACAACGAGATTGAAAATGAAATACAAGATCTCCCTTTGCCCTTTCAAAAGCAAACATTGTGGTGCGTCTCTGCTCATCTCATATCTCGTCTGCAGGATAGAATAACTTTGCTAAACCTATTCACCTTTAATATGCCTTAATGTAGGGCCCATTCTACAACTGCTACTCTTATTCGTACTGCAATATATCAATAGAATCTACGTATGATTAGCCAAAAGAATAGGCACCCTTTCACTTTCACATATGTCTTACAACATCATCATGCTTATCCCCATGCTGGAAGTGGAAATTCGTCACCGCAACAGTTGGGATACCAACTTTAAGAGAACCCATCACTGAATATGAATAGAACTCTGATGCCTTGTCCCTAGTGCACTCCCAGTAATAGAGGGCCTTCCATGGCTTCGTGCGGACCGGCAGTCACTGTTAAAGGCAGTGTCAAATTCCAATTTTCAATTTTGCAGGAACCCCATTAAAGTCTCAGGTGTGCATGTTGCCCAATTTCGTAAACAACTTGTGGAAAGTGTTTGGCAGTTTGGCCCTAAGCACCTTAATCTTTTGGCGTGTCCTTAGTGAGTTAGCTTCGCGTGTCACAGGGAAAACACGCCTGGCTCTCCTCTACGACATTGTCTATATAGAGGTTGGCAGTAAAGAGATGGGTTTGTTGGAGGGAGGGGGGGTGGGGTATTGTTACAATAGGAAACAGAGACAACTACTTCCAAAGTGGAACCAGAGAGGGCCTATCATCCACCTCCGCCAAGTGTTTAACATGTGCCACAGGAAATGGGAACACGAGAGGAGATGGGGCCTATAACTGTGTCTGAAGTGTATGGACTGTGGCATGTGGCTTGGACGCTGCATCAGTTAACATGTGAGTTTTTGTGTGTGTGCCATCCGGTGAGTCTGCCTTCATTTCTCTTACTGCTTCTACCCCCACCCCACCTCCTCCCCACCCACACAGCCACTTCTTTCCAAAGCCATGTGAATCCTACACCTTTAGACTATACCCTTTTTGTCACTTTCTTTGGCTGTTATCCATGTACTCGACCACATGTATTACTTCTGAATTATACCTTAAATTTCCTCTCTCTTTCTCTTGTTTAATATACCATGTTGATTGGTCTTCATTTCCGTCCAGCAGAGCTCCGTCTCCCCCCATGTTCCATGTCCCCTCCGTTCGTGATCTCTTCCCCCAGCCCTACCATTTCCCCCCACTCTCCCAACTCGGCGGTTGCCATGGTACCTAAAAGTCGGAGTCTGACATATTGGTGGCTTCTGGTTTGTGTTACCTATGGTTACCCTTCTCTGGAGGAAAGTTACTGTGGCCCCGTGCCCCCAGCCCGTTGGATGGGAGTCATTTTACTGTCCGACTCTGAGAACTCCCAGCATAAACCAACTACACAAACATCACGCAGGGCTCATGTGACTCTCATATACTTACAATTCATTCGACGTGTTGTGGAAATATGACCAGCTCGTGTGTATAACCTCAACCCGGATTATGATACATCGTAAATGTGTGCTGATTTAGTCAGTAATAATCATAGTGCTTCTTATCTACGCCTTATACTTACTTGTGCCAATATACCTCAGTGAATCATAACGAAAACACATATATAATATATACCGGTAGTAGTTAAATCACAGCCAGAGGTTTGTACTCATTATATTGGCGACAGTCACTCAGAGATGATCACGAGTCGCAGACGATTGTACTCAGCTATGATTACCCCAATATAATGAGTACAAACACTTGGCTGTGGTTTAACTGAATTAAGCCACACCAGTGATGATTGTTTTTTACATAACATACAAACGGCTGTGTCCTTTTGTCTTTCCACCCAAGTGTGGTATAACGCTTTGATAAAGACCTGCTTGACATATAGATGCTGTGAAGCTTATAAAGTCACACTTGTTTGTTTTGAGTATACAAAGGCAATTCGATAACTAGGTATATACATGCAATGGCTCTGAAGGAAAACAATACATGCGGCACATTCAGTGCATGCCCTTTGTCATTCAATAAGCCAATGCCACTCCACCCAGGAGGCACTGTCGCGTGCCACAGGCAACTGCTCATGGCTAATTAGGTCACTATGGCGGCAAATTGGAGTATTCCTGGAGAGGCCCTGGAGGAGTGGGGTCGTCGCACTCTTGTTGGCCTCTCCAGGCTGGCCTGGTTCCACAGATCTCCTTTAGGGTTAGTGGAGGGTGGGAGGAGAGTTGGAAACCCCAGCCAGTACTCTATACAAGAGCTGCTGGCTCCGACATGGAGTAGGCATCTCAAGGAGGTATAGGAAGTGAGACAGTCCCGCCCAGGCTCTTGGGGAGTTGGTGGTTTTGAGAGTTCGGGGTTTGAAGGGCTGGAGTGTTGGTACTTAAAGTACACAAGGAAAACTGGATGAGGTTTGTTGGGGGCCAACACGTCACGTCGTTGCATAGGAGGGGGAGGAAAGGTCAACACATCACCCCCCCCCCTTCCCACCCAAATCATCTGATGAGTAAATGTATACATTTACCAGGTTTGTGAAATGTCCGGGGTCACAGGTGAGGACATGCCCATCTGATGGAGTGCTCACAGATGAGGTCTGCAAATACATGGGAGGGATGTGGACGACAGTATAGGGCCGAGGTATTGTAACTGACTACATGACCCATCCACACCACAGTGCCGAGCTGGGCTGAGCCTCCGGGGGTATTTGGTCGTCCTCCAGTCTGTGTACACTGTAGATCGTCATCGGCCCCACCATTTTGCACTGGTGACAGGTCAGCACATGGAGGGGAGGGGGGGGGGGTGGCAGCGATGATCACCCACCTCCTCCCCCACCCCAGCCCTCCCTCAACCAGCCTGCTCCAGTACGTACAAGGGGCGTCAGGTGGGGTAGGTACTCAGACAGAAAACACCCACCGCTCTTAACAACTGACAGCCATCTTAAAATGTCGGCCCAGACGCTGGAGATCGCACCTTGAGATCGCACCGGGCCCTGCCTGTCCACGCGTCAGTGGGTGTGTGAACTGGGCCGACAGAACCTCTCCTTAAACCTTAATGCACTGCCTGTTGGTTGATGCTGTCATATAAAACCAAAAGGGGAAGATGCAGCGAAAATTAATTTACAGTGACAAGTCTGTCTCGATCAACTATTCCTGATTCCTCACGTTCATTCCACACAAAGTATGGGAAATTTCGCAACAGAGTCAAATGCTTTTTTTGCATGTATCAATCTTTAGCACTACAATGTGTCAGCATTGCTTTTATGTGTACCTATTTTGCTCTGTTTGTAAAGGCAGTCAGGTGAGGGGTTAAGGAAGGCCTTTGTTGCCAGACATACTAGGATGGATTGTTGCCCACAATCAGATGCGATCACTTGACAAATGACCCTTCATCACAATACAACAAATACTCAGCGTTAGGGGATTTCAAATCTATTCACCCTACCGACTGCAGCTTTGGAAAAGAGACGACAGCACCATTAGGCAGAGTCAAAAATATAATATCAATGTAAGCTATGCCATCATGTATACCATCATGGGAAGAGTGTTTAGGCTTAGAATGGCACATGCTTCCTTAAGCTGGTGTCACATATCGTAACTATTGTATTACAAAAAAACGGTACTAGTATACAATGCATATCTGAATAGATTAAGCTTTCCTTACAACTACATGGCTTGTATATTGACAATGAAGGTCCTGCTATTCTACCCCACATCCACACCCTACCCTGGCCAACCACCTACCAACTGTCAATGCACTGGGGAGACACCTAAGCCTATACATGTGCATATTCTGCCATGACGCCAGCTGAGTATGGAAGGCGTGGCAATTGTTATAAACTACCCCCCACTGAGCAGCGACATGGTGCATAATAGCGCGTAACGTCATGAATTAGCGTCCCTCCCTGGCAGGCGACGGCGTTTGTATGACAATATTCCACGCCTTTTGGTTGCAGATCGGTGCACCAAGTTGGTTACGTAGACATGAGGTGGCTAGGGATATGGGATTAGTCACTGATTTCCCTCTACATGTCCACACCTTGAATACGGCCTTGGATGCACGTGCATGCACGTAGAATAGGGCCTGGGGCACAATGTCGTCTGCAACCTGTGACGTCAATTGGACGACGACGGTGGCGAGACGCTTCAAAAGTCGTCTGTGGTGCGGAATTCCTGCGTCTTAATTGGGGGCTGGGAGGGGAAAGGCATGAATAATAAATCCTCTTTTTGCACCCTGAGATTATGAGTCATACGACTGCCGGGGAGTTCGATCCTTGCTAAAGTAGTGAAATGTCGTCTGCGTTAGCGGCTTCGTGGTCCGTGATCCCCGAGTGTGAGCCGGACGACGCCACTGTTGATGTTATCAGTGACGATATGGCGGCTAGGTGGGCAGGGGCCTTGACCCCCGGTGGCCTGTGGTCACTCAGCTCACCCCCTGTAAACATATATGTGGGTGGCTGTCTCGTGTCCACTTGAAAGTAGGGATCACGGAGAGCCTGGATGTGTAGCCACTGAGCCTCCCCAGACTAAACCTCCTCTTTGTGAGGCTCAAATGGACCAGCGTCTTAAAGACTGCTTATCTTTACTCCCAGACGTGTTATTTGCCCGGTTAGAAACCAAGGCAAAGTGCATATCAACGCAGTAAAGTGCAGAGGTGGCCAATGCAGACATATATAAATCCTTTGATGTGTCTTCCGACCCATGAATTATTGCTTCCATAATGGAGCTGGCATTAATATAGCCGCCAATCTATAAGAAATAAACGCCATATTCACTTAGCGATATAAATGCTACGTGATGTAAGAATAACAAAGGGCTGCTTCTCACAATGACCCACATTGGTTACTGGTGACAGGTTTTGTTCCTTCTCAAATGGCATAATGTTGTCTTGTACTATGGAGGTAAACGAATCTGCATTGGATAAAATTTCACATTACCAAGTCCCACAGGATTCAGTCCCCGATTGCCTCCATTGTCTCTGAGTTCGCATAACCTTAAAACAGGTCCATAAAGAAACAGGCAATTATGCTGAAAGCAATATGGGACACATTTTGCACTTGAGCGAAAAAACGTACTTTCTGAAATGATTACTACCGCAATGAATATTGAAAGCTTTATTTTGTTCTAGGCTGTAAGTGTATAAAAGCTTTCTTTCTCTCAAAGTCATGCTCAATCTAGCTTGGTTTTGGGTTTCAAGCGTAAAATTTGTGTTTGATGCAAAGCAGACGACATTTCACTTGGGCCGACCGCTATCCCAGAATACACCACACCATGCTCTATATTGATTTGCCCCTTCAGTGGAGAGTTCCGCTACGTTTCTCGGTGAGCATTGGCTTATTGACCTACATCATCGAATTTCAAAATGGCCTCTATGGTCAGCCTTGGCCATCCAGGCTCCGAGTTGGGTAAACCTCAATTCTCTCATGCCAGGATACATTTCAAACAATTTTACTAATGCATGTGGCACCGCAGAGCAAACAATTACATTGGGTCTGCTCTACGTGTAAGGTCCAATAAAACATCGATATAGAAGAGCTTCATACAAAAGATTGAATACACTGACTACATGAGTGTCAGTTGGTCCAGGGGTGTATCCTATACTGATTGGGACAGCAGTTGAGAACCATTTCTTATAGTAGCTTGCTTCGTTTTTTCCCTCCTGTCACTCAGTCATGAGCAGGTGGGATGGGAGGAAAAGGAAGATTGTGTTCCTTTAGGGCAATCAATGCTGCCCGGGGTAGGGGTGGCAGTGTGGATGGGCAGGGCGGCAAGGCTGGTTGGCAAGGCTTTCTAACGGCCTGTCAGTGACCCGGCATTAGACCATCAGGCTGTCCTTTCAAATGGACACTGGCATCGACGGATTATTTGCTTCACCAGCCATGCGGGCATTTTCCAATCATCTACCTTTCACAACTGCCTCCTTGGGCTTTTAAGCCGGCTGGGTTAGACCCGATGTTGGCTGTGTTTGTGTCTGTGTGAGGAGGGGGGGGGGGAGGTGTGGGTTATGTCTCTATACCCGCAGCACCTGGGCTGTACCCACGATGTGTCTATACAGCTCTGTATAGAGATAAGCTAATGCCAGACTCCTTTTTTAAAACTTTAGCATAATAAACACCCTTTTTCTATGGGTTCACTTAGAGAAAAGAAAATCAGGGTGCTCACAGAAGGATCATTGGTGCAGAAAGAGGGTTGCCGTGTTAGGAGGTAGGGGTGTTCTGTCAGCAATGTCCTGGGGGTAAAGGCGTTATAACCCTGTAAGTGTAGCATAGTACTTTAATAAAAAGCCTTTTTGGCGGCGTGATGCATGCTAAATGTAGCAAGGCTAGTACTCCGCCAGGGCTGCATTTATGCATCATGCCGACAATACAGGGTTGATACACTAGTTTGATGCATCAAGACGATAAATGAACATGAAGGTCGGAGGAATCATGTCGTCCTTAAAAATCCGATTCTTACTTCCCCTCCAGTAAGCGTCTAAGTGGAGCGAGGACCAATGCTCTAGGCTTTTATAGGGGAGGTGAGCTCTAAAGGGTTATCGTAAGGGTGACGGAAGCAATGGAACCTGCAGAAGAGAACCACAATAGAGCCGCCTTTATCGAAGGTCGTGCATGGCCTAGATTTGAGAGCTCCCGGGAAAAGGTAGCTACAGGGGGTAAAGCTGATCGAAAGCAGTTTAAAACGACAGCCGCTATGATGGGTGGTGGGGTGTTGAGGTGGGGGGGGGGGGGGGAGGGATGATTAGATGTGCCACTTGAATCCAGTTACCAAATAATCCATAAGATTACTACCGTGGCCTGCTGTCATATCGCCCGGGGCAGGGCCCCTACGCACCTACTACTATGGTCGCCGTGTAGACTTCGCACGGACTTCGCCGCGGTGGGTGGATTTGTGGGGGAAGGGGGGGGGATCCCGGAACCATACACGAGCAGGGAACCCCCACCACGTACCCTGTCTAGTACCACCTTCTCCAAAGTAACTAGCCCTGTGGGGGAACACCCTGGAAGGCTTGCTGCAATCGGAGTGACGGTCAAGAAGGCCGCTGGTCACTGGATGGTCAATTATGGGCCATCATTTTGTTGCTGGTGCCGGGTGTGAGCGTCATAAGTCGACGGCTGATATCGATCCGCTGCACGTGGGGAGAGAAGCGATGAGGAGCCGGACGGCCTGATTGTAGGCGGGGGGAGGGGGGGGGGCTGGAGGAGACTCCAGGCTTATGGATGCCGGGTGATGTGCAGGAGGAGGGGAGTGGTCATCTGTCATACCGAGAGCCGCAGACCAGTGGTAAATGACCTCTGCGGTCTGGCCGCGATAAGAATTGACCATTATAAAGCATGCATCCGCCCAACATGCCATGCACGCCATTATTAGTGTCCACTAGTATTTGTTGTGACTTTTGTCATGCGTCAAACCATGGATAAATGTGTATTTTGTATCCCTGTGTATCCAGATGCAGAGCCAAATACATGTAGTACTACATTACAATATATGATATGTTTGATTTTTAGTAGGCGATGGTCCCGATCTTCTGTCTATTATAAAAACTTCTGCTCTGGGCAGTGTGGGAAGTAGTGGACATGCTGTAGCCTAACTATATTTAAAATTTATTCGCTAATACACAGAATTTGCTGGACGTCAACTATTAAAGGAAAATCGTACACTTCCCATGTCGTCATGTGGACACAAGGCTATAATATCATATAATAATAATATCGCCGTTCCTCCCAACTGACCAGTGGTGGCCCATGCTTGTGCCTGCATGCGCATAGTGTGCGAGTTGTGGGTTACCAGAAACGATGACGTAGCACGTCAGGTAAATAATAATAAAAGCAGACGACACTAAACCTGATCTCTGCACTAATACTCGGACATTTGATGCCAGTGATGGGAATGGCCATTTGGCCAGAGACAGTGCCACATGTACTTTCGCAGGCTGCGTGTATTTGTATGTGTGTGTTGGGGGGAAGGGGGTGGATTAGTTCGTGTGGACGCCGTAGGGGGCTCTATTAAAGGCCTTGCATGCCGGGATTTCTCATGGAGGCCATGCGCGAGCATGCGCGTGCAGCAGGCCGTCCCAGGATGCAACACGATACGCGGATTATACTTCTGGCCGGGATGTCACGTGACTCATCATGGCGGCCCCCTCCCAGTTACGTAATGCTGCGATAAAAGCTGCAATTGTCGTCTGCTGATGTCGCCATGAGGGCGCCCTAGTCAGCGGGATTAACACTGACTCTAGCCAATCCACCCCTTCCCCATCTACCCCACCCACCCCCTACTACGCACCCCCTCACCTCCCCCTAGCTCACCTGCTTTAAACACACACAGAAAGGGTTTTTGTTACTGCCTCTAACCCCTCCCGCCCGACCCTTTCCCCAGGTTATCACCAGGGTCATGCTCATTATCACCCCTGATGGGAATCACTGTGGTACAATTTCCTCAAGGTGTGTTCACACGATACGACTCCTTCTTGGGAAATCAGTCTAATTTGACTAATTCGGCTAGCCCGCTGCTCGACACAAAAACACCTAACTCGGTCGCGTAGGCAATCAGCTCTCTCCGACAGGGTGTCTTCTTTCAGTTGCCACTCGCCAACCTTTAGCCCACCTTTACTTGAAGGCTCAATTACTATAAGCACTGCGTTTTAATCATTTTCGTTTTTGCAGAGGAGAAGGAACGTGATAGCGATAGCTCGCGTGTTTATATTTCTATTTATAGTAAGAGCGTCCCCTCCCTGGCAGTTGAGCAGCTCGCACTTACAGCACATGAGCAGCTCAATCTGGGAATGAAGAGGAGGGGTTGGGGTAGGGGAAAACTGTCTTTTTTCTAATATCTGAAATGGACAGGTTTCAGGCTGCTCTGGTCTCTTCATCCTCATTAGGATAAAGCTGCCGTAAGCGTGGTGGCATTTAATCAATATTTCAACTGTCATCCGTCATCTAATACCATTCTTTTAGGAATCCAACCCTCTGCCAAGGGATCACTCAAGTTATTTGTAAGGACTACTGTAAGTCATGTGACCTATGCGTGGTTCAAGTTGTGAAGGAGCGTTTTTTGGTCGCCTTTTTTTCCAATTGATGGGAAAGCTCTCATGGAATGATCTGAGGGGAATCAGTGGCCGCGGGTGGATAACTACAGAAATGGATAGGAGGGTGAAGTATAAAATTGACTGTGTAAAAGGGAAGAATATGTGAGTGTCGTCCCCTGACACAAGATACAATGATGGAAGGCACAGTGCAGAGAATTGAAACAGAAAGACAGGAGATGGGTGTGGGGTTCAACCACACACACACGCACACACAGAAAAAAAAACAGAGTCAAAAGGGAGTCTAGGCTGCCTCCAGAATCCCTCCCCTTTCTAGGTGAGCCAGGGAGTCATGTGACTCTCCTAGGCGATTCCCTTATGGTCCATCAATCAACCAGGGCTCCCTAAAGAGGGGAGTCATTCTGGAGGTAACCTGGACTCCCCCGTTGACTCTGTTTTTCTCTGTACACGCAGGTTCTATCCTGTCCAGTCTAGTTCGGGAGAGCGGCCTATCTAACCCTTCTCTTACATCAACCTGTTATATAACCAATACTGGGTCCCTGTACCTCTCCTTGTCTCAGTGTACTGGTGACCACAGACGCTCTCGGTGTCAGGTTTCATTTCCCCATTTTGGACAGTAGGTTTACTGCCATGAACTACACTGCGTCGTTTTGTTTGACGGTGCAGAGAATAAATGGTATGGAATATAAGCTAAATATAGGCCCTATGTACAAAGTATACAATATAGCAATATCTGCATTATCCCTGGATGTCCTTCTACTGTATAGCCTTCTAACTGTGACAATGATAATGGGATAGTTATAAATAGAGAGCTGGATTACACATAGCAGAGAGAATTAAGGCTCCAGACGGCGCGGCCCTGAAAAGGATACACCAGGATTATTTTGTCATTCTAAATTGCAGGAAGTAGTTTATCTCTTGAGATCCCCTAATGTATAGAGGTAGAGGATGAACGTCACTCAAATGACCAGGCCACCCCAAACACCCCTGGTTACCCTGCTTACCCTCCACACCCGGGCCTCCACATTCCTCCCACACTAATGCCAACTCTTACCCCACACCTGGTAACACATATATAGCACACTATCAAACACTGACTGGACATTCCTCTCCTTTCTGTGCCAAATAACTGAAGGTATAATATTCTTGGTTACACATCTTTTGCACTGGGGGAATACAGGTTTGACTAGGTGCTATTTAAAAAATATGCTAACTCCAAGCCTTAGACACTTTACTATTTTCAAATAACTTTATCATGTTACAGACATGATACAATTGACCTTGTGCCAACTATTCACATGTACTATGTGTTTCTATTATGATGTTGCTCCTGTATCAACTTATGCTATATTAGTGTTGGGAGTCATATCCCTGCCCCATGCACTGTTCCCATTCATCCCACTCTGCTCACAGAGCGCTCGTCCCATCTTCCCCCAGTAACCCACTCTCAGGGGGGAAATAATCTACACTACTTTTATGTCCCACATATATGCATGCCCTCACTATGGACCCCTAGGGCCTCCTCGCATGATCCTACGTGTCAAATAGGCCGATCCCAGCCCGATAAGACCGGCGGGTGGATCCCTCTCCCATAAAGAGCAAATTGCGACCACCCTATCAGCACGCGGCGAGAATAAAGGGATCGGGGTAATCTGGTAAACAAGCTTAGGCCGAATAAGTCGGCCAGGGCCAGGGTCTGGCAGGCGTCATCGCCGGGGATTGGTCGGGGGGAGGTGGTCACCAGTTATTGAGTTGGAGCCCCGGGGCCTTATATATACCTGATATACGGCTTATAGTGGCTTATCGTCGTCAGAATTATTATCTCGCATACAGGCGACGTGCCCCCAGGACCAGCCTTGGCGGCCTGATAAAGGGGCTTACAGGATAACACGACCCTGGGTGTGTGATATAGCCACCACGTGGAGGAGTGCCCATTAAGTGAGGGTGTGCTATGTGTAATATGGATCTGTGGTAGGGGACGCAGGAGGAAGACGGCATTAAATATGTAATACACGGCGCTCCCCACCACCCATATTAAGATTGCTATCTGCGGGATGGATCCCTGGTAGGAGGCAGGCGCGCTATCTGCCCAGCAGGTCTCTGCTATCTGTGTGGAGTGACCAAAGGTTCAAACTAACAGATTGATTTCCGGCAGGTGCAGATAAGGACCTACTCCAACCGTGTTGTGATATTGGCAGGTGAACGTTGTCTGATAAGGGGATTAGCAGCCCATATTATATATTGGTTTAGTGTCTGCTTTTCTCCCTTTTATACCCACAGGAATGCTTTAATATTTATGTACGCCTCAAGACACGTATGGCCAGGGTGACGCCTATATAGAGTCTTTGATTAACCCTTTAATAACTGCACAGTGCTTTAATGACCTTTGTTGTCGTAGTGCACGAATACAACCCATCACCATGGCGAGGAATTCGTTAGGGTCTGGTTCTGGAAAAGCATGACGTGATTATGGTGCCTCTACATGGGTAGTCACAATTTTGACCATGTCGCCGAGCAAAACGGCTGTGTCACTCTGTCGATTTTTATCTCCATACATAGTACATGTAATACCTTTTATTAAGTGTGTTCATGTCCGTCGATTATTAGAAGGGCCGTGTCGCCCGTGTCGACCTTTAAAAGGGCCGTGTCGCCTGTCGCCCGTGTCGATTTTTACCCATAGAGAGGCACATCATGCTTAAATGCCCTTTTTGTCATTAGGATATCTGGTTAATCAAGTACCATAGTTACAGTTCATCAATCCCATTATGGTAGAATTGAAAGTGTCTCATGTCAGAAAGAAAGCAAATTGGAAACACGTTGTGCACCTGATGTTGTTATGTGCGATGCAACCATGCAATAATTACACTCAGCCGCCAACAAAAGATGTGAGGACACGGGCCATGTGTTCACTTCTCAATCAAGGGTTCCTTTTCAATATTGGCGGTGCGTGTTTCCATCCTTCCACCTAAAAGTTCATTTCCGGGTGGGCAGGAGCCAGTCAGCGAGCTGGGTAATGACTGGTACCTGCCGGAACCCGGATCGGTAATGAATCACGCGGCAAAAAGACACCCGCAGACGACATTCGGCCAAATCACGGGAGGCAAGAGTCTTAATGAGAACGACTCGTGTGTTGCAGCGCAGTGCCTGTAGTTAAAGGCTTTCTGTCTTCATTGGAGGCTGGCCATGTGGATGACCGAGGTGACGCCGGAACAGGTGGGACTTGAGAGGCTGGAGGGATGATGATGATGGTGGTTAGTGGTAGGGAGGTCTCACACCACAACAGGCAGCCACAGATAGGCCTAACCTGTTATTAGCTGATGATTAACTTAAAGAAAACTATTAGCCAGGCTAGTATCACCCATGAGTGATATTACCTGTTGTTTGTTTTGATATGGATGACCACAGAGAGGTATATGTATGCATATAGATTTCCGTGGATAATTGAGAAGTAGCATTACTAATATATTCCATTGATGTTGGTTCTATTTGCATACAGGTCCACGGATATATTGGTCCGCCCATCTACATTGTGCACATATATTTTCTGATTTATATTCACCTAAAATTACCTATAGTATTATGTTAATCGACACACGTAGAATATGCGTTATATGCATGTGCCTCCATTGATAGGAAATAATACCCAGAGCTACCTGTTGCCACCTGCTGTGTTTTTTCACCTGTAGTTGGCTGCAGTGTTATATCATCTGGGTTCTACATTTGGCGACTTGTCAGTGTCCGATTCCCAGCTGTCATTTCCGACGTGTGAGCATGGCTTCTTGCTACTCGAAGACCCTACCCTGTCAGCTTGAGACCTGTGACATTTAAGGCCGGATATGGAACACAGCATCACCAAATAGGATACTGCGTCTGTACAAGGTTGCTTGTTTATTTGGTATTGATACGATATGGCACTCTATTCCATAAGCCCTGTATAGCTACAGCATACACGGGATTGGAGAAGATGAATTAGGTCCGTGGTCTATTTAAACCGTATGTGTCAGAGGTGCATATTGTAAGCAGTATATGCAAATTAAGGTTTGAAAGCATCGAACCTACTGTATTATTCTTGTTTGGCATTAGTTACTATTGTATTCTAGATGTATGCTGTCTTGACGATTATGCAAATTACCAGTGTTTACATGAGCAATGTTTCATATCATGCGTCCATGCTTTAAGACTATGAGAAAGCTACTCAAATATAGCCTCGGGTGTATAACCACAAGGGCGCGTATTTGTTTGCATGCAAAATGCATCTGCATTCAAATGTGCTCATGTTTCACCGTAGCTGAAAGTCACTTATATTGACAACAAGAGGACCCCTAATGACGGCCTGTGTTCAAAAGAACAGATATAATTTAGTCCATTGTTCTTCTCGTTTACAGTCGCTTCTATGAGGGCGTTCTTATTAATTAGTCTCATCTCGAGATTTCCCTCAGCTGTGCCACTGATTAAAATCACCAATTAGAACTCCAAGATTTACATCAGTAGAAAACAAAATGTATTAACCTAACGACCGTGATGCTGTGGGTGCTTTCAGACGGGAGTTTTACATCCATCTCTGTAAAGTCTGTTTCCTGTTGATTCGTCGATGACCAGACAGCGCCCAGTTGAGCAGCCGACATTTGTCTTTATGCGGGGCACGCGAACGGGCGTCCGTGTCAACACTGCCACGAGACGCCGCCAGCCACCGATCCCGCGTCCAGCCGCCAATTCCAAACATTGTGCTTCTCCGTCTAACAACTGCATATTATTATCATAGCCACATGTCTACCAGTGTGTGAGGTGGTTACACGCGACTGGTGCATGGACTGGTGGAGTCTGTAACTTGGGGAGTCTAGGCTCATGTCAACAATAAGGACGTGTGGGTGAGGGGATGGTTATCTCACCCAAATAGAGTCCATGTTCATAGATATTAAAGCCCACCCCATCTTTGGTCATCACAACTCATCTCTGTTCATGACGCTCACGCTCCCTCTCTTTACGTCGTCAATAAACACAAAGTGCATGCTACTCCTACTACTACTGGAGTTCTGCTCATGAGTCGATGATGCCCAGATCCCTCGGACGGATGTGGGTCAGCTCAGAGCAATGGGGAATAGCGAGTGAGTCGGGGATTCACAGGAGTGGGAGCAATGAGGGCCTGAGGGAGAGGGGAGGAGGGGGGGGGGGAGAGGGGGAGGTTCGATTGTAAATTATCTCAATGTGGAACTAATTCAGAAACAGGGGGTCGCAGGGAGCCTGCATGCCTCACCCTCCTCCTGTCCCACCCCACCCCATCCCTCCCATGCTGCACCCTTGTCGCCTCCTCTACACAGGGGGTGACGACAGCATGATTTGTAAGAATGGTGGGGGAGGGTGGCAGGTTGGAGGGGAATTGGGGGTGCATATGGCTGGCCGTGGCACAGAATGGGGAGTGGGTGGAGGACTTGTTGTTGGGGGGATGGAAGGTTCCTGTGTCTCTGTTGCTAATCATGCTTCACATCAAGGTGTGCCCACCCCCTGCCACCCCCTACACCCCTCAGCACAAAAGGAACGCCAGGTGTGCCCAGGTGGGTCATTGCCGACCCTGCTCTCTGCAGCAGCAGCCACCGCTAAGTGCATCAAAGGGGAGGGTTTGCAGGGGGTTGGGGTCCATGATGTGTGCTAACCCTCTTGGGACGGCATGATGCATCTAGGCTCTATGTAATCGCCATGCTATATCATCATATATCAACGCAGCGACGGTCGAGTAAATCAATGGCACGTCATTGGTGGATCATGCCGATCCATAGCAGGTATAGCCTAGTACTCCCACGGGATCGAGATGAGGCATAAATGCAGTAGTAGCGATTTACCTACGAGTATCCTATAAACGACAAAGGTGCAGAACACATTTAAGCCCTATGCTCACCTTAAATGTTTAAAGGGGTTGGGGTATTACCGTTGTTTTTATAACAACGGCTGAACTGTTGTACCCAACTCCTCCAGGCTGATTCATTGAGTGGCGGATTTGTTGGGTTATGCCACTCACAGGTGACTGTCTACAATAGGTAGTACTCACTATATCAATACACACTACTTACCTGTGGGACTGCAGTGGAGGAGGAGGAGGGTTATCCAGGTGAGAACAGTCAGCAGCCGGCCCAGGTAGCAGCAGCGGCGGCGGCGGCCGTCGTATCCTCCCCCCGCCTTGGTGCCCACCTGGGTAGCCGTATCCATTGTCAACAGTGAGGGGGAGGGAGGATGTGGAGGGCGGCTACTTGGAAGTAGCAGGAGGAGGCTGGGAACTCCAGGGTCCCCCTCCTCCTGGGTATGGGTATACGCAGGAGGCCAAGGCTACGCTACTGGAGAGGCTCCCACATAGATGGGGAGAGGCGCCCTGCGCTCTATAGCTGATATTTCCACTACTCCTCTGGTTAAAGTCACTCTAAAGTGGCGGCCGCGACGTAGGTACGTCCGTGCGTCAGCGCGGCTCACGGCGCAGTGGGTGTGTGCGTGTGGTGGTGGTGGTGTGAGGAGCTGCCGCGCCGCGTGGTGGCGCGAGTGGAGCAGTACTGACTGGCTGCCGCGCCGCTCCTGTAGTACAACGCGTAGATAGGTACGCGTATGGAGGTGATGGAGGGGGCGGTGACGTTGCCGACGTGCAGTGCACGTGGAGGTTGTCACTGTGTGTGTGCTGCAGGTAGAGTGATGGGTATAGCTCACCTCTAGTACACAGTGCGTGGGTAACAACGGCTAGAGCAGCTGCACCGCCCTGTAGGCTATACGCGTGCGTGCTGTGTGCACGTAGCGCGTGGTGCCGAGGGCTCAGGTCGCACGGCACGCGTGTGCACGTGTCGCACTCAGTCAGTCGGACTAATCACGACTAGCTACGACCTGGGCCTAGTTTGTTGTCCATCTAGGCTGTCCAAAACTGCACAATGCACGATATTATTATAGTTTACACCAACCTCGACTCTCCAAGCTAAACATAGCTAACCAACCACTCCAGCCACCAATAGCCATAAACACCAATCTGCCCACCCCTTACCGACCACTTACACAGTTACAGGGCCAGCTATAAGGCCCATTACACTGCCCCATATCTTCCAGCTCTCTCTGTCTGAACGAGCTCCAGGCGCCCCGGTAATCCCCACTCATCGGGCCTGTATTATTTCTCAACGGGCCTCTTCAACTCCAGTTAGCTCCGACCCAGCGAACACGTCTGCAGCATGGCCCTCTCCGTCTGTCCGCGAGTCCACTGGCGCCCCCTCTGTCGTCTTGGTGTACCAGTCCCCTGCTGTCCTCCTTGTTACACATGTATGCCGGTTGGCGAGGCCCAGGTGTTTCCAGTTCTGGAGCCCACGGGGAGGATGTGGGCTTGGGTTAAAAAAGAGTAGCAAAACGTAGCAGGAATAACTCTTTTAAATATCACCGTCCTCCAGGGCACTGAGTTTACTACTAGAGAAGCTCTCTGTGAATCACCAAGCGTTGTGTGTCCCTCGTCCTGGGTCCTCTTCTCCAGTACATGTACTACTCCAGCCTGGGAGGTCCCGACCACTTTGAGAAGTGCCCCTGGTGCGTGAGTGATAGTCAAAGGAGCCGACTGGAGCCGTGTACAGGTGGGGACTGGGGGAGTAGGGGGGGGGGGGGTATTGGAACCAACGGCAGCTGCCATAGAACGGTTAATATGACGCAGAGAAAGCAACACAATTGTTGTCATTCTCTGGTTCTTGAACTGGCTATTCACCAGGCCCCGTGGCATTTTTCACACCTGATTCTGTTAAAGAGCGACCGTTAAAGTTATAAAGTAATACATGCATGTAAAGGTGAATACAGTGTGTTATGCGTGATGTCGTGTACAAAACCGTATTGAAGGGGAATATAATTGACACTGATGAGATGGTATACAATACATATATAACATTTAACATGTACAAAATTCACCACTATCGACTATGACAAATATACAGGGCACATGATATCATAACGCCTTGGCATTCTTTGTAAAGACAGGTACAATTTATACAACAATGTTGGACGCATAATAATGGAAACGGAAGCCATAAATAGAGATACATTATTCTTATATATGCGAGGAAGATGCCATACAGATGATGAGAGTGAGAGATATAAAAATGAGAGGTGATGAGGGTAACAAAATAAACACACCTAAGGCTATGCGTATGAGTATAATATGTTGACATCAAAGTTAACAACAATTAATGCTTGAAAAAAAGCAGAGCAGAAATACACTGTTTTATTGTCCACCATATATAATATCAGAGTGGTGAACACAGGGACAGCCATGGCTGTCACTCTACGTCTCCAGGGGATCTCCCTCCACCAAACACCACCAAAAACATTGTGTTTGATGTAGCAGAAAAACAGAGACAGTAGAGCACGTCTGCTGTTGTTCAGACCGGGGACCTCACAAGCTCAGATTGTCGCTGGGCAGTGACTAAGACTGGCGTATTGTCCAGGCCTTTAAGGTGTCAACACAGTAAATCGCACACTCCATCACCTTAGCCACTGTTGGTATTGTTACAACATGATGATCGTGATAATCATTTCCTTCTCGATTCTCAGTAAGTCAGTTCATACCAATAGGGATACATCTGGATCATTGGAGTCTGCGACCATATATGTGACAAAACGTGGGAAAACGTGGCATTAGGGGAAAACACCTTTATGTTTATTTAAGTCCATGTGTTCACACACACAGAAAAGTGAGAGTCATTGTCGCTAAAACTACCCTCACCTGAGGGTCACGCACTGCCTGACTCTCAGGTGAGGGTAGTTTTAGCGACAATGACTCTCACTTTTCTGAGGGTGCAGCTACAATTACACACACAGAAATGTGAGAGTCATTGTCGCTAAAACTACCATCACCTGAGGGCCAGGCACTGCCTGACTCTCAGGTGAGGGTAGTTTTAGCGACAATGACTCTCACTTTTCTGAGGGTGTAGATACATGTACTTCAAGCATCAACATAATTATTTGAAATAGTTGCTGAGAAATGACATCTCACACATGGGATGGTAGGGACATGTAGGAATTCAGAATAGACTGCAATGCGATCACATATCAATCTATTTTCAAATAATCCATATAAATCATAACTATCAGAAATTATACCAATAAATGCATATTATTGTACATAGATTTGGATCTGGTAGGAATATTGACATTCTGTTTTCATTTCTGAAATCCTCATGGATGGGGCAATTGGATAGGGATGATCTTTATTCCAAAAGAATGAGTTGATGGTTGTCATGGCAACCAAATGACAACAAATGGGCTAAAAATGGATAAAAACGTTCTTTTTACATTCCAAATAAGACCAATTCAGAATGAAAATAGAATTTCGATAATAGCTTCAAAAGATTCTTTGGGAAAAGTTAGTCTAGGTCATTTTCACACTTTTAGCTATATCTCCTGAAATATCATGTTTATAGCATTTATGGCTATTCCCCCTAATGTTACGATTTCCCAGGTTTCGTCACATATTGGTTCTGGCTTCGGATAATCTCGCGAGATGTAGCCTGGTACTAGAGACCCACACATGAGAGGTGCCTTTACCCAGGGGAGTGGCAAGCAGTTTCAAAGTGTGTGTGTGTGCCACGACCCTTTGCCACGACCCTGAAATAAACCAGCGTACACGCGGTAGTTTCAGGAACAATTTCCATTCCGTTTTAGGCTTATGCTGTTTGCACCTTTGCCCCTGTAGCATCTATACATAACCACATCGTAGACGTTGAGAGTGGTATACACACACAGAAAAGTGAGAGTCATAGGTGAGGGTAGTTTTAGCGACAATGACTCTCACTTTTCTGAGGGTGTAGATATAATACCTATAATTATTACCTTGTGGGTAACGGAATATACTATAGTGCTTTGTAGTGGAACTAATGTTAACAAATGATAGAACAAGCTGTAACAGATTCTTTTCATAGCAGTACCTGGAGTCCACAAATTGCCTCCCCCATCTTGCCGTCAAACACAATATAAGAGCTGATTTGTACAGGGTTATGATTGTGTATATTGGACCGGACATGGTCTACTCAATTTGGCTCAGCCTGGCTAGCCATGTTCTCCCTAGCGACTAAGTGCATAACCATATTGTGCGTAATTGCATGTACAGCCGCATGTTTGTCTCTGTAATTGAGATGCATTGTGCTGACAACTACACCAAGGTATGACTACATGCTGGAAGTGATATGTATGAGGATCAGTGCCTATGTAATATACATGCTACTAAACTTGGAATGGTTTGTCCACTTTAAATACACTTGGCAAGTAACAAACTTGATTAAATCGAACATTGGTATTGCATATAGTGCACATGATAAAGTTTGAAATAGGAATCAAAGAAATTGTGCAGACTGGATGGTTGGCGGACTGCACATCTGGTCAACCCTCTGAGTCTGACTGAAGGAAGGAATGATCTAATATTACGGTTGGTTCCAGGGATATAATTTTCTGGGAGGTTGAATACACTATATTGTGTGTGAAAGGGTGGTTACATGGTTTGTTGTGTGTTTTGGGTTTTCTTTTGGTTCAATGAGCCCACAGACAACTCGTTTATGTAATAGATAGACAATGGTTATGAAAAGGTATGTAGAATTAACCATAGCTTGCTGGTGGGGGCCAGACGAGGGCGATGCCAAAGTCGCCCTACCAGCAAGCTGTGGTTAATCTACATACCTTTTCATAACCATTGTCTATCTGTTTTAAACCCGGGTATGCAATATAACCAAGGTGGGAACTCTATTGTTCTAAGCCACCACCGTGGTTTAACAACATTTAAACCACAGCGGAGGGCCAAGACAAAGGAATTCACACCTTGGTTATTTCCACTTAGACTCACATAACCTTCTAGCTGTGGTTTAAAATAGTTAGACAATGGTTATGAAAGGGTAGGTAGGATTAACCACAGCTTATAAAGCTGTGGTTAATTCTATTTACCCTTTCATAACCATAGTCTAACTATTACTTAACACGTCTGTACTGCGATTACACTTGTCAACTTGAATGCAAAAAGAATATTGGTGCGATCTGTATATAACAGTGGGTGGCTGGTTTATTGAGTGGGTGGCTGCATGGTTTGTTGAGTGGGTGGCTACATGGTTTTTGTTGAGTGGGTGGCTGCATGGTTTGTTAACCCATTAAGGCCGGCCAAAAAAAATCAATTCTAGCCAGGGGGCAGGATTTTTTTTCAATTTTTTTTCCAAGGGGCCGGAGGTTTCTAAAATCCCATAGAGTTAAGTCAATTATAATCGATATCCGGCCGCACATGGTGTAGTAAATAATCGACATCCGGACAGGGATGGATGTTGATTATAATCGACATCCGCCCTCAATGGGTTAAGTGGGTGGCTGCGTGGATTGTTGAGCGGATGGCTGCATGGTTTGTTGAGTGGATGGCTGCATGGTTTGTTGAGTGGGTGGCAGCATGGATTGTTGAGTGGGTGGCTGCATGATTTGTTGAGTGGGTGGCTACATGGTTTTGTTGAGTGGGTGGCAGCATGGTTTGTTGAGTGGGTGGCAGCATGGATTGTTGAGTGGGTGGCTGCATGATTTGTTGAGTGGGTGGCTACATGGTTTTGTTGAGTGGGTGGCAGCATGGATTGTTGAGTGGATGGCTGCATGGTTTGTTGAGTGGGTGGCTGCATGGTTTGTTGAGTGGGTGGCAGCATGATTTGTTGAGTGGGTGGCTACATGGTTTTGTTGAGTGGGTGGCAGCATGGATTGTTGAGTGGATGGCTGCATGGTTTGTTGAGTGGGTGGCTGCATGGTTTGTTGAGTGGGTGGCAGCATGGATTGTTGAGTGGATGGCTGCATGGTTTGTTAAGTGGGTGGCTGCGTGGGTTGTTGAGTGGGTGGCTGCATGGTTTGTTAAGTGGGTGTCTGCATGGTTTGTTGAGTGGGTGGCAGCATGGCTTGTTGAGTGGATGGCTGCATGGTTTGTTGAGTGGGTGGCTGCTTGGTTTGTTGAGTGGGTGGCAGCATGGTTTGTTGAGTGGGTCGCTACATGGTTTTGTTGAGTGGGTGGCTGCATGGTTTATTAAGTGGGTGGCTGCGTGGATTGTTGAGTGGGTGGCAGCATAGATTGTTGAGTGGATGGCTGCATGGATTGTTGAGTGGGTGGCTGCATGGTTTGTTGAGTGGGTGGCTGCATGGTTTGTTGAGTGGGTGGCAGCATGGATTGTTGAGTGGGTGGCTGCATGATTTGTTGAGTGGGTGGCTACATGGTTTGTTGAGTGGGTGGTTGCACGGTTTGTTGAGTGGGTGGCTGCATGGTTTGTTGAGTGGGTGGCTACATGGTTTGTTGAGTGGATGTCTGCATGGTTTGTTGAGTGGGTGTCTGCATGGTTTGTTGAGTGGGTTGAACATACATGTATAACAATGCGTGTATGTAGTGATTTGTGCCACACTAAATTAGTATCAACCCTTTAAACAAGATAGATCGACATAGGGTGAGTGTGTTTTCCTGGTCCCAGGTTTGGACTATAATAGAAACACATGTACAAAAATTAACTGGTGGCACAAACAAGCTGTCCATAGGTTATGTTGTTGGTCAGGTTCCCAAATCGGCTGGTACACGCCAATGCATGGAAATCAATTTCTCAATTGGGCTAGTTATAATTCTATTTCCTGACACTACAAGGCACCCTTTATATTAGGCTTTGAATAGATTATTGATCACATGAACCGTCATTATTGTAAACTTTTATCCTTTAAGGGCCGCGTAGTACTTTATTGTGCTATACCCCTTGCCCTTATAATGCATTTAATATAGACGTGGTACGCAGACTGCCGACCCTTGTATCACCCTACATGGTTGGTATGCTGCTTGTACCCAGCACTGGTGACTTACTAAGTACGGCTGCATTCATGCATCGTGGTGATAAAGGACATGATATAATAAAGCAGTAGGTAACCATTAAAGGGCTAATGACGGAGAGGTTAGAATGACTCATTCCAATGACCAATTTTTACCTAAATCATCAACTATAACCAACACCCACTCAATCAGTATTCAAAAGATACATTCATTCAAACATGTATATGTGTAAATGATAGTGTTTTTGTGACTGTAACTATATAATGAATGATCAGGACGTTTTGATACCTTTGTATCGTGTCATTTTGGAACAGACTTGACAGGCTGGGAGAAAGATTCATCATGAGCATCCAATTCCTATAAGCTATGGACACACGATTAGCATCATGCTTTGCACAGTCCAAGTAAATCACCGAAGTAGAATTCTTTGTTATAGAGGCCAAGCTCCCCAGGCCCCGAGGCAGGGATTATCCCACTATGCTGTCCCTTTTTAATGTAGGAACCTCATCTGCCCAATTTAGACATTATGCACAGACCATTGAACACATTATTCCAAACTTGAACAAAAAGGTGCCGCAGGATAGGGTCCATCCAACCGTGGCAGGTATTTATATTGATGAAAGCATCGCACAGATTGGACCTAGGGATTTTTAGTTTTTAGTCTGTTCCCTGATAAATGTACACATATTCAACATTATGACATCTTGGTACCTTTGCCAATACATGATACATGCACATGTAATCGTGTTTAATATCAAAGGAATAGACTAATTCAGGGACGGCATTTTTCCTTTGTACAAAGAACAAAAAATACACATTTACGTGTGTGGGTGGCGATAAAGCACAAATCCCACGTTGCAATTTATGCTTGAAGGTTTATGCAGATGTAAGTGCTACAGGGAGCTGTAACTGCTAAAGCTCAAATCCCACAATGCAATTGTTGCTAGAAAGTTTCTGCAAAATCTGTTGCGATATGCACAGCTTGATCCAAATCGCAACAGATTTTACTACAACTGAGAGGAATCTCTTGCAATTCAGGCCTACTCTAGCATCTAAATATTTAGATATGTTCCCTTGCTTAAGTGAAAAGTTTCTGCAATTTGGCATAAATCTCTTGCGATTTGAGCATGTTGACCTGAGATCATGGGTATATTGCAATGGCTGTTTCCTCCAATGTCTATATTGCAACGGATATGCCACAATTGTAAGGATACAGTGCAATATACATTGTACAGTGGGATTTGGAGTGAGCACACTTGCAATAGAACTCTTGCATTTAAGAGTAAATGCAAGGCTCCTAAATTGCAAGGGCTTCAAATTGCAAAGGCTGTATGTCGGATATACTCCTGGTGTCTCGAGTCAACATCATATCAATGGTATTGCCTCTCCACCCCAGGAGTATATCCAGTATATAACCGTGTAGAGATGCTAAGTGGTGCAGTCTCGCCATCTGGTGTTTCGTAGTAAAACTACATGTTTTATCTTTCATCCAGACCAGACAGGACCAGGGAACACCTTTTGTTATGGGATAACTACATTGTATTAGATAAAATCGAGAGAGACAGAGTGAGAGAGACAGGGAGATGGATGGATAGAGGGGGAGATGGATAGAGGCCGATAGAAAGACAACCTGATAGACAGCTAGGCTCTCACTCTGCCTCTCTCAATTCTACCATACTAAGAATGACTACCTCTCATATACGGCCAGGAAATATAGGTTTGCATAGCATTAAAGGCTAAGACTTCTTAAACCAAATCGTAAAATCCTCTGGCAGGGTTGTTGAGTTTATATAACACCTCAGTTAAATTTAGAATCGCCCAAGCACAATCCCTGAGAGCCAGGCATGTCCTAGCCCTGTAGGACCATATTCCCCAGCAAAGTACCCCAAAAATAATGGCTCAGGCAACCAAGAAATAGGATGCTGGTTGTTCCCTTCCAGCAATTCACTGCTCTACATAAGTTGCACTGGAGTGACCAGCAGTTAGACTATGCCAGTGGTAGTATACCATACTATTGATACCCACCAGTGTACTAACTGTCTAGACTACCACGTGTGTGTCCACAGAAAACAGTATACTACCCCTTGAATAGACCACTTCCCATGGATTCGGTTAAAAATAAACACTTAAAGGTCCATAGTATACCTCAGACTACCACTATTGGCGCAACTGTCCTGCAATTGGTCACGCCCAGTTGACCCAGTCTGCATGCGCAGGTAGGCCTACCAATAGCACAGGTTAGAGCTTCCTATGCTACTATGCCATAGGGTGACTGTTGGGGGGCAAATAACGGCCTCCACATACTTAGGTAGCTGTACCATGATAGCACCCATTATACTGAACTTTATTTCATTTGAGTGCCTGTAAAAATCGACATGCCCGACACTGCCGTTTTAGGCCTTTTCAAAAATCGACAGACACAGAAAAAATGGGATAGAAATCGACCTACAGAGATTTTCTATGAATTCCTACATATTATGTAAAAATCGACACAGTGGCACGGTCTTTTTGCTAAAAATCGACATGACGACAAGGCCAAAACTCTGGGGATCCATGTAGAGGCACATTTGATACTAATGGGTTGTGGGAAATCTTTAATTTTCAGTATAATGATGGAATATGTATATTGATGCGAATTATGGTCTCAGGATCATATATAGCATTTTTTATAGTAATTTGCAGTGTGTTTAAAATATGAGTACAACTGGGAGAAATATGGTTCATATACCCTATAAAGTATCAGCCACATGGGTTTGGTTTGTTCTGTAAGGTGCAATCTACAACTCTAACTCGCCCACACACCAGCCCTACCTGGAATGGCGTGGTGGCAATCAGGTGGTACTGCACTGATTGATTATGTAACCCTGCAGGCAGCAGGACCACTCAGCTCTCCGGCCTGGGTGATAGTGTAGGGTAAGGGAGTGATCATGTACACACATGGGCGGGGGGGTCTTTGGTGTTTTTGCAAGTCAAAGGGGGTGTAATTCTTGGCGTTTTAGGTAGCATCCCGCCAAAGGGATGTGACTTGGCCATTTTAAGGGGAATCTGCCTAAAAAGGGGTGCGATTTTCTTCAGTTTTAAGGGGGATATCTCGCTAAAGAAGGGTATTTTGTTGGAATTTACCCATGCCAGTGACAAGGCGGGACTCCTCCCTTACCTGTAGCCCACCTGTGCACCTGTACCAAAGTTTTGGCCTACCTTTATATGATACCATCTCCCTATAATACCCGACTCCTACCTGTCGCCCACCAAGGGCCTGACCTGATCACCCCCCCCCCCGTCCCCGCAATGTATACAATAATGACCACTCCATTTCATATATAACACAGGTGTACTGAAACTGGTACAGAGAGGTCGCTCCAGGTGACCCAGATTATTGGGTATTTTGCATACTATGACCAGCAGTGACCTGTGGGTGGGGTTTACTATGCAAAACAGGGTCAAAGGTCGCCTAAAACGGCCAGCAATGGCGGATAAACCCACGTATACACTGTCCCTTTAAATACGCAAGGATTCCTTTCTGCATTGTGTATCCCTAGAAGCCTAGTTCAATGATTCATTTAAGGAGGTCATGATAGCTTTATCCTGGTTTTATAGAATGTTTCATACCAAGCCAAGCCTGATTCATGGTCCCCCTACCAATTTCACCTGACCAGGCTGGGTCAACTGGTTCAAGGTAATTATAACAACAGGGGTGGCTAGTGATCCGTGCAGACCACTACTACTAAATGAACTACATGATCCACTCTCCTTCACTCTCAGAGATCGGCCCCTTTAAACACTATCTTTAAAGTACATGATTGTAATTATAGTTTCATTCACCAGCGGGGTATTCACACAGAAATAAGCTCCAGGCCTACCTCCAGAATGACTTCCTTTTCTGACTTTCCCTTTTGCTGAAGGGAGTCGGCACCTGACTCCTTTAAACAAGGTTGTGTGACTCCACTAAGATACCCCGGGTTGTGCCTCCAAAACGACTCCCCACCACAAACAGAGTGCTGATCATGCTGTAACTCCCTTCAGAAAGGGAGTCTAGGCACAGTGACTCGAAATTCAAACAGAGTCATTCAACCACAAATCCTTTTGTAAACAGAGTCATTGAGGGATGGCTCCTTTGGAACAGAGGGTCTCCCTAGCTTATATGATCCTACTCCAATATATTGGTGTACAATGTATAAGGCCTCAGTCGGAGGAGGGATCTAAGGGAGATCCCTCAGTGCACATCAGCTAATAAATAGAGGAACATTTGAATTCTTGTGGATTTAACTTCCTAATTTTTCCTGAAATCGGGTGTCTATATCTAATACATCATACTTAGGGAGTGGTCATTTTTTAACAACAGGGGGGGGGGGTGGATTTGGGGGGGGACCAAAAAAATTTGGATCCCTTGAAGGGGGGGGACCAAAAAAATTTGGACCCCTCTTGAGGGGGGGACCAAAAAAATTACACCCCTTTTTAGCGGAAAAGCCCGCACATTGCTATAGCTCAAAGGGTTCGGCCACGCTCAATTTCAACCTGCTGGAGGGGGGGACCAAAAAAATTTTCGACCCCTCTCGCGGGGGGGACCAAAAAAATTACGACCCGCTCGCGCGGAAATCCACCGACCCCCCCCCCCCTGTTGTTAAAAAATGACCACTCCCTTATACTAGTTTTTTTAATTAACTGTAATCATATAATTTAATTTACAGTCTATACGAAAACCTGCCGGACACCGGCTATAGCGGGCAAAACGTCTGCCGGTCCGGCAGAAAAGGGGCTGGCTGTATCCTAGAGATTCTTGCCTATATGCCATTTCTCACGGCTTGTAAATCGGCCCATTATTAAGGTTTCTACAGCATAAAACAGGAAGTATGAACATACCAAAATGGTTAATACAATTGTAACATGTAGGGGGAACCCTATTTATTATCATTGCCAATAAAAACACTTGCTTTATATTTCATTTTTAAATAGCAAGATTGTACTCCAATATCCGGGCCTGCAAAAATTGAGCCAGGCCTGCATAGAAAAAAATCTGCAGGACCGAATGTCCTGCATGGTGAAAAAGTTTTTGTATAGACTGAATTATAAAGAACTTTAATTCTGACATTAAATGTTGATGCTACAATGGTATATATGTATAAGAATAATAACCCATGTCACAAATTACATGGATCTAGAGATCTGGGTATACCGATTAATACCATTAAAGTTTAAGTATAGTGCGAAGTACATATCATGCTAAATCATAACCAACTTTTTGACTTGTGTACAGTCGACCCTCACTACCGTGAATATTTACTTCCTCGGATCCCTCACTTCCTCAGACAGTTTCCTGGGAACTTCCCCTGTATGTTCTATAATATTTGGACATAATTCCTAGGATAACTTGCTTCCTCAGACAGTTTTCCTTGCATTTTCATGTTTCCTACGATCAGCTAGAAACCCACATCTACAAAATAGATATACTGTCTTTATGCGATATTTTTCACCCTGCGGGACATTCGGTCCTGCGGAATTGCAAATCAGCAGGACCGGTCAGCTTTTTGCAGGACCGAATACTTTCAGCAACGTTTTGTAGAGTAATTGATAACAATATATTACAATAATAAGCAACCTGGACAGCATACAATTACTTTAATGACATATCAAAATAATGTCTTTAAAATCTAAAGATTTGGGCTTGTTCTAGTGTAAAAAGTAGATAAGAGCAGGTGTTTTGCTATATATAGGCGTAAACTGCAAAAACGGTGCTTATGTTTTAAACATGTTTAGGTCTAAACATGTTTAAAGTCTAAACATTTTACTAGGTTTGTGTTTTCGAATCCTTCTGTTTAGGAATTAAACACTTTTCTTCTAAACACCTAAACATTTATGTTGAATATGTTTAGATGTTTAGTATTTAAACAGTATGGAGAATTGGTGTTTAAGAAGTAAACATGTAGTGTTTAGATTATAGTTTATCAAACACATACCAGATGGCAGCTCTGTGGTTGACCGTAGATTCTACATGTATAACCACAACCCACATTATTGCTGTTCTAAAAGTGCTTAAATCTGAGTAAATTAATTCAAATTTCATGGGATACAAAAGGATAATAATACACATTGTAGGATTCAAGGGTAGAATGCTACTTCACGATGATCACGATGCAATAAAGTTACATCTGCTACATAGACACCTCTTTTAAGAACTCTAAGAATGGATAAAGCATTATTTTCCCTAAAGGTCTGTTGTATTGACTCAAGGTTGTGTCTATGTTAAAGTAGAGGCCTGTGTGAAATAGTGATGCATGTATATTGGCTCATAGGGGGGGGGGGAGACTGCTAGAAGTCTCTTCGAGACACTATATATATATGGAAATAAAATAGATTAGTAATTTATTCAAATATCAGTATCTAAACATAATAATAATCTACATGCCTCTAGACCACTTTCATCCTTAAACACTTGATGTATAAACACAATAATATGCTAAACTCTTGAATTCTAAACACTTCATTCTTCTAAACACATCGATATAAACACATAAATTTCTAAGCACTGAGCTAAACATATTCTTGATCTAATCATGTTTAGGAACATATTGTGTGGACAAATACGGGGCAGGATTGTGTTTAGGATTGTGTTTAGGATCTAAACACCTTTTTTGCAGTGTAGATGCTCAGTTAGAGCCTATATCTTATGATCCCTATACTTGCTCAATATACTGATCATCATCCTCTGAATATAGTTTACATGTGCAAGGCCAGAATTAATGTAATAAACCTCACCCCCCATAAACTAATATGAAGATTCATACTCTCAGAAAATGAGGAGTTCTTCCAAATTTCCTTTTCAAAATAGTGAAAAAAAGAAAGTATCAGACTCTAGGACTTCAGGTGAAAATTACCCGTTCCTCATCGATAATCTGGTAGAAAAAATGCAAAAGAAAACTGAAAACTAACATCTGAAACACATGAACGTACCCCATTTCAGGGTCATGCAAGGGAAATAGGAGGCCGAGCTACAGCTTATACTCCATCTTAAATGATGGTTTGATTTCCAAACAGCCAGACATTCTAAAGGGACTGGTTGTATAGATACCATAATAATTGTAGTTATCTTTGTCCTGGTACAGTTCCCTTAATCACAATGGTACGATTTACGCACAACAAAAGCCAAAGTGCAGGTAATAAAGACTGGATATATATGTATATTATCTCTGCTCAGAGACTGGGGACCTTTAGCACTCAGGCAACATTAGTCAGGAGTCATTAGTGGAGAAAGATAAGAGTCTCTGTTTTCTGTAGCCTACAATATTATGGTGACATTCTTCATGTCAAAATGTAATAAATTAATATGAGTTGTTAAAACTTGTTACCATGGGGATGTTGGTAATTGTGTTCTTGAAGACGTATGTGAAATCCGGATGTATGTGCCTCTGCCCAACAATGTCCCTAGCCATTTTAAGTAAACCTGTTCTGTCTGAGTTAGAAGGGTGCCTAGGGCCAGAGCTACAGAACCCCTAACTGCTGTGAAGGTGCCCCTCTCCTGCCTAGATCACAGAAATGGGAAATATGTTCAGATGCATTCACCATGATATTTCTGGATCTAGGCAGATCTGAAAAGCTCTCATAGGGATCTATACTAATGGAACCAATATGTATTTTTTAACTCATTTTTTCAAAAAAATTATCAAACTCCCTACCTTAGCGCCCCTATAAATAGGGTTAAGTACCTGTCCGACTCCCCTACCACTGCTGCTGGAGGAGTACCGAGAACTACCCTCTTTTTAGAAAACTAAGTAAAAATATCCTTCTTCATGTCCAGTTACATACAATGTCGATCAATTTGACACTGTAGCAGCATGTCTCCATATCTGTATGCTGCATAAATGCACAATACACGGTTCTGCACGCACTTAAACCAAGGCTAACATGGGTGACCTATATAGATGTGATACTCTCGTTTTCGGGGCTAGTAGAAATTAGGCGGCTAATACGGACGTTCCGGGTTCGAACCCTCACTAAGTTTTAGTCAAGACGTCTAGCCACGTCGCCTAAGGCGACGAAAGCGCGTCAAGGCGTTTACAGGGTTCGAACCCGTGAGCCGCTCCTTGGGGTCACAAAAAACGCTTCAACCTTGAAATCCCATAGGAAAAAATTTTTTGGGTTTTTGGACTTTAGGCCTGAATTTGGGGGTGATCCCGGGCTGATAGAAAAATAATTCTTGGACGAGCGGATAGCTCTGGATCTCTTTTATCTAAAACAGCGAAAAATTGATTGTGGTTCCGCCGCAATTCATCCGACGAGGGGTAATCAGCCCCCCCCTCTGCCAATCATGGCAGTGAATTTAGACGGCGCGCAATCACTCGCAGCCACCGCGGACGGACCAATTGGTCCTGTCGGCATCTTAGTATGGTTCGTGTGACCTACTTAGAGGCTCACACGGTGGGGGTGTGTCCGGCGTTCGGCGCGCTGATTGGCTACTGGTGGGAGGTGCTGTGCTGCGTCAGGAACTTTACCTATTTGGGACGGGTGTTAAAGGCGCACTGAGTTGAGGTGCACCTTTAAGCAAGAGCGCGATCCGGCCGTCGCGTTGGTAGCCTTACTACCCGTCGCGCATTTAACTGGAGGCTTAAGTGTGACAAATGACGATTCTTTGTCGACGCGACTACTAACATCAGCAGCATCGGCAGCAGCGGTAGCAGCATCGGCAGCAGCTATAAGGTGAAAACATGTTCAGACACGGTCGGCGTGTGAGACCTGTCCAGGCAAATTTGCTTGAAAGTCTAGCCAGCAAGAGATGCACATCATCATAAACGCAATCATGATACCTTTCATTGTAAGTAGACTCGCCTCTCTGCCCTCTAAAAGAGAGGGCAGAGAGGCGAGTCTCACTCTTAAAACCCTTCCCCTCCCCTCCCCCCTCCCCCCCTCCCCCCCTCCCCCTCCCCATGCATCTTAAAGAGTGCCCCCCAGAGTGCCCCTCCCCCCCCTAAAAAAAAGAGCCACATTTTTTAATTATTTTTTAGCAAGCTTTCAGCTTGCTTTTTCTTTTTTTAAATTTATTTATCCATAAAAATCTCAAGTGACTTATTTTGAAATTCGCGCCAACCTAGTAGTCACGTGACCCCCTTAAGTAGGTCACTTCCAGTCACGTGACCTATTTGAATTTCCCGCCAACATGGTGGTCACGTGACCCTCTTAAGTAGGTCACTTCCGGTCACGTGACCTATTTGAATTTCCCGCCCAAAGGTCACGTGACCGGAAGTAGGTCACTTCCGGTCACATGACCTATTTGAATTTCCCGCCAAAAGGGAGGCCTCTCATTGGCTGCTTTTGAATTTCCCGCCAAAAGGGAGGCCTCTGATTGGCTGCATGTCGATTGAGTAATAAACAGTACTTAACTATAGTCCCGTTCCGATACATACTATACTACTTTTGTGATTTCCCAAATCACAAGATATAGGCAACACTTTCTCGCCTATTTGGGCCTGTCCTAGCCAATATAGGCCCCAAAATCGGCTATACTACCAATTAGCAACATTTTCTGACCCTCTCTCGCGTTGTGGGATTTGACCTTTACGTATGCATGCATTCAACACACTCCTTCAGGCAGTGGCAAGTTATATTATTATATTGAAGGCATCTAAGTCATACACAGAAATTAATAATTACAGAATATTGTAAATGTTTAATGAGGTAGAGATAACACTGTCATGAAGATAAACGTTCCTGATTGCACGAGTTGTAATACAAATTCTTTGATTATCATTTGTTAAGTACACATTTTTGTATCCTTTATATTAAAACAAATAGTTAAACAAATACACACAGGCCCTTTTCAACTGGGCAGAATGTGAGCAATAAATATCCAGAGATTTACGAGGGATGTTATTTTAGGCCAAGTACTAGTCAGTATTTGAACCCTTCAGGTAGGGGAAGCCCAAACCTATCCAGAACCGTGGGAAATACACATGTGATGACCTTAATCCTTTTGCCATAAATCTTTCGTGTTTATATTAACTACACTGTGTGTCCATAGTTTAATGGACACTGGCCCAATAGCCTCTTGTTCCCAAGGTTTCCTGCAATTACACTTGATTACCGACACATGCCTTAGATCTGGAGAGATACGGTTGGCGGTAAGGCAATATGGTGTTATCAACAAGGCTTATCTATGGCACAGTTTATCTCTCAATGTCTGTGAGCAAACTAACCAGGAACCAATAAATTGGCTCAGTTGCTTGGCCAACGCCCCCAAATACACGCAGTACGTCATTGGTCAGCAGCCAGTCAGCCAGCAAGGCCTTTAGCCAGCGCCCCTCCAGGAGAACACACACATCACACTCTATCACAGAGGGAGGTGGGTTTCATGCAGGAGCATGCAGGTGAGATAGTCTTTGTTAATTGCCATTGTACATGTTACCTGTATATACCTGTGGATTTGGGTATGTACTGATGCTCTAAACTGTTGGCAATGCCTGAACCATACTGATGCTACTCCATGATTGTACATGTATACATGTAGGGCTTACATTTTCACCGTATAGTCATTGGCAATTGGGTATAAGAATACTGCTACTATCAAGATTGCAGTTCAAAATCATCAACATAATTGTTCTTGACTATACATTTGGAATATCCAAATATATCAAACATAGGTTTGAATTAAAAGTTGGCTGCAATCTCGAATCATTTTGCAGCAGTTGAGCAATTGCTTGTGTGTTCGGGGTACCCGATCATACGTTTTGATTATCCAAAGTTCAGATGTTGCCTACGAGTAGTTGAGGCAGTGCTCTTAGTTGCTAACCCAAGTTGGGATTTTGTAAGTGCTGAAATGTCTGAACTTCTCTTAGGTCTGTACAGCTAACCAATAGGAAAAGTTTAATTACCTTGGCTTGCTTGATAATTTTAGTCATTATACTAATAATTTTATTCAACATCTTCTGTTGTTTATGGGGAAAGCAAAGTTATTCTTGGATAAAGTTACAATGCATAATCTTTTTGAAGATCATCAATATACTTGTATCATATTATTTTGTCAAACCCGCTATAAGTATGAATGGTAAAGTTGTCAAATAATATAGATTTTTTGAAAATTGCTATTACATGTATTTTAAAATCATTAGCCAATTGTACATCTACTAACTAGCCATTTCGCCTAAGATGTGTTAGATAACTTAGATGTTATGCTGTGCTATTGGTAATAGCTTTTCGACTCATGTATAACTTGAAATCTCGGCTTGAAACACAAATGTGCTTTAAATAATATATAACCATACTAAATTCCCTTTTTGCTTCTATCCATCTAGCTGCATAGGATTCTCCCTAGCCGTTGGTAGCAGTAACCATGTCCACCTCCTATGCTGGCTCACCCTGCTATCCCCTCAACACGTCCCATATTGGTAAGCTCGCTGAATACAACCTTAGCCGATCATGGAATGCAATTCCATTTGAAGTATACTGCATTCTAATAGCCCTTGTGGGTGCTATAGGGAATTCCCTCGTCATCTGCATCTTCAAAAGGAAGACCAACAAGTCGTCAGCCACCTATTTCATATTGACTCTAGCAGCTATAGATCTGTGCGTTTGTTTGACGGTGATCCCCTTTTCTGTGGTCAATGAAGCTTTCCTGAAGTACACCTGGGCCGAGCAAACCGTGTGCAAGATCTTCGAGTGGTTCAAGCACTCATCCCTGAGTATATCATGTCTGACTCTGGCCTTTATCGCTATAGATCGCTACATAGCTATATGCCACCCCCTATCGGTGTTCGTCAGCCATGGCAGGGTGAAGCTGATGATGATCGTGGTGAGTTTTGTCCTGGGTGCTGGCGTCCAGTCGCAGACTTTAGTGTTCTTCGGCATCAGAACTACTCGGGTAGATGATAACCTCCTCGGCTGCCGCTGTGACTTCCAAGACGCCTACAACAGGACATCCCTCCATACTTATTTCATTGCTTATCTGATGACTGGCTACTGCCTGCTGCTGATCACAATTGTCGTCTGCTATACGCTCGTCTGGTTGACCATCCGTAAACGTCATATTGACCGCCAGAAGCAGCAGCAGGGCAGTTTTACCTACACCAATACTGTTCAAGCTGAGAGTAGTAACGGGGATATTGGTAATGCCTACTGTTGGTGCTGTTCGAAGAGAAAGATCGTCCCTGAAACCATTCCAGATGCGTCTAAATGGGCAACTCAAATGGCTACCCCAGGGACATCATCTCAAGGGGAGTCACAGCAAGGTGTTGGGACACAGTATATTGTTAGGATCAACAACTCAGGGAAGAAGGATACTATACAAGGAAAGCATACAAACGATGAGGACAATGGTATAGAAAATGATAAACACTTGAATAAGTCAGGTGGTTCTCTGGCTAAGGTCGTATGGGATGAGCATGATATAATTGAAGATGGCGATGGGAAGTTACCTGATGATTTAGTTAATGACACAGACATGACGTTGCATAAAATATCATCAACAGAGAGGATCGCTGGGGTCACCAATTCACCCCATCAAAATAGAAAAGCGCGACTGGTTAGTCTGGTAGTCCCATCTATCTATGGACTGCCTCAACAGATATTAGATCCCAACAAAGGGAATTCCACTGAAGAGGGGAAAGGCATCAAAACTAAAAGAGTTAGTTTTGAATCAAATTCCTCCGGTAAGCTTTCATTGGGACACCTCAGTAATGACATCTCTTCCGGTTCGGACGAACAGGGGGATGATGGGAGAAGACAGATCCGACAGTTTCTAAACCGCATGGAAAGCGTCCACAGTATTGACTTCCGCAACCACTTTCTGCCCCGTGTTCAGGAAATGGAATCAGCAGGCAGAGAATCAAACGCAGAGACGGTCAAAAATATTGAAGAAAGCACTGAAAATCTCCAGTGTTCAATGAGATGCTTCTCGATAAATCGAAGTGCATCTGCAAGGGTATCCAACCAAGGCCCAGGGGCCCATTTAGACCAATCTGTTCAGAGGAAGGAGAAAATTGTGAGTTTCAGGCTCTGTTGTACGAGTAACTCTCAGAGTAAAACACTGCACATGAGTGCCTCAATGCGAGCTGCTCTCAGCTCCTTCCAACAGGCCCGCTACAAAACGGCACGTCTTCTACTGATCGTCACTGTGGTATTCCTACTGACCTGGCTACCATTCTGGGTCGTCATGATCTACGGCTATGTTGATGAGGATCTCTGGTACAAAGCTAATCCTGTTAAACTAAATTTTCTCCTCATAGGTCGCCACTTTTACTTCATAAACAGCATGACAAATCCCTTTATTTATGTATTCATGAACAAACATTTCAGGGATGATGTCAAGAAAATGTATGGACCTCGCTGTCGAAGACTGAAGAAGGTTTTTTGTTGCAAAAAGCAGCCGGATTGAGCCTTGTAACCTTTGGGTACCTTTACAAGTGACGTCACCGGCTATGTGATGGGAGAGGGGGTGCAAAGTGACGATAGCCATACATTTGCATAGTTGGATTCATTTTTTTACCAAAAAAGGGATAGGGGATAGGTGGGTCTTCAAAGAGGTCTCAACGTATGTCAATATATAACATCCTTATGGGTACACAGTTATCAGTTTAGTTAATCGAGATAAGGGTTGTCATTTCGACCGGAGCATTTATCTGTGGATGAAACGGCACATTTTCAATAAAGTTCAACGTGTTTGTAATAATTGTTGCCCATCAAATGTGCACGGCAATATTTCACGACAATTCATTCCTGACGGTTTATATGTATACGTACGATGATTAACCCTCTACAGACAATACAGTGCATGTACCAGCCAGAAAATATAACATATGGCAGAGTATGGCTTAAATACTACTTAACATTTTTACTCGGGACTCTGTCACGTCGTTTTATACTTTTAGCCTACGACCTTCGTAGGTCAGAATATGTTATGCTATCCCACTATGCTATTAATGATACTAGCACAATATTAATTATTTTCATGGATGGTATACTTGTACGCTTTGTTATGAAAAAATAAATGTTTCAATTCAGGGGTTTACCTCTGAGTTATTTGCCACCTTCCCTTAAGGGGTCCGTTTTGCCCCGGTCTCCCCTACACCTATACGGCACCGATCACCGTCCTGTGATGGGATACAACATACTTAGTATATAATTTGAAAATAATATGTACACTCCACTAAAGTTATAGCTGATATTATGTACAGGTCAACTTGTAATTGCTCGAGCAACATAATGTACGACCTATTTTTTATGTATGCTGAAATAAATACACATTACAAACTCAAATGGCTATATTGAGGCCTAGCATTTTTATGCAAACTAAAAGAACATAAATATATTTCCATGTACTACACTAACGGTGTAAATATAGTAACACAACCATCGTTATAATCGTTGACCATAAGAGTATATATGTCATGTATAGCGTAACGGTCAAATATATGTTAGGATATCACTTAATGCACAATGTATTTATCATGTATTCGTGCATTTACAACCTTACCCTAAGTGCCATAACTGTCACACTTTATCTTGATACAATGCTGATGTTTAGCCATAGAGAAAGTATTTACCACGGTGCGTAAGATTGACGCGGAAGTAGTACATGGAGATGGTCCTAAATAGCGGGTAGCGTATACACATGCACGTCCGTCATTTATAATGTGACACGACCTGCGGAAAAGGCCCTTAGTGTAGGCCCTTTTCCAAGTCCATGCCACAAAATGTTACTGTTCACCCCACTTCCGGGTAATCAGATAAGACACACCTCTAGTCAGATTATGTGTTGACTCTGATAAGAAGCTTCTTCAGTTTTCCACATTCCCATCTTGGAGGGTTTTAATATATCAAAGTATACCACAGAATCCGCATTATCATATACATAGAATGCTCTCAGTGTTTTTTTTTCTCATAAATTATCTGTTACAAACTAGGCTGATGGCTTGTCTCTCTTTGAATAAACTTGATCTTGAAGCGCTGTGGTCGGATCCCAATACCTGCGTCCTGGAAATAGTGAGGGTCCATGTTCAATTGTTGATTGCTGTCTGCCGGAAGAAGCGTGAAGCGTTGCAGAATGGCGGTAAAGAGCAGGAAGAGCCTGTTCTTGGCAACCGTTTCTCCAACACAAGCTCGCCTCCCTGCCCCGAACGTCAGCAGTCTGCCAATAGGAGGTATGATACCTTAGGCCATAACTATTAGGTGGTATAGTTATATGTTATAAGTTTCCATCATTAGCTACAAATAAACTGAAGCTTGTTTATTGTTTAATGTCATATCAAATTTACTATTAATCATAAATATGTATGTTGTAAACAGGGTTAGGCCTCAAATTGAGGGATTGCATCAAATTTGCATTCATCGCACCAGGCCTATATCCGAGTTCAATACAACAAAACTGCCAACGAAAAACGTACTACGTAGTCTAAGTGTAAAGTACTTAATTATCTAATGAGAATATGATTAACCTTCTCCTGCTGGGATGTTCGTGAGAGATGGTTTTGCCCTCCGCTGTCAGGAACCTCTCGGGTTGAAAATGCCAAGGGTCCTCCCAATATCGCTCATCATGATGCAGAGACCACAAGTTAAATATCACCTGTAAATTGGAAATCTCAGATCAATATTTGCGCTCAGGTGATATTTTCTGGATTCGAAATAGCCCATTTTATCCATCTCGGACTACTATGAACGATAAAATTGATTAATTATGAAATGAAATAGAAAAAATCAGAAAATACTGCTAATATCGAGGTGTCCTGATAACCTTTCAAACGGATAAACTGTAATTGTTTGGAGATTGAAAACCGGGGCCTATTTCCCATTTCGGGGTGTGCACAGCTTCAACTTAGATGCCAGTTCTCTTTGATTCTAAACTGGCTTGATCTCCGTCTATGAGAACTGCCAACCATTTATTCCACTGACACCCTATATAGGGCTGTATTCACGCACCATATATAACGACACAATTGCACAACACACGCTGTCTTTAAAGGGTTAACCCTTACCTGTACCCCCTTGGGTATGACATAACCGTTCATATTCACCACCTTGGTGGTCTTATGTGGCAGCCCGAGTGGGAACTGTGAGGTATAACGTAGAGCCTCCAGCACCACTGCCTCTACATAAGGCATGTTCCTCCTGTCCTCCAGGCGGGGTAGGCGGCTCCCCACTGCCTTGTCTATCACCCCCTGGAGGTGCTCCTGACACCCAGGGTGCTGCACCATCAGACCCAGGAGGCTGTACAGGGTGGCTGTGGTGGGGGCTACGGCTGGGGAAATAAATTGTCAGGTGAGGATCCTTGAACCATGCGCTGGTGTTAATATTTGTAAACGGGGGTTAGGTGTTTAAGAATCGGTCAAATAATATATTTGGTAAGCTGTCTGATATAGTAGTACTATTTTTGCCCCACAAGGACCTTAAATGACATTCTAAAATTCAAGTCCAAGTGTTCAATATCTGCAATATATAGACAAACGCCAACGCCCATTGATACTGTCTCTGACATATATCAAGAGTCGGGGCTGCGGGCATATCCCACTAAGCCGGTATCAATGTAGTTGGCATTTGTGTTTGTTTTTTTTAAATTTTATTTGAAGCCATTCAATGAAGAAAATACAATTTTTCTTAGTTCATTGAAAAAAGCCACATTGTACCCAATGGGAGGCATTGAATACAGCGTTTCCGGTGCTTAAGCATGGGAAATCTTGTATTTCGAAAAAATAAAGGTACATTGTAGTAAGTATGTTTGCATATACCTGCTTCGTTGAGGTCTCTGAGGATGGCACAGAGGTCGTCATCGCCCAGCAGGTGTTCGACGCTGCTGTAGATATTGTGCATGAGAAGGGCATCTGCTACACAGTGCACCTGGTCACCGTCAAACTCATCCTGAAACACATACACCTACTGCCACGTCACAGGTTGTTCTACTAATTAGTAGAATCAACAAATGAATGAACTGCATGCAGGTTGGCATTCAAGCAATATTTAAAGTCATTATTTTAAGCGGGATTATATTCTGGCATATAACATCACAATATGCAGGAATATCTGCCTCCTTAAGTCATGATCTACAGTAACATCTAGCTGCAATACATCATAATTGACAGCCGTTGTTACCCTATTAGATAATATTGATAATAATTGGTGGGGGAGAACGCTTATATTACAGATGCCTTGTTGCATTATATTTAATAGTAATATTGCCCCCTGTGCAGTGCCATTGAGAGGAATATTTTCCTATCATATGTACTGTTAAGCATCAACTGTTCTGTCATTTAGAGGAAGGTATAGTTTTCGCATACCTACTTGAAGTCACACACGTTTTTGCATTTCTTAATGTAGGCCCTTGTTAAAATGTGCTGAGAATCGATAAAACTGCAAGTATTATAAAACAGAATAACAGAGAGTAAATAGAATCATAGGGAGTAGACGCATACCTTCCTCTTCTGTATATGCTGTCCGTAGGCCTCATGTACCTCGTCATGTAGTTTGCAGTGACGTCTTGTCATGGATGGCCTCGAGGAGAACCCCATCCACTGGGCCGTGTCCGGCTCCAAGACCTCAGGGCTTGGCGTGTCATGAACTTGCTTCTCCAGGGTGAGGAGGGCATCCGCCTCCTGTCGCGACAGTCGCCTTCCAAACGTCTAAAATAAAGTTGAAAATACATTGGGGTACATGTGACAGTATAAAAGAAAACTATTAGATACTATCACATACCATGTCCACATACAGTTCCTATCTATTTCGTGTGGCTCAATACCATAACGACAGCCTTCCCAAGGGACAAAGCATATGGGATCTCCCATATGTATATTCAGTGGGCACAGAATTCAGTTCAACATTAAATCAACATTGAATCAACATTGAATCATCATTGACAACCAGTTATCAATGTTGATTCTATGTTCTGTACCCACTGGGATATATACGGGGTGCCTCTATATGCATTGCATAATACTTGGTGATGTTCTTAGTTCATAGGAAACATTGTATATTATGGAATATGTTAGATAACAATAACCTTTACCATATTAAATATAATGATTGTCATCATCCTCTGAATGTCATCCCAGGGGTCATATGACTGTCCCTCCAAGGCACTGAACTCCTCCAGCAGGGTCTGCGACTCCTCCATGGTCACCTCCTCCAGGCATCCCAGCCTCTCGCCGTGCATCTTTAAGGCATTGCCCACCGCCTTTTTCATCCTGCTCCAGTGCCCAGTTAGGTCACAGCGGGTAAGGCAGAAGGCCAGGGTCTTCTCCAGGGTCTTGGACACACAGGAGGGCCGCCCAGCGAAGGCTTCTGAGTTGGTAACGGCGGCATGGCGAATCAGTTCTGAACTGCACAGCACAATGATGTCCTTACCCCGTAGGCGGATCTATGGGACGGTAAGGGGTCCGGGTGGGGTTAATATGGAGTCAACATATGGACCTATATACATGTATAGGTAAGTGCAATAGCCTTGCAAAAAAAGGAAATACTTAGATATCAAAATAGTGGGGATATGAGATCAGCATATACTTAGAGGGCGATGCTGAGGCTTTCACACTAAAACTGTCTTTTCATTTGATAATTTTAATGGTGAGATATTCTAGTCTACATTACATTACTAAATAGCTAACAATCCGCAGCAGACTTCATGAAAATGCCCCTCACCGTGTAGAAGTCCCTGTAGTGCCGGGCCCAGTCTGTCAGCTGAAGGTGGGGTCTTGCAGCGTCTATCTGGTGGGCATTACCAAGGAGGGGCAGACCCATAGGCCCTGGAGGAAGTCTCGGTCGCTTGACATATCTCCAGACAATTGATAAAAAGATGCTAGCCAGCAGCAGAAGGCTGCCCACTCCATACATCGTGTCATCAAAACACCTTATTCGTGGATATAGATTATATATTAAGGTCTTCAAGCTAGTGATGTACTTAAAGTACGTAAAACATGTCTATTTTTAGTTGAATAAATACGTCAGTCTTATTGTACTGATGTCAATCGGGTGACTGAAAATAGGGTTTTCTCTTGGTCTTATCATAGGAGCATACTTTCTGCTGTCTGTGTTGATACATGTAGTATTGCCCAGAGTAGAACATACTCGTTGGTACGCCTTAAGTGACTGAACTATCATCCACATATACGTATACTTACAAAGGTATGACTTTATACTTAAAAATGGTATCACGGTTAGGCCTATATACAAAAATATTAAAATATTGATTTCAACATGCACAAAATAATTAGTGGAGGTCCGAATCTATAGTTAGGCTCTAGTTGACAAATTATGTATAGATTACTACCTGTTTGATATGTCACGGCTGGATAGGCTTCATGTTTCTGGATTTGGCCTCACTTGGCACGAACAACCTGTCCCTCCTACAGATACCCGATTTCGCTAGGCTGGATGAAACCAAATATACGGAGGATAACAGGATAATCGAAACTTAAGTCATTATAGCCTTTAGTTGACATCATGGGGGACAAACATCAAATAGTCGATACCATTAATCAACCCTCTCACCGCCAGATTTATCTGTATTTTTGCCAAACATTTGAAAGTTTGAAATATCAAAATTTGAAACGAGGTGTTGCCATGGCTACTCCTTGAGCGGTCTTTGTGGAAACAAGGGGAATGTAGGATATGATGTAGGGTATGATAGCGGATGTCACGAGTTTCAATATCATACCAAACATGGTGTGCTTTGAATAGAACTTGTAAGAAAGCTTTTTCATAAATTTTCAGTATTCTTTCTTAATATAGCACAGTAGGTTAGAAGCGGCCTGCTGGCGGTGAGAGGGATGGAATAAGACTCTTAATTATATTCCAGAGGACGACCAAAAGCGAGGTAAATCTGTTTCTCATGATTTCAAATGGGGACAGGGTGAGATGAAGCATTTGGAAGCTGTTGTTAGATGAAATCAACTTGAGTGCCTCAACGATATACCTATAGATATCAAAACTGGCGTTCCCCAGCAATACAGGTGCTATCTTCTTCCAACATAAAATACACATGTAGCTATCTACTATAGACCTACCTTTGATGACGTTCTTTCTTTCTTGAGTTATTTAAAGGGGTCCTTTAATAAAGTAAGCAAATATTCCACTAGTAAACCTCCAGCTGATGGCTAACCCCAAAAGTGACAGGTACAGGAGGAAAGGACTCACATACCCCTCAGTCATGGGGAAATGTACCGCCAACCAACTGTGACAAAATTAGGCATGATCTGCAGGGAGGAACCTATACTACTGGATCCACCAAGGTCACATTATATACATGCCTCTCCTCTTCAGGCACTTCATCTGTTAATACTATGTAAGACCTCTGTAAATGGTCCATGGTATTAGTACAATTAAATAATATGCCTCAAACTTGTAGATGGAGATGGAAATATACATTTTTATATATTTCAACTCACTGTTTGTGTTGTAGGCCTCCATAGATAAGATGTATTACCTTAGGTCTCGTGAGAACTAGGCTGTGACGACCCAACCCTTTCACCACAAACCCTTATTTTGCACACCACCTGGACCCAATATAGCTTAGTGTGTGATCACCCCGAAAGTCGGTCAACCTTAACCCATAACAGTCTTACCTAGCTGGGTTTCTACTTTTGGCACACATTCAATTACTATTGTAATAGAACTAGAAAGCGAATGCTTAACTAGGAAAGAAACACGATGAGAGGAAGTAGTATGAGAAGTAAGTATATATTGTCATCAAACATCAACAGTTACATAGGCGTATATATCAGGCTTGCAAGAAGCGACCGCTATAGATGAGCTCTAGAGTAGAACTGCCGGAATTCCTCCGCACGGCGCCTTATATGCCTCCGCGCGCCAGTGGCGCCACCTCCCGGCGCCGCCCGGAACCCCTCCTCCGCACGGCGTGCGGAGGAGCGCGGAGCCAGCTATCCTCGGCTCCGCTACACCCTTCCCTCTCTATTTCAAACCCTCCCTACTCTTTTAGAATCCCTGAACTCGGTGGCCCTCTTCCACCACAGTATGAGGGATAACGGATATACTAGATTACTCAGAAGAACTATAGCGCAGTGATGAACTCTTAGGGGTAAGTATGACGATGAGTCCTACTGGGCACAACGGTGCCAAAGTCCTTAGCTTGGAGATGAGTGGATGAGCGGTGGGCGCTCGACCGGCGGTCCTACGGTGCTGCCGGCCCCCCACAGGGTGACGGTGGTGAGGATGATGATGAGTCCTACTGGGCACAACGGTGCCAACGTCCTTAACTTGGGGATGAGTGGATGAGCGGTGGGCGCCCGACCGACGGGCCATAGGGTGCCGCCGGCCCCCCACAGGGTGACGAACGATGAATGATGAGGCCTCGTCGCCCGTCGCTGGCGGTGGCGCTGCTTTCCGGGCGATGACTGACGTACCAGGGACCGTCTACCGAGGACCATCCTCCCTCTGTAATGACCAAGACATGGGTTAACTCCACCACTCCTTACTATTTGTCCCTCCTCCTATGGTAGCCTTACATCCCTCCTGCCCGCTTACTACTACCCCGCGCTTCCGGTACTGGTTGCGCCGACGCCCGCGTCTTCCCTCTTCCCCGAATCGCTGTCCCTCCCGTCATTATCTCTTCCCCCAACACAACAGCAGCATCCAGCTAATTACGCTCAATACGACTTAAGTAGGCGTGGCTCACCTGACGCGGAGACTTCGTTGGCAGGGGGCTCCGAGCCGCTAGGCGGGGCGAGCGACGTGGGCCCGCGGGTTGCGCCGACCTGAGATGGTACCGCGTCGTAATGGACGCGATGACGTCGTAGACCCCGGGTTCGATCACCCGAAGCCTGCTCATTATCTCCCCCCCCGTGGCCGAGAATTCGTCACCCATTGACAACGGAGGGAGGATAAAGGCGCCCCAGCGCTCCAGGCGGTTGGGGTCCCTATCCTGGACCCACCACCAGGGCATCCAGGTCGCCCGCGGGTGGTGTGGGCCCAGGACGGCGGCCGAGGCGGGTGGCCGAGTGGCCCGGGCCAGCCGACGGCCTCCGGGCGGCGTCTGCGTGTTGGTGGACGGAGCCGGGCATCGGGGAGCAGAGGCAGTTCCCCCTGCGGCCAGGTCCTCCTCCGCCTTTTCCTTGTACTTCCGGGGCACTTGGACTCCCCCCCACTGCTGGTGCGGTCGGGGCGCCGCCCGGCGCACGGTGGGGGCCGGAGCTGTAGGGGCTGGGGATCTCCACTCCTCTGGGAGCGCCGTGGTCTCCTCCTCATCCGCCACCGGAATGTTCTCTTCGGCGGGGATGGGTAGGAAGGTGGTGGCTCGGGGGGGGTCGAAGGGGGACCATTCGACGCACAGGGTAGGGGAGCGGGGTGGGAGGAGCAGGGATAATCGACGATCCCAGACTCCGTCTTGGGTGCGACCCGGATGGATGTACGCACCCTCCCCGTCGCGGCAGTGCCTCCTTATGGCCGTGACGACCTCCCCCGGGAGGTACATGGGAGTGGGGGCTGTGGATGCTCCTTCCGCTGTCGTCGGCAGGGCGGGAGCGCCTTCTGCCCGGCTTCGGCTCCGCCGGGAGGAGCCCAGGCGTGTACCGCCACAGGTGGGAAGCCGAACTGTGGGAACCGGTGGGCGCGGTTCCGGCTGCACCGCCAAGGGCGGAATCGGTGGCCGCGGTTCCGGCTGCACCAGCAGGGGCGCCGTCGGTGTATCCGACCCCCCCTGCGGTGCCGTAGTGGCTGGCTGGGAAGGGCTGCCAGGGGTAGGTGCGCGGGATCCGGAAGGCTCGACGGAGGGCGCCACCTGCGTACGAGGTTCCCCTCGCGCCGAGAGTGGGACCCATGTTGCTGTAGCGGCGTCCCACGTCACCCCCTCCTGTTCGGGGTGGCGGAGGTCCGACGGCTCCTTCCCCCCCCTGGTGAGGTCCACGTAGAACTCTGGTTCCTCGGCCGAAGGGAGGGCCAGCAGCTGGGAGGGGGAACCTGGGGGAGTGTCGCCATCCAGCGACAGCTGGCAGTAGGCGACCGGCTCCAGGTGACCGTCCCTGGGGGGCGGGTCCGTAGCGGTTGAACCCCCGGCGGCCGTCTCGGTGGTCGTTGGGGTACTGGTCGTCATGGGGGGTGGAGTACTGGTCTTAGGGGGGGGCGAGCCTTCTGCGGCCGCCCTGCTGGCCGTCGGGGTACCCGTCGCAGGAGGGGTAGTGGAAGTCGGGTGCGGTGGGGGCGTCTGCTGAGCAAGAACAGTTGGGACGTCCAGCCCCCGAGCCCGCAGGGCCTCCCGCTCCCCGGGTCCACTGCCGAATGATAAGTAAATATCCAGCTTTTTCTGCAGTATGGCCTCCTGCAGGCGACGGCTAGTGGCGGAGAGGGCGTGTGTGGCTGCGGCCTTCTCCTCGGGTGACCTCTTCTCCAGAGGGTGGGATTGTAGCTCCGCCAGCACCGCCTCCGAGGCCGCGATGATCTCATCTTCGGCGTGGGATAGAGACGGTGCGGAGACGCCGGAGTGTAGTCGTGCGGTGGCGGATGGGGTGGGCGGGGTGGCCATGCTCAGCATAAGGTTGCGGTCTGCCGCCGCGGCCTCCTCCCCCCAGGAAGAGGCGAGGGTGGGCGGGAGCGGACCGGGCGACCCCAGGCTGAACGCCGGCGAAGCGCCCAGGGATCCTACCGACGACGTCCCCTGCTCAGCCAGTTCCGGGGCGAGGCCCGACTCTGCCTCCTCTGTGCGGGGAAGCATCACGCGGCGGGGGGGCGTGCTGGGGGTCGTAGCCGTCTCCGACCGGCTCCGTGCCGCGCGGGGAGGGGTCTCCTCTCCTCTGGGTGGCGTGGTGGTGACCGTCGTTACCACCACCCGCCGGGGGGGGGACTTCGGTGGGCTGGAGGGTGGTACCACGGCCGGGCCCAACCGGTGCGCCACGGAGGCCGGGGTGGTTGGTTCTTGGAGAGTCCCTTTCGTAGGGGCGGCAGAGGACGTGGTCCTTTTCGGGGTAGCGCTGCGCCCCCTGGAGGCGGAGGTGGAAGCGACCCTCTTTGGAGCAGGAGTCAGGGAGGCGGATGCCGTCCTCTTCACACCACGCGAAGAGCCGGCGGAGGGGCTACGACTGGCTCCTCGGCCCTCCCTGCTCAGACTCCTGGCCTTGACGGTGGGGATAATGGGGTATGGGAGGGGCATGAACTTCTCTCCCCCTTCCGCGGCCCACTCGTATTCCGGACCCCCTTCGTTCCGGTGGAACCCTCTTAAGTGTCGGGGCAGGTCCCCCTTCCGAACTGACGCATAGGGGTTGCTGCCGTCCCCACCCCCACACTCGGTGCCAAAGGGGCACATCCAGCCCATAGATTGGGAGGAATGTTTCTCTGCCTTGTGGCGGGTGAGGGACCACTTCAAGGTGTAGGCCATACCGCAGCCGGGGGCATCACAAACCCAGGAGGCGGTGGGGCTGGGACCTTTGGGGGCCTTCTTCCTCCCTGCTGCTGGTGACTTACCACCCTTGCTGGAGGAGGAGCTGGTGGAAGAGCGGCTGGAGGCCGAGGAAGCTTTGGGCTTGTCCCTGGAGGAGGAGGTGGTGCTGGAGGTCTTAGCTGCGGCGGCGGCCACATCCTTACTGGTGCTGGAGGTGGCACCTCTACTCGACGCCTTAGCTGCTGAGGCGGCCACATCCTTACCAACGCCCGCCTCGGCTGCTGAGGGAGCTGCGGAGGAGGCCTGTTCCCTGGAGGAGCGGGCGGAGGAGGTTTTGCTATGGCGATCAGACTTGCCTTCTCGAGGTGAGCGACTCCTACTCCTTCTTCTATCCTTGGTACCCCCTGCCGAGCACTCCTTTCCGTCCATCCTCGTCCTCTCTCGTGCGGAGTGGTCCCTGGAGGAGCTGCTTACTGCGGAGTGGCGGCTATTTTCCAAGATGGCGGTGTTTTGGTCTCGCTCAGCGCGAGATTCCCGTGCGGAGGGGTGATCTCGCGAGAGAGAGCGAGATTTGGACGGCTCCTCCGCAGGCGTCTTGTGGGCAGACGATCTATTGAAAGTAGTTTTACTGTCTTTGCGGGGGAAGTCCAAGGGTGATTTTCTCCCCCGGGAGGGGCTACGGTCCCCCTTCCTTCCCTTGGGGATGGTAAACCCTCCTCCTGGTGCTTTCTTCCTCGTCATTTCCTTGGTGTTCTCCTCCGCAAAACGCTGCTAGCCCGGCCCTCCGCAGTACCCGTATGCCAGACCTTTCGTGCGGAGGAAGCAACGCTGGCGCCATCTCTCGGCGCCCCCGGGAACTCGTTAGCTGCGGAGGAGACGATGCCGCCCCCTGGTGCTTCGGATCGGAACGACTGTGCGGAGGATACCGCTGCGGAGGAAGGAAGGCCCGTGGGTTCTGGGGCTGTCGCAGGGGAGGGGTAAGCAGTTACCATCCTTACCGATACGGGGGCGTCCTCTCCCATCCCTTCCGGCCGGGGTGGTACTACTTTGAGCTGGTCGTAGGGTACCACCCTCATCTTCCGCCCGTTCTTTATGTGGTATACCGTTGCGGATACTTTCCCGACCACTTCCCAGGGCCCGGTCCAAAGCCTTTGCAGCTTAGGACTCCGCCCCACCTTCCGCCCCGGATGATGGTAGTACACCGTGCTGCCCACCGGTATATCTTGTAGAACTGCCCGGCCGTCGTAATTCCTCTTCTGGCGAGAGACGGCCACCCCTATACTCTCCCTAGCCACGGCATGGGCCGCAGCGGTCCCCTTCCGTAAGGAGGCGACATATCCTACTTCACTCCCCCCCACCCCCTCTTCCGTTTCCGGGTAAAGGAGGTCAAGGGGGGTGTTTGTCTCCCGGCCCAACATCATCATATTGGGCGTAATGCCCGTGGTAGAATGGACCGAGGAACGATACGCGGAGAGGACCATAGGGAGGTGGACATCCCAGTCCTTCTGATCTTCCGCCACCACCGCGGATAGTAGAGCTTCTATTGTCCTATTTGCCCGTTCCACCAGGCCGTCGGAGCGGGGGTTGAAGGCGCACGTGCGGGTCTGTTGGATACCCAGAAGACTCACTACTTCTCGGAACAAGTGGGACTGAAAGTTCCTTCCTTGGTCCGAGTGTAATGTAGTGGGGCACCCTAGGCGGCAGATGACTGTCTCCACCAGGGCACGGGCCACCATAGCAGCCTCTTGGTTAGGAAGGGCCACGGCCTCGGCCCATTTGGTGAAGTAGTCGGCCATAACCACTATGTACTTGTTACCGCGGGGGGTGAGGGGAAGGGGGCCCATTACATCTATCGCCATTCGCTCCATAGGTAGTCCTACCCCCACGTGGCCCATGGGCGCTTTGCGAGGGTGAGGGGCCGGCTTCCTTTGTAGACAGACCTCGCAGGTAGCGGTCCAATACGTCACCTCCCGGCGGAAGTCAGGCCAATACCAGCGCTGTTGGAGCTTGCGGATGGTCCGATCCCTTCCGAAATGTCCCACTATGCCCCCCCCATGGGCGCTCTCCCACGCCTCTTTCTTCCTTCCTTCCGGCACCAACACCTGGAAGACGCGCGGGCTTCCCGGAACGAACCACCATCTGCCGAGCAGTTCCCTTTTCAGCTGCAGCCGGCCCAGCTGGCTAGCCAAGCATTTGATGGGGTAACCTTCCGCAGCTAGCTCCTCGGCACTCGGTGTTATGCCCTCCTCTACCCACCTGTATACCCGTCCTACTACGGCGTCCTCCCTTTGGTCTTTCACCCAGGCCTCCCGTACTGGCTCCGCCACCTCGGGGTCACTCGCCCCTTGTCGGGTAATGGCCCGTACCGATGGAGGGATTTCTCCATCCTCTTCGTCCGTCCGTCCACATTGCCGGCAGGGAATGCGTGAAAGACCGTCCGCATTACCGTGCAGGCGTCCTGGCCGGTGTTCTATCTTGTAGTCATACGTTCCCATAATGGATATCCAACGCGCGATCTGTCCTTCGGGTTCCTTGAAGGCCATTACCCACTTGAGCGCCGCGTGATCCGTGCGGATTAAGACGTTTCGCCCAAGCAGGTAGTGCCGGAACTTCTTGAGCCCAAAGATGATGCCCAGTAACTCCCGTCGGGTGACACAGTAATTGCGCTCCGCTGGATCCAAGGTTCGGCTGCCGTATGACAGCACGACCTCCTTCTCCCCCTGTACCTGGGACAGCACGGCTCCCAGCCCGAAGTTCGAGGCGTCCGTGTCCAGGACTATTTGCCCTTCATCCTCTGGATACCCGAGGATGGGGGCTGTCATAAGCAACTTCTGCAACCTTCGGAAGGCCCCCTCGCAGTCCTCGTTCCAGCGGAAGATACGGCCCTTGTCGGCTAGGGACGTCAGCGGCTTGGCAATGGTGGCAAAGTCGGGCACAAAAGAGCGATAATAGCTAGCTAACCCCACGAAGCTCCTCACTTCCGTGAGGCTCTGGGGTATGGGCCAGTCCCGAATGGACTTTATTTTCTCTGGGTCGGTGGCAATACCAGCTTCGCTAACCACGTGCCCCAAGAACCCAACCTCCCGGCGGGCCAACTGGCACTTGGATGGCTTAACCTTCAGTCCCGCAGCCTCCAATCGCTCCAAAACCTCTCCCAGGCGCCGTAGGTGACCCTCAAAGTCGTGGGAGAAGACCACTATGTCGTCGAGGTACACCAGACAGGAGGTCCACTGTAACCCCCGCATGGCTACCTCCATTAGACGCTCGAACGTACCGGGGGCATTGCACAGTCCAAAGGGCATAACAGTGAACTGGAACAACCCCCGGTGCGTCGAAAAAGCGGTCTTCTCCCGATCCTCCGGGGCCATGGCAACCTGCCAATAGCCGCTGACGAGGTCCATGGTACTGAACCACTTGGACCCCGCCAGGGTGTCCAGCGAATCATCGATGCGAGGCAGGGGGTAAGCATCCTTCACAGTGACCTCGTTAAGCTTCCGGTAATCGACGCAAAATCTCATGCTGCCGTCCTTCTTCCTAACGAGCACCACCGGTGATGCCCATGGTCCCTCTGCCTCCTCGATTACTCCGGCCATAAGCATCTTGTCCACCTCACTGTCCACCACGGCCCGGCGGTGCGGGGCGAGACGACGCGGCGGCATCCTAATGGGGGGGTGAGTCCCCGTACGGATCTTGTGTTGGACGGTGTTGGCGCGCCCCGTGTCTCCCGGCCTCAATTGGAAAGCCGCCCTATGGTGCATGAGGAGTTCTTCTAGGGCAGCCTTTCTCTCCTCTTGTACGCTTTCCGTCAAGGTTTGCAGTAAGGCCGCCGTTTCCTCCGTAGAAGGTTCTTGGGTAGAGGCCACCCTACAGTGCTCCCCTTCGCTCAGTGGAGCCGCCACTGTCGTTTCCACCTCTTCTATAGAGGCGAGCGTCATCTCTTTGTACACCACGACAGCATCTTGCCCTGGGTTGAATAGTCGGACCGGGGTTTCCGGCCGGGTGGTGTCTATAAGTGCTCGTCCGACCAGCAGACCTCTTGTTTCCTCCATTTCCCTCAGCCCTTCCACCAAGCCGAGCTCGCTTCCCTCCCAGTCCCCTACCAGATAGCCCGGGATGATGGACTCTTCCCCTGGCTGGATGACAGTAGTATAGGAGCTGACCACACGGCAGAAGGAGAGCTTCTCCTCCTCTTCCCCTCCCCACGTCTCCCTTAGTAGTCGCTCCCCGGCCACGTCCACCAAGAAGCCGCTTCCCCTCAAGAAGCGGGAACCCAGAATGGCATCGGTGGGGATTTCGGACAGTTCAAATCCCACCCGGAAGGAGCCGTCGCCTATTTTTACCGAGACCGTCACATGCCCGAATAGTTGTAAAGCTCTCCCCTCGACCGAGTAGACCCTCTCTGTGGTCCCGCTTAGTTCGCCTGGCTCACCATGAGTCCGCCACCACGATAAGGAGAGCATATTAACCGTGGCGCCGGTGTCCACCAGACAACCGACGCTCTCGTTACCCATTCTCCCCTCTATTAGTAGGCCAGACCCTCCTCTTTCCAAGCGACCTTGTACCACCTCGGTCCTTCCCTCTATCGCCTCGACCCTACAGGGGGTGTCCTGCAGGGTCGATTCTAGTTTTCCGACAGCTGTGCGGTGGGTGGCAGTACGGCTGAAGAGGTCACGGGGACTGGCGCTACTCCGCCCGCATCCGCTACCGCCATGGCCTGCAGCCAGGATGGGCAATTACCCCTCCGGTGCCCCAGAGCCGCGCAGTGGTAACAGCGCGTTTCCGCCAACGGCAACCGAGGTCGGTCGGGACGAGCCGGCCTGCTTCCGCTGCCCCGGTCACTGCTTCTCTCGCTCCTCCCTTCCCGTCCGGCCAGGGCGGTAGTAACTGTCTCGCGGAATTTCGCGTTCTCGGCCCTCTCTCGCTGCGCCTCCTTCTGCACTGTTTCCAGCGCTTCCCCCATAGTTTGGCCGGTGGCCCTCACTGTCTGTTGTGTCCCGTAGGGGCGCATACAGGCCTCCGCGTGGAGGGCCACTTGTACGGCGTCCAGCAAGGTCTTAGCCTGGGACTGATGTATCCAAAATTGGAGTTGCTGATCCTTCAAACTCTCAATGAACCGATCTTTGGCCATCACGTCTATGGTGGCCAGGTCGGCTTGTGGGTATGCCAAGCGGGTGTACCTCTCCACCTCCTCCGCATGGGCCTGGAGGCACTCCCCCTTGTTCCGCTCTTTCGCTCTCAGTTTAGCTTTATACATGGCAGCCTGGTTAGGTGGCTGGAATCGAGAGACCAACCCGGCTCGTAGCTTCTCATACCCGCTGGTTGCTGGGTCGATCCCCGAGAGTATCCGTCGGGCGACTCCCGTGAGACTAAGTCCCAGGAAGATCCCAGCCGTCCTATCGTCCCAGTTGTTAGCCAGGATGCATAGCCCGAAGTGGGCTAGATACTCGGCCAGGGGTGTAGTCCCATCGTACTTGGAGGGGGTAGTAACTGGTTTCATAACCTTTTCATAGCCCCACGGTCCCTGGCCTGAACCGGAAGGGACCCTGCTGTTGTACGATGGTTGGGCTATTTCCTCCCTTGATGGCCACTGCATCACCCCTCCTGATACCTCGATGGGGTCGGAGGACCACGGAGCAGACTTCATCTCCCCCGGGAAGGAGACAGATGGTGTCGCCCCGGAGGCGGGGGCAGTCAGTATTCCAGGCCAGCTTACATTACGCGTAAGGGAAGAGCGTCCCAAACCTTGTTCGCTCCCGGAGGGCAAGACCCCCCTTACCCGCGGGTCCCCCTCCCTCTCTGCCTCTCTCCAATTGGAGGGAGCAGAACTCGGCTCGCCTCCGCTGATCCCTCTTCCTGACGCCCTAGACATCTCTGTCTGCACCGCAGCCCTATATGCCGACTCCCTACGTGCCACCTCTTCCCTGGCCGCGTCCACCTTGGCTATCTCTTTCCGGACGGCTACGGCCCGTAGGGCCTCCTCCTCTGCTTCCTCAGCCAGTTCCAGCTGTCGAGAGATCTCCTCCTCCCTCCTCCTGTTCTCCTCTTCTGCCTGCCTCTGCTGGATTTCTATCTCCCTCAATCTCTTTTCCCTCTCCTCTAGGGCGGATCTCTGCTCCCGCTCTAGCCTTTGAGCTATTCCTTCTAATTCCGCCTGCTGTTGTCTCTCTCTGTCCCTGCTTAGGACTGCTTCCCTCACTCGGGCCCTCACTAGGGCCAAGACGTCCTCTCCCTCCACGTCGGTTGGGCCCCGTGCGGAGGAGCCAGCTGCGGAGGAGACGATGCCGCCCCCTGGCGCTTCGGATCGGAACGACCGTGCGGAGGATACCGCTGCGGAGGAGCCAGCTGCGGAGGAAGCAACGCTAGCGCCATCTCTCGGCGCCCCCGGGAACTCGTTAGCTGCGGAGGAGACGATGCCGCCCCCTGGTGCTTCGGATCGGAACGACTGTGCGGAGGCTACGGCTTCTTTTTGTGACGACGGCGCGGAGGAGTTGCTTGGAAAAACCTCTGCCCCGGCCTCTTCCCTTCCTTCCGGGAGGGATGTAGCTGGTTCCAAGGGCAAGGTATCCTCTCCTTCCCCTGCTGGTTTTGGTAGCCAGACAGCTCTTCCATCACCTACGGCGCCCAGGTCCCCTCTCTCTCCTAACCTCCTTCCTTCTTCCAGGGCTGCCATCCTTCTATCCTCTCCTTCTCTCCATCTCACTACCCAATCTCGCTGCCTCTGCGCCTCCAGCTCGGTGAGCCTACCGTAACCTGGAGGAGGTATTGCTGAAGGAGTCCCACTAAAAAAAATATCTTCTCCTACTGCCATCTCACAGTCTCCTTTCTCCAACTCAAAAGCCCTCTTGTTCTCCATCTTGGGCGTTTTTCTGCTGTTTTAACCGCTGTCACCACTGTAATAGAACTAGAAGGCGAATGCTTAACTAGGAAAGAAACACGATGAGAGGAAGTAGTATGAGAAGTAAGTATATATTGTCATCAAACATCAACAGTTACATAGGCGTATATATCAGGCTTGCAAGAAGCGACCGCTATAGATGAGCTCTAGAGTAGAACTGCCGGAATTCCTCCGCACGGCGCCTTATATGCCTCCGCGCGCCAGTGGCGCCACCTCCCGGCGCCGCCCGGAACCCCTCCTCCGCACGGCGTGCGGAGGAGCGCGGAGCCAGCTATCCTCGGCTCCGCTACACCCTTCCCTCTCTATTTCAAACCCTCCCTACTCTTTTAGAATCCCTGAACTCGGTGGCCCTCTTCCACCACAGTATGAGGGATAACGGATATACTAGATTACTCAGAAGAACTATAGCGCAGTGATGAACTCTTAGGGGTAAGTATGACGATGAGTCCTACTGGGCACAACGGTGCCAAAGTCCTTAGCTTGGAGATGAGTGGATGAGCGGTGGGCGCTCGACCGGCGGTCCTACGGTGCTGCCGGCCCCCCACAGGGTGACGGTGGTGAGGATGATGATGAGTCCTACTGGGCACAACGGTGCCAACGTCCTTAACTTGGGGATGAGTGGATGAGCGGTGGGCGCCCGACCGACGGGCCATAGGGTGCCGCCGGCCCCCCACAGGGTGACGAACGATGAATGATGAGGCCTCGTCGCCCGTCGCTGGCGGTGGCGCTGCTTTCCGGGCGATGACTGACGTACCAGGGACCGTCTACCGAGGACCATCCTCCCTCTGTAATGACCAAGACATGGGTTAACTCCACCACTCCTTACTATTTGTCCCTCCTCCTATGGTAGCCTTACATCCCTCCTGCCCGCTTACTACTACCCCGCGCTTCCGGTACTGGTTGCGCCGACGCCCGCGTCTTCCCTCTTCCCCGAATCGCTGTCCCTCCCGTCATTATCTCTTCCCCCAACACAACAGCAGCATCCAGCTAATTACGCTCAATACGACTTAAGTAGGCGTGGCTCACCTGACGCGGAGACTTCGTTGGCAGGGGGCTCCGAGCCGCTAGGCGGGGCGAGCGACGTGGGCCCGCGGGTTGCGCCGACCTGAGATGGTACCGCGTCGTAATGGATGCGATGACGTCGTAGACCCCGGGTTCGATCACCCGAAGCCTGCTCATTATCTCCCCCCCCGTGGCCGAGAATTCGTCACCCATTGACAACGGAGGGAGGATAAAGGCGCCCCAGCGCTCCAGGCGGTTGGGGTCCCTATCCTGGACCCACCACCAGGGCATCCAGGTCGCCCGCGGGTGGTGTGGGCCCAGGACGGCGGCCGAGGCGGGTGGCCGAGTGGCCCGGGCCGGCCGACGGCCTCCGGGCGGCGTCTGCGTGTTGGTGGACGGAGCCGGGCATCGGGGAGCAGAGGCAGTTCCCCCTGCGGCCAGGTCCTCCTCCGCCTTTTCCTTGTACTTCCGGGGCACTTGGACTCCCCCCCACTGCTGGTGCGGTCGGGGCGCCGCCCGGCGCACGGTGGGGGCCGGAGCTGTAGGGGCTGGGGATCTCCACTCCTCTGGGAGCGCCGTGGTCTCCTCCTCATCCGCCACCGGAATGTTCTCTTCGGCGGGGATGGGTAGGAAGGTGGTGGCTCGGGGGGGGTCGAAGGGGGACCATTCGACGCACAGGGTAGGGGAGCGGGGTGGGAGGAGCAGGGATAATCATGATCCCAGACTCCGTCTTGGGTGCGACCCGGATGGATGTACGCACCCTCCCCGTCGCGGCAGTGCCTCCTTATGGCCGTGACGACCTCGCCCGGGAGGTACATGGGAGTGGGGGCTGTGGATGCTCCTTCCGCTGTCGTCGGCAGGGCGGGAGCGCCTTCTGCCCGGCTTCGGCTCCGCCGGGAGGAGCCCAGGCGTGTACCGCCACAGGTGGGAAGCCGAACTGTGGGAACCGGTGGGCGCGGTTCCGGCTGCACCGCCAAGGGCGGAATCGGTGGCCGCGGTTCCGGCTGCACCAGCAGGGGCGCCGTCGGTGTATCCGACCCCCCCTGCGGTGCCGTAGTGGCTGGCTGGGAAGGGCTGCCAGGGGTAGGTGCGCGGGATCCGGAAGGCTCGACGGAGGGCGCCTCCTGCGTACGAGGTTCCCCTCGCGCCGAGAGTGGGACCCATGTTGCTGTAGCGGCGTCCCACGTCACCCCCTCCTGTTCGGGGTGGCGGAGGTCCGACGGCTCCTTCCCCCCCCTGGTGAGGTCCACGTAGAACTCTGGTTCCTCGGCCGAAGGGAGGGCCAGCAGCTGGGAGGGGGAACCTGGGGGAGTGTCGCCATCCAGCGACAGCTGGCAGTAGGCGACCGGCTCCAGGTGACCGTCCCTGGGGGACGGGTCCGTAGCGGTTGAACCCCCGGCGGCCGTCTCGGTGGTCGTTGGGGTACTGGTCGTCATGGGGGGTGGAGTACTGGTCTTAGGGGGGGGGCGAGCCTTCTGCGGCCGCCCTGCTGGCCGTCGGGGTACCCGTCGCAGGAGGGGTAGTGGAAGTCGGGTGCGGTGGGGGCGTCTGCTGAGCAAGAACAGTTGGGACGTCCAGCCCCCGAGCCCGCAGGGCCTCCCGCTCCCCGGGTCCACTGCCGAATGATAAGTAAATATCCAGCTTTTTCTGCAGTATGGCCTCCTGCAGGCGACGGCTAGTGGCGGAGAGGGCGTGTGTGGCTGCGGCCTTCTCCTCGGGTGACCTCTTCTCCAGAGGGTGGGATTGTAGCTCCTTGTAGCTTCTTCCAGGGCTGCCATCCTTCTATCCTCTCCTTCTCTCCATCTCACTACCCAATCTCGCTGCCTCTGCGCCTCCAGCTCGGTGAGCCTACCGTAACCTGGAGGAGGTATTGCTGAAGGAGTCCCACTAAAAAAAATATCTTCTCCTACTGCCATCTCACAGTCTCCTTTCTCCAACTCAAAAGCCCTCTTGTTCTCCATCTTGGGCGTTTTTCTGCTGTTTTAACCGCTGTCACCACTGTAATGTGATGCGCCGCCCGGAACCCCTCCTCCGCACGGCGTGCGGAGGAGCGCGGAGCCAGCTATCCTCGGCTCCGCTACACTATTGTACCATTGCAATTAAAAGGCCTTTTCACTGTATATTCCAATGGAATTTTAAGGGTGTTACCTGTTTTCAAATATTTGCATGTCTAATTTTGAAGTTATGTGCAAAGTTATACAATGTAAATGAAGGTACAATTCATCTGTTCTGACTATTCGTAAAGAGTGGCCTTTTGTGAGGTAACAAGCAAGAAATTACCATTCATATCACGGTATGTCTTTGCGAAACAAGGAACACTATAAACACTATATATTTTCTTTCAAAACATTTATTCACCTGTGTAACAAATACGAGATATAAAGTGATTCAAGTAAATCGAAATCTCACCTGAAAACAAAATGGTTATGCTCCCTTCCTGTCCTTCAATGCATAGTTTCAATGCTTTAAGTAAAAAGAAATACAAAGTAAAATAATTTGTATTTCCTTTGTCAACTTACATGTATACCCAAGCTATATTATGATAGCAAAAAAATACCAGACTTCAACGCGTATCATCTAACATCAAGTACAACATTTATTGCTCTTTTTTTTTCAATCTTCAGTCAAGTATTTGTTTCTAGTTTCCCCTCAGACCTGTTAAAACAAACAATTAACTCCATTTGTTAACCTTTAATCAGATCTGATAGAACACGTTTCCTTTCATAGAAACACCAGATTACCAATTTACTCTGAAATAAGCTGCCTTTTCATTTCTGGAATATATGTTTCAAGTGTGAAATGTATTTACAAAATTAAGTGAATATCACCATGTATACTTGTATAGTTACTGTTTTTCTTATGCTATAATCAATATAACCTAATCGTCCTGGGTATAATGACATTGGACCACATTAAAATCTCAAATTTGTAACTGTCTATCCATACAATAATATGCAATAAAGAGGAACATACATAGATCTTATCATATGACAGATACATCTTTCCTCGGTAGAAGCTGATATCACATGTTATCTAGATAACAAAAATCGCAATCGGCACAGGAAATCAAAGGTTTTGACAGAAAATATAAATTTACATATCCTTCATAGATACACTGAAATCTCGTAGTACATTTTTTGTACAAGAGAACCCGTGGGGAACTCATTATGAAACAAATTGCGTCTAACACAACACAACACAATAACAGAAAAAACATAGATAGATGCGTCAATGTAACAAAGTTGAGTAAGTTCTTTATAGTTTAGCAACCAGCTGGCGGGACTTCTTTATCCGCTCTATGAACACGAGTCGGTCATACTCGACACCATACTCTCTGGCCAGACGGTCAATCTGTGCATAGTTGATGGGTTTAGAGACCAGTCTAAGCAGCTCCATTTTCTTGTGTTTCATGCAGACAAGAATGGCCTCACACAGATCCTTGCGTGGTGCTTTGCTGAACATGATCTTTATCAGAGAGTCTGTCTCGTCAATCTGACCCCTGCGCTCTGATAGATCGATGCCATACACAAACGACAACTTTGAGTCAGTGAGAGCGTTGTAAAGCCCTGAATCGCCAATATTGAGTGCGAACCTGTACAAGAAGTGAGACCAGATGCTCACTGGTAGTTTCCTGATTTGCTGCGGCTGAAGTTTGTGTAGTTGAACGATGCCGAGGCAGTCGCGCGTCAGGAACTCTGCGTCCTCAACATCAGCCTGAGAGATGCAGTCAGTGAAGTCGCGCGTCGTTATTTCCATACTTGCCCCGTGACCCTTGAGTAGTGGAAATGTTATATACGGTGGCTCGGGGTCGAAGTCCATAGTATGCGGGTCCCCGATGACATCCCGCATGACCTGGTTTAGGAACATGACCGTGTGGAGAGTATTCTTATTGCGGTAGGGGCCTTTGATCACTTTGTCCTCTTCAATATCCGCACACACATACACTTTGTTCGCACTGGTTGGTAATTGAAGTAACGGCCCGCGGAAAGCTAAAAAACTCTCCTCCTCCTCTTCCTGCTCCTCTGCTTCCTCCTCTTGTGTTTCTTCCATTTCCTCCTCTTCCTGTGAAATATACTCCTGCTGTTCAGTTTCACTTTCAGCGGTCATAGGAATCTCTTCGTCAAACTCCTCACCGAGGTCACTGAGAAAGTTATGGTCAAGACCATTGGATTCAAGACTGCTATCAGCGCGGCCTCTTGAGTGTGAGGGGCCAGCCCTCGGGGGAGGCAGCTCGGCTCCACTCAAGTAAGCAGCCATAGGGGAGCCCAGTGGGCTGCCTATGTTGAACATGTCTGAGCTGCTCTCCTCACTGAAGGACCTAACCCGACTGGCTCGTGAAGAGCTTGTGAGTGGCTCGCTTTTTAGGATTTCATCATCATCCTCAAAGAGATTATCTGGAAGCGTCACAGGGCAGCCAAGTCGCCTAGCCGCATCCGCAAAATCCCCCGACATGACACCTGCAACCTTGCGTGCGCCTTTCAAGTGCTCACTTTCATACTCGCTCTTACGCCGCTGGGACTCCTTATGTCGTCGTTTTTGGGCCCGACTAAGGAATTCTTTTGGGCTTTCCTCACTTTCAAGTGATTCGCTGCGCTTTCTTTTGGGCGCATGTTCCTTCTCAGGTGACTTTGTACTGGTGATCTGCTTGACCTGAAGGGATGGACTGGTGACCTGTTTGACCTGCTTAGGTGGCCTGGTGAAGTGTTCATCTTGAGGGGATGGACTGGTGACCTGTTTGACCTGCTTAGATGGCCTGTTTCGGTGTTCGTCTGGAAGGGACGGACTGATGAAGTCTTCGTCTTGAAGCATTGGACTAGAGGTTGGTGTCTGTTTGAAGAATTCCTTCAAATTCTTCTGACCAGATTTGTCCTTCTTTTTAGTCGGGGCGCTGAACAGATCGCTTCCGCGTTTTGATGGATAGTCAAAGAACACAGATTTTGTGGTCTGGAACAGCTCTGGGAACTTTGCCCGCAAAGCAGCATAGTACTTCTCGGTCATGGCCTGGGTTTTCTGTTGCTTTGATGGCTGGAGGAAGTAGAGCTCCTTCATGCGTTCCCAGAAAGGGTTCTCCTCCAGGGCCTCCTTCGTACACTTAACCCCTTCATCAAAGAAGCTCTGGAGGTCCCTCTTCTCCCTGGAGCCATGGAACTCCTCATACTGCTCTTCAGTCATCCCACGAGGTCGCTTCTTCAGGATGCTTTTCGTGCCGCGACCAAATTTTCCACGGAAGGTGTGCTTGTCGACAGCCCATGGTGGCATATAGGTCAGTCGGCGGACAGTCTTCCAGTCTACCCTCCCGAGTTTTTTACTCGGAGCTTCAGAGACTTTGTGACTAAACATCAGCCGTGTCAGTGGTGCGAAGAGAATCAGTCTGATGCAAACCTGTTAAAAAAGCAGTAAAAGAAAATTTTGTACATTCATGTTGATAAGACTGTTCTATACACTGTTTTTCTCACAACAACAACGTGTTAAACCCTCTAGATCGTGAAACAAATTAAAGAACACGATTACATCCATCATAATGGAAATCATATTAGGTATAAATAAAATGTATATCTCGAGTTCTGAGATGCTAGTCCCTGGTTGATATGAGTAAGAAATCAGTAAATTTTGTTGATGGAAGTTAATAGAATTAAACAGCGAAATCCCAGCAATTTCTGCAAAAGTAGGAAAAGTGGCATGTCTGCAAGTTTTTATCTTTTATCATATCGAGAAAGTACATAGTACTGGTCCAAGAAACACTCACATCAGGGATGGTAGCGAGTCGGTGACAGGCTGCCAAATAACCTCTCATGGTGGCATCATCTGTGTTCTTGTACAGGGCTGATAGGACAACCAGCCCAAAGTGGATCTTCCTGATCTGTTCAAAAAGGGAAGGTTGTTCTTACATTAGAAATCTATTACAATTCACAGAGTTACATAGTCATTAAACACTGCAGTCAGTATCGTCTCTATTTCCCTTATTTTTCCGATATCTGATTTCGCTGTGGTCGTGTGAAATATCTACTAATTATATATTGATCTCACTTCTGACAGGTGTTCTGGATTATTTACCACTTCCAATATAAATCACATATTTACACTATTTGTTTTTTATGATGTACATTGGACAATCATACCTTTCCAACGGAGCTGATCAGGAACTGTTTACCCTTGGGTGTGAGTTGTCGTTTCTCATGCTCCGCAACCATTGTGGCTAACTTCATATACGTAATAACTCCATCCGGGTTGTTGGCTGACCACGCCCTGAGCAGATGCTCCAGCAGCTGGTCAGTGTTGATGAGCCCCTTACTATGTTCAACAAGTCCGCTAACAGACTCCCTCACCTCAATGTCCTCATCCCAGTGCTTAGGCTCATATGGTGTGTCTAGAGCAATTACAGGCAGACAGGCTGTGACGCGACAAGTACAGCACTGCATGAGCAGCTCAATGCATCTGTACTTAGCATCTGTAGTGTTCTCCTCGTGTGCTTTGTATATCACCATCAAAACATCGGTGTCGCTCAGGCAGTGGTCTTCGAATAGGAAGGTGACCAGCGACTTCCATGGCAGCTGGTCCTTTTCGTACCCGAGCAGCTCCTTTGCAGCTTGGAGCGCGAGGACCCACTCTTTACGACGCAGTGCTTTCTGGATCAGCGACCGCGTTTCGTCCAGCATAATGTTGTGGTGTGTGAGGAATAACTTCCCGTGGATGAACATGATGGTGGTTTATCTCCTGCAAAATAAACGTGTGCTAGTTAAGGGAATGTTCATTTTTTAACAACAGAGGGATGTTGAGAATTGCTTGTGAAATTTGTTCACCCCTCCCCGCAAATTGTAAATTGTGCATGTTCGTGCCCCTTCATTGCATAGTATTTTGAACATCTTTCAGATTTTGCAAAGCATTTTGTTATAGGTAAACTAGATCTCTTGTGATAAGGATTTTAAAACCTTTCTCTAGTACATAGCCTATTCACTTAGACCCCTTTAGTGGGGTGTTATCTTAAGAGGAGATAAGACACGTTGTACTGTGTATTGCACCACATAGGTCCTCTTATGGTTGCAATTCACGCACCAACTCCCGCAATGTCGCACCTCCTTGTACGAGGATCCCAAGGATTTTCTCTCTTTGTGAATCAATCAATGCCGGAATGGGCTGAAGCAGGGTGTGAAATGGCAACCATAACTTATCATAACTTAAGAGGCATAAGAGGGCGAATGGCCTTGCACCACAAATCCAGTTACAGTGTTGAACATTCATCAATGGCATTATCCTACTAGTGATAAATGAGACAGTACGTGGGTAGGCCCATGTATAATTGTAAAGGGACTATTACTGAAATCAGGAGTGGATTGAAGTAGGTCTAGTTTAAAATGACCGGTAGTAGGGCGCCGATACCAGGATCCTCAGAACTTCTGAGTGGGAGAATGGTTCAGCTTCTGACAGAAGCAACCATTCTCCCACTAGGCTAATCTTTTCAAAATAACTTTAGTCTAGATTAGGTTAGATTAATGTCATGATAGATAAAATATATACGGTACACAAAGAAGTTTTTTCATGGATTTTCTCTTTGTTGGAAATCTATTCTAGGACTGGTTAGTTAGGGGGTGATCATTTTTTAACAACAGGGCAATTTTTTTTTAACCCCCCCCCCCCCCCGGTCAACGGGTCGACATCCCCCCCCCCCCAGGGGTCGAAAATCGGTGCGCACATGGGCCCTTTGAAGCTTACCGGTAGTAACGTGCAGGCTTTTTCATTTTTGGCCCAAAACAGGTTAAAATTTTTTTACCTCCCCCCCCCCCCCCCCCCCAAGAGGGGTCCAAATGTTTTACACCCCCCCCCCCCCCGGCCCCGCGGTCAAGGGGTCCAATTTTTTTAACCCTCCCTCCCCCCTGTACATAAAAAATAATCACTCCCTTAATAGATCTAGCTGAGTGAATCTTTCTCTTTGAAACTGAAAGACTGAAGGAGTCTTTGAAACTGAAAGTTTTGTCGTTTGAGAAGGCGTGACTGTGTTGCCGATGAATTATGATGATGATCCATAAGACCACTACCAGTTTACTTTCAAATCTACGTTTCATTAGTTAAATCACAAAAATGCGTTTAATTTGAAGTTGATTGTTGTGTACATGACCCCACAACTCACCGGAGACGCCCCAGTGGCAGGACTGGGTGGATCCCAGTGACTCACTGACTGAGTGAGTGAGGGGGTTTGCTCGGACGAGTCGGAGGCCGACTTGGGTTGATCGAGCGTCTACCGCGGCCAACTCGGTGTGGGGTCGAGAAGCCTACATCGTCACATGTATACTGCGTCCTCTGTTAGAAGTTGCACCACTTTACGCAAGCATCAGCGTCAGAATGCCATTGGCATTGATAAAATTATGATTTCACAACGGCGTTGAGCGTGGTTTTGATCCACAGGAAGTTTATAATCGTCTGGTAAGTGGGGTAAAAGTTGATCATTTTACCCGCTACAACGACCATACTTACGTAACTTAGTGCACGATTTGCACACCAGGTGCCGTTATGGTGCGGAGCGTCTACAAATTCGCGCCACTACTACTCCTGAACAGTTTCGTTTTCAAAGATGTCTTAATTGGACTCCAAGAATCTACTCGGATTATTATAATATTAATAGTTGATTAATATAGCGGTACCGGATATTAGTGTTAAATTCGGTGGGTAGGGCGTCCAGATCTGTATCAAAGCCCGAGATAGTATCGGTACCTGGTACACAGGAGTAAGTTAGTCAGTAAGCCTAGAATTTAGATGTCGGCCTACTACTATCCCGGCCTACTATGTAGACTTTAATGGTGATGGTCTGACTCGTGTAGGCTATTCCCTGTATTTGTAAAGGGAGGATTCATTTGAATCCCATAGAATCTATGAATCAAAGTGTTGTTTTCGACTAAACCCGCACTCCCGCGATGACATTAATGATTAAAAATGTTACGCTCCCCCCAGACATTCGCAAACTTTAAAGAGCAAAACATTACAAAGTGTTCCATCATTTTATTCACTCCCACATTGGAATGGAAATATAATCTAGACATTGAGACCAGCAGAGTACCAGTATCTGGTAAATAGTAGCATAGATATGTATATTACCTATGTATATTTATGATAGTAGTGATTAAAATTAGTATGCATTGCTTTTCTTCTTGGTATTCACATAATTCTTAAATATATTAAGTACCGGCGAAAAATATCCGGTACTATTTATATAATGCCTATCAATAGATAGGAGACTCAAGTCCAACTGCGTAATCAAGTACCACTGTGCATTATCACATTACCGGTATCTTGAAGATACCATGACTTTATCAGCTGCGTGTTCATAATTGAGCGATGCGTGGTGCAAGTACATGAAATGTGCCCATAAATCAACGACACCCATATAACAATCCCTTTTATATGTGACATTTGCTAAAACATCATTTCATGATATGCTTCTGTTCAGCAAAGTAGTGTGTAATGTTTGATATCATAATGACCGCACTTTCAAGAAACGACTCAAGTATAATTATGGTAGCAGAGAACCCCCTGATACGGACAAGCTATACAAATTTAACACAGTAAGGACCTTACATCTATAACAAATACTCCATACGTCTCTTTAGACTGCAAGGAGCACATATTACCGTACATCTAAAAATAAAAATATCCAATTTACATATTATAGCCTATAATATAGGCCTACGCTTTGCATAGTTCATGTGACGCCCCCTGCATCATGTCGTTAGTCTGATCTAAATCTCTGTATCATTGTTAGAAACCCAGCTTGGTGTTATTTTACCCTTTGTATAACCCGCACTTCAGAAATAATGCACAAACGATGGGCCTGGTAAGAAGTTCTCTGCGCTGTAGACTGCGCACCTCTTGTAGGGGCATGGCGACTCCCTCCAGGCATAGCGCAGAGCCCTGAGTGTGGAGTCTTGACACGCAGTGGCCGATAACATCACTGATACCCGGTCATGTCCTATAACAGGGGCTTCGAACCAGGATGGGGAGAGCTCAGAACAAGAACTTGTGTTGTCCTTGGTACAACATACCTGGAACCGAGATGGCGGGCATTGTAAGTGATTTGGGGATGGCAAATACGGGTAGGTAGATCAACTGATATATTGTGAAAATATGGACATTGATTCAGAATTGCATTTTAACTGTGACTATTCTTCTTATCAGTTAACAAGATGGCGATAACCAATATATTCTTTCTATTGAAACAAATTCCATCGCAGATGTGAAGTGATTATACATGTACATATACGTCGTAAACAATTTAAATCGGTCTGGTCTGGATGCGTACCAGTATCTATCATATATCATGATTGCCGCTCCCCTGGTCGACAAAAAGTAGGACATATGAACATTTTCTTCAATTTATTTCTAGAAAATTAACATAATTTAAAACAGAAGTTCCACCAAAAACGTCAGAATACTTGCAAATCTAGGTAAAGTGGCATCTCTGATGTACACATACAGTTAATATTTCTTTATCAGAAATTACCTCAAAACCCTTGTCATTTAGTACTCGTATTTGAATGTCGTTGGGTGCAGGCTGATGATATACCACTTGAATATATTGGACGGGCGTCGTCTGAATGAGGAACAGGTCGGGCATGGGACCCTGGAACATGAGGCCCGTGGTGCCATAGGCTACTGACATGGCCGAAAGGTGAAGCCGGTCAGCAACTGTCTCCTTGTCACGAGGGTGGATACTGCAAGGTAGTAACAGCACGTCAATATCTTCACGTATACCATTTACTATTAAAAATTCTCAAATGTATTGATGCCTTGTCATTTAATAAGGTACATAATACACATTAGGGTCGTCTGTACGCCTTGTGTCTAGTAGACCCGATTTCGAAGTGATCACATGGACAGACTTAACTTATGTTTACAAGCCTATCACTATATGGCAATATAATTCCGAAGGTATATAACTTTTCGACACTGTCCACTCGATATACTCCTTTACTGCCACATAAAAGGTCATTCTATCTCTCCAAATCAAGTAAATTCATAAGATTCCCTGATGAAGGACTGAAAATCCCGAAGCTAATAGGAATTATTTACTCACAATTTGTGGTCCAGTTATAGTTTCATGTCTTCTGCTTATTGACTCTGGATTTCAGAGAATATTATTCTGTTTTCTTAAATTAATATATGTAGTCTTTACATTCATCTCAGCTGTATATTGGAGTCCAGTAGCATAATATGAATGCTGAAAAATTTCATCATGATTCTTACCCAGAATAGGGACTACTGAAGTCAGGTAGGTCCATAGCCACTGCCATGAAGACATTGGGCATGGCCGCATTAGGCACAAAACCCTTGTTAACAGTCTGCTGCCAACGTAAACTGGGGAAACCAGCCACAATCGACGAGTCATTCCGATTAGGTGCCAACTGTGTCAAATCAAAACGGTCGGAGGCTAGCATCATTATGCTTAGATATATTGATAACTGTAGCTACAATTGCACATAATACCCAGTAATACAAAATTCAGTTAAACAATTTTCTTTGGATAGTGCATGTTCATTTTGGCGAATGATATCTAGGGTATCTATGTTATATTTATAATATAATCACAACATCAAATTTAGGAACCAGAGATTACAGACACTCACACTATTAGCTAGGCATGAGGGAATTCACAGAGCATTAATCACTCACTTGTACAAAACCAAAAGGAAACATTGCATCGGTCTCGCCAGCGGAGCCCGCGTGAAACTTTTGCCGCCAATCGGCTATCATGGCAGGGAACGTACAGTTGTAGTTATTGCTGTCCTTGTCTGCCTCACCTAGGGACAAAGTAAGGACATAGAGATACATGTTTAAAGTTGATATGTTGGGGGAGGCAGAAAATAATCTTTCCACATGCGTTAAGGTCTCATTCGTTTGGTCCTATAAGACAGGGATGTGAACTGGGAAAAGGCAAATAATCTAAGATTTTGTGCGGAAGTGGGCTTGTGAGATAAAATGAATGTCTAGTTGCAAATCACAAGAGTACAAGTAATTTGTAGGGAGGGTTCGGGGGGCAAGCCCCCAAGAAAATTTTGAAAATCAAGCAGGTAATTGGTGCAATTTGATCTATTTTGGTGTTCTAGTGTGTTCTAGTGTGTCCGTCCCTCCTACATAAAGTGAAACAGATTTCTCATTGGATCTGGACGAATCACAAGAATGACCAATTTGAAGACCAAAAGATTGGAATTCAGTTGAAGCTGAGCTTTCCCAGCCCTGATTAGATGACTAATGACTCTCCATCCCCTTCCCCCACGCACTCCATATCTTGAACCAGACTTTCACAACTTCACAGTAGGGGACAAGGGGGCTGTTCTCTCGCTGGACTGGGGATTACGCCAGCGCCCTACTGCTTTCGTGGTAAATACCCTTTACCCTTGGCCTGCACTACCCGTACATGTACTAATATTAGTGCAGTCAAGACTAGGACTTTTGTGGTTAATGTATACCGGTAATTAGACCTATTAAGAAGACATGGATTTTCTGCTTAGGTATAATGTAGAGATAGGTTGCAGTTCTTTACCCTGGTACCAGATGACTCCATATATTGTCATGTTGAGGAGGGGGTGGATCATAGCATTCCACAACACTGAGTTAGCGGTACTCATAACGAACGATTCACCATATGGAGCACCACCAGCAATCTCTGGAGCAGCTCCAGAAACACTGGAGAATAAGCAATGGGCGAATATTTGTACATTAATGCATCAGATCTAGAAACTTATATGTTTATTTGTTTGTATGCATTGATTGTTTCTAAGTTTCCATTAAAGTATTAGCAATGTTCTCTTACCAATGTACCGTAATACTCGTTTTATTCTGATTGTTGAATGATGAGGGTCACTTGTCACAATACCATAATGTACCTGGTATATGGAGGTACCCTTACCTTTTCTGCGTTTCCTCTTTGGTGCACTTCTTGATGGCATCAGGGGAGGACCACGCCTTAACAGGTGTGCCACCAAAATCAGAGGAAACCAGACCAACGGGGTAGCCAAGGGACTCGTACAGTCGACGTCCATACAGCCAACACACCGCCGAGAAGTACTTCCAGGCTCCGCCATTCAAAGACTCTATAGCAGATAATTATGTAATTGTGAATTGTTGACACTAACTAACTTTTGAAAACGAGAAAAAGAGAACAACTAAATTTAACATTGCTTTGTAAGATGATTTTCAACAGAATATATTCATATTCTATAAAGTGGAATGTGGCAGAATATAGATCTATGCAGAAGGTCGCGCTATGAACGGTTTCTAGTCTCCTCCTGTTGTTAAAAATGGACCGCTTCGTTTGTATTTTTTTTGTATTTTTTAGAAAGAGACACCTACTTGCTGTTGTAGTAGACCAGGGCTGCTGCACCGTAATGAGGTCCTCTTTGGGAACATTAGACTGAGTTTGTAGCACAGTGAAGAGACGGACTTGGGAATACAGTGAGGCATATTCGAGCTCCTTTTCTAGGTCTTCTTTGGTCAACTTCAGACAGAAGAGAGAAAAATAAGTACATTCAACAAAATACTTAGGCGGGAGCATGGTCAACTATTAGGGAATAGAAGTCTGTAAATGTGGTCCCCGGTAGATCACATTTTGTGATGACTATAGTAAAAGGAGACTTTTTTAATACAAAAACGAGTTCTATATTAAAGAGGAAATTTGTAGGTTATTTTTCACACAGCATACATTAATCTTTACTATTTGCATTTTCCCCCCCTCATTATAACATATTGAACATTATGATACCATTATCTCAATAGACTTCTAGTTTCCAATGCAGATATGTAAATATATACCATTGGCACAGAGAACTGCATGTTGCTTTGTCCTGAACACACCCAGACGTCCCCAAACAACACATCCACCAAGTCGACCTTCTCCTGACCAACGTGTACTGTAATGTTGTAGGGTCCTCCTGCACCTACCGGCCCCAGTTGTGCCGACCATGTTCCTTCAGTTGGTGATTCTGGAGATGTAAATCAAATGCAATATCGCAGTTTCACTATTTTCATTCCTTTTTATGAAGTTGCCAACCAATCATACACATTCTATTAAAGGGCTCTTTGTCGCTTTCGATTTTAAGAAATGCCAATGTCCCTTGTTGATTGAAAAAAAGATAGGTCTTGTCCTTTGAAGCAATGGTCAAACAGGCCCATGTCCATTGATCGATATAATTTTTTTTGAACCCATTCATGGTAACAAGATAATTTAACATCTCGTAGAATCCACAATATACAGTGCAGCAAACTCATAGAAAGCCTTACACGCAGTTCATCTACTTACTTTTCTGAACCTTGGAGGTCAGTTTCTGGACAACTTGTCCTGCTGGAGTTGTCATGATAACAATGACAGTCTGTCCGACCAGTGATGTGTCAGCATATCCCCACAAACCAGCAGACTTGGGAGCCTTCTGTAGAACCATATGGCTGCCATAGTAACTAGCAAATGCCAGGGGTTGACCTAAAAGAATATAAAATCTACTCATTCTGATCAGGCGGATTTAGGACCGGGATTTAGGACTAGCTCTGGGGTACCGGTATGGAAGACTGGTGGCGAAGGGCACTTTTCTGTTTACTCGTAGTTGTACCAACTAAGATGGGGTACCGTCTTAGTCGTATGTACGGTTAATTTAGGGTATGCCTATATTTAGCCATAACCTGTAAAATTTGATGTGGAGAACGAGAGTCTTTATAATTTAATACTAGGGAACACAGTTCTCAGGGTTGTGGGGTGTAGGCCTAGGCATAGGTACATATTGAATTACATAGGCACCAGTGGAATTGCATAGGCACCAATGGTATTGGAAGAGTCGAATATTTTTACCCCCCCTCCTTTAATAATGATCATTCCCTAAACACACTTTCAAAATTCCATTTCAGTAAGGGGGGGGGGGGGGAGAACGCCGCAACAACGACACCTGGTGGTAAAATTGCGAACGAAAGGGTACAACTTTTGGTCTCCAGCTCAGCATACCTTAGGGAAATGCAAATTACAGTAATATTACAGCATGGGGCTATCAATCAATGTTACAACAATATTAAATACACTCCCCTCTTTGTGTCTGATACATTCTAGAGGAATGCCTATATGCATGAGAAAGGAGAATTCAACCGGTTCAGTTGACATTGTCACTGATTGTGTTTTTTCTGAGAACATTAATTATCTAACTTTGAGCAGTGGATACACATTGTTGTGTTGAGGTCTATTGAATCTGTTAATAAACATAATTCATTATCATAATGGATCATAATACATGATATATACCGTACTCTAGAGAACACTGGAGACCCTGTCCTTGTTTCACAAATTCCATAGTACACTCCCTGCAGTCGACTTACCGGTAGTCTTAGGCCTTTACCATAAAGTATGAATGGCTATTCGTAATTTTATACCACCCGGTACTAGGTAGCCAACCCACCTGCTTTGTCAAGTTTGGGCAAATCGAAGTCAGTGGTGGGCGGTGGCACCGCCCCTGAGCTTGGAGCACGGTTTTGTTGTTCGTGTGGAATAAACCGTAGTGTATTCGCATTCACTACTATACAGCAGAGTAGCATACACATCCCTGAACGCCATACCAAATGGTTATCGGCTGTCATGCTACCATTTACCAGATATTACAGAGAGAGAATACAAGTAGACCCTAAGTTTGTTCTCCTGTGGCAACACCGGAAGTTATGTAGGTAGCGCCCCCTATAGACGAAAACTGGCGGAACGCGCACCGACCGGATAACGATCAATTTCCCCGCGCCTAGAAGCATGAGTAGCCTATCACCGGCGAACTCTCCACTTCCCCTAATCAATCATGGATCCGCCGCTGATATGTCCATGCGGTTTGTAGGGATCATTAGCCATATGTGAGGCAACGTCTAAGATCTATGCTCATTACCATTCATTTTATCATTTTGACAGAGATATATCTCGGATTCGACCCTATATTTATAATATTATATATTAGTTCTATGTCGTGCCTCTACTCTAAACAAAAGACTATAGGACTAGTCAATCTATATGATGGTTGATTGGTAACAACATTTCACAATACTGTGTGAATACTGTCATACAATTGGATTGCATTAACACTAGTGTGAGATCTAATCCCTTAATTCCCTGGCATAGCCTATACCATTTTTGTGATTACCCTTTTTGAAAGGGACCATTTAACACTCATTTGAAGGCGGATTGATTGGCATTGTTGAAACGTGACAAGACGTAACTAGCTAGACAGGATTAGACACATATTTACTGGTGAATGGAAGTTTTCACACATGTCAGTGATGCCATCTCTTCGCACCTCGTCAACAGGAATCAAGTAGACACCATGGGCTTACCTGAGGCCTACCGCCACATAGGTGTGAACGAGGTAAGGCACAGTCATCGGCCTGTCACCCAGCTGTCAGTTCACACCTTTCGTCACTACCACTAGTATCAGCGACATCGTCCAGCGGCGCATGAAGTGTCATGTAGGGGTGTCACCGCCACAAGAGTTCAGTGAGTGATGGATATGTCACACGGGAGTTGGTATATAAGAGATGGGGAGACATGATTAGCTCATCACACACTCACCAGCAACTGAGCAGCTCACCTTCCAATAATTACCACTACCACTGAGTTCTATATACTTGCCTCAATGCAAAAAGATGGCTTCACTTATTCAGACTGCCACCGCACCCAGCATGTCTTCACCCACGTGTACCCTGGAGCTGGACTTCCCCTGGCTGCTAGCCTCATCTACTCCTGCTGCTGCTGCTGTACAGTCTCCTCCAGTGCTTCCTCCAGTGACTGCTATTAACAGCATGGAGATGTGGAACAACATCCCAGGAGCAGCTGAGACATGGTCTCCCGTGAGGGGCACTGCTGTAAGAACTGACTCTGCTCTCGTTGGGAGTGATACGACGACGCCCTCCAGGGTTCACCTCCAGGCGTCCTCCCCCGGTTACCTCAGCTCTCCAGAGACCGCAGCCGACAGGTCCTCCAGTAGTTCCTCTAGCGGCTACTCCAGTATGTCTCCTGGTGGGAGCGACTCAGAGGCCTCTCCAGTGACAGCACGGAAGCCTACCACAGCAGCAACCGAGCAACTCAAGAAGCCCTCTGGAGCTAAAAAGCCCACCGCATCCTACTTGGAGATGATCGCCAAGGCCCTGTTGTCGGCTCCAGGGCGCCGCATGATCCTCCAGGACATGTACGCCTACATCCAGCAGCACTACCCCTACTACCAGATCGCCGAGGGCACCTGGAAGAACTCAGTCCGCCACAACCTCTGCGTTAACGAGTGCTTCATGAAGTCAGGCCGCTCCAACTCCTCCAGGGGCTTCTTCTGGACCATCCACCCCGCCTGCATAGAGATGTTCTCCAGGGGCGACTTCGGTCGAAGCAAGGCCAAGCGCCTAGCACAGAAGATGTACAAGTCCCTCCAGGCAGCCTCAGATGCTGCGACTGAAGGTGCTTCCTCCAGGGCATCAACTACAGCCTCTTCTCCACCCGCTCCTCATGTCTACGGATCCTCCAGTAGCTACACCTACAGCTCCACACCTGCCTTCGCTTCCAGGCTACCCACGCCATCCACTATTCCTCCAGGGGCTGTCCCCAGCAGCAGTGCCTCCTACATGGATACCTCCTCCAGGGCATCAGCAGCTACTTACCCCAGCCACTACACCAGCTACTATGGACACCAACAGGGCTACACTACCGGCATGTACGCTCAAAGTCACCTCTCCAGCTACCCATCCACGATGCCTCCTCCAGTGTATGACCAGCAGAGCTACTACCCCCAGCAGAGCTACTACCCCCAGCAGAGCGCCTCCAGCGTCCAGGCTCCAGCCTCTATGTACAACCAGTACTTCCACCATGGTGCAGCTGTGAGGTCTGCACACCACAGCTACCTGTACCAGACTTCCCAGCTAGGGACCTACCACCAACAATGCCTGTAAGGAACACACAGGAGGAAAGACTTAATACCGTGATAACTGACTGCGCCATATAAGAATTCGTATATATTGAGATATTGACATTATATATTGACAAGTTATCGATAGACAATGTCAATGTGTGCAAATGGTTTCACATTTCAACTGTTATTTAATCCTTTGTTATTTTTTCAGATTTATTCCATGTCGGTTGCATTTGTAGGAGGATTGTGAATGATATATATGTTTACTTGTTTATTGTGATATGTACTGCATATGCACCGGCTACTGTTATTTTCACCCGTATTATACATATTGTACATATACCCATTGTCATCTTGTCATTGCTATAGCACTGTACTCATCTATTGTTATCACCTTACAATGTAAATAAACAATCAATATGAGATTTCCAATTTTAGTCTTTCTTGTTATAGTCTTCAATGAATAGCTATTAATGAGAAAGCTCGAACAGAAGAATAGCTCATATTTAATTCCCATATTTTTCTACGTGTCCACATTTGCTCCTCAGAACACTTTGTGACACGTCTGTTACCCTAGCGGTTCAGTTTTTATCGCCTCACGAAGTATATCGTCTGCGATTCGGGTGACTCTGTGACGAAAAATACAAAAGACATTTGAATTATGCCTCAAATACATCAGAGCAACTAATAATTTGGTATACAATCTGGGGCAACATACATGTTCACGCATACCAATAATGGATATCATCAGGGAAATAGTTTTTGAGATACAGCCCAGTGAATTTTGAACATCTATCAAAAATATGAAAATTTCAACTTCATACTCTCAACTTCACCCTACTTTCCACAAAATGGTCCCATTATTAGTTAAAATTGCTGTACAATATCATGATCATGTGTACTTTAAGAAATATGAAGTATCATGATATCTGGTTAGACCTAGTTTGCACAGTATAGGCCTAAAGTACCCCTATTAACCTATTTTATGTCACGGAGTCACCCTGGTGACTCCGTGATGGAAATAATTTCTTGTATAAATGAGCATTAAAATGGTGGATTTCTATAATAGAACATTATAGGGAGTGGGTAGGACACAAGAAAACTAGAGATAACTTAAATATATTTGGTATTAATAATTCTATGAAGGTTTATATACATATGATTTATCTCCTTACCATCGGGTTCGCAAAAGTGTCATCAAGATATATATGAAATGCCATACAGAAGATTTGGATTCAGCACACAAATATTACCCTAACCCAACTCTAAAAACAAATTTGTTTTACTAGAAACAACGACCTGACTGATTTGTCCGCCTGTGCCCGAGACGTCATGCCCTTTTCATGTACTACTCTCACTGTGTACCGAGGACGGAGAGCAAATCGGGACGGGACCACACGGTTAGCAGTCACTCAAGTATGACGCAATGCATTGCCCCTCTATTGTGATGACATCACAGGCATAAGCAATACCAAGTGCTGTTAAACATGCTAGCACGGTATTAAGGGGCATAGATTATTATGGTTATACACGTACCATCTATGCAATAGCATGTAAATATGAAAGCTTAGTACAAATGAGTGTACATATGAATTGTGTTTATCCGCACTGGCAGATCCGACAAATATATATATTGTTTACAATGTAGATGTAGTCGTATCTATTCCTGAACTCAAATTATAAATTCATATAAGACTGTCAATCAAGGAAGATGTTTAAAATCAAATGATGCAATTACCAATGCCTTATAAAATAGATAAAACATGTATAAAGATCCACTCACTATGGTATAGATAAGCCTATGTTTATGCCGAAGTATTTTGTATAGAGTCTAAGTATAGATCCACATACTAAGCTATATCATAACACAATGCACACATTACCATACATGACTTACTTCACAAAGTAATATACCCACCCTCTTTACATACGTATAGCAGACTAAACTTCACAGGGAGTTACTAGTAATACATGTTGTACACCTCAAGACCTAAGGGGTGGGTCATTTATTGTAAGAGGAGGGGCCTTTCTGTTTCAACTCCGCTTTCATGGTTATAGTCTCATTTCAAACGAAAGGGATCTCCCATTAAATGATGATTCAGTGTTTAAATAAGATTCTGTGTAGTCCTCAATGAGAAAAAAAACGGACCAGATTTCTCCTAACTACCTCTCCCATTTACAGTGTTAAATAATTGACCAAAGGCCCCTTTAAGTATGACTCATCCAGTTATATGTGAGCAACATGTATAGGCCTAATCACTAGAGCATTACGTTTCGACATTGATATCTTAAGCCATTTTAAGGCAGCATCGTGGTCTACTGCATTATGCACTGATGTATATAATGGATGCAGCATCAGCGGATAACTCACAGGTTATGCATTCATGCATCATGCCGACCCTATACGTGGTTGATACCTTCCCGAAGTTTCAGCGTGACCACACATGGACACGACGCCATGTAGGATGGTACCATATCGTCCATAAAGGGTTAATTCTTCATCCATTTACAGTTGTCTGGACAAGTTCCGCCAATAGCGTTCTGTATTTATATGCGTAGATTTAGCATGCACCTACTCATAAGGCGTGCTACCGACTTGGACCACTCAGTTATAAGAAATTGGATTTACTAATCTAAAGGAAAAGACATGTCACAAAGGATTGTTATAGTTTTAATTTGTATTGTAATGTCATATCATCGCCTTGTAGATGGACAGAATTCGACCAGTTCGAACCAGACTGATATTTTAACTGGTTCCAACCAGACTGATATTTTTAGCAGCTCGAATCAGACTGACAATTCAAGCACAGGTGAGATTATATGCACATTATTCACATACGTTATAAATAGTCGAAAACTAACTTCCCATTGTATAAAATGGCACCAATATGATGCCCACGTTCATACAGTTCGCTATAATTGATCCAAAGGGTCGTTCTTACTTTCAGAAACTTTTGGCAATTTCACCAAAAAAAAGTGAAGCACGCGTCTTTCTTTTAGAAAAGTACAAGATTGCATTGTTCTCAGTCATGAATTATAAAGTAATCCATTCATGGTCCGTGTAGTTGTGAGACTCCTATTTTGAACTTATAGTCTAACGCTATATATACTGATTTTAGTACACATGTATGTTACAAGGAAAAGCATGCATGGGTAGAACGCATGCATTTTAAAGCTGCTGTAATACCTCATATATATATACCGTAAATTCTCGCGTAGAAGCCGCGGCCTATACGCGAGTCAGACTCAGCTTTCTTTTGATACCAAACATGCCTATATAGGGTGCGGCTTATACGAGAGTTTTTATTAGTGTACTACAGTACCAAAATCGCAATATTCAGACCCCCTCTGCGGCTTATATAATTTGTCAAAGTTAGGTGTGCGGCTTATACGCGAGTTAGGCTTATACGCGAGAATTTACGGTAGTCGAATTTCTGCATAATTGTTAAGAGTTCGCTTGTTGGAGTGTACTGGTAGCATCCCAATAAACTTTGTGTCTGTTAACCATGCTAAATTTAAGGAAATAGATGAGGAAAAATAAAATGCTTCCAGCATTCTATTCAGCACTTAATTGTATCAACAAGGGAGTGCCATCTACAGGGATATACCTGTACTACTAGACTGTTTTAGTGAGTCCTGTCTAACATAATATTAAGACTTTCTTGTCAGAATAAATGACAGATTTATAAGAGGGAAAGGATTATACAATCATCTGAGAATCAAATGAGGAAAATGTAGGTTTGAGAGTGGGAGGAGGTATAGCAGCTTTAAAATGTATTTTCTACACTGAAAATTCCGGGGGTTAGTCAATGCTAATATATCTTAGTCAAAACCACTAACATATCAGCATTATTCAGGGGCGGCGGAACCACGGGGGCCACGGGGGCCATATGTTTTGCCCCCCCCCTAACATTTTGCCCTGTTTAGGAAATTTATTCTTGCTCATTTTCTCCAGTTCGTCATGTTATTAACTTATCTCAAAGACCCCGTGCAAGGCTATGTAAAACATATTATAGGAGTCTAAACATTCCACCAATAGTCAGATTGCAATCCATGTGTAAGGGTCCTGGTGGAGGGGGGGGGGGTCGTAATTGTAGACTATAGAAAGTGCCGTGTACAAAGCTAATTGCCTTTTATAAGGCTCCGTTTCTCTAATTGACACCCCCCCCCCATAAAACGCACTAGAATCGACCCTTTTCTCTTTGAGATTTTCAAATATTTCCTGGGGGGAAATTCTCCCAGACCCCTATTATATTTACCACTGATTCTTCCGGATTTAGGTTGACATTTTAATTTGACATACTGCCACTTATTTCAACCCACCCAATACTATTTTGCATGAAATATTCACCCACATCATATTTTCGCACATCTGAGAAAATGCGCAAAATAGCGAAAAAAACATAATTTGGGTCTTTGGCCCCCCCCCCAACTTTCAGGATGTTCCGCCGCCCCTGAATTATTAAATCAAACTAAGATTTTGCTAAACTATGACTAACTCCACACTAGGTGACAGCACAAGCAAATCATGAGATATTTATCTATATGATAAGAGGTAACCTTTTCTAATATTGAATATGATATAACTTAATGTATGTATGTATCTACTTAGCCAGACTTTTTTTCAGAACTGATCAACCTATTCCAATGGGGTTTTCTGAATGGGACACCTTTTTTTGTGTTTTTGAAAAATGCACATATCAAAGACAGACTCAAGTCTCTATATGGTCACTTCTACAGCACAATAATTGCTATGTAGACAAACTGGCTTAAATGGATGGAGTTACCATTCTACAGGTAACTCATGCTGTGGTTGTTGCATATTAACAAGGGCCATACAGTATTTCAATGGACATGTGCAGCTCTTTTAAGTTACAATTTGACAACTCTTTTATTTATTATCTGAACAGTTATATGGGCAATAAACTTACATAAGTATTTTTGGATCTGTAAATATTGTTTACAAATTAGAATACTGCGTCGTTTGTTCCTCTGGTTGTGCAGAAGCCATATTATTGACAACTAGATAACACATCATTGTGTCCCTACTTGTTTTATTTTTCCTGGTATATTACTCTCCATTATCTTCCTCTGCACTGGCAAAAGCAATATTGCCAATAACCGATACCCTGCTAGCACCACTCATCTAAATCATGTAAATATTATGTAAAAATGACGAGAAACACGTCAGTTTTACATAATGATGATGTAGTTCAGACGAGTGGTGCTAGCAGGGTAGCCAATAGCAGGTTTACATACTGCACACAGTAGACATTCCCAACTGCTCTGAACCTCAACGTAATGCTAAAGGTCCTGGTGTCTTTTGGACAATATTGAAGTGAGTCCCATCAGTACAACAGACATGAATATCAGCATGGATCCAACTACTTCTAAGGCATTGTGCCTTCCTGGAATCTCACCACTCAGTATAGAATACTGTGAAACAAGCCCACCGACTATGGCCAAACTCTGCACCACTGTAGTCTCCGCAGGTCCTATACATTGAACTGCAAAGTTATAGGCAAGAAGGCCAAGGTCAAGGGGGATGCAGTGACCAAGTAGGAAGAACAGGTCTCTCCAGCTTCCAATGGCAGTTGGCTCCTCCATATAGAGGGCAAGCATCAGAGACAATGGGGTGTTGATTAGAGCAGCGAGGACAACCTGCACTATTGGGCGCATGTTACCAAGTTGTACCCCAACTGTTATAGCGTTAGCAGCATTGAGGAACCCATCCAGTGCAAGTAGACAGTATCCTGTGACCACGATTGCCCCAATAGAGGCTAGATTGAAACCATCGTCAATGCTATCCTTTTCAATCTGAGTATTGCCTGCTAGGTCAAACTTACTGCTCTGCTGTATTAACCCTGTAGCATTGGTTGTGCCCTTAATAAGGAGATCATTAGAGATGTTGGCTTTCCTTGTCATGAAGCGTGGGAGAAAGCCTTGTCCAAAGGACAGCCAGGGCTGACTCACCAAAAGTGCCCCTATACAGGCAACAACAACAGGTATACCCAGCCCACAACCAATGTCTTTCCGTAGCCAGAATCTCCTGAGAAAGGCAATGCTAATAAGTCCAAAGATGTTTGAACCACATATGGCATGTGACACTGGTAGGATCCCAACTGCCCAGAAATAGAAGATGTTGGACCCTAATATGGTGGTACTCATTAATAGCACACTTGGTACTTGTGTCATGTGGACCTGTAGAGGGACACCAGAGTACCAGAGTATGGGCAGATAGAGCACTATACTCACAGCATACCTGTACAGGGACAGTTGGAAATCAGGTACAGCTCTCTCTAGGAATTGAACTGACGTTGCTGAAATAATAACTCCAAGAACAGTGCAAAATGCTGCAAAGTAACCAATGAGGAGGCCCTTGGGTGGTGCTGGACAGGTCCATCCTTGGACGATTTGTCTCCATTGCTCCATGTAGATGATGGGTTTGTTAACACTATTGGCTGTATACAGCAAAGTGACCCCTACAGCTATTCTAAGACAGTACATACATGTATGTACTGTCTTAAAATAGCTGTAGGGGTCACTTTGCTTTTGGGCCTAGGGGATCTCTAATGTTAAAGCTGCTGTAATACCTCATATATATATAGTCGAATTTCTGCATAATTGTTAAGAGTTCGCTTGTTGGAGTGTACTGGTAGCATCCCAATAAACTTTGTGTCTGTTAACCATGCTAAATTTAAGGAAATAGATGAGGAAAAATAAAATGCTTCCAGCATTCTATTCAGCACTTAATTGTATCAACAAGGGAGTGCCATCTACAGGGATATACCTGTACTACTAGACTGTGTTAGTGAGTCCTGTCTAACATAATATTAAGACTTTCTTGTCAGAATAAATGACAGATTTATAAGAGGGAAAGGATTATACAATCATCTGAGAATCAAATGAGGAAAATGTAGGTTTGAGAGTGGGAGGAGGTATAGCAGCTTTAAAGCAAGCGATTGTGCAAATACCAGTGAGTATTAGACCCTAAATTACCCTATAGAATATATATGTACACACTCAAAAAAGTCAGCGTCATTGTCGCTAGAACCACTCTCATATGAAAGTCAGACACTGCCTGACTTTCATGTGCAGCTGGGCCGATGTTCAGCTTTATGTTCACCCCAGGTGCACTCTGCCCTGCTCATTAGTAGTCCACCTCAGGTACACAAGGAATCGACCAATCACAGCTGCCTCTTAGATGTTGGGTTTGGTTGGATGCTGTGTACCTGGGGTACAGTAGGCTTCTGTACCCCAGGTACACAGTGACCATCCTTCTGTACCCCAGGTACACATCCTTCTGTACCCAATGTATACAGCATGTCATACTAGAGCATTCCTTGCAATTACATTTCTAGAAGAGAAAACACATGTTTTGTATGAGCCCTAGGGGTGTTGATGTGTACCTGGGGTAGAGTAGTGTACCTAAGGTACAGTAGGGTGAGAAAGTGTACCTCAAGTAAACATATAGGATGATCACTGTGTACCTGGGGTAGAGTTGACTACTAGTGGGCCTAATTGAGTAATTACACTACGTTGCAGAGACCACAACTCAAGTATCCATTCTATACCTCAGGTACACAGTGGTCACCTAGTGTACCCCAGGTACACAGTGGGCATCCTAGCTACAGTACCTCAGGTACACAGTGGTCACCTACTATACCCCAGGTACACAGTGGTTGCCTAGCTACTGTACCCCAGGTACACTGTGGCTGCACCTGTCATACTAGCATCCCCTCCAATTGCATCTCTAGATGGAGAACAACACATGTAGTAGGCCCTGGGGGTGGCTGTGTACCTGGGGTACAGTACAGTGTGGCTGTGTACCTGGGGTACAGTAGGGTGTGGATGTGCAGCTGCTGGATAATACCATCTGTTGGTGAGGGCAGGAGGCTGTTCTGTGATTGGTCAATTCCTTGTTCACCTGAGGTAGACTACTAATGAGATGGCGGAGTGTACCTGGGATGAACATAAAGCTGAACATCAGCCCAGCTGCCTTTCATGTGAGAGTGGTTTTAGCGACAATGACGCTGACCTTTCTGAGTGTGTATATATATAGGTGGTGGGGGACTACTATCCGATAAATTCCAGATGCGGTCCACAGAGCACCCTTTCCTACTGTGGGTGTAAGTCAGATATGATACGTGTGACTAGCTGCATGAGTGTTATAAGCCTTGGACAATAGTAATTATCCGCGGCTGACACCTTGGACAATTACCCTGTCCTTGGCTTATATCACTCATACAGCAAGTCACTTGTATCATATCTACCACTTACAGCACACACAAAATATAACTCACCACACCAGCAAATACTTAATTTCTATGTTGTATTACTACTTCATTCAATTGGGATTTATTTAAGTCATACAGCTTGATTCATGTGGTATACATCATTAAGTTATATCATTATCATTAATAACTCATAGGTACCAATATTTACTAATTAAGGTTTGTGATCTAATCATGGATAGGCCTTAACTGGTTGGATGATTAATACTGACTGGGAGCTGGAGTTACCTGACCACCAGTGGGACTTCATGCGCAAACATGTGAATCTATTCCTGGACTTACATTGCCCCCTACAGGCGATGAAGGTCAGACCTAGATCTAAGGACTGGATATAGATCTTGTGAGTTAAACCCCCAGCTCCCATATAAATAGCATTCACCTTGGGTATATGCAAATGACCTGTCAGACCATGGTTTGTCAGAGGGAGGTGATATATTTGTGTATTGACTAGAATATAGCTACTTACCACCTCTATATTTTGTCATAGTAACTTATGAATGTTTCCCAGAGCAAGCTATACTAAAAGAATTTTACACATGACACTTGAATCAGTAGAATAATGGGATACAATTCCAAGTGTATATGTGCTGAGTGGGTGGTTGGGGCTGTGTGATTGACAGGTGCCCTGTGTTGTTTGTGTATACCTGGGGCACAGAGAGCATGGAGATGAGGTCTGAGTACACCTTACAGGCCAGGACCCACACCTGATCAGGCCCTATGACCTGTAAGTTACTGATGTGGTCACTGTACAGGTCTGCCCTCTGTGGAGAATTATGGCACTAAAGACCAGTAGGACCTCCCCTCTCATTGCCCCACTGTGGCTACTTACACACAGCACCTGTACGTCAAGTTACAAGCCCCTCCCCCGGACCTTCCCGGACGTGCAGTAAGACCTGCGGGTTTAAGTGATGTAATCATAGTTCTGAGTCAAGGTCAACGATTGTAGCTCGTAGCACCAATACAGGTGCTTTCAAGATTATATTACTCGGCAATATAGTTGCGCAGCTATATGGTCACACAACAAGTGGCTCTAAAGGCCTGAAGTCATGTAGTGTGAGCGACTGTATAAACGTCGACTTTGAGATTGACAGTTGTTATGTAGTGAGTAGTCTGTCCCACAGTAGCACTCCCCTGTATTCAGACTGTTCAAGTAGGAATCCTTTACCAGGCACTTCAACTTGAACTTTGGTCGGTCGTCTCCGTGCAGTACCTGGATGGGTACTACCAAGTTGTCACAGTCTCTCGATCTTTCGTACATCCTGATCAGTAGCTGCTTGCTCCTGCGGGTGTGCAATTTGCCAAGCCTCGCGTCGTTATGCATCTCATTGATGTTTGCCAGTCTCGGGTCAGTAACATTATTACAGATCCGAAGACAGTCATTCTGTATTGTCTGTAGTTTTGTGACAGCCCATGCTGGCCCGCTAGCTAGGATCAATGGGCAATAATCGAGACAGGGTAGACAAAGGAATGATGACGTTCAGTCACATTGGCTGACACATGTACAGGACAGTCTTAACCGGAGTGGGCTTGGCAATGTCTTTGGTGACGAGGCTATAACTACTTCACACAGCTTCATAAAAGCCACAGTGAAAAGAAGGCTCACAGACATAGAACACCAGGATTGGCACAGCAGTGTTATGGATTCTGGCCACTGTTATAACTACAGAATCTTTAAAAATGAGCTAAACCTTGACACATATATAGTCAATCTTAATGCCAAAAATAGAACATGCCTGAGCAGATTCAGGTGCGGGAACCACAGTCTCCCAATCGTTACAGGAAGGTATACCAGAGTAGAGCATTCGGAGAGAAAGTGCACTTTATGTAAGAGTGGTGACATAGGAGATGAATTTCATTACATCTTTCACTGCAGCGCCTTCGATCATGACCGATCGATTCTCCTCGCCAACAATATACCATCCCGCCCAAGCACTGTAACCATGGCAAATCTCTTTAATAACAAAAACCCCATTGTCCTAAGTAACCTATCAAAATTTTGTGCTACAGTTATGGAAAAATTTAAACCCACAAAAAGGATACCACTTGCGAAAAAGGACAGGTCTAAGATTAAAAGATCTAAGCATAAGAAGACTGCACTAAATTAAAGCTCTGCCAATCCTGGTTAATTAATTAATAAGAGTGGTGCTATTATCTCTTAATTATTATCTCTTTGTTCTCATTTTATCACATTGTCTTTGCACCCTTACTAGTCAACCTGGTGCTCATTGGTGCTGAAAAATACAGAGAATCTCTATATATTTATTGGTGCTGCCAGATGTACCTGGCCTTTACTACCTGATCAAAAGATGGATTGTTGTATGGCTAATAACTTGCCAGTTCCATTAATTTTACCTAGTCAAATATAGAGTTCGCAGACTATTAGTGTCTATCATGTAGATCTACGCCGAACATAGAGTGTATTGTAAACCTCATAACTTTGTACCATAACTTTGTACATCAGTGATGCCATTGTAACTATCGGCTGAAACTGATTTTCTCTCTTACTTTCTTTCCTTTACCTCTCATGAGGATGTGAATAAACAAAATTGAAATTGAAATTGAATTGAATTGAATTGCTTATATAGCAGTAGGGTGGTTGGCTTATCACTGGTTTTCCGTGTGTTCCATAGCTGGGTGTATTTATACTGGATAGTACCAATGACCTTTTTCAGATGTGGTCCAAAAGTCAGGTCTTTGTCCACTAGCACCCCAAGGTAGTCAAATTCTGACACCATCTCTAATGGTGTGCGTCAATCACAATGTCCATTCCTGCCAACTCAACTGGAGTATTTCTTGGGTATTCCCATAGCACTTTGGTTTTTTTCTTGGTTGACAGTCAACTTGTTGTCTTTGCACCAGCCATCAACTGCAGTAGTGTCCTCCTGCAGCATAGTTAACATACATATATCTCAAAGGATCTTCTTGTCTTGTAAATCAAATAAAGAAATTTAAAAAAAAATTGAATTGAATTTGAATTTGTTTATTGAACGAAATCGTTCTGTAGCAGAACGTTGTTCGTCGTTCACAAGAAGAAATTACATAGATTCTTTGGGGTCCAACGCTGGTATAAACTTTCGCGGATTTGCTTATAAATACTATTTCGCCGGGATTTAAATTCACGATTTTTGAAAGGGGGTAGTTACAGAGCTATATTGGATAAATTTTGCACTCTGTAAATATTTTCACGGATTTAAAAATCCACGAAATCCACGAAAATATGTACAGCGCGAAATAAAATACGTTTACAGTAACCTGTTCTAATATTGAATATCATATGGGGTGTAACTTAATGTATGTATGTATGTAGGCTATCTACTTAGCCAGACTTTTTTTTAAAACAGATCAACCTATTCCGATGAGGTTTTCTGAATGGGACACCTTTTTTGTGTTTTTGATAAATGCATATATCAAAGACAGACTCAAGTCCCTATATGGCCACTTCTACAGGACACTAATTGTTATGTAGATAAACTGGCTTGAATGGAGTTACCATTGCACAGTTAACTCATGCTGTGGTTGTTGCATTAACCAGGGCCATGCCACTGATTGGTAATAGATGTACTAATCACTAATGAATGCCTACTGTAAATTCCTGTGTATAACCTGTGGGTTATACTAGTACCAAACCTCTAGTGTAGGTTATACAATATTTTCAGGTCTAGGGGGGAGTAATACAAGGGTTTTTGAAAGTATAGTACAGTACTAAAATCACAATTTTCAAGCTCTAGGTAGAGGCTATAGGATTCTCTCAAAGTCGGGGTGTGGGTTATGTGAGATGCGGGTATACACAGGAATTTATGGTAGCCTAATAAGTTCAGGCAACAATGCTAACTTTTAGCTAAGGGTTAGCAGGAAAACTCTAATATTGGATAGGAACTTTGGGCACATGTTTTTCGCTAATGATTGTACAAAAGTTAGTAAAACGGACTAATTTTGGACTAACATTTGAGATTCATTATTTTCAGTATATGTATTACGACAGCGGGATATAACCTCTACATTGTATCTAATAAAACCTAGAATATCCAGGTATTTCACGTGGCCCACTGCTTTCAGCATCCACTACTGATACTCCCGGGTGTGGTCTGGAGTTTTGCTCCACCTGTACACAATCTCCAGGTGTGTGTACTGGGTGTGAAACTGGGTATTTTCTACAAGGAACCAAATCTTGTGCTGGTGAGACTATATATATACAATGTAACACATACTATGATACTCCTGCATGTTATAGATGTCCTATTAAAGATAGCTATGCATACAACAGTTTTAATAAGCACAACTATGAATTATATGAATTGCAAAAGAAACCAAATATTTAATTTTTTCTTATCGTTCAATAGTGGCTGACTGCGCAAAATGACTATATTAATTATTGACATAAAGCGTAAATCATTTCATATCATGTCGCCACATTGGTTTAACTTTGAAACTTTGAAAGCCAAATATAGTATGCATGGTGTGAATATATTATGCCCAAATGGAATGGGTTTAACGTATGCTAATTGTTGTTTTTAACTATTCACCAAGCATGTCCAAGTGATTGTGCAGTCTGTACATCTAACGGGTGTACTCGGTGTAACGATGAAAGGTACCTACAGCCAGCTGGAGGCACGTGTGAAGGTAGCCTTTGAATTTGTAGTCCTATATTCAGGTGATATTTCTTTAATGTTAAGGGTGGATGTTTGGGGTATCTGCTTAAAATGTAAAACTACGCATATAATACGATTTTATATATATATATATATATATATATATATATATATATATATATATATATATATATATATATATATATATATTCCTAGTGGTATGCTGATAGAAGACATGAGTCAGATATACACTTGCCTAATCCTGGAGACACAGGAGGCCCTATTTATTCAATAAACATAGAATAATCCAATATCACACAAGAATAATTCAATCAATAAGAAAAAAAAAAAAATATACGAGTGAGGGTCAGTGTGTCCAATGTAGGCGGAGGTTGGAGTCAATATGGCGGACACACTGCCCGGGAAGGTGGAGGTGACCAGCAGAGACTGGCACAGGTGTGGTGGGGTAGGGAACTACCATGGTGGCTCCCCCTATTAATATACCCGGATACTTCCCGCGCGGAAGTATCCAACTCATATTCCTAGTGGTATGCTGATAGAAGACATGAGTCAGATATACACTTGCCTAATCCTGGAGACACAGGAGGCCAAGGCCAACAACAACACTTGCCTAAAAATTGGTAGATAATTTATCCGCCACCAATCTATCTTTGGCACGGCGTGACTTGTACGTATCCGACAAGTACAGGAGTACAGCCCAGGATTTCCACTGTCCATACGCCTTCACATCACTCAGAGGCATGAAGGTAGACAAGAATGTAGCGGCCCCTCTCCTCACGGAATGAGTACTATAATGTCCCACCAGGTTGATCTTGGTACACAATGACTTGAGCTGACGTGAATAAGTACTATATGAGAGACCAAATAATGTCATCTCCGGGTTCCTACCAGTAATACGCAGGAACAGTCTGACAAATCTCACAGGGCATAGCAGGCTGAGGGGGGCAGCCACAACCGGGATCACATCTGTCCGTTCCCGAAATTGCACAGTCTTCGAGCTATTGATGGACACATCCATCCCCTCATCAGTCCAGATTATGTCACGCACATGCAGGGTATGGGGTGAATCTGTGACGTGCCCCACCCTCAATACACACCTGAAAGTGAGTAGCAAGGCAGCCCAGAATCGTAAATCCATGACGTCGTATAAATCCAAGTGGGCCCTCATATTTACAATGTCATCAGGCATTAATGGTAGGGCTGGCCTAGATTGGCAGCCCAACAGTCTTTTTGCACCTAGAAGCGTTGATTTCACAAGAAACCCAGATGAGTCTGGGTGTGGGAACCCAAAGTATTTGTGCATCATCCCCACACTACACACATAAGATGAAATTGTAGAATAACACACCCTCCTAGTAAGGTGCGTGATGTATAAACACACAGTTTCTTCAGTGGCTGGCAAAGCTGATAGGTTATGTAAATTGCAGAATCCTGCAAACAGCTTCCACTGTGATCTCCTAGCCCGTATTGTTGCATCAGACCAACACAGTGAGCGCACTGCAGCCCAGTCACGGCGCAAGGCGTCCAATTCTGCAACAACAGTCAGTGAAACCACCAATTACATCACAGCAAACATGTACACAGTCAACATTTACAAGCCGGGATAGGGCGTCAGCTAGGTAGTTATCACCGCTCGTGATTCTGGCTGCTCTCAGATGGATGTTAAAGAATGACGTAACCCAGAACAGCTCACGTAGCCAAAACATGGAATAGGGATTAATGCTACGACCAGAGTTTACGCCTGCCTGTACCTGGGTATTGTCTGTCACCACCCAGACTTCCTTGTTTCTCCATTGGTTACACCAACGGTGCAGACCTCTGACCACTGGCCACATCTCTGTCACATTTATATGTGTGTCATAGTCATCAAACATAGGTGGCAGCACAGCATGATCACATTCCAGGGTGCCCCCCTTCCACATACCCCAAAAATAGTCAGTTTCGGTGTGCCCACCATAACCAGTGTCTGAAGAATCTGTGTAGAAGTAGACTGGGTCATCTGTCTGCTCCAACATTTGTGCTTTGCTATTAAACCATACAAAAAAGGTTGACCACCATTTGAAGTCCAGCTTTATGGTGTCGTCCAACCAAACCTTGGTTGCCCCCTCGGAGTCACGTAGGACGTTATACAGACGCCTACAGAAAGTCCTGCCACCTTTGACTACAGTAGAACAGTGTGACAGGAGGCCGGTCACCTGCTCCAGTCTTTTACGCTTACACCATGATCTGTCCTGGAAGTAGGACACGTCTTTGAGCACGCGACCCATCTTCTCCTCGTCTATAGATAGGGTCATGGCCACACTGTCAATCTGAATACCTAAGTAGATCACAATCTGTGATGGGGGAATCACCTTCTTCTGCTTCACTTTGAATCCCAGACCCACTAACACCCTATGTAGGGATTCCTGGGATTCCAGACACGCGTGAGCAGTGTGTTCAATCACAATGTAGTCGTCTAAATAGTTTATGCACTTGTTGAACCCACTGGCTACACCACACTTCACAATGAAATTAGATATCTGGGTGAAAATATATGGGGCACAACGGAGACCAAAACATAAGCGTAAGTCCTGGAAATATTCATCTCCATTACCCACATTCCAGACAAAACCTTGGTAGTCCCGGTGGGAGGGTATCACCGACACCGTACGATAAGCACCGGCTATATCTGAGACTCCACAATAGTCATCTTTACACAACACAGCGACCACATCATCAATACCTTTATAATGAAATGTCTCACATGAGTCTTCCATGAACTCATTTATATTAATGTCGTCTGGAGAGGAGCAGTCAGTGATAGGTCGCAGAGTCTTGTCTGACTTTTCAATACCACCGAGTGCATGTATACAGCGAGGTCTATGGTCAACTTTACGCACCTTATGCTCCAATAACTCAGAATTGACAATTTCAGTTTGCTCCGCCAAGAAATCTTTGGTAATTGATTTGTAATTGGAACACATATATGATGTGGTACAGCCTTTGTCTACAATCCGGAAGCCCCTGCATATACCAGTCAGAACATACCAATCGTCCTTGGTGACGTCATCAAATCTTGACAATTTCGCAACAAATCTACATGGTAATAATTGACACGGCTCCCCCTCTAACTTGTAGGTACAGTGACAGACTCCCATCAAACATTGCGAGAATACAGGCAGAAAACAATCAGGGACAATTTCTATAGCAAACACTGGTTTGTCACAGCCGTATAATTCACAACACAATTCTAGACTACTAACCTTGGTTGATAAACTGACATATTCCGGTAATTCCTCCCAATCAATGACCTGCGGCAATCGTATTTCCGCACACACACCGCCATTTTGAACAGGGTATGCCGTAATGGCCGAATGACGACAACTTCCAAACTTTTGGACCGCATTATCATTATCATAAATAATATACGAGTGAGGGTCAGTGTGTCCAATGTAGGCGGAGGTTGGAGTCAATATGGCGGACACACTGCCCGGGAAGGTGGAGGTGACCAGCAGAGACTGGCACAGGTGTGGTGGGGTAGGGAACTACCATGGTGGCTCCCCCTATTAATATACCCGGATACTTCCCGCGCGGAAGTATCCAACTCATATAGATGAAGAGTTTGGTTGCAAAACGACATAAGCGCCACTCTAAAAATAGAGACAAAAATCTGACAAAAATGAAGATTTGGGAAAGTAAAATACATAGACAAATGCCAACGCCCATTGATACCGTCTCCATTGTATTTCACGAGTGGGGGCTGGGGCAGTATCAGCCCCCACGAGTGAAATACATCAGAGCGGTATCAATATAATTGGCATTTGTGTTTATTTTTCATTTGAAGCCATTTAATGAATGAAAACCAACTTTTTCTTAGCCCATTGAATACGGCCATGTTATATTCAATGGGGGCATTGAATACGGCCCTTCTGTGCTGTGCATCCAAACTCTTCATATATATATATATATATATATATATATATATATATATATATATATATATATATATATATATATATGTGGACAGTCGAGGGAAAAGGGTCCTCCAAAGGTTAAACTCAATTATAAAATCGAGGTCATCAGCTTTCCAGTGATATATTTCATTAGCAGGTACCACTTCTAGTTTTTGAGAACTGGCTCCTTGAATATGTGTGGGCACTGACCCATCTGAAATGCCAATAAGCTCTATCTTACTTCGTTTTAGAGATATCTCTATCTAATTATCATAATTATGTAAATTCCCAAATATCCATACTTTTTCAAACATTTGGTCACAGCTTTTAATCTTAAAATGGGATTTACATTCCGTTTTTAGCATAGAAATCTTTGTGGGGCCTTTAATCATCAATTTCTTAAAAAATGCAATTTAGAATGAAAATTATGTTTCCATGGCAACCAACAAGTGCTTATACACCAATTTAGGCCCAAAAACGTTCTTTTTACATTCCAAATATGGAAGGTTTTCACTACAGTTGGAATTTCCTAAAATGGCTTATTGTATTCTCCATCAAAAAGTAGTTTAGAACAATTTTCATGATATTTTGAACATTGTTTGCTATATGGAGCCCCCTAGTGGCCAAAGTTGGAACTAAAAATCCCCCGCGGAGGTCCCTTTTCCCTTGTTGATCCACATATATATATATATATATGAATTATATATATATATATTTTTATATATATATATATATATATGACTATATATTAATTAAAACGACTATATATATTAATTATTGACACAAAGCGTAAATCATCCCATACATATATGTTTATATATATACATACATGTGATTTGCGCTATATCCTTTACATGCCATCCACTTGGAGAGATTCATGCCATCATTGACAACAGTGTTGACAGTAGGTTGATGTGTCTCATCCATACTTTTATAGTTTGATATTGTTTCAGTTTGTATCACGTTACACTGCAAGACTTGCTGGAGCAACCACACATGCAGTGCATGCCAAGATGGCTTCTATCTGGATAACAATAATTGCTTAGGTAATTCATGACATGTATATATATGATGCAGTGTGAACGCCAATTATAGTGTAATTTAATGAGTTGAGCATTGAGTAAAAATGTTTGCGATACAGAATAGGGATTAAAAGGAATTCAAGCGATGTTATCATATTAAGATTTAGTTGCTGTATCCTATATATTGCATCATTTTGGAAATATTCAATGATTGATACCAGTGTTGAAAACATGTATGTATTATCCAATTCAGCCTGTTTTGCTGAGAACTGCACCCACTGTCACAAAGATGGAACCAGTAACACCTGTGACACCTGTGCAGATGGCTACCTGCTGGTTTCAGCCAATCTCTGTTTCAAAGGTAAGAATGACTAGGGACTCGAAGGACTGACAGAGAAAAATGACTATATATATTAATTATTGATACAAAGCGTAAATCATCCCATATTATGTCGCCACATTGGTTCCATATCTCTGGAATGACATTTTTCCAATGACCGTGACCTCTTCCAGATTTAAGATGCATTATATTTGAACACTTAAACTCATATTCAAAAACATTTGCATGTAGTTTACTGCTAATCTCATGCTGTTGCAATGTTTAATTTAGCTATGGATCAGATTCCCATTAACCATGACACGTCTAGGTCAGGACCCGTCGGGACTTGCTCTTTGGTAGATTTATGCAAGGAAACAAAGGTCGATGTGCATTAGATACCCCAGGTAGATACCCTACACCTGTACATGTTTAGGGGCCGTTCATAAAGTACGCCACACAAAAATGAACCAATTTCAACTCCCACCCACCCCTTGTCACGCTTTTACTCATACCTTCAACATTGTTTGTCACACTTTGACCAAGACCCCCCCCCCCTCCCCGAGCCCCTCCGGCGTGACGTACTATATGGACCTATATGGATGGCCCCTGATGACATGTAACCAGTCCCCTCAGGTGCTTGTAGGTTAATATTTTATAATATACCCACTCAACAAAAAGACGTTATTTAACCCAGGAAAAAACGTTCTCTGAAGGATTGCAAAACGTTCGTTTTTAATGTTTGTTTTACGTAAAAACGTTGACTCCAAATAATGTAAATAAACGTTTTAGAAAAACGTTTGAATGTGTAACCTTATTCCCATGTTAAATAACGTTTTCCAATGATCAAAATAGCTTTTTTTAAGGGTCAAAATAACGTTTTTTCTGTTGTCTATAGGGCACCGAACCCAGTTGAAAAATGAGCATACCCGCAGCATATATTTTTGTTTTTATTCATGTTGTATTATTTTCCATATAGACTGTGTTCTGGGGCTGTAATATACATCTAGATCATTTATCTTACATACAACCATCAGTAAGATTCAAGGCCATTCTAGGCCATTCACAACCTTTGAGTAGTCAGGCTACACAAAGAAGCCTTTGATACCTAGGTAGGTAATACAAATCCCCATTTGAACTGATGTGGATATATATTTTTTAAATACCCACCAAATGGGTGTACACATATATATTCCAATCCTTGGTTGCATAAATACCATTCATCTTGCTGCTAGGGTATGAAAACGGATTTGATTTGAAATGTTGCAACTACACTGATTAGAATAAATTGAGATAATCGTCATTATGGCACCTTTTGTATGAGATAATGTGGTAAAGGATCAGCAAAATACCATCTGATGGATAGTGCTGCCTCCTGGTAGCAGATACCGGCATCAAGAGAAACGTTAAGCAACATTAAAATAATGTTTATATACAAACGTTTTTCATCCAAACCATGTGAAAATGTTCAATAATGTATTGGATAAAAACGTTTTTATCTAAACCATTTAGAAATGTTCAATAACGTTTTAAATACCAACGTTTATATTTAAACCCTCTAGAAACATCATATAACGTCATGGAAACAAACATTCTCCTCTGAACCTTCTAGGAAGGTTAAATAACATTCTAGATAGCAACGTTTGTAATATGAACTATATAGAAACGTTTAAACAACGTTTTTAAAGAAACGTTTTCCTGCAAACCCTGTAAAAACATTTGCAAATGTTAGATAACGTTTTTTGTTGAGTGGGTAGCCTTGTACACCCGAGATACAATAGTAAGTATTTCAGACAGTGTTATTATGTCCTTTCCAGTGTGCCCAACAAACTGTAGAACATGTCTGCTGGACCTGACGACGCAATCCATCCTGTGTACAAAATGTACGTCGGGGTTCTACATTAGAGATGACGGAACGTGTGCAGGTGAGGCCACATCAACATAATTACAGGAGGACATTTTATTTTTTATCAAATACGACAGCTTCATTGATTTAACCAAGGAGTGCCGTATTTAACACCCCCCATGAAATAACCCATGGCCGTATTTCACGGCCCTGTGACGTCATCAAAATGACGGTTTGTTTACATTTGAACGGTTTAGGAAAAGCCTATTTCAGCTAAATTAGGCCCTACCCCCCTAATAATTTAATTTGAATCGAAAAACATAAAAAATAAACACAAAGGAACACTCGTTTTAGTCTGTTGATTGGGTTATTTCACTTGTTAGATGTTAGGCCGCATTTCACTCGGCCTATGGCCTCGTGAAATACGGCCTGACATCTAACTCGTGAAATATCCCAGCCAACAGACTAAAACTTGTGAACCTTTGTCTATTTATTTCATGGTGAATACGGCACTCCCATTGACTTAACGAAGGAAGGCCGTATGTAACACCCCTCGTGGAATAACCCTCGTCCGTATTTCACGGCCTGTCAAATCATCAAAATTGTTGATTTAACCACTATAAATTAGCTTTTTCAGAGTAATTAAGGGCAAACCTCAGTGAGGAACTCTACTCGTGCACCTTTGTCTATATATTTGGGATGTAAAGTATAAAATCTATAAATATTTGTCACTTGATAAACCTTCAAATGACTGCATGATTCCTCAAGGCTTGGTACTAGTATTACACTTTATTGTCATGGTGGTTCTCGGTCGTTCTGCATTAGTATATCATGCATACCCTTCAGGAGTGTATCAACCCAATATCTTTAACATGATGCATGGATGCAGCAAGATACCGACAGAAAACCACAACTATGCTACCCTAGCGCCTTTATCGCTCAAAGGGTAATAAACATGTGCATGTACCGACATAGTTCACTATGCCTCACCAATAAGGTTTATGGGTCTGATTTGTGTTACAAAGCATTGGTCCCGCACTCTTGGGTGTGATAATAAGCCACATCTGAAAGCTAAAGCGTTATATTTCAGATTCTCATTTTCACTTGCCGTCTATTAAAAATTGTATTAATTCCTATTTGCAGCCTGTCCAGCTCACTGTGTAGCGTGTCATCAGAACGGCACTGTTATTGAATGCGATTCCTGCTCAGTGGGGATGTATGTCGATCTCAGCCACAACTGTGCAGGTAAACATTTTAGGACATTACAGGTCTATACAGTCAACAAGCTATGATGTGGTCAGCAAGTCATGCTATTAACTATTCCTCCTACATTAACCTTAAAAAAACGAGGGTTTCTCATAACTGCATAAGCACGAAAATATGACGAGGGCGTTATTTATCTATCTATTTATCTTTTTACACAGAGGCCAAAATATTACATAGGCCTAGGGAAATGTACTCTTCGAAAACAAATTTCTCATTCTAGTAGATGAGAATTTGCTGATCTTCAAAGGTTGAGGAAAATGTAAGTTATTCCTGGCCAACTGCATTACTGATATTATAAGCTTTAATTTGATACATTCTGTACCAAACATGTATTTGTCGTTTTGTTTTTTAGCATTAGAAATTTGCAAAAAAAAAAAGATAAAACAAAAGCTGTTTCCAAAACGTTTTTCTTAAAACATGATTTCTATGACGCGCGCGCGGTGATGAGAAAAGTTTTTTTTGTCGCCTTAGCTCGTTTAAACGTAGACACTTGAAGCATTGTGCAAATACGGATTTACAATGACCGTTGTGAGGGATTGAAGTTATACCCCTCTAGAATTAGGACACCGCCATAAATGTCAATAAACGACACTATAGGCAACACTCTTGACTACGACAATAAAGCCCTCTATGGTATATTCTCCAATAGACTGTGAACGAGGAGACCGGTGCACAACGTGTACACGTGATCCTCCATTGTGTGAGACGTGCCAGGACCAGTACAGACTACAGGAGGACCCACGCAATGGCTGCTTCTATGGTATGCATGTTATATGGTATGCTAAGGCCCAAAAAAGAAGTTTTTTTAGGTCACCTGTATTTTATGCAATTTTGAAGAAATTTTCGTACTTTTACCCTTTTTTGGGGGGTCAGTTTTAGGGTATACAGAAAGGCTGGCTAGTACATTCATGTAAAAAAAAAAGATTCGACCTACCGACCCTACATTTTTCTCCCCATGTTACCTGAAACAAACTATTTTCCTATTGGCCTGATGAGTTTGTCACAGCTCTAGGGGTGGGTCTTTTGGTCTGACTAGCAAATGTTGTTTAAAAAGGGGTGGGTGCATGGGTCCTCAAAAATGTCCCCAAAAACAGTGACATAATTGTTGAACGTTCCCTTAGTTGTGGCTACTCAGATAACAAGAAAAACTTCTTCCAAACGTTTTTGAATACGTGGTTCGGATGAAACCTGTTGTTTAACATTTTCCTCCAAACGTTTGAAAAACGTTTTTTTTTTTGTTAGCTGGGTAAATATAATTATATTAGCCCGAGGGTTAGTTATGGTGCATTTGCAATTATTCGAGGACATAATTATAAAGATAATTGGGTGTCATGGTTGGGGTAACCAGAATTAACATTATTCATTAAACCTACGTAGTGGAATATTTCATTTCTGGAAACTTTTGTAAAGCACATCTCTCATAGAACAGTCAAAAGCTTTGTCTTTTTTTAAACACTGGTCATAGATCTATTTATATATGTACTCCCTTCTGTACTGCAGACCAGTCATTTGACTGTTACAACTGTGACAGTGTCTGTCCAGAGTATGCCAATGGAACTGGTGTGGATATCCAGTATTGTAAAGGTCTCAATACAACAGCTTCCTGTACGGTGAGTACTGCCCTCCATCGGGGAATTACCTAATGCAGAATGATATCCAAATTACACCCTTACTAACCAAAATATATACGTTACTGGCCAAAACAGCAATATTCATGGCTTTCTCTGTCAACCCTCATTTCGTTCTGATTGAAATATATTGGTTTAATGATTTAGGAATATCATTAAACTACAAAGAGCTGTTTCCACCATTATCTTTCAGGCTTCACTGAGCAGGTCCTATAATACGACGAGCAGCTCGCCACCTGCAGCTCCCACAATGAGCTACTCCTACACGTGTGAGCAGGTGGTGTGCAGTGACCCAGGTGTACAGCGGTGCAGGTACAACCCCACTACCAAGCTGCTGGTGAGTGGAAAACAGATCCCACTCGCTATTTAAAATGGATTATATTTCTCAAAAATGTTGTCAAATGTTATAACCTGTCATTAGAATAGCGGACATCGGAAAACATGGGGAAATTGTGATATCTGGACGTCAGTGTAATATTTTCAGAGATAGGGGGCCTAACATCATCAAGGATTATATTACCTCAGGGCGGATCAAGTGGGGGAAGGAGTCTTGGAATTCCTTTTAGATTTATTAAAGATTTTTCTAATGATATTTTGATCCACAGGGACTCGTGGTGCGATGCTTTTGGGTACTTTGCTGTTTAGTGGACACCCACACCTTTTCAAATTCCTGGGTCCGCCCCTGTGCAACCTCCTTTAAATGTATAACATAGACTAGCCCATCCATGTTGACTTCCAGGAGTGCTCCAGGTGCTGTGGAACCAGGACATGCAATGGTAACAGTCCCCCAGGGATCAGCCTGAGCTCAGAGACAGAGCTGGAGGAGCTGCTCACCAAGGTGTCTGCCTCCAACTCCACCACCTCCGGGGCAGGCAGACCTGGTAGTAGCTGGTACCAGGGGCTGAGGCAGGCCACCATACAGTTCTACCTCATGTGTGTCACACTGTACTGTTTGGTGCACTGCCAGGCTGATCTCATCCTCGACTTAATCCATATTAGAGCATCTTGATTGATGAAAAATTCTTGTATTCTATCTATATTTGATTATCTTAAATGTTCAAAATATAAGGGAACGTTGAGTCTTTGGGTTTAGTGACAAAACGTGATCCGGACTATGCCACGCCAAACCGGCAAAAAATTGTGCAATTTTCAAGAGAAAAAAATTGACCCAACCGGTAAAAAACATTGGTCAGGAAAATTCCTCAACTGTGATCCGGACTATGCATTTCTATAGGTTAAAGTAGATTTCTCCTTAAGATGCAATGCATCATCGAGTTTATAAGAGCAGCAGAATAAAACCTGTTCAACTTTTGACAAATTATTATTCGTCTCATGTCTGATAATTTAATGGCATATGCATAGATAGATATATATGTACACTCAAAGACTTTATTATTCAAATATATTTTTTATTACACATCTGCTCTGATAAGATACATCTCAAGTCCAGTGCCAATAGTAATGAGTCATGTACATAGAACTGCAATAAGCACTTTTCTCATGTTGGTAATGCACCTGATAAGTAACAAGGGTGTAAAGATTTTGAATCTCAACATTATTTTGATTATGTCCTGAGGCACTCCCAAGTGCAGCTAAATCTCACTCTAAATTATTTACATACATTTATATACATGATTTTTCTCAGCCCCATAACGCAAATAACAGATTACGAATGGCACTACATGTATGTATAAGCATAGTTTTACAATTGATAGTAATCATATGCTGCCAAGCATATCGTCTATTGAAGTCGCCTTGGGCGGGAAATACCTTTCAAGCACAATCCTCTCTGAAACATGTATACATCCTAACACATATACGGGTCCAAACACAAAACGTCCCATAATGATGTAACAGCTTCACCTTTTCTTCATTTGCACTTTATGAGATCAGGTATGGCACATGTATAATGAATACTTCAATGAATCCAACTCAACCATCATGGTTTCCTGTTTTCAACCAATATATTTTCCTGACAAAATGTAATTTGACCGCTTTCTACCAACTTATACACACTATTATATATTACTAAGCCTTGGTTTATCAAGGGTCGATATAATAATTTATCAATATATAATAATTTTTTTTTGTTGTTTTCAATTTTTTTAAATGATAATAATATAATATTATAATTCGAAAAACAGATGGAATGCATGTCACCTTTTTAACCATATAATTACACCCTGTACAGACGCAGGGTATTTAAAGATTGCTCCAGGCAATGATACATGTACTAATCATTCACCAGCCAGTTTAATTATAGAGTTGTTATCACGGTCATTTATTGCATCTAGATACCTCAATCTATAACAGAGGCGTAGGAAGGAAATCTTCATTAGGGGGTGGGGGGCAACCTAAACCAGCCTCAAATATCAGCTTTCAATCATGAAAGTACATATATACACTCTCATATAGGAATTGTATAGAAAAGTAGTATCTGAGCCCCCTTTAGTTATGATTGGGTGCCAGGCCCCAATGTCCCCACTTTTCCCTGTGTGGGAAAGGAACATTTTGGAAAGTTTGTGTATTACATCATAGGGTCTTGGTAAATTGACATATTCAGGCCCCCCCTCTCCTCTGTAATTGGGGGGGGGGGGGCTGGGCCCCCCTGCCCCCCCCCCCCTTTTCCTACGCCACTGAATAAGGAAATGAGGTCTTCATTATTCATTTTCTGTATATATGGAAGCTTCTGATGAAATATTTCCGCGGTACCACTGGCACATTCACATTTACCGCACATCACATATGGCTTTGTTTGCATTATAAATGAAGCTCTGGGTTACATCTTCTCAACACAGAGAGCAATACCCATCCCGCCGCCGACACAAAGTGCTGCCACCCCGCGGGCGGCTCCAGAACGCTGCATGCCGTGTAGGAGGGTCACCAGGACACGGGCACCTGACGCTCCTATGGGGTGTCCAAGGGCTATAGCTCCACCACTCACATTGACCTGTAATATAGGAAACACACATTAGGTCATTGGGTGTCCAAGGGCTATAGCTCCACCACTCACATTGATCTATAATATAGGAAACACACGTTATGTCATTGGGTGTCCAACGGCTATAGCGCCACCACTCACATTGACCTGTAATATAGGAAACACACATTATGTCATTGGGTGTCCAAGGGCTATAGCTCCACCACTCACATTGACCTGTAATATAGGAAACACACATTATGTCATTGGGTGTCCCAGGGCTATAACTCTACCACTCACATTGACCTATAATATAGGAAACACACATTATGTCATTGGGTGTCCCAGGGCTATAGCTCCACCACTCACATTGACCTGTAATATAGGAAACACACATTATGTCATTGGGTGTCCCAGGGCTATAACTCTACCACTCACATTGACCTATAATATATAGGAAACATACACATTATGTCATTGGGTGTCCAAGGGCTATAGCTCGAACACTCATATTGACCTATATTAAATGACACATGTATACATAATCATTTCATGTATCAAGAGCTGTGTAAACATGGGATGGACCTTGGGACAATCAGAATGATATGTTCTCACCATAGACCCAGTGTCAGTATTATCTAGTTCAAATCTTTACCATATCTAAACACACATGATCGAGGAGATTCTCTTTTTGTGATCATTGAGACGCTGTGGCTACAGGAGCGGATGCATGTGAGTGATTGATAACCTTACACAACATGCTTATTCAGATCAAGATAATATGCTTTTTCTTGTTTTTTTCTCTTGTGTGAGCTCAGGAGGGAACTAATGACAATGTGTCAATATTACAATGCCAGGGTTAGCAGACTGATAAAGAAGGCTAGACACAATCACTACCACACAAGTGTGAAGTACTAATACTCTGGTTAATAATCCCATGTTCTTGTCATCTATTAATCAAGTGTCTCGGTTAGCCTATACAAGTTGTTAACCATAAACTTGAGCAGTTTCATTACCTGTTTATAGTAAAATATCGTGGGTATTGATATCCTATTTTTACCTGATTACGATCAGGTATATCCTTAGATCCTTATATTGATCGTTCATTTTCATAATCAAAAGCCATGGGGTAGAGCATATTGGGCAAGGTTAAGGCTCAATATATAGGAGTGACTTCCAATTTCTACGGGTTTTCTATCATATAATCAACATCTAATGATCGACCTAGTCAATGAATGAGTAAAGACTAGTTTCCACCAAAGTCCCAATTTAACCCCCCCCCCTGCCAGATTTGCCAAAAAAAGAGAGAAAAGAAAAGAAAATCAAAAATGAAATAGAGGTTTTGGCATAATTACCCCTTGAACATTCTTTGTAAACACAAATGGAATGTAGGATGTGAAAGGGGATGTCAAAAGCTTTAATATGATAACAACCATGGGGTGCTTCAACTAGGATTTGTAAGAAATTTAAATATCTTCATCGATTTTGAGAAATGTTTTCTTGTTCAGCTCATTGAGTATGGTGCTCTGGCCGCTATATCACAGCGGCCTGCTGGCGGTGAGAGCGTTAATCGACCTAAACTAGTGAGAGGTTTCCTTTTCACAGTTGACACACTAAAATTAACCAAGTGGTGTGAACCAATTCTGGAATGAATGAATATCAGAACGGAAATGCCTTGCTCATTTCCCCATCGAACCAATGAACAAATTCATCTCCACTGACGCCTCAAAATCGGGTCTGGTGGATGACCCGCTGTAGTGTCAATGTGACGTAAATCTGAGTCCTAGTATAGTAGTACTGTAGGATATACAAACCTTGTCAGGGTTGAGCTCAAGTTCCCGGACCACTGCTAGGGACTGGGCGGCAAAGGCCTCATTCAGCTCATACATGTCCACCTCATCCTTAGTCCAAGCCGCCTTCTCCAACTGTGGTAAAAGGTAGAAATGGTGAGCTATAAGTGATTTAGTAATGCTCTTACTTAGGTATCTCTTCAAAAGTAATGATTGGAACCATATCAATGGCTGTGTCTAATGATGAGGATGAGATTGACCACGTATCAACTTGTCTGTAATAAACTGCGCTATAATAGCTATTGAGATATTAGCACTCAATAGTATATCTGATATTGAAATAGATCCAGAGATGTTGGGAGATTGAAAACGGTATGACTAAAAATAATCATTCTGTGTATATTGTTCCACTGGTTGTACTAGGATATGGACTATATGAGACAATGGCTTTAAGACAGTACAACTCACAGCTTTCTTTATGGCGGGTATGGGCCCGGTGCCCATGACGGCTGGATCCACTCCGGCCTGTGCCCAGGCCACTACCCGGGCTAGAGGCTGGACACCTCGACTTTTGGCTTCTGCGGCCGACATGAGTAGGACACCCGCCGCGCCATCATTGATACCTGAAGAAGAGCAAGTGTAGGAGACTTATACTATAACACAGAGAAGCCACTCAGACGTCGACAAAAAGTAGGAAATGTTACACTTTTGGTCAATTTTCTGTATGAAATTAACATAATTCAATGCAAAATTCCCAAGCCAACAAATTCCTGCAAAAATAGGAAAAGTGGCATCTCAGATAATTATTAGAAGAAAACCTGGGCACTTGAGAGAAGATGCAAGGTTTGCCGATTCCCTGGATCTACCTACCCATGACGGTTAAATAAAAAGGAGACAGCTGAAAAGTGAAGCCTAGATATGTCATTAACTGTATTCATCTGTGCAATTATATGTCCGCTTTGTCCTGTATTGTCTTCTGCTAACCCATAGGACTATGATGGGCATATCCTAAAGGAAGGGTCCCCTCAGGTCCCATGCTGATTCGGGAAACAGAGCAGACATGACATATAGTGTAACCAGTAGCCTGTCACAAATATGTTGGATATCTAGCATTTATATGGGAGGCAAAAAAATCGGGGTTTTATATACATAGATATAGCCGTATATACTGTTGAACAGGAAGACCTCATTATTTTTGGCCTATGCCACTCGTATACATGTACATGTATTAATTTGTATCATGGATATGAATAGTTCTATTCCCGGGTAGCAAGATGCCTTATGCCGGCGGCCATTGCTTGATCGGGTACTGACGAGACAAGGTCTGCTATCACAATGGGTATCAGTTGTTACATAATGCACCCTAAGAATGCTGCAGTGAATGCAGGGAATTATCTCATTGGTTAATGATTCATCCCGCTACTCGCCTATAGCATCTCCCACAGGGCATTCTCTTAGACCTACATTGTCACCCAGTATGAGTTATTCGGCCATCAGGTTACCAGCAGCTAGAGGCTACTAATGGTCAAGGTAGGTGACAGGGTCATGGTCCATGTTTGTATACATGAATCATGACCCGAATACATGTACACAGCTGTCTCCTGTGGCCATAGCAACTCGGTAGTTAACTCACCAGGACACATCTTCCATGTATTATGAATGTTTCTCAGACATTTAATCACGGCAATAGCAGTGGCATGCTAACTTAGTTTTACGCCAATATCCAAATCTATGCCAGGTAACCTTGGAACACCCGACAATCATTTTTCAATCTGTTCCCCAGATCTGTCACACATGTTTGTAAGAATTTGATTGAGGGAGGTGCATGGGTGAATAATCTTGTTGGGGAAGGTTGGGGAATGGCGGGGCATCCATACTGGCATCAGGCCCAAAAAAAAAAGGTTTGCTTCAGGTCACCCGACCGACCCTATGTAAACAGGGCCGACCCTAAGTTTTTTTTATGCAATTTTGAAGACATTTTTATACTTTTACACTTTTTAGGGTCAATTTTAGGTTTACAAAAATTTTGGAAAAATCTTCCCATTTTTACACTTTTTTGGGGTCAAATTTAGGTAATGTACAGCTGCTCTTTTTTCTTTTTCGTCGTGCTGTATGAGTTACTCTTGGTGAGTAACGCCAGTGCTGCATCCATGCATCATGCCGACTAAACGGCGTTGATACATTCCTGAAGGGTCGGCATGATGCATGGATGCAGCCGTCGTGCGTAGACTCGACAGTAAACTCGCCAGGGCTGCACACAGGCATCTTGTTAACAAAGAAGTCAACATGCAATTAAGCACGATGCTGCCATCAAAGGTCTAAGCCTAAGGAAGTTACGACATGCACATTATATGGACACATATGGGTCCAAACAATTAAATGTAATTCTTTATGTAAATGACTCACAATTTAAGAACTGCGTGTACATTCCACAGTGGCATTTAAGAACCCACATGGAACTACATGTGTATTATCATTGTACATGTACCTAGATCTATGGCATGATTAAGATTGGTGATCTTTTCACATGGAATTGCAATCCATACCTTTATCCAATTGAGATCACGAGTTTCCATCTCTGATCGATTGTAAATTATGTCTATCCTAGTCGGATGTTTTTAGAAGCAGGGTTCCAGGAAAGTTTATTCTAATCCAAGGTTATTACAACCAAATAACAATACGTTAGGCCTACTCTAAAACAAATTACCCCTCCCAGCTCCAAAATATATATTGTTTAACGTTTGCAATATTGGTGGATATCCACGCGTTTCCTATTCAGCTCAAAAGGTGGCGTTGTTGTACTCTTCCCGGCGTCTCCTAGTGGCTTCCTGTTCATTGGCGGGCGGGGAGTTTCCGGTTCCGGTTCCGGCGTTATTCCCGACCTCCACCTTGTTCATGTGGAGGAGGCGGCGGAAGGCGAAGCGGAAGTCGGCGTTTTTCTGCGCGTAGATGAGAGGGTTGAAGCACGAGTTACTCAGGACGATGATGCCGGCGAGCTGCTCCCACACGTGTAGCCAGAGCGGGTCCTGGCCCTTGACGCCCAGCGCGAAGGGCAGGGTGAGCAGGTAGGGCACCCAGCATAAGTAGAAGACGCCGAGCACCAGGGCGAGCATGCGCGTGGTGCGCGCGTCCCGCTCTAGCGCCGAGAGGTCGTTGCCGACGGAGCGCGCCTGTTTGACGATCTGTCGGCGCGCGCGGCACGCGGTGGCCGCTACGCTCAGATGCAGCGCAGCCGTGACAACCAGCACCCCCAGCATGTGCACGCCGATAACCAGCATGTACATGCGGGAAGCCACCTCGGCAAAGTTACAATCATCCATATCTGTCCGCCAGCGGTTCCAGCTGAACATAGCCGTGGTACCCAGCGTCCATATATACAGCCACACCACCACCACCGCCGCCAACGTCCACTTCCGGCGGAAGAGGCGCTGGTGGAAGAAGGGCCGGTGCACGGCTACCCAGCGCTCTATGGCGAGCAGAAGCAGTGTGAGGAGGGAGACGCCGGTGGGGCAATGACTGAGGATGTAGCTCACCAGGCAGCTGGCGTACTGAGTCTCCAGTCCCAGACGGACGTGGTGGACCAGGCAGAAAGTGGGGATAGTCACCACCCCGACCACCATGTCTGCTGCCGCCAGACTCCCTATCAGCACGTGGGTAGGGGTGTGCAGCCGGGGGAAGCGCACGATGGACACCAGCACCAGCGAGTTACCCGCCACTATGGGGAACACGAGCAGGAAGGAGAGAGCTAGGAACACCCAGTCCGCGATCAGGCGGTGCGACAAGTTGTCATCTTGGTCTACGTCAACGTCACTGACGTTCTGCTCTGATGACGTGTTCATGTCCCATGTAGCAGACAGAGTAGTAGCGTCCACGGACATGGTATCTATTTCTACCGTTTTAATGGCTTTCCTGCTGCATGTTTCCTCTATTTTCAGTTTCAATATGGATGCATTTGGAGAATCGGTGATTTGTGTGATTTAGGAGTCCTCCAATGATAAACGTTTCTTAGCCGGCATCCTACAGTGTAGAATGCTGTATCTCTATCATGAGCTCCACGTGGGTAGGTTGTTAGAATTCGACATCCATGGTTTCACATAGCGAACGATTTCACATTTAAACCTATACAGATGTACACACAGTCAACGTTAGGCATCCATTGCGGGCACCCATCCTGAGTCGGAGAAGGGGAATGGGTCGATGCCAATGCTGCCCTGTGGCCATACAGCAATCGATATGCACGGTGTATCTTGTGAAAGTCGGGTTGAGACTTCTGTACTAAATAGGAAGATCCGGAATGTCAAACAATGAAGCAGAGTGCACTATCTAGTGGCGGCTGGCGCGCAGATGAGTTCTCCCGCCACTTCTGCAGGAGCAGACGACTTTTCACACACTGCGTCCCGGAGCAGTTTGGACGACGTGTGGCTGTCGTGCAGGTGCTTCTCTCTAGTGGCCATTCCTGTCCGAGTGGTGCCTGTAAGTGAGGGTGCTATGGGAGTGGGGGCGTGGGGGATAGAGGGAGGGGTTGGGGGTCGGCCAGCAACTACATTAGGGAATACACAGGCAGAAAACAAGAGAAGCCTGTCCACAATACGCCTGATGACGTTTAGATAACGCATAGACGTGTGCTCAGTCTCCATGGTCATTTGATAAAACTTGTGCATTCATCATAATTATATAACCTCCGTCGTTCAATTATGTTAGGTCAGTAACCTTTTTTTATAAACATATTGGGACGTCAACACACAACATTTACTTCAGAAGGATTGACACTTTCATTGTGATACTTGAAAAAACATCATCCAACTAAACTGTCAAATACCGACTAATGATACACATGTACTTTAAACATAAAACTTTGCACGTAGAATGAGTTCTACCCTTTATGTGCTATTTGTATATTGATATGGATATCATTGTCCAGAAGATGGGTGATATGTATTGCTTATGGATGAGCACCAATAAAAAAAAATGCATTACTGAGCTGGAGGTAATGGTGTGCATGTCTAGTAGCATCACGTCCTGCCAACTGTATTAATACCTCATCCCCTATACACACCCTACCACCATACAGTAGTGACATACTTTACCATCTCTGTCCTCTCACGGTAGTAACCCATACAGGATCAGTTCCGTATTCTTGTCAATTAAGGCCATTGTCACCCAGCGTGTGCAAGTCTATCTGCACTCTGCCTCCGTAATAATATCCCAGTAGTGACTGGGTGTCATCAGAGGCTGATGTGTGCAAGAGGGGAATGAATTGGATGGACAAGGCGACCCTCCCTATTCTACTCTACTGAATGACACTATGGTATAGTGTGGCCCTATGCCATATTGATGTGCAAGCACATAGTGGGGAGAATGAGTTTTCTGCTTTTTGAAAACTTTATTTCAGTGTGCCTTGGAAACACTCAGTTTAATACGTGATGAAACTGTTAGCAATTATCGCTTGTAAACTCATGTAAGAAAAAAATACCCAGGGGATGGATCAATGGCAATCAGGTAGGAACAGTCCTGTTGCCACTAGGGCTTCAATTTCCATTGAGGGAATGCGTATTCTTGTTGTTTTGTTATGTTATTGAGAACATGAACATATTCAAGAGGACAATATTGTTTGACAAAATAGAATAAAATGTATTTCCCTTATCCTGCCAGCTAATATCTTATCTAGTATCGAGTTGGTATTGGTCTTTTTTCGAAATTAAGGGAATTATCATGAGAACATGTACAGGATGGTCCCTCAGTGAAATCAGCAAAGTAAAACCATTATACTTTTCATGACGCTATTGGATTGGGAAATCAGATGTCAGATAGATCATATATATATAGTCATCCGATGCATGAACAATCCGCTCTATTGGAATCAACACTCGATGCCCCATTGGATAAACATACCAGAAAACCAATGTATCAAACTAGAGGCACACCAGATGGAATTATCTATCATTAACACACTCTGCCTATGGCAAGGGTGGTGGAGGAGAGAACACATCCCATAAAGTGTGAGCAACCAAAGCAGACAGATCATTTGTTCACACCTACTCAAGGCACATGGCTAGCACTAGTGGTGGAAAAGTGTCCCAGAATATACAGCCATGTGACTGCCTGACCAGCTTGGTGACTAGGGTATGTGGCGCTCCCCCCTTTATCAAGTTATATGTGTCTATCACCCCGAACCAAATATACTATTACATGCACACCACGTTCATCCCCCATATGCCGCTATATTGGTATAAAAGAAGAGGGGATGATTTCATAAATGGCTGTTGAGAAACAGCTCATACAATGTCCCCTTTATCGCTACCTATATGACCCCTATACTTCTACATAACTGTCTGAATGATAGAATATATTACTATTTTACATGAACAACACGTTGCTATTATATGCATAGGCAAATGCACATCATCGGACACTGTCAAAAGCCTTTTATAGGTAATTAACATAACTCATGTCTATGCAGCAACATCTATCTGACTTCCTGTTCATGATACTCGGCAGTTAAGGTTAAGGCCTGCCAATGCAGCACAAACACATCATCTAAATGTTTAGATCGTACAGGAAATGTGATGCAATCACAGTGTAGGGTACACACAATGCAGTGCTATTACCATGATGATATATCAGTTCTAACAGGGCATATGCATTACAAGATACTAAGCTAAGATATTATAAAGAAACAAACTTTTTATTAAACATCCACAAACAGTCAGTTACTGAAGAGGTAGATCTACATGGTTGGTCTGAGAGTCCTCTGATAGAGCTTTTGGTGTAAAAGTGGACTTTTTAAAAATTCACAGACTGTGTTGGGAGTCGCGACGTAATAATATAAGAGTTGTCAAAACTCAAGAACTGCACAAACATTAAATGAACATTTTTGAGTGAATCAGAATTTCTCGTTTGCCTGGTTGCCACATCTCCCTCTCCAGACTCTCCCATGGCCATTCATTTTACATGAAGACAAAATGCTATGTGGGGGCATTGATTTTATCCAGAAAAAACATTTACGTTGCAATCATTATGGGTACAATTGTATTTTCACCGCAAAGTTTTACGATTTAGTGTTAAAACACAAGTTAGGTATATTGTGTTAAAAGTCATTATAACAAGCGGAGTATTCCAGACTACAGATTTCAGTAACTGTGCACTGGCACTTCATGTGTCTAGATGGGGGCATCATGGCGGTCTGCGGACGTTTAAATATGCAGTACCCTTAGTGCAATAGTGTCATAATAGCGTAAACGACCTTTCTGTGGGAGTACAGCTATTTATCACAGTTCTGCAGGCGTATAAAATACAATACCAGTCGGATGGGTACTACATGTACCAGTAAGATATCACTAGATTGTGACAAAATATAATCATATAACTGGTGAAGCAAGCAAGTGCAGTTCTTGTTTGGATAATTATAATTGTTCCTTTTTTGGGGCACAATTTACTTGAATAGTTGTAATCTGCTGATGTTGATACATGGTTTTAACACAGAAGGCAATGTCAGTCATCCGGACGTCGTAGGTCAAATGTAGAGCAGAATAACGGGAAACCCTGTCACCAAAGCCACAATTGTCCTATCCACACCTGAATGATCCACCCAGCGCAAAGTATGAAATGTGGGTTTCCAAAGTTGATAATGCAAGCCAGCCATACGTCCTACCCCTACCCATAAATATACATGCGTATCTGATTCTCCTATCCACAGCATACCCACTGGACAATATGCCAGGCTATCTAAAGAATCAAACTCTAGGGCACCTAGTATATCCCTAGTGTGCCAGGCAATTGTACACTAGAGCGTGCAAGCAAGTCTCTCTGCATGGTTTTCCAATGAATGGTATTAGTGATGGGCATCACTGGAGAACCAGGGCACTTTTTCTTAATTAAATTTTGTGAACATCTACCCACAACTTCACATCTACAGCCACCCCATATATACAACCGACCCCACATCTACCCCATATCTACCCCCTACCCCACATCTACCCTGACCCCACATCTATCCCGACCACACATCTGCCCCATACCACACATCTACTAACATACTCCAAATCCGTGAATTTAAATACACGTGAAAGTGCACTTTGTAGTCAAAACGCGAAAATATACATGCGCGAAATATATACGTTTACAGTATTTGCCCAGAAAGTGCCCAGCATTTGCCCGTTGTAGGGTTTCATATTGAGGTTAGATGGTAATTTCAGTCAGATCAATGGAAATTGAAATCAGGTAGAGGGACAATTTTCATGAAAGATGAGAGAAGCAAAACAATCCAGCTCAGAATAGCATTTCTATCTTTCACATCTACTCCTGATCCCAATATCTACCCCAACCCCACATCTACCCCTGACCCCACATTTGCCCCTGACCCCACATCTACCTGGGGAGCCCCACATCAACCAACCCCTTAACCCCACATCAACCAACCCACTAACCCCACATCAACCAACCCACTAACCCCACATCAACCAAGCCCCCAACCCCACATCAACGTCCCACCCCCCACCCCCCACATCAGCCCCCCCCCCCCAACACACACACACACTCCCTGCCCTACACACACACTCCCCGCACGCACACAATCTGACGCCCCCCCCCAACAACTCCCAAACCCCGGAGGGTCATTTCGCAGTGGGCACAGACCACTTATTAAGCGCTTTAATATATAGCTCTGCATATTCTCTGTAGGGCTTAATAATCGCGTATTGAGTGCTGCTTTTGTGAGGTGTGCCCACTGGGGAATTCTGTGCAAAGTTAAAACAAACCTTCAGTTCTGTGAAGGTGCATGAAGGTATATCTCAGAAACATCCAATAAAGTGTCTCAAAAAGTGTCTCACTTCAGTTTTATATAAGAACAAGGAGGATTCTGTGTAAACTGCCAGTTGGTGAAGGTCTGTAGTTTACTTAGATCCCTATCCTTTAACATTGGCCAGAAAAGCTTCGTTTTGTGTAGTTTAGGTGACATTTTTTCAATCTATATTTTGAACATGAAATGTTGCCCCAATCTTTTTGAAAATTGATGATATGGATTGGCATTGATCAAAGCTTGCAACATGGTGTGTTGATACATTTTATTTACTGAGTTTGATACCAAAATAACATTCAGAATGCAACAGATTTTTCTGGCAAAAAAGCCAAAAATACCCGTTGTATAAGAACTTGCGGGCACGGGGGTGCCCTGGTTCAATGATAACAGTTAACACCCTTGTTGTGTCGTCAGGGGCTAGTGGTGTATTAAAGAGGGTGTTAACTTAAGGTTGTGGAAAAGTCGTCACACTTTGGGGACGCCAGGACTCGAACCTGTGGCGCCAGCCTCCATGTTTGTTCACTTGCTGGGCTTTGGGTGGTATCTCACTAACCAATCCTAAACAAGCAGTTTAGACAGATTCTCGTGAACCTCTGCCTATGAATGTTGCGTTGAGTAAAAAACGTAAGAAAACCAAATGTATAAAATGGCTGGAGGTAGACTAGATGGACATATCTATCATCAACACATTCTAGCTATGACAGGGGTGGTGGGGAGAGAAGCATGGGGAACACACCCTCATAAATTGTGAGCAACTAGAGTAGACAGAGCATTGTTCACGTCCAGACTCCATGAATCGGTCAAATCTGACCCAGCATACTTTACGACTACTTCTCGGGGTGAAGCACTGGTGGTTGACAAATATGATGCTTACCGAATATACAGCCACGTGATTGGCTGACCAGATTGGTGACCATGGTATTTGGCATCCCTCCCCAACCTCCTCACTGATTTATGTCATAATGTGTTTACTAACCGTAACATACTATTATACCCCATTCATTCTGTATAGGCCACTAGCTGAATACATCTTAGACCAATGAGATAATTCCCTCCATTCACTATGGAATTCATAGGGTTCATAATGTAACAGCTTGTACCCATGTGGCCGCTGTTATCAGTGCTTATCCCGCCAGTACCAGCTTAAGTAATGCACGCGCCCACAGGATGACAGGCCTGACCCCCCCCCCCCCCCCCCCCCACCCCATATTGGTATAGAAGGTATGATTGCATGCATGGCTGTTGATATATAGTAACTTTATTCTATATGACTCACCCCAAACAACATCCCCTTTATCACTACCGGTATAACCCCTATACTGGCGATATATATCAAGCTGTCTGAATGATAGAATAGACTATTGTTTTACATCACAAAACACCATAATATTACAGGCACAGACAAATGTATGTCATCAAACACTGTCGTTAGTTTTTAGGAACATGATTAATTTCTGTTCGAACTACCCTGTAAATACTAAAACTGTGGTTGTTATTGCAGAGACGTTTATCTGACTTCCTGTTCATGCTACTGGACAGTTAAGGTTGAGCCCTGCCACTGCAGCCAAACACATCATCTAAATATTTTGATCTGATTGAAAATGTGCTGCAATAACAGTTGTTTTTGTATGTATATACGTGTCACCATTATGAACATGGCATGGGCAGCTAGATGCAGGTGGTCTGTTAGCACAGTGAACTTTTCAAATTCGCAGATCTTATCTGAAAAGCACGGCAATAAAGCAATGAGATTTAAAAAAAAGAAAAAAAGATGGTATTGGAATCCGTGATGCATGCATAAAAATTCGAGAACTGAACAGATATTTTGAGAATTTTTACTTTGAAACCATATTTTCTCTGGGCCTCAACTCCCATTCCACTCTTCCATATCCATTTGTTTACATGAAGGCAAGTGATTGGCTTGGGGAGTGGTCATTCTTTTCCAACATTCTTTTCCAACGAGAGGGGTTCATATTTAACACGTCCGACCCCTTTTCGCTGTAGTAACTTGATGGCACAATTAACATAATTTATTCTGATCTGCTCATTTTTAATACCGGTAGAATAGGCAGGGTTTTACCACTGGACAAAATGAGCCGACCTATGGCAGAATAGCTGGAAATAATACCTTTAAAACTACACTTGTCCACAAATAAATGATTCTATCATTAAACATGAATATATCCTTTTCTCCCTGTTTATCTGCTGTATACACACTATATTGTCCACCCACTTAAGAATAGGACAGGCCATCTAAAAGATCATTTCTCCATTCCCATTGATCAACCACGAGGATGCCTAGTGGATCTATAATGTGCCATGGATGCCTCCCGTGTGACTAATGTCCTAGTGTTGATCACAGTAAATTGTAAGTGGATGATTGAAGAAGAGGGGCGGGGGAGGGTTGGGGGGGCTACTGTGGTTGGGATATCCAACATGGATAAGGCTGGCACTCAAAGTGCATTTGAATTCTAATGGCATTGAGACCATCAAAGCCTAATTAAAATTAAATGAGCACACCTGGAGAGAGGGAGGGACAGATTGCTTCTTTTCTATTCACTGTTTTTCTATGGGATTTCAGAGTATTTCATAGACACGTAAAAGCATATGGACTTCGCTTGTTAACATAACACGTGCACGAGTGAAAATATTTTTCATCACAGGCTCAAATGTTTCTTTACTAACACCACTCATACAATCATAGCATAAGAGGAAAGTGAATTGAATCCAATTTACTAAATGGCAACATGCATGTGGTGTTATTTTCTAATATCAGATAGGGTAGATAATCAAAGTAAACCGTGTTTTTTTCCATACTTGTAAAACAGACACTGGGTTGGTGGAAGGAAAGTTCGATCCATCAACATGTCCATTATTATTAAGCGGTTTTACAATCATAAAATGTTTTTCTTGAGCATAGCGACAAATGTGCCTCTACATGGGTAAAAATCGACACGGGCGACACAGCGACACGGCCCCTTTAAAAATCGACATGGGTGACACGGCCCCTTTAAAAATCGACGGACACAGACATCTTTATAATGCCCTAGTATATTATGTATACATAAAATTCGACACAGTAAAATGGCTCTTTTGCTAAAGATCGACACGGCGACACGGCCAAAAGTGTGGGGACCCATGTAGAGGCACACAAATGGTCGCTGGAGGTGGCGAAAACATCAAAGAATAGCACAGGCCGTGGAATCACAAAATATAAGGTCTACTTCCATCTACTGATTTGAAAGTACTTTTAAACTTGTTCCGCAGAGGGAAGCGGCTACTGACCCTCATCCTGATAAATACTACTTTGATACAAACCTGGGATCGCAGCAATATGTTTCGTACTTTACACAAACAATGATTTTGCGACGACAGGATGAATCACAAATGCTCTGAACCAGATAGTCTGAACCAGTACGATGCTCCCACTGTATCAAAGTCTGGTGAGGTATACTTTAACTACTTTTCCCATAACTCTCCTTCGCCTCAGCCTCTAATTTAACACAACCTTAAACAACATCTTGCCTCGATAAATATGGCTTAATATCATTCTGTAGGAAAATAGATGAGACACTCTGTGCCTGTATATAAATACACTGGAGAGAAATGCAAGGTGCGTTGGTTTTTCTATCCATGACTACTCCCCATGATTCGTCTCGGCGAGACTCCCTGTGTACTACCTGTCATAGAGATACTCTAAGCCATTAATTCTGTGGGGCTTGTTCAAATGTACTCTAATGCTACCCATGATAGGATAGGGGCCGGCCAAGACGAATATTTACATCAGACACTGTATATATGCTCCATGTAATGTCTAACATCACCACTTGATGTTACATGGCCATGAGGTAGCCTGTTTACATGTAGGCGGCATTAGAGTAATGGTGCACATTTAGAGGTGATCCAATCTAGTGCAATATGCGGCAATGCATGATTAAGCTGACAAGCTCCGAGGTAACCCAGCATGATAAAAGCTAGACTCCTGGGTAGACAAGTAGGACCCTCATTCACCCTGCTGTAAGAGACCTGCCACTGACCAACTGACCCGACATAGCACATGTGATATGTACTGTATCTGTATGATGGTTAGAGAGGTGGGTGGAGGGTAGGGCAGAGCAGGGAATGTTAGTAGAGAGGAGAGGTTATGAGGGTGGGGTAGGGAGGAGACGTAATGGGAATGGGGATGGGAAGTGCACGTAATATCAATTTGGAGTGGGAAGGAGACGTAATGTGAATCAGGGTGGGAAGGAGACATAATGGGAATGGGGGTGGGGAGGAGGTGCAATGGATGGGGCTTGGGAGGAGATGTAATGGGAATGGGGATGTGGAGGAGACTTAATGGGAACGGGGATGGGGAGGAGACATAATGGCAATGGGGGTGGGGAGGAGACATAATGGGAATAGGGGTGGGAAGGAGACGTAATGGGAATGGGGATGGGGAGACGTAATGGGAATAGGGATGTGGAGGAGATGTAATGGGAATGGGGGTGAGGAGGAGACATAATGGGAATGGGGGTGGGGAGGAGACGTAATGGTAATGGCAGCAGGGAGGAGACGTAATGGTAATGGCAGTAGGGAGGAGCAAAATGGGAACAGTAGTAGGGAGGATATATAATGAGAACAGGATTAGGGAGGAGACGTAATGGGAGGTGAGGTTCATAGGTCTAGAAGGGTAAGGGTTGGGAGGAGGAAGAAGCTAAAGAGGGTGCATTTCCCATGATTAACCTGTTCTGTTTGCACAGGCAGGTACCTTCATAATATCCAGTCCATGTCTCATTATCATGATGGTGCTGCCCTCTACCTGTAGTGTCAGGGAGTGACAAACGAAATGATGATAAAAGATTTTTTTTAGATTATATTCCTTACCTGAGGCATTACCAGCTGTGACGGTGCCAGAGCCGTCTTTTACAAAGCATGGACGGAGCTTCTGGAAGTTGGCAATCGTGCATCCTGCACGGGGGAACTCATCTTTACTGACCACTACATCACCTGGTAAAATATACACATGGATGGAATTAGTATTTCGGAGATGCAATGTACTATAACCCAAGGAGAACACGTTTACCATAGGTTACTAATGTATTTAACAGATTAAATCTAAAAAAAAGTTTTAATTTTGGTGTATGTTAAAATGGCTGAATATTCCACTGATAGAATCATAACCACATGAATAATGTTATCATAAAAAAGTGCAACAATCTGGCCTAGCCAAAAGTATCAGTAACTTAAAGAAATCACGCAGACTTTAAGAATGACTATATGTGTTAATAAGTTCATGGTCATATTATTCCAATTAAAATGAGGATATTAGAGCAGCTACCTTTCCGTGATGTTATCGTGACAGGGACGAGCTCCTTGTCGAAGCGCCCCTCGGTCTGCGCCTGTTCACACTTGAGTTGTGACTGCAGGGCGAACTGGTCCTGGTCCTCTCTGTTGATGGACCACTGCTTGGCCACATTCTCAGCTGCAACCAATGATAATAGAGTTATTATTGATTATTGATTTATGTCCAGGCGTATATGGTACTCTACGGGACTGCGAACAGTAAGGCCACTTAAAATTGATTATCAGCTTTGCAGACACTTTTTGGAAAAAATCGGTGAGGGAGGGGGGCTTTTCAAAAAATTTTGATTACTTTTTTTCAGACCGTGAGGGAGGTCGCTTTTTTCGGTTACTTTTTTTTGCTATGCCATAATGGGCTTAATATTTGGCATAGATATTGGAATAAACACGTATTTATAGATGATTAAGCCATTGGAATACGCTGGGACAATTTAAAAGTGTGTATTTTATATTTATGATGGTGTAAATTGCTCTTTAATTGTGGTGGATTTTTTTTTTAGATTAAAAAAGGTTAATTTTTAAATATTTTTTTGGATTGATAGGGGCGCCCCTTTTGACTGTTTTTTTGGGATAACCTAAAAAAACTGTTGATGCGGCCCTTTTAGACAGGTGCGGGCGCTGTCCGCAAAGCTGTTATTCAATTATAAGTGGCCTAACACACAAGACCTCTCAAGTTTAGTTGCCTTTTACAAATCCGGTATGCCCATGTAGTTATTCTACTCCCTCATGTCCCAAACGAGAAGGTCCCCACTAACCAACAATCATACCACATGGTTAACCCTTTAAGGATGGCATGTTGCTGTAAAGCAATATACTTGTCATCATGATGCACCAACGCAGTGCCGGTGAATAACTCGCATTGTTGAATCATGCCGACCATTCGGGGGATGTCTAGCCCTTATAGTCGGCATGATGCATGAAATTGAATACTCGCCATAGTTCAGCATGAGCTGCATTCCTGCATCATGATGACAATGGGCAAAATGCATTAAAACACTGTACGGCCCCTCACGGGCTACCGTGCTAGCTGGCAAAGTCTCCCAATTTTCTCTGACCATGGAGCTAAATACGTTATATTCAGATTCATGGTCTGACGTTGCCGGGTTTTAACGTTGACGGTTTCATCTTTTTCTTCAATTGTGTAACATCCAATACTTATTCTCAATACATGTACGACATTATCAATATCCTGTCTTTCATTAAATTCGTGTACGCACTGCACTGTTGCCTTTGCAGTAGACCTATAGAGAATGCAAAATGTGATCTCCCGAGTTGATCTCCTAGTGAGCAACTCAGAGACGCCACCTGGTGAGTCAAACAGGAAACAAATCGGGTCCGCACAAGATATGGGATAATTGGCCTCCGGACCAGTGTCAGTGTCCACCGATGGTTGAATTTGGTCCAGCCCTGTAAGAGCAGTGTAATGCCTCTTACCTGTGATGCCCATATGGTAGTTGTGGAAGGCGTCTACGAGTCCGTCATTGATACACACGTCCACCATGGACACGTCTCCCATCTTGACTCCTGTCCTCATCCCAACTGCATGAGGGGCCTGAAAGAAACCACTCAACTAGTTGTACTTTATGAAATCCACAATCGTTTTTCAAATTTAAATATGAGATGATGGCGTCGAATATATAGGGAGGATGGTCATTTCTGAACAGCTGGGGGACTGATGGATTGGGGGGGGGGGGAAGATTGAGCGTGTGAGTGGCCTCACAGATGACTCAGGGTGAGCTGGAGCTGGAGCTGGAGCTTATCATGTACTTGGATATAGTACTCCCTTATAATCATTCATTGATCAATTCTGGCATCAGAAATGAATTCCTTGTTAAAAAGTACCCTCAAGTCATGTGTCATACATGTATATTATTCCATTGCAGGCCAGCAGGTGGGTGTGGGAGAGCAGGTGGGTGTGGGTGTGCATTTGGGTGTGGGCGACAGTTGCAGGCTGCGGGCGTGTACCACATTTTGTCCCTATCAAAAAGCGAGTCGATCGGACGATAAACAGCGGAGATACGGGTGGTACAAATTTGTCTGCACACATTGATGTCTCGCGCAGTACATACTACAAGAATTACCAGTAGCGCCACTCTGTTTTTTTCTGTGTATATGAGGGTATTTCTACTGTAGTAGATGGCATTCCTGTATGTGAAGAGAGAAATATCAGGCAGTGTAGGCTAGAACCTGATTTCTATCTTTGGTTTAACATTGAAGTCTATGTAGCTTTCATGTAGAGAGTAGCAATTTAACAGTAGTTAAGAGTTAACCAAAAAGAGAGAAATTAGTACCCAAAGATCGCAGCTCAATATCACATGGAAGGAAAGACATTCTAAATTTCTTTTCGAAGGAAACATTTGTCCCCCGACCTTGCCTATCTGTCCCTTTTGTCATCTCATGTCTATGTCCCACACACACACTGAATGACATAGATTCTCCCATGTCCCAAAAACGTCTTAAAGCATGGTTCAGTCGTTGTATATTACTCAGTCACCCAGAGTCAAAAACTAAAACATGTGGATCCCTCTTGTGGGTCCACACTTTTTCAATACCATATGGGATTCATCTAAATTGCTTTAGCGCAAAAATAATTACATTCTCAAAAAAAGAAAATAATGTAACATATTGATCCTACCCTACAGTAAAAAAACAAAGTACACACCTTGCTCATGCTCTCCTGACCACCGGCTATGACTATTTGGGCGTCACCTGTCTTGATGGCCTGGTAGCCGAGGGCCACCGCGCGGAGACCGGACCCACACAGCATGTTGACTCCCCATGCCGGCACGTGGTGGGGCACACCTGCGTTCACACTAGCCTGACGAGCAGGGTTCTGTCCCTGGGCTGTAGAGAAATTTAAAGATCTCTATATACATCAAATCCATATGTCTAAAATAGGTGAATATTTGTAGAAATGTATGTTGCAGAGTAAACCCAATACCCCGTGCATATCACATTATCATTATTGGCAGAATAGCCTCACTTTTTCCCCTTCATAATTTCAATAATTTATTTGAGATCCATATGACATCAAATACTGATTTGTGTAGATACATCTTTAAGGTACTCTAATATAACTTAGCATCATATACAGGTAAACATATACCAAAATTGGTCGGGGAAGAATATTTTGTATCTCAATGAGGACCATAAAAATGTAAGAAAAAAAAAAGAGAAAAAAAAGGTGGCACCTACCTGCCGTTAAGACTTGTCCCAGAATGACCTCTGACACATCCTCAGGTTTAACCTGGACTCTCTGCAGCAGGTCCTTGATGACGACCTTACCAAGGTCATGTGCGGCCAGAGTGGACAGGGCACCATTAAAGGAACCTGAAACAATACAATAATCATTGCACATTGTACACACTTTAAAATCTAAGAGAGATTTCAGGGGCAGAATAAGGAGTCTAGGTGAGGAGCCCCAGTGCCACATTTGGATTTTTGGAGGATTTTGAGTGCATTTTTTAAAAGTTTTTTCGAACCAATGCTACTCACAGCATTACGCTTTTTCAATACTTTCACTGAGACCTCCCTTGTCAGAGATCTGCCCGCGCTTCAGCTCACTATGATGAATATGAAACCTTCACTTTCAGGGACGGTTGGTATTCTGGAGAGGGTTGCATAAGTGCCAGTTTTGATATCATCTATAAACCCTTTAAGATCCCTGCCTTATAAAGGCACATGGGGTAATTATGTATATAGTCCAGGAAAAGCTTGAAAATGTCTACCCCTGCAATATATTACCAAATTAGGCCTAGCAAAATAAATGTTGTGTTTCAGGTAACGTGCTGAAAAGAATTAGGTGGGGAATAGGTCGGATCAATTTTTTATTCTTTTTTTTGGTCAAAAAAAGTCTTCAAAAATTTACTTTTTTGGAAAGTTGTCCATTTTTATTTGGGTCGGCCCTGTTTACGTAGGTAGGGTCGGGTTACCTGAAAGAAATAATTTATTTCATACCCAACAGAAGATGTACCGTGCTGGTACCAAGTCACCCAGGTATGTCATACTATCAGTAGGCCACCGGTAGTATGGGACCATTGACCTGCTCCATGGAGGTGTGTCCCCAGCAGCCAATCACAGAGCAGCCCATACACCTCATGTCAACATACCATGTGGGCTGACTGAGGTGCCCCCACAGCCTCCCCATGTCTGCACCAGAGACACACAATGATGGACCACGCACAGGGGTCAACAGCTGCATGGAGCAGGGGTCTGCATGTAGTGTCACATGTGAATCAGGTGGAAATCTAGGCCAGGCTACAATTCGCATGCTGTAGCCTCAGCCTCAGGGATGTTTGTCTATGGTGGCCTACATAGATCTAATGCATTGTAGCTATGGTTGGACTGCTGGGCCTATATTAAACTATTTATGTGTAATATTGGGTAGGCCTATTTCTATATTTGTATTCATGACATGTAAACTTGTACGTATTTTATAGCCTATGAATCTGTTGTAGATCTACTACAACTGAGGCTAAAATAAAGATTTATTGTCAAAATTGAATTGAACTAGATTGGAAACCTGTGTAGCCTATCCTAGCCTCCATGTGTTGAAAGGAGGATGGGTGAAAGGGGCTGTGGTTTATGTATGGGGCATTAGGGACCTATAATATTATGCATTAGGGTAGGGCTTTTTAATTATACCAATATTATATGATTCTATCAAATTGAATCCAGAAAAAAATATTAGCCTGATGATTGTTGTTGCATTTATGCCCTGGGCTTATCATAAACCTAATGCACCACTTACATAATCTATCAAACTCAGTCAGTGCTTATGGACACTTGAATCAGCCTAATTGGGGCACTGTCAGAGGTGCTCATGAGAGGAGAAGCAGAAGGTGGTCACACCTCCACTGAACAACATGGCCAAGAGAACTGGTGAATGGAATGGGGGAGAAGGGGTGGACTATATTTGTGGTTTCAAGGCTAAGAGAACTGATATTGGCACCTTCATTTGCCTGGACTTACCTATAGGTGTCCTGGCTGCCGCTACAATCACTACTTCGTCTGCCATGCTGAATTGTTGCCGTGTTCCAAGTGATTTTACAACCTCTTCTGTGGCCTACACATTTGTGGTCTGCTCAAACTTTCTACACTGTTTCTCTGTGTTCTGTGCTCCCTTAGATATCCCATTCAACGCGTAGAGCACAGGGAGCCAGTATACCCTTTTTTAAAGCTTGGCGCCATCTGTAGGAAACCGGCGAAACCAAAATTAATATGGCGACAGAAGGCGCCGAAATCCAAACGTATTAGATCACTCTTTCGATTATATTTAGTTCTGGGAGTGAAAGAAGTGAATTATTAAGGCCTAGCCATGGCGGTTATACTGGAGACCTCGTTGGGGGATATGACAATCGACTTGTACACAGAAGAAAGGCCAAGATGTAAGTGTTTTTACTTAAATCTGGTATTATCGCCCTGTCTTTCGCGAGTGTTCACTTGATTTGCCATTTTTCACGATTCGGTCTAGTGACTCTACCCCCCGGGCTCTAGGCCTACCCTCTGCAGAATCACTACTATCGACCACTATTCGTTCACAAACGCTTACTATTGTCTTTTTAATACATGTTCTACAGTATCATGCCGAGCATCACATGGTAGTAAAAACAGTCAGTCATTAGCCTATAGGGGTCGTCCATAAATCAATGATGTCACGCCCTGGGGGGCGGGGGGGGGGGGCATGTGCATGATGTCACGTTTTGAAAAAAAATTACATTTTTATGTCAGCAACATTTGAAGTTCTTGCATACTATTGATACCACAGCTGTCTCAAATATCTAAGTTTATAGCTACCTACCCAAAAAGGAAAGGGAACATGATTTGATTATGAAATATATATTGTGGGGTGGTGGGCAACAGCCTGCAAATTCATGCCTTGAGTGCAAATTACAAAGGTGAGGTCCCATCATGAAAGTGTAGGGGCCAGATTCCCGTGCATCGGTGGCAAACCTGCAAGGGGTGATCCCGCTCCCCTTTGAACCATCCCGATCCAGTAACATGAAACAAGTCTATCTGATAGGACAAGGGGATGTACGTAACTCAGTGGTAGAGCAATCGCTTGGCAAGCGGAAGGCCCCGGGTTCGAGTCGTGGTGTCTCTGAAAACGTCATTTCCGGAGAAACCGTGTCCCTCACAAATACAATTCAAGGTCCCGGATGTTGGCACTTACTCAAGATTTTGGGACCCTTAGCCTATACCTCCAGTGCTTATAAAACATCGTCGCTTTATTAACTCTTCCTGTACCACGTTCCACATAAAGATTCAAGAGATTCAAGATTCAAGATTCAAGAAGGCTTTATTGACTAATGTAAGGATACATTTATGTCAGCACCGAGTTAGTATTGGTTAGTATTGATGGCATTATACACAGTTTTTATATAAGAATATAAACAGTTGATGGCTCCTGGCCTGTTTGATGATATACAATAAGGTTCTACAGCTAGTATTTGAGAGACCTTTCTATTGTCGCGATGTTTGTCATAAGCAGTGGCAAACTTTTATATTTTTCTTCGAAGCTTTTGCGAGCACTTTGAATTCCCGGCAGGTTACAATATAGTATTACATGCTTGACATTTTGCTTCACGTTACAGTGTGTGCACATATCAGTTAGTGGTTTCTTACCTCTATAACTTCTTGATAAGCTGTCCTGAGTACAATTAGAGTCTGTGCGCAGTTTTGTGATAATACTTCTAATATAGGGGGAGTATGTGTGACCTAGATACTCCTGCTCCCCATAGGGATAGTTCAAATCATCCTGACAAGTTTTGACGATATCACACTTGCCAGAATTGTCTGAGTCGTTTATATACTGGTTGTATTTTTGAATATGGATATCTGAAAGCCTTCTCTTTAAAGACACCTCTCTCAAAACCAGATTTTTTCAGATGAATTTCAAATGGGATATTGGGGTAGAGGGGATGACCTAACCTTTTAGAAACTGAAAGAATTTTGTAAATATTCAAACTAGAAGTACATCTATGACAAGATGAACAGTACCGTATGATCAGAAAGAAAGATACCCTAAATCGCCCTATGTGTTCTAATAAGGGAGATAAAGTCCTATTTGAAATTGAATATAGCTTATTTTAGTGTATATGTTGCAATGACAACTGAAATTTAGACCATATTGCATCAAAATAGACCTAAACTTTTAGTACCATCTTTACAGCATGAAAATCTGGAGGAAACCCCTTTTTTACCCAAAACACAACATTGTTTGACACTTTTCATGATTTTTGCCATAAATACATTTGTATTGCTAAAATTATATTAAAAATGAGTTAAATCTCATCCAAGTTGAGATGCCCAGCATTTCTAAAATAATGAATAAATGTACAAATGGATTAAGATATGTAGAGACATTATACTATAATAGATCACTGTCAGAAAAATTCATGGGATTCCACCCACTTTTAGGCAAACCACAGGGGGTTAGAAATCGGCCAAAATCGGCGGAAAATCGGCGAGTAACTCGCATAAATAAGTGTACAGTCCTGTACAGTAAACTCGCAATAATGGGTGTACGGTAAAGGAAGGGTTAATAGCACTCGATCAGGGAGATGCCAAGCCCCCACCCTCTTAGGTGCTATGGTTGATTAAACAACAAACAATATTTATATAGCATATTTATTTTCAATGTAAATAGGTATTTGACAAGTAAATAATAGTGGATAAAATATAATTACCCCTACTCAAGTCTCAGGCACGTCATTCACATGCATTATTTACACAGTACATCTCTCATACCTAATATATATTGCTTTTATTTCCAACCAAGCTTGATATTATATTCATGTTTTCATTATAACAGGGTACTTACTTAAATACCAACCCACGAGCCTTCTACAGATGAGTGAATCTATAATGCAAAGATTAAAGTATCAAAGGGGGGAGGACTGCAGACATAAGGCTTGATCCAGAATTTTACCATCTCAGTGTCCCCTGTGTTTATCTTAGTGGCAAAGCTGTATGTCCCAGCTCGCTTGTCTCTGAAGGCGTAGCGATGTTTCTGATTGCGAATGTCAATACCTTTCTTCGAGTCGCAGTCAACAGGTTCAGCCAAGTGCATTATCTTGCCAATGTCGTCTTTCGACGCGTAGAATTCCTCACATATATCATCATTAAGTCTTATACTGAAGGTGCCTTCTTGGTTGAAGATGAACCCTAACAGTTTGAATTCCCTCTCACAGATGATATAGATCTGGAAGCCTGGGTTGTTGCTGTCATAAGTCCCTATCAAATCAGATGGCAGCTTTGCACATACTGCTGTTCGCTCTTTGAAAGGAAATGGTGGGCTAGCTTTCGGAGGGTCATTGAGGTAGCGAAATATCTCCAGTTCTTCCTCCGCGGTTAACAAACCGCAGCCTGAAACCTCACTCGCGAATTCCTTACTCGACATGCTGCAAAAGCGTATCTTTTTGAGAATCGACCCAAGAACCCGTCGCTTGTTTTCAATATTCACGGCGATATTCCGATTCGTGCATTCCTTCTCTGCCCACTGGTTGCACTTGGTAAATATAGTAAGTTCGCTGACTGCGAGCGTTTCACACTCTACAATGGCCTCGAGTGTTTCTTTAGATACATGGTAATCTTGTAATGCCCCAAGGCTTTTGCTCTTTGAGAGGAATTCCAGACAGCTTTTTGATAGTTTGACTTGTTTGTAGAAGACAGCCTGGTCCAGGATGAGCCCAGCAGTATTCTCATTGACATTGTCCTGTAGATAAGCGCGACACTTGGACTTTAGTGCCTCAACTTGGTACTTTTGTGCACAGTACATGAGGTGGATGGCGTTCTCACTAGATAGCTCAACGTTGTCACTGTATAGGAATCTGAAATAAACATGTTATCTATGTCTTATATACGAAGGAGGAATGGGAAGTTTAAATAGTTTTAAAGAAAAAGGAAGGAAAAAGGATTAAGATTATTATGATACATGTATCTTCATTTTTCAACAGCAACAAAATTATGCTTTATTTATAGAAAATATAAGTACATTAATTAAAGGGCCAATTGCTGGAATGCAATTAAACCAATAGTGTATAAATCTGTGCCAATGTCAATGCAATACTATCAAATATTGAATATGATGTGAACTATTACGTTATAAATTCCCTAAAGACGGAAGGTCCGATATCCTCAATCTCTATGTCCAGGTCGGGTTGGTAGTCCGGGCTGGTGAAGAGCTCAAACAGGGTGTGACTTCTGCACATGAGGACCACTTTGTGAGCCTTGACTATCTCCTCACTGCCAGAGAACACAAAGCTCACGTCTGTGGCCAACTCATTGTCAAACATAACCTGCAGGCCTTCTCTAAGAGGAGTCCCCGACTGCCAGTCCTTGCTCGTGTCCATGGCTCCTTCCCCTTTCTGAAAGCATTTGGAAATTGTGTGTTTTGAATTGATGGAAATAGGGTATTAGATATTGCCCCCACTCCGAAGTATTAAAGTGCTTATAGCATCTTTAGACGTGTACTGATTGCTGGTGATAATTTAAGGTGTTGGAATTGCAAGAGCCAGAATCACTACTGAACAGTTTTAATTTGCAGTGAATTTCTACGTTAAAAGCACATATATACTTGCTGTCATATAACACAGCTCCCAAGTTATATACAACAAGGAAGACAAGACATGCATTCCCTCCTCATATGACCCCTATTTGTCGCGTACATGACTTAGTGCTAAGGGGTTTTGCCCATGAACTGTTTCACAACTAACCATGAATATATATATATGCCTTACCTTAGGCTGGGTCTCTGGTTCCGATGTCATTGGTTACACAGGGTAGTTGGCAATGTGAAGTGGTAGTTATGTACTGTATACATGGAGATACATAATAAATAATACTCCTTCAGTTCACATGCTCTCCAATCGTCTCCACTTTGGCTGTAGACACTTATGCTTCACCAATGAAATGAAAGTACCCGCGGTGTCATATCCCACCCTTACAAAGGTGGGATTATCTCTACCTGCAATAGTAGCCTGGGTGGCCTAAATAACCAGTGCACATCTTCTATGTTACTCTAGAAGCGAACCCTGGGGGTAGTGAGTGATCACTCCAGGCTGACACTGTTTGCCCTAGATGTTAACTGGAGGAGAACGGCCAAGTGCCCTTGCAGCTACAACTACCATACTTGCACTTCTTTTTATTGCTACAACCAGCCCAAACCACTTCAGTTAGAATGTATTTCCTTAGCTTGTTAAAAAACACACAGTGCTATACTGCCATTTGTCGTCATTATGCATGGATACAGCCTTGTCGAGTTACTCTCCACTGAGTCCAGTGCGCCTTTCAAAGATCATGTCGACCCTATGGGATTGATACACTCCTGAAGGGTCGGCATGTCACTTAAATGCAGCCTTGGACTGCCATTCATAATGATGTTACGACAACTGGTATATAACTTTAATTAAAGCACTATGCGGCCCTTAAAGGGTTAATCAGGCTAGCACGGGTAAACATGGCGGTTAGTGAGGGAGAGAGGAATATCCGTAATTGCGTAATACAGGATGTGGTCATTTATCCCAGGGAAAATTAAATAAAAACAGATCCAATTGATATTGGAGAGACAAGGCTTTCAAGTAACGACAATAATCAAAGATTGATAGAGATAGTCATGCAAGTTTACATAAATTATCTTTTTTTGATCTCCATATAAACTGGTGTACGAATCACACCCTTAATACATTTTTGTACTGTGCTTTATATAGTTGTACGTTAACTCTATTGAAAATGATCATCTCAGAGGAACTAGTCATTTGTTCCACCAGAGTAATATTGCTGTGAATCCAAAAACTTGTACATAAGAAATGATTACCGTAAAGTCTCACATAGACTTTGCTCAAACTTGTGGTGTGGCTAAAATTAAAAGTGGGTTCGGCTTATAGTACGCGATACTTTACGGTACTTTTAACATCTGTTACGTTTTACATTTTCTGAGAATTTATTCAGGGTGATTATAATTTTGTATCTTGTGTGAATAACATACATCATATATGCGAGGAGTGTAATTGTGATCTCGGCCCAATCTGGTCTGTTGGATAGCAGCTCATGGCTTAACAAACATCCATTTTCAGGTGTAAGGTTAATTGTCATCAAGACTACCTGACCAAACTTTCCTATACAAATAACTAATTGAATTCATAAGTATGTATAAGGTGTTTCCTTAGTATAGGGTATTATACCATCGGTATACATTTAGGCTCTGGGTGTGGCGACTAGGTAGGTATGTACACAGAAGAATGGACCCAGACCATGGCACTGAGGCTTCTAGTACTATACATGTGTAACATTTTTACACACTCCCCTTTTGAGACTTTATATGAACAGTCATTGAATCCTGGTCAGACTTGAACCTAAAGCCCCACATTCATTATAAAAGGCCCAGAATACCGGTCCTCGTTCCACTTCGACTCATACTGCTCGGGCGGCAAGACCTGTGCCTTTAAGTGTTAGGCGGGAAGGGATGGGGCCATTCTTTTCTAACATGCGGAAGAAAATAAACCCACCAAGCTTGCAAAGAGATGTCTTCGTCCATAAAGTTTGTACTGTATACACCAGTAAGATCCGAGCCATGTTAAAAGGCCAGAATCAGCGCGTTAAAAGGGATCGGTATGTAATCGTATCTGGTCACGCTGTAGGTGACAGAGACATTATCTATACGGTTAACTCTCGCTTTACAAGAAAAGCTGTAACTTTCATTTCTTTTGTGCGCTTTCCCATCCACACTCTCTTCGCGAATGTCCATGGCTTTGTTCTTATCGCAGCAGACAGGTTTCACTAGGAACATATTCACCTCTGCTTTGGGGACCAGGAATTCATCAGATGTTTCCTCATTGAACTTGATCTTGAAGTGGCCCGCTTGGGTGAAGAAAAGGCCGAGGAGTTTGAACTCTTTGCTGCAGGTGACATAGATGTGAAAATGGCCGTTTGTATGATGTACATACTGCAACATGCTACTACTTGGACTCTTCCCCAACTCAGGAGGGAGCATGGCGTGCAGAGAAATCCTCTCCTTTTCAGGGAATGGAGGGGGTATACTAGCAGGGGCACCGATGAATCGGAATATCTCCAACTCTTCCTCCGGTGCGAGTAGTCCTCTCGGAGATACCTGTGAGGCTATTTCCTCGTTCGACATACTACAGAAGCGTATCTTCTTTAGTATCGTCCCCAGCATCTTCCGCTTGTTTTCACCGCTTGTCTCGAGGCCTTTATTTTTGCACTCGGTTATGGCCCAGGTATCGCAGGCTTTAACGATGTACAACTCATCGACCCACAGCGAGTCGCAGCCAATGATCATCTCAAGGGTTTCCTTGGAAATATGGTAGTCATTGAGTCTCTTGATGCTCCTGATGGAAAGGTTGGAGAAGAAGTCAAGACATGTGCGATAGAGTTGGACTTCATTGTAGAAGATGGCTTGGTCGAGAATTAGGCCCACTGTGCTCACATCCAGGTTATTCTGCAGGAAATCCAGGCACTTTGCCTTGAGCTGCTCCACTTGGTATTTCTGAGCAGAGTACAGCAGGTGCAGTGCATTCTCTGCCGATATCGACACGTCCTCACAGTAGAGGAATCTACAATGGACAAATACTGCAATGGTTATCAGCTCATCTTAATTTAATTCTAACCGAGGAGATGTGCGTGCACAGCGTCTACCTAGCGGTACCTAGTTTCCGCTTAGCGGTCGACGTGAACCGCTAAGCTGAAACTCGCTTCGATTCACAGAAGATTATTCTCAAATTTACTACTGTAAATGTAGATATTTTCGCGTGTATACATTTTCGCGATTTTGCTGTAACCACAAGGATATTTCTCTTAAATGTGAGAGACATCACTAATTTTTTGAGTTCACGTCAGTATTACCAATAAAAGTTGCAAATGCAAGTCTTTCAGACTTTTTATGTTGAGATAAAATATAACTTTTCATAGTTATAAGTTGACACATTTTGCTCTGGCTTTACCTGAGGAGATCCTTGAAAATATCGGGTTCAATCTCCTGTATAGTGATATCTTTGTCTGCTTCCTGGAGACTGCTGCTGAACATGACAAAGAAGACATAGCTCCTGGACATAAGGATAACCTTGTGTGCCCTCACCTTCTCCTCACCCCCGGAGAATACAAAGGTGACATCGGTGGCCAACTCATTGTCAAACATGATTCGATTGGTCTCTGCCAAGGTTTTACCTGACTGCCAGTCATCCTTTGTATCCATGTCTGCAAGAAAAGTGTGGAGAATAAGAAGAAGCCTTGGTGCATTTTGAATTATTATTTTTTGATTAAATATTTCTTCTTTTATTTTCCCTTTCACAATATACCCGGTAAGGAAAGTGATTGTAGACAATATTACCAACGTCAATTTACCTGGGGGAAAATATTTAGATAAAAATCAACCCCCTAGAAAGGATTGATTATTAGATAAAATTGAATTAATTAATACATGTACAAAATGTATACCTCGCGGGATGTAGATTGACTGCGTATTTTACCAATCTCATATTTATTATGTAATTGCTTGGGTTAAGATCATGTTCATTTGACAAGGAGATGAAGGAACTGACCAAATGATGAGATGCAGAAAAGATACCTCTTACACTGTAACATCAACAGTATTCAAATGTGAGGATGCTTTTGTTCAAAGGAAATACCGTTTGACACAATGCTAACAAAACATGCAGGGAATGTGCTGGCACGGCTTCATATGCCCTATCTATAAAACATGAACGACTCTGGGGCAAGACGTGTGAAGATGCTATAACTTGTTGGTTTTAGACACGGGCTTTAACCCTTTAAATGCAGCATAGTGGTTTAATGCACTATGCCCTTTTGTTGTAATGATGCATAAATGTAGCATCGGTGAGTAACTCGCTGGTGTAACACGCTGGAGCTGCATTCATACTGACGCTATAGAGTTGATAAACTCGCGGCATGATGCACTAGCGCAGTGCCAGTTAACGACAAATGAACATGAATCATCAACGCGTCATGCTATCCTTAGAGGGTTAGATGGTAATTGCAAGGAAAAATACTTTAAACTTAATAACAGCAAGGGCGTTGTCATAACGTATAAAAGTGAAAACCATGTTTATGAAAATATACATCATGAAAGATTTAGTGATAATAAAAAAAAAGTGTTATTTCCACGTAGTAGACATTAACCGCTGAATCTGTCGCCGATTGCTCACATTAAGACCCCTAAACCAGTGTTCATGGGTGTATTATGTTGTAAGTACCATAATGTGGCCACGAGTAGGTCATGTGTGCTATATCCACGCACATAAACAACGCCTGACACACTCTCAGCACAGAGCACCTCGTGTATTACAGTATAATACACATGGTATTGTAATGTCGTGTACTGTAACAGTATTAAATAGCTGAACTTTAAGTATGAAATCCGGTATAAAACATAATCGCTGATGGATGTAATTTAAATGAAAATTTAAACAACGGATGAATCATATTGTATGGATAATGATGAGATACAATGTAGAAAATGCACTTACTGTTGGAGCCTCGTGGATGAAGATATGCTTTTCAAATAGTTCAGGTTTGGTGAAATAATTTAAACTTTTCCAAGGTACTCTTGACTTAAGCTATTCTTAAATTCAGAACAACAAATATCTCGTGAATGGGGAGGAAAACTCCACTCCTCTGTCACCTAAACACAGAGCAGCCCACCCATAGTCTACTGTCCTCTATTCCCTCTGGTCAAATGGGCAGGATGTGTACTGGTAGTGTTGATCGTTTACCACCAGCGCTGAACATAGAAAAATAAAAAGGGGAATACATGGGTGTATAATACAAGAGTGAAACCTATATGAAACATTGTAGTCCTGTATTCGTTGATGTAGCACTGTGAGATATACATGTACAACCTGTTTTAGAATGTCCAGGGGTTATCTATTTCTTTATTCAAATCCATATTTATATCCCACGGTGGAACAATAATTATGTGTCCTTTGTCTTGGTTAATTAACTTTAATTATAAATTCTTAATTTCTTCTATTTTCAGGCTGCATGAACTTTCTGAAGCTCTGTAAGATCAAATACTACAACCTCTGCCTTATTCACTCAGTTCAGGTAAGACCTATTTATTATTAGTTATAGTATCATAAAGACTGAGTTTTAAAGGAATGAAAAACCTATTACTAGTCATACTGATACATATGTATTATTGATACATATACATTTTTGTACTAACTTAATAATACAATTCACATGTACATGTAATACTATATACACTTAGAACCATGGACAATTATGAGTTTCAGTTCGGTAGGATTTAAATACATACTTAACCTTTGTCTTTCACAGAGAAACCTGGTCGCTCAGACCGGCGACCCAACGGGGACTGGAAAGGGTGGTCAGTCAGTATATGCGTAAGTACAAAAAATGTGGTTTACCTTTGCTATTTTTTTCGGTACAGTTTATAGTTTTAAAGTTTGAATTTTCCTACCTTAAAATAACTACCTAAATGCACTGGATGGAGTCATTGGGCCGAGATGGGATACTTGGTGTGCGTTATGTACAATGGGTACTTTTTGTCCCATGAACCAGTTCATGTTGCCTATTGATCTTATTCTGACAGGGGTGTACTGTGTTTTTATATTGAAGGAAACTTTATGGGGAGCAAGCAGCTTTCTTCGAGCCTGAATATAAACCTAGAATCAAACACAAGAAAGTCGGCACAGTGTCTATGGTAAACAATGGCGAAGATCTCCATGGATCTCAGGTACATTATTTTATATATTCAAAGAAGAAGTAAATAAAGAAGTAGTAAAATATGTATATTTGGACATCATAAATCAAATTTATAGCAGTCATACTACTGAACTTTGGTTCATATGAACCTAAGTCGATGATTTAATTCACGGAAAAATTTTAGAACTTTGTTATATTAGTTGTACCGTGTGTATTATGTTCTCAAGAACTAAACATTTTGCACTATGCATAGATACTCAGTGCCAATGTTGTTCCAAGTATACCCACGATAGCTTTGAACGCTGTTCTTTCAATTCTTTGTTTTCAAATTTAAGATACACAATTAAATTTTGTAGTTCTTCATCACTACGGGCAGCGACTTGGACTACCTGGATAATGTACACACCGTGTTCGGAGAGGTGTCTGAAGGGCACGACATTCTACAGAAGATCAACGAGTCTATCGTTGACGGAGAACACCGGCCATTTAAAGATGTTCGGTATGCGTTCATAGTACTAAACATCATGATTAATATTCACTTAAAATGTTATTTGGCCCAATCTTAATATTTCAATCATTCTCAAACTAGGTGATTAAACGTGTTAATACATACACCAAATTAAATTGTATGAATATCGCGAGGGGGCTCTTATTAGAGGGAGGAGTCTTATTAACAAGTATAATACTTTATATGAACCAGTATTAACCACTATTTTGTTTTCTGTTTACTGGACATTTTGTAGCTCAACTGCAGAAAAAAAAGTACAAAAAATTAAATACCAAGTATGAGAAAAATAATAAAACGTTATCATTTCTGATTCTTTCTTAAAAAATGTTTAGGGAAGTCTCATATTTTTAAGTATTTGTTAATATTTCTATCATAGATTACTTTTTGTCTTTATAGAATATTTCACACTGTTGTCCTGGATGACCCGTACGACGATCCGGCCGAGCTTGCTGACCACATCCCGGACCGCTCACCGGAACCCACCAAAGAGCAGCTCGCTGTAAGTAGTGTGCCTCCTCAACTCTTAACCCTTGTAGGGCAGCATACTATCATGATTCTTTAATACACTTTAATACCCAGTTAGTCAGCGTAATGCATGGAGGTGGAAATGGCGAGTAATTCTCCGGTGTTGCCGTCATGCCTCATGCTGACCATACACGATTGACACACTGAAATGCAATTAGACAGAGATGCCACTTTTCCTACTTTTGCAGTAATTCCTACTTTTTGGCTGGAATTTCTGTAATTGAATCATGGTAATTTCTTACAGAAAATTTACCAAAAAATTGTAAAATTTCCTACTTTTTGTCGACGACTGAGTGGCTTAGATATTGTAAGGGAGTGTTCATTTATTAGTTACAGGGGGGGGGGGGGGGGTGGTGGGTTTGGGGGGGGGCGTAAAAATTTCCGACCCCTCCTGAGAGGGGGGCGTAAAAAATGCTGACCCCTCTTGAGGGGGGGGCGTAAAAATTTAAGCCCCTTTTTAGCAAAAAACCCGCGCGTTACTATAGTTCAAAGGGGGGGGGGGGGCGAAAAATTTTCGGCGCCTTCGGCGAGGGGGGGCACGCAATGTTCCACGCGCTCTCGAGGGGGGGGGGGGCGTAAAAAATTTCGCCCCTCCGCGCGAAATCTCACCACCACCCCCCCCTGTAATTAATAAATGAACACTCCCTAAGTTGCATTGGTACTCCATTTGCATTATGAAGCCTAACTGTATCTATACCATCTTTATTAACTTAGCAATTTTAACATTTTGAACACCAACCCCTGACATGCTTTGGTTGCTTATAGAGTAACCGTATCGGGGTGGATGAGGAGCTGGACGATATGGAGGGGAAGACGGAGGCAGAACTCACCAAGATCCTCGCCGACCGAGAGGCCAAAGCCAATGCACAGATCCTGGAGATGGTAAGAACCTGACGCCTGAGTGTCCTTATAGAGACTTGTCCTCTTCCAGTCGCCACTATTATATGGCACTTCGCTGTCCCACTAGTACTCTAGGACTACAGTTTCACACTTTATACGGATGGCAATCTTCAATTTTTCCTGGATTTCTCAAATGTCTATCTTTTTTAATGTTGTGAAAACCTGTAATTACCTATTTCTGGGGCGTCCCTTCGAACATTACTTATCTTTTACATTGGCCACTTTCATCCCTAACTTTAAGATAAAATTGAAGCCATTGATTATCCAAACCAAACACAACATTGTATAGGAATCTGCCACCAAATTAAGACACCGCCCTACTCTGTGTACACGTTCTATAGCTATACATTAATGTATTGTGGGTAAGTGCAGGGATGGTAGTCCTCAAGTTTTCCCCTGGTTTCAATTTTGTCATGTCGCGAAGATCTGTTCTTAACTTAAGAGGACCTTTATTCAGCGACCTCGATTTTAACATTTCTTTATTTTTTTGAGAATTGCAGCGATGAAAGTTTCAAGTTTTTCCCTGATTTCAATTTTTTTTTATGTCGCGAAGACCTATACTTAACTATAGAGGATTTTTATTCAGCGACCTCAATTCGAACACTACAAAAGATTAAATTATGTTATGTTTTTTGCTAAGAACAAGTTAGTTTTTTTAAAGATTTGATCACTTTGATCCCTGTAGGTGGGAGACCTGCCGGACGCCGAGGTGGCTCCTGAGGACAACGTGCTGTTTGTCTGCAAACTTAACCCGGTCACAACCGAGGACGATCTGGAAATCATCTTTTCTCGATTCGGTGAAGTCAAGGGGTAAGGACAAAGTCACATTTTTGTTAAATTGATAACTGTATGATTTTCATTTCAATATACATTCTGGTACCGGTTCTCTAGCTAGATGTGTCAGATACAGTAGCACAGCAAATCCGTATTTCACTGCAAACACGGTGACTTATGAATGGAATTCTAGTAAAGGCCATTACATCGTTTCATCATGTAATTGGCTGAAGTGATCCTAGAGAAGACATGAACGATAGTAAATGCTCTGCTTAACTGATTCTACTGGCTACATTGCAGGTGTGAGGTGATCAAAGATAAGAAAACAGGAGAGTCGTTACAGTATGCCTTCGTAGAGTTTGAGAAGGTAGGTGGTATAGTCCTCTGTGTCTATGGGCAATAACATAGCACCTCCAGTATGCATACCATAATGATTTGGGTTTTGTATAAATAAATAATAATAACAAAGATGATGATAATGATGCTAATGATAATAATAATAGTAATAGTAGTAATAATAGTAATTATGATATTAATAATATAGTAACGATAATTGTTGTAATTGTAATTACATTATTACTATTAAATAACAAACTAGCATTTCTTTACTAGCACATAGATGCAGAAAAAGAGTCCTTGTTACTGATGTAATAAGCTGTTCCCTTTTATGAAAAAAAAATCTGTCACCCATATAGTAGACCTTCATAAATTAATCTACATGTATTTTCTTTACCCATATAATAGAACTTCATAAATTAATGCTACATGTATTTCTTCGATATCAACTAACAAAATAACACTAAATGCACATAAAGTAACAGATTTAAGTGGGTTATTTTTGTTTAAAAAATAAAGAAAAATGTTGTAACCCCAGTTGTTGAACATGTGTCCCTGTAGGTTGCGGACTGTGAGGCCGCCTACTTCAAGATGGACAATGTCATCATCGACGACCGCCGCATCCACGTGGACTTCTCCCAGTCAGTGGCCAAGATCAAGTGGGACAGGAAAGGTACTCAGCCCTTTTGGCTTGGATTAGTTTTAATCCCAATGTTATCTCTATAACCGATGAAATGTAGAAAGGTATTAAGAAGATAATTTCCGACCATATTACTTATATAAATATAGATGATAAACGTCTGAATTTGCAGAAAGTAAAATAAACTCTTTGATAAATAGTTGGACAGAGTAACCAGTTATATTCATAATTATATTTCTATTTACTGTAGGTAAAGGAGGAAAGGACCAGAATGATGAACGACCCTCATTCATCATTAAAGATAAGAGTCGTCGCGACGAGTATCCTTGATTTAATAATACATATATACGTGCTCAACAACCGAACGCATTCCCTAACAAATCAGGTAACCTTTTAAGGGCCACATTTATAATGCTTAAATGCTCTTTATCCTCGTAATGCATAAATTCAGCACCGTCGAGTCTTCTGTACTATGTGGCCCTTTCTCTGATCACCGAGGAGAGCTGCGTCAAAGGCCGCTCTATTGATGAACGTCTTACTCGGGCTTCGGCCATCTCTAGAATTAAGCAGGAATCAGAAATGGGGGAAGGGGAGACCCATACTCCTTAGCTCTGGTGATACTTAAGGTTAGTTTTATAGGAAATTATGGATCATAGGCTAGTTTTATTGGAAATGATGAACCATCTTGATTTAGACCTACTATATTAATGATGCTATTCTAGTCGCTAACACTGCAGGTACAGCATTTTCTCTTTTAAGCAAACCATTCTTTTAAAACCTATTTATAAAGGGTTTTATGTAATACCTCTCCGCAACAAGTTGAAGCCTTAACCTCCAATACAGTCGTTACGACTTGGTGTTTTCTGATAACGAGGAAGGTGGTGCATCGAGCAGCAAGAAAAAGCACAAGAAGAAGAAAAAGAAGCACAAGAAGCAAAAACAGTCGGACAGTGATAGCAACGAAGACGAGGCTTCTCCGCCACCAAAGAGAAAGGTACCTGTACAAAGAAAATGTTTCTGATTCATCTGTTTATAAAAACATCTTCGTTCACGCCAGTTGATTCGTCCTTTTTGTCACTTTTCTATATACATTGTATACATGTACTATGTGTTTCCTTGATTGTACTTATCTCTATGTTGTTGCTACCCGGATTTTAGTCATTGATTCCTTGGACCGAAATATATTGAAAATCATATCAATAAACCGTTATGAGGTACATAGCAAAAATAAAACCTTTTAAAAGGAGTGAGCTCGTAGCTTAAAATCAGGGCGCTGTGGACTGAGTTAAGAATTGGGAAAGACTGGAGACCGGGTAGGGTCATATGGCCAAGGTGCATGGATTTAAAAAAAAATTCTCATCATTCAAATAGGAAAAAGATGGAAAAAATGTTTTATATAACTCTTGGGGGTCGGGAAATCTTGAACACATGTGTTGTCAACAAACACCATTCCATCAACATTTTTTTCCTATACTTGCAGGGAAAGGAACTGTCTCGGTCAAGAAGTCCACCTCCTAAAAAGCAGTACGCTGATAAACAGGGACACAGGCGGTACTCGCCAGAACGCAACGAGGATAGGGACAGACACACTAATAGAGACAGGGACAGAAGCGGACACAGGGGCAGAGACAGGGACAGGGGGAGGGACAGGGAGGCAGATAAATACACAGAAGGAAGGGATAGGAGGGACGACAGACAACAGGATAGACGAAAAGACAGACAGCGTGACCGATCACGTGACCGCGACAGGGACAGAAGAGACCGATAAAATGTAAAAAGAAAGTGAGAAGATATTGAACTAAATGCGAATAAAATTAATTACTGAAATTGAAAATTCTGGTTGTCCTTTTCTTGAATGGGATTGATGGTATAGTAATAAAGATGTCATACAGGGTATTTAGAAAAGACATTTATTTCCTTGAAAGCCTCACCGAACGATGTGTATGCACATATACAACTGGATTCAAGAATGTACAGATTGTCCGTACACTGGTACAATAGATAACATACCAGTCATGCGTGTCCTACAATACCCAAGGCACACATTTAAGCTGAGAAAGGTTATACAAAACAAAGCACCAGGTTTCTATCAAAACATCGTTGATGGTTTTAAATATGCCAGCCACCCCATGGCTACTAATATGCTATATTCGTCTATGTAGCACATATCGGTGTCATCATTGGTAGCGTCTAGGTGCAAATTTCAACCATCTAAACACTCTTTTTATAAATTGCTCAAAATGGACTAATCTATGGACATCTGATCAGGTTTCTATAATGAGCCTGTTTATATTTGATACACATGAATGTTTGAATTATGCCCCACCCATTGCACGAACCTCACATAAATAACTGATAATTATACAGACAGCTGCATGGTTACACCAATAAACACACTTAAATCTGCAGACATTTTTTGGTGGTAGTCTAGAACTTATGTACATTTAAAACCAAGGTATCCCCAACAAAATAGTTTAATTATATGAAAACAGTTGAATTATACATTTACTACAATATATAGTAGCATAGTGATAATAGTAAAGTTCAAGCACAAATTCCAGCTGTGGAATTTACTATATCAAAGTTGTTCATGACCTACCAATCACTTGTCGCAATGCAAGTTAACTATAATCAGACCATCATAATATTACACGAGAGAGATACTATATACATCTGTATGTATTACGACATTGCCTTACACATTTGTGAGAAACGATATTTACAAAACAGGCCTACACTCCGGACAGTCATATAAGCCGCACTGCTGTTCTGGTTCGTTACAAGCCGCGGCTTCTATGCACGATTTTACTGTTCATATTTTGCATGACATTCAAAACAGATACCGTGGTATTTCAGAATCACACTGTTATGGCACTGGTGTACCTTGGTAATTTTATAAATGTGACCTCTATACGTATGAGGCCCTATGTTGATGGTACACGCCAAGAAAATAAAACCTGTCCCAGCCATGGTTTTCAGGTTAACTATTGTACAAGATAATGACCCAACCTACAACGAAGCAACTTATACAAAAAGCACCAGTTACTTACATTGCAATATCATTCTTTTCTTCTATTTGTAAATCCCATTCTATTATGAACCAATACACCATGTATCCTCGAAACTCAGTGATCTTGGACCGACAAGGCGTATATGACAGGACCAGTGGTGGCTGTCACCTTTTCTATATATATTAATATTATTATAGGGTGGTTATTTGTTGACAGTTGGGGAGGGGGTGGCTGTGAATTTCTATGCGAGTAGTACGCTGAAATGGTTTCAAATTGGTTACGGCCGACCCCAATGGTGTGTACTGGTAGAAGCCAGATGGCTTCCCCCACTCTGCAAAATCGGGTGACATTTCTTATGTCCCTCCCCCCCCCAAATAGGGTCCACACCCCCCCTCTCACTCAACACTGTTGATGACCACTCCCTTGATGTCACCAAACACAGAGGTTATGTTCTGGAAGGTTGGGGGCACCAATTGTAGTATCCGACTGGCGGATCTCTCCCAGTCCTTTGTTATGAGGTAGTCAGTTTAATGAATAGTTCGTAATGTTTTCCCCTTCATAATCACCTGCGTTACTAGTGGATTAACTTTTTTATAATTTGATGCAATTAACATACATCAATAAAAAGCTTCATTTTTTCCAATTTTCTATTGAGGAATAAAGAATTACTACTTGTTACCAGGATTCCTGTTGAAGATTAAAAGTATAGCCCAGGGTCTACGCATAATATTATTATATGGTACCTGGTGGCAAAACATGAAACTACCTAAAACCAGGATTAAAGCATATCTCCCTTATACATAAGACCTTACTCACCTTTATTAACCCTTTATATGCCTCACTATGGCATTCTACACACCTTGGCACTGTTTTTCTGTTTCCAAAAGCTATGCTAGAATAGGTGTCTAGGTGTTGGATTTTTTCCCTTTGTAAAATGTAGATAACAATTTGTGTTTTTTCCCTAAATCGGTCATAGCTCGGGTTTCACCTATGACTACTCATTTTGATGGATTGATTATGTTGCACATAATCTCCTCTAAACATCTGAGAAGTTTGGTTGAAATATTATGGGTCAACTTTAAAAATGTTTAAAAAAACATTGAAAAAAGTAGGGGCTCAACCATACACGGTCATAGTTAAGGGTGTCCTATCATCAAATGTCAATATATCAAATTCATATAATCCATAGTGATTAAGAGAAATTATGGGTAGATCAGAATTGACCGAACCCTGGTCTATACCTTGAACTGAATCGTCAATTAGAATCATACACCATGTTTAGTTGTCTGCATTAAACTTCTTGAAAATTCCACCCTTAAGCCTTTCCACCCAGACAATCACTCGGTGCAACAATATTCCATGTGGACGTCTATCTATCCATAGTATGAGTAGAGTCACACGTATGTCATCCTACCGCAGCTTGAGTAGGGGGTATACACATGCCATCCTACCGCAGCATGAGTAGGGCACACTCATGTCATTCTACCATAGCATGAGTAGGGGCACACTCATGTCATTCTACCATAGCATGAGTAGGGGCATACTCATGGCATCCTGCCACGGCATAAGTAGGGGTATACTCATGTCATCCTACCATAGCATGAGTAGGGGTATACTCATGTCATTCTACCATAGCATGAGTAGGGCACACTCATGTCATTCTACCATAGCATGAGTAGGGGTATACTCATGGCATCCTGCCACAGCATGAGTAGGGGCATACTCATGTCATCCTACCACAACATGAGTATGGACACATGTCACCCTACTGTAGCATGAGTAGGGGACATACACATGCCATCCTACCGCAACATGAGTAGGGGCACACTCATGCCGGGTTCCATTTTGTCGAGCAGGTCTATGTCGAGCTGCTCACTAAGAGTGTGCCACTTGTACTTGGTGTCGTCTATACCGTCGAGCAGCTCGGGGGTCTTGGTATCGAGGGTGACGAGGACAGTCAGGCAGATGCCGTCAAACTTCTTGGCGGGTTTGCCTGCATGTTCCACAGTGAGCACTCCCCTCACAGCCGGAGTCACGTCCCTCAGCATGTCAAATACGTCCTGCAGAATTTTAGAGCAGAGAATGAATTTCTTTTTTTTTCAGGATTAAAATGAATAACAATGGCAATGCAATGTCTTCACTACTACGAAACTGTTGAATTGAAACTATGATAAAGGGGGTAGAAATTTGAATATAATATACATACATACGAGAGACGATACATAGACAAATAACTCTTTCCTAATTTTTTTTATGTCTTTACACATAGACTATGCTGGGGCGGGGGTCCCCATGTCGCATGTCGATTTTAAGAAATGGCCATGTCGCCATGTCGATTCTAAGAAATGGCCATGTCGCCATGTCGATTTTAGGGGTCCATACCCATATGATAGAGTGTCAGAGTACCATGGCTGGGAAAATGGGTCAAATCTCCATTATAGATAAAAACAATAACCCTAGTCAAGGTAATCCCCGATGCACAGAAAACAAGTGTTTTAGCGCTTTGATCTCCCCCAACAGGGAAGTGGACACGAGGCTTTATTGTGAAACGGCGTTTGTGTAATTACAGCTCGTCAGGACGCTTACGTGGGAGCGTCAACAAGAAATTCTGTCCAATCTTAAAACGGCAATCTTAAAAACGTTACAATCTTAAAGTAAACTTATAATCCGAAACAAATTGACGCTCCCACGTGAGTCTGTCCACTAGTGCGTAATTACACTACACATTCAGAAAAGTCAGCGTCATTGTCGCTAAAACCACTCTCATCTGAAAGCCAGGCAGTACCAGGGGCAGTGCCTGACTTTCAGGTGAGAGTGGTTTTAGCGACAATGACGCTGACTTTTCTGAGTGTTTAGGCACTGACCTTAAGGAGGCGGAAGATGGTGACTTGGAGGGAGAAATCCGTGTCTGAGATCATACACACTGGTAGGTGGGGAGAGCCAGTCTTACCAATAAGCACCTGAGTGCCAGCACTGTCAAGAAAGATTGTTGCATTTAATAAGGATTATTTTTCACGGTCAGTATACCTACACTGTAAATAGTGAAACGAAAATGATGCCCTTTTATACCGCAAAGCAGCAGTATGATTATAATGCATGTAGATGTCAAATAGAAATAGAATGCTCAAATGCCGTTACGTTTTACCATAATTATATCAGATTAGAACTAGAATACCTGATCGATCTAGTAGGTTTGATCATCAGGTGGACATCATAATGCCTATACTCATACACATTTGCAGTGGCTGAGGTCCACACACCGTAATTTAACCATGCATAGTCTCTTATTGTTATTGTGCACTTTATCGTTGTGATACACGGATGAGCCCTGGCGAGTAACTCACTGCATTCACTGCATGGGCACTGGCGAGTAACTCACTGCATTCATGACGACAAATAGGCATGCCCAGCTTTTAAAAAACACGTTTTTAGCTGTGTACTGCACTAAATGAGCATGCTGCCATTGAAGTGTTTATAAGTGCTCACCCGTCTTGTTTCCTAAGTAGCACAGATCGCAGTAAGAGTTGGCTGTGGTGCGTGTGCAGGGGGAGAATGTCGGGGTACTTCCTCTCCGTGCTGCCATGCTTCACGGCGATGTCAATAAGGGGTAGGATATCATGGGCCCTGAAACATACATCACGGCAGTGTCAATGATATCATGGGCCCTGAAACACTGTGAAACATACATAACCACAATGTCAATAAAGGGTACATAGATACCATGAGCACTGAGACAGACGTCACCACGATGTCAATAAGGGGGGGTGATATCATGGGCCTTGAAACATACATCACCATGATGTCAATAAGGGGGAGGATATCATGGGCCCTGAAACAGACATCACGGCGATGTCAATAGGGGGTACGATGTCATGGGCCTTTAGGCATTTACATGTGGACATTTATTAGGCAGAACTGAAACAGAAGTTGTTTTATTGTATGGCACATTGCTTTCTGATTCAATGATATGTGTGGTCATTATTATATCATAGTCAAAGGGATGAAATCAAGAATCTCTTTGTATTGAATGGTATAATGTGGTCACAAAGTGATGGCTATACTTAGTGAATATGATAGTTGTGTAAATCCCTTGTAAATATTTTTTTTAAGTCTTCCAGCTCACCATCATATTTTTGTATAAAAAGCACATTGCTACACATTTATTATAAAATATTCTTTGATTGTGTGATAACATAAGTGATAGGATCTAAGATACAAATAATAGAACATGCAAATATGAAGGTTTTGTCACCGCTGCTTACTGACCTCAGGGGGAATTCCTTACGCCCACTCTTGATTTCATCCATGGTTGCCCACTTTGCTTGTAATGAGTCTTTGTCTCTTTTGTCGAAACATTTCAGCTCTCCACCTGAAGAAATACGATATTTCAGTGACATGAGACCTATATGGATTCGGATTTAACACGGATTAAAGTGAGCTAGGCCACAATGATTTACACTACATTGCTTTATATATATATAATATATATATATATATATATATATATATATATATATATATATATATATATATATATATATATATATATATATATATATATATATATATATATATATATATATATATATATATAAGGGCCTACTCGAGCCACCAGATAGCAAATGTGATAAAAGGTTTGACTAAAATCTTATCATTTCCCGCTGCTCTGTGGTGTATGATTCTATAAACGACACAAACACATTTTTATCATCAACACAATATTTTGAAAATATTCTTGCCAAGAAATAATAATACAATAACAATATAAATACCCTGAAATAGGGGTGGTCGGGTTTTATCGAGATGTGATTGTACTACATGTACTACAATTAAAGTATAGCCCTATATATACCTACCCGTCACCACGCCCGTCAGCGTAAAGCGGTACCAGAAGCCTGACGCTACCTCCACCGACAGCAGGGTAGTTGGCTCAAAGTGGATGCCAGTCTCCTCCAGCACCTCCCGCTTTACTCCCTCCTGCACCAACAAATTAATGTGCTGTATTTAGTGTTATAACATATAAAAATGGTATTCCACAGCTGCCATACATACACACATAATTATGTCAGATAAGCGTTATACAAACATTGGGCAATATGCTCACTTTATCTATAAATGTTCTTCCTTGCTTTACAAATTCATTACATTCGAGTTGACTTTTCCGGTGTTAGTAGTATATGCAATTGAACATATTCATCGGGCATTGCGGCGTGGGCTGTGCCCACTGTTGTTTCAATGTCCCTTCTCTCTGTCTCTTCCCCTTTCTGTATAGCTTTATTTCTCCTGCCTGTTTCTCTATTTATCTCTGCCCCGTCCTCTGCCTCTGCTCTGTCTCTGTGCCTCGCCCTCTCGCCCCTCTCGCCCTCTCCATTTTCCCTAGTCTAGACAGCCCCCAAATACCAACGTATTGGGGTCTGGGTGCACTACATTAGGACAATTGTAGTTGGGGAGCCAGTCTTGGAGCCTGGAGAAGAGCTGACATGGAAACCAATACTTGATATGAGTAGTGGACTAAGGTAATTTGAGGCTGCTGATTCCATATCTGGCATGTGTGAAATGATATCTAGGTCGGAACAAGGTCAAAAACAAGGTCAAAGGTCACAATCTACTATCAGATAGAACCAACAAAGAGTAAGTGTACAAACTACAAAGATTTAATCTCAAAGAGCTAAGCCTATTCATCGTACAAAGCCATTCTCATATGTATGCATTATTACATAACTGGCTATGGTTGACCTTGATTGGTTCAAGGTCGTTTAAGACAAAGTCCAATGAAGAATATACTTTCTATTATCAATTTGCTTGTATACAGGCAGTAGATTATCTATTTTCCTTTTTATTAGGCTATCTACTGCTAATATATTGGCCCCTGCTAGGAATAGATGGTTAAATCAACCTAATGCCAGCTTATATTTGAAATTGATATAAAAGAGGTAAATTCCAAAAATAGTTTCATCAAATCTTCACAAATAATTTCTCAATGCTGGTACTTGCTATGCATCTAGAACTAAACTCTGACAGTTTTATTGTGCAACATGACCCTTAGAAAGATCGAGGTGTGGGGCCTTTATCCCTCAAATTGCCCTTATCCCTCAAAAATGGTGTTCAACCTATGTTCTGGTTTCAAAGAACAATCTACCCTCAAATATTGACTTGCCTTTATATTTCAGTGCAGGTAACTCCAGAATTATATAGGATAAAGGCAAGTTCATATCTGAGATTTGTTTCTGAGACCGTTTTGAAGGACAAAGGCAAGTTGACATTCAAGGGTGAATTGGTTTCTAAGACCAGTATATAGGTTTTGAGGGATAATGGAAATTACATCTGAGAATCCAGAATAATAAAGATTTTGAGGGATAAAGGCAAGCAGATATTTCAGTGGAGCTTGGTTTCTGAGACCAGTATATAGATTGGGTTCGGGCACCAGTATATAACTCCAGAATTATAAGGGTTTTGAGGGATAAAGGCAAGTTAATATCTGAGTGCAGATTTGTTTCTGAGACCTGTTTTGAGGGATAAAGGCAAGTTGATACTCAAGGCTGGATTGGTTTCTAAAACCAGTATATAGGTTTTGAGGGATAAAGGCAAGTTGATATCTCAGTGCAAATTGGTTTCTGAGACCAGTATATATGTTTGCCACATCAAATTGTGACCTTTGACCTTAGATTTGACCTTGTTCCGACCTAGATACAGCTTAACACATGGCAGATTCGGATTCAGCACCCTCAGATTACCCTAATCCAACCTTCATATCAAGTATTGGTCTCCATGCCAGGTCAAAGTTAAATAATGACATTCTGCCTGCTTGGATCCCCAACTAATAATTGGTGGTATGCACTCAGTTGGCCTGTTGTCATCCTATGAATGGCCATACTATCTGCATAGGATGGCCAGATTGTGTAGTCACACAGGATGACTACTTTGGCCTTCGTTGTTCATCATTTGTTGCTGCCTGTTGTATAAAAAAAACACTAGGAATCCATCACAAACTTGTCTTTTTGGGCTGCTAGAAATGAGTATATTACCACGATGGTTTCATCAGGCTCCATACGGCCGGCGGGCAGGTACCACTCTCCGTAACACGTGGTCTTGGCCTCCTGCATCATGAGCACATCGCCGTCCTCGTTCATGACGATGCCACACACGATGTAGCCCACCGTCTCCTTAGCTATGGGCACATAGTCCGCTGCAAGCACACCAGGTATGGTCATTATTATAGTACATGTCATTCTGGACAGGTCATCATTATGTGACCCCTTCGAGTGGATTTGTATCTATAATAGACCCGGTAGACAGTACTTATTGTTGTCAGCATCTATTTGATTAATACAGGAGCTATCATTCTTTCTGGAGAATTGCGGACATACAGTGCATTTCTTACGTACTTATTCAACAATTTCAATTTTACATATAAGGACATTATAACGTGTGGCACTTCCAAACTAGTAAACCATTACTTTATATTATTAAGCGTTTTCTTGATACTAGACGTTATATATGATATTACATTAATCTGGTCCTCTCGTCTTACACGTTGTCAAATATGCAAATGAACAGATATTATCCTTCTAAAATTCACCGTTCTATGTCATTAGTGCCCCGAAAGGACACCATAGAACTATTGAACGTGGTATTTTGTGTAGAGAGTAAATATGCTCAAATGAACTGATGTAAGTTGAACAGAAGATAATCATGTGGTTGATATAGTTTTGTGCAGAAATATACTGAACAATTGAGAATCAATTTAGCATGTAAGTGCAGTAAATAAACTGATCGATTGATAAGAAGTGCTGATAGAAAGTAGTGGGTGCCATTTAATGTTATCTTGTAAATATGCTGCTCACAAAAAAATCTAATGTTTGTAACTGCCTAACTCCTCCATTCAAAAATCAGAGGGAAAACAATGTCCTGTTTGAAAGCTTTCTATCCGTGTCGCAAATAGGTAATTAATGCTTAGAAAATTGGGAGATAACGAGTTAGAATGTCAAAATTCGAAATATTCATAAAATGGATGTTCTAGGTGCTTGGGTGAAGAACGGAGTTAGAAATGCCAAGGATACATTTATTAAAGCGTGCAAGATGCGCCTTTAAAAACGCCTTCATTACCACCGTTTCCTTCAGCGGGGGACTTGGTTGCGAGAGGATCAGCTGTAGTGAGAATGTATACATGGAGCATGTGATGAACTTGATGAAAATGGCCTCTTTTTCCAATGGAAACATTATAGGCCCATAGAACGCAAGCGTACTCTACGCATGCGTTCTGTTTGTAAGTGTATTTCTGAATGATTTCTGTCTCAATCCCAGCTAACAAAAAAACTTTATTTTACGTCAAAATAACATTCTAAAATTGTATATAACGTTATACCATAGTGAGGAGCCTTAGAGAAACGTTATATAACGTTAAATAACGTTACAAAATGTTGTATAACGTTTTTTGTTTACTGGGATATATTGTCGCGTGCATACAAGCTATACTGTCACATTTCTTTACTCCTGTTGGACACAATGTGTTCAGTCGGAGATGGGGCAATGGTCCCACCTGTGTTTGGGAATGTATTGTATTTTGATCCGCCGTGAATTATCCAGATCCACAGTATAGGGTAACCGGACTATGCATTGGCAACCCACCTGCATGTTAGTATGCCTATGTCTAAAGTCTATAACTATCATACCGTCGTGATTAAGTGTCCTGGCGCCTATAACTTTGGAGGGATGTTTACCGTACCGTCGTGTATATAAGCGCCGGGGCGCTCTTCAATTTGGCGGGGCTGTTGCCCCCGGCGCTTATGCAAGACAGGCGCTTATTCAAGGTCCTGTTTTTAGCGCTTAAGACATATTTGGAGGCCCCCGTACCCCCGGCGCTTATTTAAGACCGGCGCTCTTTCAAAACCAGGCGCTTTATCGCGACGGTACAGTACCCCCGGCGCCTATACAAGACAGGCGCTTATTCAAGATCCAGTTTTAGTGTTTAAGAGTAATTTTAAGACCTTCATACCCCCACAGCGATTACACAAGACCGGCGCTTATTCAATACCCGGCACTTAAATGCGACGGTACGGTATTATATGTTCTTTCAAATGGGTAAACACACGATAGAATATCATCTTTAGCTATTCTTTCTACACACCTCACAAAGTGTTTACAGAGCTGTTGGTGTTTACCCATCTGAAAAATAACGAGCGGCATGTTAGTAGTGAGGGTGAAGCTTTGAGGTGTATAGGTGGTCGAATCATGGTCCATTACCCTACGCCATGACACACACTGTTACTGCACTTCATGACAAGCCGAATGTTCACCCCTCTATCTGAGTTTCAGGAATTCATATCATAGTTTTTGGAATTAATATCAGAGTTTTAACGGTTTTTTTTGTAAATCGATATCAGATTCTCTGGCAATAATATTGTTTCTGGATTTACTCAATGATTTATAGTTTATTGCAAAGAGAAACTCCGATATTGAATATTGATACTGGATACCAACACTTTGATATCGGAATATGGATACTCAGATACCGAATACCGTATTCGACGTAAGAAGAGCATTGTGCGTTTAAAAAAAGAAAGTACACACCCCAACACCCATTTCCCCCGATTTCTTTGCTGCGGCAGTCCCATATTCAACATTACAAGCACACAATGGAATCTGGGCTAAACATTTGACATATTTGATTTTTTTTTTTACTTTCCAAAATGCAGCCCAAAAGGGATGTGTGCGCTTATCAGGGCATGTGCGCTTATTAGGTTGAATACGGTATTGGAATATTGATGTCAAGGGAATTATCATTTGGTACATTTGTGTCTTCTCTAACCCCTCATTTCGAATCCATGGGTATGTATGGTATTCAGTGGCACTGGAAGAAGTATAATGTGTTCGGGAGAATATTAATGTTTGAAGAATTCTCTCACAGGTGCGATATGGGTATACATGTGTACATAGGATGTATACGTTATTACTGTAATTAGATTTGCCATCTGGATTGAGATAGTTTAAACCAAATATAATATTATGATGTGGACAATTTCATATAATGTTATTCCTTTTAAAGAAAGAGTAAAACCTTGTATATCAGTTATACCCAAAATGAAGTGCTGAACGATGACGATGGAGAAAGTATTCGTTACGTACAGATACATGTAATGGCAATGAAATAGGACCCGAAGCAGTGAAGGGTGGCCCGGGGGTGGGGGGGGGGGGGTGTAGGACATGCAGGGAATGTACCTATAGCTGCATCTTCTCCACATCATTAGCTATCTGTTAGGCCACTCAAAAGAAACCTGGTTTCTCATCAACGCTCGCGGCATAATAGAAATCAGGTTTTGAGAATAATCTTTATATATGTATAATTATATTCTTTACACTTTTTCATGAGAATCAAAAAAAAATTATGGACAAATAAGGGTACAGTTGCCCTATATAAACCATCAAATTAACGCTAAGAGCTTTAGTGGGGCGGCATAGCTGCCATATAGTGTGATCTTGTGCATTTTCTCAAGAAATGTCCATCCTTTGCACAGAGGTAGGCAAGTATGTAAGGAGTCATTTGCAAGAAATAGGCGATTAGGATCTAGCCTATGAGGGGCCACAGGCCCCTTTTTAAAAATTTGTAGTTCTGAAAATTTAATGAAGATCCAATGCAGGTTTGAAGGGTCACACCTTTGTTAATATCAAACAGATTTGTCTATGATGATACATGTCTATTGCTGCAATGTCCCACTAATGATCCTGATAGAGCTAGATGGTTACCCAAGGTCAAGGTCATTTTCAAGGTCATAGTTCAAGGAAAAGGTATGTTTTTCAAATTTTCCATATTACTTTGTTAATATCAAACTAATTTGTCTATCATGACACATGGCTATTGCTGCAATGTCCTACTAATAATCCTGATAGAGCTAGATGGTTTATCCAAGGTCAAGGTCATTTTTCATGGTCATAGTTCTAAGGAAAAGGTATGCTCTTCAAATTTTACCATATTACTTTGTTTTCTGTGGGAAGAATATAATCATATAGATGGGGACTTATGATACGAGGCCTTATTGTGCAGCCATTGTTAGGTTACATAATTAGGCTAATTAATTGTTTGCATTTAATCAGGCCAATAGCATTTAAATACTTATTACATGTATCTTAGCTATATAAACTAAGAGTTCATTGTGTATAACAAATTACAATTTCTGGTATATCATCTTTGTTACAACACTTAGCCTACCCCTTGCTCTATGTACCCTGCCCCCCCCCCCCCCCCCCCCACCCCCTCTTAACCACTGTGAGGTAGAAAACTCTCCCCTGATCTCCACTGATCTCTCTCTACTGACCAGGTGTATGTATCCTGTGCCATCCTGTCCTGCCATGTGCCACCCTGTCCTGCCTTAAAGTGCTCTGTGCTGCCTTGTCCTGCCTTAAAGTGCCCTGTACTGCCCTGTACTGCCCTGTCCTGCCTTAAGCTGCCCTGTGCTGCCCTGTCCTGCCTTAAGCTGCCCTGTGCTGCCCTGTCCTGCCTTAAGCTGCCCTGTGCTGCCCTGTCCTGCCTTAAGCCGCCCTGTACTGCCCTGTCCTGCCTTATGCTGCCCTGTACTGCCCTGTCCTGCCTTAAGCTGCCCTGTTCTGCCCAGTCCTGCCATAAGCTGCCCTGTGCTGTCCTGTATTACGCTCCCAATGGGCACAAAATGCTGTTCAACATTGAACCTTTAATCAAAATTGAACCCCCATTGATGATGATTTATCAATGTTGATTCAAGTTTCTGTGTCCATTGGGCTGTGCTGCCATGTAGCACCATGTGCTTCCACTTGCTTTCCTGTGATACTCCATGTTCTGAACTGTGCTGCCGGAGGAAGGCAAAGGTTGCTTTTAGTTGGTACCTTGCAAATGCCAGAATGGAAGTATGAGGGTCTGCAAATCCAAAAGGCAAATGTTTAATGTACAGGCCTCTGCAATTCCAGGGGTGATTAGGCAATTCCATAGCTGACTATGCATTTCCATCACTCTATATTGTTGCCTGTACAATTCCATTGGTGTCTACGCAATTCCAAAAGTGCCTATGCAATTCCATTGATGCTTATGCAATTACATTCTGCTGCTCTGCCACTCTCACCACTGCCACTATCCAAACTGCCTCTCTCGCTGCTGCAGGGTGCCTATGCAATTCTGCTAACACCAATGCAATTCCATTGATGCCTATGCAATTCCATTGATGCCTATGCAATTCCATTGGTGCCTATGCAATTCCATTGGTGCCTATCCAATTCCATTGGTGCCTATCCAATTCCATGGGTGCCTATGAATTCCATGGGTGCTTATGCAATTTAATTGGTGCCTATGCAATTCCATTGGTGCCTTTGCAATTCCATTGGTGCCTATGCAATTCCATTGTTGCTTATGCAATTCTATTGGTGCCTATGCAATTCCGTTGGTGCTTATGCAATTCCATGGGTGCTTATGCAATTTAATTGGTGCCTATGCAATTCCATTGGTGCTTATGCAATTCCATTGGTGCCTATGCAATTCCATTGGTGCCTATGCAATTCCATTGGTGCCTATGCAATTTCATGGGTGCCTATGCAATTCCATTGGTGCAGATACAATTCTATGGGTGCCTATGCAATTCCACGGGTGCTTATGAAATTACATTGGTGCCTATGCAATTGGTGCTTCTGCAATTCCATGAGTGCTTATGCAATTCAATGGATGTACCTAAGATGCCTTTATGTACCTAAGAAATCAATGTGAATATAGCTACACTGTAAATATTCTAGCCCATATCACCTTCCCTTACCATAGTACTGCCCCTTGCCTGCTACCCTTGCCCCCTTGCTATCATAGCTGATAATGGAATATAGCCACATGATCATTTGTCATCAGATTATCCCTGGTCAATTGCATTTCTATTATACTGAGCTATTGGCCTGATTAAACTGGAATAATTAAGCAAAATGTATGTATACAATGCCTCCTTCATTACATAGTAGCTCTAGCAGCCTTTTGATTACATTGAATTTACATATGTATTAATCAGTGTTAGTTTTGTGCAGAAATCAATCTTGTACCAACTTCTTCATTGAGAATTACCATATTTGGGACTTTTGACCTTGGCAAATGACCTTGACCTTGAGTATGTTTCTGCAGATCATAAGGGTCCTACCTCAGCTATATTTCTATGTAGTAATAGACAGAGACATTGCATATTTATATACTTATGCCATTTGGAAGAGAAGTAGCCAACCAAACATCAGCCATTTTGAAAGATGGCCGCCACACTTTTCCTGTGCCAGATCTAAGTTGCCTATTTCTTGCGAATTGATCAATACATATTAGCCAATGTCTGTGGGAAGTTTGGTAGCTTCTTGAAAAAATGCACATTGGATCAGCTATGCCGCTTCACTACTTAGATAAATCAAATGAGCGAGAAATAGCTGGTGGCAACTTTCTTTCGTACTTCCAAACTAATAAAATCACCCCCACCCCCACAATAACCTGGTTCCGCAAAGCCCTATGCTGTGCTGATGAGAAACATGTTTGTTTTTCTAGGTGGCCTCACTCTGTAACCAACACCCCAACACCTCCATGTCCGCAGTAGAGGTAGATCCACCTTGATTCGGACACATCACGTCTTGAATGTGTGTTGATTTGATCATTCTAATCTCTTTATTTTTGAATAATGGCAAATATGAAGTTTCATCTTGTGTACCAAAGAGCCATACATCTCATCACACAGGGATAAATAGAAATGTCAGTGTCGATCTCATGGTATATACATGTAATTATGTCCGATTCATGGTGAATCTACCCTACAGTCCGGAGGCCTCCTGCACTCGGCATGCGGGTCGATGCCTCATTGGTTAATGATTTATATCTGTGTCACCTGCCTGCTATAATCATCCTACTCTGATAATTTTCCACTTCTCACGTACTAGACTAATTCGGAAAAGTACCCAATAGCCTAATGGAATTCGGTTTTGGTTTGCGATATGAATAAGAAATATAGAATTAGGAATGGAATCAATTTACATGCCAGTGCATTTACTAGACTTTTTCTAGGAGGGTGGGGGATATTCACTCATTTATCTAGTTTAATTACCCCCCACACAACGTCAACTAAGTCCTAGGGGCAATCTAAATACTCTAACGTGTTACATGGAATGGGATAATATCCAGGCTCGTAACTATAGCCCTCTTCGCGGCCAGGTTCGTATTTTGATAAGGTGGAATCAAATAAATTCAATGGTGGAACTTGCTGGATTTCATTAAAAGTATATGGAAATAATGACTTGATTTGTACTCAAAACTGTAATGCAAATGAGCCATACAACAAAATGGACCATGCTTTCACCGTTTACTCACTAGATACCTTAATGATTGTCTGATTTACAAGCCACAAAAACTGGCTTGTAGCTAATTCTCTCCACTTACAGGCCAGCTAGAGTGAAACATTTTGGGTCCATCAGGGTTGTAGGGGGGTTCATTCGAACCGACTACTAGTAGTTATGGGACTGGATAAGTCAAGTAGGGACGTGCCATACACTGAAAAAGTAAACTTGTCTCCAGACTCGTCGAAGTGACTATCATAAAATAAAACGAGTCAAAAGTTGTCTAACCTATCAGGTTACCATCCCACAAATAGAATCTGGAGCTGGCAAATGTCGGGTTTTGGGCTGGCACATACCAAGTGGGTCTTCTATCTCCAGCTAGAAGACCCGCTTCCTTGTCACTTATACGAGTTTTTGACTCGTTTATTTTATGACCGTCACTTTGAAGAGTCTGGAGACAAGTTTATTTTTTGAGTGTATAAAGCTAGTATACATGACTGCTACCATAAGGGGCCAATCAAGAACGACGTCATCATTGTTCAGTCATTTTCTTAGACCCCCATCCCTCCATTTGTCATCATTTAGTATAGGAACGGCATGGTCATGTGATCATTCTCCGTACCCCTTATCGATGCCGTCATACTTGAATATCCCCTTATCTGAGGAATATTGTCTGCTTTTTTTTAAAGAATGTAAGTGAGAGAATCCCAAGAGAGTTGAAGCCTAGTCAGACCCACAATCTGAGAACAAAGTTTGAATGGACAAATATGCACTGATAAAATGATGGGATCCAAACTTGTCAAAAGGTCGTCTTATAAGAAGAGTTTAGGGTCTTTAAAGTGACGGTCATAAAATAAACGAGTTAAAGGTTGTCTATTTGATTAATTGTCCAGTTACCATCCCACAAGACAAGACTAGGGTCATCTAACTGACAATGTTAGCCCAGGCAGTGGCCCACTCCAAGTGACAAGTCTAAGGTCGTCAAATTCACAACCCAGAATAGTTAACCCTTTATTGGCTGCAAACTGCTTTAAATGTGCTTGAATTCCTTTGTCAGCATGATGAATGAATGTAGCCCTGATGAGTCTATTCACCAAGCCTGCATTCAAGCACCTTTGGAAATGAATCAACAGTTGGGCGAGTATACTTGCCAAGGCTGAATTCATGTATTATGATCACATAGAGCATGGCACCTTAAAGCACTATGCACCCCTTAGAGGGTTAACCTGTGCAATATAACCTCTACTTCACTGCAGGTGGAGCTAACTGGGTTCTGCCTAGGCATAATTGTTGTTCATGTCTTTCTATATTTTTGAGGTTTATAATAGCTAATTCATACAAACATAGAGGTATGTAGGTTAGGGGAATTCCTGCCATATCCCCAAGTCTATATAGAGAGTATTTCTACCCTTTAGTTACAGACTGCTAACACATATGTGGATGTCATACCAATGGGAGATTCCTTGCAGCTATTGTACTATAGAAATAACCACAAAAGAGGTGTATGTGCCCTACACATATTTGTTTTGTCTCAATTATATCAAAACATTGTTTCCTTTACCTTTTCTAGCATCCCCGATAGATAAATCTCAGGATTCTACATAACATGAATGTGTATTCCCATAAATATGATTAAAATCAACATAGAAATTATGCAGTTCATTCCCCAACTTTATACAGAATGCATGTTATACTGATGCCACCTACAGGGAAAATCCTGAATCAGACCCTGGTTGACGAGTCTAGGGCTGGCATGAGTCAGGTTTTGGGCTGGCACATACCAAGTGTATCTTCTATCTGACAACTACAGCTAGAGGACCCACTCTCTTGTCACTTAGAAGAGTCTGCAGACGAGTTTACTTTTTGAGTGTGGGCATATTTCATGATCTAATTGAAGCTTGGAGTGCTGCAATTGCGATGGGATAGAGGGAAAAAATCCATGTTCACAACTTGCATAGATCATTTATCTTTTAATTACTTAAACATGAATTTAGTTCAGTGAGGACCTAGATCCCTCCCCCTATTTAGCCCTAAGCAAAAAAAAAACCACGAAAAAAGCGCCCTCATCATATTTTTCATGGCTTGGTGATGAGAAACAAAGATAACATTTGGAGTGGCCTAACCAAGTGTCCGTCTCAAGGTATATGCCCGACTCCAGGTGAATCTACCCTAAGGTATGTTGACAGGGTTTCACATTCTGGTACATCACTACACCCCTGAAAGACTTATAGAAATGCAACATAAGATGGCTCATACCTCATCAATATTTTGTATGAGATGAAAATTGGTGATGGACGTTCTCAATCTGTCGTTCCTATTTTATACTACATGTATCACTATCTGAGCGAAAGTACGCGATATTGGAGGTTGTGAGTAGGGCCTTATCATGTGAGTATGTGAGTCGAGTGGGATATACTTCTTAATACACATGAGTGTATTGATATAATGTACTAAATCGTTTAAACATGTTTGTTTGAATGTGTATCCAACTGCCACGACTGCCTCTAAGACCGATAATAGTGACAGATTATGGGCAATCCCCACTGCAGGTTTCACTGCCCCAATTCCTCTCTACCCATACATGTAGCTATGGGAAAGTCTGAATTTTAAGCTGTACCTGATGATAGAACGTGAAAAACGAAAATAATCTACTATCATTAGAGCCGAGTCATTTATTACTAGCCCGGGCCATAATTGTCCATAACCAAAAAGAGACCCTCGTTGGGAGCCAAAATTTGATTGGTTCAAAATTAATTACGGTCCTTTTAAGTAGGCCTAGATAGGAGAGGGGGATTCCTTAAAGCTTACTGGTGGGGTTGGGGTGGGGGCGATGGAAACAAATTTGGTGTCATAAGCAAATCTACCAAGCCCCACCCCTGTCTAGTAATAAATTGACTCGGCATTTAGGAGTGAAATGTATTGATTCACCCCGAGCACCGAATTACCCCCATCCCCGAGCACCTTGTCCCATTAGGAATAGTGGAGATTGCCCATCAATGTGCAGGAACTGTTCATACTTCAAATATACATGCAGATGTTCACCTATAGACATATTTACCGTATACAGAAAGGTACCGATTATATCGTGACAGATACGTGCATCTGTAGTGGTCATCGTTGAGTGGGAATTGGATCAAATCGTGCCCTACTTAGATACTACTTAAAAGCTCAATACTCACATGAACCTGGAACTTGTGTCAAATGTGACATTGGGATGATTATTATCATGATAAAATACGTTTCTAGCTATTAACATATCATTTCTTTGGGGCTATCGCTGCAAAATGAACATGTAATTTTTCTTGGCAAGGTTAGCGAGTGATCATTCTTTAAAAACGGAGATGGTATTCTCTTTCGGGAAAAATAACGCGTTGCATACCCCTGTCGTATGAAAAAAACGTTCACTCCCTTCAGAGTCAATACAGGTGCATGGAAGGCAACAACAGGAGGGTTTCCCTCTAAATTCCGGTCAGATCTTCATCTAGTGAGGCGGAAACAGTTGCTTGCTGTCTTGTCAAATTAACTGGTAATAATACAAATAAATGATATAATAGACACATAAAGGGTCAGAAGTTCGCCACATTATAAAGAAGCACTATATTGTATACATTCTAACTAGCAGTGCATGGATAAGGCCAAACATAAACCATTTTATAATTTTGTATAAGCCATCAGTCAGGCCCCCCTCCCTCACCCCATCCCTTACTCCACCACCGAGTACAAGGCTTTACCCACATACATATGAAGCTATAACTCGGTTTCACCTGATAACATTGATCTATACCTCCAGTGCCCCTCTCCCACCCCAACCGCCCCCCCCCCCCTGGTGGCGCTGACAGAGTCCCTATAACAAACGCCGGCTGTTGCCCCACCCAAGGACACTACCACAGTCACCCCAGCGGCACCTGATGGTCGGCAACGGCATAGCTTTGATCCCGTTTCAACAACCAACCGCCATATAGTGGGGATGGGGACAGGGGATAAGGTGGAGTAAGGATTGGGAGGTTGGCTGGTTGGCAGGTTGGCAGGAGGGTGAGGGGTGGATATGGGGGTGGGGGAAGGCACCAGAATCGGGTACTGAAGTCATTCATTTGTTATCTCTCATAAAATCATAAGGAAATACTCCGTTTAGTATCGATCCCTAGCTGGCAATAGAAAAAAAGACCATCATGAACTGTTCTACAGCTAAAATACTTGGCCCTATGTACAATCACTAGCTCTTGCAGTTCCGCTTTTATACGTTGAACAAATATGCATGGCTTTAATGCACTTATGCCACAAAAAACAAACTGGTTTCTCATCACCGCGCGCGTAGTAGACATGTGAATTTGGGTAACGAAAAGAACACAATTTCTTACATTTTAGCCCGCGTGTGAAAACAAAACATAAAGTAAATAAAAAGCCTCGCTCGTCATATTTGTCTTTGGTGTTGAGAAACGAATTGTTTAGTGGCCTCAGGGAGTGATCATTATATTAAACACATGATGGGGTTGTGGATCGGGGGGGGGGGGTTATGGGGCAAATATGTCACCCCTTTCTTTACCAAAAACGTTTAGCATCACAATGTATTATGGGTCAAAGTGGCACATGAAGGAAAAATATCAAATGCCAACCCCCTGCCCCCCACCTTGTTGTTAAGTAATGACCACTCCCTCTGTGAAATGCTGGATACCGCTCTTGACAGTCATCCTCTAATATCATATTTCCCTTTTAGACCCTTAAGGACTGCATAATGATTTCATTGCCTATCTGCCTTTTCACCATAATGTACGAATGCAGCCCTGGCGAGTCTATTTGCCAGGGCTGCATTCTTCGGGAGTGTCTCAACCCCCTAACTGGGTCGGCGTGGTGCTTGAATACAACTCTGGCGAGTTACTCGTCAGGTCGACTTTCATGCATCATGACCAAAGTGAATGATGCATTAAATCACTATGTAACCCTTAAAGGGCTAAAGTAGCTTAAAGACTATACAGGAGATTGTAAAGGTGAATACGACCTTACTTTGTATCTGGATGTCTATGTGCGTGTCCTCGAGTGCCCTGCCGTGGAGGAGGTCCTCCAACTGGGCCTCCACGTCCTCCATAGTCTGTGGGATATAAAAAAAGATCACATTTAATACTGCCTTTAAATCAAAGATAATACTTAACTAAAATACAACAGATAGAGGGGGGGGGGGGGTGTTCATCATGATTATGGCGACAGATGGAGAATGGATCTGATGCCTCTTTTCATTTACCACTTTGCGAAAATCTGAGTATTTATGTCATTTCTGCTCAATTGTTCTGAAACACCGGCCTTAATCTCAACTGCAGTAGTCCAAGTCCAACAGTAAACTAGTTCATTGTAATAATAGTAAGTTGTATAATATTATGTGTGTATGAATCGTACGTTGAATTATCCTTTTGACCATGATATGTGACCCAGAAATGTAATGGGATCTAGTCTGTGATTAACATTGAAGGGGAAGGGGTATATTATATACATTAAGTGCCAGTCGAGGCACCTCACAACCGCAGGCCTTAAGTGACTCACTGATGAACGAATGTAAAATTGGTATGTTGAACTAAGACCACAGCCAGCATTATAGCACATTTGCCAAATAGATATATTACCAGCGGTGATCTCCTGTAGACAGGACAGAATACGCATCCTATGTCTAAATTATAACCACCGTCCACCGTCCTATACGTGTCCTATATGAATTCGGCAGAAAATAAAAGAGCCCAGTGGACAGTGGCCATAATACCCCTGGCGTGTTGACAAAGGCTATATACAGAGAAAGCAGACTGGTTAATATCTATAGGTTGACCCTCCATGGCCACAGACTCCCTGTATTCTACCTGCGTGTCTTGTGTAGACCTCCCCATATTCACACACCGCCACAGAGGGCTCAAAGAGCAGCTCACAATGGTGAGAGCCGCTCATTCCCTGTATCCAGGCACTATATAGCACCAGTCTAGATCTACACGTGAGACAGACAGCTCCTTCTCCATCTAGTCATTGACTTTTCTATCCAAAGATTCAATAGATTATACATGTTCATAACTGGATGCATTTATGTATTTAAACCATCGTCCTGCATATCCCCTGATCACGATGTATACACTACATGTAGGCCTATAAGCACTACTACGGTAGTTTCATGTCATCATATTAGGACACAACAGCCACAATGCTTTAACATGCCGTACTTGGATTGCCATTGTTAACTTATTTTGGCATGGCCCAATGGTTATAATGATTTATATAATGCGACATATAGTACCACCTACTTAAAATTGCCTAGTTACCAGTTGTGTACATTAGTTCAGATGGAATTCTTCAAAATTGAAATATCTTAAATCCTTAAAATAAGGCTTGTTGTTTATGTGACTATCAGTTCAATGCTTTAAACGTTTCATTTCCTTATACATCTATTACGATAAGATGTACACCACTACAGTACTATACTCAATTCGGCAAATTTACTTCAGAGTACTTTATAATGGGGGGTGCCCATGTCCTGTGTCGATCTTAAGAAATGCTCATGTCGCCATATCGATCTTAAGAAATTCTCTATGTCCCATATCACTATCTATTTTCTCCTCCTGTCCCATGTCACTATCTATTTTCTCCTCATGTCCCATGTCACTAGGGCCAAAAAAGGTCCATGTCGCCGTGTCGAATTTAAGGGTCTAGGGCCATATAAGTCCTAAGACACAGATTCAAAAGGGCCTACGATGCTGCAGAAAGGCAGAAAGACCTAGTGCGTTTTACGAGCCTTTAAGACGTTAGATCTATATGAGAGACATTTCCCATGCCACCTGAGATTGTAGCATTGAGCTGCTCCGCGAGGCGCTCACCTACCTGCCTAACGTTAATAATGCGTCGCCGATTAACCCAGTTTGACCAAGTAACGGTCGATGCAGTCACACAGTCAAGATCTCACTCCCAAATGTAGCCCATGCAGTGGTAGTCGCACTAGTAGTATAGGGCTAGGGAGTTAGATCCAGGCCACCCTGGAGGAGGTTATACTAGTAGGCAGGGGGTGCAGGTACAGAGGTCTCTGCCTGGGTGGTATAGTGGTGCTGGAAAGCTGCCTGCCTGGATGAGTGGCAACTAGACGGTGCGGCCTCCAGCGTGGGAGAAGGCAGAGGCAGGAGGAGTCAGGTGGGCTTAGTTGTGCTGGTACTGGGGGAGGTTGGGGGGTGGGGGTGATGCCCAGGTGGGCGATGCCTCGCCTCCAGGGTGCCGGGCGTCACTGGAGGACAGCTCACCTGGATGGTGTGGCTGTCCCCAAGCCGCGCACCTAGGACGTGAAATGTAAGGAGCAATGGTGAAGGGTGGGAGGGGGCAGGGAGATAAAGAAAGTAAATTAGGTCCTTATCTGATAAAACTGACCTTATCTGAGAAAAGACGTGTAATGTTGTGCGATAAGGCTCTGAGTCAGACCCTTTAACAATTTATGGAAGACAAAATATTAGGGTGGAGGGGGGGGGGGGCAGGGAGGAAAAAACAGGGCGTCCCAGCCATATGACATGGTACCGAACAAGCAGTCTTTTTCAAGTGATTGTCTAGATGTTTGAAAGGATTCAAGACTACGCCTTTTTTTTGACGAAGCAATGTGCAATATGCATTGATTTCAAAAGCATTGTATACGTACACTCAGGAATTTTATTTTCCTGGTAGGTTGTGATAATCTTCCTCCTCCAATGTAGCTCACACAAATGACATGAGCAAGTCAAATTATATCAAACTTTCCAGAATAATAGGCTGCATTCCAGAAACGTATGGTTCAGGGTTTTGAAAATGGTTTAATACCAAGGCTTACATCTGACGATTTTAGACTATTCTGTTTGGGTCCAATTTGTGAGAATGGCTCCAATCTGATGGCAAAATCTGGTAGTCCCAGCTTAATGCATACTTGTACATCTTTCGCACACTGTTGACTCTGAAAGCCCCACATCATGTAGCATGGTGTAGCTCAGCTGTCATGTGGCTCTAATTTACCTGCTCTTGCCAACTGTTAGCTGATAAATCACCTGGGTGCAAGCAGGTTACGCGCAGGTGAACATAATACTTACCAAGAAGGAACTTTGAGACATAGCCCTATGTCCAGTCCCAATTTTAACACTGTAACAGTTCATCCCTTACCCCTGTAATGTTGCTAATGTTGCTAAAATATGAGATTTGTCGTCATGATGCACCAATGCAGCCCTGGTGAGTAACTCGCTGGGGCTGCATTGGTTCATCATGCCGACCCTACGGCTAGTGTCTCAACCCTGTAGGGTCAGCATGATGCTTGAATGCAGTTCTGTTGAGATAATCGCCAGGTCTGCATTCATGCATAATGACGACGACGACCAAGGCATAATGCATTGAGGCATTATGCCGTCCTTAAACGGTTAAGCACTGATGATTATGGTTATAGCAGACCACCTTTATACCTACCCACTGGCATAATCTAGACAGTGGCTAGAATATCAGTGACTGACATCTTGCCTAAAGCCGGTCGTCCACTGGCCGATGCAATGTTTTGTTGTTGTTTGAAATTGCTTTATTTGGGTTAATAATACAATTAATATAAGGAAAATAACGTGCATATTCGAAGTTTAATGCATTATTATTATTATTATTATCATTATTATTATTTATTATCATTACCATTACTATTATTATTATGATTATTATTAATAACAATTGTATCATTTACCCAAATAAAACAATTCAAAACAAAAAGAATGGGCGACAAAACCAATTCCATCGGATATTGGACTACGGGCTTTACAGACAGTTATAACAGTCGCAAGCTTTTAATGTTGGTGTCTTGCACTTCCATTGTGGCCGTCCCCTTTCAATCAATCTCGTATTCTACCTGTCTCATTGATAAGGACACAGTAGACTCAGGGTGGGATGCTATGGGGTGGGGTGGAGGTGGGGGTAGGGGGATTGGAGAAGAGAGAGAGAGAGAGTGTGTGTGTGGGGGGGGGGGGGGCGGGGTTCAGTCACAGCGACAGAAGACCCAGCTGGAGACAGAAGAAGGTTGTCTTGTCTTACATTCTAACATTAGGGCCTGCTTATTGTTACTGCTGCTGTGTAACCCTATTAAGAAGCTTCATCTGCGTCCCTTTTCTCTTTGTAAATCAGATTCTCTTCCTTATTATTCAAGCTAGGGCATGAAAACGTTATGAATAATTTTAGGGTTTGGGTTTATATAGCTGTCATTGTAAAGATGTTTGAATGTTGGGACAGGGGAACTTACAGTATCAAATAACAGTGACCAGTGTGTATGAAAGATTTTTTATAACAAAGAAATGGGTGGCGATGATTTTCCTTGGCTCATTGCAAGATGAAATATATTGGATCAAGGCAGCTACTGCTTTGTCTGTTCCTCATATATATATGTATGTGTGACACTATGAAGGTTACTGCTTTTGGTGGTCCTCTCCATCTTAGGGAATGATAATTTTGTAACAATAAGGGGGGGGGATTAGGAGGGGGACCTAACACGTTTTAGACCCCTTAAGGGAGGGGGCAAACACATGTGGGGCCCTCTTGAGAGGAGAGCTATATCCCGGGCGTGCCTTCTTAAGGGGAGGGGGCAGGGCAAAAAAAATCACCCCTTGTTAGCACACTACAGTACAAGGGGCCGAGCCCCTCCCCCGTTGTTAAAATATGACCACTCTCTTAGTGAGAGGTGAAAGGAATGGAGTATAATTGTATGATACATACACAACTTGAAACAGGATTAAAAACATAATACTTCCCTTAAACACACAAACACATAAAATACAGATGCCATCAGTTATTAAAGTCTTAATAATAGGTTCCACTGTTACTGAAGAAGGGGGAAAAGAAAAGAAAATGGGGGTTGGAGGGCAGAGCCCAGAGCCCCCTATGAGTTCAAATACTTGGGCGTATTGCTGGACAGAGATTTGAAGTTCTTCAAGTACCTTGAAACCATGGACAATCAGCTGTTCGCTAAACTGGTGAATTTCAGATTCAATAGGAAGTACATGACCATGGATGGTGCCATAGCTATTCATAAACAAGCAATCATGCCCTGCATTGAATACAGTGACTTTCTCTTTGACTCGGGCCCAGCCAGTAAAGAAAGAAAACGGTAGACACAACAAAACAACAGCCTCAGGATCTGCACAAGAACCAAAGTGGGTGATGTGTCCGTTAACTATCTGCACCGTAAATGTAAAATGGAAAGGCTAGTACCGAGAAGAAAACGCCACCTCCTAAGCCTGATCTACAGACACTGCACAGACCCGGACAACTGCCTGCCAAGTCTTCAGCGTACAAGAGATGACAAGAAACGGATCAGGCTCGAGCACCCAAAGCAGGAAAAATATCGTAAAAGCCCACTTTATCGCGGAGCGCAGCTCTGGGATGAGCTCTCTCAAAACATTCAACTATCCGAAAGCATACACGTCTTCAAGACGTGGATTAAGAAAGTGATCAAATGACTTTTATCTGTACTAATGAATTAGTTCACACCCGGACACCTTGCTTTAATGAACAGCTCCTCTTTCCACTATGCTTTACCCTAGTATAGTTAAGTACGCAATGACTCCTGCATATATGGTCTTTACCGTCTGCCTGAATTGGCCTACATAAAGAACCCAATATGAAGTTTGTTCATTCTTTACAAACACTGAAGTGGCTGCTTGTGTTAATCAAAAGATTATTATGGACTCGTGTAACATGAACTATGCCAAAGAAGATTCTTTTTTCACGTTCAATAATGTAAATTTCTTGACGTGGAATTGGAAACCAATGAACTATGATCAGGACCACATTAACCACACCTGAGAGACGTGGATTAAGAATGGTCTAAAGACGAAAACAAATCATGATCAAAATGAACTTGATATTTCATCTTCGTGAAGGACTCAATTGTTAAAAGTTTTCTGTACAAATTTTCCTCTGACCAAGTTGGAAGAACGTGTTCTCCCTTTACATGATATTGTGGTCAATAAATCTTCATAAAAAATATAAAAAAAAGACAGATAGGTTGAGGCAAATACTTGTAAACTGCAGATGGCAACTGATCTTATCTATTTCTATCGATTATCAACCTGATCTTAAAGTTTTAATATAATATGTTCCACTGTTACTGAAGAAGGGAAAATAAGAAAAGAAAAACGGGTTTTGGGGGGAAGAGCCCTTCATGAGTAAGGAACCAGAGTAAGACTGTATATATAAGATCAGGTTGCAAGATATTTGTAAGACTAGGTCAAGACTCACTGTAAACGTTTGTCCGTGTACTCACGTGAGATAGGTCGGTCGTGCTTGTAGACTATATACTCGGCTGGCTAAGCTTCACTTCTTCTAATATCTATTTTCTTCCAAAGGAGCAGTGCTTTTTTATTTCTCAAATACGAGGTGTAAAACATAGATTTTCACTATATGCCACCCATTGGCAGGGCAGGACAGTGTTATCTTCTTAAGGTATGCACACTATTAAAAACAATTAATAATCTGGCACCAAGCCTATCAACTCTTCTATTGGGTCAAAGGCTGGTGAATGTATGTCTTTTTATCATATTGTAGACTTACCCAGACAACAGTTCTTATTATTCATAGCGGTCATTGCCCCTCATAGCATAGGTAGCTTCTGAAAATCTATATCTAGACAACGGTTCATGCTATCTGATATACAATCACTGCCCCCTCACACCGCACCCACATTTCTGAGAATCTATAGGTGATAACACGTCTGTGCGTCACTGGCAGCATGAAGTCCTGAACAGCAAGACGATAGCCAAAATGATTACTTATAACAATCCCAACGTCATCACCCAAAATAAGATTATACAGATATACAATGCCACTAGACCTACCTCTTGCTTTGTCTCAGAGTGTTGTGTTGGATACCGGGTTGGATAACACACAGAGTTAATGACTTGTGAAAACTATAAATATGGCACTTGACTGGTAGTGTCTTCCCATGAAACAATGTATGCCTCAGGCTCATGGATAGATCAAATTAGTCTTGCCAATAGCTATACTGAAACAATGAAGCAGGGTTCATATAATTTAGGCTAGGCACATATAATCACTACCTGACAGTCAAACTAATCATCCCCAGTAAAAACATAACTAAGAATATCAAAAATAATTTATGGTGATTAATTAAGTACATCTAAAGGCATCGATATATCTATATCTAATATCTAATTGCATCGAAGTGAGTAGAATGGTGTGTGTTCGTTTAGTAGAGAATCAGCTAAAAGTAATACTTTTTCATTCCATTTAGTGAAGCCTTTAATGATCCTAGTGCAGTTTGAGCATATGTATAAGGCCACTCAAAAAAAAAGGTTTCTCATCACCAGGCCAATGTGACGAGGGCGTTTCTTTTTATTATTAAAGCTTTCTTTTTTACTTGGGGGCTAAAATATATGATACGCATATATGCATTTCACATTTCAGAAGTTAAGATTTCATTGATCCGCAGACATTGATCCACAGACATTGTGATATTCCTAGCCCACCGCATTATGTTACTGACATCCTTAGCTTTAATTTGATAGAGAATACAATGTATGTCAATATTTGTTCATTTAACCCCTTCCACGCGGTAAGCCAATATATTGCACAAAATTGCATTAATATGTTTCACTAAAACTGAAAAAGAAAAAAAACTGAAAAAAACATCTCAGAGAATTAGGTTGCATCGTTGATGGAGGTCACTGGCTGTATTTTGTATACAATATCAATGTCCCTTATCCTTATCTGTATGTTGGATTTCAGTGAGCCTTTAATTTAGACTAAACATAAGGATCAAGTCAAACATTATTTGGGACATAATCTCGGTCAAACATTTGAACACTTCTAACCTTCCTGACCAAAATGTACCCATCAGTACTTGTACATCTCCCCTACACTGCTGACTCTGGTAGTCCCGCTCTGACCTTCTACCATGGTATAGCTAGCCCAGCTGTCATGTGGTATTTCTTTACCTCCTCTTGCCAACTGTGACATGCCAAATCATACGGACGCAAGTTACTCAGCAGGTAGACCTATTCTTATCAAGAATGAATATATACTAATCACAATACATAAAAAAGAAGACTGATGTCTATACATGTATCCATGTCTGAGGGTCAGTAGTCATATTCTGATGATATTCTTCTTCACAGTGAATGGTAGACCAGCTTTAGAAACCATCCCAGTGGCATAAGCAACCCAGTAAACAAATAACGTTATACACCATTTTATAACGCTATATAACGTTATATGTCAACGTTTTTTTAAGGCTCTTTAGTATGGCATAACGTTATGTAGAATTTAAAACGTTATTTTGACGTAAAACACGGTGGGTTTTTTTGTTAGCTGGGAAGTAAGTTTCTTAAATATGCTTTCAGGCAATTATAATTGTCATCTGCTTTTACTGTTGGTGTCCTGTACTTCTAATATACCTGTCCCCCTTCAATCAATCTCATATTCTACCTGTCTCATTGATAAAGATGCAGTATACCCAGCATGTTCTATGTAGGAGGGGGGGGGCAGTGACAGATACAGAGGACCCAGCTGCAGGCAAAAGAAGGTTGACCTATCTTACATTCTACATAGGTATCTGCTTAACATAACTTCTGTTATCTGAAGCTTTGTCCATTACCTTTGGTATATGGGGGTTCTCCTTATCATCATTGATGTGATGGAACTTTAATGCAGGATATCAGAGACAAAGTAAAAAGTCATAAAATAAGGGTTGAGATATAATAAAGTAATCAATAATGGCTATAGCAGTGTCAAATAGCAGTTATGGTTGTAGGTGAAAGGTATTGGCATTGCAAGGAAATGGCTATCGATCATTTCTCTTAATTCATTGCAAGATGAAAAGTATTGGCTGCATTGTCAGTTCCCCATATCATTCTGTGTATAGATAGGGTACTGACCTCTGTTACCATATGAATTGAACTGCCTTTGGTGACCCTCTCATATGAGTGAGGTAAATAAAAAGCGAGCTTAAAGTGGGGAGGGTGTATGTAGAATACACAATATGCAACTTAAAATATGATGTATTAAAAGAAAAACCAGCGTAGTTTTATGTGTCCCTCTATCACTAGTATTCGTGTTGATTTTCAATATTCGGACATGCATATCATCAATCTATGCAGCATGTAGTATTTGAAAATGAATTAAATAAGTAAAGAAGGACGTCACAACAGACCCAACATGTATCCAGATAGCCCCAGTCCATCTCAATTGATTGGTCTAGACACCGCTATAATGACTCCCTGATTGGTTGCTCAGTAATGTAAATATTTCCTCAATATAAAAATATACATAAACTGAAAACAAACAGTTAAAAGAACAGTAGGGGGTCCCAAGCTACATTTTAAAATATCGAATTTTGAAAAATATAAGTATTTCTCCAACACGAGATTTCATGAATCATTTATGAATCAATAGTATACATTTTAACATATGGTCCCGTGCATAATTCAGTTGTTTGGTCAATTGAAAATGAAAAATAATATTAATCTATGAATAGAAAGGTGGTGTACAGATAGTTACAGGTATGACCAACATGTGCCTCTACATGGGTACCCAGATTTCTGGCCGTGTCGCCGTGTCGATTTTTAGCAAGAGGCCCGTGAAATCGTGTCGATTTTTATTCACATAGAATTAGTAGGGCCCAATAAAAAGGCCTGTGTCCGTCGATTTTTAAATGGGCCGTGTCACCCGTGTCGATTATTAAAAGGGCCGTGTCGCCGTGTCGCCCGTGTCAATTTTTACCCACGTAGGGGCAACCAACATGCAAGCCTCTGTGGCACAGTGGAATCTGTGCAGAACTGATTCCATTGCGCTGGGGTTGTAAGTTCACCCCTTCTTCAATCCGAGGGCTTTTACATACTCCTGTATTAAGAAGCCATACACGTCAGTTGCGCAGAAATCGTCGCAATGAGCATGTTCATGAAGGTAGGCAACCACCTAAAGGGTCACTCAAGGTACTCCTTAACTGTGCATTGATAGTGTAATGCTATATAAATGATAGTGGAATGTACTGTATTTGTATATTGTGGCTATATTGTGGCTGGGCACATTTTCTACAAGTTCTCTTGTGACATCACTCTTTGCATGAGCCGTCCTTCTTTATTGCAGGTTTAAATACTGCATGCTGCATATTTTGATGTATGTATATGTCCAAACATTGTAAACATATACCAATACTATTACTAGTGATGGAGGGCTACATGGAATTACGGTAGCTGGTCTTTTCTTTTAAAGGGAACTATTAACGAAACTAATTGTCATTACATTTAATATAATGAGCGCAGTTATCTACCAGGCAGACAATGATACAAGTAGTATGTTCAGTTTAAACACAACTTCTTTTTCCCATTCTTTTGAAATAGCTATTCCCTCTGTATTAAGACGTTTATGACACCATTCTCACTTAAAGAATACGGGGGATATGTAGTCCTTCCCAATGTGTTGTTACTGTATCACCAATATCAATCAGTTTAAAACAAAAAGATTTAAAAAAAAGGAGGTTTGGCCGGGGTAAAGTCCCCGATGATCATCCATACAATAATATTACCAATTATAATTGGGAGAAGCTATATCGTTCACATATCCCCCGTAATCTTAAGAGAGAATAGTGTCCCTTTTTTTTGGAGGGGGGGGGGTTAGGGTACCGGTTTTTAAGACTATGGGAGATATGCACGGCGTCTAAAGTCACCTCGAGGGTTCGTCCCCAAACTCCTAATCAGCAATAACCAGCAATATCTCCATATCAGCTAGATATAAATGAGATGGGGTAGCAGGTGAAGACACTTGGATATTTGCCAGATGGGTTGGGGCAGAAGCTTTGTACTTGGTATGGGTAAGCTGTGATCACTTCTTCTTATCCAGTTATTGTAGAGGAGACGACCCTGTCTACACAGGCATCATAGGGTAGCCCTCGGAACATATATATATATATATATATATATATATATATATATATATATATATATATATATATATATAATATAAATATATATATATATATATATATATATATATATATATATATATATATATATATATATATATATATATTGTATGAGGGGTATATCCAGCATAGGCCTGAGAAGGCCTGTGTGATATGCGGTGTACCTAACCAGAAATAAACAAGTTTAAACTGAATTACTGAAGGAATACACTGTAGGAACACTACATAGTTATCTGATCACCTATGGTGGGTGGTTGTGTTTGTAAGCAAAACTACAGGGGGTGATTGCACAGTATTTATAGGGAGTTAAACATTGTAAAGTTATGTGTTAGTGGCTATGGCCATGTATTATATAATACACTAATGGTTCTGGGGTATAGTGGTCTGTAAGAGCAGGAAATAATGATGTTACAATATGGATGACTAGGCTAACTATATTGGTTTACATAACAAGGACTAGGATAACTACAAGTACATGACTAGGCTAACTAAGTTACTGGTGAAGGGGATAGATGAACCTATGATGATATAAAATACTGTTTAGGACCCTTATGGGATGTGCATTAGTCATATTGGTATGGAGATATAACATAGTGCATGTAAAGCATAACAGAAAAAGAGACAGCTGAATAATTGAGAAGGAATTAACCCATAACAAGGAACATGTTGCATGGACCAGGGTAACTATAAAGGACTAGACTAACTCAAAATACAAGGTTGTAAAAAAAGAAGCCTATAATATACCATTTACATGGATTGCCCTTAGGCAGTGTGGCAGTGTAGCAGGTGTATACAAGCAGTTCAAGGGTACATAGAGCACCATATCTTTATTCTACAATATGGCCCATACAGGGGTCTTCATATAGTTTTTCGGCTGCTATTCCAGTCAAATATTGGTATACTAGCGTGGAGGGTGAAGCCTTGAATTAGGTATATCTTCACATGCAGTTCATGCCAATAATTATGACACGGCAATGTCATGCAATAACTTGTAGTGTATTTGTGACAAGCACCCCCACCCACCATAGGTGATCAGATAACTATGTAGTGTTTCTACAGTGGTAATAGTTACCAGAGAACTCTTGTGGAAGAATCTGGGGAGGATACTAGTAGCAGTAGTAGGACTACCTAACAAAGAGTGGCTTCAATTGTCCCATAGGAAACCCAAAATCCCTATGCATGCAAACTGTGGGCCTGAAGAACCAGGGCTTCCTAAACCCCACAAAACGGCCAATCATGGCCAATATACGAAATGGCAGAATTACTTGCATTGCCACTCGTCACACTTGTACCAGTACACACAATGTGTGCATGCTACTCCTGCACAAATCTGATTCCCTGATACACCTGCAAAACCCGCAGCAGCTCTCACAGTACAGTTTCTACCCCAGCTCTCACAGTACAGCGTCTACCCCAGCTCTCACAGTACAGCGTCTACCCCAGCTCTCACAGTACAGCGTCTACCCCAGCTCTCACAGTACAGCTTCTACCCCCAGCTCCCACAGTACAGCTTTTACCCCAGCTCTCACAGTACAGCGTCTACCCCAGCTCCCACAGTACAGCTTCTACCCCCAGCTACCACAGTACAGTTTTTACCCCAGCTCCCACAGTACAGTTTCTACCCCCAGCTCCCACAGTACAGTTTCTTTCCCCAGGGGTTCTGTGACCGCTGTGGCAAAATCGATAGAAAGGAGTTCACCAGAGTTCAAAAGCGAGCATGAATTCCTGCTCTAAAAGTGGTAAAGATGACAAACACAAGGATCAGACTACCCAGCTAATATAACAGAGATACTCTTTTTTTATGTCAAAATAACGTTTTTAACGTATATTACATTTTAATGTATAACATATATTTCTTTTGTTTACTTGGCATCCATGTTGTGAAGTTTGTCCATGGATGCTCCAAGTCTCAAGGAACTCCAGGGAACTTGATTGAATTCAACTGGATCCTGAGTTTATGCCCCATGTCCCAGTGGGTTTAATTTAAATGACGCTGGTAAGTTAAACAGATATCCTGCGGTCAGTTACACAAAATGAGAGGTCGCCACATTGATGTACCCAATTTCCCCGTTGGAGCAGTGTCCCAATATAATTCATACGTCTGGATTATCTTTGTTAACTTGCAAAACTGACATGGTCAATCGCCTCTGACAATCTACGTTCAGCAGATATTTTGCTGCGGTCCTGTACTCGCCAATCTCTATGCCAAATTTTCGGTGCTCAAGCCCAGAAGTCAAAATTGGCCCCTACACAATGGTCATTGAAATATGAAATTTCGTTTGAACCATTTGATTCAAATATTTGCATGAGGTTTAAAAGTAGTAATTCTGAATGTTACAGACATATTGGCCATGTTTTTCTGGTAGAATTTATTGATTTTCCGAGGAACTATTTTCGGGGAGGGATAAAGGCAGAGTGTGATGTGGATAGGAAAGCAGAAATGTAGTGTAACGGGTTGACTATAAAGTCTAACTGTTATTGTTGTATATCTATTGTATGTTGTATGATGTAAGACAACACGGTTCTATTGTGTTTAATAACTGTTTTATTCATCTAACTAGTATCGTCGGTTCGTTACATACACCGACTCCTCTAGTTCGGTTATCTATACGGTAGTGTACCGGTACCACCTTCGGTTACCGTCGGTAGTTGTTACATAAGCATTTTACATAACTAAACCTAACAGGTGGCGCTGCTAGTACGGTCACGTGGCTATGCAGCGCTGTATATAAGACGGCTACTTCTCCATTGGAAGTCAGTCAGGTTTGGGACTGTCGTGACATGACCACCCTGTGCTCACGGGCTTAACTCTATGCTATAGGGTTGCCCCACTGTATTATATATCTGTTCTGATCTTGTATATCCGCTGGTTATACTTGTACTATAATACCCAAGAGTTACCTTTACAAATAAAGTCGCCGTATATTAAAGTCTAATTTACCTTGTCTGGTTTTTGTACTCAAGTGTTACATACGTAGTAAGAGACCAACTACATTGGTGCCGTGACCACTTGATCGAACCGACCATTGATAGGGTATTAAATAGACTTACAGTATATGGATTACCTATACGATTTTGTCAGCTCGTTCAGCGGCAGGACTAAAACCCCTGCTGAGGAACGTGAAGAAGCCGTACAGAATGTACGCTTCTTCACAGGCAAATCCAATAGGCGGGAGAGCCGGGCAGCCTTGGAGGTGCCCGGTGACGACCTCTCCCAAGAAGCAATAGGTGATCCTATTGTGGAAGCCTTTACCAAAGGAGAGGATGGGGAGCAATCTCCAATCCCGGGACCCTTTGATATAAGCTCCAGGAGATCGTTGGACTCCCTTTCCACGAATCTTTTCTGTCCTGAGGGTCAGAAAATACCGGGTAGAGAGCCTAAAACTCTCGGCCCAGCTGCCTTCGGTTCTACACCGACGGTAGCAGATCCTTCATTGGATCCAGACACGTCGGTTTTCACTGATGGTGCCACTCCTACACCGAACGGTATGGGGGGTGGCGGGCTATCAAAGAAGACTAATGTGGCAACAGAAGCTCCTGGTAAGGGGTACCCGCCAGCAGTAGATGAGCCATCCAGTTTACCACTGGATGGGGACCTACTAGCTGCCATGGGTATCCCCACCAGGAAAACTGAGTTGCACGAGCTCGCGGAAGCCCGGAGGGAACTTGCTTCCATCAATCAAACTAGGAAGTTATTCCTAAGGGAGGTTGATGAGAAGAAAAAGTTCCTACTGGAACTCCAGAACGAGATGGCTTCCCACAAGGTGGAGGTTGACAAACTTTTGCACCAGAGGGTGTCTGGCGAATGTGAGGTTGCAAGCTTAACTTCCTTGGGAAAGGATTTGAGCACGCAGCTCCACTTAGCCAGACAGGACCTCGCAAGCTTAAGGCAAGTCAATCAGGACCTGAAGACGAAGTCGGAGAAAGTACCACCACCTACCACGGTGGTACCTCCAGTCATACCCGTACCCAGTGTGTACACGACAGTGACACCTTCAAGTGTCCCGCCGCTAGTACACACCACGGTAACAGGTATGACACCTCAGATGGGGGCTAGCTATCTACAGACTCCGGTCTGTGGTGGCGCCTTTGGAGGCACGGCAACACCTCCAGGGTACACCCACCCATCTACTGGTTCAACGACGTTGAATCAGCAGCAGACCATGGTCTCAGTTCCAGTACCGAAACCCAGAGCTAGACAAGGCTTAACGCCTGTCCAGCGGGCTAAGTACGACCGGAACCCGGCTATTGAGAAGCTGGGGACAGACATCGTCCCGCGGGACATAGATGAACTGGATGAACGGTATGCTCCTTTCAACTTTGGGGAGATCAAACATCCTGATGCAGCCCGTCAAAAGGCCATCGATATTCCGCCTTTCACAGGGTCGCCACCCTGGAGAAAGTACAAAGTTCGGTTCAAGGCTATTGTGGAGAGCAATCGCTGGAACAATCAGCAAGCGCTGGTTGCTCTGAAGCAAGCACTCTGCAACGGGCCAGGTGAACCAGCCCTTTTGGCGTTCGAGAGAGTGAAGATCAAGACATTGAGCTCACTTGAAGAAACAGCTGAATGGGCGATTGGGAAGATTGGTGAGCATGACCCAAGGACTCAGCTGCTCAAACGTGTCCAACGCAAGGACGAGCATCTGAGATCCTACGGATTTGCTCTACAGGAACTGATATCCGAGTGTTATCAGGGATGTAGACCTGACACCCCCACTGTCATCCAGGAGTTAACCTCCAGGTTTGTCAATGGAGTCAGGGACACCAATCTCCAGGCATATCTGCGGGAGAAATGGCAGCCGGACTTATCTCTAGCTGACCTTTTTGACCATGCAGATGTGTATGACACCAAACAGGCTGTTTTTCCTAGTGGAGGAGTGTCGGCAGCTCCATCTGTGGCCCCGAAAGGAGCTCAGGTGGTAGAGGCCGCCACAAAACCACCTAAGAAGAAACAGCCCGCCTCCGAGGAGGTGGGAGCAGTAATGCCTGACAGGGACATGGAAAAGATGATTGAGGGTTTGTTGCGGAAGCACTTGGAAAAGAGCTCTGCGTCCACTTCTAATTCTGGATCCGGAAGGAGAAAGAAGAAGAAAAAGGACACGAAACCTCAGCCATGTAGACGCTGTCAGAAGATGGGTCATTGGGCTAGCGAATGCAAAGCCCCTGCACCCATCGCTGCTAAAACCGAAAAGGAGACGGAAAACTGAATGGGGCCCATCCTCTTGGCAAGGATGGCGCCCCCACAGTTAGCCATGCCTGTAAGGGATTAGTAGACGGTGTTAACTCTTCCATGAACCAAGGCCGCGCAGAGGCAGAAGGGTCTGTACAACCTGTAAGCGTCTGGCAAGGCGGGGCTGGCAAGGACGAACGGAATCCGGAGGATTCTGTAGTCGCTGGCTTAGAGGAGTCTTGGTTAGAATCAATTGCCCAGAGCAGTGTGATTCAAGACTCCCCGAGCGACCCATGTTGGGATTATCTCCTGACAAAAGGGGTTGCTATGGATGGAGGGGGAAGCCCGATGCTGACCTCTGAGTGTGTCCCTTTACGGGGACAGCGTTGGTACCTGAGTCTGGTTATTTCCGGGACGCGTGGTGAATTTTTGGTCGACACGGGTGCATCTCACACCTTGGTCGATCGTAAATTCATGGCCCGTCTTTGCAACCAGCCCGAAGCTCCGCTACTGGGAGTAAAGGCTCGGACTGCTACGGGAGATAGTATGCAGACTTATGGCAGAACTGTAAAACCTATGTTGGTTGATGGCAAGACATACTGGATATGTCCAACCATCACCGACATCACTGATGATGGCATACTGGGAATGGACTTTGCTGCTCTTTACGGGGTAACAATGAACACCGCAACGGGCCGACTTCAGATTAAACATCCTTATAAACAATCTGTACAGTGCGTTTTAAGGAATGGTTCTTCTGTGGCGTCAGTGGCACAAGACACGAAGTTGGCAGCAGGACATGTATCTGATGTCCTAGTCAGCTGCGTGGGAGTGCAGGCCAAACGGCCGGGAATGTTTGAACCAGAAGATCAAAAGCTCTCTGAGTTAGGTCTTGCTGGCTATCATACTTACCTGGCCAACGCTCGTTGGGGGGTGATACCGATTTGTAACTCGAGTAGTAGAGAAATCACTCTACGAAAAGGGACGCCTATTGGTAACACTACGCGAGCATATGGGGTAGACTCACTAACTACGGACTTTGTGGAAGTAGGTGTGGTGGCGGGAGACTCTTCCCACGAAGAGGCTCTAGCTAAATCCAACCTACCAAAACATTTAAGGTCCCTGTTGTGTGAGTCACACCTCACAACCCTAGAGGGCGAAATGGTGGCAAATGAGCTGTCGGAGTTATCTGACGCCTTTGCGCAACCAGGAGATCCTCTAGGGCGTACCAATACGGTACAGCACCGGGTTGACACTGGGGACGCGCTTCCCAGTAGAATCCCCTACCGTCGGTTACCCATGGCTAAAAAAAGTGCTATGGAGGCTGAGGTAGAAAAGATGTTGGATGAAGATGTGATTCAACCTAGTGAGAGTCCATGGTCAAGTCCTGTGGTGATGGTCACCAAGAAGGATGGTTCCTGTCGATTTTGCATCGACTATAGGAAGTTGAACGGACTCACTAGGAAGAATGCATATCCTCTACCTCGGATAGATGAATGTGTGGAATCTCTGGGTGGGGCGAAATGGTTCTGTACACTAGATTTACAATCTGGTTATTGGCAGATCGGCATGGACCCCCGGGACCGAGAAAAAACCGCATTTTCTACCCATATGGGACTATTTGAGTTCAACGTCATGCCATTTGGGCTATGCAATGCCCCGGCAACCTTTGAGGCAATGATGGAAACCATGTTACGGGGTTTACTTTGGAAAAAGTGCCTAGTATACTTGGACGACATCATCGTCTTCGGTGGTTCTGTGGAGGAAACTCTACAGAACCTCCAAGCTGTGCTGAAGCGCATCTTATCATATGGTCTGAAATTGAAACCTTCAAAGTGCAAGCTTTTTAGGAAATCAGTTGAATACCTAGGTAGAATTGTTTCTGAACATGGCATCATGGCTGATCCTCATAAGATCGAAGTGGTACAGAACTGGCCTCGTCCGATGGACACGAAGGAGATACGCTCTTTCATCGGGTTTTGTTCATACTACAGAGATTTTATACCTGGATTCTCGAGAGTCGCAGCTCCCTTACAAGAGCTGATGATTGGAGAGAAGAAGGCTAAGGCTAAAATAGTCTGGTCTCCAGCCGCAGAACAGTCTTTTAGTGAGTTAAAGAGACTCTTCTTAGAAACACCTGTTTTGCACTACCCTGCACCTGTTGGTAAGTTCATCTTGGACACTGATGCTTCTAATACAAGTATTGGTGCTGCCTTGTCGCAGATCCAGGATGGGCGAGAAGTGCCGCTGGCATTTTTGTCCAACAGTCTAAGCAAAACACAACGTAACTACTGCACAACCAAGCGTGAACTCTTGGCAGTGGTGGTTTACACAAAAAAGTACAGACATTTCCTATATGGTGGGAATTATCTCGTACGGACGGATCATTCATCTCTGCAGTGGCTCCTTAACTTCAAGGACGCTGAGGGGATGATGGGTAGATGGTTGAACCACCTCTCTGAGTTTGGCATGACGAATGAGCATATCATACACAGGAGTGGAGTAGATCATGTGAATGCGGACAGCTTGTCCCGCTATCCTATCCGGAACTGTCACCGTGTAGACTGCCGAGACTGTGGGTCTCACAATGCAGTGATTGCGTCTGTGGGTGCGAAAGTTCCTAACTGGACGTTAAATCACTTGAAGGATGAGCAGCTTGCAGATCCAGCTATTTCGAGGGTGTACTCCTTGAAGTTGTTGGGCCTGTCCAAGCCTGTTCGCCCCGCACTTTCGCTGGAATGTAAAGAAGTTAGACAACTGTTAGCGCAGTGGGATAATCTTTTTATACGGAACAGTGTATTGTGCCGCTGGAGGGTGCAACCTGGCAGGAAGAGAACAGCTCAGTCTGTAGTGCCTTTGTCACTCAGACTACAGTTGCTCAATTACTGTCATGGCCACCGAACTTCAGCACACTTTGGCAGACAACGGACTGAGGCAAAGATTAAGAGTAGATATTACTGGCCTGGTATGACTTTGGACATACGGCGTTGGGTGAGACAATGTCCCCAATGCTGTTTATCAAAGCCTGGACCTGGTATTGGTAAACTACCTCTAAGTCAAGAGCTATTCGGTGTTCGATTTGCCCGGATCGCTGTTGATATCATTAGTGGTTTCAACACGACCCCCCGTGGGAATACCTGTATGATGGTGGTACAGGACTACTATACCAAGTATGTCCAAGTATATCCGTTGGTAAATCATACAGCTGTTACCTGCGCAGAAGCACTTTTCGAGAATTGGATCCTCACGTGGGGAGGTCCTTTAATGCTTCACTCCGACCAGGGTCGTGAGTTTGAATCTCGACTGTGGGCAGAACTGTGTAGTAAAATACACATCTGCAAGACGCATACGAACCCCTACCGACCTCAATCGGATGGTATGGTGGAACGTTTCAATCGGACGTTGATCCAATGTCTCACGACAATGGTTAATGAGCACCGGGATGATTGGGATGAGCACGCTCGCTATATCTCCCATGCTTACAATGCTACGAAACATGCGTCGACGGGCTGTACGCCTAATATGCTCGTAATGGGTGAAGACATAGTCATGCCTAGTGACATGGTCTATGGAGTGCAGGGTCACCAGCTCGAGCAACCCTGCACAGTGATGTTTGTTGAGTCACTTCGACAATCATTACGCGAGTCCTATGGAGTAGTAAGGGACAACTTGGAAAAATCTGCTAGTTTGCAGAAGGTGGGCTATGACACGGGCCTTAAACTCCGCCAATTCAAGGTGGGGGATAAGGTCGCGAGATTTAGCACACCAAATTCCAAAGTCAAGACCCTGTACTCCTGGGATGGTCCGCATACGGTTACTATGGTGGTTAGTGAAACTACTGTAGTAATACGGTTGCAAAAAGGGACTCTCACTAAATCACATGTGGCTAGACTCCGACCTTGGTATGGAGTTCCATATATAGATGATGGTGAAGATTCCCTCGGTGCTGGTCGAGTACCAGCACCAACCGACCCTGCGCTACCGAAGATACCGAAGGCAGGACCAACGGTCATACCGTCGGTACCGACGGTAGCGCGCCGAAGGGGTCGTCCTAGGAAATTACCGATTGAACCACAGTCGTGTGTTACCAAGCCCAAGCGCGGTAGGCCACGTAAAAAAGGGTCAGCTGTGCGTAAAGGACTAACCGTAGGCACCGGTAAACAAAGCAAGGTGATACCTCCGGTGTCATCATTGCTGGACATACCGGTACAAGGTCTACGGAGGAGCACACGTGTCAGAGAGCGAGATAAAATTGTGTAAACATTTTTTTCTTACCTTGTTGACGACATTTAGCTGCTGGCTTGATTAAATTTCCATGGACAGTTCCGTACTGGGCCGGTGGTCATTGGCCCGGTACTCGATCACCAAAACACAACGAGAAGAGACGGGTTATCCGGTGTGGTTATCCGTTGGAGGTAGAAAAGCACGTGTTCAGGGCGGGTGGCTGGCTTTGCCGATTAGTTCTAAGTATGGGATTAGTTTTGACCACATATTGCTTAGTAACACGCTGCTGTGTATATCCTCTAACGCCGGTATATCATTCCCGGGTTTTCCGGTGGCTCCGCCACGAAAATTGTAAACAACAGTGAGAGTTCCCACCGTCGGATATGCCAGACGTGGGAAGGGCGCTGCCCGCGTCACCTGATCGATTTCTCCCGCCAAATGAGCCGTGAGAAATTGGGTCACCTCGGCGCGTCTTCGAGACGCGACCCCTGATTGGCTGAGAAGCCGGTCAAGGGGCGGGGTCACGGGGGACGGGTGGGGTATATAAGCCCCACAGGCGGCCAGGCTTCTTCAGATCAACACGTTTGCCCGTAGGGTAGCGTGTTGATCAGTGGTGCCTAGGTCTGCCCGGCAGTACCTACACTGTTGTTTACTTGCTGTGCTACTAAAGGCTCGGGTGAGTGAACCGTGAGGTTCACCTACGCCTGAGCTAACAGTATGGCAGCCCGTGTAGATGGCACATGCACGGCCCCGAAGAAGGCTGAGGCCTCCGACGGGGATGACCGAGTTCTCGAGTCTGACACGGAAATGGACACTACCGGTGCTCCAACCGTCGGTCAAGGCTCGGCTTCGGTACCAGCTGAACCTAACCCTGAGGGGTCGGGTGATGTTGTTCCGAAAACAGAACCTGGTCTGGGTGGTAGTAATACCAACCAGGAGGAGAACCCTGCAGGGGGATCTTCTCCGAAACCCGCCGGTGTATTGGCACAAGAACCGACGGTCCCTGATGGTGATTCATCAGACGGGTCCACGGTTCGTGCTAAGACCAAACGGAAGCGGAAGCGTAAGAGGAGGATTACATCTTCCCCTGAAACTCCTGCTACCGAAGAGGTCGCACCGACTGAGGCAGATAGGCTCAAAGCTGTTGCTGATAGAGTGTCCAAGGCGGAAGCCGAGGGATGGTCTGTCGCAGAGAGCAGAGCCAATCGCCGCCTCCGCGCCAAGGCAGCGCATGTTCGTCTAAACCTGTGTCTCCGTGATGATGACCGGAAGAACCTGAGCCTTTCTGACTTAGTTCAGGAAAATGGCAAAATGGCTCTTCCTGCACCTCACACGACCGAGGGTTCAGACGACGAAGACTGGTTGACAGGTGATTCCCACCCCATTGACTGGTACCTCGTGTACCTCAGGGCAGTGTTGGAAGGGAATAAACCTAACATCCATAGGTCATGCCGTCCCAAGCTGAAATATGCTTGGAAGAACTACGTGCCAGGGGATCCCTGCCCGTATGTTCGCTGTCAGCGCCTGAAGGGGGCTTCGACAGCTGCAAAACGGTGGCCGAACCTGTTCAAGTTCGCCCGTCATTTAGTAGAGAAGCACATGAATGTGCGTCCCTACTTGTACTGTGTGAGTGGGAGTACTAGTACTTCCTGCCCTGAGTACAGTGACGGGGAGCTATTCCGTTGCCAACGGAGGGCTGGTTTGGTAAGGCATCTTTGCGACAATAAGGGCGTTCACAAGCGCACTATTAGTCGTGGAGTTGAGGCTGCACTGAAGGTTTGGGGGTGCCACAAACGTGTAGGGAATCTACAGTATAAGTGGCGAACCAACAAACTTAAACAGTGGAATTACCTCACGGAGGCTGACTGGGAGAGATTGTGTAAGGGCGCCAAGTGCGAACAAACCGATCTCGGGCCAGATACAGAAACTCCGATGCCCACTGTCAGAAAGGATACCCCTCCTAAGAAGAAGAAAGATCTGAAAAGGGGCCGCCAGTCATCCAAAGATGATACCAAAGGTGGACGTGACCGTTCCCGCAGTGAACCTGCGAAGAAACGTGTCGCCACCGCCACGGTAACATCTGAGGTCGACCGTAGCCAAACCGTCGGTACCGTCACGGTATCTTCGGTTGCATTGCCCCCGGTTGCTGATCAACTGCCCAGGCAGGAGAGACAGAAACTGGGTGATGCACTGGCTATTGTTCAGAACTCATTGGGTGACGAGCAGGCGGGTCAGGTTGCTGCTGACTATGTCAAGCAGTACAAGTGGAGCCAGAAGCAAAAGAAAGCTTCAGCTCCACAGGAGAGTATCTCACCTATCAGTGACGCTGAACAGGTAGAGGTACAACAGCCGGATGGGGCGTCAGCCCAGCCAACTGCTCCACCCCAGCACGGAGCAACCTCTGACCCCGCAAGGGATGACGAGGTGACTCCAGTACCTGAGCACAGGGCTGTTGACGAAGGGCTAGCAGGGTTACCTGTGTTGCCTGGAGACGGTCCTGCTTATGACACTGGATTCTCTGACACTCTAGTCCCCGGATTTGAGTGCTACAGAGCTAAGATGGCTGAAAAACGCAAGTAAGCTACTCCAGTTTCAGGTTTCTTTCTTGGAGAAGTCCTACTTTGAGCAGTACAAGTTGCTCAGAGAACAGGCTATCCGGGAAGGGAAAGCTTGGGTTGCTGAACGCACCAGAGTCCTTGCCGAGCGTGAGGCGAGTCTGGAGCAAGATCATGCCCTCTGGAGGGCTACGATCGAACAGCTTGAATCAAGGTTGACAACTTGTGACGCCAAGTTCTTCCGGCAGTTCGGGCTAAAGCTGACAGAGTGGGAGAGAACTGGTTTTCCAGATCTCCAGTCCAGGTTGGGGCTTGCCGCAAGGCCTGCTCCTCCTGTGACCCCGGTACTGTCAGTACACCCACCTAGGTATGAGATGCCATTTTCTTTCATGGCACAATCTACCCGGGTGGTCAGTGGCGGGGAGCCTACTGCGGCACCGAGTACCCTCTCGGTAGCCCCAGGTGGAGCCCTTCCTCTCCAGGTGGAGGCTGCTGTGGTTTACACCACGGAGGCCCCTCCTGGAGGAAGTCCTGATGGGGAAGGAAAGCCATCCGGCGGTGTCCCTATGGACACCTAAGGATGGTCCCCTGTCAGGCCCTCTGGGGTGCACTGTTCCGCCCCTCGGAGGTAAAACTAAACCATCGACGCAGCTACACGCCCCTGGACAACCGAAGCAGACCGACGGTGCTGTTGTGACTTAACCTAGTCACTACTGCCACCACACTGGAAGCAGCCTGATGTCTTCAACCGTGGTTTACTACTAAGCCACAACCGTCGGTGCTCTACTACTGTCCAGGGCTCCTGATCCTGTGGTCACATTCTACTATTGTGACCTATGAACTATTATATGGATCATCCTCCTGTGATAATTATTTATAGGGAGGCACGGACCTACCTTTTTATATTTATATTTCACAAGAGATGGAAGTACTATACCGGTACTGGACTCTATCCATCTCTACCACCATAAACTGCTAGGTACTGGAGTACCGCCCCTAATAAGGATGACGATCTATCCCACCTTATTTAGGATACGCTAATATGGATTTTTATATATAAACTTTTCTTCGCCAAAGGAAGTGAGAGCTATTATAGCTCTATTATTTATATATAAGGACACTAACTCCACACGGATTCGCACCATTGCTGAATGTAGTAGGTGATGTGTTGAGTTTCCAAGGTGGTTATTTGGTGCCTTTACTTTTAACTGATACTAGTCTAGGACTATCAGTTGGACAGTTTTTATATCATGTGCCTACGGGACTATGGTTTGATACCAAAGACTATATTGTTGATATAAACTGTTATATACATGTTAACCTGGTTGTTCATGTATGTATGCCTGTTGTTACTATGAGTAGAAATGTTACTTGTTGATAAATAGATATACGTGGTATATAATGTATCCAAGAGGTATTATTATCATAAAACCAACCCTTCCTACATTCTAAAGGGGGGTAGTGTAACGGGTTGACTATAAAGTCTAACTGTTATTGTTGTATATCTATTGTATGTTGTATGATGTAAGACAACACGGTTCTATTGTGTTTAATAACTGTTTTATTCATCTAACTAGTATCGTCGGTTCGTTACATACACCGACTCCTCTAGTTCGGTTATCTATACGGTAGTGTACCGGTACCACCTTCGGTTACCGTCGGTAGTTGTTACATAAGCATTTTACATAACTAAACCTAACAGGTGGCGCTGCTAGTACGGTCACGTGGCTATGCAGCGCTGTATATAAGACGGCTACTTCTCCATTGGAAGTCAGTCAGGTTTGGGACTGTCGTGACATGACCACCCTGTGCTCACGGGCTTAACTCTATGCTATAGGGTTGCCCCACTGTATTATATATCTGTTCTGATCTTGTATATCCGCTGGTTATACTTGTACTATAATACCCAAGAGTTACCTTTACAAATAAAGTCGCCGTATATTAAAGTCTAATTTACCTTGTCTGGTTTTTGTACTCAAGTGTTACATACGTAGTAAGAGACCAACTACAGTAGTACCATTTTCTGTACTTCTTTCACAGAGATGAGTGAGCGAATCTCTGCCAAGGGAGATTGCGCCTCTGGGGCAATAAAAATACCAAGACTTTTTGAAAGTATCGACTGGCCTCAAAATATAGGAAATGCATCCTGTAGCCTCATTAGCTCCTGGTACCAGTTATTTAATTTCGAAGCAATCTGAAGATCCCCATATGTGAAACCATTCAGTTCTGCTGATCAAACCTACTGAGGTCAGAAGTCGGTGGCCTAGTTCCTGCTCCTATGTAATTAAGTATTATATCCCTATGTAATTACTCCATCAATGGGACCTTACAACCGTACTTACCTGTGGCCAAACTGCTGGCATTGAAAGGTTTAATACAGAGTCAGAGACCTACTACTTAACCTGTTTATGTGCTACAACAAGTACTTCTAGACGTTGACGTACACGTACACGTTCCCCAAGGACCATTTTCCACTAGCCGATTTGGATGAAGGGGCATGTTTGGTGCCAGAGGGGTGAAGGGATAGATGAGCGTGAGAGAGGAATAGGAAGCCAATGGAAAATAATGTGGCAAAATAGTTGTATTTCATTCCATATTTTCAATCGATGTTACACTAATTGATTGCTCTCTAAATAGTATTGCAGTGAAAATACTGCATGTACATGTATTGTAAATTTTGGACCCCTGTGCCTTACCTTAAATAAAGGGCATTCCCGGCTTAAGTAAAGTTGACTACCAATTTAAATTGCTATGCCTAATACCACTTTCAACGTATGGGGGGGGGGGGGCAAAGGGGGGTATCTGACCCTTTTTTCCCACCCCCTTTCACTTGACCTTTTAGGGAGTGATCATTTTTTTAACAATGGGGGTGGGGATCTTCGCGTGCGTGGGTCGAAATTGTTTTGCTCCCCCCCCCAAATCCACCAACCCCCCTTGACCACAACGTTTTTTGTAGTTGAGCAAAAATGTGGCGGGGTGAGGGGCATGTCCCCTGCACCCCACCCCCCGCTCCCCCACTGAAAGAAGTATTGGTACGCTTCGGATCAAATTCACGGACAGCATATACCACTGTTTGATTGAAGAACGAATCAATAATATAGGCCTTCGCCGACGATATATGACCCTGACCAGGAATAGATCTAACGTTTTGGCATAACTGGTCGACTACCTTTGTCAGCACCCCTTGTCTAATTGAGCATAAATATGCAATGGGGAGAAATTAGCAGTACATGGCAAATACCCATGTTATGGTGTAGTGTAAGGCATATATATATATATGGAGACGAGCTCAGCTGGTGTCATGGCTACACACTAGGTGCCCACGTTCTTCTGACCTTCTCCTTTGAGTTTTTCTGTTTAAATACTGCGGTGCACGAGAGCTATCGATCTTAAACGGCCTTGATATGTACTTGACATGTGTCTAACACGTTCTACAGAGGGTGCTGGTGCGGCACAAGAAGTTTATATTGGGGGGGGGGGGATAACTGAGGGAGAATTTTACCGAGGCTAAATAGATCACAAGGTATGTTTCCAGTAACAGTTCCCGGTGCTTAGATCTCATACTCTAGATATCAGAAATGTGTTTGTTATTATCAACTTTGACGCAAAAAGGTCGGCCCGGTTCTGCTGGGCACGTTCGGGTATTACACAAAATTATTATCATTATCAAAGGTCACTGCAAACCATCAGTGGGCTCTCTCAATAATTCAAGCTGGCGTCAAGGATGCACATCGGCATGCAATAGCTGATGGTAAATGGTGGAAGGGATCCCCCACTCCCATTTCCATCCCCACAGTATACAAATTTCTTTGAATCCCCCCTCCCCTTTTAACATCAGGTTTCATTACGCCAGTCCTCCTCTGTTATTCATCGGTTAGTCTATCAGTATCATAACAATAAACATCAACCTACACCACCTCTGGAGCAAGTCCGAAGTGTTTTCGCGGCAGACGACATTTGACTCCTGCCAGAAGCTGAGCAGTGCACTTGGTATCTGTCATACAATACCATAGAAAGGACACTATGGCGCCTTGAAGTAAGTATCCTCTATAGGTTAAAGTTAACACTGCTATATACCAAGGACACAGACATAGTGATCACACAGGGGGGGGGGGTATAGGAAGCACTACGGGCAAGGTATACAACCCTTCTACTCAGCAGCTGTGAGCAGGCAAGCAGAAAGGATAACCCGTGGGCCCTCTTATGGGCTATCCATTTTGCTTGTCTGCTGCTGCTGCTGGGGTAAAGGTGTGGTGCTGTGTGAGGCTGAGCACTGGTGCCTCAGGCAGGGGGAGGAGGAGATAGAAGAGTGCAGACTTGGTGGTTTATCTTTATACCCACACCTGCCCCCCTCCACCATCTGGTGCTGTAGGCAGACTCTCAGGCACCTGATAACCACCCATCAACACACCTTGTGAAGGTACCAGGGGTAGAGGATCTCAGAATGCCTGCATCTATACGACTTTAAGGCTTGTGAAATCGATAACCATGGAGGTATAGATGGGGGAAAGGGCGGGGGGGGGGGTCCCAATGTTGCATGTCGATTTTAAGAAATGGGTACATCACATGTCTATGTCGCTTAATGATGCTCATGTCTCACGTCGATTTTAAGAAATATCCATGTCCCCTGCCACAACATGTCTATTCCGCACCAATACTACCTATACCTATTGCCTGCTTTATATCCTGCTCCTTTACAGTCATTCTTCCACCTGTATTGTGCTTACCACTGAAGTAACCATTGACAACCAGTATTTTTCCATTGACCCTATTCAGTCTCCAATGCTTTTCAGTCCATCTTACCATACCTGACTGTCTCTTCATTTAATACCAATGCACATTTGCGTGCCTGGGTCAACAGTTGTCAATGCAGTTTGTTCACACCATGAATTACCTACACTGTACATAGTTAGTGTAGATTTACAGTACAATCTACTGTAGATTTACAGAACACTCTACTGTAGAATGGATTTACAGTAGAATCTACTGTAGATTTACAGTAGATTCTACTGTTTACCTACAATAAACGGTAGAATCTACTGTACACCTACACAAATGGTAACCAACTTTTTACAGTGTACATCAGTTTTCGCATTGATGCATACTCATTGAATCTTCACAATGTAGCATACATACGATTGGGATTGACCGACAATCTCCAATTAGCGCTGGTTGAATTGGGATTGACCGACAATCTCTAATTGGCGCTGGTGGATGGTGTTAGCCATCATCCTCAGGGAATTACTGCCGTTATCTCCCATACTATCCTGCAAAGCATTTCAGGTGAAAACGGAAAATGACTTCTTATTCCTACCTTAGACAACTACTGAATGCCTTGTTGACAATGCTCTCTATGCTTATGAATACCATGGTTACCCATTGGCTATAAGCAATCAGAGCTCAAGGATTTAGTCTATGACCTCACTTCCTGCATCCAGTCAGGCCCACTCTCCTAGTGATTGCCTTATATAAAGGAAACAGTCGTAGAGCAGATATTTTGGACCTCTGGAAAATGTTGGAGGTGCATGAGGCCCCATTTTGACACTTAGGGTTTATGATAGACTAAGATCAACTCTGCAAGGCATGAAGGGCATACTAAGATATACCAAGAGCTGTATCGGGATGGTTAACCCACATATAGTGCATGACTGTGATATGCCCTTTGTCGTCATGATATATATATATATATATATATATATATATATATATATATATATATATATATATATATATATTGTAGCCATGCCAAGTCTATTCGCCAATGCTGCAATTTTGCATCATTCTGACCCCTTAGGAGTGTATCAGCAGCCCCACACACAGAGAAGAAACAGAGTCAAAAGGTTGCCTCCAAAATGACGCCCCTCTTTAGGGGAGCCCAGGCTGCCCAAGGGAGTCTAGGTGACTCTCTTGCTGAACTAAGGGAGTCACCTGGGGGAGTCACATAGTTCCCTGACTCACCTAAGGGAGTCACATAAGGTCCTGGGCTCGCCTAGAGAGGAGAGTCATTCTGGAGGCAACCTGGACTCCCTTTTGACGCTTTTTTTTCTCTGTGTGTATAGGGCGATGTGATGTTGTATCCATCCAGATGACGACAAAATGCACATTAATGCACTATGCAGACCTAGGAGGTGACACTAAAAAGTTCTGCTACATATGTTCCATGATCAGCGAAAAGGGACCTTTGTGCAGGGTTCATTAAGGTCCATATTCCCACTACATGTCACAAATGGTGAGGACATGTGACGCAGGTACCAGTGAGAGATGGATGGAGTAGGTCTGTGATCACCCATGTCAATTCCCTGCCAATGCGATGATAACACCAACAGGCAAACATAACCCAAAACTTAGCGGGGACAATAATGGTACAGTATTGTGCAATCAGCCTTCTATAGACCCCCGGGGTATAAACCATGTATAGCTGGATATGACATGATAACAGAACACTAGCAATACAATACTACTCCACAGATCCATCCCATTGGGCACATAAAATTGAATCAACATTGAAAACTGGTTGACAATGTTGATTCAATGTGGACTCAATGTTGACTCAACATTGAAGTGAATATTGTGCCCACTGGCATATTCCATGACACCATATTGCAGTGGCGGATCCAGGATTTTGTAGTGGGGAGCGCCATTGGAAAAATTCTTCCTCCCCAACCTGGGGACTAGATTTTACATTAAAAAACTTAAATTTTAGTCAAAAACGGGGGGGGGGGATGGCCCCCTCTAAATCAGTCACTGTAACTTTAGTGAATGATTGGTAAAGTGAATGGTTAAATTATTTGTTGAACATTCATGAGATCCTTGGAGGGCCGCTTGGGTGTGAGCCGAAGTGCGCACTGACCACAAACCATCTCAGACTCAGTTAGAATGGGAACTTTTGCAGACATGTTTATACTAGGCTTGTGTGCCAGATGGAACAAGTTTTCTGCTGATCAGACGCCCTTGATATCTGTTTGCCGAGTGAACAGGTCGGAAGTTGATAGATTTACCTGATAACACAGGCCTGATACCTGGGCCTGATACCAACCAAAGCGACCGGAACATACTAGCTTCCATGTTGACATAGGCACGTTCAGGTATTAAACCAAAGTACACAGCTTAATATTAGTACAGTACTGCACACACAGAAGAGTGAGAGTCATTGTCGCCAAAACTACCCTCACCTGAGGGTCAGGCACTGCCTGACTCTCAGATGAGGGTAGTTTTAGCGACAATGACTCTCACTTTTCTGAGGGTGTGTGCAATGAGCTCTCTATAGACCCTCAGGTACAGACCATATAGCTAGACATGACATGCTAACAGGACACTGGCAATATAATGCTACTGCAACCAATCATAAAACTGGACCACACACATGATCCATATTCCATGATACCATATTTGTAAACGATATCGATTGTCAGACGTGGGTAAAGTAAATGGTTCAATTCCTGGTTGAACATGTGATCTTAATTCCCAGCATTTGTCATCAAAGATGCTAAAATGGTTCAATGATCGTTCAGCAAAATCGTCCTGTGGAATTTGGGCTGTATAGGAGCCATTGCATATCAAATCACATATGTGGCCATTTCAAAGTAGGCCTATCTATTTAGTAACAAGCAAAAGCAGTGGCAGGGCCCATCCAGTCAGCAGAGCGTGGAGCAATGTATGAAGGGACAAGGAAGGCATGAGGGTAGGGAAAGAGAGCAGGGAAGGAAGGTAGACAGGAAGTAGGGGGTCTTAAAGGGGGCAGCAGAGACCAAGCCGAATGATGGGTGGAGGGAAAAGAAGTCAGTAAGGGAGAGCAAAATGGAGAGCAAGCTGAATGAACGAAGAAAGAAGAGGGAATGAAGGAAATAAGGAAAATGAGAGAAGAAAGCAGACACCAAGCTGAATGAATCAATGGATAAGACGGAAGGAAGGAAGGAAGGAAGGTAGCTCAGAGGTAGACAGAGACCAATAGTACCTTTGACAATGGGTTTCAATCTAAATAGCTTACCAGGTGCGATTAGATTCCTTGTATTTCATGGTTGACATGGTTATGTCTTTGGAATAATCGTCTAGTTTTGAATCAGAAAAACAACATGAAAGCCCCATCTGTATTCTAATAATGAATTTAAATGAACTGTACAAGGAAGTGTTATAGAATAAGAATTACGAAGATCACACATTTATAAAGTAAACATCTGTAGCTTGAAAGCCTAAGAGTATAAGGTTACCATGGGGAATCGATAATTGCTGTCAGACATGTTTCATATTACCTCGCACGTCCTGTGTTTCACCTATATCGACTAATACTCACGTAAAGTTGGTAACTTCCTTTGCTCCGTTACCTTGGCCACAGGCTCCAACAAGAGAGCCAGCCCGACATATGCTACCTCTGCAGAAATACTAAACGCTCTACAGTACTCCAGAACACAATATGGGGCCTTGACAGGTACTTTTAGCCTTGACCCTTTCATAACACACTCGTCCTGTTTACCAATAGGCCTTGTTGGTTATAATGGGGGTTTTACCTTGGCGCCACTTGGAGCTGCTTATAGACCTGTGTTTTGAGATATTTGCAACCCAGAGTGTATACGATTCAGGATGACAGTACCTCATGTAAAATATTGGAGTATCAGAAATAGCAGTGGCATAAGAGGGGGTACAGATGGGGGGTCCTCATGTCAATTTTAAGAAATGCCCCATGTCCCATGTCAATAAGGCCACAAAATGCCCGTGTCAATTTTAGGGGTCTAAACGCATCCGAGAGCAGTCGCCTCGAAATTTACAGGCAAGGCAATTCATGCAGGGAGAGCTCCATGTTGGGAATTTCAGTCGCTTTCCCATCTATCACAATACCCTTCATCATAAGATTATTTGAGCACATTCAAGCTTATGCCTGTGGACATTAGATGGTGCCTGGTGATATAGTGGGGCATATAGTACATCTAGTGGTTTATTATGCCCTGGGAGTAGGCCATCACCCAGTAGCCTAGCTCCACTATTTAGAGCACTACCTATTCACCCGGCTATTCACTCAGAAACTGTGTCAAACACGAGCAGCTCGTCTAGCCATGGCTTCTGGGGAAGAAAAAAAACAGGGGAAAAAAGTAACTCAAGAGCAGCTCAGTGCTGAGCATCTCCACCCCCAGGGCTAGAGGAGGGCTCCTCCACACACCTTGACTCAACCCCCAAGGTATGGACTCACATGGCCCACAATGCTCTGCCTACTTTACTTACCCTAGCGGCCCTACTGCATTGGGAAACATACTTATTCCCAGTTGCATTTATGTGGGCTGGATGAATCATCCCACACCTTCCAAACCAACCTCAAGTCCCCAAACTACTATCCCCCTCCAAATAAACCCTCACAAAGCACTGAAATAAGACAGGACTACCTACCAAACCGCTCGCTCCTAGTTCTTGTACAACTTATACAGCAGGCAGCAGGGCTAGCCGCGACGAAACTTCTGACAGGAGACTGAGGAGTTGATTCCCCCTACGACCTGAACAACTGCCAACGTCAATAAACCAGGGATGAGTATTTGAGTTCACACAAGGTGGCGGTGGTGAGCTTACACTGGTGCCTGGTGGATGCAGAACGTACTGATTGTCCCTGATTCAGCACTAGCATGTAGCAGAAGGCGGGGCACTACAGGTACATTTAGAAAGAAGAGGCAGCCATCATTTTTTTGTACAGCGGCCACTCACTGTCAGTTAACTGTAAGCATTCACTTAAATTACATAAAGGTATAAAATAAACTATTCAAGCTAAAGTAACGGAGAAAAAGACTGATTGATGGTCTTTGTCCAAATGAATAATTTTATGTTATCATTCTCGTTTCTTATTATATGAAATGAATAATAATTTGACAGTTAAGTTGAAGTTGAGGGAATTAGCAATATATGCGATTATAGGTATACCTAAACTTAATGTATATATATACGGTCAGCACGTTAAAAAGGCGATATATACCAAAGGATGTGACAAGTTTCCTGCCGTTCGTAAAATACTGTAACAGTGCGCAGTGGACGACCAATACTGGTCTAGACATGATTATAGTGACCTTGAACGCACAACATTATCTGCAGTAGTATAGCATTCAACTGGCAATTTAGGGTCTATCAAAGGTCCGCCATACCCCACTATGGACGCGGAAGGTAATTCTATTCTATTTGTTTTATTTATGATGAATATTGTGATTTTATTTAGTACAATAACTATACATAATTATAGTCAAATAAGGACTGTTGCTGTTAAATAAAGAGCATAGGAAACTCCCTTTCATGTGTTGACTGTCTCAGGTGCAATACTGGATTACAATTAACATGCAGTTATGACGTGAGAAAAATATACCATTGGATTGATGAATATGAAATGATGAGAGAGTAGTTTCATTGGTAATTCATCTATGATCATGTATGGATTAAAGTGACTTAGGACACGTCAATGACAATGCTTTCGTTCAACGTCCTGCAATCAATTCTAGTCATACGCCATTCCCAGCTACACGATATATCAAGGTATCTATGGACTAAGGCATTTATAATTCCCGTCATTTATAGTTATATTTTGTCTACAATAATTATGCAATATACGATCGCTGAAGTTTTTCTATAGACTGTCTGATATATTACAGCAACCACATGTCGCCCACCGCATCCTAAAGGCAGTTCCAGCCCGCTACTATGGTGGCAATCAGGACTGGAAGTCAGCCTAGGCCACACTCTTTTTATTCTTTGGATTAGGGGCACCATGTACATTTTCTCTAGATTTATGATAAAAGTTAGACTTTTACAGTTTATTACCTAAAACCTTTAACGATGATCCGATTTACACGTCGCAAAAACTGACACACAGCAATTTAACTAGAGATTTACAATTTAATCTTTAGTGTGGTTTTTTCATAGTATGTAGTGCGGTGGGCCTGTAACCCCCAAAATTAAAGAAGTGTGGCCCTAGCTTCAGCTGCCGCATTCAGCCCACAGATCCCCTTTACTGCCGGGCTGCAGGGGTGCAGGATAAGTAAGGAACCAATGGGTGGAGGCTGTCTTTGTCCCTTAGATCCCCCTGTACGTGTAGCTCCTCACCTACATCACAGCTATGGACTATAACCTCCAATATCGCTCACGCATCACGCACAGGAGTCTAGATCAAGATGAATCCAAACTACCCCAAACTACACAAGCAAGTTCTTGACTCAGGGTTACTAACACTGGGTCACATGAGACAGGCAGGCTATCTGTGGGAGGGGGGGGGGGGCTAAAAACAATGACAGATTTAAACTAGGGTAATTGACTGGGCATAGGGGGGGGGGGTACTTGATACCATTTGTGCTTCTATGATATGTCCCCGTAGTAGACAACCGAAACAGACATCCGAAAGACAAAGAGGCAGTTACTCTTCACTATCTCTTGTATTCAACACCTTGCATAGCCTTTCCTAAATATATAACAATTATACAAAGAATGGCGAGTCCCCCCCTTTACAAAACCAAAGCCTGTAAACAGAGTTTAACTGAAGAAAATGGAAACATGGATACCACCGCTGTTTATGCTTTCAGTGACTCAATTGTTGGTGTGATCCGCACAGAAACCGAAGGACGCATGCAGCCTGTCAATCTTGCCCATACCCAACTCTACGCCCACATACACCTACTTGCTTGCTCACACCTACCTGCTATCCCACACCCACCTGCTTGCCTAAAATGTGATTATAGACTAGGGTGACACATGGTTTGGGGGTAGTTTTGAACCAGGAATAAGTTTCTGCTCTCAGAATTGACAAATGATCCATTGTTCCTGAAATGCTTTAGAACTTCAAACTTTCAATCAATCAATTCAATTACATATTCACCCTGACCCTGAGTTATTTGTGATGTCAATCAAAGCCCAAACTTGGGGTTAGACTGCAGGACACGATTAGGGGTATGGGTACCTTGGGCGGTTGCCATAGCAACAGTTTTGACATTTGACCCCTACCACTCGGCGATTTCTCAGACCTATCCTCGAAGATATATCAGAAAAAAAGAGGCTCTACTGCCGAAAATCGTCCGTGCCACGTTTTGGTGAATCTTGGCCACTAAAGGTCAGAATGATGTTTACTGCCCAACAACTAGTGAATTCATGCTATTGACTCTTCCTTTACCGATCGCGCCTTTTGGCGAATATTTGGCCGATTTTTGGCCGATTTTGAGTACTCTGTCATTTACTCAAAAATCGGTTTAATCCTTACATCTCCGTCTGTCCAATATATTGTCTCTGATTACCCTGAACCATTAGTCTCTGACATCATTTCCCTTAATATGGTCGCTTTCCCAACTTGAGAGAAAATTAGTCCGATTTTATCCAGATTAAATAGGTTTTTAGTGCAAAAATCATGAAATACATCAGATAATATGATTTTTTTTAGTGAAAACCTACTTTGGTCAGTTTTTCATAATAAAAAAGATGGTCCTAACAATTCTTGTTCATTTTGGTGCATTATTGCCTATGGGTTGCCATAGCAACGGATTCACCAAAAATAACGATTTTGTGAGACTTTGGTTGCCATGATAACCAAATAGAATGTGCATAACATACTCATTCTATACACAATATTCCGAAGTAGGGGAGACCGGGGCACGTTGACCACCCGGGCACGTTGAGCCGCCTGCTCTCATTGCTATTCCTTTGGGAATTTTCTGGCAGTATGCATACCACATTACCTCCTTATAAAGACAGTTCAGATCAGCAACATCATGATGATTTTAGGATGCTGATGAGAAAGTTAGACAACATTAAAGGTTTATGGCCTTGAAATTAGATATTTGCAATTGTTAATTTTGTTCTTGTGCTGTTAAAAAACATTTCTGGCCTAAGATCTCTATGAAGGTCAAAGTATACAAATGAACCCTTGAATAGAACCCAACTTTACTGCTGAGTGTGTTATGTAATTTGAATAACATCAATCTTATCTGTGATGACCAGCATGGGGCACATTGAGCCACAAAAAGCGGGGCACCTTGAGCCATGCTCAAGGTGCTCCAAGCTCTGGGGCACCTTGAGATGGCTCAAGGTGCCCCGATTTTCATGGCTCTTTGGCAATGGTGTTAAGACAATTAAATGACTGAATAATGATGCAATGCTAGTAGTGTATCAAGGGAAGATAATATAGATAATGACATAAACAAATTCCATACAATTTGGTCATAAAATTATCATAGAATATATGGATGGGGTTTGTGAAAAAGAATTCTTGTGTAACATTATTTACAGTGTCTTTATCCCCAGATTTATCACTTTTCAGAGGCAGAACAGTGCATTATATTATAGAAGAATGTAATCAAAGATTTATTCAGACTTAACAAATAACAGGAATACTCTTAAACTGGTTTAATTTGACCCTAAGAAAAATCTGTAAGGTACAAACTCAGTCACTCCTATCGAAACTATAATTGAATGACTTTCATGCATTAAATATGTAATTTTTACATTCAATCCTATGCAAAAGTAACAGTAGCAACTAATTCCAACCGAAATTTCAATTATTGATCTATATTGGTGATAATTTGGATCGTTCAACGCATGTGGTTCAAGGTGCCCCAGTGGGTGGATCAACCTACCCCGGGCATGGGGCACATTGAACCACCCTAAGATTTTATTTTAAAAAATTCAAGAAAAATACAAGAAAAGACCACATTTTCCTTGCAATAGGTTCTCTTATACCGCACCGATACAATGTAACTGCTTGATACAAAATCAAAGTTCAGATCCCTTTAGCAAGGTCAGGAAAAAAATAAAGGTGTCAAAGCGGTTCAACGTGCCCCGGTCTCCCCTACTTATAGGTACCTACCCTCTGAATTTTATTTCATCTCGATCATTTGATGAAGGGAGGCCTGAAATATTACTGTTTGAACTTTGATTAATTCATCACTTAAAAAAATATGAATGATTATGTTGAAACTGCTTTATCTCCCTTATTGCTATGAAAACACATAACTGGCGTATCGGCCTTTCTGCCTACTAGCCTAGGGTAAAACATCACCATTTGATTTCTATTTGGAATATTTACATGATTGATGCAGTTTTGGAAAGGTTATCCCATCCCCTAGAGTCCGAAAATCACACAAAAATGCCTTGGTGAAGGAAGAACATGGGGCGCTTTTAAACAAAACTTAAGGCCATTATTTAATTTATATTAGTGTAAAATGTCCTATGCAGTCTTTGTGTTGAGTTATAGAGGCCATTTTGCACATTCATGTGGATGAGTATGATTATGGGTATATGCAATATCACTTCTCAGATAATAGTGTTCAATGGGGCACATAATGTGTTTTACTTGGGTGAGCTTGGCAGATGTGGTCAAGCCCAGCCAGCCCAGGTAAAACACATACATTTTATATGGGCTCCGTCAAGCAAAGTTGTTTGAATTGTGGCCATACAATCCAGAAATATACCCTGATTATGTCATTACCTCAGTGAGATATCACTGAGATACCTTACACTGCAGCAGTATCTTCATTCCACATTCCTTCCATGTCTGGCACTCACAGTCTTCATGCCCAGCAAATTATAGTTCCAGATTGTTTCACCTTGTTTTACCCCTGGAACTGTGTGCTCATTTCGTGCATTTTGTGTGACATGTGTACCATGTAACATACTCACACACACTGACACTCTGTTCCATGGAACAGATTCACACAGATTTTTGAAAAGCTTATTTACATAAAATATATAATGCCCTAGACCAAAATGTTTAGTCATATATTTCTAGTTTTATCATGGATTGCTAGAATATAGGAATTACTGTAGTAATACCTAGTTTCCCTTCTGGCACACACTCACACATCTTCAAACAAAACCCATTATCACTTTGGCAGGTTGAAATAGTGCAGGGTTTTGACACCAGGTGCCATCTTTGTTGTTCTTTGATATTCCCATAGGTAAAATGGAATCATTTTCATTGTGTATAACCATAATAACATGTTTTCAATGTATCTAAGACCTGAAATACACCTCTAATTCTATCAAGTTTCATAAGATATTGAAATGCATGCTATATTATTTTGGTTAGAGTGGCAATATGAGGGAAAAACCATTAACACCATTCCTCTGGTAATCTTATTTGGATAAAGATCTGACCTTCTGCTGCTTGTGTATATAGTTAATGGTTCGCGTGAATTGCACACAACTTCATCAGGCCTACACTACCATGGTAGGAATCCTGAAAAATATACTGGCATGCACACAGACAGTAGAGAGTGCGCTAACAGATTTCTACTATGGTGCCCTATGCCAACTTTTAGATATAATGAACATTACAAACTTAACAGACTTTCCACATATTTAAAAAAAAAGTGAAACAATTTGGTCTGAAACATTTTTGTGCTGTGTGAATGTGTGTGAATATTTACCACTTCTTGTCCTACTTCTTTTCCTACCTGCTGTTTGGTTTCATATTGTGCCAATCAGTAAACATTAAACAACAGTCACACAAGGTGCACGTTCCAGACACTGAGTCAAACTAATTTGCTGGGTGTAATTGCCCAAACTACCTTCTACTGCATGATGATGCCTACGTAGGCAGAAGTATAGTTGCAATAGTTATTCCCACTACCTATAGCCCTCATATTGGTCAGATTCGTCCAGATTGTTTCACCTTGTTTTACCCCTGGAACTGTGTGCTCATTTCGTGCATTTTGTGTGACATGTGTACCATGTAACATACTCACACACACTGACACTGTTCCATGGAACAGATTCACACAGATTTTTGAAAAGCTTATTTACATAAAATATATAATGCCCTAGACCAAAATGTTTAGTCATATATTTCTAGTTTTATCATGGATTGCTAGAATATAGGAATTGTATCTTCATTGCCTGGAGGACAGGTAATGAAGGATCATTGGTGACACCTAGTGTACAATTTCAACACTACCACTGACGTCACTTCCGCCTTCCTTCTTCTCCGTCCATTCAATTCCAAATCACCGTTCACTCAACAACTTTTGTCTTGGCCCTCTCCAGTTTCTGGCCGATAGACACCTAACAGCCACAAACTACACCCCACACGCCTAAGTATACAGCTTTTACTATCAGTGAGTTAATTTTAAAGTATCAGGCTGGTGTATGTTGTGTGGATTGACCGGGATTGGAATTGTGACAATTCGAAATGGGACCACCGGCCAAGGCTGCCCTCAAGGCCAAGAGGGCAGGACGCCAGACCAAACAGCCAACTACCGTCAGGTCACTCAGGAGTGCCACTGTTACTGTGGTGCCCACACCTGTGGTCATACCGGACGGTGCACCGACCCCCTCCACTAAGACTGTGCCGAAAAAGGCCAAGAGACGCCGGCACGACGTCTCAGGTGAGGTGACGCTGGCTGACAACTCGCCGGCTACACTACCTCTGCCGGCCGACAACACCACTACACCGGGCAACACCACGTTCAGGTCCGTGGGCAATACCACGACTGGCAGCGTCTTGGGCAACACCACCACCAGGTCCTCCAGGTCAAACACCTCTCAGCGGGTGTCAATACTGGAGGGGGACGTGGCGGAGATCAAGACCAACGTCGCCAGCATCGGGGAGAAGCTGGATATGCTCATCGAGGTGAACCTGGACCGATCCACGGCCCACAGCACACCGCGGCGGGAAAAGGGCTCCAGGGGCGTCCATGGTTACGGGTACGCGCCCCAACAACAGGACGCCCGCCCCCAATTCCCCGCCATCTTCAATGACAGCGTCCCCCGCGCTCTCCCCTCCTCCAGGCACCTGCAGGCTGCCCCGGGGGCGGGGGACTACATCAACAGGGAACTCATGCGCGAGAGGTACCAGCTACAGCCAACGGAGGGTAAGGCCATGTTTATAAATAGCCCCTTTCAAACCCAGTTCCATGCTAAGCCCTACATGTATCTGGAGAGAGCTGGCTGCCACACCCTCAAGCAAAAGTTGGACGCCCGGCCGTCCCTGACGGACCTGGAGTATATAAACGCCCTCTCACAGCTCCTCTCTAAACCAGAGGCGTATGAGCCAGCAAACCTCCAGTTTATGCTGGAGCATCTGGCGGAGGTAACCAAGGACGCCAAGGAGCGCTCCTGGCCAGGTGTGCGCGCATGGTCTCAGTCTGTGTTCGACTGCATAGAGAAGAACGACTACAGTTGGAGTAACTGGGGCAGGATACAGCAGGCACGCAACATGCTGTCGTTCGCCCCAGCCCCAACACACGCGCACACGCAACACAGGCACGCCCACTCCGCCGCAACGCGTCCCAACGTCCAGCCCTCAGCCGGCGCGGCACAGGTGGGCGTTAAGGATCTGTGCCAGCAGTTCAACGCCCCCCAGGGGTGTCAGCAGCGAGCACACCACGGCAGCGTCTTCCACTACTGCTCGTACTGCCTGACCAACGCGGACAAACTGTGTACGCACACATTCCAAAGGTGTGACAGAAAATTCCGCATGGAAAACGGAGGCAGGAGTCAGTTCTCAAACGCTCAACAGAACAATCGCCCAGCGGCCGATCAGAACCGGCCAGCTACACAAACACAGCCAAAAAACGCATAGACGGGTCTGTGCCTCCCGAGGTGGCAGTGCACAGATCCGTCGTATGTAAAGAAATCCCGGCAATCGACAATCAGTCTCCGCAGACCATCCGTATCTACGATGTAAACAACAGCACGCGGGCGCCACGTGCGATACGCGCACGTGCTCACCAGAGCCAAGCCCCGGATGTAAACAACAATGACGTCACCGCGTCCCGAGCGCCCCGTCCCACGATGCACAGCGCTGCAGACAAGATGGCGGCGCCCACAGGAGGCCGCCATTTGCAATATAGTGACGTCACTACACTCGGGATTCCCCTTCCCGGCAGCACTCGGGAACAAGATGGCGGCTCGCACACGAAAGTCGCCGTATCAACGCCTTGTGACAATAACATTATGATAGATTACAGGAATAATAACTGGAATTCAGCCTACGAAATAGCCGCAGCGCGAGACAGCACAACTACGACACCGATACAGCAGCCGGCAACTACCTCACCACCCGCCCCAGGCCGGCAGGCGAAGGAAACCCCGCAGCATCAGCCGCCACAACCCGGTGTGAGTATTCCGTTCGATAAAATAAGAACATTGTGCGAGTCAGACATTAATGCAGAGGGAATTAGCATCGACCCATACACATTCCAGGCCCACAGAGCAGCCAATTGGCCCGACATGAGTAGTGTACATGAGCCGGATGATATGTCTAGCATATATAAAGCAGTCAAAGCAACGGGCCTTCCCAACGCACTTTCGGCACGAATACCGGTAAAAACAAACCTCAACCTTGAAGCTTGGAAAAGGGAACTGTCAGACTCTCACGACCATTTACAATTACTAGATTTTCTTACATACGGCTTTCCTCTTGGCTACATCGGTCCGGTATCATCTACAACAGATATACCAAACCACTCCAGCGCGCTGGAGTACCCACAACACGTCACTGAATTTATTAAAAATGAAATAGCTCTGGGTGGGTTGAAAGGCCCATACACAGAATCCCCGTTTGTACAGTGGTCTCACATCTCCCCCCTCATGTCTAGAGAAAAGAGGGGCACACAAGAACGACGTATTATTACCGACATGAGCTTCCCCAAAGACCGGTCCATCAACGCATACATTAAAAAGAACACTGTGGTGGGGCAACAGCACACACACAGCCTCCCGACGGTCGAGGCTGTCTCACAGGAGATTCTAAGACAGGGAAAGGGTTGTTATCTCTCCTCACTGGACATTAAACGTGCATACAAGAACTTTACTTCGGATTGTCTTGACTGGCCTTTACTCTGCTTTAAATGGGGTAAAAAGTTCTACATGGACACATCTGTACCATTTGGGGCCAGAGCATCGGCATCCCACATGCAGAGGATTGCAGAATCAATAGTTGCAATGCTCGCCCGTAGAAATGTGTACTCTAAAATGTACTTAGATGATATCATTCTCATCTCCCCTGACAGAGAGAAGGCCTGGCGAGACTTCCAAGTGGCACGCCAGCTCATCGCCGACCTAGGCCTCCAAGAAGCCAAGAAGAAGGCCCAGCCCCCAGCAAAGTCGGTGAGATGGCTGGGCGTCATCATCAACTCAGAAAAAATGTCATTGTCAGTCCCAGCCGACAAACTGGCTCACGTCAAGAAAAAGATCAGTAAGTTTGCCAAGAGGCGCTCAGTCTCAAAGAAACAGTTTCAGAGCCTGGTGGGAGCCATATTACATGTGGCCAAGTGTATCAGATCCGCCAGACTGTTCGTGGGAAGGCTCCTCGAGGCACTCAGACAGTCAAATGGACGTTATGTCAAGATTAGTGGGGAAGTAAAGAAGGACCTGGCCTGGTTCAGGGAATTCAGTGAAGATTGGAACGGGGTAGGCCTCATGACATCCACACACTACTCACAGACTCTGGTCGTGGATGCATGCCTTACAGGCATAGGAGGAAGTAATGGCAGGTCGGCATATGCAGCCCAGGTTGCAGATACAGACGACAGGGTTGACAATATATGTTATCTGGAGGCAGCCAACGTCATAGTCGCCCTCCATACATTCGTCGGTCCCTCTGACAAAGGGGGACACATACATGTATTGTGTGACAATGAGGCAGCGGTCCTGGTATTCAGGTCAGGCAAGGGGAAGGACAGCTCTCTCCTAGATTGTGCCAGGGCGGCCTGGATGATTCAAGCAATATACAATATTGACATTACATTCGATCATATACCCGGGGTACAAAATGTGTTTGCAGACAACCTGAGCAGGGCTCACCTGGGGGACAAGTACATGTCTGATGCCACACGCCATATACGAGATAACAATCTGTTTGTAGTGAAACCATGTGACTTCTTCCTCACTCAGATACAACCTCGTATATCTTGCAGATCCGGCGTTAAATTGGCTACAGCAACGTGCAGCATCCCGCCAGCAATCAGCCAGAGCTACCGGGACGTTCAGAAACAGGGCGTCCACAATGAGGTCATACCTGGCCTTTGCATTCAGCATGAAGATAGACCCGTACTCCCCAACCTACCAGGAGCTCACGGCATACCTGGAGTACCTATGCCTCACAATCCCCTCGCCAAGGACAATTGTCAACAAGGTGTCCCACATCCGGGCACACATGGAAAGTGCGGGCAAGCCACTGACCCCCTTCAACCATCCAAAGGTCAGGCTGGCGGTGGACGCCATAAAAAGGGACAAGACGTATGTGCCCAGACCAAAACTCCCACTGCCAATGGACTCTCTGAGGAGTATACTAGCACACTTCAGTCACGACCCACAGGGAAGGACCCTCAGGGCTGTGGTGCTATTGCTCTTCCATGGCGCCCTCAGGCAGTCAGAACTGCTCCCTCCATCAGTGAAGGCGTACAACGCTATGTTCCACCTCACAAGAGGAGATGTGCGCCTCACACCAAACTTTGGGATGGTCAGGATAAAAGCGGGCAAGAACTTACAACAGCACGACCAGGTCCGCGAGGTCACTCTACACCCCATGACACCAAACACATACTGTCCAATCAACGCCCTGCAGGCAGTGATCAGAGACACGCCAACACACCGACAAGCCGACCCAATGTTCATGTTCCACGACACCAGAGCTCCAGTGCCACTTACGTTCATGAACAAGCAGTGGGCAGCGGTGCTAAAGACACTGAACATTCCCCCAGCTCCATTCAGCTTACATTCTCTCCGGAAGGCTGCGGCCACCCAGGCTTCAAGGGCGGGCTGCAGCGACCAGCAGATAAAGGACTTTGGGGGATGGTCGTCTGAGGCGTACAAGGCGTACATCTACAAACCAAAACGGACATCTGTGCATACAGCCATAGCAAAGGCAATCAGTCATTGAACAGACACCTCATATGTTGGACTTTTTACACCAGCAAAACTTTTATACAAAATCTCATGTGCAATTTAACAAATCCTATCATACCTTTTAATTTATCAACATCATACAATGTTATCAATCAAACCAACTTCACCACCCACCCACCCTCATTCTGCCGATGCACAACCTAACAACTTGTCAGTAGATGTATAATCTCACCAGTACCGGTCTACTGTCCGTTGTTGCCATCCACTTTATTAATATCCATATACTTTAATAACAAATGTAATCTTAAACCAATGCACGTCACTGACTGAGTCCGACAACGTTTATGCATGAATATACCTGTGCCTATATCATATTGCACGACTAATTGTAAACGTGCTGTAGAAATAGCTGTGGTACCAAAAACCTCCAATGGCGCCGCACTGTGATACACCCTGATTGCCTATATGTGACCGGAGGCCTGTACGCAAGGCACGCTATAAAAGATTTGATCATCAACATATGTAGGACGCAAGTCCATTTGAATGTATCGTTTTCTTTGTAAAATCACTCTGTGGAATAAAGAAACGTATAAACTCAAATTCTCCCACAATCCTTGGCAGGTTTGGCCCTTATTAATTCACATCAATCAATTTGTATGTATGTCTTACCATTGTTTTATGTATTAATGTATTATATATATTAATCTACGGTTGTCTCTTCTAAATACAACCTACAAAGTTTATTTCTCTATTTAAGAATAAACTTTTAACTCCAAGCCTGCCTTCACTTATCATATGTTAGTGGGGATCAGTAATGGTATCTTCATTGCCTGGAGGACAGGTAATGAAGGATCATTGGTGACACCTAGTGTACAATTTCAACACTACCACTGACGTCACTTCCGCCTTCCTTCTTCTCCGTCCATTCAATTCCAAATCACCGTTCACTCAACAACTTTTGTCCCACCCACCCACACCTATAAAACAATATTCTATTATATCACGGTTACTACGTTAACCCCTTATTAATTCACATCAATCAATTTGTATGTATGTCTTACCATTGTTTTATGTATTAATGTATTATATATATTAATCTACGGTTGTCTCTACTAAATACAACCTACAAAGTTTATTTCTCTATTTAAGAATAAACTTTTAACTCCAAGCCTGCCTTCACCTATCATATGTTAGTGGGGATCAGTAATGACTGTAGTAATACCTAGTTTCCCTTCTGGCACACACTCACACATTTTTTTTGGTGTGGCCTTAGCATTTCTTTCTCAAATGGGTAACTGTCTTCATCAGTTCATAGCTCTCTCCAAATTCGTAGTGTAACATCTCAGATCTGGAGACCTAATGGAATAAGATAAAATATGTTTGTACTTCGAGTTCCTGTGTGTAATTACTATGTTGGCACTCCCTGTTACCATGGAAGCAGCAATTCCTATGTAGATCATGTCTAACTAGATATTATCCCTGAGAAGAGATATCAGCACAGGGTAACCAAGCAAGAGTGGATCTGGGACGTTCATAGGGACCCAGTGGGCACATAACATTAATTCAACATTGATAAATGGTTGTCAATGTTGATTCAATATTGATGCAATGTTTATTCAACGTTGAACTGAATTTTGTGCCCACTGGGGAGGGTGTATTGCGTTTGGCATAATAACCACTGTACACAATCAGAGTCCTGGACTGGCAACCTCTTTTGGATTGTCCTTTGAATTATCCATCATTAATTGATTTTCAGTGAATACACTGTAAAAGGTTGGTTGCCGTTTTTAGGTGTACAGTAGATTCTAATATAGGTGTACAGTTCATTGTAGGTAAATAGAATCTACTGTAAATCTACAGTTGGTTCTCCTGTAAATCCATTCTAGATTTTACTGCGTACCTACACTAACTATTTACAGTGTAACTAATAATATTGTTGGTGCTGCGTATGGTTTAGCATTTGATACCAGAGGTTTCCTCCTCATAGTGCACTATTGCACTACCGTAATACTACGTATTTGACCAGGTAGTGCATTAATGCACTAGCAGTCTGGTACAGTCTGGAAAGCCTGGAAACAGGACGCACGTATATACAGGATACACAGTCCCCACTGAATTACAAAAGTCGTCTGCTCAACATGACCTTTGTGGTCGGGGCTCACGGGGCACGCACATGTCCCACTCCTGACGTGGAGACAACACTAAAGTTCGCTGTTTACGCCCTTTTTACTGTCGTTAATTAGGAACTAATTCCTCCTTTAATGCGTGCACACGCCCCTAGAGAGTACCCCGCGCCGGGCAGCCGGGCAACCGCCATCTTGAACATGGCAACCTCACGTGAAGGGCGTACAAATCAGTCAAGGAGACATGTTAAGACGTTTAAGCCCTAAGGCCCTCTGTATCAACCCAGTGCGTTGTTGGATGGACTTGTATGTGTGTTGGGAGGGAAGGAGGGAGGGAGGGAGGGAGGGTTGGAGGGAGGCAGGGTGAATGGTTAAAGTAGTGACCAAAATTAAAATTGAATTATTCTTTTCCTGTATGCTGAGGCAATCACTTTAAGAAGAATTGGTCATGAGTTGGACACACGGCTTAAGCTTGACTGTATAGCCCTACTGCCCTGCAGGCTCCTTAGTCGGAACTAATCAGAACTACTCGTCGATCATGGAAACTCACCAGACATCATTTTGATATACCCGTAGGTGATTTTCAGTAAACACACACACACATATATATATATATATATATATATATATATATATATATATATATATATATATATATATATATATATGTGAGCAGGCAAGCAGAAAGGGGTATCCCCGCAGGATTAGTACCAATTTTAGCCACCAGGGGGCTCCACCATGGCCAAAATTGGAAGAAACAGGCTAATATTTGTTTTTTGGTACTTTTTTCTGGAGAATTCAGTAGTTTTATACAAAACATTCCATTTTTAGTGAAAAGCTTCCTTAATTGGAATGCAAAAAGAACGTTTTAGAGCCTAAATGAGTGTCTTTGTTGATATGTGTTGCCATGGAAACATGATTTTCATTCCAAATACAGAAAATAAAGAAGCCCATTGATAGAATGATTCACAAGGATTACTATGGTCAAAACAGAATAAAATTATCATTTCTAGATCCAAAGTTATGGCCTATAGGAGGAAAATGTATGATCATTTTCTAATTATTCTAATTATGCTAATTAGATAGAGATATCTTGGAAACTATGAGACTTAGAGCTAATTGGGGGTTTGAACAGGGCCATGCCCACCCATATTCATATAGCCATTTCTCAAAAACTAGAAATGATATCCTCTTGTGTAATATATCAATGGAGAGCTTATGATATCAATTTTAAAGTTGACATTTTCGTCGGATATCCCTTTCCCCTTGCCTGTACACACACACACACATATATATATATATATATATATATATATATATATATATATATATATATATATATATATATATATGGTTCCTATATAGCAATAGGCCTCTTTACCATCTATTTCGGAGGGACATTATCCTTCTAATTGATCTATATCGTTGCAGCGCTGTATCACAATGCTGGATGATATCAATGTACAACATACTTGATGTACTCTTCATGAAATCGTGATGGCCGCATGATTAACATCACCATAGGCCAGTGGCGTAGGAAAAGGGGGGGGGGGCAAAATTTGTCAGGACCCTATACCATAATACAAATAATTCCCAAATTTTTCCTCTCCCATACAGGAAAAAAGTTGGGTACATGGGTTTGGGCCCCTAATCATAATTAATGAGGGCTCAAATACTGCTTTTCTATATAACTCCTACATAAGCGTGTATATGCGTACCGGTAATCATACATGAAAGCTGATGCTCAAAAACTGGTTAGAGTGGGCCCCCATGGCCCCCCCCCCCAATGAAGATTTGCTTCCTACGCCTCTGATAGGAGATGTCATACAAGCCGTACCTTCACCATCGGTATATCATAATTATTATGATATGACTAGGCTTTTACACTCCATACGTATATCCACGTTGCTAGCTTTTTAATTATTGTTAAGACCTGATTGTTATAATTGATATAGTATGTATTATATATCATGTTCAGATACAAGGATTTCTATGATTATTTTACATTTTGTTGTTGTAATGTTCAAAAGCAATTATCTCAAAAATATTAGAAACATTTAACTCGTATTACCTCATTTTGAAGATCCTGACACATATACTTTGGGCTCGTGAGACACCCAGACACCTCTTGTTATCCCGGGTGCCTTTTTGCCCTGGATACTTCTGACGAAATCCGTCCAAAAGAGAGGTGTGTTATCGATGTGTTTTAGTGAGAAAATTAGAGTAGTTAGGTCGGATTCATTACCTCCACCCCCCGACTTTGGCCCTGAGATCAGACAATTACGTAGGCCACTCAGGTCATTTGGAGACTTTCAGAAAAAGTGAATCTTACATTTCTTGACCACGAATTAGTTTGCTTAAAATTGAAGGGAAAAGGGGGTGGGGGGTGGGGAAACTACTCGGGTAGGCTTTGTCTTGCAGCTATAGGCTCAGTTTGCCTGAAACACGTCATTTTAAACAAATCTAACCCGATACTCAATACTCAATTGTTCTTGTGTTTGAAACATTCTACTAACAGACTGGCTTCAGGAGAGAAGTGACACTGGGACAAATTAAGGGAGGGGGTAGTAGAACTAGGAAGGGTGACATGGAGCTGAACTGCTGGAGGATGAGTGATCTAGCATGTGGGTAAGCAGATCCCCTCGTTAGTTAAACCCTGGCCTATTACCCTGACAGCCCGCAGCCCGAGCTGCTCGCGAGCTGCTCACTGGCACGACTGATCTAGCTCACGTGAGTGCACGGACAAACGTTTAGAGTGAGTCTTTCCCCAATCTTACTGAAGTCTTACAAACAACTGGAAAGTCTTAATTTAGATAGGGGGCTCTGGCCTCCAACTCCCGCTTCCCCCCCCCCCCCCCCTTTTTTTTTAGTAAGGCCAAGACATTTTTTTTGTTGTGTTCCGGTAACATGGCCCAAAAAAAGTAGGGTAGGTAGGTCGCTTCTTTTTATTTTTTTTACTAAATATTTTTAGGGTGATTTGGTAAATTTCGTACATTTTACAGATATTTGACCAGATTTAGGCCCCAAAAACACATTTTCCCCAAAAAAAATCCCCCAAAAACTTTAGGGTCGGGCCAAAAAAATAGGGTAGGTCGGGATACCGGAACACAACAAATATTTTTTTAGGCCTAATGGCAGAACCCCAGTTAAATACCTTTTTAAGATTCTTTAAAGACATATTTAAGACTACACATGAACTGTGTCATGGTAAATTTGAAGACTAAGATTTCAGTAAGATTTCTTTACGACTCATTCAAAACGTTTGTCTGTGCACTCGCATGAGCTAGCTGCCATTTGCTGCTCACAGAGGCTCATGTGGCTGCGGTAATACATCTTGAAAGGGCAGAATGTGCAGTTGTCTGACGACCATGTCATGTTCTCCTCTCATCCTGAGGTTAACTGTCTCTAATAGGCACTGTCTCTAATAATTTGTGAATTCCAGAGCAGCTGATGATAAAATGTGGTTTACTATAAAATGTTTTGAAAATTCTGACTTTCAAACCAAAGATGTTTCATAATCAGATAACACAGAAAAGGTCAAAGAAATAAACTTTCACCTTTCTGGTTTGTTTTGAAAATGTAAAAATCCTGTTATGCATTGACTTCATCTTGTAGACATCGTTTATGGGTGAGATGTCTGTTATTTGCCAACAATTATCTCTTATATAAAACGATGAACTAGATACGTTTAATGTCCCCAATCCATGCCACGTTATTACACAATTTGGGCCAGGATAATTTGAAGGCATTATTTGCACTGTTTGTTCAGAGAGAACTGTTCAAACAACACACAGATTACACTAAAATGCACAGAGATATCTCTACGCAGAATGCAAAGGGATATTATGTTGCCCACAATGAAAAGAAGGACTATGAGGTAGTTGCCTATTTCTAGAATAAATGAGTGAGTATTCTCGGTATTGTACCTAATTTAGAACAGACCTTCAAAGAAAGGGCTCAGGCTTCAAAGAGAACCCTACTCCACCGTAGAGGGGATCTAGTGTTCTAGGAGGCTAAACAGTCACAGCTCTCTCCAAAATGGGAATCAGGAGACACCTGTGAGGGTGACCAATCTGTGTGTAATCTAGACTCAAAATTACAGCAGAGATCTCAAGTTCTAGGCTGGTTACTATTCAATCATGTACAAGAGTACACTCAGACTAAGGATCCCGCACCTTGGGGTTAGGCTTTTATACCTGGAACACTAACCTTTAGGTCATGAGACATCATCCGAGAAACTCCAGAACCAACCTGGAATATATGATGGTAAAAGCTAGCAGAAGGCAGTATGAAATTATAGCGTCTCATTCACTACACATGTACATGTTTATCCGCACTTCTTTCGTATAGCCTTTACTGATAGGCAATATTTAAGAACGGTGGTGTCGGGTATGGGTATTTATTTTAAATCGACAGACGACACGGGTACTCCCCCTCCCATCTAGGACCTCTTCAAAGCTGTCACCGCCTTTGCCTCCCTCCTCTTCGAGCTATTTAATTCAGGAGATTAACTGTAAATCTGCTCCTCGAAGGCTGTAAAAAGAGTCAAAATGTGCCCTTCCACCTCCGCATCCACCAACTCCTCCCTGTTTAATTATTGACCACAACATTTAAACAACCAATAGCGCAATAAGATGATCTTATCAAATAAATACACTTATAAAACTCAAATACATGTACATGTTACTGGGAAACTAATGTCAGATGTGTCCCAATGCCATCCTAAAACAAGTAAGACGTGCCTTAAAAGAAGGGCACAGATCTATAGGAGAAGGAAGAACGGATTTTGCCACTCGAGGAACCTCATCTGACTTCAAAGAGCACCCTCCTAATTTATGAAATCACAGGGAGAATTAAAGCGTCGCCATGACACTTCTACCATAGTCAATATTTTACATTTGAACTCACCTGAATCAAATGTGATAATAAACTGCACAATAGGTATTAAACATAATTTTATCAACAATAGAGCTTAGTTACCATATTTGTGGGTCAGGGAAAAAAGCATTAAGCTGGGAACTAAATGTCTGAGATGTAATAATGACATAGATTACTCCTACATACAGTCGTATGACATTGGCACCTAATGGTATTGTTTAATGTTATTGACCCATGTTGGACCCCAACGCTGGGTACTTACTACTCTCAAAAGCTTCACCTTGCCTGTTCACTAATAATTATACCTGGTGCCCTACTGCAGTCATAATCAATTAGATGATTACTCAATCAATCTTACCTGCATGGCACTCATGTATAGATGTGTCGATTTTGACTTTCCCTCTCTTGATGTGTCAACTGCGTTTCACTCTGCAGGAATAGAGAGTCAAATTCAGTCGACTCCCTTTCACTGGAGTCACACGTCAGACAAACTGTGACCCAGATTCTCAGGGTAATGGCGACTCCTTTACTTTTCTCAGTGTAGGCCTACGACATGTGCCCTATTTTGAACATATGTGTTCTTCATATTGTCTTGTAGTCAAGGGGAGGGTATAAGTCTTCCCGTCATCTTCATCTTTACATCAACCGTATCATATCATCATTATTAACCTAGTCACTAGTTTTAACAAGAAGGGTTGTCAGTGTCAAGAGTATAGGGTTATGGTTATGTGGGAGAGTTGTAGAATTGCTAGGTGTATCAATCCTGCTAAACGTACTAACTACACTTAACAGTCAACCATCCAACTGTACAAAAAACTGCTATGTGTATCAAGTTCTAGAAAGGTCTGTTATATGCTATAGTAACGCCAGAGACCGCGAGGTGAGTCCCTGCGCACAGTACACACACTGATAATAATACCTATAGTCAGTAGTGACTATACCACCATATTTTGACCCCCGTAGTCAGGGGACTATACAACTTAGTCACATATTAGTCATAAGATAGTCAGTAGTGTCTATATGTGGATCACACAAATTGATGATGTCACAGGAATGTGTGCACAGGAAACAGTTAGGATTCAAATTTGAATGGTCCATGGACTTCAGGTAGGCACATCCTCTTCTAAACCACTGTTCTATGGATATCCCTGCTTGTTATATGTTATGTTACAGTTGACTGGGGCAACATAAGATGTTATGGGGTGCATGAGTTCTCATGTTTGATAGAGTAATCATGGTATTTTGTTCAAATTTTGATATTACACATAGAAATACATGAACAGTGTATGTCTAGACTTACAGAGCATAATAGGCCTTATCCTAGCCTGTCACATGCCCTGCCTTATCCTAGCCTGTCCCCTGCCCTGCCTTTTCCTAGTATGTTCATTGCCCTGCCTTATCCTAGCCTGTCTCCTGCCCTGCCTTATCCTAGCCTGAACCCTGCCATGCCTTATCCTAGCCTGTCCCTTGCCCTGCCCTGTCCTAGCCTGTCCCGTACCCTGCCTTATCCTAGCCTGTCCCCCGCCCTGCCTTATCCTAGCCTGTCCCCTGCCATGCCTGATCCTAGCCTGTCACCTGCCCTGCCTTATCCTAGCCTGTACCCTGCCCTGCCTTTTCCTAGTATGTTCATTGCCCTGCCTCATCCTAGCCTGTCACCTACCCTGCCTTATCCTAACCTGTTTCCTGCCCTGCCCTATCCTAGCCTGTCCCATGGCCTGCCTTATCCTAGCCTGTCAACTGCCCTGCCTTATCCTAGCATGTTCATTGCCATGCCTTATCCTAGCCTGTCCCTTGCCCTGCCCTGTCCTACCCTAGCCTGTCCCCTGCTCTACCTATCCTAGCCTGTCCCCTGCCATGCCTTATCCTAGCCTGTCACCTGCCCTGCCTTATCCTAGCATGTTCATTGCCATGCCTTATCCTAGCCTGTCACCCGCCCTGCCTTATCCTAGCCTGTCCCCTGCCATGCCTTATCCTAGCCTGTCCCTGGCCTGCCTTATCCTAGCCTGTCACCTGCCCTGCCTTAGCCTAGCCTGTCCCCTGCCATGCCTTCTCCTAGCATGTTCATTGCCCTGCCTTATCCTAGCCTGTCTCCTGGCCTGCTTTATCCTAGCCTGCCCCTTGCCATGCCTTATTCTAGCTTGTCCCCTGGCCTACCTCATACTAGCCTGTCCCCTGCTCTACCTATCCTAGCCTGTCCCCTGTCATGCCTTATCCTAGCCTGTCCCTTTCCCTACCCTATCCTAGCCTCTCCCCTACCCTACCTTATCCTATCCTAGAGCAGGACAAAGCTTGACCTGCCTTTCCCTTATTTCTCATGATTGACTATATGTATTAGTCATAGTGACTACTTTAGACCATGAAACCATTAAATTCATAGTCACTTGACTATATAGCCCAAATCAGTCGATTTAATGGCTGACTATAGGTTGACTATATGACTAACTTACATTAGACATAGGTGACTAACTAGGTATAGCCGTTTTTTCTACGTTCACGTGACTATAGAAACGTAGTCCGTAGTGACTAACATTTCCAGGTCTATTATTATCAGTGCACTGCAGGTCAGCATTTTGGTGCAGCTGTGTCTCACAGACACTGTTATGAGACTCCCCTCTTAGGGGGTGATATTTTAATTATTACTGTTAGGTTATCACTCAAAAATGCAGTCAAAAGAAAGGCCTACCCAGCCATGCCTATGATATGTGACTGCAGCCAAGAGAAGTTACCAACTTTATTGGTGATATGACAGATTTGATCATAAACAGGATATCCTGGTGGTTCCTTTTGAGTTTGTGATATGAACCAATATGGTGCTATATGATGTTAAAAAATGGAAGCAATCAGAGGATGCTCTCACCTGTTCCCAGACCATAATATCATAATAATCATAATTGGGTCATTAAGACAATTAGTTTACTCTCTACTCATACCCACTGAGGTGATAGGGTAGTCATGTTAACAGAGTCTGTCAATCACAGCCTAGCCTTTCCAGTACTCCCAATGCCATTCAAACCCCTTACATAACTACCTCCCAAACACCGGCCCACTCATCCATGACCCAAACCACCTGCCCTACAACTATATTAAGGTGGGTCAATGCCTCGGTGTAACAGTAGCTAGATTTTCATCAAGTTTTTGCCGTAAGACCATAATAGCATATACTTTCCAACAAAGCTGAGAAAATAGGAGGGTCCCAAGCTGTTTTCTGAGATATTCAAGCCTTAAGCCAGTGTTTCATATAATAGGAGTGTATAGTGTTTTGCCACGTATGTACATGAAATAGTATTGAAAAGTAGCTAAATATCTATATAGCTCTGTCAGGATATAGGTTTTAATGTTCTCTCTCTAGAGAATCCCTTTTGAACATATGGTCCCGGGCATATTTCTAAAGTGTTTGTCCATTGAAAAAAAAAAGTTGAAAGGAAATAGAAGTATACTAAGGGCTAGTTATGTATGACTTCTGAATGTGAGCCACCACCACAGACTCTATAGCACAGTGGCAGAATGCATGCCTTCATATCCAAAGGTCGATGGTTCTCGCCCCGGTCAGGCAACACCTTTGTCCATTTTAGGACAATTTGATATAACTTGTTCCAATATTAGACGAAGGTCCCCTGGTGATCTATGGTCAAACTAGAGAATGCACCTGTGCAGAAAGCTGCGCAGTGAACGGAAATGGCATCCTATTGACCCACCTTAACTGTCCACAGACTAACTCCAACTCCTATAGCGATCTAACGTGATAGGTAGCGCCATCTATCAACCTGAGGCAGGGCAGATTTGGAACTAATCTGAGCTGTTGGACTGGTTCCCGGTCTGTGAGGAAGCTTCCTGGAAGGCCTCTGGGCATGTAGATCTCTCTTTGTGTAGTCTATTTTATGGTTTGATATGTAACAAACTATTTATTATAAAAATATCTGGGATAGTTTAAATGGGAGAGTATCCTTAACTGTTGCTCCTTCTAAAAGGATAACTGTTGCCACCTCCCATTTTTAAACATACAGAGTTAAATTTCAGGCACATCCCTTGTTATCACTCACAGTTTGGTCTGCTGAATCATAGACTAGACTATCAGTGTCACCCAGTGTAAGGGCAATGGACCACTAAAGTGGGCATGGGCAGTGACATGCAACATGTGGAATGTATTAGAAATGTTAAGCATTTCCTGAAATTAACAGGGCGACATGAGCATTTTTTAAATCAGCGGAGACATGGGAGGGGGCATGTCAGCTCCTCGTGTGAGGCGGGGGGGGGGGCAAAACTATTTACCTGTTCAAGCGAAATCTAGAATTTTCTAGGGGGGGGGGGTTTGCGTGCTTTTGGGAGTGCACACATTTTTTAACAGGGGAGGTGATCATTCGGTGCTTCCACACCATTTTAAGCATATTGATGTGCAGAATTATTTTTCACTCCCTGTTTTAATAAAACCGCCCCCTAGTCAAAATATTTCTCCAGACGAATATTACACAAAACCAGACACTGTCAAGTTTAATTGAAGTTTTTTTATTGCAAGCAGAAATACATTTTTAATGTTCAACAATATTAGGTCAACATTTTTCATCTACCCCTTCCCCCTAATGGGCTGAAAGCATTCACGCAGCCCTTTATCAAAATTAACACCCTCATATTTTTGCCGGAAAAAGTGACATTATCCCCCCCCCCCCCCCAGTTGGAGCTGTATTGTGGATTCTGAACATCCTCGAGTGACGTGACGTGACTACCCTCGCAGAAATCTAAAATTTGGTTTTTGGCCATGGACTCACAAGCCTCTCTCGTTTTTTACTGCCCCCCCCCCCTAATTCTAAATCTTTTACCCCCACTTGAGGTGGACAATCGGCTTGTGGCTGGGCTCTTTGAAGGATAGTATTGTGCCGGCTTTTTGCATCAAAACAGGTAACATTTTTCTGATCCAGCCCCCCCCCCCTGTTCTTGAAAAAATATCACTGCCTTAATGGTGTGGTTTGTCCCCATCTAATATCGAGTATTAATTGATTTTTATCAAACAGTAATTCTTTTTTTTTTTTAGCTTGGCATATCCTTCCGAGTCATTCTATTTATGGTCTTCTCTGATTTTACTATTTGGAATGATAATCATATATCCATGGCAGAACATATCACAGTGACAGCAATTCGACCTCTGGAACTTGTTTTACACATTTAAATTGATTGTGATGAAATGACACAACGCCAGAGATGTTATTTTATTGGTTAAAACAAATGCCACGACCACGTCACTGGCAGGACCACGTCACTGGCACCCCGTCACTGGCATGCCCTTGTCTCTGGCACCCCCTCGTCACTGCCACGCTCTCATCTAGACATCAGTTTCTGGGATGAGAAACAAAGTATTGTAAATTTGTGCATAATACCCATGAAATCCACCCAGCTTTAATCAAAATAATTACTCAACAGCTGTCAGCTCTAAGGTACTCACTGACAGAAAATCAACTAAATTAGGTATCTACTTAAGTTACTCACTGACATTTGATTTGATGCCAATTCTAAGTTTTTTATACACTGACAGATGCTACTATTTATTTTCCCAATGAAGGAGACAAACCCAGCTTCTAGCCCACCCCCCCATTCATACTTAGTAATGTGCATTTATCCGAAGGGAGTTTGAAGGGAGGTTTCTGTTGCTGTGAGATGGTAGTTGCTGGCAGGTACGGGTAATTCCTGCTGGTGGCCACTTGATGCTACCAGTTTCAGATTACTCATGCTTGTTGCACCATTTTGTTGGCTCCTGTTGAAATAGAAAAGTAGGAAGATAGTCAACAGCTACTAAGTAGTAAAAGTAGAACACACACAAGTATAGTTTAACCCTTTAAGGATGGCATGATGCTTAAAGATGCATATCCTGGGTGCTGTTTCTCCACAGATTTGTGGACCTCTGCAAATTTGTGGAGAAACAGGACCCTGTGGAGAAATAAATAGTAAGTCAAGTGATAAATAAAATAGTTTCTTCACCACAAATGGTGCTTATCCATACAAATGTGGACCTCTGCATTTGAATGTTGAAGTCCCCATAATACGGAAATTATCCAGACGTCTGTACTTTGTGGAGAAACAGCAGGGCCCAAATTTGGGTTCTTTTAATGCAGATATTTTTTGGGATTTTTAAAGAATGCCTACCCCACTTTTTTTTCAAATCTTATATCTGCCCCTGCCCACTGCAATTAGTTTCATTATGGGACGTCCACAAATTAAGTCACATACACCTTATCGCCTATTTTGAACACCCACGCACACCGGGTTATGGACGATTTGCACTACTGTCAATTCGCACTAGATGATTCACCCTACACCTCTTAGATGATTCGCCCTACTGTCTGTATTAAAATAGTGTGATTATCTCGGATCTGATCAGAGAGATTACAAGAACACGTCCTCGGACATTTTGACGCACCAACTTGTGACGTCACATTTATTAGCGGAAGTGAACTAGACGCTGGTACCAGACAGCATATTTTCCCATGTCGTCAAATCTTGACAGTCTGGACCATTCGCCCTACCCCTGGGCAGGAGTATGGAGTTGGATGATTCGCCCTACAGCTCCCCGGGGTGTAGCCTGTAGGCCTCTACTCCCGGGAGGGAGGGGGTGGGGCTTAAAACTGTTAATATCTTAAATAGTAGGACGTCCTTGTGTTGGTGTAATGGCAATATGGGGGGCACTGCCCCCCACCCCCCGTTCTTTCTTCTTATTTCTAAACTCTTCCTACTAACTGCATGCTCTCACTTTTCAAATGGAATATATTCTCCAGTACTAGGCAGTAGGTCCATTTATATCGTTAATTATTCTGTATTTATTAGATGTAGTATATGATTATTATTGTATATATCGGGGGCTTTGGCCCCCAACCCCCTTTTCCCTTTCCTACCCAAAAAAGTATCAATTCTGAAATATAAACAGACCCTATTTAGCTGACACTAGGGCAAATCATCGAGAAAGTAGAGCGAATCATCTAGGGCGAATCATCTAGTAGGTCGAATTGACAGTAGTGCGAATCGTCCATTTCCCCGCATACCCACCTACTAGGCCTACCTACCCTTGGCCTCACCACGCAGCTACGTAGGTAGTACGGGGTAGGCCGACCTGGCCTCCTCCCTCCGTTCAATTGTTTACCGGCGGCTGCGTTGCACAGAGCCCAGCATTTTTCCCACCATACAGTCCTGGTCTAGGCCTACAGTATAATGCTCATTTAAAATGTAAACCCCTAAATGTATGTGTCATTCAATCATTGTACATATGTACGACTTACCTGGTTGTCACAAATGGATGTCACTGTGACGATGACTCATTGACTGTGCTGTTGATAAACACTGCTGGTGGCCCTAGGCAGAAAGGGCACTTAGGAAACCAGCAATTCTCGCCCTTGCCACGTAACTTCCGACGTTACCTTGGCTCTGAGAACGGAATTTCTCATGAGACTTTAGGGTAACATCCGGTGACATGGCCACATGCAAGGAGCAATCAGATTCATCGCTATATAGGGAATGTACTAGGGGAACTTGGTAGATTTTATTGATACATAATTGATGATTGTCTGGGTTCTATGATAGATAGAAGGAAAATTCTAAAAGATTTGTACAATGTATTACATTTGTCACATTTTACACCATAGAAGAAATATAACTGATCATTTAAAAATTCTCGATTTTTTCTGGAGTCCCTATTACTAATAGTGTAATATGTCAGATATTTTTCTTGGGCTGTAGAATCAATTTATTGGGTCACAATTGCAATTTAGTAGGCTTAGACTATAGCATCTATTTTCAGCAAAAGATCTCCAAAATCTAAAAACAGAGTCATAAACTAATAGAATATACACATGGTTGGTTTCTATTTGACTCTCAATGGTGAACTATGAAACCTATGATCCACTATTACATTTTTGCCAAAATTCAAGATGGCTACCATACGTCTTCACTAGATGGTTGCCTTACCAACTGCTAAGTGTGTCAATGTTCTTATAACTAGCAACAAAACTTGATACACTTAAAGTTTTTTGATACACTTAGCAGTTGGATGGCTAACTGCTAAATGTACTGACTACAGTTAGCAGGATTGATACACTTTGTGGTTTTTAAACACTGCTAATTCACGTTGTGAATTCTAGGTATCTAGCTGCTAGCAGTTAATGATATGCATATATCCTTGTGCCAATCCCCTCTCCTAACACAATAACAATCAACTTGCCCTCCAGCCTATCACAATACCAGGTGCATATTTACAATTCTGAATGGCCACTCCACTGTACCTCACCCATCACCCTATTCACTGGGCTCTATCACTGTTGAGTACTACTCTGAAACTGAATGTTATTACAAACACTTGTCAGGCCTCATTGCCTGCAGTCTCGAACCCCAGTCAGCTTAAATGGCGGTACGCTCAGTATGGTGTCTGGAAAGGCTCATACCTAACCACTGTATGGTCGGATCACCAGCAACCAGCCGATCTTCAAAATCCCGGGGAAACCCTGATGGCCCCAACTCACTCAACAAGTAATAGCAATTGAGGTTGTTTCAGGATATGCTACTAGGACAAACAGGCAAATCCCGAAATAGTAAATATAGGCATTGTTCTATTTCTGGCACCCCTCACCCAGCACTGTGCACAGAGTTATGTAACAGTGACGCAATGTGCATGCGACGGCATGGATGAGTGCCCTCAGACTCTACTATTGATAGAGTCGGCGCGGCTGAGACTGCATTGCATGCTGCTCAATAGCAGAGGTTAGGGTTTCCTTACTCTCGTTCCTAAATCCCTCCGAAGGAAGGCTCTGGTAACTGCCAAATGGTGGGATTTTGCTGGGTCTGGGCAACCCCTGCTGATAGCTTGGAACCAGCGAACAGGAACAGGAAATGGAACCAGAAAGGCTGATGGTAAAACTAGCTGAAACTACCATCATACATTCTGGTTCCATTTCCTGTTCCTGTTCACTGGTTCCAGCCTACCAGCAGGGGTTACCCAGACCCAGCAAAATCCCAAGTTCAAGGTCATTTGGCTGTCCCCAGATCCTTCCTTCGGAAGGATTTAGGAACGAGAGTAGGGTTTCCTCTGCTGCTACGTCACAGGGCCTGAGGTGGGGGGCAAACAAAGACCTCCATGTGGTTAGGTAAGTGCACCATAATAGCACCATTATAAAACGGTTACTATATTTTCTTACCTGTGTTGTAGTATAGGCTGCAGTTTTTACTATGCTGTCATATTACATATATAGGAGGGTACCGGGACCAATATTAATTTTACACCAATTTTGTATAATTATGGTTATTCGCCTGCAAATGGGTGAGATGGTTAATATACCCTATAAAACATCACCCACGTGGATTTTGTTTGCCCCCCACTGTTCTATTGTTGGGTGAAATCTACAACTCTAACCTCTGCTATACACCCTACCACCTCTCTAATCCAATAGACTTGACCAGTCGGAATTGCCAGGCACCTTATGGGGATCAAGCAATGGACAAGGTAGTTTCAGTATATAGACCACACACCCATAGGGATCATATAAAACCTTGGGGTAAGGGGAGCACTATGGGTCCTCACTGGTAGGTTCTACCTGACTCTACCTGTCTGATATGCTTTGTTTGATCCCCAATCACCCATAAATAGCACTGACTGGTAACTCCTATTACCTGTTGAAATTCAATGCAATCATTTCAGATGTCTAACCATGATGCATAGAGTGAATTATCAGTGACATCATACCGCAGTGTGAAAACCGGCTTCAATTCAATTCAATTCAAATTTGTTTGTTTAAACTGCAACAAGCAGGGATAAATCCCTGTATTATGCCTATTACAGCGTAGCATGGATATTCATGGCTTATCGCTCGACATTACGCTCCATTTTGTCAATGGTGATCCTAAAGAATGTAAAAAACGCCATTGTTAAAGGTCCGTCTCCAAAATAATGATAGTAATCGACCCCCAAATGAGGCAATATCCATTAACGTTGTCCTATTACACTAGCCATTATAGGCCGCTTTAAAGCACTGAGACATGGTTAACAATTTAAATGTTCCAGGTCCCATAAAGGATCCACACCCCTGCCTCCAAAATAATATTTACGTGTCACAACACTTTAATGGTTATAGCTATGGTCAGCATTATTGGATGATATGGCATTATATGGCACTATAGGCCAACCTACCCTGCCAACTTAATCTTTAGACACTGTTTTAGGAACCACATTATATTCTATGCTGTATTGATTCCATCTTAATGAACATTGCCACAATTCGCTACAATACATTGACGTGTAATTAAAACACTGGGTGTTTGACTAACGGATTATAGCACCCCTCATTAATTAATATCAATGCATCGTGCTAGATGTTGTTGACTGAATCTGAGAGCTCACACCTTTTCATATCTTATTCATGACAGATGAGGGGGATTAAAGAAGCGCCCAGTGACAAATTTAAGTAACTCCACCCTATCTATTCTTTATTCATGAAATACTGTTGTAAGCCTAGGGTCACTAAGGAGTAAAGAGGTGTCAGATTAAGCAGGCTTGACTTACAACGCATTGTGTAAAGAAAATTCATGGGGTTTACCATATCACTGCTTACACCTGGGGCTATTTCCAAAGACTGCACAAATCCATGGGTGCCTTTTATGGGATCCTATCTGTCACAGGTTTCGTACAGATAACCGGAATACTAATGGGGTCGGTGTTATAGAAAATTGGGCTTAATAATTCGGAGGTCCTTGAGAACTAATCCTCGGTATCTATAGAATAGGTCGAACCTTCGTTAACATCTAAATGGATTAGGCCTTCTTACGGATATTGGAATTGCATTTAAAGGGACGGTCATCCTGCCGTGGATCCAAACCTCTAGGCCAGCCTTGTTAAGTTTATATAACACCTTAGTTATATTTAGAATCCCCCAAACTGAAACCTCAAACATGCAGGCATATCCTAGCCCTGTGAGCCTGTATTCCCCAGCACCAGTACCCAATGTATAAAGGCTCAGACAACCAACAAATAGTTTGCTGGTTGTTCCTTCCCAGCAATGCTCTGGCCTAGATAAGTTGCACTGGTGTGACTAGCAGTTGGACTGTGCCAGTGGTATAGTATTGAGTTCTATTGATACCCACCAGTGTACTGACTGCCACCAGTGTGCCCATAGAAAACGGTATACTCCCCCTTAAATAGGCCACATGCTATTATTTTGGGTAAAAGAAGAACATCTATACACAATGGTACCATTACACAATGTCTATACCTAGAAGCCAATGTGTAATCATCAAATCTAATAGGGTGCTATAGTTTCATTATGCTTTTATAGACTATTTAATTCCAAGGAAAGCCTGATTCATGGTCCCCCTACTGAAGTCACCTGGCCAGGACAGCATGATTACCTGGTCTCACTGCTCACTGCACCCTTCACCCATACACTGTAAAAAATGTGAATATAATTTAAACACTTTCACCCAAACATGTTGATGGCAAGCTTTTTTCTAGCTATGTGTAGGGATATGGCCGCCAGTGAGGGGTGAGCTACAACAATGAAAAACCGTGGGAGAGGGCATTTTTAACTAGCCCACTGGTATTATTCTCCTATTCCTTGTGCAGGCTTTTGCCCATGTACAGGCTCTCCTTAGTCAAATATAGTACCCATTGTATTGGTTGACATCAATGACAATTTAGATAATGTCAACAATAATAAGTACATAGTGCTGTCCAAAATATTCCAGTGGGCCAGCCAAACTGGCCTTGTCCACCAATATTTCACTTTTGTAGGCTCAACCACCACCAGCAGCCATATCCCTGCACCTGCTGACAGAAGAAAGTGCTGAGATTCTGAGATTCAGTGAAAGTGTCCAACTTTAGTATGTTTGGGTAAATGTGTTTAAAAATTAGAAACACTTTTTTACAGTGTATGTTTGAAGGCTGTCAGTACACTCAAGACTGACTGCAGTCTACCAAGTGGCCTTTGGTGGCTTGGGGCCTTGTTTACAGACACATCTGAAAGGTCACTTGGTTATGAACGACATGCTCTACTCTAAGCTGTTGGATCTACGGCAGGAAGGCCGCCCCTTTAAGTGTCTGTAATAGTAATAAAGGGCTGATTTGAATTAAGATAGGAAAATTACTAAATAATATCCGTTAATTGATAATGATATTATCTTTTAAAAGTCATGCCTATCTGCCTATAGCTATGGAAAATGAAGATATGCATGCATATTGTTTGTTTTTTGACTTGTGAGGGGAGCAGGTTCCAACTGGAACTGTCTTACAGACCACTGTGACCGTAGCATGCCCTCCCGGCATGCCCTGTGTTCTCAAGGGGTCAGACCCTGAGTAAACTATCCTTAAACCCCAATAAAGTTAGATGTATAGCGGCCAGCTCTGGGCTAACAGGAGGGCTTTACCGATACTTCCCACAGACCCTAGACCAAGTCTGTCTTCTACAGATAAGGCCGAGCAACTCGCTCCCACACCAGCAGCTCAGCAGGCGGCGACTGTGGCGCCGTCTTCAGGTCAGCGTGTGAATCAACGTCTGAGCTGCTCCTGTGAGCCCGGAGACGCTCCTGTGTCGACGCGTGGTCTGGACGTGGTGGTACTAGTACCCTGATTCAAACCACTGGAGGAAAAGGCAGGAGTCTGGATGAGAAACACAGCAAAGACATACACCTGTCTGTTACGACGATACCTGCCTAGTGACAGCCCAGGCTATGCCATGCACGCCCTCAGTACTCATGCCAGGCCCACAATACTTTCAGAGCTTCAACCCAGGGACAGTGGCCACGCGGCGGCTTGGAGGTTTACCTTGTAGGAGTGGGAGTAGTAGTAGGAGTGGAGCGAACTGTGGAGTCTGGGATTTACCTTGTTGGCGCTTTCTACACAGCTGCTTCATCAGGTGTCTAACTTTGTACTTCATGATGTGTGAGGACTTCCGTATACTCTTTTTCTACATGCTTCAGATGGCCGTCAGTGTGGTGGACATCCATGGTAAGTAGTAGATAACCCACAAGGACCTGAGGATATGTAAAAATAACCACGAGAGACTGACTGGTGCCCTCATAGGGCAAGTCTGAGGGGGTTATCTAACTCAACCTTCGGTTATGTGAAGGTATGCCATATAACCAAGGTGCAAAATCTTTTGTCTTAGCCTTCCACCGTGGGTTAATCATTTTAGGTACATCATGCTGAAACACATCCCGTGTTCGTGTACATGCGTATCACTCTCATTTATAGTGCTTCATAGTTCTTACTGGGCCAATAATATTTTTGTGAACATAAAATAAACATGCATGCGTGTATCCTTATCATTCTCATATTGAAATGGGATGCTTTGCCTCTTACTATTAGTTCTAAAAAGGTTATGTCCAATATAGTAACGCATGGAAGGAAGGCACAGGTCATCGCATTTGCAGTTTGTCACCAAAGTATATCAGTTTTATTACTCAACATGAGAAAGAGAACGCTATGCCAGCTTTGATAGCATTGTAGTTTTGAAAATAATGATGAATAATTTCAGTAAAGATTAGAATTGAAGACATCGACCCAGAGGGCCATTACTACTAATCACAATTAATAATTCATATTGATCCTTAATCCCTTCCAAATGAACCTAATCGTGCCCCTAGGTGCTTCATTAATCATGTTTAATGAAATATCTGATACGACTCACACAGAGAAGTAAAGGCGTCGCCATGACCCTTTTACCATAGTCAACTCTAGTTGACTCTTGTAGCAGTGTCATGATGACGCTGGTGGAGGTGTCACAGCCACTCCAGTCATACCCCTTGGACATTGTACAACTTGACTCTACCTACAGTGCAGAGTCAAGTGCAGTTGACTCTGCCCACAGCAGAGCCATACATAGTTTGACTCTCCATGAAGAGTCAAATAAAAAATGAGTTGGCTCTGATAGTAGTTGTATATGAAACCACATGATGGGGCAACCTGCACTAGTTTGGTACCAGTGACAACCACAAGGTAGAGCCACTATCAATACTTCAGACATTTGGTATATGCTATACAGTTTTGGTCCTTCATAGAATAGTACACTATGCCTTTATTTGTCTAAATGATGTAGTTAAGGAATGTTAATGTAAACGTTTTTCCAATTAACTTACCTGAATCAAATATGATGATAAACTTTACAATACATTCCAAGAACATCAACAGTATAGAGCTTAGCCACCATATTTGTGGGTAAAGGAAATAAACATAAGGCTAGGCACTAACTGTCTGAGATATAATATATGGCACTGCTTACTACTGCACATAGACCTATGCTATTGGCATCTAATTTGACGTTTGATGTCTGCAGAGTGTAGTGTGAGGCAGATATAACCTAGCCCTCTTACATAAGGAGAAATGGTGGACATGACAACATGTCTTGTTATTGACCTCTCTTGGGCAATGACTTCACCTACTCACTGCTCTCACAGGCCTCACCTGGCCTGTCCACTAATTGTATACACCTGTTGCCCCCAGCCTAGCCTGGCATGATTACACAATCCACCTGACCTGCATGCCCTCACGTATTCAAGTATGAATTTTGACTCCCCCTCCTTTGATGGGTCAACTGTGGTTGACTCTTCGGGAATGGAGAGTCAAACTCATTCGACTCTCCTCTACAGGTGTCGCGTTGGAGACAAACTGCGACTCTGGCTGTCAGAGTCGTAGTGACTCTTTTACTTCTCTATGTGCTGTCACGGATGCCAGTTTAAGGGGAATATAACGTTTTGTGTCCTGCATTAAACTTCCCCTTAAATATCAGTATTTGGTTGTTTTTATTTTGGAAAGATGTTTCCTTGGAAACGATCAGCTGTGGGTAAAAGCTGAGCTGGGAATGTATCGTGCACATAAACCACTAGTGGTCTGTCTTTATGTGAGAGGAGATGAAAGGTCAGAGACCTGCATTATTCCTGCTAAAGATGGCTTAGACGTTAGGTCGGAGCTAATCGGCAATTCATTAAGTGCCACTAGAGAGATTCATTAGGTAGAGAATAGAATGTCATTTCCCTTTGAGGCTCGTCTTAGTTAACCCTCTCGGTACGGCATGATGCCGCAATGCATCATGTTTACTTGTCGTTCTGATGCATGAAGCAGCATCGGTATGTAACTCGCTGGCATTTTTCACGTGTATCATACCGCACCTTCATGACAAAACTCCATGAATGTATCAACTCCATAGAGTCGTCATGATGCATGCATGCAGCATCAGCGAGTTACTCACCGGTGCTGGATTCTTGCATTGCATCTGGCTATGCTTCTATTACATAGTTACTGAATGGTGGTGGGAGCTGGTGTCATTTGCACTAATAGAGTCAAGTCTGTGGTCTAAGAGGGTAACGCCACCCTAGGTGGTTACGTCGTCCCACAGTCAAGAAGTGCAGACACCATTATTACCTAAGCTATTTGCTTATTAGGTGCATTAGAGATGGGCCGGCTTGGTCAACATAACGTTTAGTATCCTCGTTTATTCTTCCCTGAGGATACCTTCACACTGTCTTAGTGACCATAATTTTCTTATTCTGCTCATTATTCTGAGTGCACAATATACAGACAGCAGAGTGAAGATTGGCCTCAGGCCAAATAAAAAAAGAATTTATTTCAGGTAACATCAGGGAAGAAAGTCTAGGGTCGGTAGGTCGGATTTCTTTATAGCTACTCTACGATACCCTTAAATTGAACAAAAAATTGTAAAAATGGGACGATTTTTTCAAAATTGCTGTAAAAATAAAATTGACCCCAAAAAGGGGTAAAAATATAAAAGTTTCTGCAAAATTGCATAAAAAAAGTAGGGTCGGTCCTGTTCTGATAGGGTCAGTCGGGTGACCTGAAACAAACCTTTTTTTGGCCTCAGGATCATATAACACATCAATGGATTATATAAGGGGATTACCTGTAGGGGGATTAGCCCTTATTAGTATATACATTTTTAAACAGACGTCTCACACAGTATCGCAGTGCTTGGTTTATACACAATGTGATCAGGCACATGAAATTGGCTATCTGAGGGTGATTTGATAACTAATGTATATGTCAGGATCTTTAGATGTGTCTCATTTAGAATAATGCTCACATTCTACACCCGGCCCCCGCACTCCTGTGTCCGTCTTGACACCATCCATGTTACAGAAAACGCGGAAAAAGTGTGTTCTTCACTGACTCAGCACGGACAAGAAAATGGCAAAAAAGTCCGCGAAAAGGGGGGGGTATTTGACACAGACTCCTTGCAAAAGGGGTATATTTGACACTGACTCATTGAAAAAGGGGTGTATTTGACACTGACTCATTGGAAAACGGGTGTATTTGACACTGACTCCGCTGAAAGGGGGTCTAGTTATGAGGAGAGAGATAGGACAGCCTAATATTTCTTATGAAAAGGGTGTCATTTTCAATGGTGTCAGCGTTGTCCCAAAAAAAGGGGTACTTTTTTGGCTCCTAATGTCCGTGATTTTACTATAAAAAGGGTACTTTTTCACCCCAAAATCCGCGGAAAGGGTGTGTATTTTAAAACCCATAACGAGGATGGTGTTTGTGTATGTTTGGGAGTGCGGGGGCCGGGATTGTACACAAGAAGAATACTATCAAAGCACCTGTTTCAGACTTTTTGCCATCCTGATGCCCCCCTATAGAGGCAAACATCAGTACATACAATCCCCCGTAGGTATGTTTTCCCTCGTCTGGCCATGCAGATGACAATTCCTTATCCTTCCTTGTAAAAGGGATGATTGGTACATTTGAAGACTCATAACGCAATTTTTAGGCCTGGCTATAATAGGAAGACGTAACTGAAAAGGGAAGAGAACGATAGAAATAATGACATTAAATTATCACAATAATCATCCATCATACCTGACCTTCCGATAAACACTGCCTCACGAACTCATAAATAATCTTACATTACAATACCCTCAGTACCTTCAAAACTAAAAACCCATTTTGAAAATCCAGATCCCATAATACAAAACCCCTTCAGCTGATCTCAAAGCCTTGTTATAGCACTGAGCTATTACACCAAGGTTGCAGCAGAAGGCCAACTGAACAAAAATGGACAACAGGAAGTTTCTCTCCCCTACAGAGCAACTCAGACAGGAAGCCAGGAGCAGCTCATTTCCAGCCTCACACCTTTAAGAGGGACTGGAGCAGCTCATGGAGGGGTGGGTGACAAACTGAGTTTGACAAGAGGAGCTAGCGCGTGGAACACTGGGATGATTCGCTGAGGGGGAATGGCCCATACAAGAGCAACTCTTATTGGCCCGTGACTAGGATTTGTTAGTTCTAACCAACACGCTGTAAAGCAATCCCCTGGCCTACAGTCTTAAAATACAAAGCCCACAAAACCACCAAGCCTTGCCATAAAAAAACGACTCAACAGTCTCCACACAGCTGGGACTCAGCTGGAATATTAATTCTAACACGGTCTGCCAATTCCAATGACAGCAGTATGGTGTTATAATTCCCATGCTTTGGAGATGCCGTCCTCGATACCCTGACCTTCTACCATTGACGGTGGCTGAGGCGGGGCTCGGGGAGGTCTCCGCTGGAAGGTTTACGGTGGCCATTACTGTGGGCTTGTATCCAGCATGTCGGCAACGCCTCCTGGGACCTACAGACTCGACACGGAGTTGGCAAGGTCCCTGAACCCAGCTCTGTATATGACGTATATTGAGCGCCTAAAGCTGGGATTCCACCATGTGCAGCTGTTTAAGGCTAGGGTATGATTGATTTTTTTCTTCTAAATTTCTCATGTATTTCTTCGATGTGATATTAATCCAGTTTGATATTGTCGAAGTGTATCGGGCACCAGAAGGCTGATTCACAAATTAAACAGGTGGTACAAATAGTGTAGCATTTAGGCAATCTTGTCGACGATGCACTATCTTCTCGACATGGATTGAGATGCTAAAAGAAATGTTGTCAAGAAGGTATTCTGGATGTGTTTTTTTTGTATCTATGAAGGCACAAACAATTTATAATCATTTTACAAAATTGAACACCATTTTCTTGGACTTTCCCACATGTTTAAAGACATTTTCGAACATACTTTTTTCATGCTAAAATACTTTATGAACCTGAAGTACATTGCATTGAACATGGATTCTAAACATGGATCATACAAGCCATTACACCTCTATATATACCCCTTTGCAACGGTGTGTCTTAATTATAGTTTCATAGAAATGTAAACTATAGACCACAGTTTGATGAGACTTGATGAGAATACAAGCTGAAGAATGTGGAGAGTAATTAGCAAAATCATTAACCTTCACTCAGTTCTATAAAAGGTCAAAATATCGACGGATTACTTGTATTAGATAGAACAAGAAACTGTATAATCAAATCTAATATTACTCTTAATTGCCTCATTCAATAAAAGAGCGGACATTGCCTGAAATCTTTGACAAATTACACAGGAGAAATACTATCATAATGAAAGGTTAATCTTGGATAGAGATATCGGAACAATTGTTTATAAATGCACGAATTATATGGGTTTATATCGATCTAGCAAAGAGACAAACATAAGGAATAATTAAGAAATAATTGCCTCTACACCCATGTCATCGCCATGATGCCTTTTGTGTAAGCTTTGTTCTTTGGAGCCCTACTAATATTAGTCACATAGCACTTTGTTACAGGACGCCCTTTGTCATCATGGTGCATGAATGTAGCCATGGTGGTCAGAGGCTCACCAGTGCTGCATTTAAGCATCATGCCCATCCCGTAGGGTCATGATGCTTAAATGCAGCACTGGCCAGGCACACACCAGAGCTGTATTTATGCACCAGGACGACAAAGGGTATATATCACATTAAAGCGCTATGTCGACCTTAAAGGGTTGATCCATAACATGTACGCCCACTTTGATCTGCTCTGTTGAGATTAGCTAATCCCATCGACTCCATCCCATTGATTGCTGCCACCAGGCAGGTCCCCAAGTCCCACCGATTCTTTCTCGGCAGCACCCAGATGGTGATTAACAAAACATATTATTGTTCTTCGGAAATTCATCGGAAATGCCTCGGTGGATGGATTGTCAAGAGGAGTAGAGAGACACAGGAGGAGACATTTGGGTTGGGCAATTCAATTTCAGAGGCTTTTTCAGGTTTGTGGAAGTTGTGTGTGGAAGGGATGAGGGAAATAAAAGTATTTGATTAGTGTACTAACATGGTGTGAGTGGCAGAGTGCTTTGTTTGCTCAGATGCAGTCGGTGCACCTTTTTGGAGACAATGGTGTTCTTATTAAGTGGATTGCGTCTTTTTTCTTCTAGATCTCTCATTTTTAAAGTCCCTGGTGAGAGGAAGACTACAACATTAAGTTTGTGAGATTGGGGCAGGTTTGGGGTTAGAAGAATGTGGCTACTGTGTCTTTATTACAGAAGATGTTGTAGCATGTTGAATTAATAAGGTATTAATTGCCATTTCTCAACTATGACCACGTGCATGTTTAGAAAGGCCTCTTGTAGTCATTCAACTGTCAGAATAAAACAATTTCTGGGGAACATTTTAGTACTGGTAACAATATATCATGAAAAACCTTTAACTTCATGTTCAATGAGTGGAGAATTAGTGAGGGGCCCTTACTTGTAACATTTGGATACTTCAATGTAGATGCTGGTTTATCACCAATCCCGACCACACGTCAAGTACCCTGGTTTCTAGCAGTAGCAGCCATATATTATTTGATTAAAGAGCCACACACACAGAAAAGTGAGAGTCATTGTCGCTGCCTGGTTCTCAGGTGAGGGTAGTTTTAGCGACAATGACTGTCACTTTTCTGAGTGTGCAGCGACCCGGGGAGTCTGCACCAGTTGCCGTAAGAAATATATAGCTCAGCATGTAGATAGCAGGATTCTAGAGCCTTGCATACACTGACTTTTAGAGCCTAGCAGACAATGACTATAGAACCCATGTAATGCTAACTTGTGATTTCTAATGGACACTGGAAACGGTGTGTGTGGGGGAGGAGGAGGGGGCGTTGCTAGTTGTCATGGAAGCCGATCGTGTTGGAGCCAGTCTATGGGGGCAGTCGTCGTGGGATAATGTGTTCTAGCAGACAGTTGCAGGTGTAAAACAATGATATAGTATTGTATCAGCTCTAAAAATAAGCTGGTACCCTATGGTGTTTGCTGATAGGCATTCTCTGGGTGCATCCTCCTATGATGACGATAGTGGTGGGTTGATGGTGGCCCATAGTATTGTCAAATGGTGCCGGCCTGGAGAGTCAAGGGTGGAATGTGGATACTATATCAGGAGAGTGGAGACCCACTTGAGGCATCTATTGGACCTGGATATCCCAGGATGGGGGTCGGGACCACAGGTCATGGGGGCATTGGTCTCTAGGCAGTGTTCATTGGCCCCCCTGGCAACGCTCAAACAAGCCCCTCGCCAACTATAATAAATCCAGGGGGACAGGAGGCAGTCCACCTACCTGATGGCCGGCACCCTGGGCAGCTGTATTCCCGCCTTTTATATCACTCTGTATAACTCACCATCAGCTCACAGAGGTGTGCTTCCTTCTGTTCTTCTAGTCAAGAGGAGACATGCTGATGCATATATATATATATATATATATTTATATATGATATTGCATTGTATACGATCAAAGGGATTATCTCTCTGTCTTGAATCATACATTGAAATGCTGCGGATTTATTTTGTCAGTCTACCCTTATAGTCAGCATATATCATTCTCAAATTCATATATTATATAAACAAAGTCAATTTATTCTTATTCGGAATACAGCTTTATATATCTAAGATATGTATTTGGGAATCGCTTTGTGCTAGAAAATATTGTTTTTGCACATATTTTCCAGCATATGCCTTGATGACTATAGGGAGCATCTAGACTATTGGATAGAAACCCTGTGTGCTCAGAACAGTGCACATTCATGCAATCTGAGCAGAGGTATCATCATGAGCTTCTGAAACAGTACCACCCTGTCATCTTGTCTTGCATTGTCATCACTTCTGTCAGTTAGGATAACCACTATGATTAGTCTGTACAACATTATGTAATTTCTTAATATCAATGTCAAGATATCCATATCACAATCAGTGTCCATGTGATGAGTGTCTTTATGATACATACACTTTGATATGGAGACCTATACAAATGAATTGTCCTTACCTGAATGTACTTCCCTTTGAGAAATGAGAAATACCTTCAGCCTGTGTATCCTATATGTTTGGATTGGGTAATTCCCCTGCACGATTTACCTTCGCCTGGACAGGAAGTTGGTGTAAGGGCTTTAGTCGGAGATTGATATCATCTCTGTGCGCCCTTCTGAGCTCAATTCCCATAAGACAGGATCCCCTGTACCCACAGCAAGGAGGGTAGGCGCTGAAGGGAGGCTGCATGGGGCAAATGTCTCTGCGCTTCACTGAGAAGACGGAAATGTGAGTGTGATGTGTATTAATCATGAGAGCGTTGTGTTGCTGTAAGGAAAAAGACTAGCCCTGCAGGCACGGGGGGGATAAATAAACAATCACCATTCTTCTGCTCATTTCCTATAAGAAAGGATTCCCTGTACCCACAGCACGCCAGCTAGGCACTGGAGGTAGGCTGCAAAGAGCAAATGTGTCTCTGCTTCACTGAGAATACTGGAAATGTGAGGGAAATGCACAATAATTGCAACAGTGTGGTGTCACTGTGGGGTAGGAAGGTTAGCTATGAAGGCATAGCATCTGTTAGATATACATTAACAATGTAGTATATTACCGCCTTTTGTAAAGATGATCTTCACAGTATTGCTACAGTTATATATCATGATAAAAATTCTAATTTCCTGCAGTAGAAATGAGGTGCATCAGGAAATCGTTTTCCTTTACCTGGATGATACTAGCTATAAATTGTAAAATTGAATATCATAAACTATAGAAATCACAGGCCTAATCATTCTGGTTCAGTGAAGATGATCATTAAAGTGTGTGATACACAGATTTTGAAATCGAGGTAAATCAATTGAAATCTACTGCCTTTATCTGAACCTACCTTCCTTTGCAATTAATGAGCTTTTAGCTTGTATAGGCCTATCCAATATGTTTGGATTTATCTTTTTATGTCATTTCCTATGCACTCTCTACCTTTGCATGGACAGGAAGTTGGTGTTAGGGCTTTTGCAAGAGATTGATATCATCTCTGTGTGTCCTTGTGAGCTCAATTCCCATAAGAAATGATCCCCCATACCCACAGCAAGCGGGCAGGCTATAGGCACTCAAAGGAGGCTGCATGGGGCAAATTTAATGTCTCTCTGCTTCACCGAGAAGACGAGAATGTGAGGGAGACGTGGATTAATCATGACAGTGTCACGTTGCTGTAAGGTAGGATTGGTAGCAGGCATAGGAGGTGGTAGATGACCATGCTGGGTACAAAAGCCCTTATGACATCACCAGCTTTTGTGTAGATGGTCTCCATATCATTGCTCCTGTTATGTTATGATGAAAATCAAAACTTCCTGCAGTAGATCTCTATGACGTGCCTCAGAGGCTCAGAATCAATTGACGTCATTTACGTGGACAATGCATTGTAACCTTAAACATCCTAACGTTTCGGAATCATATTTGAATTCAATGAAAATGACAGGTACAGCACATGCAACGATATACAATCCTTATTATCAAATGTAAGATAGACATTGGAATTCTTATTACATGTATGTAGACAATGTAATTAATTTATCTTTGGGGACATTATACATATTACCTTGGGACTGTTTTCTCTTGGCAAATTCTGTATCCATCTGTAGAAGAGCATGCACACATGTCATGCCATCCAAATCAGATAGAGCCCCATCCTATCATTTCGTTTTGCCATATTTCTGGTCTCAGTTACTGCTTGGATTATCTTTAAATTCAACTAGTCTCTAATTTCTTAGATTAATTTGGATATCCTTATCATAATCAGTCTGCATACAATATGATACATCAGGTGTACAGGCAAGGGAAAAGGGATATCCAACGAAAATGTCAACTTTAAAATTGATATCATAAGCTTTCCAGTGATATATTACACTGGAAGATATCATTTCTAGTTTTTGAGAAATGGCTGTATGAATATGGGTGGGTATTGCCCTATTTAAAACCCAAATAAGCTCTAAGTCTCATAGTTTCTTAGATATCTCAATCTAATTAGCATAATTAGATTAATTGGAAAATGATCATATATTTTTATCCTATAAGCCATAGATTTTGATCTAGAAATGATAATTCTATTCTGTTTTGACCATAGTAATCCTCTTGAATCATTCTATCAATGGGCTACTTTTTTTTTAAAATTTGGAATGAAAATCACGTTTCCATGGCAACACAAAACAACAAAGACACCCATTTAGGCTCTAAAACGTTCTTCTTACATTCCAAATAAGGAAGCTTTTCACCAAAAATGCAATATTCTGAGTTATCCTATTGAATTCTCCGGAAAAAATTACCATAAAGCATTTTTTAGCCTGTTTCTTCCATTTTAAGCCATAGTGGCGCCCCCCTGGTGGCTAAAATCGGAACTAATCCCGCGGGGACCATCCTTTCTGCTTGCCTGCTCACTAAATAATGTTTAAATGAACTGCCTTTACCTGAATGTACTTCCCTTTGAGAAATGAGAAATACCTTCAGCCTGTGTATCCTATATATTTGGATTTGGAGTTACCTTTACCCAGTCCACCTTTGCCTGGACAGGAAGTTTGTGTTAGGGCTTTGGTAGGAGATTGATATCACCTCTGTATGCCCTTCTGAGCTCAATTCCCATAAGGATCCTCCTTACCCACAGTAAGTACGCTAGGGAAGGCTAGCAAATGTTTCTCCGGTTCACCGAGAAGACGGAAATGTGAGTGTGACGTGTATTAATCATGACACTGACAGTGTCATGTTGCTATAAGGTAGAAAGACTAGCCTTGCAGGCATAGTGAGGTGTATCTCTTCTTGTACTACAGAGATGACCTCCATCCATTATTATTTTCCTGATGACATGCATAGCTTCCTGCAGTATATGATGTGCATCAGGAGTTCCTTTGAATTTAACGTTATTTACTAGTACTCAGTAATATAGGCGATGCATTGCAATTTTTAAGGTCTTAAAGAAGGAATCGAATTCTGAATGCAATGACCATGCATACATGCATACACACATACCGAAATACTAACATTATGCCTTAACTATCAGCCTGATTCCGTTTTAATTGTATACGTATACTGTTAGGCATAAATATCTTAACAATTATATACATAGTACATCAAGGCCTATATATATAAAGCACAAGGCCTCCATAATGAAAAACGTTCCCAAAGCCATTTCTGAAAAGAAAAGAGAAGCATACTTATTTCTTTCGCCGTTAGACACACTCTTAAACAAAACAAGTTTTCTTTCTTATTACAGCAGTCCCCTAGTGTGGACGTTTCGAGAGGTACAGGCGAAACGAATGGGAATGAGTTCATTTGAAGAGTAGCTCGTCTACAAGTCCTGATTTTGGCGAGCTGCTCGCGGGCTGTCCATTACACTATATCCCAAGGGAAAACACTGCCTACAACATATGGGCACCGGTGGCGTTAGGACCCGAGCCTCATCACTGATGGCCCCAGGACAAATAAGTGACTTTTGCAATGGGAAATAGTCCCCGCTGGCCGCTGCATGGTGAAAAACGCATTATAAGCTAGTGTTGTTTTAGGAGGGAACGATATTTATATTAAACAAAGGCCTGGGCATCTCCAGGGAAGCTTACAATATGACGGAGGAGAAGGTCACCGTAGTAAGGTTTAACCGCAGTCTACCAAGGGCCAACGACACATTTAGACAGTTTTCCTTAATACCAGTCCCTAATGCTCGGGATAATGTCATGGAGAGGAAGGAAATCAGCTTGTTGACAAAACATCTTTTGAACAATTTTAGAATACATCTCAAGTTATCAGACATGGGAGAAGTATTGTAAGGGTTTTTAATTATAGTGAGGTTTCCGAATCTACTGGTATCCGTCTAAACCATAATTTTGTCACCATTAAAATCCAAAACAATATTTTAGATGTTGTGTTGACTCTGAATTAAAAGTAACACTTTCCTCGGGAGTAGGCACTCTATTAAAATAATTAACAGGGTACAGCAATATAGTATACATAGGAAAGACAGTTTACAATATATCAATGTTCCACCTATGCATACTCAGCAAGTGTTTGAAAGGTATATGGGGGGGGGGGGGCTATGAGAGTAGAAACAAAATCACTAATCTGTAAGTCTACCCATATTGCCATATCACATGGCCTGTGAGTTATTGCAGGAGACAAACTTGTGTCAGGGATGGGAACTTCTTCTGTCGCCAACATCTGGTTGCCTATACGCAGCAGACTTGGTAAGTGGCTGGCTTAAGTTTGCAGGGATGTGCACTGCTTGTGAGTAGCTCCCCTGTAGTGTCAGGGCACTGTGAGCTGCTCTCTCTCATTGTGTAGCAGGTAAATGCCTGTTACTTCTTTAAAATGTGCGGATTCTCAGCAATGCCTACCCCCTTCTTTCTTGTTGAGACCCTTTCTTGTTGGGACTCATTTACGATCCATTTCACTCTGTGAATGTACAGAGGAGCTTTTACAGCTTGACATAACTGAATTATCTTTAAGACTGCGCATTAGACGCGTTCTGATACATTAATATGAGAAATTGTGAGTTGGATTACATTTGTAAAAAGAGGAGACGGATATTTATATTTATATATATATATATATATATATATATATATATATATATATATATATATATATATATATATACCGATATATATATATATATATATATATATATATATATATATATATATATATATATATATATATATATATATATATACAGAGAGTGCACATAAAATAGTGCACCTCCAAGCCTATAGTATTATATGTGTAGGTCCATCTTTACTTGAAGACATAATCAATGGATGTGCTCATCTTTTAACAACGGGGGGTGAACAATTTTGACCCCTTGGCCGGGTGAGGGGAGATTTCAATCCCTATTTCATGGGGTGAGGGGAGGGGATATTCACATTTTCAGTGAGAAAGTCTGTGCGGCACTAAAAGGGCGCCACCCTCCATGCCGTTAAAAAATGAGCACTCGCTAAGTTTGTTAAAAGGCAGAACCATCAACGCAATGGGAGCCATAGAAAGGGGGTGCTGAAAAGAGAAAACACCTGAGGTGACGCAGTTCTTTTAACCGCACTCCCGCTTCGTGGGGAACTGGGTGCCTTACATTCCGGCCTGTTAGGAGTAGCATAATAACCCCTCCAGTAAATAATGCATTGTGGTAGTGTTGGTGGCCCTGACATGGTCCCACCAGGTCATTATGGCCTCCTCTGAGGGGGACCTACACACACTTCTAAATCTCCAGCATATCTTACCTGTTGTAATACTACAGCCCCTCCCCGGCAAACTTCCGATTCCCTCGGCCGCACTTCCGGCCGCCTGACGCCATACAGCCATTCTTTAAAAAGAAAACGGGGTGCCGGAGCAGGGCCCCGGATACGCTGGTTTCTACTATTCTTTCAACCTGGACCCGGAACCTATAGCTAGACAAAGGCCCATATGACTTTAAATGGCATATCCCGCTTAATCTCAAATTTCCAATCTTCATTGTGTGCGTAATGTTGTGGTTTTAATATCATATAGTTTTATTGCATTCTGACATTTTCATGGGATATGGATTTGAGATAATGTGGGATGTAGCTTTTAGCGTATTATAACATTTTAAGATTATGTGGGGTACTGGCGGTACTATATAGCTTAAGATTATTCAGAATATGTGACGAAACCTGGGAAATCGTAACATTAGGGGGAATAGCCATAAATGCTCTAAACATGATATTTCAGGAGATATAGCTAAAAATGTGAATACTTATGAGAAAATGACCTCAGACTAACTTTTCCCAAGGAATCTTTTGAAGCTATTATCAAAATTCTATTTTCATTCTAAAGTGGTCTTATTTGGAATGTAAAAAGAACGTTTTTAGCCATTTTTAACCCATTTGTTGACATTTGGTTGCCATGGCAACCATCAATTCATTCTTTTGGAATGAAAATCATACCTATTCAATTGCCCCGTCCATGAGGATTTCAGAACTGAAAACAGAATGCCAATACTCCTACTAGATCAAAATCTCTGTACAATAATATGCATTTATTGGTTTAATTTCTAATAATTATGATTTATATGGATTATTTGAAAATAGATTGATATGTGATCGCATTGCAGTCTATTCTGAATTCCTACATGTCCCTACCATCCCATGTTTGAGATGTCATTTCTCAGCAACTATTTCAAATATTTTTATGCTTGAAGTATCAAATTGTAGCTGAAGACATGAACTTAAATAAAGGTGTTTTCCCCTAATGTCATGTTTTCCCACGTTTTGTCACATATATGCATGATTCTCCCTCGAGCACATCGTATTTATATCTATGAACTCTCCTAGCCCTGGCGCCATTTTCTCTCTGGGGCCGTTTTCTCTGGGTCTGTTTTCCCTTGCATTCGTTTTCACCATTCTCTATGTCTCTACCCCAACCTACCGGTACATGCCAGTATACCAGTAACAGTTACCTTCTCTTGGGGCGAGAAGGAAGCCATGCTATCCATGCACACACACATATACTTTAAGACGAATGGCAACAATAGAATGAATTACACATCTTTACGTGTAATTGCAGGCTGCCGCCAGGTAAACGAGGGCTACTCAACTAGAGTAAAGTAGCCTATGTTGTTACCAGTAACACCAGGAGGCTGCATACAGTGGCCCAAGAGGGTCAAAATACAATTCGAAAAACAAAAAGGTAATTTGGAAAAAATTCCAACTTTCAACAAAAAAGTTATAAATGAAATGCAAACTGAAATGTCAAAAGTGATTTTCATTTCAGAAATGGGTGTTGTCAGTCTGTCATCTCAGACAAAACAGCTTGTGACAGGTATCTTTTAGCATTGGGCATATTCACTTCAGATTCCCCTATAACTAGAGAGTCAAAGATATAGGGGTGTATTGGGTTCATTAAGTTGTGGTTGTACCACAGTAAATGGAACAATTAGATCCAAGCCAATGTCTGTCATTAGTCTCTGTTATAGCAACTGATTTCCTACTATGGATGATCAATGTGAAGAACAGAACCCCTCCACAAAGCATCACTTAATCTAGGGGACAAGATGGCTGCCATGGAAGGCTGACCAACTAGCTGTAGTTACCCAAGGTAAGTTGTCTTGGTGGTTGGTGGTGGGGGAGAGGGGACGGGGAGGGGGGAGGGGGGTAATGCCAATTCTCGAACCTAGAGTTGTTACAGTCAGTTTATTGGTTTCACATGAATATATACAGTAGTATTTGTGCCAGACTTGTTTTCTATATAATTATGATTCTCATTGAAAACATCACGCTCACTACTAGTAATACCCATTATTAGATTAGAATAGTATATGGGAAACTACATGCATACTCTTGATGGTAAAATTGCCTTAATGAACATATTTTAATTAAAATGACGACATGTCTGTGGTGGATTCAGAGGGAGATGTGAGGACCGTTTCATTTGGGAAAATTTACATTTATGATTTATGAACGATTTATGAACGATATTCTCATAGCCCACCCCCCTTTTAAATCCGGAATCCACTTTTGTAGAAAGGTAATGAGTACAGTACTGCATGAGTGGTATTCCTTGGGTAGTGGCAAATCCAAGGTTTTGAAAAGAAGAAAAATCTAACATAAGGCGGGGGGGTTGAAAATAATTCTTCTCAAGTCTTTCTTCTCAAATATAAATTCGGAATATTATACATAGCCAATAGGGGACAACTGCAAGTCTACAGTGGAAAGATCCACTTACTTTGTGTTGTATGCACCACAACGCATATATGTCAGGCCCAGGGGGGGGGGGGCACTCTCTATCTTTTCTATAGCTATTATGTGTAAACATCACCGCAAATTTGGTACCCTTATCATGGGAAGCTGAGCAAAAGAACATAACCTAATCAAGGGGGATCGAGAAAGATTATTCTCGCCTTGTGCATAAATTTGTGTCCTTAATGTCGAGAAAGGCTGGATAAATGTCTCATCTTAAGAGTTTTCCAGTAATTTAGCCATAAAATGTACCCCTTTTCCTCCAAAAAATGTTTAGCCATAAAACATACCCTTTCCCTTGTATCATTTCAACAAATAGTAACCACGGCTAAGGGAGTGCCCCCCCCCCTGGATGTCGGGTGACTGACCTACTTAGGACACATGGACATCCTCCTACATATCCTCCACCTTGACGTGCTAATTATGTCACATTACATAAGACCAGGCCGTGGGGTTCAAAGAGGAGTTAACTGACAGCTATGAAAAGCCATTTTCGTCCAGCAGCCTAACCCAAAGCAATAATTGTGTTGGGAAAATTAATGCAGATGCATGCAGGGGGGAGTCCAGGCCTATTTTACCATTATGTACACATAGGGGTGATGTTCTGGCCATTAAAATTGGTACCTAATATAGGTCTAAATATCCTGCGAAATTGTGTAAATGTTCTTGGAACCTACACCAGGCCTCGGTTGATGGGGCATGGGGGAGACTCAACATGATGGAAGGGAAAGAGGTCAAAACTAAATACCATAAATTTGAGCATTTCAGAGATTTCAGGCACCTAATATGGCCGTGGTACCTTTTTGTGGGAGGTTGAAGGCAGTATACTTGTTAATTAACAGAACTTAGTGGTCGGGGGGGGGGTAAATGTTGCTTTGCAAAGAAGTGTCATGACATCCCGTTATTAACAGTGTGTAGGAGTGGACTGAAAAGTGAAATGAGTATGTGTGCATGGATAGGGGGGTAGTCGACATGCATATATATATACATGGTGCAAAAGGGGGGGGGGTCGTCAATTTCAGTCAGAAACGTGTGTATATATAGTGGATGGCCCACTATAGCCGTGTGTAAGCCTTAGCCCAGACATAAAGCCCACCACACAGCATGTAGGCTAACTGTAATTCATCCTATTTTCTGCCATTTTAACTTTTTAAATTGGCTTGCCATAAGCATGCTGTGATGGTTGGAGCGGGCCCTCCCTGTGCTAGGGAAACTATTACAGCTAGTTGGTCACCCTGCCATGGCGGCCATCTTGTCCCCTAGATTAAGTGATGCCTTGTGGAGGGGTTCTGTTCTTCACATTGATCATCCATAGTAGGAAATCAGTTGCTATAACAGAGACCAATGACAGACATTGTCTTGGATCTAATTGTTCCATTTACTGTGGTACAATCACAACTTAATGAACCCAATACACCCCTATATCTTTGACTCTCTAGTTATAGGGGAATCTGAAGTGAATATGCCCAATGCTAAAAGATACCTGTCACAAGCTGTTTTGTCTGAGATGACAGACTGACAACACCCATTTCTGAAATGAAAATCACTTTTGACATTTCATTTTGCATTTCATTTATAACTTTTTTTTTGAAAGTTGGAATTTTTTTCAAAATAACTTTTTGTTTTTCGAATTGTATTTTGACCCTCTTGGGCCACGGTAGCTGCAACACACTCTCAGAAAAAAGTCGTCAAAATAACGGTGATTCACTGGGAACTTCCGTCACATAACTTTCACCGTTTTTTAATGGTGACGGTCATCGTTAATTTTACATAGAATCACCATTAATTTAACATAGAATCACTGCTAATCTAACATAGATTCACCATTAATTTGACATAGAATCACCATTAGTTTAACATACATTGACGGTTCTAAATATGAAGAGATTCAGCGGGTTTTTTCCAGTGCTAATATCCTATAAGCCTCACATGTCTGATTATCGTGACTTAAGTACTGTAGTATACATCTGAAAACTCACGTATAAGCTGCACCTTATATTTGTCCTGGTCCTATAACCCTCCACTGACGATCTGACTCACCCACCCACAGCCCATAAGCAAGGTTTTACAGTATACTGTAAAGGTATGTTATTTCGTACATATTTTCGCGATTTTTGCAGAAATGAATATCGTCGAAAATAATTATGTACATGTATGTTATCCAGTGTAGTGTATACCTACAATCTTCCAAAATCCAACCATCAAACATTATAGACTGATTAAAAAATGTCAAACACAAAGACTGATTGAAAATTACCATTATTTAAACATGACTGTATACTCCACTTTAAGTGCTCACACTCTTCAGAAAAATCTTCTCACAAACCAGGCCACCTATGTATGGCAGGACATACTATATATATTATGTGGCTCCCTCTGGGATTAGACATAAGAAGATGAATTTACGGTGAATCATCGTATTATAAATCAGGTTAGCACATGACAAGTATTCATTATCAAATGGCTGATATGTACGATGCTTCATTGTATTCTGGATACCGATGAATCGCCCTTGAGCTTTACAGGGTAAACCCATAAAAAGTACATCTATTTTTTTACAGTGCAGTACACTCTGTTAACATCCATGAAATTTCACTCAAAGTCTAGGCTATATTTCTATATAAAATCATAGTTGTTCACAGGTTTCATCGGAAATGCTGAGCTCAATCTCTACAGGTTTGTTTTGGTCATGTGAATGGAGATGTTTGATAGGTTCATTAGCATACTAATTATCACCTGCTTTAGCACTACAGATGACGCTACTGAGCTGTCAGCCACCAACAATGCTATGAAATCAGAGTTGTTGTAATCAAGTGCTGGAGAGATTGATTCCAGTAATGCATTTTCCCACATCGGTTTCCTTGAACCCATCTTTGTTTTACCAGTACACTCTAACAAGGGGACTGGTTATAGATAATTATGTAGACATTTATAAAACGACGATATGATATGTATCTGAGGTACTATATATACCAGTTTTAAAGTTAAGGTGAATGAAAATGAGGAAATTCTACTTCTAGGGGAGAGGGGGCACTATTTGTGTCTTTCTTGTTTAAGCACATGCCTAGCATAATATTCACAGAGAGAAGAAACAGAGTCAAAAGGGAGTCCAGGCTTGCCTCCAGAATGACTCCCTTTTGTGACTCTCTTTTTGACTCTCTTGATGAAAGGAGTCGGTACCTGACTCCCTTAAAAGGGACTCATGTGACTCCCCTAAGAGATTCCAGGTTTTGCCTCCAAAATGACTCCCTTTTATGACTCCCCACCACAAACAGAGTCCAGGTCCATGCTGCAACTCCCTTTAGAAAGGGAGTCTAGGCACAGGGAGTCATTGAAGCACGACTCCCTTTGTACATTGGTAGTTTCTATCCCTTACCCCTCTATATAACCATTCCATTAGCTGTCTCCTTAGCTGCTGTTTCTACATCATTTTGGTGCAATGTCTCACAAGGAGGGCGGATCTCAGAAAGATCCCTCAGTGCACATTAGTTTTTATATAAAAGAACATCTGAGCTTTTCTGGATTTAACTTTCTCATGTTTCTACAAATTGGGTGTCTATACCTAATACATCATGCTTATGCTATAGGTTTAAGTTAACTACAATTATTTTATGAAATCTAATTCTGACATTTAAATTTGATGCTACAATGATATACATGTATTAGCATAATTATAAATATCACAAATTATGTGGATCTAGAGATCTGAGCATACAGAATAATACCATTTTAAGTATAGTGCTACCACCTAGCAGGCTTAATCATAACCAACTGACCTTGACTCTGATTATAAAAAGAGTCAGATAGCTTCTAAACATATGTGCTAGATGGCATTATGGTCTTTGTACAGTAGTGCCACCTAGTGTGTTCCCTATTTCTGTCTTGTGTGCTTAATTCTGTGACTCCCTTAGGGAGTCCAGGCAACCATTTACTCACCTCACCTCTGTTTGATCTAATTGAAAAGGAGTCAGGGCCATTAGGAGGGGGAGTCAGACAGTGCGAAAAGTGAGCCAAAGGGGGCCTGGCTCTCTTTTTATAGCCTGGACTCCCCCTATGACTCGGATCATTCTCTCTGTGTTAATACTCACTCTACTTTGATATATCGTCAGCATCGTTGCAAGTTAATCCCAGTAAACACGCTACGTAAGTCCAACGTAGGTCAGAGGTTTGTCTAGGTATTTTTCCAACCAAAGGTCTGAGATTCGCTTTTTTGCAAGGTTTGTGAACGTCAAAACGTTAAGGTTTACTTACGTTCAACAAACGTTTAAGTCAAATTTACGTTTATTTACGTCGTATAGACGTAGTTTAACGTAGTAAATCTACGTCATATAACGTTGAATTACGTAGGGAGAGAAGAGAAACCCGGGAAACAAGTAGACCTGATATATCTCTATAATTATATGGTTTTCTGTGAGCAACTTTTTTAAATGAAAATCACATGATTAAATGACATGATTTTACAAGTAAAAGCAGTAAAACGCAGGACTTACACCAGTTAATTCATAGAACATGAGCTTGAAAACATAGGGCTGATACCTCCAATGAATGCAGTCATTTTTGATTTGCAACCTAATCTAACATTTACATGTATATCATATATTTATATAGTAATTAACTTCCCAAAATAAAGGCGGAATCCCCTTCCCCTATACACAGTGAGTATCCTCTACAATCCATACTACTAGTACTACTAACAATCTCCACTTAGTCAGTGACTGTCGTATGGCTATTATGATGCTGATAAAGTGGACAATCAGAGTGGCCTTCTCCACATGTGCCTCACTAGCTCAGGCAGTAGAGCACTGGACTTTGCATCTGAAGGTCCTTATTTCGAGTCCAGGTTGGGGACATCAATTAATGTATTGTTGCATTACGTAAATACAATCTTGGACAAATACGTTTTTAATCATTTGATATATTATAAAAGAATCACATTATATCAGCTATAATTATGGACCTTAAGATGTAATGTGTAAAATTAATGTGAATTGACACTGATCAATAGAGGAATACACCCAGTCCCAGGGGGTCTAACCCCACATTCTTTTCTAGGTTATGTGTATTTACGTAAATAAACCTAAATCAGACCAGTAGGTATGTGGGAGGTAAATACACCTTAACGTTTTGACGTTCATAAACCTAGCAAAACTACGTAGTTCAGACCCCAAATAGACGTAGATCTACGTCTGAGCAACGTAGTTGTGTTTACTGGGATGTAAGCTAAAGCGTAATGCAATCATGATATATAGTTAAATGATAGAGGCTATTGTTGTATAGAAGAGTGCTTTACAATGTTGTCTCACACCCTGTAAATCTGAAGCATATGGCCATATTTCATTGTTGTAGACTCATTGTACGCAATATTGTCTCAATACAATGGCCAGGATTGTGTTAGCTACCTGCTGTAGAGCTATATAAAAGAGGCATACCCTGGATACTGGAATATAGGCCTAGGTAGATATACATAAAGCATCAATAGTGATTCGCATTCCTCTGCTCACAAAAGGAAGATAAAATGGCACTGTATTTAATTCACTTATTAGTGAAAGCATAATTATATGGGGATGTGCAAAGTATTGGCATTTGTGCTGAAACGCCCCCTACCCCCCCCCCCATCCCCCCTCCAAGCTAACAGGGATAACAGAGTAGCACTGACCTAAAGCAGCTTAGTGAAGTCAACCCAGCCATACTGCTCTTCTGGCTGCCTGAGCAATTCTGTTTAGCTCACAAACCTCTCCGAGCTGTGCGTACACTGTAACTCATTATGCTTAAACTAAGGCTAAATAAAATGTGGTAGGGAAACAATTGGACCATCTGTGGTGCAGTTTCTACATACACTCCCTCCCGATCGGGTTTATTACATTCACATTATCTTGCTGGACCGGCACATGAGGCAATCATATTGCTTTAGATATAATTATATCGCATACATCGCATGTGTCGCATATATATCGCATGTTCAAGACCGGCTATACACAAGACATTTAGCTGATTAGTGGACAGTATCAGTGTCAGGCTAATCCAATAGACACACCCAGTCAGTCCGCGTGTCCTTCCGTCCTAGCCGATACCCAAACCTTCCCATGGAGACCCATATGATATCCATATAACAGTCCCATACATTGTACTAGCATAATGCGCGATGTCTATATTACAACACACTTATTTGGTCTTCTCTTACGTTCTTTTCCTTTTGTGGGATCGAATTAATGATATTTCATTGGTTCTCATGGCGAATCAAGAGGTACCAGTCCATTTTTTTCTAATATTTTTCGTTCTTTATTTTCCAATTATGAAAAGTTTGAATATTTGATATGTGCACACAATGCTTTTAAGCTCTCTTTAGGAGAGAGAGGGGGTTCTCATAGTAAATAAATGTAGGCAAAAGCTCAACAGTATAATTGTTGTCCTTGTGTACCACTATATGAAACCTAAACCTATTTGGTGACCTCTAAAGGACAACTGGCTGCAAGTGTGAAAATACAAAGCCCCCTCTGTCAAGTAGATCAAGACGAGGGGGAAATGAAAAGCGGGCGACACAGGTAAAGGAGTAATACTGTGCTGAGAGGGTTTTCTATGTGGGATAAGAAGGTGGCACTTTGAAGTTAGAGTACTCCCAAGAATAAATCTGTCCACTAACTGACGGAGCAATTCCCTCGGCATCCCCTGCCACTTGAGCAGTGTTGGCTGTGCCGACTACTTGTAGCTTTCTGCTGCATCTCAAGGGCCGCCAATATCCCTGATAAGCCGTAGGGCTGCTCTGGTCCTTGCCGATACGATGTGAAACGCCTCGGAGACAGGGGAACCTGTGCAAAACGACGTGACCTGTTTAAGATATTGGCACGTACATGCATGGGGCAACCTGCTATAAGTATCAGGAGACGTATAGAATAGACAGGGAATATGTATTATATTATTGTTTGAGGAAAATATGTATATGTATCATTATGACAAAACAGTTTTATTTCTGTAATGGCTGCTTAAGTACATCAATTCTGTATGTGTAAAGACATTTTCTTTCTGGGGAGATGAAGCTTTTGTCTCATCCATATTCACAATGGCATCTAGTCAGTAATAACCGTGGAATTGACTGAATTGCCACAATGAAGAGAATGCTGAAAACACGGAGAATACCATAACGCGGCCACTGTTGAAGCCACTGTTGAAGCCATAATGAAATAATGCTGAAGTCACAGCGAAAGCCATACCGCAGCTAGGCCTACTGTTGAGGCCATACAGAGGCCATGATGCATCAACTGTTTCAGCCCCCACTAAAGCCATTTTAGCTGCAGTTGCATCCAAAGCCAGAAGTGAAGTCGTGTATGCAGTGGTATCTCACGAAGCCATACATGATGCTTCTGTGGTTGAAGCCAAAGTTGAAATCATGTATTGAGATGACTACGCGGCCCCCGAGCAGGGACTTTTGACACCGCCATCGCTTCCTCTTCACTGCAACTTGCCACTCGTGACGCAATGTCAACGTATCATACGATCCAGAGCTTACTGTGTCTTTAAGACATACAGAATATTGAGTTATGGTTCCCATTTACTATAGAAATGTCTTTAATTTCCATCTGCCTTAAATGTCAATGACTCCACAGTACACTTTATTTTAAAGTATGTTGTAGACCTCGGTGTTCGTAATGTTATCATATTTTATATGGACTTTGAGATAGTAAGGAAAGACGCAATGTGCTAATACCTTTTGTAAGAAAGATATGGACATCTGAAACTATGACAAATGGATTCTCCAGAGGCACCTACACTTTGTCAAAAAGAATAATGTTACGATGGCATAAATATATGACAGTATAATACCATAATGTAATTTTATATATATATATATATATATAATATATATATATATATATATATATATATATATATATATATATATATATATATATATATATATATATATATATATATATATATGGGTTATACTATTTGAGGCATCAATTGAGCCATTGTGATTCAATGCTATCAAAGGAGTATATTATGTATTTATTCCAATATAAAAGCATTTTTATGACATCACACTCTAGGCAGAATATGACATCTATAAGTCGACATAACTATATCCAATTGTAGTTCTGAGCTTTAACACTAGGGGTCTCATTTTGCAATGTGATCACATTTTGATCAGCATTCCCTCATTCTTAATTAAACGTTGGATGGAATTAATTATATATACTGCAATAAGAGACAAAGTTGGACTATATTTCTATGTGATGTGTTACTTGTGTTAGAGTGACTTTGTGAATTATAGTTGGACAACCAAGGCACATAATGGTACACCTTTTCTGTGTCCTTTGAATTCCGGCTTTGATCTGATATCACATCGTGGCATTTTGGCTAGGATAAATGTGTCTGTATGGAATGGAAAAAGCCTGAGAAATGTCTTTGACAGAGCAGGTGTTACTTGTTTCCTATGCAAAGCGCCTATGGACATGTCATACATTGACATAAAATAGACATCATTATATGATGTCTAAAATCTCTCTCAGAGGTATTCTAATTATCTTATCTGAATCATAATCACTACTGGGGGTACACTCAAAACTGATATAAATGTCATCCCTGCAACATGCCCAGTAGATATCTCCATAAAATTCTATCTTTCTGACACGTCTAAATTTTTTTAGACAGCTTCTTTTACAGCTGGTCATATATTATATCTCATTATTGTCAAGTTCAAATGCATCACTGATAAGTATGTCTTTTTTATATATAAATATGTTTATGTAAAATACACACAAATATTATTACATGAACAACCCATGCCAAAAAAAAACATGTAAAAACCTTTTGCATATGTGACATCTTGGGTGACCAAAACTGATATCATTAAATAACTAGTCATATTTACGTAAGGTGCTGGCTGGGATTACTATAAGTATGCATTCATCCATTCCCCATGAAAGAGAATATCGGAAGGAATGGCTGGTGGGAAAGTGCCTTGTAGGAAATGGCTCCCGACCTAGCTAGGAAATGGGAACCACGTTGGTATTTCCATCTCAAATCAATACTTAAAAGGAAATAATCTGATGATAAAAAATAAAAAAAAACAAGCAAGATATGTCATCCATGAACCTTTACCATGAACCTTTACCGTATCATCTATTTTACATTTCCATATCGAGCATTTAAGATTTATAAGATTTAAAAATTGGATCTGTATCAGCTGAGTGTCGTGTAGGATTCTAATTCTGGAAACAGTATTGCCTTCTGTCTGGGCAAATAACTACCAGGAGGGCCTTACATATAGAACGATAAAGACAAATCCAGTCAACAGCGACACAAACCTTTACAATTGCAAATAAAGATAATTTTGTACGACAATTTCGTTCTTTTGCCATCCTAACGATAATGTCGCACACCAACGATGTAAAACAAAGACAAAAACCTTTACAATTAGGGTATTCTGCGAATATATCGTACTTTTCTGTCGCTCTTTTTTGTCGTTGTAGGGCCTATTTTCGACTGCGCTAAATGGGTCCGACCATCACAAATTTCGTCAGCGACAAAAGCATTTTACGTTCACACCACTGTGCACTTGGCCTTCTTCTCTCCTTCCCCTCCTTCCCCAACCTTTTTTCTTGTTTCCCTTTGTTCGTCCTTCCTCCTATCTCATTCTCGGACCCATTTTTTTTCACTTTTTCATCCGTCACCTCCATTTTCCTATTATTTTTCTCGTTATGTCAACAACGACGATTATTGTCTATAGCGACGATTATCCTCAGCGACTATCTATCTACTTCCGGCCGACCTTTGCCCTACTTTGAGTGCGAGCACATGGAAAATGGCGGCGCAGGTGCAGGCGCGGGATCGGCTCGGCCGATTGCGCAAGGAATACCTGCCCCGCCATGATCCTGTGGCTAAGTGGAGGGAGGAGAAATTCATTGCTAAGTACAGGCTGACTCGTGACAGGGTCCGAATTTTAGGCAGGGAGTTTGCACAGTCAGGATATAGCAGAAACCAAGGGACCAAGGTCGGTGGCGGACTGTCCCATGTACAACAGGTGAGATTTTTTCCCTATCACATAGACTACAGTAGTGTTATTTAGAGCCTCATCCCCTTCCCCCTATCCCTTCATCTTTCCTGTCCTTGCTTAGCTTTCCATTACTTAAATATATTTATATACAGCTTACCTACTATGCTTTGCATTTGACAAATTCATGTACAGTTCACTTTTTGCAATTTATGGCAATTTATCTATATTATCGACATTATTTTTTCCTTTTGCAGATGTCCCTTGCCATACGATACTTTGCCACGGGGGCAGGCTTCCACACGATTGCGGAAACACAGCAGGTTACCATCGCAACAGTCAGTCGGTGTGTGGAGGACGTCTCCAACTTTTTCTACGAGAACTCAAACCGTTGGATTCGTTGGCCGCATACTGCCGAAGCCAAGTTCAATGTGGCGAAGGACTTCCACGCCAAACACAAGAAGAAACCTCTCCTTCTCGGCTGCATAGATGGGACACACATACAACTTGTCTCCCCCCGTAGAGACAGGGAACATGTGTTCATGAATCGAAAGGGGTTCTACTCGTTGAACGTTATGGTGATTATTTGGTCATTTATATTTTCCTAATTTAGGGCGTAGCATCCACGAAAAATACCTAACATTTAACCGTCATTTTTCCCTTTTTTTCAATAATGTGCTCCTCCCACTGCAGGTCGTTTGTGATGCCCAGAACCTAATCACTCACATTGACCCCGGTTGGGCAGGGTCCGCAGCAGACAGTTACATCTTCGACACCAGTCTGCTTAAGGAGGATGCTGAATCCGGGACATGGGGCGATTACTTCCTGCTCGGAGACAGCGGGTAAGGTGCTTTTTGGTAGTACTTCCATTTCATGCACCTTTTAACATCTTTTTTGGTAGTACTTCCTTTTTGTGCAATTTTTGTAACAATTTTTGGATGGTACTTCCTTTTTGTGCAATTTTTTAATAATTTTTGGTAGTACTTCCTTTTTTGGTAATTTTAGTAAAAATTTAGGAATGGAAGTACTACCAAAAATTGTTACAAAAAATCGCACCAAATGGAAGTACTACCAAAAAATGTTACTAAAATTGCAAAAAAAGGAAGTACTACCAAAAATTATTTAAAATTAGCACAAATATAAATATATATTAAAAATTGCACAAAAAGTACTTCCATTTGGTGCAATTTTTTGTAACGATTTTTGGTAGTACTTCCATTCTCCTCAAACAAATTTGTCCCTTTTTTCATTTTTATACCCTTTTTCTCGGCATTTAATTACGTATACAAACAATTTTGTTTCAGGTATGCCCTGAAGGATTACCTTCTCACGCCGTACCTTAATCCAGCCACTAAGACTGAGAAGCTCTTCAACATCTGGCACAAGTCGACACGTTCCATCATCGAGCGCAGCATTGGGGTTTGGAAGCAACGCTGGCGGTACGTACCTTTACCCTACTATGTGCTTTATTTTCTCATGCTACATCTTGTTTCCTATTTCTACAGACTTTTTTTATGTTACAGGTGCCTGGATGCGAGTGGGGGCTTCCTACACCACACACCAGAGAAGGCAAGCAAGATTGTCACGGCATGTGCCTGCCTGCATAACATCGCAGTACGGGACCGCGCACCGATCCTGGATCACCTGGATGATGGCGACGACCGGTACATCTACAGACGGCCAGCCCCCCGCCAGCCCCGGGACTTCAACCGACGCAGGCCTGTTGTGACTCGGCGCGACCGGTACGCGCGCACCTGGTTCGGGCCAACCTTGGATCAACAGAATGACGAGTAGAGGACACGACAGGGGAATTAATGCACCTTATCTAAACTATCGAAGTTTAAAACTGTAAAACCCGCTATTTGCTTTCCAAATGTCAATATGGATTTTATTTTCATTTTTTCGATTTTATTATTATCATTCGATCACATGTCCAGTATACAAATATGTCATTCCTGCAGGAAACTTTTTGGCCTAAATTTATGGTAAATAAATTGTTATTACTTGTTTGTAGTAGTACTTTTCAGAAATGTAGGGTCTAAGTGAATTAATTCCTGGGTGCGGCTCTTCCCTTTCCTCCGCGTTTCCTTGGCGACTTGCCCATTCTGAGGGGGCCTCCCGGCAGTTCATCGTATTCCGGCTTCCACTCGCGCTTGTAGTTCCAAACACTATACGCGGCCACCTGCCTTCCCTCGAGATGCTTGTGGGGTTTGTCCGGAATTAGGGATGAGCAATGTATGTCTGGCACACCTGTAACGTGACATGTAGTTAGATGTAGTATATCATGATACAAATATATGCCATTTATTGATAATTGTGCAAATACACACCATTTAATGCTGTATAGCGATATGCCGAGTAAGTATGAATTTTGGTACTGTACTTACCGACGACACCCTCTACCCCAGCGTAGTCGAGGAACATCTCTTCTACTTCGGTCAGGTCATTGTCCTCAGTAGAAAGACCGCCACCAGTCTGGCAACGCTGTATTCGGCCACGTGTCACCTAACAAAAAGATTTTATAAGTCCCATGTTTTTCCAAAAAAATATTTTGTTTGCGGCGGAATCATGTGAGTTATATTTAATTTAAATGTACACCTCTATGTGCATTTTGCATACCGAGTTTAAATTCCACAAAATATATTATGTTCACCTTGGCCTTTATAGTTTGTATGTACTTTGTCGTCTTGGTTTTGATCTGGGTGACTTCCCACTCCGTCCCGCACCGGGTATTGACATACTCTGTAATGGCATAAAAGTTGGCATTAAAAAAGTTATATAAAGACAACATACTTGCACATGCTTTCTGTTCTACTTTGTATAATTTCCAGTACACGGATGAACCCATATCAAAGATAAGATGAATAACACCGTTCGCGCTTCATATACATTGCAATGTTGTTTGGAATATAGTATGATTACCTTTCACTTTCTGCCATGCCTGTCTACGGCGTTCCTTTCCTCCCGAGGCCCCCACAAATTTTCCCTTCAAATCGTCCTTGTGGTAGTTTAGGCCCAGCACCAAAGCCCCTAGGTCACCTTCCCGCCACTGTCCTATGTGTCTCTCGTCGTCCGTGTCCGAGTCCGAGTCCGGTTCCCCCTCCGGCATGTCCTGCAGTTCGAAAGGAAGGTGGTATTCTTCTCCCTCGGCAGGGGGTGCATACTGCTCTGGGTCCTCCTCCCACTCCACATCGCTGAGGTCTTTTGGGGAATTGTGTTGAACCGGTACATATCGACTGCGCTTGCATGTGTCATGTACCCGTGCACTGCGTCTCTTCTATAAAACAAATGTTTCAGTCAAAATAGATCAAGAAATGGTTGCTTTTTTGTTCGTTATATACAAATAACTGAGCCTAAGCAAGTAGGCCCCTTCCGCACTTACCACCCCACCATCACCCCCCCCCCCCCAACCCCCACCCCCACCCCCACCCCCCCCCCCCCCAACAATGGCGCGATCTGCATGTTGAAATGTCCCCTTGCTTTCTGTTAAGTTATGCTCATTTCATTTCGTCCAATCCCCGGATAAACCCATTTCAAACTTCCCAATGTACTAAATAAACCATCCTCACCTCTCCACTTGTGCTAGCCATGTTGTAGACGTGTATTTCTGTGAAAATGCACTGTTGTTGTGTCTGTCACGACGAGAACAAAAGATAGAGCGACGGGGGCGCCATCTGCTGGCTTACAGTGGTATTTGGACAATTGCACTGCCAGAGCCCCCTAGTGGTTCTTGAGTGAAACGTGTCTTGTGCTAAAGATAATCTCTTTTTTTTGCTTTTATACCGGTCAATTATTGATTTCTTATATCTCTGTTCAAGGAGAAAGAGGACCTTGTCCTATACCATTGGAAAACAATGCCATGTACGCATGCGCATAATATAGTCATGTGCTTTGATTTGGTCAAAGTGTAACATGCTAGGAAACGCCCATCCAGAACACTCCTGTCTACAACCATGGCCACATGTTACTTTCTGCTCGCCCTCTTCCTCGCAGCCACTGCCTCGGGCAGTGTACCCTCAAGGGCTCGGTCCGCCTACAATAGCGGTCTGGAAGTGGCTAGATGGCTGGGCATAGAGCCCTGGATTCATTCACTTAGGCTACGCACCATAACCCCGAAACCGGTTTTCCAGTTTCCTTCCGACTTTTCCCGGCACCGTCAACTAGAGCAGGAGCGCTGGAGTGACTTGAACACGACTGACAGGGTGGAAATGCTGTTTTATCGACAAAGCATGCTGCTATACACGTACATAGGGCTACTGGAAAAGGTCCGCCAGTTTAACATCACCTGGCAGGCGGCCTATCAGAGGTGCCCCACCCACCTCCTGGATTTCCAGGCTTTGCGAAACCTGGAAGCTGGATGTAAGTAAGAAAACTCATGGCCCATACATTTTTCATATCATAATGAGCAAGTGCGCTGTATGAAGTAATACTACATGCAGGCTACAAAGTAAACTTTAAATTAAGGCTGGTATTTGGTCATGTGATACTCAGGAAGTGCCATGTTGCAAATATGACTATGTAAAGGGCAGAAAAAGATGATTTCCGTTGCTAATAATACCATGTAACATTTCAGTCCTGGAACCCGTCTGGACAGAGGGCCGTCGAGACGTATCTACTGGGAAGTACGCCATCCGTGGCCGAGTCATCCAAGGCGCCAAGTGGTGCAACTGGGGGGACGACCTGTCAAAAGACCATGTGTGCGTCATCGCGAAGAATCGCTATGATTGGGCTGCGCTGAGGCGGCCCCCCTACTGTCTGCAGGCTGTCTCCTGCGAGAGCAGGGCCCATTGCCCGATGCCCCCAGGTCTGTAGGTGCGTCTTCTGTGCCTTTTATTCTACTATATTCTGGGTGTAATCATGATTGAAGCATATAAATCGTTAGTTAGTACTATAAGTGCTATGTAAAATTCATATATCTATAACTTTTGTCGTCTTGATATATCTACAACTTTTGACATAACTTTTGGCAATGGCAGAATTAAAAATTTTGTTCTTTACAGAGGATCTTAACAAGTGGCATGAGCATCACAGGGTTGATGCCCTGGATGTGTATGAAGACTCCTGGCTGAATGAGGATTAAAGAAATTGGTATTGATTGATGCCTACCACGAGGACAGAATGAGGAAGCAAATGGATTAAGTCAATGTTTTTATTGGGGTACTGCAACTGTAGCATAGTAAGCCCAAACCTGCTAGAAATATAGCACCCTTTTATCTCTGATACAACATTTAAAACATGCAATTTGTATGTCTATGATTAATGAGTTGGACTGCGCACTGCGCCATGTACTTTTAACCCGACGTACCTTGGTATGTCGGGACATGATTTGACATGTAATACAACAAAGAAAAAGAACTAGATATAATACACACCGTATTTTAATAAGTACATTACTGTCCTATCTTATCTTATCCGTAGACAGCGCTCATTTGTCAATGTATATAGATAAAACAATCGGACAAGATGATAAGATGCCACATGACGCATGTAATTGTTTGCTTTATCTTTGGACTAGAAAAATAAGGCCTTATCTACCCCTCCCTGTGACATGAAGAGGGTGGGAATAAATAAAGTGTGACATGATGATAAGGCAGAGTACCTCACTGATTGACTTGCAAATAAAACTTCTGATCATGCTACGCTTTTACTTGACTTGTTTAGCAGCGCTAGCGAGCTGTCCAATATATTTCTAATATAGTTAACGAGTTAACGATTTCTACCATCTCGGCAGAGTTACACAGTTTGTTGCAGATCCATGTTTCCACTATAGCTTTTCTGTAATACTTATATCTGCATCACAAACTTTTCCTAACACATAGGAATAATGTTAGAAGTACTTCTTTCAAATATTTAGACAAAGTATTATTCTCCAAAGAGAAGTTAAAAACATGCTAGGTTATCCAAATATATTTCTAATACAGTTAACAAGTTTATGATATATACCATATCAATGTATTATTCTCCAAAGAGAACTTAAGAACATGCTAGGTTATCCAAATATATTTCTAATACAGTTAACAAGTTTATGATTTATACCATATCAATGTATTATTCTCCAAAGAGAACTTAAGAACATGCTAGGTTATCCAAATATATTTCTAATACAGTTAACAAGTTTATGATTTATACCATATCGTGCATGTCTGGCAAGGTGTGCGAGTTAAAATAATACAGATACATCGGCATGATAGTTCAACAACTTTTGGAGGGGCACCCATCCCTACTGATGTTTAGATCTTTCAAATATTTAGACAAAGTATAATTCTACTGTTGTTTAGATCTCGACCGAGTACGTGTCATGGGCTCATCGTCCGTGGTTGTACTGCTAGTGTCTGCCGTGTCCCGGGTGGAGCGTGGTGGGACGAATGCAGCGCCACGGCCCCGGCCCCGGCCCCGGCCCCGGCCCCGGCCCCGGCCACGACCTATACCACTTGCAGCACTGGGACCCACGTCCTCTGTTTGCGTCCCAGTGCTGCAAGTGGTGTGGCCCTGCTGCTCCTGGTTGCATTGACGGCAGGTGTACGGTGCCCCCAGGCGATTGTACACGTCTAGCAGGGCGTTCGCAAACATGCGCTGGGTACCCGTGGCGAGGGCGATGTACCGGACAATGGCTTGGCCTATCTGTTCCGAGTCATCGTCTGCCACGGGTACCTGCGCGGTGGGGGGTGGAGGGGGCGGTGTGACCTGTCTCTCCGGCTGGGGTGGGCCAGTTGGTGTTGCTCCCGCGGAGGTGGGGGCGGGGGGGGCGACTTCCGGTGCTGCTCCAGCAGGTGGGGGGGGCGACTTTCCGTGCAGTCGGAGCCGCGTTGCCCTCTGGGGGGAGAACTGGCTGAGTGGTGGTGGGGGGGACGCCACTGTCGGGGTTTTTGCTGACCCCTCTGGGTGAGGGGGCTTGGACCTCGTCTTGTAGGTGTTCTGCTTCAGACTGAGCTGGGCTAACGTTCTCTCTGCTCTTAGAGAGCGAGTTGCCACGGGGAGTGGAAGTCAGTCTTTTTTTGCTGTGGCTGTCGAGGGTTCCCAGTCTGAATACGGTCAACTCAACTTCATCGTCTGCCGCAAGGTTTTCGTTACTTGCATCACAACCCACGTTAGCAGTGACGTTGGCAGTATCCTCGACATCTTTGGAGTACGAGTGTTCGAGGTTTTTCCTGCTCGCATACACATGAGTGCCGATGGTCGCGGGGTTGGCTCTCTTCCGGCGAGATCCTGTACTGGTCACGGCGGAGGACGGAGTCCTAAGTAATATTGAAACTTGCGGTGTAGAAGAACTTAGATGTCCTTGGGCAGCCTGCCTCTCAGCAAGAAGCCTCCGCTGCTGCTCGTTGTACGCGGTCCACACCTCTTGTTGGCTCAGACCAGGCGGCAGGGAGGGCACCTCGTTTGTCCCACATGGTCGCGACGTTTCAGGAGGTTGCGAAGACCCTTCATGAGGGGGGGCGGCAGGGCGGCGAGGTTGCGAAGACCTTTCTTCTGCGGCAGGGCGTCGCGCTTGCGAAGAGCTGTCATCGGCTGCAGAGCGGCGAGGTTGCGAAGAGCTGTCATCGGCGGCAGAGCGGCGACGTTGCGAAGACCTTTCTTCTGCGGCAGGGCGTCGCGCTTGCGAAGAGCTGTCATCGGCTGCAGAGCGGCGAGGTTGCGAAGAGCTGTCATCGGCGGCAGAGCGGCGACGTTGCGAAGACCTTTCATCTGCGGCAGGGCGGCGCGGTTGCAAAGAGCTTCCATCGGCTGCAGGGCGCCGCGCTTGCGAAGACCTTTCTTCAGGGGGGGCGGCGGAGGATTTTTTGCGAAAACCTGTAGCATACATAAAGGAGACAAGATGAGAATCCACCCAAAAAGTGAGAATGTGAAATACTTAGAAATATAGTGTTTGTAACACTCTTTGTGATACTCTTTGATATACAACAATACATACAGTACGAAAAGGTGTAGATGGTACATTTTATAAAAATTTGAATTTCGTGGTACATTTTATAACAATTTGAAATAAAAAAAGAACAAGACGGATATGCAATTTAACAAAACACACCTGCAATTTTTTCCGTCCCCGCGAACCGGAGGGCCAGCACTTCTGACTCCCTAAGTTTCATTTCCTCAGGAATGTACGCCCCCTTGTCCACGTAGTCCAGAAGAAGCTGTGTGTTCTGTTTGAGCATGATAAGGCAAGATACATGATCAGTGTGGCGAGAGAGGGAAAAATAGAAAAGATATATTTTGTTGTGTTGTTATCCAGATGGGTTCAATTAAATATTATTTAATGGAAAGAACAGCGCTACATGTAATATTGTTTAAGAAGGAAAAAGAAAAACCTGAAATATAAATATAGAAGGGATGCTTACTTTTTCCCCACATTTGTTCGGGAAGTCCCGGAACTTAGTCCGTATTTCCTTTTCTGAGCGACCCGCCGTTGTGGTTACAATGTTCACAGCGTCTGAAGATAAATATTTGCGGACATTACGTAAAGTGAATGTAAACTTTGTAAGACCGTAAAAGTTAATGTAAACTTTGTAAGACCAAATGAATACAGTGTATACTTTTACTTCGTATTTGTATCACCAGCGAATATTACAGTACAAGTATCCTCGGAAGTAATTGGTATATTCTTTACAAGTACATCAGTTACGAAGAAATTAATAATTACCCAGGAGACGAGAAAAAGCCGCATCTCTGGCCGGCTTGTTCTTGCGAGTTTGTCGCTCCCTGAGAATGCCCTTGTCCGCTACCGCAGACCTCATGAGCGCACATCTCTCCTCCTCCGACCAGTACGGGTGGCGGATGGCCTTACGGCCCTGCACTGGATCGCTGGCTACTGCATGGGGGCTAACAGGCTCAACCAGCCGCTTTTTCTTAGGGGCAGCGCGGGGTTTCTGCTTCCGAGGAGGCAGTTGTGTGGACGGGGCCTGCTCCGCCACGGGCTCAATGTCCTCGTCATCGTCATTCAATCGACTGTGATGTCTATTACTCTTAGCGGACCGTCCCGACCTATGTGAGGAGTTAGACGTGTCGGCCAAGCGACCTTCAGAGCGGCGGGACGTGTCCCGGTCAGAGTCGCTGGAGCTGGAGCGGGGGGCTGGACGTTTCTGCTTCTTGCGACGGGTGTGTGTCGCATGACTGGACTCCTCGTCGTCCTCGTCTCCCGACCGGGTAGGAGGGAGCCACGACCGATCGCGGTCAGAGTCGTCGATGACAGATGCCTCCTGCGACTCCTCCTCCTCCTCCTCCTCCTCAGCCTCATACTCGTCGTCCTCCTCACCTTCCCAGTCACCCGCCACGGTTCCCTCTTTACTTCCTGACATCTGGGAGAGATAAAAGTATGACATTTTATTTCTATGTACAAAGAAAAAATGAGAGCAATGTTCGTAATACTTCCTTAAATATACTTCTAAAATATTTTACGTAAATTTTTTTTGGTAAATACAAATTTGTAAACCCCAATTTTTTTCAGCAATTTTTGGGAGGAAGTACTACCAAAAATGAGGCAATAATGATATTGCCCCAAAAATGGTGGGAAAGTAAAAAGGAAGTAAGGAAGTAAAATATCGCAATTTTTTTCAGCAATTTTTGGGAGGAAGTACTACCAAAAATGAGGCAATAATGATATTGCCCCAAAAATGGTGGGGAAGTGAAAAGGAAGTAAGGAAGTAAAATATCGCCTAAAATTGCATGGACAATGCCGCAAAGGGGGGTTGAAAAGTAAAATAAAGGGCAGGGGGAGGAGAGAGAGAAAGAAAGGGGTGATAGAAGTGGAGAAAATGTTTGGAAATGCTGGGGGAATGCAGGACAGTGTCATACTACTGCATTGCGTACATATCCTTTGGATTCCCGCCATTACGGGCGACATATTCACTTATTATCGCTCGGCAGCGGAGTGAGTTTGGGGCCGAAACAGTGAAAGTAGATATTAACATGCACTGAATCATGTGGCCGACGATACATAATGACATAATGTACAATGTAACATAGGACAATAAAGAGAGGAATGGTGTAAAACATCAATTTTACCGTTTTTCGAGTTCGCCGACACTTGTTCGGAACAACGATGAAAATGTACCGGAAGCTACCTCGGTCGGTGTTTTGGGTGACGTCACTTCCGGTTTACCCTGTACCCTGCCCTTTTTCCATCGTTGTTAGGCTGAACAAAGAGCGACGAAAAAACAACGACAAAGATGAAAACAGAACGAACGAGTGCTTAACGATGATCGTTGTTTTAAACAACGACGAAAAATGTAAAGGAATTAAAGATTATTCGTTGTTCCTTATTGTCGTACAGCATGAACGACAATATAATAATCGTTCTATATGTAAGGCCCTCCTGAGAGTCGGAGCCCTGCTGAACATATTGGAAAAGCCTATGTAAATACAGGAACTCGGCTGCTCAGTGGTGAAATCGAATTTCACACTGTTGATGTTTCCTCTGCATTGACGGGTTCAGATTCCATATTGAAAAATAATCCTTTGTTCGATTCTGCCCACCAGAAAATAATAGTCACATGAAAAGAACATGCACAGGAGCAAAGTGAGAATAATGTGAATAGTAAGGGACATTCTATATCCCAGTGGATACAACGCTTTGAATCAACATTGCCATTGGTAACTGGTTGATCAACCACATTTTAACGTTGATTCAATGGTGATTTAGTTATTGTGTTCACCTTGAATCAACATTAGGAACTGGTAGATCAACGTTGATCAACCACATTTTAACATTGATTCATTGGTGATTTAGCTATTGTGTCCATCATATAGTGACAAGTGATTCAGTAGCCTTTGGTGAATGCATAGTGCTTCAACCAGGTGGGTAGATGTATGAGCGAACTATGTTGTCCAGATTCAGCTAAATCACTGACCATCCATTCTACTTCAAACACAAATAACAGTACTGTGCCTCTACATGGGGTCCCACGATTTTGACAATGTCGCAGTGTCGATTTTTAGCACAAAGGGCCGTGTCGCTGTGTCGATTTTTATGTATATATAATGTATAGAGCCTTATAAAGATGTCTGTGTCCGTCGATTTTTAAAAGGGCCGTGTCGCACGTGTCGAATTTTAAAAGGGCCGTGTCGCCGTGTCGCACGTGTCGATTTTTACCCATGCAGAGGCACAGTTCTGCTTGGTAATCAAGATTTAGCATATTAAATAGAAGAGAGGGCCAGACGGGGAATTATATATCATGCAATATTGCATGTCCACTTTGAGAAGGCGTCTATACTGCTATAGTGCTAAGTCACATTCTGATTAATGCGTCTCGGCCATCAATACTAATTTGTTATCCTTATCGCTGTATAATTGATTCTAAATTGCTTATCAGACACCTGTACTCCTAGAGCACTACATTATATTTGCTAGTCATGTGACTTTCTCCGTTTTGTAAATGTCTCCACTGTGTTTACTTGTTTAAGTCTGCGGAGATGTCCAATGGTATAACCTCAGATAACATACGCTACTTAAGTGGTTCTATCACGATATCTGCTAGTACTATGATGGTGCACTATATACATGTACATCCAAGAGTGAGGGTTAATAGCCAATGCAGCTCAGGAGTGTATTTATGTAGGGAACTAACATCTGACTGTGAAGACTCATGGCGGAGTATACTATCTATTCTCACAACCATACACATTGCCTCCCTCTGTCTTGAAAATAAAATAAAAACCACACTGATATGGCTTTAAACTCATTCACACATAGCACACTTATCATTCTCATCGAACTAAGTGTTGGGAGAAAACCCACTGGACATCGAGTTCTAGCCTTTTCACTCACGTTACCACTACACTGAAAGTCTACAAGTTTAAGAGGTTAGTCAGTACCCAGCAAATTAGTTCCAGATTGTTTCACCCTGTTTTACCCCTGGAACTGTGTGCTCATTTCGTGCATTTTGTGTGACATGTATACCATGTAACAGACTCACACACACTGACACAGTGTTCCATGGAACAGATTCACACAGTTCTGACAGATTTTTAAAAAGCATATTCACACCAAATGACAAAATATATAATGCCCTTAACCAAAATGTTTAGTCATGTATTTTTAGTTTCATTATGAATTACTAAAAGATAGGAAATAACACTGTAATACTTTTTACAAGCAGCAGTATTTGCCATAGATAGTCATAGCACACTATTGATGTGTGTGCTGCTGGTTTTTACAAACTCATTTGATCAGGTTCCTAGCATTTCAACATAGGGCTGATGAATATATGTACCATTATAAGCATCAACATAAGAGTTCACATGAGCAGCAGGAGCCAGCCAGGCTTTTATCCAAACATGATGACCAGAGGAAAGGTGTCTAGCATCTGGACCTCTTAATGCTGCTTTCATTAAAATGATATGACATCAATTTATATACATAATGAAATTTAATAGAAGGACAAGTGCACTTTCTGATTCACAATACATTGGGACCCTGTCTAGATACTTATAGCTAAATAAAATCATTCTCTTTGATCAGGAAAAGGGGTACAATCAACTTTGATGACACCTGGTGTCACACATAACAGGTATTTGTGTGATGCAGTGTCACCTAGTTTCCCTTCTGGCACACACTCACACATCTTGAAACATAACCATTATGACTTTGTCAGGTTGGAATAGTGCATGGTTTTGACACCAGGTGTCATCTTTGTTGTTCCTTGTTATTCTCATGGGTGAAATGGAACCATTTTCATTGTTTATAACCATAATAACATGTTGTCAATACAACTTAGACCTAGCTATACACCTCTAATTCTATCGAGTTTCATTAGTGATTGAAAAACACACCATATAATTTGATTAAAGCGGCATTAAGAGGGACAGACTACAGACACCTTTCCTCTGGTAATCTTGTTTGGATAAAGGTCTGACCTTTTGTTACATGTGTATACAGCTGATAATTGGCATGAATTGTACACAACTTCATCAGGCCTACACTACCATGGTAGGAATCTGTTGAATGAGATAGTATGCCCATATACAGCAGGGAGTGCACTAACAGATTTCTGCCATGGTGCCCTATGCCAACTTCTAAATATAATGAGTATTACAAACTAAACAGACTTTCCTTTCTTTTTCAAAAAAAACAAAAAAGTGAAACAATATGGTTGGAAACATTTTTGTGCCATGGTACATGACCCTGTGTGAATATGTGTGAATTTGTGTGAATATGTGTGAGTATGTGCCACTTCTTGTCCTATGGGGTATGGTGTCATATTGTGCCAATTAGTTCCATAGGACAACAGTCACACAAAGTACACGTTCCAGAAACTAAGTCAAACTAATTTGCTGGGTAGTGGCTATCCCAGGTTCGTCATATAGGTATCCATCCTTTATTAGTCAAATGATGAACTTATATTAAAACGTCACTGAGGCAAAACTAATGCCTTTGTCAAAATGACTGACCTTAATAATATATGCATGAAAAATAAAAGACTAAGGTTGGTTAGTCAATTTGACTAACCTGACAGCATCGACTAACACAGATTGGATATAGGGAGCCAGAAAATGACTAAGAGACCCGTATAGTCACGTTTTGGGTCCATATAATGCGTTAGTATTCCCTCAGTAATATCTTAATATAAGTTCGTCATTTTGACTAATGTACCTACGGCTACGACTAACCGAGCATAGCCACTACTGACTAACCTCTTAAATCTGTAGATTTTCTGTGTAGAGAACCGAGAAGAGTATTTGGAGGACTGTGCCTGCATGTGCCTTTTCAGGTGTCGTCCTACCTGTCTTTCACCTTGGCGTTATTACCCAAGGGACGGGACGGAAAGCTAGCCTCTGTGTCATCCCTCAACTGCAGGCTATATTTCAGACAGGACCCCCACTTGGCAGCCGATACTACTCTGTCATATCCAGGCCAACACCCAGGTCAAAAGGAATCCCCTGCTGCTGGTTCACATGGGGACTTGGCAATATGTCTCGGCCTATGTAAAATGACAAACAGTATCCAGCAATTTTCATTAGCTACTCAGTTCTCTCCTAATATTATGCTTCCCGTTTTTAACATATAGGCAAGACTGAGAGCTGCGGGATGAGAGAGGATGTTGCTGTATTAGCATTATTCTTAAGACAATCATTATGTGAAGTTCCATGTAAGGTTATGATTCTCCACAGGAGTTGACAATGTGGCATTGTTCTCTCTTTGTTCACTGGCAGGTCATTTTACTTCTTACTGATCTGGCTCATATTATTTAAAGTGAAACTGTGGAGTGGCTCACATTATTCTTTGAGAGATGGGTTACTGTTATTAGCTCAGCATAGAGCTTCATGAAAATTGCAAAGCTCATGCATATGGCTATTGATATGCTAAAGGTGATCAGATATTGATTTTAGGAATAAAGGGTCTATTGTGATCGGTTTGTCTCAGATGGCCATTTATGTTATTTAATTTTAACCAATAATTGAACAAGCATTCCTACTAATGCTAACCTACTACTGGACCGGACAACTATTACACGTGCACATCTAGACCTGGCTTTAACGGCCAAACATTTGTCAATTACTTCATTCTTTATGCTAGCAATATCGGAAGATCCTACAAGTTTGATTCACTGTCCACGCCATTATGCCCTCCTTGTATATGGCTAGAATAGAGTCTATAGAAATGGGTACGATTTGATCAACTGTACACCTTTTGTTAAAACTACTGTATCAATTTAAATCATGAATATTCAGTGCTTGACATTTCTGGAGCAGTTCTACCTTATCCTATCCCATTTTAAAGCTTCATTCGAAGTAGAGGGCTATAGATACATTGATCTTAAGAACACCTTTCTTCTTACCTTGAATGAAGGTGTAAAGCGTCAGTTCCCAAATAACAAGATTGATGGACACACTTAAACCAGTTCTATAGCTGGGTCTACAAAACACCCCATATATAGAAACACCTTTCAGATATAAATGCAACCAGACCTTTCTGGGTCATTTCTTTAATTGCAGCCTCTTTTAACCTTGTCAAACAAAACACGCGCGCGGTCCGATGCCTGACAGGTGCACCCGTCATGACGTCATCAACTGTCAGCCGCCTCCCTGATGTCAAGTGCTTACCTGTATTCTCACGAAGTGGTGAGTGCCAGAAACAGAGCAGTTGATTACCAGCCTCTAGCTAAATGTCTTTTAGTTTTAACAAGTGCGATGTATTTGGAAATGAATGGTAGACAATGGACTATATATACTTGTACATAGTTTCAACATGTTGTCTATTATGGTTCTCATGGAAACGTTTACATAATAATTGATTTATAGTGTTATCTATTCTATTTCTGCATAGACAAGGAAATCAGCGTTAGTCAAACTAGATTAACTTATATTAAAGAGCGAATTGCGAAATCATCAAGGGTTAGTCACATGTTTCTTAGATTAGGCAGTTCAGTTATTTTTTTCTATAACTCCCCAAATTAATAATTATGCATTAGGCCAAATAAAAAAAAGGTTTGTTTCAGGTAATATCGGAAGAAAGTCTAGGGTCGGTAGGTCGGATTCTTTTTTACTTTTTCTTTTACAGCCCCTTTCTGATACCCTTAAAAACGTGTAAAAAAAAATTCAAAATTTCAAAATCGGCCCTGTTTTGATAGGGTCGGTCAGGTGACCTGAAACATACCTTCATTTTTTTGTCCTTAGTTGACTATACGTGGCAGCCTGCACGGTTTGTAAGAAGCCTTAGCCTCATCAGGAAAGTAATTGATAAAACCTCTCCATAATCTAACAGGAGAAAGCTGAGTATTATTGGTCTATACGTTCACCACTCAGTCAAGATGGGTATTCTATGGGGACTACACGAACATAAGAGCCAATGACTGATCCTTTTGAAAGTGGGAAACACCATCTATATAATACCACGCCGCCAGCAGCTTATAAATAAATGCAGACTGTATCAGGTGGCCTTGAATTCAATTTAAACCTCCTTTGCAATGAGGTACAGGCAGAATGGCTTCCCATTACTGCATGGTAAACCTCAGTGGAAGTAATCAGATATAGAGGATGGGAAGAGTGATCTATAGGGATTCAAACATTGCTTTCTGTTTTCTGGGAATCAGTCTACTATTCCCACAAGGTCTATCTGAAATGGTTGTCTAGTCAAGTACTTGATCCAGGTGACTCTACAACTGCATGCATGTCCTTATCTTCCTAGAAATGTCCAATACATCACTGTTCCCTTCCCAGGTCCTTAACCCTGCTAGGTGAATACCAAACCTGTCGGTGACGGATGGGGATTGACCAACACAGTGGTGCCTACCCTACAGGTCCTAACCTAAGCTTCACCCAGTCTTCCGCAGTTTTAAATAATAAATGAGAAGAAACACAGATCCAATTTATACACGTCACTGCTTATTATTGCTCAAGGTATTTGATGGAGGTCCCAATACATCCAGTGCCTGGATCACTATATTGATTGTGTTGGCATCATGCGTGTTAAAACTTAATATTATAATTTAGATTGAAATCTATCTTTCTATTCTGGTTCATACCATTACAGTAACTAGCAGATACTGACACATTTAAATAGCCTTCTATAACAATGCCAGGATTCAATCAATTGCCAAAATATATGAGAAACCAGACCATGATCATATGCCATAACAGTAACGCTATTCTCAAATGTCCTCTGCATTCATACAAGTTAGTGATTATGAATCTTATTCAAATCAGACTTGATTTGTTACTGTCGGTGCCATAGTGTAATCCCCTTGTGTCTGTACAACCTATATATAGAGGATGGCACTATTTATGTGGTTGTTGACCATCCAAAAGGACTGCTATTCCAATCTATACCAGAGTCATCCTTCCAGACATCAACTGCCGATATATAGCTCATCAACAAGCAGAAGATGTCCCCACCCCCTCCACCCAAGGATAGACCACCCTCCCCTCATATTATAGCAAAGTCGATAAGACACTAAATCCTGATTCCAGGTCACTATAGATTCCCCACATACCAGCAGGACTTGAGGAGACCCTGGTTCAATGCAGCTCCTGCTACAGACATAAACAGCCATGGAGGAGTACACCAGACAAGTCTGCACTGAACAAGTCTGTGCTATTGGTTCTTAGTTTTGGAGTAAATATATCATAGCTATGTTGTAAATACAATACAGTTTAGCAATGGCGTAGGACAAGGGGGCCTTGCCAACCCCCAATCACAGAGAGGGGGGGGGTCTGAATAGGTTTGCCCCCTCCCCCCAAATCTGTCAATACCATACAATTTACTACACACAATTCCCAAACCTCACCTCTGGGCCCCTTATCATAATGAAATGGGGCTGAAACATTACATTTCTATACAATTCCAATATAAGCGTGTAAATGTATACGCCATCATGCATAAAAGCAGACACTTAAATATGGTTGGAGTGCCCCCTCACCCAATAAGAATGTTCTTTCTACACCTCCCCATACACAAGGGTACGATAGTGTAGGCCTACTTTATAGTCATTATATGATATGGTGCTATAAATCTCTTGCCATATACAGAATATAATTGGATCTGATGGCAGACTTTAATCCTTTACGGACAGCATGTCACTAAAAAAATAACATTTGTCGTCATGACGCACCAATGCAACAACGGCGAGTACCTCGCCAGAGCTGCATTGGTGCATTTTGCCAGCCCTTCGGGAGTTTCTCAACCCTGTAGGGTCAGTATGATGCATGAATGCAGGGCTGCATTCATGCATCATGACGACCAAGGGCATGATGCGTGAAGCCATCCTTAAAGTGTTAACGATTAACGGCAGGACCAATTTGGTATGACAAGTTGGGTTCAGGTAATTCAATAGCCCACTGATGTATTCAAGACTAGTCAGCTAGTGGCGAGGCTGATGACAGTCTTGATTGGCAGGCTTGATGGCGGTCAATGACCGATCGGGCGTCTCTGGGTGATCATGTTCCACGCCAAAAGCAGCATGGAAGATGATCATCATACCTAATGGTCATGGGGGCAGGCTGCATCATCTTGTCAATTTCGATGACAAATGTCAAAATTAAGAACATCTACTCGAGTAGCCCTACCCCCAGAACTGATCTGTGTCTCTTTCAATTGTTGAATTTTGAATGGAAAAGTAATGTTCCGCGGGATTTTAATTCTGTAATATGCGCTATTTTTAGTCAGATCGGTACTAAACGAAAATACTCGCAAACCTCTATACACTTTGAACCCTGAATTGGTGTGTTCGGGGTGTAAAAATTGTTTGGTTTGCAAACTGATATAAGTGACAGGATACAGATTTACTCGGAACTTCAGGTTGCTCACCATACTTTAGATGTTTTTGCTTGCAAAATTTAAGATACAAATCATCAAAGTCCAACTGTATATCAAACAAAAGGAATAACTGATTAATGCCAATCGTGCATCCTCGATAGCCTGAGTGTCATGAGGGCATTGGTGCATTGTTTCTCCTCCAGAACCTGCTCATTATTTAGGTGTGGATGATTCATGCTTTCTCTATTTAAATTGCAACAATCAGGTGATTGCCACAGACCGAGATGGGAAACGCCGATGGTAAAACATTAGAAAATGGCCTGATAGCAAGAGCTCTGAATAATTATAATGATAACAGTCTAGCTAAACTAAATGGGCACATAATCTGACATTTCAACCTGAGGCCAAATTTAAAAAAAGGTTTGTTTCAGGTAACATGGCAAGAAAATGTAGGGTTGGTAGGTCGGATTTTTTTTTCTAACTTTCTTTTTTAACATGAAAGTACAATCCAGCTTCTCCTAAGATCCTAAAAATTTCCAAAAATGTCATCTTCAGCATGCAATATTTTCAGAACGCAATGAGCTAGAGGTCTGGTATTGATTGGGTTCTCTCACATATTCTTTCACTCTTGGGAAATGCCAATATTTGGATAAAGGCTAATACTTGAACAATGAGCATAAAAGGTTGTAAATTTTCCAAATGCAACTGAAAGGTTTGAAAAATCATAGCATCAAAACCGTTACTTGAAATGCATTGGACATTTGGATTGCAAATGTTGATGAAGGTCTTAACATGAAAATCAAAGATGCAAATCCAATATGGCTGCCTCAAAACAGCCATAATTGGATTTTTGTCACTTTTCAATGCCCTATATTGGTTGGAGGGATAAATAGTACCAGGTAATGCTCTTAACCAATGAAAATGTCATCATGTGACTTAAAGGTAGAAGGGAGGGTTTGGTTAATTTTGATCTACCAAAAATTTCTCTTAATGACTTGGCACTATAATAGTTTAATACATGATGATAATTATAAATAAAAGCAAAAAAACCCAAAAAAACTTCGTAGTGCTAGATTTTGATATATTGGCAATTGAAGATAGGACACCCTTAACAATAGTCGTCTATATATGGGGAAATCCCTTTTTTCAACATTTTCAACTTTTTGCAAAATTGATCAATAATATATCAACCAAATTTCTCAGATGTTTAGAGGAGATCATGAGTAACACAATCAATCTAAATAAATTAGTTGTCATAGGTGAAGCTGAAGAGCCATGACCGATTTAGGGGAAAAACACAAATCTAGAAAATTATATTTTTCCCACATTTTGCAACTCAGAGAAAAATTGCCAACAATTTGTAACCAAAACTTTAGCCATCTGCACTTAAGATTATGTGATACATTTTACTATCAAAATAATTGTGATTCATTGATGAATTAATACAGTTTGGGAATTATTCAAACATTTTTTAGTCAGTCTAGACGCCTATAATAAAGTGGCGCACATCTTATAGCAACAATGAAAAACAGTAACAAGATGTGTAGAACACTATGATGTGGTATATAGTAAAGGTGAATTAGGACAATATATGCAAGAGAGAAATATGCTTTTATCATGATTATGAGTAGTTTCTTTTTTTTTGCCACCAGGTGCTGTATGTGTAGACCCTGGCTTCTACCTTTAAGTGTGATAGCAAAATTGTGGTCCTATGTCTTCTTCTGGTGAAAATCGGGGGTCGAAAAGTAATGAAAATGCTATTTGAAAGTAACTGATGCTCCCTAAATTATGTTGTTATGATTCTGTTAAAACCAACGTAAACACAACATTATTATGAAAAAGTCAGCCTTTCTTAATGCTATAGGTTATAGCTGATACTGTCAGACTAGTCGGATGGATATCTGATTCAGGTGACAACTGCATGGATGTCCTTTTACTCCTATAGAATGTCAAATACATCATTGTTCACCGCAGATATCCCTCTATGGAGTGTATGGAAATCACATTAATACTTCCCTATAGTAAACCTGTTTGTGCAAGAAGAGAATTCACCACCACCGTTATGCCACCCCTCAGCCGAGCAGCTCCACCCATTCTTCCGTCGCTTAAATAATAAATAGGTGGAAGCACTGATCCAATATATGTCCATGTCCATGATGTCACTCAGTGCTATAGGAAGCAAGGTTTAAATAAGGTGCCGGGGTCACAAGAGTTTTCTAGTTTCACCATCCGTGGTAGTTGTATGGGTGTAACCTGTATATATAGTTTAATACCCTAATTCTGATCCCATCGCAGAACGTCAAACATCCTTAATTCTGATGTCTCTTTCGATGACACCATGCCTCCTGATGATGGCCAGACTATGGCACTATTTATGGGGTTGTTGACCATCTAGAGGGACAGCATTTCCTATCCATACCAGAGTAATCCTTAAAGCCTTAACTTATCAACGCGAAAAGTAAATATCTCTCCTCTCATAACATTATTGCGAAATAGAACTGAAATCCTGATTCCAGGTCACTATGTACACTTCAAACATGGTCTGACTGAGGGTATATCAGGTATGTATACATACCCAGATACCCTGGAGGCGCGCATTAAACTATATATTATGGACATCACTTGGATAATTATTTAATCAATTCACAGTGTTTTTATGCACATTTGTAAGTATTACATGTATGGTCACATACTATACCATGGAATTTGTAAAAGACTGTCGTAATGGCGTTGAACATAATAATTATTCACTCAATATTATGTAATATATTTATAATGTCTTCACAGTTAGTGTACATGCATATATCATAATGCAATGAAATCCATCAATGACATAAACTATGTTTTTTATAGTATGTTATCATGTGTCTGTACACACTCATAATTATACCCTGATTTGGCTATTTGCGATTTGCCTCATACAATCCACTCACATATGGCATACTCTGACAAGAGAGTAAGCAGTAGAACCAATCAGCCTCAGGCAATAATTCAGCAGCCTGCGAGGCATCCCAATCTATAGTTTGTTGATAGCTATATGCCCATGACAGTGTTGATTGGCAGATGTGGTGGTGATCATTATGGTAATTAAGTCATGGAAGTTTAGACCACGATTGGTTTTAGTGGTCCTATATGTACAGCATCAAGGATTGTAGAAACTTTTCCTTCCTCGGTTGCCTCTGTTATGATGTTTTAAGCTTGTCCCTTAATATGCCATCTAAAGTACCTAAACTTACGCACATTTTATTCGTCAGTTGAACGTGGACATCACCAAATTGAAAGTGGCATACTAATTATGTACAGTTTACACAGAAAAAAGAAACAGCGTCAAAAAGGGAGTCCAGCTGGGCATGCCTCCAGAATGACTATCCTCTTTAGGAGAGCTCGGGTCTTTAGGTGAGCCAGGGAGCTATGTTACTCTCCCATGTGACTCCCGTGGGTCAAGCAGGAAGTTACCTAGACGCCTTTAGACAGCCTAGGCTCCCCTAAAGAGGGGGTCATTCTGGAGGTATCTTGGACTCGCTTTTGACGCTGTTTCTTTTCTCTGTGTACTGCAGCTTCAATTCCAATATTCAGTATTCATGTCAGGCTGAACTGACAGTCAGGAAACTTGGCACGATAGGTAACAATGGGCAGATGTATATTGAGATCAGTGTTAACAAAGAATAAGGATAGAAAATAATCATGCATGGTAATGCATACTCCAAGGATAGTTCAAGTTGGCAGATTCAAATTCTATGTAAAATATTCATATCAAAGTTAAAAGAATTATCATTTGTTTCTAGACTACATATAACCTGACAGCAGCTAGCTGTCTTATTTACCAACAACTCTTGCTGAACTAATTTCACATTTTCTGATGATCCGGGTGTCGATGGGGCGGTTCACAACTCATTCCTTGTACTTTCAACATTAGGGAAAGAAACCCTACTTATCTACCCTAATTATTGAGACCAAGTTGCCTAAAACACCTTCTTTTTTGGCCTAATGTGTGTGTTAATACTTCCTGCCTTCCCCATTTCAACAGCCACAATCAGGTGATTGCCAGACACAGATGAGAAACGTAAATAGCAACGAAAATAAATAACCTGACAGCAAGCTGTCTTATTTACCAACAGCAAGAGTGATATCAGTCTTGCTGAACTAATTGGACACTTTATCTTAAATCAACAACGGAGTAACATCAATTTATGATATTGTTGTCATCATTATTAATCATTAATCGTAATATCTATTCGTTTTTTAATATAAATATATTCCTGATAATTACTATAATTGCATATAACAGCAATTTTGCATTTTCATAGTTCTGTTTTTTTGCATACCTCTTACTGAAAAGCAGGAGTATTTTACAAGTAATAAGAATTTAGGACCAGCAACTTAATCCCTAAACTAATAGGGCCCAGGCTTTACTTAATGAGACAACAGTGTCAGTTCGTTGACAACTTACCCAAAACCAATGATATGCTGGGTGAACCATGAACTATGTGTTGTCAAGGTAACGCCATTTTCTAATCTGTGAACTGATGAAGTGGTGAGATGCGAAGTCTTCCTATCCAAGCCTCAACCTTGTTGTGTATGGTTGGTGGTTGTGGAGCTGAGATCGCATTGTGTTCATGGTAAAATAATGGTTTACATGCTTTGAATTAGAATAGTCTTAGCTGCGGTGTATATCGGGGGAGATATCCCCTCCAAGCCTAGCTGCTGGTTATTTGAACAAAGACTCTAATGATTGAATATCAATACATATTTGCACAACAAAATACGGCTAACTTCAGATTTTTGTTCAACATTTTGAGATGGTTTTTAACGCCGTTACTGTCATAAATATTCCGCTCACAAGTACCACCGGTATCAGTGGTTATTATATCAATATCCCACCTACCTCGCTTCCTCCGATTTCCAAACCATGTCACTCCTTATAGTACCCTAGCTTTGACTAGTTAGATAGGAAACATGAGAAGGTGACAACCGGATAGTACCTTCCGTCCTTGTAGTTGGCACACCATTAGCTTTCAGCCAAGATAACAGAGCCCATGTAGCAATTAACACTCCTTACCAAGTTCACCAACTATGGACGTTAAGAAAACGCTCTTAAAGGACACCATACCCGTCGTTTTTGATATGCCCAAGCGGTGCATGCAGTCTTGAAACTATCTAGGTTTTTTAGATTGTAACAAAAGACCAATTATTAATGTTTTGATGAGCATTTTTAGCGCAGGACCCCCCAAAATAAATTTCCCTGCTGTTGGTGCTGCCCTACAACGGTAGTGGTGTGAAGTACAGCTCCGCTGGGCCGTGTGACGTCACACGGCGTGGCAACGCACAGAAGGCATTCAGGAGAGGCAGGGTTTAGAGGCCCCTCCACCCTCACATTGGAAATCAAGGGCTCCAGGTCGCAAAGTCACTGTTTTAGACCATTTATGCTATAGCCAAATGTGTCCAAAAAGTCGCCAGGTCGCTTGTATTTATGTAACAAGGTGTGCAGGTCGCCTGAAAACGGCCAAGAACAGGTCAGACAGAGTAGGCCTATATTACATTGTCATTGTACTCCGCACTATTACCTGATTTAAGTAATTCTGCCCATTTTAATTAAAATGTAAATGCAAATAGAAAGAATAATGTCCTCATGTGTAACTTTATAGTTTAATTTCTAGCCCCTGAGCCCCTGATTCCGTTGCCACTACAGGTCACGTTTACCCCTCTGCAGCCACCCTATGTTTTCCGCTGGCCCTCATCAATACCTCTTACGCCTGGATGTGGGGAGCCACACATTGGTGGGGCGGGTGGTCAAAAGGTGATGAGGGGTGTACTGGGGGTGTATGAGGTACCGAATTCCGTCTTATTGAGCGACTCCTGCCAGGTTAATACCCCCTACCCTGGCCCACACCCGTCCACCTGCCCTTTGATATGGCCTGGCTGAGGGGTACCAGGTAGGTACGGACCTGTGATCGGGGAGGGGACTAGACTGGGGGAGGTGGGGCTGTGTGAGGACATCCACTTTGATGTCACGGGCCCGGGTCACGGGGCAGGTACAGACCTGTGTGGTGGTGTGCAGGGTTGGGACTCTCGGCAAGGCTCCGTCTCCCTATGCTGTGTATACAACTGGTAGAACATACCGGGTAGTAGGCATAGACAGAATAATTTCCTCATGTGTAACTTGATAGTTTAATTTCTAGCCCCTGAGCCCCTGAGTCACAAATACAGGCAGAGTGGGAGTAGATCTATAGGCCGACCCAAACTCCAACAACCATTGTTCTTTATGAGGCACTAATACCTTTATCATGACCTGATGTTCTCAATAGGAGGCATACCTGGCATGCTATTCTTCAAAAACAATTTCATTGTGACAAACAACACATAGTCTATCTCTCATAACCGCAGGTCACCTCAACAGACACTAACAGATAAAGTACCACCATCGAATGATAGGCAGCAGTTCCCTGTGGAGAACTAGATTGATTTTATCACTTTTATATATACTAGTAGGCCTACTGACTAACTGTTTCTTTTTGAGGAATGGGAAAGGGGATAGGTAGGAGGGGCAGGTACGGATCTATGCTGGTTGGGGAAGAGGGGGGGCTATAGCCTATAGAGGAGGCTGGGTCTTGGGCGTTTCTAAGCTTTTCTTTAAATTCTATTTTGTTCTTAATTTGTTGCTTACAATAGAATACCTGGTTCAATTCCTTTTCAAATTTTAGTAATACCCAATCGAAGCATCCAAGTGCATGTAATACACAAGAGATGCTAAAGATGCATGCACTGGTCAAAGCAAACGCTAGTCCTGACTACAATGTATCAATATCCAATTTGAAATTCAGGGGCGTGGTAACCCAGGGGGTGGGGGGGAACATGTCCCCCCTACCTTCGCCAACCCCCAAAAAAGGTCAAATCTCAAAGGTCAAGAGAAAAGGGGAAAAAGGGGTCAGAAACCCCCCTTGCCCCCCCCCCTACTTTGAAACTGCTTGCCACGCCCCTGGCCTCCAAGCTGGCCCTAGTGTCCAATATAATGGTAGAAACTCAATGGAGATTGATGAGCGTGTGCAGTCAACCCTGACCACGAGTTGCTAGGGGCCCAACACCCAGGCCACCTAGTGTCAAACTGAGGAAGTAAGAATCCTTCAGAAATGGGTACGGAGGGCTCAGGGAAATGAAGAAGAAAAGTATCAAAATAATATTTGTAATGACCTATTGAATCAAAATGAGGCCTGGAAGTGATAGATAACATCTCAAGCAACAATTATATGTGCATTTCATAATTTCGAGCTAAATGCCTCCTGGTGTCCTTTAAAGGACACCATACCCGTCGTTTTTGATATGCCCAAGCGGTGCATGCAGTCTTGAAACTATCTAGGTTTTTTAGATTGTAACAAAAGACCAATTATTAATGTTTTGATGAGCATTTTTAGCGCAGGACCCCCCAAAATAAATTTCCCTGCTGTTGGTGCTGCCCTACAACGGTAGTGGTGTGAACTACAGCTCCGCTGGGCCGTGTGACGTCACACGGCGTGGCAACGCACAGAAGGCATTCAGGAGAGGCAGGGTTTAGAGGCCCCTCCACCCTCACATTGGAAATCAAGGGCTCCAGGTCGCAAAGTCACTGTTTTAGACCATTTATGCTATAGCCAAATGTGTCCAAAAAGTCGCCAGGTCGCTTGTATTTATGTAACAAGGTGTGCAGGTCGCCTGAAAACGGCCAAGAACAGGTCAGACAGAGTAGGCCTATATTACATTGTCATTGTACTCCGCACTATTACCTGATTTAAGTAATTCTGCCCATTTTAATTAAAATGTAAATGCAAATAGAAAGAATAATGTCCTCATGTGTAACTTTATAGTTTAATTTCTAGCCCCTGAGCCCCTGATTCCGTTGCCACTACAGGTCACGTTTACCCCTCTGCAGCCACCCTATGTTTTCCGCTGGCCCTCATCAATACCTCTTACGCCTGGATGTGGGGAGCCACACATTGGTGGGGCGGGTGGTCAAAAGGTGATGAGGGGTGTACTGGGGGTGTATGAGGTACCGAATTCCGTCTTATTGAGCGACTCCTGCCAGGTTAATACCCCCTACCCTGGCCCACACCCGTCCACCTGCCCTTTGATATGGCCTGGCTGAGGGGTACCAGGTAGGTACGGACCTGTGATCGGGGAGGGGACTAGACTGGGGGAGGTGGGGCTGTGTGAGGACATCCACTTTGATGTCACGGGCCCGGGTCACGGGGCAGGTACAGACCTGTGTGGTGGTGTGCAGGGTTGGGACTCTCGGCAAGGCTCCGTCTCCCTATGCTGTGTATACAACTGGTAGAACATACCGGGTAGTAGGCATAGACAGAATAATTTCCTCATGTGTAACTTGATAGTTTAATTTCTAGCCCCTGAGCCCCTGAGTCACAAATACAGGCAGAGTGGGAGTAGATCTATAGGCCGACCCAAACTCCAACAACCATTGTTCTTTATGAGGCACTAATACCTTTATCATGACCTGATGTTCTCAATAGGAGGCATACCTGGCATGCTATTCTTCAAAAACAATTTCATTGTGACAAACAACACATAGTCTATCTCTCATAACCGCAGGTCACCTCAACAGACACTAACAGATAAAGTACCACCATCGAATGATAGGCAGCAGTTCCCTGTGGAGAACTAGATTGATTTTATCACTTTTATATATACTAGTAGGCCTACTGACTAACTGTTTCTTTTTGAGGAATGGGAAAGGGGATAGGTAGGAGGGGCAGGTACGGATCTATGCTGGTTGGGGAAGAGGGGGGGCTATAGCCTATAGAGGAGGCTGGGTCTTGGGCGTTTCTAAGCTTTTCTTTAAATTCTATTTTGTTCTTAATTTGTTGCTTACAATAGAATACCTGGTTCAATTCCTTTTCAAATTTTAGTAATACCCAATCGAAGCATCCAAGTGCATGTAATACACAAGAGATGCTAAAGATGCATGCACTGGTCAAAGCAAACGCTAGTCCTGACTACAATGTATCAATATCCAATTTGAAATTCAGGGGCGTGGTAACCCAGGGGGTGGGGGGGAACATGTCCCCCCTACCTTCGCCAACCCCCAAAAAAGGTCAAATCTCAAAGGTCAAGAGAAAAGGGGAAAAAGGGGTCAGAAACCCCCCTTGCCCCCCCCCCTACTTTGAAACTGCTTGCCACGCCCCTGGCCTCCAAGCTGGCCCTAGTGTCCAATATAATGGTAGAAACTCAATGGAGATTGATGAGCGTGTGCAGTCAACCCTGACCACGAGTTGCTAGGGGCCCAACACCCAGGCCACCTAGTGTCAAACTGAGGAAGTAAGAATCCTTCAGAAATGGGTACGGAGGGCTCAGGGAAATGAAGAAGAAAAGTATCAAAATAATATTTGTAATGACCTATTGAATCAAAATGAGGCCTGGAAGTGATAGATAACATCTCAAGCAACAATTATATGTGCATTTCATAATTTCGAGCTAAATGCCTCCTGGTGTCCTTTAACAGAGTGACAGAGCACGGCAATAGGTCACCAGAATTAATACAAAAGATATAACACGGACAGGTATAGCGTCACAACAATATTCGGTATGAATGAATATATAGGGCCTAAAAAAGAAGTCAAAAGTTAAAAAAAAAGATTTTAGTAGTAAAATCCCTAAAAATCCCTAAAAATCCCTAAATCTTATTTTTTTCCATAATTAAAATCATGTTTTCTGGGTAATACATGTCTTCAACATCAAGAATAAGTGGTATATAGCCACTAGGAACTTATTCTCTACCTATGAAATAACTCTTTTTAACTTCAGATTCCATGATATCAGATAGCGGTTCAATAAGAACGTCACAGATGTCATCATAATGAATCTTTTCCTGTGGGGTTTCCCTTGCATTGACATGCTAGATAATCACCATACCAATACAGAAGAAACAGAAGAAAAAAAGAAATTTCATTGTTATCCCTGTTATCAGTGACCTAGACCAAAGTGAATTTCAGTGGTTTCATTCCAGTTGATTTTTGGCCGTTCCTCAGTGTACTTTGAGAAACTATTAGATGACTAGTTGTATTTTTGGACGAAATATCTATTATCAAGTTCATATAGATCTATATCCGCGATGCTTAGTTAATCCCTACAACACAGGCTGTGTCTCAACGATCATAGTATCAGATCCCCCTCCCTCTTGATGTTATCCTTATCATTAACAACGTCGTTATGTCTCATTATAGTAGCTGCTCTGCTGTGTTATACGATGCTCATACTACTTTAGACCTATAGTGGTACACTGTTAAGAGTAAGTGGTGTAGATGCACAGTTTTAAAGTATTCTTGGTTTCTAGTCAAGTATATACTGAAGATTACACCACATTGTAATGTAGCTGTATGTCAATCCAAAGACCCAGGGTTCGAAACCCAGGCAGGCTACCAGTGGAACAATTATTTTTCTTTCTTTCCCTGTGCCTTTCTAATTTATTCCAAGCGTTAATCTATGTATATCTAGCAATACTAATTTTTGAATTAGTGTCCATTAATTTAATCCAGGTGCATTTCAATAATGATACCTATTGAACCCATTGGAGACTCGAACCCACGACCTCCTGTGTGTCAGTTTTACAGTCGGTGGGTGAGATTAGCTGAACAGTATACTGGAAACCAAAATTATGTCCTTTTTATACTGTGAATCTACAGTATATCTCACTGTGCAGCTACACTTACTTCTGACAGTGTAGGTTGAGGAGGACTGATTGCTGAATGGCCTGCTCTACAGTACTGCTGGTGGTGCTGCTGACAGATTGGTCCTAGTCCTGGGTGTAGGATCGTGGCAGTGAGTCTGGGCTATGGAGGGGATCGTTATCAAAGCTGCTTACCTGGTTCACGTGAATGGGGGCTGCAGGGCAGGGGGTGGTGGCTGAATGGCCCACCGCTTACAGCCCTTGAGTCACCGGTCCATCGGAACTCAATGCACGATACCATGCACTGCCCGCATGCTAAATAGGAGCTATTGCTCATGGGGGTAATCCCAGAGCTGCTCCTATATATTTAGGTCGGAACTGATCTGTGAGCTGTTTACCCACCTGCTCTTGACATGGTAGAGGGACAAAGAGTAAGTCAATACACCCTAAGGCATTCAGGACTTCCTGTGCGGTTTTCAAAGCAACCTTCACGTTTTGAAATGTGTCCAGGCTGACCTGCTTCTCTGAAGGATCTTTCCACCTTTGCCCTTATACGTAGCTATTTCTCTGCCCTGCTTCTCTGATGGGACTTTCCACCTATGACTTTATATGTAGCTATTTCTCTTACCTGCTTTTCCCCAGTGAGCACAAAATTAATTTCAATGTTGAATCAACGTTGGAGCAACATTAACAGCCCTTTATCAATGTTCTGATCTGCTTCTCTATGGGACTTTCCACCTATGCCTTTATATGTAGCTATGTCTCAGACATGTTTCTGTGAAGGGGCTTTCCAGCTATGCCTTTATATATGTAGAGATATCTTTCTGACCTGCTTCCCTGATGGGATTTTCCACCTAGGCCTATGCCTTTATAATGTTGCTTATCCCTTCTTATCTCCTTGTGTGTTCCCTACATTATACAATTAGTTTTTTTTTATATTGTAACTTCTAAAGTTCTCCTTTGACCACTATGAAAGAAGACCCCCCCCCTTTACCAGTGCACTCTCCTTCCCTCACCTGCGATATCCTCCTAGTTTCCACCACTATCCTCTCCCTCCACCAGCTACTGAGTATACTCCATGAACCCCCTGCTTGCTCCCGATTCACCAGCTCGGCAAACCATGCCTCCAGGCGTACACAGCCATCGTGACATTCACATTAAGAAGGGGACCCCCAGTGGGCGAGGGTCAGGGAAGCGGGCGGGCGGGGGTGGCGGGGAGAGGAGGGGGAGGGGAATGTGCCCGGACCACGTCAGAGGGGGCATGCACGGCAGCATTAAGGCTAGAGGGGAGCAGCCTTTAGGCGGACAATTGGAGGACACTTATAGTGCATTTAAGCTGATTAAATACCTCTATGCACGTGATTGCAGCTCTCTTTGAGATGCCTAGATAATGGGATATTTATTGAGGAACAAGGCAGGTGACCCTGAGCAGCTGGGATGAAATGTGGGGGACATTTCTGGATAAATGCAGGAGTGTTGCGGCTTGGGGTAGGGGTGGAGGAGGAGGCGGGGGAGGTTACTTTAGTAGGTTAGTTTCACAAAAGATTCCTTCGACCTCTGACTGTGAACTACACGCTGAATATTTCACCTTGTTCTGTCATTACAACCGATGAAAGGGGCATTCTTCAGACAGCCGTGCAGCCTGAACTGGATAAAAAGGTTTAAGTGCTGGAGCAGATTTCCACAGTATCTTATTTGTACTTGGCATGCATCTCATTCCAAATGTTCAAAAGCGGATTTCCTTTCAGGCTGCAGAAACTCCATACTGCATCGCTTTAGTTCTGTTAAATAAGTAATCGTACTGCTTTGAATAGCAACAAGGTAAAGGTGAAAAGAAGCTTGGGCTCCACTACGCGATATCGACATAGAAGTCAACTATTGTCATGCATGCGCGCTGAGAAGAAAAAACAATGTCTAAAATTTAATAGTCTGAGCCCTTGTCTGGAGCTACAACTTGCAGAAAGTTGCACGAGCATTGTCTAAACTTTTAATTAAAACAGCACACAGGGTTTTAAGATAACGGTGGGTGGTCATATGGTCTAAAAGTAACCAAATCGTACCATATTGCTTACCATGAGGCCATATTACATGTCAGTTCGAAGTAATATTATGTAAAAATGATACTATGGTCACGTGTTAGTTTCCTAGATATTTTGCCATGAGTGAATTGTTAAAAGGATTAGATAGCGTTGGCCCAAAAGTGCATGAAAATGTATCTTAGAGTAACTAAATGGCTCTATCTGTCTGGAAATTTATTTTTATGTGTACAAGAACTTGAGGGGATGGGGGGCTCAATTTCTGGAATAAATGTGCGTACATACTTTATGTATGCCCCCTAACCTAGGTTCGCTTCTGCCACAGGGACTACCCACCTTAAACGGTGCGATTTGGAGTAAGTAGTATATGGAATGTAACCTAAAACACGGGCTAGCCGTAGGGCCTGTAATGGTAAATGATTTACAATGTACTTCTAATGCATGGAGCAACAGCCAATACTCTTTCTCATGTGACTCACTTGAATAGCAATTCATGGATCTGTGTCGTGGGAACCAGGGGCTTATGTTCCTTACTGTCCATCGGTGCCCCTCAGAGACAAAGAAGAAAAATGACTGTAGTCAAGATCTAGATCTAGTTCTCTCTGAGACCAAGAAGATGTTTCCGGACAGTTCTTGCTAAAAGAAAAAAAAACAAGGTCTACCCTTCTGGGAAATTTCGCCTAAATCCGATATGTATAATTGTAACGTTAGCACAACCTTAATATTACTGTTTTCATACCCTTTCCAAAAGCTGCCCGAAGTAAACAGAATAGCATGATCAATTGATGTTTCTGTATGTACAAAATATGTAAGACACAGGTATTATACACCCATAAATTCAAGTGATTACTTCTATGTCACAGACAAAATTCCATATACCTTATAGTAACAAGATAATTCCATGTCAGAGTTGGGGCAGAACTAAATGTATCATCCTTATGGATCTATAACACGACTTGAACTTACGCCCAATCTGTTATCAACACGACATGAACTTACGCCCAATCTGCTATTCTTTTACAGGAGGCCGACACTGTCGGTCTACCAAGGCCCTGTGGTGTGGCGACTGTACGGAGGCCTTGCCCCCTCTGAGGCCGAGCTGCGTTCTGCGGGGACGCTACCCCCACCCCAGCAACTGCTCCCTCTTCTTTGAGTGCACCGGAAGCGGAAGTACGTCACACGCATGCGTGTGCAGCTGCGCCAATAGGACCATGTTCTTTAACACGATGCTAGACGCGTGCACGCCCTTCCCGATCTCCACGGGTGGGAGCGGGGGCGGGGATAGCAGCGGTTCTAAGAGGCCGTTTACAGCCGATGATTGTCCTATATTGGAGACTCACCTTAGTCTACTGGACGGCGGTCTGCCCATAGTGCCAAACGCCACGAGGCATGCCGGCGAACATACGGGTGCCGCCCCGGATAGTGTGGGCACGCTAGGCGCCGCACCCACCGACCCGCCCACACTACAGACTAGCAGCCACCGCACCGGAACTACCAACCCGGTACTGCAGACGAATAAGGTCGAGTACCGCAACACAGCAGCGGGGACAGCGCCGACGTCATCTGACGTACATTTACGTCGGCAACCGGCGGAGGAGGAGGACGCCCCTGGTGGACGGTCGCCGCCTCCGACCGTAGCGACGACGCGGCAGCGGCCGGGCCGCCGGAAGCCGATGGTGATCCACGACAACCCGCTGGTGCCGACCTGGGTGGTGGCGCTACTGGTCTTCCTGGGGGTACTGGTGCTACTCGCGGTGGTACTGAGCCTGTACCACTAGCATGAGGCCAGGGGGTCCCACCAGGTGTACGGGGTCGGACATGGCATCATCGCCATGTTCGACCTGCCCGTCAACCGGTGACACCCCCTGGAGGAACATGCCCTGTGATCAACTCACCGTGGTATAATATAATATAGGACATGTCTCATTCTTATAGAGGTGAGAGCCTGCAATAAATCAAGAGGAACGTCGTTAATGACGCCGGCCAGGTAATCAGAATTAGGTGCTCATACCGGAAGTGGTTAATTAATGACGGGAAGTATGCCGGGTACGCTGGGCGTGCCGGGACCATCTCTCACGGTACCAGGGGACAATGCCAATGGATATTATATCCTATAATATTCCATGCACTTACATATATGACGTTATATATGGACATGCCTACTTCCTGTGTATACCATTACATCACAGCACTTGCAATAGTTACCTAGTAATATAGGCTGGCGTGACTTCTCATAAGGGAACCTTCAGGCCTAGACTTTGCTATTGAGGATGAGAGACCACAGGCTGCAGTCCTCCTGGTGATGATATTCAGAACTACGGTGTGTGTGTGGGGGGGGGGGGGGGGGTCTGCTAAACAGTCATGGTCCCTGTAAGTTCCGCTGGTATACCATAATAGCGAGACAAATAAGGAAATCTCATATTGTCCTCAACAGACACATTACTTTGTATGCAGATCTCGCCATGCAACTCATCATCCATACTGGTGTGAGCTCCTCCTGAGTTGCTCGCCAAAACCAAGGATTTGGAGGTAATGACTGCAGACAGGACTGCGTCTATAGAGAAAGGCTAAATCATAATAAGTGCAATTATGGATATAGTTCATCGTCTTGTCATTTAAGGTATAGTGTGATTTGAATATTTGAGAATCGATCGTTCTTGTGTGATATGACCGATGATTAAAAGTGTAAAAGGAAATGACTACTTAGTTTAACATGAGATATAAAGGTTATAATATAAAAAATACACAATGTTTGATCTTCAGAATGGCAGCAGTTTAAACATGGCCGCTGCCAGAAACGTCCATGCATGAACCGGCGTCTGTTTTTTTTTTTTCTGAGAGAATTATTGATTGTGATAACGCTCCTTAATATCAACACTTTTGCGTTCTCCTTGCGTCTCCCTTTTCTATCACACACACCCTTTACTTCTACTGTGTCTCTTCCCCATTGGGCACAGAATTCAGTTCAACGTTGATTCAACATTGATTCAACATTGACAACCAGTTCCCAGCTAACAAAAATACGTTATTTTACGTCAAAATAACGTTTTAACGCCATGTGACGTTGTCATATTAAGGAGCCATTGAGAAACATTATTTAACACTGTATAACCCTTTTTGTATATTAGGTGTCAATGTTGATATCTGTACACTCTGGGTTAGTTCTGATTTAAAGAGGGTGATGGTTTCTATGGCTCTGCCTGATGATTAAAGTTGGATGAGCCACCAAAATATTCACGTATACTGTTCCCCTGTGAGTAAGGATCTGAATGCTAAAGCTGCCTGCCATACACCCAATGGTCCTCGTACAACCGTATGACAGGTATCCCCTTACCCTACATGATGGAACACTAGGGAAATTAGATGCCACTGCAGCTGGTACCGTTGACCACGCAATGTAAAAGGGATACCCCTAGTTTAACAGCATCCCGGGGATGCTCAATATAGGAATGGATACCAACTGCGGTAACGACTCCAAAGAGCTGTCGCTGTGCACATGTCGGAACAAAAAAAGGGGGAACTGTTAACTACATGATAATAAAAAAATAAGGTCTGTCAATAACTAGGAAAGTACTGAATCAGGGGCTGCCATAATTGATACAGAAATAATGAACCCTTACATTTCATACATGACTTAAGTAATCTATATAATTCCAAAATAACCTCATGTTAAATGGAAGAGGCCGATTACCACCCCAGTGGGCACAGAACATTGAATCAACATTGATAAATGGTTGTCAATGTTGATTAAGTGTTGATTTAACGTTTATTCAACATTGAACTCGATTTCGTGCCCACTGGGACTGGGCTGTCATCTGACCTCTTAGAAAAAAGGGGCTGTAAAAATAATACATATTTTCAAGGGGCTGTTAAATGACCAAATAGGGGGCTGTAGTTTCGCAGTTGATACTTACCATCAAAGAGTGACTACCCCCCCCCCCCCGCGCGCCCTGGGAACTGCATTAACTCTTTAAAGACGGTATGATGCCTCAGTGCCTCATGTTTAGGCATTCCCAGCTAACAAAAATACGTTGTTTTACCTCAAAATAACGTTTTTAACGTTATATAACGTTTTGCCATCAGAGCCATAGAGAATATTTGTTACCGGTATATAACGTTGTTTTTTTACTGGGTTACCACACTGCCAATTAAATCACCGGCGGTGTATTGGTGCATCACGCCAAGTCACTGACCATTGCTGCCTGCAATAGGTGTTGACAAAAGGGCATACCGAGTGGGCAGAAAACGTTGAATTACCGTACCGTCGCGATTAAGCGCCGGGGCGCTCTTCAATTTGGAGGGGCTCTTACCCAGGCGCTTATACAAGACAGGCGCTTATTCAAGGTCGTGTTTTAAGTGCTTAAGAAACATTTGGAGGCCCCTATACCCCCGGCGCTTATTCAAGACCAGCGCTCTTTCAAGACCAGGTGCTATATCGCGACGGTACGGTAACCCTTTTAGGTCAGATGTTGCTAAAAGATGACATTTATCATCATGATGTACCAATGCAGCCCCGGTGAGTGACTCACCGTTGCTGGATTGGTGCATCATGCTGACCTTCCGGGAATGTCTCAACCCCATAGGGTCAGCATGTTGCTTGAATGCAGCATTGTCAAATAACTCGCCAGGGCTGCATTCATGCATCATGACGACCAAGGGCATGATGCATTAAGGTATCATACCGTCCTTAAAGGGTTAATATTGAAAAACGGTTGTCAATGTTGATTCAACGTTTAACCGAATGCTGTGCCATTGAAGTACCCTGCTGTCCTTAAAGGGTTATGGTAATAATTGCTTGTTACGCTCAATATATTTGTCTGCGTTGTTCATACATATGTATGAGAAGACAAGGGGTACATATTTGGTGTATAGGTATGACACTAAAATTACACTAAATTTCAATAGTCTGCCATTTTTATGCACATTCTTTGTTTCCCCACAAAATATGGTTCTTCTCCTTGCAATTTGTATTCTGTCATAAATATTCATGGATTCATATGACAGTTGTGATATATGTACAGAAGTCCATTCCAACAACAGTTGACCAGAGAGGACATGTTATTGTTGTCAAATTGTGATTATTTCACAGTATGTTCTGAATATGGCCAGCTATGTGAGAGCCCATTTTGTACAAAAAGTATGTTTGATTATCCTGATAACGGAGAGATGAATAGACTTGTTTATGATTAACCCGTAATCGATGTAGAAATTTGACCAGTACGATATTTTAGATGATATTGGTTTGGACGTTCACAGTTCTTTTTGCGAAAAAGAGAAAAAAACAATAAAAGTGTTATATATATACGGTGTGTGCATTCACTTCGTTTTATTCTACCGATCGATAATGATAATTATGGTCCACCCAACGTAGCAGACGACATTTTTACAAACTAACTGCTGTACGATGAGATCAATGAGAGACTTCCTATAGCTTGCACTGTAAACAGTGAACCCAAAATACTGTAAACCAACAGTAGATTCGACTGCTCATGCACCCTAGTACCGTAGTATATCATATAACTACAATAGGTTCTACTACTCAGCTACATTTACTTTTAACAGTATACGTATATAATATAGTCCCTATACTGGAACTATTGTGGCATGTGTCCGACTCATGGCGAATTTACCCTATATAGTTGAATGGTGACAATACTGCAGTGGTATTTTCAACCCTCTTTAATTGTATCAATACACAATACAGCACAATTGTATCATCCCCAAATATACGGATTGACTAAATCTCCTCTGAATGCTTGACTATCAATAGTATCAACGGTATACAGCTCTAGACAGTTGATTGAGAATCTGGTCACAACTGTCATGTCAGAAAATGAAGTCAGTTAAATTATGATCTATTGTAGGCACTACATTGGTATACGTTAATAGGGTAATGCCCGAATAGGAGAACGAGTCAAGATCACAAGGGAAATACCGGCTTTCTGGGCGACAACGCTAGTACACGTGCACTGATAAGATACAATGGAACGTCGTTACTACAAACCCCTGATGATGTAACCACATTTTGCTGTAGATGGTTATAGAATGATATAATTAAAATGGTTCAACAAATATGCTCATTATAGAGAAAGTACCCTTACCCAAATTCCCCCATAATAAGGTTTCACTGTATTGAAAGACTTTCAATGAAAGTGTGTCAGTGGATTAGGGCACATACACCCCACACGTGAGCCGTCCTGAATGTTTAAAAGCGTGTTTTCTAGTAAGAGATGACAAGGACCTTGTTGTCAGTCTGACTTCCTAATGGATAATGCGGCAAGATAATCTTTAAAGGATTGATGGGTTTGCCATTTAAGGCTTAACCAGGTGGACTGCACCTGGATTTAGATTAGGCAATAGCGCAGGTGCTTCAGGTATAGTCGGTTATTAAAGATGTAGCTAGTGTGCTATAGTGCCCTACATCAAGTGATTCATCCTTGTTGTATGGTTCCATATATAATTATTTAGACCCATGTCTCATGGCAAAACTGAATTATCTTGGAATGGAACCAGACTATCTTATATATTTCACGGATTTCATAAGGAGCTTCTATGAAGTAACTAGTATTTTGGGCCATTATCTTATCATCCCTTTCTATTTAATTAGGAAACCTGATTCGGGGTGTGCGCACAGAAAGAAAGCCTGTACTGCATGCATTGTCTGCTTTAGATAAAGATGCATTCCTACAACTGTCATGACATTTTGATATAAAAACACTATACTAGTATATCTGATATTGGCTTCCCTCAACTGTTTGAATTTGTACGATTAATAAAAATGATAAGAGTGCTCCTCCACTAAACAATAGTTAAATTCAGCAATTTCTTTAATTCAAGGATGAGCATTGGTCAAAGAAAACAATTACTCTCGTTCCCTTAATAGACCTGTGTCCACTAGCATATAATTATGAGGCCATTTGTCGTCCTTCAAAACGTAAATTAACACAAATATGAAATATATGCTTTGTCTCCCTGTGGACACACCTCGACTACAAAATTCTGAAATACAAAAATGAAATAGCAAAATGTGAACATCAAAGGTGAACGTCAAAGGCGGACATTAAAATATCTAACATGTTTGATTTTTTATACAGAAAGTGGGCGATATGCTCTTTATTCTATTATAATATATTGTTCAAGGACATTATGTAGGGGGAGGATTGGGAATATATATGACACACCATAATTAGAGTCAAAGTGAAATATATATGGGAAATATATCCTCAAACATGCACATACTACTGGACGTCAAACAGGTCAAATCGTCCACTCTCTTTGTCGTATAGTGGACACACACCTAATAGTAAAACCACATTGCGTTGTCGATATGATTTCCCGCCTCCCATGCACCAAAAAGACTCATTTGAAAGGACAGATGACAACCCAATATCCCCATCCATTCCGATGGTACATTTGTATATTTAGATGCCATTAGGCCTGTGTCCACTAGCATATATAGAGCCGTTTGTCGTCCGTCAAAACGTGAATTTGAATACAAATATGAAATATATGTTTTGTCTCCCAGTGGACACAGGTGGACTACAAATATCTGGAATATATAGAAATTACATAACCCATCGTCCGTCAAAACCAAACCACAAAACCCCTAATATACTGGGTATTATTTTTTGGTGAAAATTTCTCACTCTCCCAAGCCTAATGTCTGACCTCCCCTGTGTGGTACCATGTACCGGGGAGGCCATGCATCAAGCCCTCTCTTATGGAGTTGAGTGGCTTTCCGCAAAAACTTTTTTTTTTTTTTTTTTTTTAGTAACTGGTAAACACCTACCTGGATACCTTTGTCCTGGTGGTGTCACATGGTACCGAAGAAGTTGTGGAGGTGAATCTCACCCTGATCTGTGTCGTATTTTGGGTCTAGCAACAGGGTCGCCCACACCTGTCCTCGTCTGCCGGTCCCCCTTGGACGGCTCCTACAAAACCCCTAATATTACAATCAAACATGTTTGATTTTTTTTGTGAAGAAATTGGAATATGTATGACATATTATGGGTAATATTTCATATTCCGTATCATCTATTTTCCTTTAGCATGAGTTGGACGACAAACATTGTAAGCTATCCACAAGCAATCAAATCTAGTACATAACAAGCTGGTGTGCCAGGAAATAGACTGCCACACCACCTTCTCAGGTCCTACTTTAGATATGTAACTAAATGTAACCCCAGATGGCGTATTGTGCCACTCACCTTACCCTGTGCTAAGTGATTTGACTTTTGAGTTTGAGTTTAGTATTTTTTATGGGTACTAATAGTCCTCTGTATGCGAGGGCATTTGTTACACATTTTAACGTACACTAAATAAAATAAGACATAAATTTATTTATTTTTAGTAACTGGTAAACACCTACCTGGATACCTTTGTCCTGGTGGTGTCACATGGTACAGAAGAAGTTGTGGAGGTGAATCTCACCCTGATCTGTGTCGTATTTTGGGTCTAGCAACAGGGTCGCCCACACCTGTCCTCGTCTGCCGGTCCCCCTTGGACGGCTCCTACAAAACCCCTAATATTACAATCAAACATGTTTGATTTTTTTGTGAAGAAATTGGAATATGTATGACATATTATGGGTAATATTTCATATTCCGTATCATCTATTTTCCTTTAGCATGAGTTGGACGACAAACATTGTAAGCTATCCACAAGCAATCAAATCTAGTACATAACAAGCTGGTGTGCCAGGAAATAGACTGCCACACCACCTTCTCAGGTCCTACTTTAGATATTAGGCCATTGGGTGGGTCTCAAAAAAGAGATTAGAAATGAAGTTCCGTTCCAATGAAAGGGGCACTAAAATTCGAAGGTGGTTTCATACAGCTATTACCCCTACCAATCTTAGAAAAAAAGTTCTCCGCGTAAAATTGCACCGTTTGCCCGTGGGGCAAGGTCAAAGGTCAAGGTCATTCAAATATAGGGCGAGGCCAGAAAATTTACTTATTTTTGAACTGCTCTATAAGTATTAACAGGGCAGGTCCAAAATTTTATGTCAAGGTAGGGTGATGTGAGACCTTTATCCATGAGAAATTGAAATGACCTTGGCCAAGGTCAAGGTCACTGTTTTCAAGGTCAAATATTGAAATTTGGCCCAAAATAGCTATTATCCTTGGTTTCAATAGCTCTGGTGGTCAGGAATATCATCATAAGTATGACCTATGCTGCTCAAATGATGAGGACATGTCATAGGGACAATTTCTCCTTGAAATTCCCGAGAAATGGCTGCAGTTTCCATGGCAACCAGTACCTATTTTAATGTTTGATATAATAAATAGCTGTAATGAGAAAGTCCTCATGGTGACCTCTAGAGCTTAATTTGTATTGAATCACTTAGATATCTTGCATGGATATAGAACATGATGACTGCCTTGTGTCAATTTCTTAATATGACCTCTATCAAGGTCAAGGTCATAGGAGCAAGGTCAAATATAGGAATTTCTGTCATTTTGGCCGTGTTTGCTATATTTAGAGGGTAATCCAGTAAGAATACAATGATGTCTCTGGGCATTATTTTTGGGGCTTTGTGTTTTTGTATAGCCAATGGCCCTAATAAACCTAGGCCAAAAGTTCTCCACTCAAGGTCATGCAGTTTTCTTGCAGGATGAGGTCAAAGGTCAAGGTCACTCAAAAAGCAAAGAGAGTCATGCCAGAAAACATACTCATCTTTGAACTGCCTTTTCAATTTCAACAAGAAGGGGCTAAGATTGCATGTCAAGATAGAGTTGTATAAGACCTTTGTCCATGAGGAATTGAAATGACCTTGGCCAAGGTCAAGGTCACTCTTTTCAAGGTCAAATATTGAGATATGGCCCAAAATGGCTATCATCCTCCGTTTCAATAGCTCTGGTGGTGAGGAATATCATCATAAGTATATTATCACTGTCTGGATTTGTTATTGTCTTTCCCTGTGCCTTTCTAATTTATTTCAAGCTATGCATATTTAGCAATACTAATTTTTGAATTAGTGTCCATTAGTATAATCCAGGTGCATTGCAATAATGATACCTATTGAACCCACTGGATACTCGAACCCACGACCTCCGATGTGTCAGTTTTACAGTAGGCTAGGTGGGTGAGATTAGCTGAACAGTATATAATACTGGAAACCAAAAATATGTCCTTTTTATACTGTGAATCTACAGTATATCTCACTGTGCAGCTACACTTACTTCTGACAGTGTAGGTTGAGGAGGACTGATTGCTGAATGGCCTGCTCTACCGTACTGCTGGTGGTGCTGCTGACAGATTGGTCCTAGTCCTGGGTGTAGGATCGTGGCAGTGAGTCTGGGCTATGGAGGGGATCGTTATCAAAGCTGCTTACCTGGTTCACGTGAATGGGGGCTGCAGGGCAGGGGGTGGTGGCTGAATGGCCCACAGCTTACAGCCCTTGAGTCATCGGTCCATCGGAACTCAATGCACGATACCATGCACTGCCCGCATGCTAAATAGGAGCTATTGCTCATGGGGGTAATCCCAGAGCTGCTCCTATATATTTAGGTCGGAACTGATCTGTGAGCTGTTTACCCACCTGCTCTTGACATGGTAGAAGGACAAAGAGTAAGTCAATACACCCTCAGGCATTAAGGACTTCCTGTGCGGTTTTCAAAGCAACCTTCACGTTTTGAAATGTGTCCAGGCTGACCTGCTTCTCTGAAGGATCTTTCCACCCTTCCCTTTATACGTAGCTATTTCTCTGCCCTGCTTCTCTGATGGGATTTTCCACCTATGCCTTTATATGTAGCTATTTCTCTTAGCTGCTTTTCCCCAGTGACCACACAATTCATTTCAATGTTGAATCAACGTTGGAGCAACATTAACAACCCTTTATCAATGTTCTGATCTGCTTCTCTATGGGACTTTCCACCTATGCCTTTATATGTGTAGCTATGTCTCAGACATGCTTCTGTGAAGGGGCTTTCCAGGTGTGCCCTTATATGTAGAGATATCTTCTGACCTGCTTCCCTGATGGGATTTTTCACCTATAGGCTATGCCTTTATAATTTTGCTAATCCCTTCTTCAAAGTACCCTCCCTATTTCCTTGCGTGTTCCCTATACATTATACAATTAGTTTTTTTTATATTGTAACTTCTACAGTTCTACTTTGACCACTATGAAAGAAGACCCCCCCTTTACCAGTGCAGTCTCCTTCCCTCACCTGCGATATCCTCCTAGTTTCCACCACTATCCTCTCCCTCCACCAGCTACTGAGTATACTCCATGAACCCCCTGCTTGCTCCCGATTCACCAGCTCGGCAAACCATGCCTCCAGGCGTACACAGCCATCGTGACATTCACATTAAGAAGGGGACCCCCAGTGGGCGAGGGTCAGGGAAGCGGGCGGGCGGGGGTGGCAGGGAGAGGAGGGGGAGGGGAATGTGCCCGGACCACGTCAGAGGGGGCATGCACGGCAGCATTAAGGCTAGAGGGGAGCAGCCTTTAGGAGGACAATTGGAGGACACTTATAGTGCATTTAAGCTGATTAAATACCTCTATGCACGTGATTGCAGCTCTCTTTGAGATGCCTAGATAATGGGATATTTATTGAGGAACAAGGCAGGTGACCCTGAGCAGCTGGGATGAAATGTGGAGGACATTTCTGGATAAATGCAGGAGTGTTGCGGCTGGGGGTAGGGGTGGAGGAGGAGGCGGGGGAGGTTACTTTAGTAGGTTAGTTTCACAAAAGATTCCTTCGACCTCTGACTGTGAACTACACGCTGAATATTTCACCTTGTTCTGTCATTACAACCGATGAAAGGGGCATTCTTCAGACAGCCGTGCAGCCCGAACTGGATAAAAAGGTTTAAGTGCTGGAGCAGATTTCCACAGTATCTTATTTGTACTTGGCATGCATCTCATTCCAAATGTTCAAAAGCGGATTTCCTTGCATGCTGTAGAAACTCCATACTGCATCGCTTTAGTTCTGTTAAATAAGTAATCGTACTGCTTTGAATAGCAACAATGTAAAGGTGAAAAGAAGCTATTGTCATGCGCGCTGAGAAAAAAAAACAATGTCTCAATAGTCTGAGCCCTTGTCTGGAGCTACAACTTGCAGAAAGTTGCACGAGCTGTGTCTAAACTTTTAATTAAAACAGCACACAAGGTTTTAAGATTACGGTGGGTGGTTATGTGGTCTAAAAGTAACCAAATCTTACCATATTTCTTACCATGAGGCCATATTACATGTCAGTCCAAAGTAATATTATGTAAAAATGATAGTATGGTCTTGTGTTAGTTTCCAAGATACTTTGCCATGAGTGAATTGTTAAAAGGATTAGATAGCGTTGGCCCAAAAGTGCATGAAAATGTATCTTAGAGTAACTAAATGGCTCTATCTGTCTGGAAATTTATTTTTATGTGTACAAGAACTTGAGGGGGTGGGGGGGGGGCTCAATTTCTGGAATAAATGTGCATACATACTTTATGTATGCCCCCCTAACCTAGGTTCGCTTCTGCGGTTCTGCCACAGGGACTACCCACCTTAAACGGTGCGATTTGGAGTAAGTAGTATATGGAATGTAACCTAAAACACGGGCTAGCCGTAGGGCCTATAATGGTAAATGATTTACAATGTATTTCTAATGCATGGAGCAACTGCCAATACTCTTTCTCATGTGACTCACTTGAATAGCAATTCATGGATCTGTGTCGTGGGAACCAGGGGCTTATGTTCCTTACTGTCCATCGGTGCCCCTCAGAGACAAACAAGGAAAATGACTGTAGTTAAGATCTAGATCTAGTTCTCTCTGGGACCAAGAAGAAGTTTCCGGACAGTTCTTGCTAAACGAAAAAAACAAGGTCTACCCTTCTGGGAAATTTCGCCTAGATCCAATATGTATATATAATTGTAACGTTAACACAACCTTAATATTACTGTTTTCATACCCTTTCCAAAAGCTGCCCGAAGTAAAAAGAATAGCATGATCAATTGATGTTTCTTTATGTACAAAATATGTAAGACACAGGTATCATACACCCATACATTCAAGTGATTACTTCTATGTCACAGACAAAATTCCATATATCTTTAATATGGTAATAAGATAATTCCATGTCAGAGTTGGGGCAGAAATAAATGTATCATCCTTATGGATCTATAACACGACTTGAACTTACGCCCAATCTGTTATCAACACGACATGAACTTACGCCCAATCTGTTATCAACACACCATGAACTTACGCCCAATCTGCTATTCTTTTACAGGAGGCCGACACTGTCGGTCTACCAAGGCCCTGTGGTGTGGCGACTGTACGGAGGCCTTGCCCCCTCTGAGGCCGAGCTGCGTTCTGCGGGGACGCTACCCCCACCCCAGCAACTGCTCCCTCTTCTTTGAGTGCACCGGAAGCGGAAGTACGTCACACGCATGCGTGTGCAGCTGCGCCAATAGGACCATGTTCTTTAACACGATGCTAGACGCGTGCACGCCCTTCCCGATCTCCACGGGTGGGAGCGGGGGCGGGGATAGCAGCGGTTCTAAGAGGCCGTTTACAGCCGATGATTGTCCTATTTTGGAGACTCACCTTAGTCTACTGGACGGCGGGCTCCCTATAGTGCCAAACGCCACTAGACATGGCGGCGAACATACGGGTGCCGCCCCGGAAAGTGTGGGCACGCTAGGCGCCGCACACACCGACCCGCCCACACTACAGACTAGCAGCCACCGCACCGGAACTACCAACCCGGTGCTGCCCACGAATAAGGTCGAGTACCGCAACACAGCAGCGGGGACAGCGCCGACGTCATCTGACGTACATTTACGTCGGCAACCGGCGGAGGAGGAGGACGCCCCTGGTGGACGGTCGCCGCCGCCGACCGTCGCGACGACGCGGCAGCGGCCGGGCCGCCGGAAGCCGATGGTAATCCACGACAACCCGCTGGTGCCGACCTGGGTGGTGGCGCTACTGGTCTTCCTGGGGGTACTGGTGCTGCTCGCGGTGGTACTGAGCCTGTACCACTAGCATGAGGCCAGGGGGTCCCACCAGGTGTACGGGGTCGGACATGGCATCATCGCCATGTTCGACCTGCCCGTCAACCGGTGACACCCCCTGGAGGAACACGCCCTGTGATCAACTCACCGTGGTATAATATAATATAGGACATGTCTCATTCTTATAGAGGTGAGAGCCTGCAATAAATCAAGAGGAACGTCGTTAATGACGCCGGCCAGGTAATCAGAATTAGGTGCTCATACCGGAAGTGGCTAATTAATGACGGGAAGTATGCCGGGTACGCTGGGCGTGCCGGGACCATCTCTCACGATACCAGGGGGACAATGCCAATGGATATTATATCCTACTCCATGCACTTACATATATGACGTTATATATGGACATGCCTACTTCCTGTGTATACCATTACATCACAGCACTTGCAATAGTTACCTAGTAATATAGGCTGGCGTGACTTCTCATAAGGGAACCTTCAGGCCTAGACTTTGCTATTGAGGATGAGAGACCACAGGCTGCAGTCCTCCTGGTGATGATATTCAGAACTACGGTGTGTGTGTGTGGGGGGGGGGGGGGGGTCTGCTAAACAGTCATGGTCCCTGTAAGTTCCGCTGGTATCCCGGGGGGGCCACTCCCTCAGCATTGGATACTATGTGTGAACACGATTCCAAGGGAAAGGGTCCGTTTTTGGGTCCTAGGCACGGACCCGCGAGGGCCCGTGATAAGGGTTACATTTTGAGCAAATTTTGGGAGAAAGGGGTGTATTTTCAGACCATAATCACTCTTTGAAGGTTTATTAAACTTAATTTTGCTATGATATGTTTGAGTCACCCTTGATTCGCGTATTTCTTTTCAGGGTCACCTATGATTGGGGTACATTTTTCAAGGGTTACTTGTGATTAGGGTCTGTTTTTTCACTAAATTTGCCTTGAAAAGGGTGTGATTTTTGAAAATTTCGCCCCTTGATAAGGGTAGGAAATTTTGGGTGATGTTCGCACATAGTGACTATAGAAAAGATAGGGAGTGGCCCCCCCGGGGCTGGTATACCATACTAGGGAGACAAATAAGGAAATCTCATATTGTCCTCAACAGACACATTACTTTGTATGCAGATCTCGCCATGCAACTCATCATCCATACTGATGTGAGCTCCTCCTGAGTTGCTCGCCAAAACCAAGGATTTGGAGGTAATGACTGCAGACAGGACAGCGTCTATAGAGAAAGGCTAAATCATAATAAGTGCAATTATGGATATAGTTCATCGTCTTGTCATTTAAGGTATAGTGTGATTTGAATATTTGAGAATCAATCGTTCTTGTGTGATATGACCGATGATTAAAAGTGTAAAAGGAAATGACTACTTAGTTTAACATGAGATATAAAGGTTATGATATAAGAACTACACAATGTTTGATCTTCAGAATGGCAGCAGTTTAAATGTGACAGCTGCCAGAAACGACCATGCATGAACCGGCGTCTGTGTTTTTTTTCTGAGAGAATTATTGATTGTGATAACCCTCCTTCATATCAACACTTTAGCGTTCTCCTTGCGTCACCCTTTACTTCTACTGTGTCCCCTCCCCATTGGGCACAGAATTCAGTTCAATGATTCAACATTGATTCAACATTGACAACCAGTTCCCAGCTAACAAAAATGCGTTATTTTACGTCAAAATAACGTTTAAACGCCATATGACGTTGTCATATTAAGGAGCCATAGAGAAACATTATGTAACACTGTATAACGTTTTTTGTATATTAGGTGTCAATGTTGATATCTGTACACTCTGGGTTAGTTCTGATTTAAAGAGGGTGATGGTTTCTATGGCTCTGCCTGATGATCAACGTTGGGTGAGCCACCAAAATATTCACGTATACTGTTCCCCTGTGAGTGAGGATCTGAATGCTAAAGCTGCCTGCCATACACCCAATGGTCCTCGTACAACCGTATGACAGGTATCCCCTTACCCTACATGATGGAACACCAGGGAAATTAGATGCCACTGCAGCTGGTACCGTTGACCACACAATGTAAAGGGGATACCCCTAGTTTAACAGCATCCCGGGGGATGCTCAATATAGGAATGGATACCAACTGCGGTAACGACTCCAATGAGCTGTCGCTGTGCACATGTCGGAACAAAAAAAGGGGGAGCTGTTAACTACATGGAAATAAAAAAAAATAGGGGCTGTAAATAACTAGGAAAGTACTGAATCAGGGGCTGTCATAATTGATACAGAAATATAATGAACCCTTACATTTCATACATGACTTAAGTAATCTATATAATTCCAAAATAACCTCATGTTAAATGGAAGAGGCCGATTACCACTGGGCTGTCATCTGACTTCTTAGAAAAAAGGGGCTGTAAAAATAATACATATTTTCAAGGGGCTGTCAAATAACCAAATAGGGGGCTGTAGTTTCGCAGTTGATACTCAGCATCAAAGAGTGACTACCCCTCCCCCCCCCCCCGCTCCCTGGGAACTGCATTAACACTTTAAAGACGGTATGATGCCTCATTGCCTCATGTTTAGGCATTCCCAGCTAACAAAAATACGTAATTTTACCTCAAAATAACGTTTTTAACTTTATATAACGTGTAAGAATAATTGTTAGCGGTATATAACGTTGTTTGTTTACTGGGTTACCACACTGCCAATTAAATCACCGGCGGTGTATTGGTGCATCACGCCGAGTCACACACCATTGCTGCCTGCATCATAGGTGTTGACAAAAGGGCATACCGAGTGGGCAGAGAACGTTGAATTAACCCTTTTAGGTCAGATGATGCTAAAAGATGACATTTATCATCATGGTGTACCAATGCAGCCCCGGTGAGTGACTCACTATTGCTGGATTGGTGCATCATGCTGACCTTCCGGGAATGTCTCAACCCCATAGGATCAGCATGATGCTTGAATGCAGCATTGTCAAGTAACTCGCCAGGGTTGCATTCATGCATCATGACGACCAAGGGCATGATGCATTAAGTTATCATGCCGCCCTTAAAGGGTTAATATTGAAAAATGGTTGTCAATGTTGATTCAACGTTTAGCCGAATGCTGTGCCATTGAAGTACCCTGCTGTCCTTAAAGGGTTGTGGTAATAATTGCTTGTTACGCTCAATATATCTGTCTGCGTTGTTCATACATATGTATGAGAAGACAAGGAGTACATATTTGGTGTATAGGTATGACACTAAAATGACACTAAATTTCAATAGTCTGCCATTTTTATGCACATTCTTTGTTTCCCCACAAAATATGGTTCTTCTCCTTGCAATTTGTATTCTGTTATAAATATTCATGGATTCATATGTGATAAATGTACAGAAGTCCATTCCAACAACAGTTGACAAGAGAGGACATGTTATTGTTGTCAAATTGTGATTATTTCACAGTATGTTCTGAATATGGCCAGCTATGTGAAACTTCATTTTGTACAAAAAGTATGTTTGATTATCCTGATAACGGAGAGATGAATAGACTTGTTTATGATTAACCCGTAATCGATGTAGAACTTTGAACAGTACGATATTTTAGATTATATTGGTTTGGACGTTCACAGTTCTTTTTGCGAAAAAGAAAAAACAATAAAAGTGTTATATATATATACGGTGTGTGCATTCACTTCGTTTTATCCTACCGATCGATAATGATAATTATAGCCCACCCAACGTAGCAGACGACATTTTTACAAACTAACTGCAGTACGATGAGATCAATGAGAGACTTCTTAATTATAGCTTGCACTGGAAATAGTGAACCCAAAATTATACGTCCATTTATACTGTAAACCAACAGTAGATTCGACTGCTCATGCGCCCTAGTACCGTAGTATATCATATAACTACAATAGGTTCTACTGCTCAGCTACGTTTACTTTTAACAGTATACGTATATAATATAGTCCCTATACTGGAACCATTGTGGCATGTGTCCGACTCATGGCGAATTTACCCTATATAGTTGAATGTTGACAATACTGCAGTGGCATTTTTAACCCTCTTTAATTGTATCAATACACAATACCGCACAATTGTATCATCCCCAAATATACGGATTGACTAAATCTCCTCTGAATGCTTGACTATCATGAGTATTCAGCTCTAGACAGTTGTTTGAGAATCTGGTCACAACTGTCATGTCAGAAAATGAAGTCAGTTAAATTATAATCTATTGTATAGGCACTACATTGGTATACGTTAATAGGGTAATGCCCGGATAGGAGAACGAGTCAAGATCACAAGGGAAATACCGGCTTTCTTGGCGACAAAGTTAGTACACGTGCACTGATAAGATACAATGGAACGTCGTTACTACAAACCCCTCATGATGTAACCACATTTTGCTGTAGATGATTATAGAATGATATAATTAAAATGGTTCAACAAAAATGCTCATTATAGAGAGAGTACCCGTACCTAAATTCCCCCATGATAAGGTTTCACTGTATTGAAATACTTTCAATGAAAGTGTGTCCTTGGATTAGGGCATATACACCCCACACGTGAGCCGTCCTGGATGTTTAAAAGCGTCTTTTCTAGTAAGAGATGACAAGGACCTTGTTGTCAGTATGACTTCCTAATGGATAATGCGGCAAGATAATCTTTAAAGGATTGATGGGTTTGCCCTTTAATGCTTAACCAGGTGGACTGAACCTGGATTTAGATTAGGCAATAGCGCAGGTGCTTCAGGTATAGTCGGACATTAAAGATGTAGCTATAGTGCCCTACATCAAGTGATTCATCCTTGTTGTAGGGTTCCATATATAATTATTTAGACCCATGTCTCAAGGCAAAACTGAATTATCTTGGAATGGAACCAGACTGTCTTATATATTTCACGTATTTCATAAGGAGCTTCTATGAAGTAACTAGTATATTGGGCCATTATCTGATCATCCCTTTCTATTTGATTAGGAAACCTGATTTGGGGTGTGCGCACAGAAAGAAAGCTTGTACTGCATGCATTGTCTGCTTTGGATAAAGATGCATTCCTACAACTGTCATGACATTTTGATATAAAAACACGATACTAGTATATCTGACCTTGGCTTCCCTCAACTGTTTGAATTTGTACGATTAATAAAAATAATAAGAGTGCTCCTCCACTAAACAATAGTTAAATTCTTCAATTTCTTTAATTCAAGGATGAGCATTGGTCAAAGAAAACAATTACTCTCGTTCCCTTAATAGACCTGTGTCCACTAGCATATATGAGGCCATTTGTCGTCCTTCAAAACGTAAATTTGAACACAAATATGAAATATATGCTTTGTCTCCCTGTGGACACACCTTGACTACAAAATTCTGAAATACAAAAATGAAATAGCAAAATGTGAACATCAAAAGTGAACGTCAAAGGTGGACATTAAAATATCTAACATGTTTGATTTTTTATACAGAAAGTGGGCGATATGCTCTTTATTCTATTATAATATATTGTTCAAGGACATTATGTAGGGGGAGGATTGGGAATATATATGACACACCATAATTAGAGTCAAAGTGAAATATATATGAGAAATAATTATATCCTCAAACATGCACATACTGCTGGACGTCAAACAGGTAAAATCGTCCACTCTCTTTGTCGTATAGTGGACACACACCTAATAGTAAAACCACATTGCGTTGTCGATATGATTTCCCGCCTCCCATGCACCAAAAAGACTCATTTGAAAGGACAGATGACAACCCAATATCCCCATCCATTCCGATTGTACATTTGTATTTGTATTATATTTAGATGTCATTAGGCCTGTGTCCACTAGCATAATTATATAGAGCCGTTTGTCGTCCGTCAAAACGTGAATTTGAATACAAATATGAAATATTTGTTTTGTCTCCCAGTGGACACAGGTGGACTACAAATATCTGGAATATATAGAAATTACATAGCCCATCGTCCGTCAAAACCAAACCACAAAACCCCTAATATTACAATCTAACATGTTTGATTTTTTGTGAAGAAATTTGAATATGTATGACATATGGGTAATATTTCATATTCCGTATCATCTATTTTCCTCTAATTTAGCTCACTTTTGCATGAGTTGGACGACAAACATTGTAAGCTATCAACAAGCAATCAAATCTAGTACATAACAAGCTGGTGTGCCGGGAAATAGACTGTCACACCACCTTCTCAGGTCCTACTTTAGATATGTAACCAAATGTAACCCCAGATGGCGTATTGTGCCACTCACCTTACCCTGTGCTAAGTGATTTGAGTTTTGAGTTTGAGTTTAGTACTTTTTATTGGTAATAGTCCTCTGTATGCAAGGGCATTTGTTACACATTTTAACGTACACTAAATAAAATAAGACATAAAGAGGTATTGTATCAGGGGGTGGAGGCAAGTCTAATTCAGTTTAATTGGATTGCTTTTAATGGGCCCTTATGCAATTTGAAGTATAACGCCAGGTGTGAAAAATCTAGAATGAAAGCACCTGCATGCATACAATACATTAATCTGGTATCTTCATATAAGACCAGGTATAAGAGATTATGATGCCTAGTGGACACAGTAAAACCGAACTTCATCTTGGCGATTTAGATGAATATATGTACCAGATATATACATATTGCTGGACGTTAAAACGGTCATATATTCCCTTTTCCTTGTCGCATAGTGGACACGTAATAGATAGACAATGGTTATGAAAAGGTATGTAGAATTAACCACAGCTTGCTGGTCGGGGCCAGACGAGGGCGAAGCCCAAGTCGCCCTACCAGCAAGCTGTGGTTAATCTACATACCTTTTCATAACCATTGTCTATCTGTTTTAAACCAGGGCATGCTATATAACCAAGATGCACAGTCTATTGTTCTGCCCCACCACCGTGGTTTAAAGGCCTATACCTGCAGTTAAAGTAGAATATATCTACAAAATATATTCCCATATATGTACATATTGCTGGACTTCAAAACGGCCATATATTCCAGTTTCCTTGTATAGTGGACACAGGCCTAATACTATCAGTACAAACAGCCACCCTTACGGTTTCCCCAAGACATCCTTTGTTATACGTGGGATATGAAAAGTCCATATACATAGGATTCTGGACCCCTTCCCAGCCGGGTAAAGGGCCTGTGACACATGTGTCATCTGACGTCAAAGGTCTTGAGAAATCTGCCTTCAGAATAACTTGTAGTTGAAATCAAACAGCATATCTGCCTTCGACGTGAAATATACGTCAAAGGCAGATGCAGCCCCGGTTTTGACGTCAGATGACGTCCGTATAACAGGGCCTTCAGACGCTACCCTGCATGGCTCGCACTTGACAGGACGGTTCGGATATATATACATGCATATATGAAGCATTGCCCCCAAGGTAATTATCTCGGATCTTATTTTCACTGATGATGACTACTACCGAGAGATTATAATGTAGCTTCGATGCACTTATAAAGATTAAATCAATGTACGTCAGGTTGGAATCAGTGTCCATTATATTGGAATGGGAATTGTATTTGTCCTGCTGGATACCTAATCAAGCATCAAGTATATAGAGTTCAATAACTGGATGTTCTCCCTATATATAATACTTAACTCTTTTCCATATACGAATAGTTGTAGCCCGGCTTTAAATCCAAAAGCACAAAAGTTGATTCATGATCAGAAATATGCTTTCATGTAATTACAGTGTATTATTAATTGACAGACAGTTCGCATTTTGAATAACTCTAACTAGGACAGCTACCTATTCCTAATTGGTACACTTGGGACCAATTTAAAAAAACGTCAATCCAGCATTTCCCAATGGGCCCCACATGGGTTTCATCTGGGCGAGCTCGGCTTCCCACATCTGGCCAAATGTAATTGTTGTCCAGGCCCAGTAGGAGCCCAGATGGTCCCAGACCAAGTTTTTGTTCTTGTTTAACTAAATTGCACATATGTTAAAACATACTCATTTACTCATTCAGGAATGACCACTTAAGGTACAACTTTTATGGTATCATGTTAAAGTCGGTTCAATCTAGGCAAGTTTATCTGGGGCCCACTTGTCAGCCAAGGACACAACTGTAGTGGGTCCACCCGGGACCTAGATGAGACCCATTGTCTCTTACCTGGTCATGAATTACACAGGGCCAGTAGAGTGTGATACGAAGTCGACCATTGAGCAGTTATCATCGTGACCCATTTTCATCCAGGTATCAAATTTAGATATCCGGACTCCTCAAACACCTAATGTCGTATAGGATAAATAGATGAATATCAAATCAAATCAAATTTTAGTCATAATTATAGCTTTAGAGATTATCATAAAAGACTCCTTTAGGTAAGGAGTTTTCATTGAAAACACAAAAGGCATGTTCAGTGACACAGGTTTTCAACCTGTCAGTAGGTACCAGTTCCTGAGAATCTACCTAGTCGACTGACGTACATTGATAATCCCTGACACGGTGGAATTAAATCGAAATTGGGATTAATATGACATCAAATGAGTATTTAACCGACTTACATTTAAATGCAATAGTTCATTGGAAATCTGGATTTCACCTAGGAAAGAATTTCCACATTCATCAGGAGCAACAGCTGCAGTGAAGATGTTTTACTTTATAAGCCCCTGGAAACTGTAGTGGGCTGTTGTACAGCAAATAACGATATCTCCAGAATAAAACGGTTACAAAATTTAAAATCATCATGTTCGCTTTCAAATCAAGCACTGAGAGAGGAATTGCCTAAGATAGATGTTATTTAGTGAGAAATGCACTTGAAATGATCACCAGAACGGGATCGCCATCATAGCATTTCAAAAGTAGGATATCAAATATAATAGTTTTTTTGTTTATTGTTTTTTCAACTTGGTCATATCATTTTTATGATTTTAAGCGACTGCTGAACCTCAATTGACACAATTGAACTCTGGCTCTGGCTTTCGAGTTACAATTAAGTGGGGACTCACAAATAAGATATGATATATATTTTAAAATACATTAAAGATGTATGCATAAATACATAGAGAAAATATTTTGAGAAGAAAGTGGTGAGATTGTCCATAACTCAGTGCAAGTGGTTAAAATGGGTTAGAGGATACATGAATGATGTTCTGCTGTGCAAAAGCCCACTGACGTTGTGGGACACTGTAGATGGAGATTTAATCCCTTTAATGTATAGCCAGAGGGCGGACATCCTCTGATAACAACGTGATGTTTGATTGTGCTGGGCACTGTGTTAACATTTGGTGTCAACTCCAGCTGACTGCTTAACTCTTTAAGGACATCATAGCGCTTTAGTTATTGCCCCTTTTACGTCATGATGTACAAAGGCAGACCTGGCAAATGACTCGCCAGTGATGCATTCAGGTATCATGCTGATTCTGTGAGGCGTATTTGTATCCACAACTGACGTGTCAGCATGATGCACCAATGCGGGGCTGGTATGTTATTGCCATCACTCCCGCAGTGCGCTGGTGCATCATGACGACAAACGACACAAGATCTAACGGGTTAGGGCGCCTCAGGTAGCATTAACTGGTCTATACATAGTGAATAAAACACCACATAGCTAGGGAGTCTACATCTGGGGGTTACTATTGATCCCACATTAGAATAAAACACATGAGATTGTTCTATATATACAGGGGTATACCCTAGGCTATCCCCGCCCTCTTTATGATGACTGGGTTAGAAATTATGATAGAAATTAGGTTTTCAAGTTTTATAACACATCTATAATAATTATAATCATTCAAAATCCGGGGACTAGACAAACTTTAGTACAAATATAACACAATAGAATGTGTGCATAAAATATATGCTATCCATTGAAGTTTTCCCCGGCAATTGACCCTAGTGATGGTCAAAATAACAATACTAAACCTCTATGGCAGCCAGTATAAAATATATCCACTGAACAGCAATGAATACAATATCCAATTATTAAAATTACTATCTATTTAGCATAGACTTTTTGTTCTTATAGCCTTAGAACTTGGCATATTTTCTTGTCCCTGTGTCTTTGGCTGCACCCCTGTAAACACATATACGTAGTTCAGGCGTAGATCTAGGTTGATATGGGGTCTAAACTACATACTTTTACAAGGTTTATGAACGTCAAAACGTGAAGGTTTATTTATGTTCAACAGACGTTTAAGTCTGATTTACGTTCTTCTACCTCATTCAGACGTAAATAAACTTTAAGATCAAACATAAACAGACATACAATTACGGGTAAAATAGTGTAAATTATTTGTGCCATTGATTTATATTTACACTCCAGAGTATGGTTCATATAGATGAGTACTATAATTGTGAGCCCTATTTTATTTCACATAAGATTCATACTTTAAGCTCTTTGTTACCCTCTTTGAACAGTGTGATACACGTATACACACTATCCCTTGCACAAGATATGTATTCTAGGTTTTGACTGCACTGAGGCTTTGTATTTATTTTTTTACCTGCAATGTGGTGTTTTATCAGTAACGTGCCTAAGTACATACATTTTACAGTAGCTTTTTTCTTTTACTCTCATATATATATATATAAATACACAATGATTTTGTGTTGAATTCCCATGACATTGAATTTATAACCATTAAGATTTTACTGCTTTGTAAGTAGTAAATCTCCTTAGGTGCAGTATAATTCTCTTCATACTTGCTGCCAACTAGTGGGACACCGAGGAGTTACATATACAGTTTTGGTTGAGAAAATGGGCATTTTAACGTTGATCTACGTAGGTTTACTACGTTTATTTACGTTGGAATGAGGTAGAAAAACGTAAATCATACTGAAACGTTGGTAGAACATAAGTAAACCTCCACGTTTTGACGTCCACAAACCTTGCAAAAAACCATTGGTTGGAAGCAAACCTACACAAACCTATTAGCTACGTTGGAATTACGTAGTGTGTTTACAGGGACGCAGGGTGATCACACACTATGGTGCAGGCCGTCACTATACCTTGAGTATGGGTGCCGCCGTGCTGGTAGGATCATAGACCAGCTGGGTTGATTATTTTTTGATCATTTTTATTGAATAAACATCTCCTGTTAGGGAGTATTAATAGTTTTCCAATATGTTGAAATGCATACATAATCATAGCTACATCGATTACACCAATACAGAGAAATGTCGATATGCAAAGACTTAATGATTATAATTATTGAGTCATCTTTGTGCACATGGCAACAGTTTCAAGTCCGGCCGGTGACTTCACCTGCGAAGAGGATCGCTATATTAGCAACCTATGTTAATAATACTGTCAGTTTTGTGTGGTCAATGATAATGTGTGGTCACGAGTGTGTGGTGAGGTAGAACAGGCAAAGACAATTGGAACACGGATATAGAGCCAGTGAGTATGGACCTGATGTGAGAGCCGACACTAGGTGTTTATATGTGTCTGTTCTAAGGGTATGGTATATCGGATTTACTATCCAAATAATGTGTAAGGTAGATAATAAATTTTCGATGAGACACCCTAACATAGCTGTACAAGGTAAGTGAAGACATAGCTGTAAGTCTATACCCTTGTAGCAAACACAGTGTAGCCCCGGACAGGGCCACACCATGTTTGCAAGTGTGGCGCAGAGTGGGCTAACCGACGGCGTCCGTCAGTTTAGGGCACTGGGCTTTGGTGTGGCCCCAAGCAGGCTGCCCACTTTGGGCTCAGATTTAGTTTTGGAGGGGTGGCCAATGTGGTACCACAGCACCAGCTGATAGTTATGGGTTTTTAGAATCATTCAATCTTTCCCCAACATTTTCTAGTATTTGTTGAATAAGATATCCTAGGTCATGCTAACCAAACCCAAATCATAGTCCCGGGTCATAATCAAACTCTTCTTATCCAATTATGGAAGTATCAAGCAGACCTATTATCATCAGTTTTAAGCCATGTGCAACATAGGCAAGTGTCTATGATATACATTGACCTTCATACCTACATGGAGCATATGATTCTTGTGTTAAGCGAATTGTAATGCCACAGAAAGGGTATCTACACTGGATAGCTGCTTAGATAACCTCCTTTTCATCATTCAAATATATAGTATATCTTATTCCCAAACTGTGAGAACATCTATTTATTGTTTCCTATTCTACATCACTTTAACATTTCTTGTATTATTGTTTAATGTCAACTTAATCTGGCTTTGTTGGTAAACTCTATATCGTCACTGCAGTGGAGAAAGGTCGTAACTGAAAATGTTTCAAACTTCCACCCCTTTTGATGTTTCAAGTATGAAAGCATTCTAAATATTATGACAATGTTTCTCAATATAGAAATATCCCAGAAAAATAGATCTTCAGTTACAACCTTTCTCCACTGAGGTGACAATATATTGTATAGTAGCAACATCTGGTGTCAATCATCAGAACTACTAGACCAGTGCCCTGTCCAGACCCAACCTCAGCCCACATCAAGCAGCCTTCTTTGAAACTGATCTGAGCCCAAATCGGACAGCCACACTTCAGCCCAGCCATCTGCCCAACATGAAGGCCAACTTCAAACAACCAATCCGAGATAAAAGCAAAGTGGGCCCGTGTGGGCTTGCTACTAGGATAGGGTATTAACCCATAAAGAATGTATGTGGAGAGAAAGTAGAGGATGATGGCATTACGCGCTGTGCTCGTGAATGAAATAGGGGTATTTGCTCATCAAGCAACGACCAATCCCTTACTCAAAGATTTAACAAAACATTATTGGAAAAGTATGTGTGCACATAATTATTTGTGACAACACCTGGGAAATGGTATCTTTAATAGTGCACAATAAAGTCCCTTTCGCAGATAATGCCAAATACAGTAGCTAAATGTTAAATACCCCAGTTTCTTTTTACTAAGGACTAACAGATGAAAACGATATCACTGTGTTGGTGCATCATGCTAACCCTATCACTGTGTTGGTGCATCATGCTAAACCTCTGGGAGTTTATTGACGCCGTAGGGTTAGCCTGATAGATGATTGCAGCACTGGTGAGTTGCTCCCCTGTACTTCATGCATGCATTAGGCTAACAAACGGTGTTCGTTCAGCACTATACTTATGCTACCCATAAAGGGTTAACGCCTTTTGTCCAACATATTAATTACCAAACAATACTACCTGTTCAGACAGTTCTACCCATCTAGAACGAGTTCATTTTGTCTCCTTACCTGGCACAACCGCCGGTACTAGCAGGCTTATCAGAACCATGAATCTGTTCATGATAACATTATATCTGAAACGCTTTTCATAAGTTTCCTGTTCCGATGTGTGCTTGCTATATAGGCCTAAGCTACTGTATCATATAGACTGTGTTAAAAGGATTGAATATTTCTCAATCGAAGTAATACATATTTTATATTAGCACAGTCAGCACTCCTCTGTGTAAATGTTAGTATTAACAGTGGCTGGTCTGCCATCAGAAACCGTTATTTGCATTCTCGCCGCAGGACCCCCGTGAACCGCACCCCGAGGGAGCTGCTCAGCGAATGGGTGAGTTGCTCACCAAATGGAATAAGTATAGGTGTGCCGCGAGGGATAAGCATTGGACCGGGCGGCACCGCGGCGATGTCTAATGGATTAGTAGAATTCTGATTCTTATTTCTTATTTTCTGCAATTTACCTTGGTGCCCTTTTTAAAACAAGCATTATATACGTCCTATACTAATACGTTCAAATTTCTCACCATGTATTCGCCGGTGCTGCATTGGTGCATCATGATGCACGTGAGAAGTGACTCGCTAATAAGGTCTGGGAGGTCATTTTGAATCAAGAACCCGTAGGCATTTTGTCACTTGACGAGGAGGGGGTTGTTATCAGTCTTTCACAAGAAATAGTGTTGAAATATTATGTAAATACCACCTTATGCACTCGTCACTTGCAAATATTGCACTATTAAGAAAATGAGGTAGCCATGCAGTGCTCTGCAGCTGCCCACTATCCAGAAGCAAAGCTAAACTAATGGTTCCCTGTGCTTTCTGTGGGTTTCTCCCAACGAGCGTGCATTATAGCTAAACAGAGTCTCCATGTGAAAAGTCTGTCATCTATTCTCTAATTAAGGCATGGCAGGAGACGTCTTTGAAACTATCAGCAAATGGTTAAAATCCATAGAAATGTTTTTTTCAAGAAGGTATTACACTAAAAGCATCACTGTAGCACACCTTCTAATATGGGCAAAGTTTATAAATACTTTCTACTGGTTACCTACATTATACTGTACACCTACAGTAGATCCTACGGTGTACCTACACTGTTAAAAATTACCGTTGATTATACAGAGAATCACCGTTAAATTAAACGGTGCATCACTGTTAACTGATATTACGGTGAGGCACCGTCAGCACAATTGATTTTACATTGAACCTCCGTAAAACATTACGGTAAAGGACTGTTATTTCTTTTATGGTGAAATTCCGTTGTCCAGGAAGTTCTATCTTTTCCAACTAGGTGGCAGCCTAGTTCTAGACCAGACTTTTGTGAAGCTTCTACTATGATAAGTGGACTAAATGTGTTAGAAATCATATAGTTCCCTGTGACTCTTTTTCAATACAGCATCAACATTCTAGTCTAAAACTAAGTTTGATTGAATATTCATAATGAATAGATCATTAATCTTTGTGGGACACCGGCAAGTGGTTTGGATACAATAGACACCAATTGTGTGGTAATGAGAAATATTATGTGCATATCACTGTATTTGTTGTTTTATATAAATCCTAGCATATTTCTGCTTATGGGTTGTAATTATGAGTGATATGAGACACATATCTATGTCTCTTAGTGTTTAATTCATGACAATTATGAATTCCGGTCACTAAGATGCTTTTATGTAACCAAATCAGTCATGGATGATAATTGTAGTGAATTGAGAACATACTCATGACAGCAGAATGATTCCAGTATGTCTACACAAACAACTATAATTATAAATGAAATAGTCCTTAAAGGTTTGAGCCACTACAATAGCTATTATTAATCATCCTTAATCATTATTTTTAATTAATGGTGAAATCCTGTATGTAATTATGGTGACTTCCAAAAATCGGTGACCCTAAAATAAACAGTGAATAACTGTTTTTTCTACGGGGGATTTTTAACAGTGTACAAAAACCATGTAGGCTACACCTATAGTAGATTATACCTACAAAAAAAGCAACAAACCTTTTACAGTGTAGATTACAACTGATATATAAGTCTAACAGCACACAGGGGCATTGGGATATTCCCCCAGTGGCCAGTCCAGCTCCCACCAGCTGCTGGTGTCTCTGCGGGTAGCCATAGAACTCCCGCCCACACCCAACCGGCCCAAGGACGCAGACTGAATAATTTCTAGTTGGAAGAGATATTATACTCTTACTGTGATGAGTCGCAATGACCTGTGCGCTGTAGAAGCGATGTGCTTGTGGCTGTATGCCGCCGGCACCTTTTCTGGGAGCTTCTAATCTATGTTGCCTAGATGGAGTCAAGAAAAATAATTTACAGTAAGTTTTCTCTTTCTCCATCGGACGTACTCACTGCATGCAGGCTATGTAATTTTAATATACAATATGGGCTGTATGGTTTAAATGCAGTTATGATGGGCTGTTATATTATACATTATATGTCTGCTAAATATCATCCATGTGACATTATCTCCACATACGGTCAATTTACCACAGCTGTTCATACTCCACTGGCTTCCTCTATATGTATATTTAGTCCCAGTGATCATACTGTAGCATATCTCAGGGAATGCCAGACGGTTTCCACGGTAAAATATGGCACAGTCCCAATGGTCCTATGAAGGGGAAAGGGGTCACGAGCGATATAGCCTAGCACGTGTCCCTCCCATAGATCAAAGACCAGAAGTCCACTGCTCATAGGTGGACTCCAGAACCTCCTCATTACTTTCCCCTAACTATGTTGTGGGCAATTCTAGGTTCTGATACCTCAGAATCAGGGGCACTCAGTCATTGCAGGGTTCCCTAATTGGACCTATATCCCCTGGTATAGGCACATCTCTGTTCATCAAGGCAATTCTGGCACTCTCCTATAGAAATAGTCGACGCAAGGATACAAGCTAAGTCTCCTGATTGTCCGCCCACACAGTCTGATTTGTCTTAATATATGTCATGGAATTACTCTCCCTGGAACTGATTGTGGGGGGAGGGTGTCACTCCTTCTCTTTTTATATTTATATATATATAGATGATCCTTAGACCAGAAATACTATGTAGAGTGGAGTTGTTCTGATCGTTTTCAGTTCGATATCTTCGTCATAGTGCCTCCTGAAATGGACATTTGAGGTAGTTATATACAATGATACAAATATATACTAATATCCAAGCAAGCAATGTATTCATAATCAGAATTTGCATGAACTGTATGACTGAGGTCTGCAGCACACAATACTATTATCACATATTTAGCTACAACTTTTAATCATTTCTACATATCAACGTATACCAATATAATTATGTTTTTATTTTGCACCAATTGTCAGAGGAGCAGGAGCAATCAAATTTAAAGGGCATTCGAGAAGTTCTCTCCCTTAAACAACCCTAGGGATTAAGGGGTGGAAAACAATTATCATTTAACATAGATTGAAAATGACATTAGCTGGTATAGGGGACAAAAGATGGCTACCTGTGTCTGCGTTCTGTGAGTTCTGTGAGTTGTAGGTGGTAGCAGTAGTCAGCGTTGTGGGGTTGACAGTGTTCGTCTTGAAGCTTCGAGCTACCTTCTTTGGCTTCTTCTTGTAAATCCTAAGTTTATCCAGAAAGTAACTGCGGAGCTAGAGTACAAAATGGTCAAAAATATCATAAACAGGAAGAATACATGTAGTTTATTGCTTATGATGGGATCAAAGAAGTTGACCATATTGCTGATTCTCACATCATCCATGATGGGTTAAACAAGCAGCGTGCATGTCTGCATTCAAATAGCTGAACATCTTTACTAACTGTGTTACTCTTATAGTCGCAAGGCCAACTAAAATGTTTATAATACATAGAATCTTCTAGAGCGTTATACACCATGGTAGGGTGGACAGAGACTGATAGGAATCCTAGAACGTTAAACCTCACATATTAACATTATCAGGAAACCTAGCACGTTAAACATCGCATATTAACATTATTGGTTAATTGAGCCCTTACCCTTTTGTTCATGATGCAGTGGCAGATGAATATGAAAACTCCCTGCAATCAGAGATGATATCTTGTTTCGATTGGTCATGTCACTGTACTAAATAATTGCATAACCTCAACCACTAAGTAACGTGTAGCCTAATTATTGCTTAAATACCAGATAAATACCACCAACAATATAATTGCTAATTGAAAGATGGTTGCACAGATATTGAATGGTGATTGGTCAAATTGGTCAGTTAAAGTTCACTTGGCGTTAGCGATGATTTTCATTAAATTTGTGTAAGGACAATTAACAGTAAACAGAAAAAAACTCTTTGTGTGGGAGAGATTTCCATCAACAGCTAATGTTGTGTACAGGTTTCATTTATCTGTTTTCTATGCGATGACAATACGTAACTTTGAAAGACACAGGACGGAGACTCATAAATGGCAAGGCTTTGTTATTGAAGTTACGAATAGCTTTAATTCAAAAAGGTTGTGATAGCATTTTGGTCCACCCACCAGTTCTTCATTTCATGGCGAATACAGCACCCCTATTGATTTAACCGAACAACACTGTATCTCGTGAACCTCCTGTTATAACCCTTTCCAGTACCCCAAAGCCTATGAGCTCATCGAATCCCATAACTAAAACAGTATATAACTTTTCCTTCAACTTGAAATTGTTCTTTTGATTGTTACTGTTCACAATTATATTTTTCAAAAAGATTAGAAAAAGAAAGAAGTTCACTGCTGAGGCTTTATAGCACTCGTCTTTCCATCATAATGATAATCCTGGTGGGGAACAATTCTCGTGAACCTTTGTCGACGGATCTCATGTTATGTAATTTTGTATATGATAAATGTAGTGAGATATCATCAGGGTAAAGAAGATAATTGCCCAGACCCAGTGTTCTGATAGTTCCTATTTCAATGTCTACAGTCGCCTTACCTGAAGCGAGTTGAGGACTATGAATACATATTGGAAAGCCACTGTATGCTCGTCCACCGCAAATATCCCGAAGATCCAGGTGAAACCAAATAAGGGGGTTAGAACCACCACATTCTTCATGGAAGAACTGAAAGGTTTAACACTGTTCTTTGCACTTTTGAAAGAGAAATTGCGACAGCATGTTTTGAATAAAATAGGAGACATTAAATTTATTACAGATTGTGATAAGATAGAATTTCCCTAACGGAATTCAAATCAAAACACTGATTTCAATTCAATTGTATTAATCTGGATTAAAACGAAAGAAACTAACATTAAACCTGGATTCATTTAGAAAAGGTATTGTTCAGTCGTATTACATTTCAATGAGTATTTTATCCTACCCCACTCTGTCAGAGGTGGCTTCCTTTCTCAGCTTCCTTGATAAGGAGATGTTACGAATCACAAGGCCAAGGATAATGCCGTTTACCTGATTCAGAAAAGGTGTTCAAAGTAGCTGACATTAACACAGAGAACGTATACACCTAGAAACTGCCATTATTTACACATTTATAAAGTATACAAACAACCCATCTATGTGGTCCAATATTAAGTATTGCCCAGAGATTTTGTCCAACTTGTGATTTCCGTTCTGGATGTATAACCTCAACATGAATATGAATACCAGTACACAGGAACATTCATATTGTCGACTGTGTTCAGTGTAAGGAATCTTAACATGTAATAAGAAGCTAATAATTTCACATAGTCATGATCCACCGCAGGCTGAATAATGAGGATGGATTTTTAGAAAGCCTTACCATATTCACAGGAGAACAATAACGTAGTCACCTCATGTATTGAATAACACAAAAAAGAGCTTAATCATTCAGACTAAGTTAATTAGAAATAAAGATCAAAACCACGTACGATAGCCACTGTGATGAGGGGACCGATGAAGGCCCAGATATGAGCGGATTCAGTAGATAACCAGCACCTGCAAAGACACGGTCTCATATCGTCATGCACTGTAAAAAGATGGTTGCCATTTTTTTAGATGTACCGGTAGGCCTAGAGTAGATTCTACTGTAGGTGTACAATTGCGTGTTGGTAAACGGTAGAATGTACTGTAAATCGAGAGTAGATTCTACTGTAAATCCATTCTATATTAGATGCTACTGTAAAGCTACAGTAGATTCTACTGTAAAGCTACAGTACATTCTACTGTGCACCCACACTTACTATTTACAGTGCAGACCCGCCCATATGAACAGCAAGAGACGAGGGCCCAATCTAGCAAAAAAAACACTCTATTAGCTTTCTATTGAAGAACATTTTCTGCATTTGTATCCTTGTAATTTTACTTTACTTGACTTCATAATAGGTTGATATTACATGGTCCCATTTAAGACAATAACAGCCAGACAAGAAAGGATACCCGACACGTGGTCTCCTGGAACACCCTTTCTGCTAGGCCACTCAAGTTTGTCCAGACTTTAGTATGCACATCAAACCCTGTAGACCATGACCCATAACGTTAAGAGCACTAGGTCTTCTTCACACTTTATGAGGGGTGTCCAATATGAATCACATGATTATCATGTTTATGTTCACTTAATGGTTCCTTATTAAAGCGTATTAAGGCTATAGATCATGGGCTCCTCCTTAGTTAATAGCTTTATGGAATATGCCATAGCATGATGTCTCAATATTCATGTTCATGTGTGCCCATGATGCACCAACACAGTGCCAGTGAGTAACGCGCCACTGCTGCATCGGTGCATCATACCGACGACCCAGCAAACAAAACACGTTATCCAACGTTATTATAACGTTTCTCTATGGCTTCTTATTTTTACGTAAAATAACGTATTTTGTTAGCTGGGGAGTGGGCATATAGTTCATTAAGCATTATGCTGCCCTTAAAGGGACGTAACTCACACAACATCGTCTCCATAGTCATCAACTCCCGAGATTGCAATCGTAATCCCCACAATGATGGCTGGTGCTCCTGTAGGGAGGAAATGTTACATATTAAACGGTAATGCAAGATGCTTAATGTCTGCGCTTAATGCGTACCTACCCAACACAGCCCCCTCCTACTCACCCCTGGCTGGTACCTATCCCACACAGCACCCACCTATCACCCCTGGCTGGTACCTACCCCACACAGCACCCACCTACTCACCCCTGGCTGGTACCTATCCCACACAGCACCCACCTACTCACCCCTGGCTGGTACCTACCCCACACAGCACCCATCTACTCACCCCTGGCTGGTACATACCCCACACAACACCCATCTACTCACCCCTGGCTGGTACATACCCCACACAGCACCCACCTACTCACCACGGGCTGGTACCTACCGTAAATTCTCGTGTAGAAGCCGCGGCTTGTACGCGAGTCAGACTCAGCTTTCTTTTGATACCAAACATGCCTATATAGGGTGCGGCTTATACGAGAGTTTTTATTTGTATACTACAGTGCCAAAATCGCAATATTCAGACCCCCTCTGCGGCTTATATAATTTGTCAAAGTTAGGGGTGCGGCTTATACGCGAGTTAGGCTTATACACGAGAATTTACGGTACCCCACACAGCACCCACCTACTCACCCCTGGCTGGTACCTACCCCACACAGCACCCATCTACTCACCCCTGGCTGGTACCTACCCCACGCAGCACCCATCTACTCACCCCTGGCTGGTACATACCCCACACAGCAGCCACCTACTCACCCCTGGCTGGTACATACCCCACACAGCACCCACCTACTCACCTCTGGCTGGTACCTACCCCACACAGCAGCCACCTACTCACCCCTGGCTGGTACCTACCCCATGCAGCACCCATCTACTCACCCCTGGCTGGTACCTACCCCATACAGCACCCACCTACTCACCCCTGGCTGGTACCTACCCCACACAGCACCCATCTACTCACCCCTGGCTGGTACCTACCCCATGCAGCAGCCACCTACTCACCCCTGGCTGGTACCTACCCCACACAGCACCCACCTACTCACCCCTGGCTGGTACCTACCCCATGCAGCAGCCACCATGCCGACCTGCTCAGTCTTGGTGTGGTTATGGAAGATGAGGATGGTGCTCAGGAGCAGCTCAACCGACTCAGCCAACATAAAGAAGACGACGGCCAGGTACAGGAGGTGAAGTATCATGGCAAACCCTGTACACAGCGCCTGAACAAGTGCAGGAGGAACACAGCATACTTATAGCATAGGGAAAAAAGAGGTAAGATTTTCCCAAAAATATTAATAGCATAGGTAGCAATGGGCAACTAAAAAGGGCTATCATTGCTACACTTGTTCTTTAAGATAGATGTAGTTGGGATGAGGCTCAGTGCCTTCAGCTATTACAACTTGGCTGGATGAGCACTGGCAGAGAAATAAAAATAGATGCTGGCAGTAGGATTGTGAGCAACCACGCAGCAAAGATGGTCTTCCTGGCTTGTCTGAACAAACGGCTGACAGTTGCCTCGACCAAAAGCATATTGACAAATACTAAAACTTACAATTGTCAATAAATTGATCTACTTTTTCTTTGCCTTCCTTCTTTCTTTACTGCTTTGGAACACCGCTATGCACCAAACAGTACAGTAAGGCTGTATGTAAACAGTAATCTCTTCCATGCGCATGCATAAACGCATTGATATGTCCCTAAAGTATAAGTTCAAGAATATGTTTAGGTTTTCGGCGAGGCAACTGACCACTTGATTCGAATCTGAATTAAAGGTAACCTTGTTTTCTGTTTTACCAGCACCAATGAAGAAGATGACATTGGCTAGCAGCAGTGCCAGACATAGGTTGACGAGCATGACGGCGAACCCAGAACGCACAACCCTATAACATACAGGACAGGATTCAATACTATGGTATGTTTGGGGGGTGGGGGTCCTGGTGCGAACATTTTCTGAACCCCTCCTATGGGGGGGGGGGGTTGCGTAAAAGGTTAAGTTCCTTTATAACAGAAAAAAGAACCTGCGCGTTACTATAGTTCAAAGGGGGGGGGATAAAATATTCGGCGCTTTAAATTTGGTGCGGGGGCGCAATATATCACGTGCGCTCTAGAGAAATGGGAGGAGGGTTAAACAAATTGTGTGCCTCTGCACGTGATCCCCCTTTGTAATTCTTAAATGACCACTCCCTAATAATGGCTTAGCATGTAATACAACAGAGAGCAAGCATGGCATATCCTCACACAGTACCACCCTGATGTACTGGGGAGGGCTGCACAACATGTTGAGACTTGGGCTGTTGGTGTGAAATTAGTAGCACTTACTTCCAGGAGATGGCGTAGGCGGCCAGTGTGAGAAGTAGACAGAAGATGGAGAGTATACATCCCACAACACTCAGTACACCTTGTATATAGGCACCAGGTGTGCCCTCCTCCTGCGTTACATTAACGAGGGAGAAAGAAAATGAGATGTGAGTTAGTTAAGGTATATGTTACTGGCTTAACCCTTTAACGGCCACATACTGTTTGAATGTGCTAAATCTTTTTTACGACATGATGCAAGGTGTGAATGCAGCGGGTTACTCACCAAGGATACTCACCAGGGCTGCAGTCATGCACGCATAATGATTATAAAGAGGACGATTAATGCATTAAGGAAATAGGCGACCTTTAAATGGTTAAAAATACTTGTGAAAGGATTGCTTGATTATTTTTAAGGATGGCCATGAGTGATGAGACAATGACTGACCAGTCCCCTGAGTAATATGTGAAAATGACTGAGCCTATTGTTTTGGCAAATACGGGATAGCTCTCCCAGATGAGAGGACAAACGTTTAGAGCATTATCTTAATCTTAAATCTTAATATCTTAATTAAGTGTCTTATTTTGGAGCAGTATCCTAAAATCGGGCAATAATACTTTTAATTGTCTTTGGGAAAACCTTTCCTCCCGGGGGTGGTTACCCAGAAATCTATTTCAAAAAATTTGGTCTGTGGTAGTGACGGACATACGTCGATTTAACAGTAATACGTTTAAGATAGTCTAAGATAAGTCTTTAGATGGGATTAAGATAGTTTAAGATAGGATTGAAATAGAAGAAAAAGAATTAAGGTAGTTTAAGATGGGATTGAAATAGAAGAAAAAGAAGGGGGAAAATGGAGGTGGGGGGGGGGGTAGAGCCCCCCATTACATACTAGATAGTAACAGTAATACTTTTAAGATAGTCTAAGATAAGTCTGAAGATGGGATTAAGATAGTTTAAGATAGGATTGAAATAGAAGAAAAAGAATTAAGGTAGTTTAAGATGGGATTGAAATAGAAGAAAAAGAAGGGGGAAAATGGAGGTGGGGGGGGGTAGAGCCCCCCATTACATACTAGATAGTAACAGTAATACTTTTAAGATAGTCTAAGATAAGTCTGAAGATGGGATTAAGATAGTTTAAGATAGGATTGAAATAGAAGAAAAAGAATTAAGGTAGTTTAAGATGGGATTGAAATAGAAGAAAAAGAAGGGAAAAAATGGAGGTGGGGGGGGGGGGGTAGAGCCCCCCATTACATACTAGATAGTAATAGTAATACTTTTAAGATAGTCTAAGATAAGTCTGAAGATGGGATTAAGATAGTTTAAGATAGTATTGAAATTCAGCTACTACAGAAGTTAAGACAAGTAAGATCATCTTAATAGTCTGATTAAGATAACGCTCTAAACGTTTGTTCTCTCAGCTGGGAGAGCTATCTCGTGTGTGCATAGTTTTGCATAGAGTATGCCCATTAAATCACAAATAACAAATATGACTGCAAGTATTGCCACATCTTGTTTGCTCACGATCCTTTACCACAACATTCACGGATTCAATCCTTTAATCAGGGGAACAGACTCTTTACTCCACGTGTACATTACAAGCAGCATTACACAAGTAATTATATCTACTATTAAGTAATTGGTAGATGCGATATTCTCTGATACGATATAGGACTTACAGTACCCGATATAGATGCTAGGGGTGCCACTCACCAGTCTATAGGTGGACACCAGCACGGCAAAGCTGGTCATGTGGTCACAGGAACAGACCACACGGTCCTTGTTTGAGGACTTGGTGTAACAACCGGCGCTGTCCCACTCTCCTGAGCTGTACACATATAAAAAGGGGTAACGTGAATATAAGGAATAACACTGAAAATGATGTCCAGGAGGAATCAATTGAATTTAATTCATGTTATTGGTTACCCCCGGTAACAAACTGACCCGTCATATCCCTAAAGGCTAAAACAAGTAAGGTGTATCCTTACTACAAAGCGTGGACCTTAACCAACATTCAATTATTATCGATTTATGGTTATTCCAAAATAGTTTGGAGTCCATATTCTAAACATTGTTCCTCACTAAGTAAGACTTATCTGGAAAATGTTCGTTTTGAAATTGTTTTCCGACATCAAAGGTTCTTTCTCAAGACATTACATTAACATTATATCGACGGCTTTAAGTTAAACTTGAAGTTTAAGCCAATTGTTGCCAAATTGACCAATCAGTGAATGTTAATCAGCGTTCACTAACTGTTTCCTGTTACTTGGGACCCACCTCCCAAATGCCAATTACTGGGGGATACAAAGCCTAGTCGTCAGACATACTAGTTAAACATAGGCTGATTAGAGTAAGTTAGACCGTCGGGCTAGTGCGAGTGGCATGTACAGCTCGCGAAGCTTCAGCTGACAACATAATCGATGAGAGGGAGGTATAGATGCTTTGTATGTAGGATAATAGGGCCTACATATGGCTAAATACATCAACATAATATAATAGTGAATAAGGCCCAGAAAGGATGTTTCAGGCAACTCAATCCTAGTTTTAAAAAACTGCCCACCCTAGCATTTCCCCTCAATTTTGAGGAATCTTTCAAATATTTTTGTAATAAATGTTCATATTTTTCTAGATTTTAGATATTTCCTGGTATTTTCAACATAAAAATAAATACATTAAAAAGAAAGAAAATTCCGACCTACCAGGTACCTAATGCGGGTTATATTTAGTAACAAAGGAATACTTGTCTACCTGTTTGTCCGGGTGTAATTCCAAAATATACATTGGCTTTCAGCAAGTTTATCCTGGAAAAGTGGGTTTACTCTCAGAATCAGAACATCTGAGGACAACGTTATGGGCATACCGGTAAGTTAAAACCATTCATTATTTTTCAGTAGACCTACATAAGAGCTCTGCCATAGGGCATATGTTATATATGCCAATATACCCCTAATAGAAGTGCCTATAACTTTTAGCTGTATAGGTCAAATTAAAATGGAACATGTATATATGCCACACCCTATACTAGACACCCCGGGTACGTTCATATAATTAGGTCCATGTCTATACGGTTAATGCAAGGATACACAATTTATTTATATTGTATTATATATGTAATTCCATGTAATAGGTAGTAATCTATATACATCTTTTTTGATTTTTCAGTTACACTACCTGTCCTGTCAACAGATTGAATGTGAGTTCCATTGGTTGGGATAACCACACTGTCCCGTTGTAGCTGTTCATATTTACAGTCACAACATCACCTCCCAGTTCCATGTCCTCCCTGAAAGTGATGAATTAAAAAAACACGTCACCCATAGTCCTGCCAACCCCTCCCGTTTTTCAGAAACTAAAATGCTATAATTCTAAATGATTCTGATATAGCAATAATTATAGAGGATGTGATGAAATGTTTCTCTTGCACCGGCGTTAATACCCATACCTTGATACAGGGAGGACACGACCAATGGTCCTGAAGAAGCAAGCTGATAGCGTTACGTTATCTGCAATTGTAATTGAATTCATTATTTGTAAACTGTAGACCACCTACAGATACAAATCATAACTAAAATTCCACATAGTTACTAATACGTTCTATCCAGGTAATGTATAGCTGGAGGGTTATGAATGAGTTCAATGCAACTAGAAATGGTAGATATATGGTTCTATGCTATAATATTAAATATAGCGTCTGTGGCATCGCTCAGAGTTACATTGAAGAGAAATATGAAAATGTATACCCAGAAATAAATTTAGAATCATACAGCATTGTTTGGGAGCCCATGTGCAGTCGTGGCCGAGTGGTTAAGGCGTTGGACTTGAAATCCAATGGGCACTGCCCGCGTAGGTTCGAACCCTGCCGACTGCGGAGTTTTGGGTTGCTCTATGTGGGAGTTGTGGTTGCTGAGTTAACTACCAATACTCTTCTCCCCTTCACATGAAAGTTAAACCCTCCAGCAGAGTCTACTCTACTTAAGAGATATAGGTAGAAACTGATGGTGCCCCCTGCGGATGCTTTGAGAACCTCCAGAGAAACTGTTCATAGGCAGGCATGCTAGTTCTGCTTGGTATATGTGCAGATAAATACCAATTGGGAAAATGTTTTAGTAGTAGTTTTCTCCAAGAGCATTGAACTCATGATCTCAGGATTGACAGGCAGACTTGCTACTGACTGAGCTAACCAGCAAGTGTCCATGAAGACTGCTAATGTTATAGTCAGAAGTGCTTATAGCATGTTCAGTTTGGAAAACTTTCTCATAGTTTTGCCCAAGACAATACATAATATGACATGTTTTTACTTCTGGTCCTATTAAGTACGTGTTTTTGAATTGGACCAACATAGACAAAGGCCCATGGCTAGTAGATATTTTGGTATCGTTCTCCTCCAGGTGAGGCTGGGGCCGTATTCCACGAAGCCGCAGGCTGAGTGGGATGCGGCCCCAGCCTCACTGAGGGGGGAACGATACCAAAATATTGTCTAGCCATGAGCCTTTGCCTTTATTTCATGTCGAAACATGTTAAATCATGTTAAAAAGCACTTAATTTAGCCATAGAAATGTAACCAAACCATAAACCATGATGACGTCACAGGCCATGAGATACGGGGACATTGTATCCCATGGGGGGCATGGGATACGAGGATTCTAGTACTTAAGCATAGTAATGCTCGTATCTGGCATGAAATAACAAGTTATTCTCCCCTCCAACAGACTTGATAAATATTACTACGTACATCTCTGATTTCAGACCCACGTGCATAGACTTACCATTGAAAGAGGCCAACGTTTCATTCTTGACAGAAACTGATGTGGTATTTGACCAAAGTTTGCCTCGACCCTCAGCAATAAAGTTCACATCTCCATCTGACCACTTCTTGACTTTTAAAGCTGAAAGTTGATGATTAACAGAATAACATTTAATATCATCTCAGTGTAATAAGCCCATTACACGAATCTAGCAATACGCATATCATAACTATATCTGATTTGCCATAATGCATGCATTGTTTCAGTATGAGATTTGATAGAGAGACTTACCAATGTTGTCGGCAATGAATTCCTTAGAGGGCATAACATTTCTCCCTGTGGTCATCATTAGCGTCATTAGTAAGGTAGTGTAGGACTCTACAGAAGAAAGCAGTAACACCCCATGGGACTCATACACCTAGATGGTAAAGAATAGGACAATGAGACAGAGAATGAGATATTAATATTTTTTTTTAATGCCTTTATGGCATTCTGGCACTCTGAGGTTTACTGTATCTTTCCCAAACAGCTTCAAATGACCGGTCCTGATGATGTATTACAGATCGTGTGCTTCCCTAAAGGCACGCCCGTGATAACTCTCCTAGGTGCGCGGACAAACGTTAACAACGCAATCTTGATAAAGAATTAAGATCGTCTTAAATAATTATCTTAAATTTAGTATTCTAATTCCTCCATCGAGTCTTAATGTTAAAGTCTTAATAATACCCATCAAATATAGATATCGTTATATGTTGATATCAGGGGGGGGGGCTCTGCGCCCCAACCCCCGTTTTTCTTTCCTTTTTCCCATTACATTAAGACATTAAGACATTTTAACATGTAAGATTAAGATTGCGGTGTTAACGTTTGTCTGCGCACCTGGGAGAGCTATCCCGTGTTTGCTCCCTATAGCGTCTACACAGATAATCTAAAAGCCCTAGCCCTTAGTCTGAAGTGGCTATCCCAGGTTAATCATAGGGACATTGGTCAGGCATGACCAAGTGCTATTCAAAAATGACTGAGGCAGAACAACACATGACTAATACCTTAGTCAAAAGGACTTAGCCTAAAACTCGTTGAAATGGAGAATGCTAAGGTGAGTTGGTCAGTACTGACCAACCTGACAATATATCAATTGACCTAGGTTGGTCGTATAGGGAGCCAAAAATGACTGACTTGGTTAGGCTATAGTGACTGAGAGATTGGTCGTGCACATGCATAGGGAGCAAAAGAATATCAGTGTACCTCTGTTAGGGTGTGCCATGGCGATCCATCGCCATTGGTGTTTTCTTCCGACAAAATTACATTTGTTGTTTCAACAATAGCCTGTAAATGAAAGTAATTATACTATTAAATATATATATAGTCTTAGGTGATTATAATCTAATTTTGAATTGATCATAATTATATTTTTTATCTTTAAAAAATATAACAATTATGCATTCCCCATGTAAATATTTTCATATTGCAGACTTATTCAATTATATATTGATGTAGCAAGTGCCTACCTCAATTTCAGTTAGGGTTGTCACAGTAGCCGCTGCCCTATTGTGGATCTCTGACATCTTAAAGATAGATTCTATTGACACTTTGAGGTCCCCTACTGGCAATGTCATGTTGGCCATCGATGTTAGATTCTGGAGAGTGATGGCAACATCTCGCATCTCCTCACTCGATGGGGTTTGACCCTCTGATTCGATATTCAGAATCTAAAGGTAGACAACATGTAGCCTGCAGATACAAACCCAATTCATGCTACATAGATACAATGATAACACTATTCCGAAACTACTAAAAATAATTAAAGCAAGTGTTTATAGTAATATTGTATAATTAATGTACAAATGTATATAAGAGACACAACCATTGATCGTAGGCCTAATTAAAAATCCTAATGCTATCCAGGATTGATTGTCATATCAATAATCATTAGGTTGAAATATCTGAATTTCCATACTTTCCTCCATACATCTGTAAATTCTTCGCTTGCACAGAACGTCAGATCAGGTTCATCCCACAGCCCCTGGTCGTCACATCGCCGGTACGCGTCACCTATACCAATGTTAGTGATCCCAGAAAGAAACAATTGTAATATTAGGTGGAGCCACTGAAGTTATTTGATAGAATCTTCACCAGATGGCATAAGTGCAACAAGCTTAACATTAGGCCCTAATTGTTCTTTTAAAGCTTCATTGTTTTAACAGTTTCGTTAGGCCACTCAAAACAATAAACTGGTTTCTCATCACCGCGCGCATCATGAAATAGGTGATTGGGGAAAACTTCTTTTTTTTAAAAAGATTTTTAATGAAAAATATGTCAAAAATCGGACAAATAGTGGCATATTTGGTATCAAATTAAAGCTTAGACAGTCAGTAATAACTTCCAATATAACATATTTTGTGGATCACTAAACTCTTAACTACTAAAATGTGAAAATCGTTCGCGAAAAGTCTTTATTTTCCCATACATTACAGCCCTGAGTAAAAAAAAAGGGTAAAATAAAAGGCGCCCTCGTCATATTTTTCACTGCTAGGTGATGAGAAACAACATTTTTTTGGAGTGGCCTTATGATTTAATTTTTTATGGTTTTAGCATATGTATAGTGGCAGTGAATATCCAGAAAATAACAATAACAATACTAATAATAACAATATGAAAAAAAAAATAATAATCGGAGGAGTATCATTGTAATCCCTAACCAACATGTTGATCTGGACATGCTTCTTTCTTGACCACTTGACCGGGTGGGGTCTCCTCCCACATGGACCCAGCCCCTTCAAGTATCTCCGATGGACAAGCTCCTGGGTGGTATAAAATCTTACTTTGATATCTTCATGCTATAAGATATGTTTCCCAAACAGTACTCAACCATGCTTTATTACAAATAGGTAAATAATCTACTTAAAGGTGGCATATCGGGTTATCCTTATAGAGCCCTATATGAAGGACGTTGACACAATTAGGAGAGACTTAACCAGAGTGGATATTTATAGCATTTGAAGGGCACTAAAATGTGCTTAAATACAGAGATTATGCAGTGAATAAGGGTGGTATTCCACGAAACGGAATGAAACCAATCTACCCAGGAGAGTGAGTTATAATTAAGGACCCACCTATTTCAGGGCATGGTTGGGTTTTGCAGTTAACGGCTGTGCTATCTTTGCATTCTTCTTCATGGAAAAGCATCCCATCTTGACATGTGTGAGTGAACCAATTGCCGCCCACACACTGCAATGTGGAATACAACATAGATCTAACAGAAATACATTATTTTACGTCAAAATTACGTTTTTAACGTTCTACAACGTTTGGCCATGATATAAGGAGCCATAGGGCAGCGTTCTAAAACGTCGTTATTTTTGTTTTATTTACAGGGAACTACACTATATCAAGGGGCCATCCATGAAACACCCATACCGAAGGGGGGGGGGCTTGATCTATGCGTGACACACAATGATAAAGGTATGGGTGGAAATGCGTGACAGGGGGTGGCGAGTGTTGGAAATGGTCCATATTTGTGTGACGTATTTTATGGACGGCCCCTATGGAGTAAGTACATTGTGCAGTATATAACATTCAGCAAACGCTACTGACAGCTTTTTCTCCAGTAGATCTTGCGCTGTATATGTACACCAACTGTAACTGAACTACAATCGTGGGTCCTTGTTGCACAGAGGTAGAAACTACAGCTGAGTAATTGCATTATTGTTACTTCTACTGAGCTTGCCTATGCTAGCAGAGACTGAATATTCTCCCCATAATAATGATATGGTTCTTTGTCATCTTCAATGGTTTTAATGAATAAGGTGATATAATATGGAGATGGAATATCAAATTGACTAAGTTCAATACAAAATGTAGTTTCAATACAATACAGTGAAACAGGCTGCTTTCAATATAATACAATACAATAGCCCGAATAAGGCTGATTATTAGGTTAACTATGGCTCTAATGGTCCCACCTCGAAGTACTTTGAACAGTTGCCTGGTGCCTCCAGTTTATTACCATCCACACAGGGCCTGGGCCAGGTGCCCTCACAAGGATCCACTGGGCACTGGATGTAAGCGGGCGGCTGAGTGTGACATAGAATAGCCCCTTCTTTTGGAAAATGTCCACATGATGCATTCCAGTAGATGTGGGCGTGGTTTATACACTCATGCAAAATCCAATCGCTGTGATCACACTGCAATTAATGGGAGAGGAAAAGGGATAACATTTTGTAACAGCTAGAGCAGTTCCCAACTGGAATTCCAAGCACAGCGCTTTCTTGTGTTCATTTTGACTATGCTATCCAAAAGAAAGATGATTATATATCGCAGTATTTGTGGCCCGATCTGCGAAAAGAGACCTTATTGCAGGGTGCACTAAGGTCTCTTTTTTCAGACCATTTTGATCTCCAATAATTAAAATACTCGCTTTAATCAATATTATACTTACTCTGTAATATCGACTGCAGTTGAATGGATCGCGCCGAAACTGTGTCCCATTGGTAAATTCAGATCCACAACGGACACAGACATCGCACAAAGGAATGTTCACATTTACGGATTGTGAAAATTGGTACCCACCGACCACATCAGGTTTCTATAAAGATCTATGTGTATGTGAGGCCTGAGCCCAGGCAAAGGAATCAGATCAGTACAACATTAAGTTTATTTCATGGTAAATGTAGCAACCCCATTGCTTTAATGAAGAACGCCGTATTCCACACACCCCATGAGATAATCTTCACCAGTATTTCATGGTCTGTCACATCATCATTATTCAACCACTATGCAGTAGCGTTTTCAGATCAATTTAGCGGAAGTTTGATAAATATTACCAATATAATGACATGAAATAAACTTAAAGGATCACGAAAATTGTTCACCGCCTTGTGAAATATAGGCCCTATTAACACTCAGTGATGAACAACATTTTCTCGTAACCATTTGTCTCTAGATTCTACTGCTCATGTGCACTGATACAGTAGATTCTACTATAGAACATCAGTAAAGTATACAGCTCATTTACTCTAAAGTCAATATTGTATCATGGAGGGGTAATTAATATCCTGGTCCTGGACCGACACATTACCTCTGTGTTCCCTCCATCGCCAGGGCATTTGTATAACACATCTTCTGGATCTACTGGCTGGTCTAGGGTACAGAACGATCACGTGCATTCGTTAACATTGAACATGAAAATCTCCAAAACATCCCAGCAAACAAAAAGAACACACGTCATTTTACGTCAAATAACGTTTTAACGTTATAATAAGGTTTTGCCATGATATGGGGCCATAGAGAAACGTAATACAACGTTGTATAACGTTTTCTGTTCGCTGGGTCAAGTTCTGGTTTCTCTCTCTTGACTTAAAATGTAACAGTGGAATGGGAATTTTGCAAGTCGACATTAGTTATGTCATAAATCAATATATGGAAATTGATTAATTCAATAAATTGAACAAACTGAATCTTTTGTGACTTCACAAGAGAAAGAAAATCACTTACCAGCAATAGTTACTATAGACATTCCAAGTAACAAAATCGCAATGATTGCCATCGTCCTTTTACAACAACTTGGATAGTCCATGTTACCAAATACTGCAATATGTGACATTCTGAAATATTTGTAGAGCAGTATCCCAGCTAACAAAAATACGTTATTTTACGCCACAATAACGTTTTTAAAGTTATATAATGTTTTGCATGATAACGAGCCATAGAGAAACGTTTTAATTAACGTTTTTTGTCTACTGGGATACAATTTATAACCAAATAATAACATTGTGTCCACCCTTAACCTTACGGATAATGTACTATAGGGAGCTACCCACCATTCCTTTACTCACTCATCTCCAACTATGCAGCCACGGCGGTGTCTAACTATACTACTCAGTGCCCTTACACCAACCCCAATCAGCGGCAACAAGTGACTGAGCAGCTCAAGTAAGAGACCTCCTACCTGAGCAATTGGTGAGCAAATAACACAAGAAATGATGCAGGAACTTCCATTGAGTGCCACTTGAGCGTTGTTGTACTCTAGCACCAGTGGTAATCAGGCTCGTCGGGGCTAGCTCTCCTAGGTGCGCGGACAAATATTCTAACCATAATCTTGACAAATATATTTTTAGAGACGTAATCTTAAAACACCCTAACCCTATGCCTAACCCTAACCCTCATCATAATCCCAACCCTAAGATTATAGATCAAGATTATGCTAAGTTCAATAAGATTATGGTTAGAACGTTTGTCCGCGCACCTACAGGAGAGCTATCCCGTACTTGCGGTAATCACAGCATGGCCAATGGTGTAAGATATGGCTTGACTTCCGTGAGCAGCTCAAGGGGCTGGGAGTAAATGAGCTACTCCTAGTGGGGTGTAGAGGTGATAGATACTCTTACATGAAGGGAATTTGTCAATGGGGTAAGATAAGATCGCATTGATCGTGTGTGGTGCAGGTATTACTGCACTGATAAAGGAATCATAAATCTGAGCACGACACGTTATTGAAATGATAACATGCAGCCTTTAGATTGGGCGATGAGTTCACACTTTACTTTCTTCTCAAAAACATTTGGACACACCTTTATGTCGTCATTTGGCTTATCTGATTCTTCACAGTTGAAAACAAGCCATCATTGTTCCTGGACAACCCAGTTGGCGCAATGTTCAACATTGAATCAACATTGCATAGGTTAGTTACCAATGTTGATTCAATATTCTGTGCCAAATGGGAGGACATGATAACATCATAATTATATGCAAATACGACCTAGCTCACCAGAGTGCATGGACAAACGCTCTGAGCATGTCTTATCTTAATCTTAATAAATCTTAACTTTAAATTCTTAATAATACTCACCAAATATAGATGGCGCCACTATTTATGTGGTCTTATTCTGGCTCTCACTTCATGTGTAATCGTAAACATATCTTTAAAAATCCTAAAAGGGCATTTAACAGGGGTTATATTTAGACTTTTCATGTTTTGATTTCCACTTCTAACTTTTCGATTTTCTTTCCCTTTGGCCCTTTTGGGCCGCTGGACGTAGAACATGACAGATTTGTTTGGCCATTATATAGTTTAACCTCAGCGGAATTTCCATCTATGAACCCTTTAAGGATGTTGGTTAAAGCTGACATTGACATTTGTCGTCATGATGCACCAATGCAGCCCCGGCAAGTTACTCGCCAGAGCTGCATTCATGCATCACGACGACCAAGGGCTTGATGCATTAAGGCGTCATGCCGTCCTTTAAATGTTAAAAGGACATTGTGGATGACGTAATATGACTCCATCATTAATGACACATTCCAAATCACGAACTTAAGGCCTCCTGGTCAACTTGCTCTCGTTTATTGTATTTGTAGTCGTAGTTACCGGTTTACCACATCCCATTAAAGCCCCTATACAAAAGATTAGAAAAATAAGAATTATCAGACTTTTAAATAAATTGTTGCTATGGCTTCTCTTTGAATGTTATTTGTGAACACACGTAGAATTCCGGATGTCACAGAGGATGTCATAAGCTATACTATACCAAAGATGGGGTGCTTTGAAAAGAATCTGTAAGAATCGATTTTCATCAATTTTGACTAATATTTTTCATTTAGCTAAGTGGGTTAGATACTCTGGCCGCTCTTGTGGCCTGCTAGTGGCGAGAGGGAATTAACTTTAAAATGAAATAGTAGGCCTACAGGACAATATAGGAGTTTTAGCACAACATCCCAGTTTATATCAGAGTCCAGTACATTCGGTTCATGGGTTATATGAATTAACAAAATTAGTTACGAAGAGGATTTCTCTCGAGTAATGCTTTCTGTATCCCCAAATAAATACATTCGAGCAAATAAATTCAACAATCGAAAGAAATATGTATAGTTCTCTCAGAGTGGGTAAACTAACGTGTTCAGTTAAATTAGATTTTCTCTCGTTCTTTTAAGAATATAGCACAAGTCTCTTGCTTTTAGATTTCATCCCAAATTACACTGTCACGGAAGGCAGAGCTTCGGTCCTACCAGTGGATATCTTTAACAGTTGCCGATGTTGCAAAAGATAATAAAAGTTTACTAAACTCAAACTCAAGTTCTGAGTAAAAGTATCATGTACAAACAAGAGTGTATATTCCATCACAGCCTTACCGGGGGTGCAGAGGGGTCCCCCCCCCCTCAGGTCGGAAAGTCGCCCAAATTAAGGGCCCCAGGTCACAAAGTCGCTTTTTTAGACCATTAGTCAAACTTTTCCCACAAGTCGCTTATATTATTGTACCAGGTCGCCAGATCGCCTGGAAAACACCCTAGGTCGCCAGGTCGGTTTGACCCATCTGGAGCCACATTACCGATGATAGAGCTAACCGTAGGAATGTCTGTTATTAATACTGAGAGGCTTACCTATAGAGATAAGATATAATCAGGTAAGACAAGACCACACATACCTGTATCCAATACTAGATATGTAGGGATCAGTCATCTATGTAAACAAAGAGTGATATTTGTTGGTTTAACATGTAGAAACTCTAAGTAGCCCTTTTAATAGGCATCAAAGTGTACATTATGTTTCAATATTCAAATTATCGAAAGCTAACTGCTTTTAATATATGATTTTAATGGTAGGTAGGCATCAATTTATATCAACATTTAGTATAAATCAGATGGCAGCTGTGGCTATAATGTCCAGGTCACGACCCTTTATTAATATACAAGGATTATCCCCTATGTCTGTCGTGCATGGCGTTAGTCATGCCTGAAGATAAAGGGGATGAAAGAGGACCAGGTATAGAAGAACCCCTGCGCTATTAGCACTAAGGAAATATTCATTGTTAGGCAACAAGTCTCCACATCTGGTGAATACAGTAAAAACTTTTTTTTTCAAAAAACGATGGCGTACTCTGCGTGTTCTTGTCCCTGCTTAAGCAAGACTTATTCAAATAGCGTCAATATGCCTTCTGTGTATAAATATTACCGTCATACATCATTGTTGGCTCTTATAACGGCATTTTCCGGTTTTAGACAACATAGCTGAATCATATTCCACTCCTTAAACATACTATTATGACGGGGATTTTCACTTAGAATAGGAGTGTGAGTGCTGAAATTGGATTTAAAAAAAGTGTTGTTAACCAGGAACTGACACATTAAACCGTTCTAACTATCAGCTACAGGATATGTAGACCTGAAATGTTATTGTTTCAAATTAACTGTAACGATATAGTACAATCGAGTCACATCTAGTCACAATGTTACACTTAGGAAAGTTTTTCTGGTTCTCAAATGTTATACTTTATGTACATGTATATACAATATGCTAACAAAAAAAACACACGTTATTTTACGTCAAAATAACGTTTTAAATTTTACATGACGTTATGCCATACTAAAGAGCCTTAGAAAAACGTTGACATATAATGTTATAAAATGGTGTATAACGTTATTTTTTACTGGGTGTACTCTAACATAATACGATGAATCGTTTCCAAGTTACGCTTTCATTCTGCATGCATGTTACATGATGTATACAATAGGAGAGGTCTCTTTGACACGATGTGCTACTGAATCAGTAGAAGGATGTCCTGAACATAGAAATAAGCAGTTATCACGTTCATCATGTAAACGTGATGCAGATCATGTAATGTAAAACTATTCTGAGCATGGGGGTTTCAAGGGTGATATCACCACACATATGAAGGGGCTCTCCCCACTGAAACATACAGGATGGAATATATGATATAGGACGATATATATATGAAGTAAGATTCGATTACTAATTATTAAGGGATCTCTTTGTGACCTTATGTTTGTGTAAAGCAGATGGATTTTGTATTATAAAAACAATACATTACAACCCTAGTTGCAAGCCCGCACGGGGCCAATTTGGTTATGGCTCAGATTGGCTGTTTGAAGTTGGGCAAAACTGAGCTGGGTTTAATGTTGGGTAGATGGCTGGGCTGAAGTGTGGTCCCCCAATCAGGCACCCCCAATTTGGGCTCAGATCAGTTTCAAAGGGGGCTGCTTAATTTGGGCTCAAATCAGTTTCAATACAGGCTGACCATGTTGGTTTCATGTTAGGCAGTGGCTGGGCTGAAGTGTGGCCCCAATCAGGCTTCCCGTTTTGGGCTCAGATCAGTTGTAAAGTGAGCTGCCCAGTGTGGGCTAAGGTTGGGTTTGAACTAGGTGAGTATGGGGAGGGCCAAAATGATCGCTTTCATAATTATGAATCCATATGAAAAGCTTCAGCTGCTAAAGGTGCTGTAGCTGCTGCTTTGCAGAGGTCTACCCCAAAGTACAGGCAGGCTAGGTTTTGTAATCATGAAAGTGGTCATTTTGGCCCTCCCCAAACTCACCAAGGGCAAACTGGTCTAGTAGTTCTGATCATTGACACTATATGTCACTATTATATAATAGATGTTTTACCACAAAGCCATGCAGATGAAATTGACATTATACAATAATACAAGGAAAGGTTTAAGTGGTGTGAAATAGGAAACAGTAAGTAGATGTTCTCACAGTTTGGAAATAAGGTAGACTATCTATTTGAATGATGAAAAGAGGTTTTCTAAGCAGCTATTCAATGTAGACACTATTTCTGTGGCATTACAATGTGCTTAACACCAGACTCATATGCTCCATACAGGTATGAACTATGGATTTGAGGGCCAATGTACACCCTAGACACTTGTCTATGCTACATGTGGCTTAAACTGGATGATACTTCCATACTTGAAAGAAAGAGTATGAATACCTATGAAAACCCCTAGGATTCATTGGCAGGACCTAGGATATCTTATTTTAACAATTACAAGAAAATATTGGGGAATAATTGAATAGATTCTAAAAGCCCATAATCATCAGGTGGTGCTGTTGCATCAAATTAGCCAGCCCATCCAAAATCCGATCTGAGCCCAAAGCGGGCAGCCCATCCAAAACCTGGTTGGGGCCACACCAAAGCCAGTGCTAAAACCGACGGTTACCCGTCGGTTAGCCCGCTCCGGGCCACACTTTACTCAGTGCATTTACTGAGGAATATTTTCACAGTTATGATTGTTCTATAGAAAATGGTCTGTTAAAATCAGAATTAAGTTATACCCCGATCTATATAATATGTAGCAGGGTATGTGTGTGTATATTTCTGCAAGTGGGAGTAAATCTAATCTTCTCACCTCAAGTTGTGTCACTGACCAACTTATAAGAGGTTCAAGGACTGTCTCACCGACAACACAATAACAGTCCTATGTACCTCTGTGATTCACATTTGTTGTATCTCTTATGATGTCCCATTTGCGGAAGTAGTTGGATCATTTCCTTTTCTCCGTAAGTGCTAAAGGCCCTGCCATACACATAGTAGGATATGATGCTCTGTGTGTCATATTGAAACAGGAGCTAACTGGTTTCACGTTGTGTGTCTTGTCGTTTCTGGGAATTCAAATAAGGTTTATAGTTTATTTTAAAATATGTTTATTCTCATCCTGAAGAAGGCTCACCTTGACCGAAACTGTAGTTCAACACCACATCTGATACATGCTCATATCAACTCATCATCATCCACTTGTACACATTCTTGTTATAATGAATTTTAACATAAAACAATTTGGACTGTGTCGGGTTTTGTGTGACATACGATATAATATATTATAGTGCTGTTTATTTTCATTGCAGCAGAGGGGCACACGTGGTCCGAAGTGTCCGGTTACAACATGGAAATTACCCATATTTCCCCATATATATTAATGGTCTCATGTAGAGCACCTTACTGCCTCTATAAAAATGATATGTTAAAGTCCCCCCCCCTCCCAAAAAAGAAGTATACCTCTGTGTTTATTTTCTATTCTGGGTAACTCACCTCCCATCCTGACGTCACACTCTCAATCCCCTTTCACGGGCAAAGGCATGCCCTCCCACGAAAATCTGCTAAAAAATAACCAACTTGAGTTAACCAATCTGTAGGGAAAAAAACCTTAAAGGTGATAGAATGGCTATGAACTTTATTATGTTCATCAATCTGGGCGTCATTATCTTTACTGTGGTTATTTCGAATACTTCTGAGGAATAGATCACCTGAGATGTGTAATAACCATCACCGCACACAAAGATATGAATTCTACGAAAATATAAGTGCCGGAAGTAGAGATCCATGACCCATCCAAAGCAATAACATAGCATCCGATAACAAGTCGAGATAACGTCCTGGACCTGCTGTATATATACCGGGCCCCCACGTGCCCATCTCTCATATCACCCAGCAGTGGAAGAAGACAACGACCACATCACAGACCCATAGTATCAGTATACAAGTACAGTTAGAAGGACCATGGCCATGCGGCTAGTGTTAATGGTGTGCGTGGCCGCCCTGGTGGGGTCTGCGGCTGGACACGGGCGCCTGGAGGAGCCCCCATCACGTGCCACCGCCTGGAGGTACGGCTTTAAGACTCCACCCAACTACCAGGACAATGAACTCTTCTGTGGAGGCTTTTCTGTAAGTATATCATGTTATTTTAATCTTATATTAAATATATTTTTGTGTTTTTAAATTGATAAACAACACAATCAGATTTCCTACTTGGTTTTGAAGGAACATAAATTTGTTGAGTGAACCCACAATTTCGGCACAGTTGCCTTCAGCGGGGTTTAGGTTAATTTTGCATGTTTGCTACCCGGAGATTTAATCATTTTATTTTTTGTGCCTGCAATGTGCATTATAGCCCCAGTGTCCTGGCTCTCAATCATTTGGATTTCTTCTTGTACATGAATAGGCCTGTGTCCATTAACATATATCAGGCCGTTTGTCGTCCGTCAAAACGTGAATTTGAATACAAATATGAAATATATGTTTTGTCTCCCTGTGGACACAGCTGGACGACAAAATTCTCAAATACAAAAGTGGGATAGCAATATGCAGGGGTCAGAAATTGATGTCAAAAGAGGGCATTTGAATATCTAACATGTTTGATTTTTAGTGCAGAAATTGGAATATATGTTCTTTATTCTATTGTAAAACCTCATCCATGTTTGCCCTGGGCAGTCTGGGAAGCAATTTATAATGCCTAGTGGACACAGCATACCTGCAGTTAAAGTAGAATATATCTACAAAATATATTCCCAGATATGTACATATTGCTGGACGTCAAAACGGCCATATATTCCACTTTCCTTGTCGTATAATGGACACAGGCCTTATGGAAGTAAGCCTATGAGCTGTGCACTGCATACATGCATCGAACGGCCCCACTGGACATTACACTTCTCATACAATCAAGCTATTAGCTGTGTCCACTATACGACAAGGAAAGATGACGATTTCAGGTGGTTGTCGTCCAGTAGTATATGCATATCTGGGAATATATTTCCTAGATATATTCTACTTTAACTGCAGGTAGGCTGTGTCCACTAGGCATTATAAATTGCTGCCCAGACTGCCCTGGGCAAACATGGACAAGATATTATAATAGAACAAAGAGCATATCGCCCAATTTCTGCACTAAAAATCAAACACGTTAGATATTCAAATGCTCACTTTTGTCGTCCATTTTTGACCCCTGCAAATTGCTATCCCACTTTTGTATTTGAGAATTTTGTAGTCCAGCTGTGTCCCGGGAGCTGTGTCCACAGGGAGACAAAACATATATTTCATATTTGTATTAAAATTCACGTTTTGACGGACGACAAACGGCCTGATATATGCTAGTGGACATGGGCCTATGACTAGTATACCAGGAAATTATAAGAGCTTCTATAATTTCCTGCTCGTACTAAGTTATACCGTGTAACGGAATCTATCCTAATTTCCTGTCAACTTTGCCTGTGCTCATGTATGCTGAGAAATGCCAGTAATAGGCCTGTGTCCACTAGCATATATCAGGCCGTTTGTCGTCATAAAAAACTTGAATTTGAATACAAATATGAAATATATGTTTTGTCTCCCTGTGGACACAGTTGGACGACAAAATTCTCAAATACAAAAGTGGAATAGCAATTTGGGGGTGCCACAAGTGGACAACAAAAGTGAGAATTTAGAAATCTAACATGTTTGATTTTTAGTGCAGAAATTGGGCAATGTGCTCTTTATTCTATTATAATAACTTGTCCATGTTTACCCTGGGCAGTCTGGGCAGCAATTTATAATGCCTAGTGGACACAGTATACCTGTAGTTAAAGCAGAATATATCTACAAAATATATGCCCAGATATGTACATATTGCTGGACGTCAAAACGGCTATATATTCCACTTTCCTTGTCGTATAGTGGACACAGGCCTATTCCTTTGGGGGCAGCATTTACTATCTAAAAGCACTTTTTTCCTTTGCTGCCATTATGCATGAATACACTATGGTTTACCAATGCATGTAATGTGCGCTACTGCATCCATGCATTGATATGATGCCGACCCCGGGCGATTGATATATATACTCTCTATTCCGCATTAGCTAGATGATCACTGTACAGCGCCATTTTGGCTGGTACCAGTGCTCTTTCTTCTACTAACTATAGCAGCCGGCTGGTTAGCTGAAGCTGGTTCCTGTCATGTCCAAAATTTGGAGTTTTAGGGGCCATAAACCTTACACTTATAGGCCTCTATTGTGGGTCCTTATGTCATGTGTTCAGATTGGGGGAGTGGTTAGGATACTGGCAATTCAATACAAAGGTCCTGACTTCGAATCCATGCCTAGGTTATTTGGTTCACACACAATTTTAAAATGCTTTTTGGGTTAGTCAAAAAGTCATGATAGTATACAATTCAGTTGTAAATTTCCTTAAAGCAAAATGATTTTGTATACATCTTTAGTTGTTCTATGTGAATACTATCATTATTACTCACCCACTAGGAAAAAAAAATTACCATGCAACCTTGGCATGGATTCGAAATCAGGACCTTTGTATTGAATTGCCAGTATCCTAACCACTCCCCCAATCTGGACAGCTGACACAACAACTACTCAACTATTACCCATTCGAAAAATGCTGACCCCTAAAACTGCCTATTTTGGACATGCAAGAAACTAGCTTCAGTAATAGGTCTCACAAGGCAGAATCACTGCAACTCGCTAGTGCGGAATACATGGTGTATCAATGCAGTAGCCTACCTCGCTAACGTATGCATTGACTCATCTATATTCCTAATACGTGTCTTGGCAATACTCTTATGTAGGTAGAAAACAACCATAATAATCAATTATATAAACAACTGTGTAATAGACCTGACAACTAGCATGGTTCGTCTTTTGAATTTGTCCCGCTGACATTTTTTCAGCAATTTATCATGACGACAATATATATCCATGAGACTTGAGGCGCCATTCCCTCATCTAAAAAGGGATTAACAATTCCACTAAGGTATTGCTTAAATAAAAATATTATATTTCTGTACATGTTCCCCTTACAGAACCAGCAGAAGCTGGGCGGCAAGTGCGGTGTGTGCGGCGACCCCTACCAGGCTAACCCACGGCCACACGAGGCGGGCGGCAAGTACGCCACCGGAACTATCGTCAGACGCTACGACCAGGACTCCAAGATGGCCGTAAGTCAACTTCCGGTCTCTACTTCTATTGTTGAATATCAGAGGGAGTGGGCGCATTGTAGAGAATCGACTTATTATGGGGAGAGGCTACGTTAATATACTTATAGAGAGTGCATGCATCGTTTAGAATACAAAGGTAGGCACTCTGAAATACGCACTGCAGTGGTCTCAAAGTGCAGCCATGGGTGACACACAAAATTGGCTCTGCATTTAGGAGTTGAGGTTCAGGGTTTTTCAGATTGTTCAGCTCCTGATAGGACTATGACACTATGGAAAAGCACGTTCGAAAGCCCTTGAAGAGTAGTATCTCATAGTGGGCATTTAACATAGGTTTATAACAAAGGGGGAAAATTACAGTTTGCGAAAAGTGATGGTCTTTTTCTACCCCATAGATAATATTGAAATATTACCCAGCCATCTGTAAAAACAAATCAGCCAGGTCCTAACAAATCAGAAGATTGTGTGTACCCATCGACAGCCTCCTACATGGATGCCCAAGAGGTTTTCTAGACTGCCCAAATTGATGCACTGCAAGTACTGCTCTAGCCTACATGACATGGGATTGTACAGCATCAAGATGTAAATACTGTAAACGTATTAATTTTCGCTCAGTACATATTTTCGCGCATTTCGCGCACATAGGTATGTGTGCGAAAATATGATGTGCGTGAAAATATTGTACAAAAAATTAGCTTTCCAATGATGTCTGGCACTCTATATTGCACTGCAGTAGAGACTCAATTAGGCCAAACAAACAAAAAGTTGTGTTCAGAAACCCGACTGACCCTATAATTATGGTCCGACCCTAAACTTTTAAATTTAATGTTTAGATTTTCCCTAGTGTAGGGCATCACCAAAGGGCATAAGACAAACCTTATGACCTTCAGCTATCTGAATTGGTATCAATTGAAAGACTAGAAGGGTGGGAATTGTTTGTATGGAAAAATAGAACTGATAATGGCTTAATTAGACAGATATTGGTTCTACACTATCAAATAAGCAATCCATCAAATGAGATGCCCCCTTACAACACACCTCATAATCTTAAAAATAAATCCTAAAAAAAGTGCCATCCTGAAAACTTGTATTAAAAACAACTATAGATAATACAGAGTTATATATTTCCGCAATAGAAGAATTTAGCCCCCCCCCCCCTATAACCACACAGCGTTGGAAGGGGCTTGGAGGGGCAAAATATTTGAACACACATTTTAGGCTGTAATATCCTTAATAATTGTCCGATTGTAAAACCGTAAAAACTGACATGTAGCTAAAGATCACCTAATCGCAGCTGCGCGAAAATATCATTGCGCGAAAATGCCTTTATATGCTTGGTGCGCGAAAATATAGCTGCGCGAAAATATCTACGTTTACAGTAGGGTGTTTCATATAAATCTTATGTGAATTAAAGAATATCTTATAGCAATATGGAAAGGGGAATATTGTAGCTTTCCAACAGTGTATTACACACACCCTCAAATATAATATAACAGCCTAAAGAGATCCATACAGGTAGAGAACTGGTATAGTGGCTGCATGGTCACACACCAACTACATGTATAGTATAGACCCACTCCAGTGGTGCCAATCTCTCACAGGTACCCCTGTGCATTTCTATAGTGGGCACTTGCTTCCACAACCCTCCCTGTTCTGGTCAATTTCTCCACTTCTAATTATGATTGAAGGATGAGTAAATATGTTCTGGAAATCTGTTAGTGTGGCCAATAATATGGCACAATAGAATACAGAATCTACACAATTTGGAAAATTTATCCAAGTGCCTAACAAAGGCATTAGGGCAGTGTCTGTACTACAAATGTATATCGTTTTGATATTGTTAATATACCATATACATGGATATATGTCTGGATCTATATTGTTGATATACCATATACATAGACAAATGCCAACGCCCATTGATACTGTCTCTGAGGTATTTCAGGAGTGGGGGCTGGGACAGTATCCCACAAAGCCACAGGCTGAGTGGGATGCACCCCAGCCCCCATGAGTGAAATACATCAGAGCGGTATCAATGAAGTTGGCATTTGTGTTTATTATTTTGTTGGAAGCCATTTAATGAAGGAAAAACAGCCCTTCCTTAGCCCATTGAATACGGCCACATTGTATTCAATGGGGGACATTGAATACGGTCCTTAATTCCATTACTTAAGCATATTAAATCGTGTATCTTAATAAATTAAATGGATATATGTCTGGATCAATATGGGTGACAATATGTGGCACGATCTGCGCAATGGGACGTTATTCCAGGGTGCACTAAGGTCCATTTTACAATGCCATGTCACATATTTAAATTTCAGAGTGTATCCTGGTATCTCATCAGTCTACTCCCACGTGATTTGTCACGAGCCTAATCAAACGTGAAGCAAACAATCGAGCACTCCATTAACAATAACATGGGCTTATATGTACCTCGAAGCAGTCCCTTTGATCTGCATATCCTGTAGGGGTTTATCATTGTAACGTGTATACTCCATTGCTCATTATACTGTATCTGATGTAGAGTAAGCACGCCTAGCACGACTTCATGTTGATATGCACTCTTTGCTCACTTGTTCTCCATGGTCTAGGTCCGCGTTCACCTCACGGCTAACCACAAGGGGTGGATGGAGTTCCGTCTGTGCCCTGTAAACGACCGCAAAACTAAGGCAACCCTAGAGTGCCTGGATCGCAACCTACTAACAGTCTCTGGAACCCAAAACACTAGATATGTGGTGAGTCTAATTTGCATGCTTTATATTTCTCATTTCAGATATATTTGTAGAACCTTTGTATTAATCTCATTTTAATTAATGAGGTAGATGTAGAGCTTTTTTGCTATCAATCGCATAAAGGGCACGGGCGATGTTATCTAGTTTTCTTAGCTCTATTGCCATCAGAGAGCCAGTCCTCTTGTACCTAGATAACTTTGATTGAATTTTATGAATAGCTGATATCTTATATTTACACCTAATAAATTCAGCAGTAAAATTAACTAATCAGTTTTCATTTTACTTTAAATATTTACTGGTATATATATGCTAATGCCTACCTGAACAGGTGACATCTGAGATGAGGCTGATTAACGTGGAGCTGGACCTACCTGAGGGCCTCACCTGCACCCAGTGTGTCCTACAGTGGAAGTACCATGCAGGTCAGTTACATCACCATGCTCAACGTCTTTAGGCCACTCAAAGAAATCTGTTTCTAATCACTAAGCAGTGAAAAATATGACGAGGGCGTTTTTTTATTTAATCAATTTAGATATTTTTTTTACTCTGGGTATACTTTCAATACGATCATTTTTCACATTTCAGTAATTCAGAGTTTATTGATCAGCAAAGGTTGTCATAATGCAAGTTAATCCTAGCTGACTGGATTACAGACAGCATAAGCTATAATTTGATACCACATTTGCCTATATTTTTCCAAATTTAACATATGTTTCATAAAAAATGTATAAATCACGATTTTTATGATGCGCGCGGTGATAAGAAACAACTTCTTTTTTGAGTGGCCTTATTTATAAAATATCTGTCCTACCCTACCTATTTTTTCAGAATATATGTAACATGAAACACACCTTTTACTTATTTTTTTGACTAATATCAATTTAAAAGTTTAAAAAGGCGGGGATTGTAGTTCTGTAGCTGGACACCAGGGGGACACCAGGGGCAAAGCCATCACACTGGCACATGCTATGATGGATTTGATAAAACGTAGCTAGTTTGGCATGGCTGAGACTAGAACCCCAGGTCTTTGGATTAGAAGGCAAATGCTATAACCATTATACTATGGAATTTGCTGTAGTTGTATGAGTAGCAAGGTATGTTTATCTTGCCTGGCATTGTTCTTACCATGTTGTTATATTTTTTATTTCAAACATCAAAAACCATGCAAATATGCCCGGGACCATATGTTCAAAGCACATTTTCTGGACAGATATTTTTTTGCAGAATATTGTGTAGAAGTTTGAAGAGACTGTAGTTACTTTTCAATGTTATTTCATCCACATATTTAGGAGAGTACTATATAATCCTATTACAGGTCACTCAAGCTTTGTGGTTAAATATCTCAGAAACAAGCTCGGGACCCCCCTATTTTTTTCTTATTTTCTGAAAGTATATATCCTTTGGAACATCTAGTTTAAATAAGGTGAAATCGTAGTTACTTCTAGCCTATACCCGCCGGCCACCTTAACAATATCACATTTGCACTTGCAGGAAACAGCTGGGGCACTGAGCCCAACGGCAAGGGCTGCATCGGCTGCGGGCCTCAGGAGGAATTCTACGGCTGTTCTGACATAGCCATTGATGCTACTACAGGGGGCCGTCCACGCACCCTCCCTCCTGTGCGCAAAACCACCCCTAAACACCCCAACCAACCCACCAGGAGACAGACCACCCCTCAGCACCCCACCCAACCCACCAGGAGGCTCACGAGCAGATTCCCACCCCGGAAGACCTCCATGCCTCCAGCGTGGAAGACGACAGCCCCACCCAAGAAGAGAGTTACCACCCCTGTTCAAATTCCCACCGAGTGGTGTGAGTATGAGTGCTGCGCTGTGGGTGTGTGGAAGAAGCATGCCAGGATGAATGAATGGTGCATGAACAACTGCAGCCGTGGTTATTGCCCTGCCAGCCACTGCCTTTGCCTATTCGATTAGATACAGCAACGTGAGAAATGGTATCTATGTCGCTTTCACTTAGTATGCTCATTGGCAACTCAGGAAAATAAACTCATGGTAAAGGACAGTCTTGATTGACAAAACAAACAGAACACTGATTTCAAGAATGACAGCCTTGGAATGCTTGTAATTGGTCCTAATTGAGTACTCTTGGTTCACTAATAAATCAACTGATTAGCAATAAGTCTTGTGCAGTATATTATGATCCTTAGTATTCAAGCAGGACTTGTGACAATTGAAATGCGATTGAAATAGCATACATTAACAAGTTATACAGACTCATTGCTATTAGATACAATCGATTCCATGCATATAAAATTGTGATATATAAGATTAGCATTTGTAGATGTGATACTGTACTTTATAAGCTACCTCAAAGTCATACTACTTGTTTGGAAATATCAATTCCTATAACTTGAAAATACTCTACATGTATTATGCATAAGGTTATACATGCACATGAAAATAATTTGATATCTGTAATATACCAAACGTCTGACTGTTATGTATTTATCGAAACGATATCCTATGACAATAAAACTGATTATACTGCTATCCTTGTCTCGTATGTTGTTGCAATTTGGTAGGTATATGCCCTTCTTCTTTAAAGAAAATCTATTTCCCTTGACCGACATATAATTATGCTGTTCGTTACTATCAACAGTACTGAAAATTAAAAAAAGGGTTCGGGTCAAGACCCTCATGACCCCCCTCCACCTTCCAGATCTGTCCTTGCCTGATGTATTAAATATCATTTTTGGTGGGCCATCTTATAAACATTTTAACTTAATAGGGAAAATGTTCCTTGTGCGTGCCCTAAAGGGGGCTCCACCAAACATCAAAGTACACAAGAAATCATCACACCACATCTTGCAGTGGATCAAAATATAATAGAAAAGGGTAAAAAAAAATCCCTCTAGATCTGTCCTTGCCTGATGTAGCCCATAGGATATTTTGGTTATCCTTTTCTTTTTTTGGGGGGGGGGGGGGGCGAGGGGGTTACGCAAAACCCCTGCCAATGGATAGAGCTGTCCTATCTGAATAGCACACACTAAATGTAAAAATGAAATGTTTTTATTTTAAAGGGATAGCTGTATTATTTAGAAAACTGAAGGATTAGTTCTATTTTTCAACACATTGGTGCCTGAGCATCATTGGACACAATGCTGTAAGACGTCACTGCTCCTCACCAGATGGCAGCAGTCATATGCTACACTAAAAACCTGAGGGTCGTCATTTTGACAATACCTAAATTGACAACTTTGGATAGTCAAGTTGACGACCTTGGGTCATCATTTTGACGACCTAAGGTAGTCACATCTGATCCATTCAAGACAAAGGTGTCATAATGACGACCTTAGGTAGTCACACTAATTGGGTAGTCAGAATGACTACCTCAAGGTTGTTGATTTAAGGGCCTGTTACACTGGCGGCACTTGCTGCGCGGCATCTGCCGCACAGCTTGCCGCAAGGAAAGCTAACACTGGTAGCTTTTGCTGCAGCAAGTAGTTGCGGCAAGTTGCAGCAAGTTTTTACCCTGTTACACTGGCTGCATCTGCCGCACAGAACGTTCTGCGGCAGATGCAGTGCGGCAGATGCCGCCAGTGTAACAGGCCCTTTAGGTATTTTCAACTTGAAGACCTAAAGTCATCAGTATTGACAACTCTCAAGTCCTAGGTTGTTCCAATGACTACCCCATGCTACCCCATGCCATTGTACACAGGATGTGCAGTGGCACAGAACTGCCACCCTGTGTTAACATCTGTGTTAACACTGGGTGGCAGTGCATAACTATTTTAATCACAAGCTATAGGGCTGTAGACTCATACCCAGTGGGTCCGCCATTTAAGATTTCGCTGGGTGCGGTTATCATCACTGATAAGACACACCCTGACTGGTACTTTGTCCTTGGGTAACACCCACTTCCAGGGACATGCTGGTACCCACCCTGCCAGCTGTTATCAGTGTGAGCCGCCGCAACAAGCTCCAGTCCAGCCTATGCCTTATAAACTGGTGACAGGGAGCAAAGTGGTCTCTATACCTTTGGGGCCATCATTCTCATCCATTGGCAACTTATTTATAACAAGTAATGCTACTTAGTTCAATCAAGAGTACACCAAATATGTGAAAGAGATGCCTCTCATTAAACGGTGAACTAATTAGAGACTACATGTATATATTCATATGCCATTTCACAGAGCACATGCCATTATTCATTATGACAACCTAGGTCGTCATAATGACTAGGCTCCCCAGTGGGCACAGAATTCAGTTCCATGTTGAATCAATGTTGAATCAATGTTTAATCAACATTGACAACCAGTTTTCAACGTTGATTCAATGTTCTGTGCCCACTGGGCTCCGGCCTCTGGGTTTTCAGTGTAGGTCTCTATGAAGGTAAGGGGCAGCTGATATATGTTGTAGGTCTACCTGAGGAGAACCTGACTAGTGCATTTCCCCACAATATATTAAAAAAAACCATTGTTAATTAACTATTAAAAGCAGAGAGAGGCGGCTTAGAGGGATGGATTTCACTTGATTCCCTCTACACTGACATGTTTAAACAAGGGGAGGGGGGAAACACTGCGTAGTTGCCACGTAGTGGCAGAATTATGAACTAGCCTGTCAAAGCATGGATGTCAGCCCAGCTGCCGTGGAAAACTGTCTCAGAGGTGCCATCTAGTGAGTACTAGGGGAAGTGGTCAAATAGGAACAGTACTGATTACACTTGTGAAATATGTCATTTAGTAGTTGTTGAAAACCTTTTGTTAACCAACAAGGACAAGGTCTCCAGTGTTCTCTAGAGGATATATCATGTATCATGATTCAATTTGTTTATTAGTTATAACAGGTTAAATAGACCTCAACATAACAATGTGTATCAACTGCTCAAAGTTAGATAATTACTGATCTCAGAAAAAACACAATGTCAACTGAACCAGTTGAATTCTCCTTTCTCATGCATAGACATTCCTCTGGAATGTATCAGACACAAAGAGGGGAGTGTATTTAATGTTGTTGTAACATTGATTGATCCACATGCTGTAATATTACCGTAATTTGGATTTCCCTAAGGTGTGTCTCTGTGTCCATTTCACTACTTCCAGTCTAATGCTGAGCTGGAGACCAAGACTTGTTCCCTTTAGTTCCGAATTTCACCACCAGGTGTCCTTGTTGCGGCGCCCCCCCCCCCCCCCCCCTTTGTTTAGACCAAGCATATGACAGTCTTTATAAAAATAATTATGTTGTCCTACCAAGTAACAGGAGTGCAGTTCAGGGCGGGCCTTATCATATCATGGCAATACAAATCACATGGAGTATTGTTAATCATACCATTAGGCGGCGTGGGCCCGGGGGGGGGGCACTTGGTATATTTTTTGTATAGGCCCTACACATGTGTGCGGCTGGCAAGGGTACTTTTTCAGCAAAATCTCCCTATAGCAAGGGTCCTGTTTTGAAGGAAAAGTGTCCCTAGCAAGGATCTAGTTTCAGCAAAATCGCCCTAACAAGGGTCACTTTTTCCCAAGAACGACTGTTTTTTCACCAAAATGCACCACTTTTTCCCATTTTACCAAAAATTTCCCGGACAGGGGTAAAATATCTCTGTAAAATGACCCATTAAATATGTGTTTCGCGGTTTTTTCGCCAAAACAAGGATTTTAAGGCCAAAAGTGCTCTAGCACGGGCACGTTCTGGACACAAAAGGGTAATGGTTGTCATAGGTCCAGCCGCACACCTGTATCAGAAAAAATCCAAATACCCCCCCCCCCCCTCGGGGGGCGTGGGATTGACTATCATAATAGTTTCCTAACCAGCCACTAGGGGGCCTGGTAGAGGCGGTGGAGAATGCCAGAACGTGAACATGTTGGTTTGATCGTGTTGGGGGTTGTCTGCAAAAGATGGCAGCACTGTGTTTGCTTTTTACTACCTGCTTCATAGGATAATCTTTTCAAGGCACTTCTTTTGGTGCAGTTTTACTGTTTTAAATAGCGGTAGAATGCGAATTTTTAGAAACTGAGTTCAGTGTATTATTTTCCCATCTCAAAAATGTTCGCCCTTCCTTTGTTTCTTCACTAACGCATATTAAAGTAGATATCATACCGTACCGTCATGTTTAAGCGCCCCGGCGCTTGTAACTTTGTAGGACCGTTTACCCACGCCGCTAATACAAGACAGGCGCTTATTCAAGATCCATTTTATGTGCTTAAAGGCGCACTGAGCTCAGGACCTAGCCCTGCCGAGTTTTGTACGCAAATGAAGTCGTGGGTTCAGTGCGCCTTTAAGAATTAAGACCCCCATACCCCCGGCACTTATACAAGACCAGAGATTATTCAATACCCGGCGCTTACGGTACGGTATGCGAAGTATATTTCACCAAGGAACTGTATACAATGCTGATTATATTGAGGACAGTTGGCAGTTGAGATGGCTTGAATCTATTTATGATTTGAGAGAATTGGTCCAAAAACCTGTTCCAGTTCACTCACTTTTAATTACTTAAAACGGTTTAGATAATTGACTGGGTATTTCAGACTGTCTTTGGGAGAATAGCTAAGATATTAGAAATGTAAAGACATTCTGTTAAATGTAATTGCTATTTTAGTACATCTTGAAAATCCAATGAACTAATGAAAACACAATGCAAGTACTCCTGTGCCAGTTTTCTTTATTTTTTTATATATCAACAATACATGTATATCATACATGAGCAAAATATAGGATATCTGTGATTATAGTCATAGATTGATAACACTGTCGTCAAATTTTAACATGTACATGATTCAATTCTAATCCCTCATATAGGTTTCAATACGTTCAATTCTATCTACAACAATGGATACAGTTTAGCACTTGACCCCTTGCACAGTAGCATATACACGTTGGTTGTGATTTCCATATACTTTATGAAATATCTGGTACTTTAAATATATATGGCTAACTGTGGTTTTACGTTTCAAATAATTGCATGACTAGTGACCTCTATATTCACAACGGCCCATAATGTATCAAACATTAAACTTTGTGCTGAGCCCGTGGCAGTAAAAGCAAACCCCCTCATCTCACAACAAATCTTTTTATTTGTTTTTTTATTGTCTTTCAGACATGTTTTATACAATTGAATTCTAAGATTCTATAACCGAGTATCCCTCCACCACTGAAGATGTTGAAACCTGGCTAGTGTTTGCGAGATCCAGGTGCTGCTACCTGGTTTAAAAGAGTGCACTAGCGACCACCCACAGGCGCCTATAGGCACCCCCCTAGTAAATAGGCTACACAACACATAAGTCCCTCGCCATTCCCCCATACCGCTGTACATAATATTACCAAAGGGCCTTTCTCCATACCATGGACGCAAAAAACACATGTAGAGGTCAACTAAAAACAGCACTGTAGGTCCCCATAGATATCCATTCCACGTCATAAAAATAAATACTCTCAACAAATAAATAGTGGATCAGTGTAGTGAGGAGAACAATGGTAATGACAAGGCAAAACACATCATATGGAAGTTTACCAGAACCCTCTCTCACTCTGTCTGTCAAGTTTCTCTAGCTGTCGAGTTGTGTCTGTCTGTAGAATATAATAATACAATAATAGTACTCCCCATGTTCATTCAAATTAGTCATGCAAGACTGAACTCAAATGAACTTGGGGTACCTATATAGTATGACCGTTGCAGTTGGATATCCACATGTCTACATGTGTCCAATAACATTTAGTTATACATCTCATGTGGTTATTATTAGCTTGCTGCAGTCAGTCTCTCTTTTATCAACATTATTAGTAGTTTTAGATGCCATAATTGCCGTTAGTACATGTATGTCCTTTCTGCATATCTCCTTCACTTGTACACTAATTCATAACAATCAGTCCCGAGCGTAATTCATATTTGAAGAATCCCTTGGGAACCAAACTAAGCTTTCTGTGTGTCAGGCTGACCATATCAAAGTAGATTATAAATGTCTTTTTTTTTTTGTTTTGCTTTTAAGGTTTCTACAATTATCATATTTCAATTGTATTGAATCTACCCTAATAGGGCCAACAAGAGCACATCAGATTCTGTAAATATCACGTCTTTTCTGTCAAGCTTACAGCACATGTAGTATTAGTTCGTAAATACATAAAGGTAGTTTCCTATCTTACTTTCACAAAGAAAGAGGAACTCCTAATGCAAAGGAAGTTAAGTCATCATCAAAGACTTCACAGCTTTCCTTTCTGTGACCTTGACCTCGACGCAGGTCACTGCCGCGACCCATAGTCCTGAGCGGGATACGACCCTGACCTCTGCAATCGTGGACATGACCTTCATTAGTCATGACCTCGACCTTCACGGCCCTGTGACCATGACCTTCACGGCCGTGACCTTGACCTCCGTCGAGTCATGCATCAGCGACCTTGACCTTCCCAACGCAGTTGTCCGCCAAGGTCAAGACCTTGACCTTGTTGACCTTGAGCCAGAAGGGAGTCAAGCGCCGTGACCTTCTCTTTCCTTCCCCATACAACCTTGACCGTCAACGGTCGTCCATGGGGTAAATTCTTAAAGGCTGGTGTTGTCGATCGGCGCGGGCACATCAGCGGTCATATCTGGTCGGGGGACATGCATTTTCCGGTCTCCGGTCTCGTTGAGGAGGTGGGCATCGGGCACCGACTGGGCGTCCGAGATGTGCACCTGGGGCATCTCTGGGTCGAGCGGCTCGTGGCGGGGCTGAGGCTGGTCCACCATTGGGAGATGGTCGGGGACCGGGCCGGCCAGAAGACCACCGCTGCCATGGAAGAAGCTCACCAACATCTGACGGTAACTGAAGGGTGTGGCGGGGCCGTAGTGGTCAGGGCCCTCGTCTGGCTCATCCTTCATAGAGAGCAGCACACGGGAACGCACTGTAAATATACAAAGGGTGTAGAGTGTTATTAATGACGACTTTTACTTTACTGCAAATACAAATATGTACATGCATATATCAAGCATCCATGGTTTTTTTTCCATGCTGTAGGAAGGGGCGTTTTAGAATAGATTTATGCACAATTGGAGACTCTCCAGATGGAGAAAGAGATACAGTAAACCCCACGGGGAGTAAAAACTGTTTTATCTGTCTCTCTGCTCACGAACCTTAACACAGTGCAGCCCTTTGCTACACAATGGAAATCCCATCTGCCCGTTTACCAAGTAACCCAGAGAAAAACAGTTTGTTATTACAGAGTGACGACTGGCAGCCAGTAGCTGGTGGAGGCTGGGGTCTGGGTACGTTGGGAGTGGATATGGCAGAGCCGTGTTTATGTCTGAAGTGCCACGTGGACCAAAACTCTGTGGCAGGTTTTGTCGTTACCTTTACACCAATATAGTTTGAATCATCCCCAATATAAATAGCCATGATAATATGAGGCAATGGCCGAGCCAGTGTTTAGAAAATGGGGGGGGGGGGGGCTGCCGCGAATATGAATTTTTTTTAATATAAATTTTCTCCAAAAAAAAGAAAAGGGAGGAGGGGGCATGGGCTAATTATGGCATCTATTCAGTAAAGTGTAATAGGTGTCTAGTCCCCTATGTCTATCCTATTGCATATTGTCTAGGTAGTCAATTTCTCCTTTGGATTAGTTATGGATTAAATTGTATTTTTTATACATTATGACACTATACGTGTATATACATGCCACAGACTTAAATAGATTCCATTTCTAATATGTTTAATAATTAGCTCTAAATGAGAATCGCAATTCAGATCAAATGTTGCAAGTGGCAATGATCATAGATCACACTAATCCACTGGTACTTATTATTCTGATCTTTGCTGCACATAAGTACCGACCAGGACCTAGTGATCAGCGGATCTCCGCCGCTGTGACCCAGAGATCCAACCCTGCCAACTGGGACCAGCGAACTACCGCATGGCGATCTAGGTCACCAGCTCCACGCTGGAGGCTGTGACGTCACAGGTCCCCCTCCCTCCCGCTCTAGTACGTCATGTACTAGGCTACTCCAGGCACGTGGTGTTTAGTGTATCTACACTTGTACCGTCGTGTGGTCATGTGTTTTGTCTACTTCTCTGGTTTGTGACTCTTAATTTAGGAGTTTGATTCAGACCCACGTGCTCGGTCATGAGGGGAGTGGTGGTGGGAATGAATAACGCACCCATTGATAGCCACTGATAGCCCATAACCTTTCAACTAACTCTCTATGGGTTCCATGTATTAAATGTGTCAAATGAGAAATGGCCTTACTTTGCATTTTAGATTTATAATTCGCGATAGAAAGAAACATATTTGACCACTCCTGATTCCATTAATTTAATCTGATATTCTCAAGTTATCATGAAATAAAGGAGCTACTCCCAATTCCTCAGACAATAGTGAGACATATATCGCTGGCATGACAACCCTGCATGACACGAGCCCATTCTTGTGGCAAGCACGAGACCCATTCTTATGGCAACCACAATGCCTTGTGCATTAAAATTGGTGCTTTTGGCAGACACATGTATATACACCCTACAATTATAGCGTTTTAAGGTGTGAATGTGACACTTACAGTTGGCTGTGGCATAGGCGTCCACTTGAACCCCCTTGGGCACAGGTCCCATGGGTACCTTGATGGTAGAGGGGGCTCCCGCAGCCCTGCTGTGGCCGATGGTGAAGTTAGCAGGGGACCAGGAGCCCAGGAAGATAGCGAAACACAGAACGAAGACCTGCCAACGGAGAAAGGACAATGATGAGTGGGGTGCTTTAATATACCTATGTCTATAGACCCAGTCCTTTTACCATGGAATGACCTTAAGTCTTACCAGAATAGTTTTAGCAGTGTGGGGGCACTATGTGTCTACCATATAAAGAAATTGATGGGATCCATATTATAATTCCACCAAAACCGTTTTAGCCACCGCTCCCTCCTTATGATGTGAGTGTCCCAAATGTGTTCTGGTTTTGAGATAGCCAACTTACCATAAGACACGTGTTTTGCGTGGAGTTTGGTGCTTTGGTTACTTTACTGACGATGGACTGCAGTTTCTGTAGCTGTGAGAGGAGAGACCTGCCAAGAAAACAAACATAACACGTTTTAGAATTCAGATACGACAAAATGAATATATACAAGAACATTTAATGTGTTTTTTTTTGTTAGACAACTAGCCTACATGTGTTTCATGAAGCGCCTTTTCCGGTTATGTCTACTGTCTGGCGTGTCCTGTACCCATCTGCTCGAGTGACCTTATGACCCTGTGGATTCCTGATTAAACTCAATTAATTAGCTAGTTAAAGGCCTTTAATCCCCTTCGTCTGGGGAATGGGGAGGGTGCCAGCACCTAATGATCACATAGAGCCTCTCCCTTTGATGTACAAAGCACGGGGCGGACACTTTGCCTTTGACGACGTCCGTGGCTGGTTACTGGTGTGGGGGACCCGCTTGTGTCCAAGTTTAATGCTTATTGGTCCCACTGCTATGCTGGTACCAGCGAATGTAATATGTCATGCTACATCAATGGGTGACATGCTACCTCACTAGAGGACATCATGTGTTATCTTGTATTTGTCACTGTGTGTGGTGTGTACTCATACTTAAAAAAAGGCCTTTCTCCCTAAAGTGTAGAGATTTATAGATTTCTATCACGCCTACAAACATTGTTTCCTATGCACAGGGTAAACTATTAGTTAGTTCAATCCTGAGAATGGTGTATTGGGCACACAGATTAACTGCAGCCCAGACTCCACCAGCATGGTCTTTACTGGGCTCATGTAAGTTTAACATGTCAATATAATCATACAGTCCAGATCCCTTTGTAGTTTGCCCCCCTTTCACCTAGGGTACTTCAAGTTCCTATACATCAGCAGTTTTTGGTCAACTGCACATATATACAATTTAAGTTGTTTGACATTCCCTATGTCACATTCAGCTGACTTAGCCTATATCCCTTCCTACATTTTAAGTAGCTTGATAATATCCACGACCATACCCTCTCCTCCATCCTAGTGTAAATCTCATGCAATGAAGGTGTGAAAAGACTAGTGGGGACTGTGGAGGGAATTGAATGGTCTGGTACACTAAATCAACATTATAGGAGTAACCCCACCCCCTCAGGCTAAGCCCACAACCCCCAACACAGACTCTATACTACTTGCACCCGTCCCTATGGAGGGTATAGGCTGTGAAACAGCCAGCCACACACCTAGATATAAGGGGCCATGCAGGAATGCAGATGGATAAAAATATGCTCATGATTCTTCAGCCTTAAATATGTAGTGATCGTTTTATAACTCTGTGGCATTCTACTGTAGCAATAACGTTTTATTTGCTATAAAGTTCTGTTTATGCATCTTTTAATCTCACCGCCACTATACATGTATTAAACTAACCAATCCCTCTCAGTCTCTGATGGCCGTTTGGCGTTCCCCCTTTTGGCCCCTACCCCAACACACATTTATACTGTTTGTTTTCTGTCACTCCGGTCTGGGCATACTTCTACTAAGCCTTTGCATGGAGATTGCTTAAAGTAAAGTCTCCCCCCTGTAGACTAACATCAGTCTATGCATGCTTTCCACACCGTATTGCTCCTACCACAGTCTGAGCCCTTAGACAAACTTGTCAGCTACTATCATGGGGTCGTGTATGGACCTGCATAGTGCTATACTCTTGCTGTGTTACAGCATAAAGTTCCTGGTTCTTTATATATAACGCAGTCCATTAACAATGATTGTATAACACTTGTTAATGTTAATGTAACACTCATGTTAATGGTATGGTATATATATCTGTGGTTATAAAGGCCACAGGATATAAAAGGCACAGGACCAGTATGTCGACTATAATCCCCGCTAGATTCAGGACAAATACTTTTTATACGTTTGAGAAAGAAGGCACTTTTAATGAAAGGGGAAGTATTAAGTTCAAGTGCCTTCTTCTGATATCGGCAATGTGATATGGAACCATTATTACCTTTATTACCAGACATATCTAATGGCAATATATCAAGCGGTGAAACTGCTCTAGCAGAGAGTCATCATATAGTATTACAGTGCACACGTATATTATAGGCCCTCCTTTATTAAGATTCAACAGACGCTCACCTGTTGTTGTTTTCCAAGGACTCCATTTTCCTTTTCAGGTCGACGTTTTCTTGGTTATATACTTCGACTCTAGAAAAATGAGAGAAGATAGAAATTGTTAATATAATAATTAGATATTCTACACATTGATATTCATCTAATCACCAGACCATTTGGTACATGTATCTGGGTTAGTCAAGACTGTGAACTGTTGTTTTAGTACGTAAATTACTTCCTTATACAGATTCACACTTACTTCCCTTATCACTATATTAACTCCCCTTATAAATGCGAAACCAAAATAATATAACTTACTTCTTTTCCAATGTTTCCAAGTATTCTTTCTTTTTCCGTCTGCTTTCTTGTGCTGAAATCTGGAATGCAAAGGCAATATTTATCAACGGCCCAATAGAGAATGTGTACCAAGGGAATAATAAGACCTGATAATACTATATCACCGTGGAAGCACCATGAAGATAGGACTTAAGATTTACAAAATTCAAGTGCAAATGCAAATTTATCGCTGTCAAACTCTCATATTAGGGCCACCAAGTCAGCTTCAATATTTGCCATATATGAACAAACAATTGCAGCTAGGATCAAATAAACTACTACATTTGCACTTTCTTTATTCAGTAAGGTTACTAACCCATATTTCTATTTGCACTGGTATTTGCAGACTGCTGATATGTTTACAGACTCCATATATGTTTACTAATAACCCTCTCAAACATAGATGATAAGCAGGGATGCATGAAAACACACACATAGACCAAATATCCAAAGGTTTTACCCAAAGCTCCTTAGTTTGACAAGTATAACATCTTTAATGACATATACACACATGGAGGCATGGGTGAGGGTACCAACCTTGTTCTTAATTTTCCGACGGATCTTTTTGAGGTTCTTCTCCTCTTGTTTTGTCAGGGGTAGTTTGTTGGGGACAGGGTAACCTTCTGAGATGAGTGTTCTCCGCTCCTCCTCTGATAGCATCAACATGCCCGAGTGGGAAATCTGCCAGGTGGAGAAGGAGGATTATATGCATTGTGTAACTCAATATCAAGTACATTGAGACATATATCAATTACTACTTTGAATGCATTTATTATAATATCAGCCTGTGCAATCCTCTCAGTAATTTTTCATGGATTAACTCCTCAATGAGGTGAATGTCCGATAAACTTCTCAATGATTCAATACTTCAATATACTATGGGCCTAGACATAGTTCATGGAATTGACGGTGTGGGTGAGTTATATAAAGCAATTTATATCATAATGTAGCCCCACCTACACTATACAGTACCACCCACTTGTTGCTACCTGTATCATTCATTAACCAATACCCATTATGACCCCAAGCAGCCCCTATCTATTAGGGGGTCCGCCCTCTGCAATAAGCCATAGGGGTATTATTGACTGATGTCCAATAGTTCATGCTCTCCTATACCTAATTGTGAGTTACTATTATATAGATACAGCGCCCACATCTACCACATATGGCCAAAAATGTCTCTTAGCGAAAAGTAAACTAAACCAAACTAATATATATAGTCAAAGCGGAAGTCTTGCTGGTCTCCGGTGACTTTTGCAAACCACTTGCAAACCACCCACATGGGAATCAGCAAAAAGGGCAGAAACAGGAAACGGAAGTGGAACTCACCGGTGAGGAGAATAGTGAGGTTTGACTCGTTCTGATGGTGTGGCGTAGCGCTCCCTGGCGGATGGGGCTGGAGGGTGCAGACCGCGTGGGGCTGTTTCCGCCGTCACTGTCGCTGTTTGTGCTGCTAGGTGGCGTTGGCGGCAGGTCTAATGTGTGGTAGGAGTCTGCCAAAGACAAGAAATGCAAAACAGAGGTTAATATATGTATATAGATGGCGAATAATGCCTACTGAGGCTACTCATATAATATAGTTATTTGCTCCCCTCCTTATAATGTGTATCAAAGTTGTTGTTTTTTGCTTGGTTCCTTTCTTGGGACCAAAGGACCATACCATTTACCACCTGTACATTTATTGTGGTTTGATGTTTACCAAGCTCCCCCGTGCAAACAGACATCATTCTGTACACACCACTCCTATGACTATTGATCTAAAGTTGCTACCAACAGGATCCTTGCACCTGGAAACTCCTTATGGATTGTGGGCAGGTAATGATTTCTATACTGGGCTAGAAGCTCGGCTATAGGGTATCGGTTCAAGCTCCGAGATACCTGGGCAGCCATGCTTTGTCAAAACACAATATTGTACATAGCCATGGAGTATTCTTTTCATTCTACAATCTAATCTGCTTGTACTAGTAGGCAAACATTTTGCCCAGGTACTCTTCATAATATAAAACTCCAGCATTATTATTAGGTCACCCGATGGGGTGGTGCCCCACATCTATTCATGTTGTCTTGGGTGTGTCCCATATCGCTCCCTAAGTACTCAACCTTACGTCTTAGGCAGGAAGGGCATGTATACATACACACTCTCTGTGGTATGTATACCATCATTTCCTTTTGTACCTGGAGAACATGAGTGTTCCCATACCCCATCCATTGACATCCTTGTGTTCCATATAGGGACCACTGAGCTAACACAAGGACAAGAGAACGCATACAGGCGGGGTGGCCCTGACAGCCATTGCAGGAGGGCAATAATTGTTGTTTGAGTAAAGGGCGTGATGGCACATACCTTTCTTATATATCAATGCACTGAAATTTTCCTCTCTTTTTTAAACTTGACGTAGTTGAAAATAGTTGTATAATGGTGTATTGGACATAACACAGTGATAAAATAGGGTGTGAGCTGTGTCATTATACATTAAAACACGCCCTTCTCAACTCAAAAGGTGGAAGACTGATCTATGGTGGAGGGGGGATGTAGGTTAAGGTGTGGTCAGGTCATTAACTGAGTGCAGGTAGGTACTTAGTGTACCTTAATGTTCACCACCAGCCAGCACGAGTAAGGCCACTATAGAATACCATAGGCAATAACACTGAACATTTGGCACAGACATGCAGAGACAACTACTCACGTATATACACGTGAAGGACCAATATATCATGCTGGCTAGCACCCAATGGCTATGCTGCTTATCTTTAAAGACATTGTTTTAGTCAGGAAATATTCTCTGCTTTTTTCAAATCATTGCACCTTCTCCTCTTCAGATCTATGTAGTTGGATTAGATATAATGGCATCGCCCCGGGGGCAGAGCTAGAAGGGATCAATATTCTTAAGCCCATTGGTATCCAATTTTAAGGATCAATGGAATAGTGCATGTGTATAGTGTTTTAACAGGGGGTTCTCTTTCACATTCTCTATCTGTAGTACAACATGTATCCTACAGATTAGGGACACACCCTTGTTTACCAAGTTCTCACATTATGCAGTGCGTATCAAAGTCATCTTTTCCCATGCCGTGTCTAAGTAATGTCCACCACAGATAAATCGTTATTGGAAACCATCTCAACTCAATGGTAGGTTTGAATTTATGTTACAGTATAAGAATGGGTGTGACTATATGCCATTGTATAGGGAAACACCACTCCTGTCAGGGTAAGCCTATGTTCCAAAATTATCTCCAAACATGTATCCTAAGTGGTGTTCTATGGGTGGGGCTCGTATTATCTTGATTGCTCTATGGGTAACCCTCATATTATCTTGATTGTTGTATGGGTATGCCTGGTATTATCTTGATTGTGTGTGTTCTTCCTCTGCAGGGAAGTCCTGGAGTCGTACCTGTTTGAGGGGGGAGGGTGGGGTCAGGCGTCACCTCTAATAACCACACCTGAAGGCCGCAATAACGCACCTGCCACAGGTAACAGCGGTGCTCAGGTGTGCACCGTGGGAACCTCAGGTGTCACCATCCATTGTTATGGTGAGTGCCTTATGTTTGGCCATTTAATGTACAGGAGAAGGAGCATGATACACCGTGTATACACAATGTCAGCCAAGCGCCCAGTTTCTAAAGATCTTGTGTGAACACTACAGTTACTTATACATGCCCATGTGCATTTTGTATCATTCTACCCGACAACATTATCCAGCATATTGGTCGGTGTCTTACCATATCAGGTACCATTGATGTATTCCAACCTTCCTCTCAGTAAGTCAATTCAAAGAAGTTTGGATCAATTTTTCCAGGGATTTAAAAGCGGCTAAAACATTGATTAATTATCTTTGCATGTAACGGAAAGTATGGTCGTTGTGTCTAATACATATTTTTTAACTGTATTGGAGATGGTATGAATGGACGTGTGTTTGTTTCCGGCTCCCAGCAATGTCAAGGATGAGTATCGACATGCATCGTTATCTTTGATAAAGCACCTTGGCATACCTACAACCGTTACCTGTAGTTTATATAAATAACAATAGTATGACAGCAATTATACCATTATCATTATGATATTCCAACCAACGGACAATGAAGGACATATCAATCATGAACAGCAAAATTGAAATAGCCTTTTTTATATTAATATTCAGGATCCTATATTATGCCACTGTGTATTTGTTTGATCATGTAGGGCATACTTTGTCTCCAGACCATGACAAACCAACGCAGCATGACTCTCATGGTTGAAATACCCTTAAATATGTCCTAAATTATGATGGAAGATCGTCTCCAAATTTAAGTGCATGACCACTGCAAAACAACTCCACCCATAATTTGCCCTTCTATCCTCCAATTTAACAGGTAGACTTCAGAAGATTAGCCAAGCGCTGAAGGTACATACATGTGTACCGGCATCCTTCTCTTTAACTCATAGTATAAGTTTATAGTGGCTTCACTAGTCCAGTTTACAATGTCTCTATTTGTTTCCTCTATATTATGCTCCACTAAAGTTATATCGACTGTAGCTCCACCCACTGGTTCTGAATTGTATTGCCATCAATATAAACATCCTCTTTCACCGTTACCCTGGATACCCAACCTCACCCCATCCCAGATATAGGCACCTTCCTATTTACTCAGGAGTAAAGTATTCAATTTAGGAAATAAACATTATGGAGATGTTACTCCCTGATCTATGAAAGGTGGGACATTTTAAGATGTTGGTCAATTATCTGTAGAATTATTATCATAAATATTATTTAAATCAGCAATTCCAGTGAAAGAGTAGGAATTCCTGCTAAAGTAGGATATTGGCATTTTTGTTTAATTCTCATCAAAAGGGTATTTATTTAACAAAGGCACATCATAAACCACATGTATACTTGTACCGTGCATTAGTGACTGGTGAGCTATAGATCGCTGTCTGTTACATCCGTGCGTTAGCTGATACATATTTGAACACGTTACACCTGTACATGCTGTCGAATATTCTAATTCAATGCCAAACACATGACACAATATGGCATTGACATGAGACTCGTTTTGCCTGTGAAATATTGGTCTTCAATATGACATTTCTTTTCTGTGGGTTTCAATTATATATTTTCCTCTGAAACTAGGCGGTATAGTCGTTAGGTGATTATGATTATAAAAGTGACCTTATTTTCTCTAGTACTTGTTCTTTTTCTTTTTTAATTTTCAATTTTTTTAAACACGAATCAAGTTTCATGTACAGGCATGTAATAAGCACCGCAACTATTGATATGTAACATGCGAAGTTGCCCCCTTTCTGAATTTTCCCACAATTATTTTCAGGTAACACCCAATTCAGGTGTCATTATTCTAGCGGCGGGTGGGTGTCGGTGGGAGGGGCTGTGTGTGTGTGTGGGGGGGGGGGGGGGTGCTCATGCATGATACCCGTACTTATTCCCTTGCAACACGCAGTGACGTTAAAGCTTGACCGTCATGGTTGAAGTGAGGCAAAAAGCACTTTTGGATATAGTTCACTTTTTATTCACAAGAGGGCTCTTAAGGGCTGGGAGCTCAGCTCTTACAGGCACAAGATGGGGTGAATATGTTGTAGCTGGACACTGCTCATGGTCCCCTGTCCAAACACTGCTGCCCTCTGGTGGAACTGTTATTTTAGTCCATGTATGGAAAATGCTGAACTTATTCCCTGACAGCCCAGCTTTAAGGACCCAGGACCTCATTGTAATGCATGTTTTGTGACAATTTGATCAAAAACAAAAATGAAACCAACATGCTCACGAAACCGCCATCTGTGTGCCTAAACGATCACAGCTACTTCATATTATATTCATTTAACATGTGTTTTAATACCGGAGTATCCTTGAATATACGATAACGTCCGGGGATTTTTAAAAGTACTAGTAAATCAATTTGTTTTCATTGATAAGTTTGAACTATATTGTAATATAGCCGCAATATAGTTCTCACAAAGGTGGTGCCTATTATAGGGATCTTGAGTGCCCCATATTTATCAAATACGCAATTGACATTTTGGCACATAAATTGGACAACAACATTCAAGCAATTAACAAATAGTGTTGGCACACGTTATAGGTTTATGTGAGGGGAAGGGGTATTCACTTTGGGCGTGATAAAGTTATAAAATTCTCAAACTAAATGTTTATTGGAGCGGGACTACCGTCTGCGGAATGTTGAGGTCAATGTGGTGCAGGGGAAGATTCATGCCGCTCAGGTGTGACCACCGAGTGTCGTCTCCGCAGACGACTTTCATCAGGGTCAGGGTGCAATCCCCAAACAACTTGATTGGGCAGTGGCGGTGGTGGTAATAATAGCCGTCTAATAATACCTCCACTACGAGACGGACCGAATGCTGTACAATGCTGCCGTAATAATACCTAATAATACCAATAGTATAAAGCACCCCCATTCTACCTACAGGTAGCGCTACTGATTACATAAAACGAAAAAGAAAGTTGAATGGTTGTGTTCTTGTAGGTTTAATATAGATTGGACCTAAGGACCTATCCTACAGAGTCCCTATACATAGTGTACTGCATAAAGGCATGTGTCGTCATGTGGGCCTACTTTGTTAATATAATCAATAACCATACAGCGTATTCATGTGAAACCACGCCATGTGGCCAGATATGAATATTGGACTCTGATACAGAGGATGTCCTGAGACATTTCATTATTCCTTGTTAAACTATATCCTTAATTTGATAAATGTATCACAATGCATATATTGAAACCAGTCAAATGCCCCCATATATTATCCACAGATGACATGTGAAGGCCTTTAGATGTCACTGCGCATGCGTATCCCAAATTGTCGTCTGCTTCATTTCGTCAATTATCTATGGGGACGCAGTGACCCGCACATCGGGAATCACGTGACAAGTGATGAATAATTACAGGCGGAACTTTATGGGTATGCAAACCCAAACCTATATAGTATATGGCTTCAATGACCTGACCCAAACCTGCATGTCATTATCATCCCTGATGTGGTTATGAGGCCTTCCATTACTGATCTCCTCCCCCGCCTCCTCCAGAGTTGACTTTTTTTTTTTTTAAATAATTGTGTGTATAATTGTGGAATTGTACAGGGCTTATCAGGATAATTTGAGTTTGAATTTGAGCGTTTCGGCATTTGGCCCCAGGCATGAATAGCCCGCATTATTAATATGTTCTGAAGAGTAGCCTAATAGTTTTTTCTCTTGACACTTTGAGCATTATGGCTAAACTGGATAGGCTTACTAAGTTACTGGAATATGGAATATTGGCTAAATCATTCCGTTGGGACCTTGTCAACCTTGGTTATATACTTCCAATTTCAAACACATATACCTGCAATCCCCGGTAAAAGGTGTTGTGACATGCTGATTTAACAGACCTTTAATTTGAAATGCGAAAATAGCTCCCGAATTTATAGTTTCAATCCATTAATATCCTAGTCGAGCAGGGACTTGGTGACAGTTTTAGTACATGTACCTGCTACTAGTAGTATTTGATGTGTCCTTATATTCCCCTGGGCCTATTTGGCCTGAGGGCAGTGGGAAACCACATTATTGTCAAAGGGAAGGGGAAGGCGCACTTTCTTTAAATACTCAAGCCCCCCTTTGATATAGCTGGCTATATATGTACATGCACCCTTCTCAATCCAAAATTCAATATTTAATACAGTTCCACGAAATTATAGGACCTCACGGACGCTGCTATGACGTCACAGTTGCAGTATGGCAATGTGTGCACAACCAAACTGGTTTCAATAAATTATTATTTGTCCAGTATGTGCATGTCGGGGCGAGCAAATCGACTGCTGCTTGCTCCTGACCCATTATGTCGGGGTGGGACCATTATCTATTGATTAACACGGCCTTGTATAATAGGATATTTAGGAGCTGGAGTATTCACTGGTATTTGTGGTGCGGGGGAGGTGTCCTGCATGGTGGGTCACCCATGAGGAACGGTGACATACTGGTACATACTGTTGTACATGTAATTGACCACTAGACTTGTTCTCGATTTAGATAATATTACATGTACAATGTATGTAGACGAGCTACACCTAAATATGGTGGTTTTTGGAAACAAACGTTAATTGTGTTCAGTAGAGGGGAAGATTCGCCATTTAAAATGGCCTCGTCGGAGCTTATTAATGGCCGTCCCCTACACCGGTGCATGGCCTGCGTTTTTTTTATAACCATAGGGGTGAGCTATTATAGAAGCAAGGCACATTTAATTGAGAGAACACATATTATTATTATCTCTAGCTAGATTAGATTTACTCAGAGATCTTGTTTTGGGTATCATGGAAACCGTATCATGCCTCTCTATTTAAACTGAGCTGCACAAGCCGAGTCTACATTACATTTCTGCACACCCCCAACGGTTGGGTGTCCAATTAGGTCAGGATCAGAGCATGCATATTAAAGTGGCCATGCTACTTGGTTGGCTACGGCTGGTAGGTTAACATAAAGAATTTACACGGCTGGATACAACGAGCATCGGTGGGTCTATATGCAACTTGTACATACACATACTGTATACAGTGTATGAGCATGCATGCTTGTCGCAGTTAAACCCCCAGCGCCCCTATATATAGGGCTGAGTACCTGTCCCGACTGCACTCTGACTGTTACTGGACTTGCAGTAAGATCTGCGGGTTTAAAAGCTGCATGTGTAATGCCTGGGTTGTAAATTAATATTCAACAGGGAGGCTGGGGGCAAGTCTGGTAGTGGACCATGTGTATATTCAGAACCCCCAGGTGTCCCATATGGGTTGCTGGTTGTTGGGGGAGGCGGGGGGCGGTGGTGTTGTATGGTTAGGATGGGGATAGAGAGTAGAAATGGGAGATGAGCGAGGGGGGGGGGCAAAAAGGCAGCGAGACACCGGTCTGACTAGTCTAGTCCAGCCCCCTACTACCCTAGTAGCCTACAGTACCCGTCAAACACACACACACAGCCACCTAAGTATAAGATAGGAAATTCCATTCACCATACCAGATTTCCGTTTTTACAACAACCGGTTTAAGGAGGTTTACCCATCACCCAAAACTGTTTATTGGCAGTGCTAGTCTCCTATAGTCTCTTGAGTAGCTATAGTGTTAAGACAATTTACATGTTTGATGTTTTATTATATTTTTCATTGTTAGCCCAATCCCGGTTGATGATCTATTGCAAATGAGACCCATCATATGAATTATATTCTTTTCAGCTTACAAAGTTACACTGTGATTTCACAACTATGTTTGATAAGTCGGCATTATCTGCTGACAAATCATAAGAAGTCGGTCGCTCAACCCACGGCTACATCACTATGGGGATAGGTGTCAACTTGTGTTGCCATGGTAACGCATACAAGCTGGCGTGTCCGGTTTACGCTCAGTCTAGAGACATTTACTAGACCTGGCCCAGCTCAGAGTTGTTGGGTTCTTGGCGTGTCGCTCTCTAGGCTCATGGGTTGAGTTTGAACCCCATAGCTATAGCCGGTCTTCCCACCAACGTTGATTGCTATGATTATAGATCTTCTAACAATGACGGGTTAAATTTGCAGGGGTTAAATGTCTTTTAATGCTCATTTCTACTTGCCAAGCAATCGTTTCAGTATACTGATCTACCAAGAAAGTACACACTTGTATAACGTATGTATATAGGTAGTCTACATATTTTCACCGACGGCACCCCCAGTACCCCCACCCACCCCCTCTCCCCGCCACCCAGTTTACTACAAGGTGGGTTCCTAGAATCTTCTATAAGAAGTCGACTTTCGTTCCTTTGTTCATTGTGGTGGTGTGTGAACAGTCTCGTACATTCTGCGTAAATCTCCTGAGGCCTGCAAACAAAGGCAACTTTATATCCCTACTGTCTAGGTCTCCAAGTCTCTATTCCCGTGGCAATTCCTGCACCATGAGATGTTACACCTGTGACGGTGTCATATCATACTTTAAAACTCGGGCCCTAATACTGGTGTATTCACATATTGTATTCCCATAACTTCCCATGTTAATGTTATAATACCATTATTTAGATACTGTACGCCATATTGCCATGCTTTTTTCTAAACTACTGCAATTTGATACCAACTACATTTGTACTACCCCATGTACCATGAGTACAACACAGGATACCCAGCATAGATAATGGCGACTCAGAATAACACTTCTCTGAAGTCTACATTATGTTGTTCTAGGGTGTATATGTACCAGAGCCCAACCCGTCCCCCACTCCCCTGCGGTGACCAGGAATAACCCCAGTCATAAGTACAGACTGGGTGCAGAGAGAGCCCGTCAGTAGTAGTAGTGTTGTTATGGGTGTAGGGCTGGTTACTAGGTTTACTAGGGTCATGCTCTTCACCTCAGTATTTTGGCTGCTGCTTCTCAACCAACCCACTGTGCACGTCCTGGTACGTCCCCGGGTACGTCCATGACGCCACAGGCACCAGATGGCAGCAGTATAGTGCCCTGGGGGCATGTGGGCGACCCTGATATGACCTTGGGTTGACGTTCTGGTCATTAACTGCGACCTGATGAAAACCATATGGAAGATGTATCAGCTCAGCTGTCGTCCTTCCCTCCCCCAACCCTCATATCAAATAAGACGTCGCCTAGATCTAGTCTTCCCTCTGAGCAACCTATGTAGGATTCTGTAGGACCATTATTCCTATAATGTATAAGAACTTGGAATACCCTATGCAGGCCCCTGTACATAATCAGTACACCTGAGCGGGCGGATCCAGGATTCTCAGAAGGAACACTGGCTATAGGGGTCTGGAGGGAGGTGCGCTGGTTACGGCGACAAGCACTGATAAGAGCTGATAAGACTGGTACAACCATGTCCCCTGTTTGTCCCCTATGTGTACCCATAGTGGTAATGTCTTATCAGTGTGTTTTACCTCAACCAGCGAAATTTAAAATGGCGGACCCACTGGGTATAGCTCCAGATTCCTATAGGGAGGTGTAGGGGGTGGGAGCCTTGAGCTACAATACCTCTACGTATCATAGTATAACCTTACCATACAAATCATCCATTGCCTACACACCCGCCTACACAGCACCAGTCGGCTCTACTATAGTGCTGTGGTTGAGGAGAATATATCTACCAGCCCACAGTTGACTTGGTTGGCCGCATTGTGGTCTAAGCAGTAAGTAAGCTGGTCAGAACTTGGGGAAGTCACGATTTCCGCAGGAAGGGAACACAAGCCTCCTATCAGGTCACAACAGGAACCGTCTCTTTAGCATGCCAACATGCCTCCATGTTCTCCCTGTCTACCCCCTTCCCCTTTCTGCCCTCCCACCAATGACCTAGATTCTGATCAGGACATACCCTCCTACATTGCCCTCCTCCAGACAGACCCTGGAGTGTGAGCCTCAGGAGGCCAGACTGCAGCCAGCAGGATCCCAGATAATCCTGGCTTTATTCCAGCAGCACATTTAGAAGGGTTAAATTGTAACATAGCTGGATTTCTAGGTTGATGTGCCAATTATTGATAAACCTCCCTAATGGAACCACATTGAAGAATCTCTATGTCATTGTGTTTGTATGCCTGGTTGTTCATAATACGTATGGATAATGTCAATGCTTCGTTCAGAAAAACAACAATGGACCCTTATTCAAATATTTTGAAGGTTTTGAAATAGACATCAAAAGAATATTTGGACCCCCTCCACCTCCCTCTCCCCAGTATGTCTAACACCATGGTGTGGGACAACAAGCACCATTGCTGTTTGGAGCCTGTGGGGAGGCTGGTTTTACAATATCCATAAACTACAGCTGAGCAGTCCCAGACAACGCCCCCTCCTCTAGTCACGGCGTCTTGTGTTTTTGTTTATTTTCTGTTTTTGTTTTGGTCTGGGCAGGGCTCTCGTCAAGTGACCCTTTGCAAGCAACCAGCCTCTCTAACAGACTGTAAACTTGCACATGTCTAAGGTGCGAAATTGAATGTTTAATTCAGCAGTATGCCTGTGTTATTAAATATTTCATAGCTGTAGTAATACAATATGTATATGTATAGTATGTGTTATTAAATATTTCATAGCTTTAGTAATACAATATGTATAGGTTAACAATAGATCGATTCGTGAGGGCAATTGTGTAGGGTTTATCTTTAATAAGCAATATATGTTTTGTGTAAAAGGAAAAAGAAATCCCTTCACTTATTTCAGGGAACATAGACTTGCTTAGGCCTATGTCTGCGGCAATTGATAATATACTAGTAAATCATAACTTTTCATTTTGATTGGACCCCCACCCACCAACCTTGCTCTTCATGTCGCAGGCACTATAACCAATGACGTACATCTCTGTAGGTCTTTGCTATAACTAGGTCTGTAATTCCCACAGGACCAGAGCTATTCTAGCTTCCCAATGAAAACAACACGTCGTGAACCATCAATTTGAGTTGGTAAAACACAGACGCTGGAAGGTGTACCAGATGTCGTCTGGGACGCCAGGGAACGCTGCCTGTCTTCCTGTGCGACGTCTGGACAGGAAATAGGGGGCGCCACTTGCCTTCCTGACATGCGCACTGAAGTAAACCTAATACCAACGTCACAAAAACACTGGGCGGGGGGCATGCAGTGGTTTGGTCACGGCATGTGTTTACAGACCCAGACACCCTGTTTTGGCCATAATGGGTATAATGTGCCCCAAAACAAATCCCATTTCGAAAGAAAATGTGAAGAGAGACTTGCATTAGCCTAATCCCTGCAAATGCAATGCCTTCCATTAGCGTGGATGCCGCCTATGATCATAGTTAACCACAGACATGATAAGCCTATACCTAATCTGAATGAAACCAATAGACTATTATTATGATATCAAAATAGACTTACCCATATCTTCTGGACTTTGTTGTGACTCTTGTGGTTCTATTTTGATGTTGACTTTGGGCAGTACAAGTCTCTCTGTTGGTTTCCCCTGCATCCCGCCACCACTTCCGGTGGCGCTGTGATGTGCACTGAGTGAACTCTGTGTTGTTGCTAAGATGATCGTGGGTTGTTTTACGATTGTCGTTGTGTTGTGGCCTGTCGTTCGGTTTGTCGTTATCGCTGTGGGTGAGGCTGTGATTGTTGTTGTGCCGCATTCTATGCTGTGGTGTTCTGTGTGGTCGCTGCTGCTGTTACTGATGACTGTCTGGTGTGTTTCATGTTGTGTCAATGTCGTCTGCTTCTGAGTTTTCAAGGTCATCGGTGTGAAGGTCATGTTCAGCTGCGAAGTCGTGGTCGTTGGGCATGTCAACATTTCAGCATCCATATCTGCAACGAAGATGATAGACATTCTTGGTTTTATTATGGTCGCTCAGTGATATAAATGGCAATGAACTCTCAAGCTTTTATATGAGTCCACGCCCTAGACCAACGGTGTCTCACCGGTGTGAAATCGCATCATATTACCCTTGGATCATATCCCACTCATTTATGGTGAGGCCTCTGTTTACTGATCCCTACTGGATTTACATGCCTGAAATTGCATGGGGGTGGGGGTGGGGTGAGCTAAACACGCTGCATGCGTTTGCACACTTCTATATTATATTCCTCTAATAACTAATACTGTACAATACTATCCATGCTTATAGTAAGCGTCCCTTACCCTTACCCTGGTCCATAGGTTCCGGCTTGATGAGGGTGAGAGGTGAGTCGGGGTTGGCGGCTTCTGTAGCGTTGGCTAGGCTGTAGCTGTGTTCATGCCTGATGGTAGGGGGCTGCAGGGCGTCTGAGATCATGCGGTCATTTAGCACTGGGTCCTCAAAGAAGCTGTCCAGCCAGTCCTCGTCCATACCTGTCGGGGGGTACACCACGTCCAAACCACATCCCTGCAATAAGGAGAAGGCCATATTTAGTTTTATTGCTTTTTTTTTAAGATACAATTATGGCGATGTGCATTTCGTATCATACAGTATTGAAATGTTATTTGGTTATTTTGGATTTGTATAGTAGGTAATACATCAAGGAAAAATTGCATTGTTAAACTAATGGATATCACACATTCTAAGAACTCTACAAATGTGTATACAAATCGATAGGCTCCTAGCAGTGGCAAATACTTATTCATATCCCTTTACCCTGGACACACTTGGCCCTAATCCGCCAATCCCCTAAACCAAACTCCAGTGGGTGTGCAATATTTATAACAAGATCTGCAGACTTATGACACATGAGCCGACTTGACCTGCTTTTGCCAAGTCCTGGGTTCAGCAGACAACTCCCCCCTATGACCCCAAGTAACCCCAGAGATGGGCCTGGGACTGTAGACCCTACCTAGTCCCTTTGCTATTTAGATGTACATGTATAACTCTCCCCACATGTTTCAATGACCACTTTTAGTTGTAATGCAGTGTCTATTCACCTATGCCCCATTGACTTGTGAAAATAGGGTAAGTTCCTAAAGTAGTGCCTTTATAAGTGAGGGAGACATGGGTTTTGGACAGTGTATGCCTTGGAGGAAATGTGCCGGAGGAACTCCTGTCAGGACAGGGTCCCCGGGGTCTGGACTTGTCCATTTATTCTGTTTCTAGGACAACTCTAAAACAAACACTGACACCGACTTCAAACAGTGACCCCAGGGAAGAAGCATTGTATGTGAATGTGTGCCTATAGTATATAAAGGGGTAGGGGAGGTGTGGTTGGGGTTGGGGGTGGGATGGATGTAGGGGAAGGGGTCGGCATGCATGCATGCATGTCAGGCATGTGTGTGCATGGTAGAATCACCACCACCACCACTATCCACAAACTCAACTAACCTGTTCTGACATAGTTGTTCATGGTATCCTGTGACCCATAGTGGCCCTGACTCAGTATTATGTAGATATATACCCACCACCAATAGATCACACAACCCCTGGTGGGGAGTCAGTGGTGGAGGGGTGAGGGGTGGGGGGAGGGTAGTAGGCGCTTCATGGTCTAATGATAATGACAGAAATTCATGTTTCCCCCTTGTCAGATAATCACTGTATAACTACCGTATACAGTAACATATTACCGTGTGCGTTTGGGTGTATGATCTTCACCTCTCACGAGATGCATGGCAGAAAGGTTGAGTTACAGGAGGAGGGGCTCTATAAAGGGGAGGTGGGATATATGCCAGGAATAATCATAATGGTACTGCAACATGATGTACTGCAGTTTACAATAGTGTGAGTGATTGAGTGAGTAATTAGGGTTTAACACCATTTCGACAGCTATGGTCATATTCTTGGCGACAATAGAACCTGTACCTGTGCACAGAAGGGTTGGGATCTAAGGGAAGCTAGGATATATGCCAGGAATAATCATAATGGTACTACGACATGTACTACAGCTAACAATAGAGTGAGTGAGTGATTGAGTGAGTAATTAGGGTTTAACACCATTTTGACAGCTAGGGCAGCTAGAGACATATTCATGGCGAGAGAACTGTTTACAATAGAACCTGTACCTGGGCACAGGAGAAGGGTTGGGATCTAGGGGAAGGTAGGATATGTGCCAGGAATAAGCATAATGGTACTACGACATGTACTACAGTTAACAATAGTGTGAGTGAGTGATTGAGTGAGTAATTAGGGTTTAACACCATTTCGACAGCTATGGTCATATTCATGGCCAGACAACTGCTTACAATAGAACCTGTACCCGTGCACAGGAGAAGGTTGGGATCTAAGGGAAGGTAGGATATGTGCCAGGAACAATGATAATGGTACTACGACATGTACTACTGTTAACAATAGAGTGAGTAAGTGGGTAATTAGGGTTTAACGCCATTTTGACAGCTAGGGCAGCTAGAGACATATTCATAGCGAGAGAACTGTTTACAATAGAACCTGTACCTGGGCACAGCAGAAAGGTTGGGATCTAAGGGAAGGTAGGATATATGCCAGGAATAAGCATTATGGTACTACAGCATGTACTGCGGTTAACAATAGTGTGAGTGAGTGATTGAGTGAGTAATTAGGGTTTAACACCATTTCGACAGCTATGGTCATATTCTTGGCGAGAAAACTGCTTACAGTAGAACCTGGACCTGTGCACAGCAGACAAGTTGGGCTCTAAGGGAAGGTAGGATATATGCCAGGACTAATCATAATGGCACTACAACATGTACTACAGTTAACAATAGAGTGAGTGAGTGGGTAATTAGGACTTAACGCCATTTTGACAGTTCTGTAAACTGTTCTGTAAACTGTTCAGTAAAATAAATTCTTGGGGTCCAGACCCCTCTCGCTGGATCCGCCCCTGGAGGCGGCCAAGGGTTGGTGAGAGCCGTGGGAGGTGCTCTCCCAGTGTGACAGGAGGCTGTCTGGGTGACATCATTAGCCCCTCCGGTGTAAGGCTATTGTTACATGTCACCACTGACATCCTACTCGGTAACTGGTGCCATATGACCGTTAGGTCTGCTGTGAACTGTCCAATTCTAAACAGACCGTTTGTGTTACTTTTCCTCCATTTAAATGCCAGTTCTACAAGTGGTTTGTTATTTTTGTGCATAGAATATCCCCCTATAGAGCTATACATGCACTGCAACGTGATTTTTTTAGCTGCGTCAAAGAGGATGAAATTTCACTTTTACTAGTACATCGTGAAACGACTTAAATATGAATTCTAATTTCAAGGTCCCGGGGGCAGGAGTGGAAAATGTTATTGAACCAACATTATGCACTCTGTGATAATCCACTTTAAACAACATAGAACGGACTGAGAGCCCACATGGGGGAGGAGTTCAGAGTTGCCAAAGTCCCATTCAAATCCCGTAATCGGTATTAAAGACCAGTACTCAGTTATCACGGGCTATAAGGGTGGAGCATTAACTCCAAAAGGTGTGTGGAGGCACTGGAGGAGGGTCAGGTGTTTGTTGGTTACTAGGGCAGGTCCCGGCAGGTGGGCAGACCCCCGCAGGCTGTTCCTCCACGGTCTGCCACTGTTGTAGCAGGTACCAGGCCATAACATGCACCAAAACTCCTCCAGGCAGACACCAGCAATTCATTGACCCGGAGAGCTATCAATAATAGGTGTCACCGATTTTATTATAGCATTTTCAAGTGCGCTACCTCTACCGCATTTCTGGGTTATACGGAGTCATGTTGTATGGTACTGAAAGACATGGGGAAGGAATGCCTAAATAGAACATCGCTAACCAATGGCATACACATATAGTCGATATGATACTGATTTATTAACTTCCTGGTATGCACGTGAAAGCCCTCTGAGTGGAGTTCCTTTCAATAATTAATCTCTATTAATATTCATAATACAATGTCCAAACGGCATTGCATTTCTAGGATTATTGAAATCAAAAGAGCAGCAGAGCATATCATACCACATGTCTAGTATTTCCTAAAATATGCCCTCAAGCTATAATTACAAATCGCCTATAACATTATACTCTAATAACGGGAACGCCATAGACGTGAGGGTTTGGGGTTATAATTAAGTGCATAGATGACGTCACAGTCTACCTTTAATTAGAGCCGCATCTCATATTTGCACCTGGTTTATGACGTCACAACGTCCAACCGGAAGTAGTTTTGGTGGCGTCCACTTCATTGTACTAGTATATATTTGGAATTTTGGTCTGAGAATAACGAGGATAATTTCACACGATAAGTGTTGAATAATTTGGCCTCTGACATGTAGAGTGAAATATACTCTCAAAAGCGAGGGATATTCACCAGAAACACCGGCCAGGACTTCCCTTTAAATAGGCTACTATTCCTAACCAGGTGAAGTTTTTGTTAGTTGCATTTTATTACAGGTTGGAAGGTCTGCCGGTTATAGGACTATGATACATATGATAGCAATGCTATCCCTTTTTATATCCTCACCAACACCCCTCGCGTCAAGGATGCGGTTTTCAAGAACATCCTAGATCCTATCCCACTTCCCTTCCCGACTTCCCTATATAGGATTATATATTTAGCATAATAGTACAAACAATACTAGACACTCCTACGTCGTATTTTGATGTACCAATGACCCAAAATCCAATCTGTGGTTAGGATGAACCTAGCAGGAAAGCTCATAATAGACATTATACCCGGTTGGCCAGCTGTGTCCAAGGCTAACGCATTTGTCTGTGTCGGTCTATAATTTATTATTATAGCCTATAGGGTCCAGTTTATAGGGCAGCCGGTATAAGGCTGGCGTATACAGTAGAATGCCTGTGTCAGTGGATGTAAGTGTGTGCTTCGCCAGAACAATTATTTCATCTTTAATAGTCGGAAGAACGTGACTTCTGTATCGATATTATCAGGAATATGTCCATTCATTTCATTCTAAAGCAGGCACAGAGGTAAGACATGGGATACTTCCCCTGCATGGTACCTAAACTAAAGCAGAGCATGGAACCTACAAAGAGTGACTGATTACAAGTCATGGCTGTGTAAATATTTACGTCTGGAGGTGAAACAGACTGGTCACGATCAGCAGGAGGGGGTGGCACGCGGGGGTATGTGAGGGGAAGAGCCCTGGAGGTTGGGCATGTCATGAAAACCCATCCCACAACCCTCCCTTTTATGTTTTATGTGCTCTCTGACCTACCACATACGTTGGCTTTCCTTCTTTATTTGGGATACATGTCTAACTCATTCTGTTGTCGTGCTTGGTGTGTGCAAATCTATATTATGTCACCACTGAAATGCGTGCCGTTAACATCATTACATGACACACATACATTCTGGGAATGGTATATTTATGATCATAGACCATCCAATTATGTGACAGATACAGCAATAACTGTATGTTCCTCCTGTGTGTGTCACTATACAGGTGATTTATAGGAGACATCCCCATCCCATCTGGAGGCAGGAGCGGAGGGCAGGAGTTGCTTGCAGTCTTTGCGTTCTCCTATAGTAGTTGGACATATTGCCTTTCATTTACATCTATCCCCTATTAGGGCTTTAGCATGTTCTGGTAGTAGAGGAGGTATAATATAGTAATTTTAATGTCATAATATCATATATGCCTAGATGCTTTATACTTCGAGTTTCATCTGCCTAGATGATTCATACTTTGAGTGTACTTGGGGTTATAAGTATATCCCTTGTCCCTTGACATTGGGTCATTTTCCAAATGCTCAAAAATGCCTTCTAATATGCTGTAGTATCGTTTGCTATTTCAGGGGCAAATACAGCCGCATCAACCTATAGTGATTGTCTAGAAGTAGCAAAGAAACCCAGCATTCAGTGCTAATCCGTATAGGCTTCTAGCCCTGGGAGAGTTAGGTCTGTTGGTGACCATGGCAACAGCTGGTCTGTTTGTGTGTGTGTGTGTGGCTAAACCGGTTGTTATGACAACCGCCTGGCAACACGTCCAGTGTGCCCACGGCCGGGGTAACTAACCAGTGGGGGGGGGGGGGGCGAGGGCAAAGGGGGAGGGGGGCAAAGGGGGGATGCGTTCTGTGTGTGTCGGGATGGAAGTTTAGGGCCTGCGGCTTGATCAAAAAAGCAACACGGGGCCTGGAAAAACAGATTCTGGAATGACTACTTCAGTGAGAGGTGTATATAGGTTTATTAGATAGGTCAATTCATAGGAGATGGGGGGGGGGGGGGGTCAATCTGCAGTAGTTTATTAAAGAAGAACTGTGTCGTTTTTTACTAGAAATTTCTCCCCCCCCCCCCCTTCCTCTCCCAGGAAAGACGCCTGCTTCAAAGCAGCACGTTAGGGATACGATATCAGCGTCCAACAAGCAGAGGATATATAGCCCTACTAACTGACTGAGATCCTTGCTGGCACTGTGCCAGGAAAATCAACTACCCCCCCCCCTCCTCCCTCTGCCATCACCCCCATCCACACCGTTAGCTACTGACGGCGTCCCGTCACGAGCATTCCCTTCTAGACAGACGAAAATGGAAACCCGACATGCATGGTCAGCGAAGGTTGACACAGGCTGTCTTGGCCCAAAATGGACCTGTGCGGCCGGGTTTCTTGGGGTGCCCCTCCCCCTTTTTTGTATAATTGGTGTCAGTAGGGGGCGGGGCTGCATGGGTGCTGGGAATAGCCATTTGTATAAAACTGCCACACCCACCCAACTGGACACAGGAGAATAGGCTAGGTCCCTGGGATCCCTGGATGGTGTGAACCTACTTTCGTTACTAAATTTAGGGTGTTTAATTAGCTCTCGTTAGCCCTCACTGCATGGTGTTGAATGGTAACTGTACTGAACAACAATGTACTAGAGTGGTACAATAACGGTATGTGCGTGATGCTGCGTGCAGCTATTTATATCTACTAAGCATTTTTAGGTTCAAACTCATTTTCTGATCAATATCATGCCTTTCACTTTCAAGTCTATTTGTATACACTTGGTCAGCGGCTGGAGTGGTCAACAAGGATGTAATTGTAAACGGGACCAGGAAGAGAACTCCTCCAGGCCAAACAATACGAGTCAGTTAGAATTACTGTTCAGCTCCGGTTCTAATATTACCCAATATTACTGACACCAGCGTTCCGGGTGTGGGGCAATACTACCAATCCCCCTTTAGTGTAAAGCGATGAGATGTATCCTGAAATGGGGTGATCCCCCTGTACCACCACCCCCCCCCCCCCCCCCCCACCCCTCGCCTCTGGATCCACCCTATACCCTTTCCTTGACCTATTAGGTGTGATCACTTACTATGAGCCAGTTAAACCTGGATACACTATGACTAGTATAAGTACCCTACCTGTGCATGATGTATGTATGCTGGGGGCGAGCACAGACTGTCTACCTACCTGCAGGACAGGTATTATTACCCCCCCCCCTCCACCACCACCTCCTACTCCTGACTTAGGTCTACCTATTCACCACCACCCACATTCTGTACTGACTCCCCTCCTTGCAGCAGGTTCTAATGGTGTAGTGTCTGACAGCATAACCCGTCCCGACGGGCTGGGTCCATGGTTAACTAGAGCCTGACTACGGCAACCTTTCAGGTACAGGAGGAGCAGACAGCACCATTCACAGACGAACACAGACGACCCTGTTGTGGCCCCTGGAGGTGTATGCCTTTTATATAGTCTCTTGATTTGAGGTAGGGTTAGGAAAGTGGGGCAGAGGGAAAAGGTGCCTATGAGTTATAGTTTTCCCTTATGGGCCCACCTCCCCTGGTTGCCATATGCTAGCCATGAATTGCCTAGTATGCGTTATGCATTGATGTGTATGTCATGCCAGGATTGCATTGAAATGACCTACATCAAAATGCATGTATGTTTTGCTTTTACTTTCCTCCTGGTCTGTCCATTCTTAATCCAATTCCTTTGGTGTTCCCATATTGAACAGGTGATATCAACACATGCTCATGCTACCAAACCAGTTAGCATGTTGGCCTAGTTTTGAGTCTGAAACTGTCTAAGTCAGAACGCCGTCGGAACATCCAGACTATACAAAAACCGAAGGAATGGGGTTAAAAAAAAGAAACTCAATCACACTCAGACATGTATTCAAACACTAAACAGGGCCTCCACATGCCTTCACAAGTCTGAGAAATGTTACACCAGGTCACCCACATTGGTAACCACCTGTTGGCAAAAGACGGCAGTAAGCAGTGACAAAAACTACAAGGTACATGTAGTAAGAATTAAGATTAACTAGGGCTCTCATTAGTTATATAAAAGAGAGGTCAATTACCTCAACTATTAAACATATCAGTTGGTGTTAACTAGACTCATTGCATGGTTTATAGGCTTACCTTACTATTTATTTACCTTAGTACCTCAAAAGCCCAATCCCCTACCCAGGTAGATCCATTACCTTTAATTAAAACCCCAACTCATGTGATCGCTAATTAATTAATTAACGCATACCCATACACTGTGTGTACACGTAAGCCACCCAACCATTGATTAAGTACTACAGTTCTCACCCAATGGAGGTAATCTCACCAGTTGAGCTACTCCTGAGTCCCTCCCCCACCTAGCAGAGAGATCAATCTGGGTGGCTGCCAATAACCCCATCACCTGGGGATGGGGCAGGATCGATTGTTGCTCAGGTAATAATACCAGAGGTCACCGGATCCCTAATCTATACCAGGGCACAACCCCGAGCAGTAAGGGGATCAACAGGTGCTTTACTCCCTACCACAGTACAAACAACCCTTCTCACTGGTAGATACCCCTTGCCGTTGCCACACGGAGCACATAATACTTTGTATAGCACAACACAGATGATACTATAGCTTGCATGGAACTAAATTGGCAGGTCAGCGCCACCCCCCCCCCCCCCCCCCGCCCGAGGTCAGGCCCTCTCGGCAGGTGAGATACAGGGCTTGGTGGGTTTTAATTATGCAACCCACAAACAGGTGAGCACCTGGGAATCTGGGCACACACCCCCCAACCCTAACAAGCCCGACATAGAAATACAGGCGTGCTGTAACCCCTGGGTGTAACCCTAGTAATACCTGGCACACCTATCATATTATTTGTATTCTGGTGTAGCGTCCAGGAGGCTACAGGGATACACCACAATCCTCACCACAAACATTCAAGCCATTCAGTACATGACGCCCAACCTGTATTGTGCCTAAACACACCATATCAGTCTGTGTAGATTAGTTTGCAAATATACTGTGTATATGGAGTAGGAGAACTATCATATACTAGTAGCTACATGTATATGTATACTGTGCTAGTAATGTAGTACTTTATATCTAGTATAATATTAGGCAAAAATACGAACAGTACAAAATCGTAAGAATTGCTCAAATAGAGCACATTGGAGGACATACAAACGCTGTAAATATCGCCTTGTTATCATGGACTTGCCTAGAATTTGACGACATCGAGAAATGTGCTGACCTTTGCTAATCCGGCTACCTGTGGCCTGGTTCTAGCTCTGTACAAAAGAGAACGGACACTCCTCACAGGGGCGGATTGTGGGGGCGTTACTAGCATTAGGACCTTGTGTGGATATCGCTGACGTCTGTAGAAAATGCTGTGTAGCAGTAGGAGGGCTTCCCCCAGAGCATTTACTTTCTTCCAGGATTGGCATCAAGTCACACAGTGGTTGATGTGATTATGTTAAAAGGTGAAAGTAATATACCATTTTGTCCCATGGGGCACCACTTATTGATCAGAAGACCTGGTTGTTATATAGGAAGAAACCTACTATAGCATTGGCCCTCGATAATAATTTATGTATAAAAGTACCATCAAGGGGAGGTCCAGATGGGTTCACCTCCCTCTCAATCAGCAAAACGCATTAACACATCTTCCCCTCAATGAACCAATGCATTAACACATCCAGGGCTCCTGGACTTTAATATACTATAGAGGTGACTCCTGGGCACCGGCAGCCATATATCCACTGTTAGTGGCATTCTCTCTATCTCCTCTCTATCATCCCTACAGCCTTATCACCCTGGGGGTAGGTGGTAGGTAGGTAAAACCCACTACCATTAGTAAGGCATAAGTGACATAGGCCGTGGTAAGCCCAGGGTAAACTCCACTTGATAATGTATATCTTTGTGATGGACTCAACAGGTAGGTAGATAAAAGTCAAGGTGCTGATCCTAAATCATCCTATACAGTAGTCCAGGTGCTACTGTGTGAAACATTTAGGTGTGGTTAGCTGGACTTTGTAGTGTTGATACTTGATTGTATGAATGAGTGACCCTTGCTTTGTGTATGTGATAGTGAGGTGGTGGGAGGTCGACCTAAGTAGGGGGCTGGGTGGGTCCAGGGGCGACATGTTGGATCATGTAGAGTGAGAGGTCAATTATTGGGATAAAAGCCTGAATAGTAGCAAATATTAACAACGTACAAAACAGCCACCCCATTAATTCAATCAGAATGCCAGGCCCAGGAAGGCCTAGGTTTCTCATGTACATAAATGCATAACGCACCTTCTTCTGAAACGATTCATAAGCCAATACACATACCGCACGACATGTTTCTAGAAATAAAACATGAACATGTGGTAGGTATTCAACTATTAATAGTTTGCTGTGATATTAATGTGAAATGGTATGCCCCATTCATTTATTGATATACCAAAGAGGTATTCATATATAGTTGACCCATGTCTGACCCCCTATTGCGTGCCAAACATCGACCTTAGTGCTAAGAACTTCACACATAACGCTATTATTGACATTATCCTGGGGATCAACCTATTTTCATTTTCTCAGTGAAACTCAAGGCTCATATTCCTTCAAATCAAATACTAAATTGAGATATCTCAGACAGTATTCATATACTTCTATAGTGTATTGTGTGTGTGTGTATTGGAAGAGACGCGACGCTCACATTAGGATAGTCCTACATTGGGGACAATTCCATAACACCGCTTAGCTTTTAATAGCTACCAATGGGGGACTGGGGAACCTTTGAAGAGAGTAGTATTTATAAAGGACCCCGATAAGGGATAAGCGGGCATTGTCCGGGACAATGGTACCTGTCCAGGGGTGTGGAATGTGGTGGTAGGGGACAGTGCAGGTGGGGGAAGGGATGGTAATGTTTGTGGGCCCATTACCGTAAACCCTCAGTTTAGAGCACTGTATATGTATGGGCCACTCCTCCTTTTCCAGTTGACATGACCCGCCCACACGATTAATTATGGTATGTTTAAAGGTAAAATAACTGCTCTTCTAATGTTATGACCCGGTTCTCTCTTGCACAGTGGTATCCCAGATGGGAGACTGTTTTGGTATGCCATATGGTCTCTTCGCGTGAGTGCATCAGCATTGACGTACATTGACGTCATGTCATTATTTCTCCCAAGGTCTTTCATTTGCATAAAAATGAATAGAATATGTTACGTGTATTCACATACCAGTATGCATATTTGACATTACTATATTGTCCAATGCTCAAGGCTTGATATCCGGGCTCGCTATATATACATATCGCACCAACCCATGTCGGAATATATGTACATATATTACATACCTAGGTATGTTCAGGTTGTCAGCCGCTTGTCGTCATTGACATTATTGTGACATATACACGGGAATACACTTCCGGTAAGATTTGCCATAATGAAAAGCAGTAACCAGTATGCCATCCCTACAATGCTCATTGCTATAAACATTATACATGAGGTACCAATGAGCATAGCAGAAGAGATTGGACAGAATACGAGACTTTATGGTAGACTATTAAAGTACCAAACCCCCAACGCTGACGGTAGTGTCCGAAGGGGAAGTGGGAAACCACCCAACCCTGACTGCACCTATTTTTGACCTCAGGCTTTCCCGATGCCTCCCCTATGAGGAACACACATTATCAGCGTTGTAGAGTACAATATGTGTATAAATAGACTCGTTCCTTTGGGATGATGCAGGTCATGACAGCGGACGGAGATCACTTTAAAAATAGGATTTTTGGGAAACACCAACCTGTCAAACTGGCAGTTGACACTTGAGAATTCCCATTTAGCGTCCATAAGGTACAAAATGGCTATTAAGTATACGACCCTTGGGATTGGTTGAGCTTAACAGTAAATTCCAGGGCTTTAAATTCCAGGGCTTTACTGCCTATGTAATCAAGCATTGGTCAGAAGGGTCCTCCAGAGGGGAGATGATGTCTGTCCTCCAGGTTTTAATCCTAGAAATTATTGGAAAGGATGAGCAATGTGATGGCCTTCTATCTTTTTTTGTTTGTATAGGCCGCCTGTTGAATATTATGAAGATAATTGATAAAATCAGACAGAATTGATACATTGGACATATGTAATCGATACATTGTACACATATGTAGGACCCACTAATCGATACATTGTAACACCTGTGCATACGCTCGTTGTATAGGCCTGGGCGTAGGCCACAGTTGAAGCTAGCAACATGCCATTATTACTATAATACATCCTACTTCAACAGGCAGACACATGTGGACATACCGACGGAGGCATGCTGTGCATGTATGGGTGCAGCATGTGCAACAATGAATGAAAGATAAAGGGACATAAGAAATGACACCTGCAGATAGTGTATCAGTAGCACTGGTAATCTAGACCCCCGGGTCTCGACCCCATGGTTCCAGGGGACACTACAGATAATGAGAGTGTACCTTATCCAATAGTTCACCAAACATCTAGGGACCAATGCCATAATATAATATCTGTCTATAGACCTTTCTACGTCATAATTGGTTTTGATCACACAGTCTTATATTCAGCTATACAATGTTTAATAATTCATGGGTCAGACTCCGTTGTCTTCTTCAACTCAATTATCTTATGAGAAGGAATAATATGTGGGCGGCACTTCACTATGTCAGATGTTACCATGAATAACAAAGTGAACTTTGAATGTAATCCCTCTAAGCCTGACTGAGTACTATGTGACCGTTGACTGTTGTAAGTGAAGGGGTGTAGTTGGGGGAGGGGGAGGGGGAGGGGCGGAGGGAGAGGCTGTGCGTCTTGTAAAGGGGGCGGTGTCCCCCAAGAGGCCAGCCATGCATGTCCTGTCACGACGAACTGTGGCGAGCCACCAGTTTCTAGGACTTCATAATATAAAGTTATAAGAACTACATTGGCCTGATTGCTGAATGTGACTTCAAACGTATATTATATACATTTGATAATGTGTATTGCAGCGTGTATTGTTGTTATCATCAGTGTGTATTGTAGGAATACCTATTGTAGCTCACAAAGTTTTTCAAATACCGCGACAACTTTAAGAGTTACTTTCATTTGATATTGACTAGGTCCTACCATTCAATATTTAGGTTTAAATACAATCTGCCAAGACTTTAAATACCAATCAATGTAGGGTACCAGTACAGCATGGTACAACACCTGTTTGTTCAAGGGACCACGCGGTTCTCACGTGGGGGGAGATGAGAACCGGCGTGAGAAAGTTTGGATCCTTGCCAGATTGTGGCCTGCCAATAGCCTAGATAGTTATACCACGACTGTCTGTCCATATGGGGCACGTGGTTTGGACGATTGACTTCTGAGCAATATACGGTGCAGGGAAGACTTGTCAAACATCAATTATCAAGGCACAATTTCAAACTTCATGGAAAATTTGGATACAGAAAATTATTATACATTTTAATAGGTGTCCAAAAACATATGGGTAGGCTATGAAATTTCACAGATGATGCTAATCTTCTGCTTATAACTCAACGACGTTGTGGTAATATTGCCTACTTGCCATCTTAAATACAATAGATAAAATGGGAAATAATTTGAATAAATAGAAATCAAATGTATAGGCTCTGTTGGCCTGGTTGGCCTCACTGGTCAACAGACTCTTACTCTTGGTGATGACGCAATGCCCCTTAAAGGCATAATCCAATGGCAGATAAGACGACAACAGACATAACAGTACCATGTGTGTGCTTACCAGCTGTTTAGTACATTCTAGCTCTAATAATGGGCTATGGTTAAGCCTGTGCTATAATCGTCAACATAAACATCCTAACCTAAATAAACCATGGCTCAGAGATAACAGCAGATAGAGGGCAAGGTCTGCAGGGTAAAGAAGGGCACACCCACATACCCATACCCCACCCACCCCACCCACTTATGTGTATTAGTATTACGCAGTCTGCCCACGCCCTCTGTCCATGCCTTGTGAATGAACGTTCTTATACTAGTAGATAGCATTTCAAGTGTGGGATACACCCCTTCTGCTCTGGATCATGTTATCTTTTTATCAACTCCCTCTGATAGTGAGTTCCTCCCTAGAGGCTTGTCTGAGTCGGTTGTGGGTGTGGGCCATATGGTGTCTCGGCAACACATGGTCCCTTTCCTAACCCACACCCGGCATCTACCATGCACCGCAACTAGGCCACTGGAATATGGCCTCCCCACATGGCTTATTCAAACACCCATATGGCTAGGGAATATCCGTGATAAAACTCATTAAACAGTGAAGGTGCACTGGAGTTAAGCTGAATATGATCATATTTCACATGGAATAGCGTTTGGTAGGGAGTATAGATGTACAACATGCTATTTGTGAATGACAGCCAAAAGAGCCAACGCCCCCTAAGCCCCTTGGTCGCCTCTCTCCCGGCTAGAGGGAGGGATGGGCAGTCCCGGTCACGACTCCAGCTTCCCCCCGTCAATAGAAAGCCTCTACTCACGCTGTCAGAACTTGCTGGGGTGAAGGTATCATGGTCTAGGAACTCGTTTAGTTCCTCGTTCAGTTCAGAGAGATTTCGGTCATCTCCGTAAAGATCCATGTCTGGGCCGTGTAGTGCGTTGTCCGGGGCCTATATTCCCTCCCTTGGTGTCAAAGCCTACCAGGGGAGTTGTCCAAAAATCCGTTGGTCTATGCTCGAAGTCGGAGGGCCCTTTCCTGGTCGGTTATCCACGGTCTAGTGGTCGGTATCCCCACTTCTCAAGGGGACTCCCAATCTGGAGGCCGAATCACGCAGAGCTCTAGATGGGCGCACTACACACCTCCGCGGTGGAACAGAGTCTGCAGGGTAAAGTCCTGTTATCTTAGCAATAACTCGGCTATATGCAATACCATTGAGCAAGTACTACTTGGTATGTCAACGTAGTGTTATTGTCTCATTGCATGTAAGTTTGCAGGATAATTGTCTCTAGGAAAATACGTCTATCCTCGTCGGTGACAAACGATACAACTGCCTCGGCCATCGCTGGCCGGCCACGTTGGGCTACCGGCATGCAGCAGCCAATCACCACCCAGGAGGACTCCGGCGTCATTCCACCTGTTGAATATGCAAATGAAGCAGCGGAGGGGTTGCCCCAGATAAGTGGTTGTGAGTAAAGTCTAAAGGGGTGCCAGGTGGGGGATTCCATACTCAGGGGTTGGTGCATAGCATGGCCATGCTTTCCCTATACCTGCCCCGCCCACCTTTCTGCTGACTAAGTAGATTAAAGGCCTATAGAGGGCATACTCCAATCTCCATCCCACCCCATCTATTTAGAATGACAGCTTAGACCTAATTGTGGAACACTGTAAAGAGATATCATTGTTAAAGGATCCATGGCAATATTATTACATATATTATAGTCGTGAGAGCCAGGTATTACAGGCACGGAGTAGCCAATCTGTTTAATGCAATTATGGCTTTAGGCCCCTAATTATAGAATAACGTAAGGGCATACATGCTTCATTATGCTTCTTACATCTGCAATAATAAAAGTAGTCGAGAGAGAGACAGACACAGAGCGAGAGAGGCAGTGAGTTATTAATTAGGCAAGATGTATAGACCCACAACCCTCCCACTATTATAGATAGACTTGGATCTAATCACTGTTTTAAAGCTATGCCATTTCGGCTATATATACTACAACAATTGTCACAGTCACAATAAACTTCAGTAGACTTTGTAGTCTAATTGCCCTTGTAGCCTAACAGCCGACCCGTATCCCCCATGGACCAATCTGAGGCAAAGTACAGTAGGCCCTAGGACTCTCCCTGAGCACTGTGCTCAGAGATTAGACATAATGGTATTAAGGACCCAGGTACAATAGGTTACCTGTACATTATTAGATAAACCCCCAAGGATGTTACTGTAGAATCAAAATGGCAATATATATTAGGCCCTAAGGGTTATATGCATGCATCCAGTTTCGATATATGTCAAAGCATCGGTAGGGAACTGCCTGTCAATTCTGCGACATTGGTGATATCTCTCGAGAGACCTGCTCGATATTGGGGTGCATCATCAGATAATGTACCTCTATAGTTGTTGTACATGTATTGTTTTCCATACAAGATTATCTATCTAAAAAGGCCCATAATCCCCAACGCGGGGTTCCCAATTATACTAACATAATTATGGTAAATGTGTTATTGTATTAGTTTAAAAAAGTGTGTATTTCCACAGACACCTGTTCCACCATGTTAGACATCCACAGATGTATTTTCACATCGCAAATATCTATATCTATAAGACAATGAAATACAGTGAAAATGAATGAAATTGATATAATAGTATGTCATAACACAGTCCTATAGGCTAAGGATCCCTAACCATAACCCCTTGTAGGTGCATGTTCACACCATTGATGTGGCACATGGACTTCACAGGCGGGTGACAATAATACATGTCCACAGGGGGCCAGGGGAGAAGGAGCACGGATTTCACAACGGACATTATGAGTATAGGCCAATATAAGGGCACGGGTCCCATGGGTCTTCCCAACGGCCGGCGGGCACGTGCATTAATGATATTGTGACGGAATATAGCGGGTTGTAAACCATTCATGAACATATCTAGTCATTATTCAAAATTAGGGGTATACATATAAAGAGAACATATATGCTAACCACATTAATGTGTTAAGACACATCTTAATAATAGGGGAGCCAGTCTGGAATCTTGGAGAGGACCTGGTACGGCTTGCAATAGATGGTATGAATGGTGGACTAAGGTATTTTGAGGGTGCTGATTCCATTTCTGCCATGTGTAGAATGATATCTAGGTCGGAACAAGGTCAAAATCAAGGTCAAAAGTCACGATTTTAAGGACCTCTAAAGGGTACATACACTTTGAGATGAATGCAAAGATACTGAACCTGAGTGTTAGTCATCTTACATAGCCATTCTTATATATGTGGTTTATTAGCTGACTTACTATGGTGGACCTTGATTGGGTGCAAGGTCATGTTTTACAAGGTAAAACATGGAAAATACTTACTTTTCTCAATTTAATACCTTTCTGTATGCATATATGTCTATACATAGGCACAATTTTCTGCCTAAGTTAATGCCCACATAATAACCATTGACAACTAATAGTATTAGAGGGTTAAACCATGGTATTTCCATGATAATCCAACCTATATCTGTATTTGATATTAAAGAGGTAAATTATCAAATGGCTTCATCAAGTCTTTATCCAGTCAATAATCTGTGCTGATACTTGCTATTGCATTTAGGAACCAACTGTGACCTAGTACACAGTCCCATGGTGTTATATGACCTTGTGAAAAGTCAAGGTCACATGTGGCAATAGGAAAATGCTATAAAAGCAGTAATATCAAAATAACCACACTATAACAGAGGAACTTTGGAAAGGAGGTGTGATATCTTGAGATAAGTAGGTGAATAACCTTTATTGTAAAATGCCAAATGCCATTTTGATATTTTCAAAGACATTCTGGTTGATAGAAATGGTCAAATTTGGGATGAAATGCATGGCAGCATTGACTATAGTGGGCACTTTACCTATTCTATTATACTTGCCATGTTGGTTCCTTTGATAATAATGAATTCAGGACAATAGCCCCTGCCTTACATTACTGAATATAAGACATCCAAATGACCTTGAACAGGGGTAGGTCCATTTTTAAGGCAAATTATTAAAGCTCTAAGAGTCACGTAGTGACTTCATGCATTGTGCTTATCCATTAACAGGCATTCACAGGGCTCACTCATGCATCATGCAAACCTAATGGGGCTGATGCATTACTAAGGGGTCGAAATGATGCATGCCTGATGAATGGGCTCATCTTGGTACCATGAATGGTAGATCTATAAACATCTTTAAGTTATTTTACCCTGTCATGAAAGCCTTGTGCTTTTTCCAGATGATGCATTTGAATAGATACTTCTTTTAGAATATTTGACCTTAACCTTTCTCAAGGTTATGTAACGCAATGAAACCGAATACAATCAGACTCTCCATTTATTGTTTTGTACTGTAGTATAATTGTAGCATTGGGGAGTTTACTTGTATACATGTTTGTTGACAGACAGATCTTGACTTAATACTACCTGCATTATAGAGATCTACTTGTCTTGATGCAAAGGTCACATCCATTCATCAGTCAAACCTTTGGGAATGTCAACACCATAGGGTTGGAATGATAAATGAATGCTTGTAATATAGACTCACTAGCGCATTATTCCCCATTGCCAACAGATAAGCACAATGCATGAATTCACTATGTGACCCTTAGAGCTTTAATAATTTGTCTTAAAGGTTATTAGGATGTCTTATATCCAGTAATGCAAGGCAGGGGCTATTGTCCTGAATTCATTATTATCAAAGGAACCAACATGGCAAGTATAATAGAATAGGTAAAGTGCCCACTATAGTTAATGCTGCCATGCATTTCATCCTCAATTAGACCATTTCTGTCAACCAGAATGTCCTTGAAAATAGCAAAATGCATATATGGCATTTGGCATTTTACAATAAAGGTTATTCACCTACTTATCTCAAGATATCACACCTCCTTTCCAAAATTCCTCTGTTATAGTGTGGCTATTTTGATACCACTGCTTTTGTAGCATTTGCCACATGTGACTTTGACCTTTCACAAGGTCATATAACACCATGGAACTGTGTAATAGGTCACAGTTGGTTCCTAAATGCAATAGCAAGTATCAGCACAGATTATTGACTGGATAAAGACTTGATGAAGCCATTTGATAATTTACCTCTTTAATATCAAATACAGATATAGGTTGGATTATCATGGAAATACCGTGGTTTAACCCTCTATTACTATTAGTTGTCAATGGCTAATATGTGGGCATTAACTTAGACAGAAAATTGTGCCTATATAGACATATATCTATTATCTGTGCATACAGAAAGGAATTAAATTGAGAATTATAAGTATTTTCCATGTTTGACCTTGTAAAACATAACCTTGCAGCCAATCAAGGTCCACCATAGTCAGTCAGCTAATGAACCACATATATAAGAATGACTATGTAAGATGACTAACACTCAGGTTCAGTATCTTTGCATTCATCTCAAAGTGTATGTACCCTTTAGAGGTCCTTAAAATCGTGACCTTTGACCTTGATTTTGACCTTGTTCCGACCTAGATATCAGTCTACACACACCAGATTCGGAATCAGCATACCCAAATTACCCTAATCCAACCTTCATATCATCTATTGCAAGCCGTACCAGATCAAAGTTAAAAATCGACATTTAGGATGGTTGGCTCCCCTATTATAAGGTTCTTTGCGTCGATAGGTTCCCTGGCGTAGGCATGATAATGCATGTGCACTATATATACATTACATCTATTATATATGTACATTATATCTATTATCTATAATATACAATATGCAATGTAACCATTATCATTATGTACGCATGTTCATATACTATATGTCCATATCTTCCTATTATAGATATAAAATTACGTGTCCGTTGTTACTATTGTATGACACATGTAGGGTTTAAATATTGACGTAATGGGCAATACATTTATGACAGTGCATGTTTATGTGCTTGTGAATGGCTACTACATTATATAATATAATAGGCATGCTTCTGCATCTGCAAATAGAGATATTAACTTAAGCACATGCCCTTGCGGGCAATGACCGTTCATGTTATAGACCATTCTCATGCAAATATCTTGCAATCAACACACACACACACCAACCGGGTTTACAATAAAATAATTTAGATATAAAATAGATATGATTAAAATACCCCTTGAATAATAATCTCTCTGTATTATTCTTTTAATCAGATATATATTCCTCCATCAAGGAACCGGAAGTTGCCATTATATCGGGTTGATTTGTTATTGGGTTGCTTTACGCCTCAATTAACAGCTGAGATAATTTAAAGGGTAGGGATAGTGATCGAACCCATGAGATAATGTTTAAAAAAAACAAGGTATTTGTTTGTATACTAAGTCACTGAGTCGTGTCCACCTGTTACATATATCATACATGGTGTGGTTGTCATCTGTAACAGAAAAGACACCCGTGGGCCCTTCACATGACAATATGGCTAACTGATGTAAGCCATATATTGCCATGATGTAGATCTATTCACTGTGATGATGGGCGTCAGGACGAGCTCTCCATTTCCATCTACAAGGACACGCATATATACACCCCCTCTATTTACACTCTTCCGCACTTATCTACATGAAACAATGTATATCATGTATATGAATATATAACTATAACTATTAGCAATCTAAACGGACTTTGCGCTATTTTGAGGGAGTACTTCCGGTCTATTAATTTTCAGCAACATCATCAGAGTGCTGTCTTGTACACTTTGTCTTGTCATGTTACCATGTAAATAACATGTACAATGTACATGCGTTATCGTCACTACTTATGCATCAAAAAAGGGTGACTTGATTAGATGCCTTCCTCTTGCGGAACCGGAAGTTCATGTCATAATTTCTTCTGATGAATCCAGGATTTGGAAAAGGGGGGGGAGCGACCGGACCCCCTGATTATTTTGAAAATTTGGGGTTTAAAATAGGCAAATAAGCTCAACTATCTATAGGCAAAGGGAAGGGGTGCCCATTCCCTTTCTTAATCTGCCACTGTTCTTTACATATATACGAGGCAGAGACTGTGTACTATCTCCACATGTTATCAATTGATTGTTATTATACATGTGTTGCATAGTCTCAGTTTTTTTTGTTAATGTATTCTGCCAATACCTCAGACTAGTCGTTCCCTGTCCGTATAACACATCACAACACAAAGTCACGTATATCTGGTTTATTTAAGATTTTATTTTCCATAACATTGATAAAATGACTTTTGCGTAATAACTTTTACAAAACGTTCTTTCTCGTTTCATGTCTGATGTCATAATTTAAGATAACAAACAATGGAAATGTGTTGACATTTGATATCACAGTAAATGCTTACAGTGGGGAATACAATAAACTGATATGTTGCTACAAAGCAGGCACCTTTTTAACAACTAAGCTTGTAGAATATCGCACATAGATAATTAAAGATGAGATACCAAAACGTTTATGTACAGATATATTTAGGTAATAGAAACGGCAAAGGCCGTCTTATGATGGAAACTGATAAAAAATAAACTTTGTGATTCCTAACTTCAGGAAATGAAATCGGAAGGATTTTCTATCACAGACATAGTTATGTAACGTTTAACCGGGTATTAAACATTTCCAATATACTGCATATCTGTGTGTAATGGCAGGTTTGTTTAACATTTTCTTATAGCAGCCTTATAACTTGGACCATTATGTGAAATATTTTATTTTTTACAGTATATTGATATAAATACTTGTATTTGGGCAGTCGCATCAAAACTTAACGGCTTTTTAAATTTTGGTCAATATTTTGGAAAAATTGCCATTTAAAATAACTTATGTTGATGGTACAACTGTTTCACCAGACTGGTGGCATTTAGTAATTGAGCGCGCAGAGCATAGCCACGCCCCTCTGGATCCAGTGTTTTTGTTCCTTGTCCGATGGCACTTCAAGGGCGACCACGTAGTTGGTAGAGTGACCCGTGGTGGACAGTGTTCCTGTTGGGAGGGAAGAAATGTAGACATTAAGTCATTGTATAGGAGACATTAAGTCATTACTTGTCACAGTGAGCAAATATGGACTGTGGTATATTATCTTCGAGACAATGGTTTCTTGGGCAATTAAGCAGCTTATATTCTACACAGCGTGAATTTAGGCATCTATATGGGAACACAGGAGGAGGCATACGGGTAGGGAGGCAGAGGGAGGGGAAGGGGGCTGGAGGCGGAGGGAGGAATGAAAGGAGTGGTCGCGCGCCAAGGAGAGCAGGAGGGGCAGGGCGCATTAAGGTGAGAGGCAGGGAGCCCGGGGGGATGGGAGGGACCCTGGAGGAGGGTGAAGGGATTGGGGGAGGGGGCAGTCTGACACGCAGCTGTTACAGGTGCATGTGGGGATTGCAAGATTACAATGTCAACTGTAATAATTTAATAGAACGAATGTCATAATCGTTATCCCTTTAAGGATCTTTAAGGGCCGCATAGTGTTTTAATATGGTTTGTCGTGCAGCTCTGGCGCGTTTACTCGTCACGGCTGCATTCATGCATCATACCGACCCTTAAGGAATGCATCAACCCCAGAGGGTATTAGCATGTTACAGGAATGCAGCATTGGCGATTTATTCGCCTCGGCAACATTATTACTTTGAGATAGTAAATACATATGATTGATAAAGACATATGCAGCCCTCAAAGGGTTATACACTGTAACTTGTGAAACCAAATACGTCCTTTATATTGTAAAATAATGGTATATTCTGTAAAACTACAGTAGATTCTACTACTCAGATACCTTAACTTCTAACAGTATAGACTCAAAAGTGCCTGGTAATTACCTGCTCTGGTGAGGGTCTTGTAGAGAGGACACTCATAGAAGCCCTCGGTGGGCGGCTCCCGGTTGGCCAGGGGTTGGAGCCAGAAGACGGGCATGTCGGTGTACAGCTCCTTAGGCCGGGACTCCATCAGGACCATCTTATCGTGGTCCCATGTAGCACCCTCCACGAACATGCCATAGATGTAGCAGCCATCCTCTGGTGCCTTCAGCTCAGCCACCGTCTCCCTCAGTGCCTGAAGGGAGAAGAGACAACACAATGATGTTATTATATATAGAGAGATGTTTAGGTGTCTGCTTTATGTGATTAGGACATGTCTGTTTTCAAAGGTACACTGTAGATAAATGAACCCAAAAATACTGTCCTTTATATATACGTAAACCAATAGTAGATTCTACTGCCCATGCATGCACACTGATACCGTAACATATGGGTACTGTCTCTGCATTCACTGCAGAATTTTGAGGGTGCATTATGTAACAGCTGGTACCCATGTGACCACCGTTATTAGTGCTTATCTCGCCAGTACCAGCTTTAGTAATGGATGCGCCAACAGGACGACCAGCCTACAAGGTAATGGTATGGATCACGTAACCTCCAAAACAGTGTCTCCAATGCCTACAACTGGGATCTATGACCGTTGACCTGCATCTTGTGTTCATTAGCATATTTGTCTTGGGCAAATTAGCCATGTCATCATTAGCTGTAACCGAATAATTGCAGTTATTAAACGCCATGGTATGAATAATCAACTTTAATTGATTTTACTATAAGCTCTACATGTATGTTCATACATGTATACATACGGTCGTGGTATTTAAATCATTATGCATGTAATTCATTGTGCGTCAACAAGTCTATCTCCTTCTGCTTTATAATTTAAATGCGCAGAGTTCTGGGATCTGACCGCAATCCTTAATCATTCATAATTATGCAGATTATAGACATTAATGCTCACATAATTACCCCCGAGAACATCCAGCATTATGCCATACATGGCAATTAGCTAGTTATTTTGAATCTATTGGCTCTCTCTATATTATAAATACTCACATCCCACTGTCAGTTTAATATGGGAAATCCTTAATTTATGAGTTAAATCCCATCGAAAAATATTAAAGCAGTACATAAGGACGGACTTGAATGTATTAAGAGGCCGCGGGTCCCATAAATTATAATGCGCGCGGCCATTAGTATTTGCAATGTGCGGCCAGATAACCACTAATAAGAGCTGGTGGATATTGTTAAACAGTTTTTATTTCTATTTGTGTTTTTTTGTGCTTTGTTGTGCTTTTCTCATTTTAAAGGACTGTTCATCAATTCCACATGCAGTCAACTCATTCCAATGTGTATATCATATCACATGTCGTTTGCTATCAGTTCTATGTGGGAAATGTCACTTTTGCATCTATTGGCTTTAAAAGCAGTGATGGGTCCATCTGTACCATATGGACCACAACAGTGTCCTTAGGTTAGGTATATCAGGGTAAGTAGCCCCAAGGGTTTAAGGGTAGCTGGAGTGTGACAGGTTGGTAAAGGTCATCCTCCAGCTCCTCCCCCTGCCCTCCCTTACCTGAACTCACCTTACCACAAGGCAACACACCCCTCCCACTCATCCAACCAGACCCACAACAAGTCCTAAGACACGGGCGTATACCTAAATGTAGCGTTATAAGTTGCCAGTAGGCTAAATGTTCAGTTTAGGGACTGGTCATTTCGGGTTATGCATGCACCTCCCGTGCATACCTGTCTGTGGCCGTCACACCCTGGATGTGGTGCAGGGGTGAGTTGAGATGCATGTCAGGGGGGTGGGGGGTGGATGGGTGTATAATGTTGGGTTCCTCCAGGGGATGACTTAGTACACCTGTGCACACCTGTAGACAAGTCAATATCAGAGGACTTTGTTTGGCATAATTTATAGTTTATACGAGTTAATCAGTACTATACCACTGAAAGTCAGTGGAACACATCTCAATTTGTAATGGTTTTGCCTCAGAAATTGGGAAGAATACTAGTAATGCACTAGGGTGACGCCCTTCCTTAATATTGGGGAATCAAATAGAGGATTCAATATTAAAGTAATAAATCAATTTCCCCCAAATCAATTATTGTAACTCAAAGGGAAACTCCCGGCTTGATATTAATGCCAGTCAACCTTGTACGTACATAATTTCCATGTTGAACCACCGGATGCTTCTTGCCATGATAACAAGGAAATAACATTAATATATTTTGTTTGCTATGGTCAATGGCCTGTGGCTAATACCTTGTGTCCATAATTCCCCATGTCATGGATGGCCTACATGTAGTATAGTGTACGGACAGTTCTCATATGGTCCTCTTTCTACATTAGCGCCCATCCTAATCACATGGCCCCGTACACAGTTTAATTACCAGTGAATTGCACGGGGGAGGCTCATTGTAATGGGGAGGACCGGAAGTCAATTGACATGAGGTGGATTTGGTTGACTGCCACTAGGGTGTGTTCCAGTGCTTCACCCCTAAGAACCAAGAATGGGGAGAAGACAGCGACAAGAGGGGGGGGGGGGGGTCATTTCACCCTGTTCTCAACCCTATAATTCGGCTTAAAACTAAGACTTCTTTAGTTGGTGTATAATTCAGCCTCTCAGACAGTTCTGAGATCATAATTCTTACTGAGTTGGATATTTAGAACCAATGATGAAAGAAAAGCCATAATTTTGATATCTTTTATATCTATACAGCCCCTATATATTAAGAAAAACATGAACATTACTCCTATTCTTTATCGAAAGCACCACAATACCGATTCATTGACTTACTAATGTGCGTCTATTGTTCGTTATACTATGGTGCCATATGAGGAAAGGGGCGTTTTCAGTGCATATATCACATTGCCTACATGTACAGTGCTATATACCACCGCATACATTCAATTCAATTCAAAATTGTCTTTCTTTAGTATGTGACGTCATGACTGTGTGACTTTTTCTAACATGCACCAATAATACTAGATCTAATACATCTCCCATTGTTATCTAGGCAATATGCTAGTCTCTACCTAAACTGATACACTGACCTACACGGTGATAAGAGGCATAAGATGTTTTCTAATTGAATGTACCACATACAGACACATCAAGCATTTTGCATACATGTCTGAGAAACCTTGGACTTACACTGTTAGAAGTAGAGTTATACTGTAAATCTACTGTATAACTCACTGTGCTCTACACAAACTTCTGACAGTGTAGGTGTCTCAGACATATACAACATAAGTGGTGCAGGGCGATGACATCTCTATGTGTATGTAACAAGACGACACTAATTGGGTTGCACTCTGGGCGCAGTGTGCATGCATGCAGATCCCCAATGACCCGTTAATGATAGTAATACACCAGAAGAATAACCCCTACCCACAACAACCTTACCATTGACCCCAGGTTCCCACAGATCCCCCTTCTGGGTACCACTTCACGTTTTAATATGACCCAACACGCCAACTCTATATGGAATGAGGTAGTTTAGGGATTGGCAGCTAGCCTGCCCTATACAGGGCCCAAGCCAACCCCATATGCAGCTCCCACTTGCTTCCCACAGAACTCCCTACCGGGCTCCCAACCCACTAAGTCATACACCCACCTATCTCTCCACCACCACCAACACCACAACCCACCCAATCATCCCCTAGTCAGATGCCCCTCCCCTCCTACAACCACCATCCCATTACTACACATATTACTCACCCATTACTCCCACCCAGTACACGCACATGCATGCATCTATGACAAGATTTAACCATTTAAGGACGGCGTGTCGCTAATAGATGACATTTGGTATCGTGATGCACTGATGAGTAACTCGCCGATCTTGCATTGGTGTATCAGCTTGCATCATGCCGACCCTTTGGGGGTGTCTCAACCCCGTTGGGTCGTCATGATGTTTGAATGCAGCTCTGGCAATGTATTCATCAGGGCTGCATTCATGCATCATGACGACCAAGGGCATGATGCAGTAATGCATTATGACGTTCTTAAAGGGTTAAGATATCAGAGTGGTTATCTGTGAAGTTGTAGGTGTCTCAGATTGTGTTTAGTGCAGGTCAGGCTACAAGGAGGACCCCACTGTGATTGTAAGTGTAGATACATGCCATGACATGAATATCAAAGACTTTAACATAGTTAGTCATATAGTATCTATCTATAGAGGCCACTCCAAGTGGCTGTATCATAAGGCTAATAATTATTGTCTGTGGATTTATGAACATGCATTAAGTCTAGAGTTAGCTGGCAGTTTTATCCAGAGGAATAGAATATTTGATACTATACATGGGTAGCCAGGCTATATTATCTGGTCCCACTTCTATATGACCCACCTGCAAGTCACTTTTCACATTGCAAAATGTACTTCATTTACATCTGTTCCAGCTCCTTATGTTCACCCAAGGTGATTTCGGTGACTGATTTTAAACTTGCTGTAATACAGTACGTCTAAACTACAGGCCTTCCATTTGGGTTCTCATGATACAACTTGTTTCTTTTCTTTTTTGTGTTTGCCTTTTCAGTTTTCACTTAACAGACTTCCCTGAGACATTTGAGGTAGCTGCAGGTGACCTATAGCATGACCAACCCGGAATATGCAGTCACGCCTGCACGTGTGACTGCACAGGCTCTACAACATGCATATAACAATACACTTTTTGTGTTATCCTGCACGATTGGGCTAATTGTTGGCATATGGGGGAGGCGACATAACATGCACAGTTTTAAGGTAGCATACCGGTTTTGGGAGGTCACTATACCTTTAACTACTTCAGCTACATCTTGTAGTAGTCTGATGTTCGTGCACCGATCTCTGGCCTCATATAACCTGCCCTGACCTCACATAAACTTTCTCATCTATGACATTTCATGGTCGCCAACTTTAACCCTTTAAGGACGGCATGTGGTCCTAGGGCAACATTTGTCATCTTGAGTAACTTGCAGGCATTAGTGCATCATGATAATCCTTCGGGGGTGTACCTACATTTTAGGGTTGGCATGATGCAAGAATTATGCAGATCTAGCGTGCTACTCGTCAGCGCTGCAATCATGCATCACGACGAGAAAAGGATATAGAAGCAATTTAAAGCAGTATGTGGTCCTCAAAGGAGTAACTATACTGCATCCCCTATATCAGTCCCCCATCCAGTAACACATCATTAAAATCTGTTTGACACATCCTCTATGCTCCTTGGTGGACGGGAGATAATTTGCGGACAATACTGAGAGAGCTGCCAAATGTAAATGCACTAAGGATATGTCGGAAGAGTTGTGAGAGTCTAGTCCCATTTGATCCTTCATTCACATTTCATTGGTAATTTTCCAGTTTTATTGTTACACAGAATAAATCATTCAATGTCGTTTACATGCATATAGTGACATAGAATGATAGATAAAACACGTTCTGATTCTCACTGTCGTGATCAGCATGAATGAATTGAATGAGAGGGATAGTACTCGATCTCTGGCCCATGTTAATATTCGAATCTAGTATGCATAGGCCTACTTGTATTAAGAAGAAGACCGCATTGATGTCGCAAATCTCTTCACCGTAAGACAGACGCAACAGGCAATAGCTGTCATTTATTCTCACATAATACATTCTCTGACCGAGAAATGCTATTTGTAGAGTCAAAAGGTCCCAGTCCTACTAAGCAACTTTAATGAGAAATATATGAGTCTATTTCCATAATTATTTGATGAGGGACAGGGTTCCACTCAAACCTGATTCTGTAGCTATTAGTATCAAAGGACTACATTCCATTTCCTTGGTTTCGAAATTTTGACTTTTCAAATGGTTGAATACTGGAATTATATCAACAGAACTTTTTTCCATCTATCTCTTCCATCTAATACTCAATCCTCTTCACTCACTTTAAAAGAACACATTTATGTAGCCATAACTGCCTTCCAGGCATATAATATGGAGATGACAGCCCAAGCGTACTGCCTTGCAGCACACCTGACAAGCAGCTTGTATATGTATACAGAACATGATTACTTTTGTTGACGGCTGAGGTGATTTGTGGCTGCATGTGTGTTACCTGGGCATGCATGCATGGCAAACAGCAGTAAAGCATGGAGATGCATGTGGGATTGAGGTCAGGCCCATTAACATGCTTCATGACATGCTGATCAGGTGTGGTCAAGCACCATGGGACCTCATACTCCAGCATGTTAAAGGCCTTTATACATGAAAGGAATAGCACATGTTTTGGCATTATTGTAATAATGTGATATTTATTGACTTTTCAGCGGAAGAGATATAATGCTTATTCTCATGTATTAAACACAATATTAACATCATAAACATGTTATCCCTGTTTGATTCCCACTTGATTATACCTATACATGCTCTCATCCCAATAGGTCATGGATGCACATGGGACTGTTATTATCATACAGGAACTTGTATAACAGTCTATGTGGGGCATTTACAATTAGGAAGCTATATCTGTATATTCTAATGTTGAAACAGTGAAAGGTGGAATTCTTTCACAGGTGTGACACTCCTACCACAACACAAGGAAGTTTATACATTAATGTATAGGACTTGTTGCTATTCTCAACAGGCCCTCAGGGTTTTATTTAATTCTCTTCCCCAGTCATAAAACATTAAAATGGACTTTCCCACATGCACTTTCTACTGTGGCAAATTCAACCTACACACTCAGAGTAGCATTGTTTTTATTATATCCTACTCTCCTATGGAGGTCATGTGGAAGGTGCATAAGTTATGGGAGAGGTGACAGGCTGTAACAATTGCCACAGAGGTTGTTTGGGGTTGTTGCTAAGGTGATTGAGGGTGAGAAGGTCAGGCAGGGTGTTGTGTGGGGTGAGAAGGGTACAGACAAGTGTCCTGCTCTCCATGGGTGACTACGCCCCACCCCCAACATTCCCTTGGGGAAGTATAAAGTTCCCTTCAAAGAGCATTAGGGTGGCTTGACAGCTTAACCTGCTTGGGTCATTGACGATGTAGGGTTGTTTGGGGCTGTTTTACACGATGTCGACTTGTTCAGAATGAACATGAATGGTTTCTTTCCCTGCTATTTTAATTGATACGCATTGAATTTGGACATTGTGGAATTACCTGGCATAACCTTGCTGCACCAATCTATTCAAACCTATTTTAAATATCCAACAAAATTCCCCCTGGTCAAATCTTGCCAACCCTACGGGATTGATAAGACTCCCTAAGGGTATGTATGATTCGATAGCCAGGGCTCATTTTGTGCATTATGAAGAACATGGCATAACCTATAGTACTCAAAGCACTATTGCGGCCCTTAAAGGGTCAACTAAACATTTTAAACTACTTTTCTTCTCTTTCTCTCTTCTTCTTTGATTGGCATGATTATGTATGATTGCTAAGTGATCTCAACAGCTACTTTATAATTTACTATTCTGTACCCATGTGTAGCACAGAGCAAACTCCCAAAGTATATAACGGTCTCACCTTAAGGCCATTGAATTATGAATAATTCATATGAACTAGTATGTGAACTTTGGGGGGAATGGATACGGAATAGAAAGTGACGGTTCACCTCACTTGTTATTTTATTTTATATCATACACGAATATGTCATTGACGGGGTGAGGGATCACTTGAGGACTTTTTTTTAAGAGATTGCAGGCTAAATACCGATCTTTTCCATGAGTTCCAGAAGTGACAGGAATAACCTGACTTGGTCTGGTGTCAGATGGCAATTAGCGGACACGACTTTGGGAGACCTATTGGCTTTCTGGTCTCGAGTTACAACTACATGTATCAGGTTTAAACTAGGCCAGCTTATTTTCACAATGTGTAAATTTAGTAGGGGGAGATCCATTGACATCAGTCTCAATGATTTCACTTATTCTCACTCAGACAGTGCCAGCAGAAATCCCCCCCCCCCCCCATTCACAATAATTATGTCACTTGCATGTTCTGTCTTAAAGGTTTGCCTTTCCCTTGGGAACAGGTGACGACATCACATCGTGAGTTATTTTACACCATAATTGTCCTAGCCACATGTGTAAAGCCATAACGTTTTTGATAGTTTCGGGATGTTATGACGCCTTTAAAAAGATATTATGAGATCATGATAGCGATGTCATGTGAATAATCATAAAACACCATGGCAGCTATATGTCGTACCTAGCACCACATAAGGGAAATACCAGGTGTTCGGCAATAACACACCTATATATGATTAGTATATGGGCAGGGAGATAACATATCAATGTGGCTAGCAAGGCACATCTGCACTTATATCTATAGCATGTGTATAGATCCTTATCACAAAGGAATAAAACCAGACATTACGACATTCCAATAGCCTATGCAACTACCGCATTTGCCTTTAAAAAAAGGATATTCCTTTCATAATTCCCCAAATTCAAAGTCAATCCATTTGAAAACATCTTTTCAAGATAAAGAAGAACTGAAAGAGAAAGTGAAACGATGAATTTTAAGCTTTTTTATTATAAAGGAAGTATGTGGGAAATGTTACCACTGTCCTACAGGGGTTTGCCTTAACAGTAAAACCTCCAATAATTCTCCACATATATGAACTGTACTGAGGTCGGCCCTCTATTTTGCTGTAAAGGATCTGTTGATCTGAAACACAATCCATATTCCTGTTGGCCTAAGACGCATGAATGTACATATCAAGAGTACTCACCTTAAAACCAAAACTGATGGTGTCAATAGAGATGACCTGCTTACGGGCGTAATTCTGCAGTGTTCCGGTCAAGAAGGCTTGTGGGAAGAAGAAGCCAGAGATCCAGAACACCTAAAGGTCAAATCAATGTCAAATCAAGGTCAGAGGTCAGCCATTAACATATCAAGGCAGAATGAAAATCATCAGAGTAGTCAAAGTCACACATGATGCACGCTGGGAGTATTTAGGTCATGTGGTATATCGCCAATTAATGATGTCGTTCTACTTACATAAATTAATATTCTGCACATAAAACATGGAATAGCTAATAGGCCCTATATCATGTCTAACGTTGTCCCTACGGATATAATTTAGTATGCAAATGATCAATGTGGATCTGATTAGTAATGCACTCATCCTCTTCCCCCAAACTCTCCCAAGTTAACGATATGCTCTTCCTGTCCAAATAGTATTTATGCAACTTGATACTGTATCATTCTTGTTCTTGTCTAAAGTACAAGAATGAGGTTGGCCAGCACTAAAAATTGTATAAAAATACAGGCTATAAGCATATTTTGGCTACTAGACAGTATAACTAGATAATTACAATAAAAATTGGTCGTAGCTCAATATCTTTGAACTTAGGCCAAAAGAAAAAAGGTTTGTTTCAGGTCACCCGACCGACCCCATCAAAAGAGGGCCGACCCTGCGTTTTTTCATGCAATTTTGAAGAATTTTCCTTATTTTTAGCTTTTTTGGGTCAGAAATCCGACCTACCGACCCTACATTTTCATGCCATGTTACCTGAAACAAACCTTCTTTTTTTTTGGCCTTATCTTTTACATTTTGAGAGCATTGACAGTGGCGGATCCAGGTGGGGTTGGGGGCGCTATTGGACCACCCCCCCCCCCCCACCCTCCCAACATTTAAATCCGCCACTGTTGACCTACTGGTATAATGATCTCCAGAGAGATCAGTTACTTTCTATTTTTAATTAGATTACGCCTGGCTATACTGCCTGCGTCCATAGACTACTATACAGATGTGGGCGGCCCCACAGAAAGGATGCCCCACGCCGGGGTGCGCGGGCCACCCTCTCTGCTTGGCTGATCATCTATAACTAGACCCCCCGCCCCCCCCCCCCAGCCCTAACTAATGAGGCCCACCTGTTACCACAACGCGGGGGGTCCTTAACCATTTAACCACTGCATAGTGCATTATTAAATGTCAGCGTGATGCATGAATGCAGCCATGGCGAGTAACCCACCAATGCTGCATTTAACCATAATAATGCCGACCCTGTGGGGCTGATACATTCCGAAGAGTCGGCATGATGCATGAATGCAGCCATGGCGACTAGACTCGCCATGGAGGGCTGCATACACGCATCATACCACCAAAGGGCATACTTGAAGCACTAAACTGCCCAGCTCTATACCACCCTTAACCCTTCAAGGACGGCATGATGCAGGAATGCAGCCGCTAGTGCTGCATTCAAGCATCATGCCGATCCCACAGGGTTGATATACTCCAAACGGGTCGGCATGATGCACCAATGCAGTTGGGGCTGCATTGATGCATCATGGCGATTAATGTCATCTTTTAGCGTCATCTGTCCTTAAAGGGTTAAAGGGTTAATGACCAGGTTGAGTTACACCTGCACCAGGTGAGAGGTACGTACCGAGGGGATGCCATCGTTCACCCATGTGTTAATGAATTCCATCCTCTTACAGAGATCTGTCACCCAGGCTGCCAGCGGCTTCAGGGACGGGTAGGCCTGCAACGGAATTACATGGTATTGGGTTAATAAGGAGTATTACACATCACAGTGGCATTTACTGTATACATTATAAATACATATTAAAAAATTGGATTTCTCCCAAAAGTAGTCACCATAAAGATGAAGGGAACGCGGCAGATATTTAAAAATATTGAAAGTTTTGCTACATGGGTATACTGAAGGTTCTATTAAAGGGAATACTTATTTTTAAGAATACATATTTTATTATGACATAAATAAGGGATCGCGTGTGGAAAGTGTGTTATATCTTCTTCTTTTTTTACATATATCTGCAGCTCATATTCTGAAGTAGTATTGTTTACTCAACCTATGTTTATATTTATATCTAAAAGATTGTAAGATTGTAAGATTTTTTATTCAAGCACTATGACAAAGGTCTCAGTTCACATTGCAGGGGTTTAGAACAGCTGTTTTGTTACAGAAACCCACTCATTGCTCACATTATATGCAGCGTATGATATCATTCTGGAAATATTCATATCAAATAGAACACTGCCTAGTAAGAGGAACTTAAGCCCTGGTAATATTTGGTCCTGTCGTAAAGACGCTCAGACCATAGCGTGTATCAACTATTATGGCTCAGACCAGATAGAGAATCGTGAACTCATGAAAAAAAAATCATGATGATTTCATATAATACTTATAGGATTATCTATGTGCCTCTACATGGGTACCCTCATATTTTACCATGTCGCAGTGTCGATTTTTAGCAAAAGGGCCGTGTCGCCGTGTCGATTTTTATCCATATAAAATATACTAGGTCCTGTCAAGCATGTCTGTGTCCGTCGATCTTTAAAGGGGCCGTGTCGCACGTGTCGATCTTTAAAGGGGCCGTGTCGCCGTGTCGCACGTGTCGATTTTTACCCATGTAGGGGCACATCTATGGTACAGAGCTAGATAGATCCAATAGTCTATATCAGGCCAAGGAGGCCGGGTGCCCTATAACATATATATTACATTACAACTATTAAAGCACATGACTTGGGAGGGCTCATGCCAGGTCCTTACATGATGTGACCATGATGTCACACCTTCCATGCTGGAACCTCCACATGGTCTCCAGCTCAGCACCCATGATAAGGAACGTGATGCAATGCACTGGAGGTAGGCTACTGGAGTAATGCACTGGAGGATTTCATCATGTTCTCCCCAAGTGTGCAAACTTATAAGCGGCTGTCACATAATCAATAGTACAGCGGACCCCATTTTTAAGTACACAACCCTCCACGGCCTGGAGATACCCCTGCTCTTCCTCTACCCCCCCTTTCTACCCCCCTTAATACCATCATACGTCCCCCCCCCCCCGTCCTCCAGGTGCTCAACACCTGTGGCACACTCCCCTATTGTCCTCCAGCCTCCTCCTGTCAATACGAGCCACATGCCGCCACAGCAGACGACATTTGCCCTCCCCTGGCTGCGTAGTAATACATGTCTGATGGGGCAATGTCGGTGATCCGCCCCAATGGACAGAGTTTTAATGCATATTATTCAAGGGCGAATGGCCATTGTCGGACGACGTATTATGTCATAAAGTCGCGTAATTCATGGAAGTATTTCCATTCAGGGACGAGAAGTAATGCATTGCGTGTGGTTGGTTCTTACTGTGGATAATCGTCAAGTCGTTCTCTTAAAAAGGGAGAAAAACAACAAAATTTCCAGATTTTTCGTAGAATGCACATGTTATTGCACATGGGTAAGTTTCTATAACAAAGTTTTATTTTGGCTAAATCAGTACCTTAAGACTTATTTATACACCAGGTTCGGCTGGCCGTTCTGCCACCTGGGCCCATAAAATAAGTAGGGGCCTACTAAGTAAGCCTGGGTGCCCATCCAATCTCCGATATAATTTTTTTTTTAAAAAGGACCCATACAGTGGCCGCAGCTTCACTACTCCCCCCCCCCCTCCAATCAACCGTGACTAAATTTACATGGCGACTCATCACGTCAAGTGTTATCCACTCTCAAAACAGATTATGCCTCTGCAGCTGGCAGTGTGTTCCAAGTGGCTGAAGTAGTGCTTGAAGACTGTGTGTGGGGTCAGAAGTTTTGGATGGAGGGCGGCACGTGAAACGGGGCGTGACTGAAGTGATTGGACCGCACCGTCTGCGCCCATGACATGTAGATCATTGTATCAGATAGCCCGGCAGATAGCCCTCCCAAAGGTGGTATACAGTGCATTAAACCCGCAGGTCTCGGTACCCCTCCACCGACAGTCAAGGCGCAGTCGGGACAGGTACTCAGCCCTATTTATATGAGAGCTGGGGCTTTAACGACATTGTATATGGGTGTGTATGATTTACTAACGGCACACCCACGGGCAAAGAAGGATCGAGGTTGGATAGGGAGAGGGGATGGTAAATGTGATCCATGGATGGATTAGTCGGATAATTGGTGGGTGAACTCCACCAGGGTTAAATAATCATATATATGGTTATTTAAAGTACATGTACTCTAGCGTATGTATCGTGTGATGTGTAGAATTGGAAAAGGACTCCACCACACATAGGTCCATATATATCGTACATGTAGCATACATGTACCTTTTTAAATCCAGGCGTCCTAAATCATATGCATGTCTAGATGCAGATATTGATGGATCGGGAAACGGAAATCCATGTTAAAGAACTTTGAAAACACGACAGACAGTATCTAATCATATACGCCATTGTCGTATAATGTGCCCTATTTGATTTTAATTTGAAAAATTATAAAATCAAATGAACTCAGAATATAATACAATATAATAATCTAAATTACAGGGGATCGCGATATTAGCCCCCACCCCCCATTGTTGTCTCGTCGGTATATATCTACAGGGACTGCCGTGATTATGGATATACAAGTTGACCATGGAGTAGATCTTCTGTATTCCCCCTCTAACAAAACATAGATGTACATGCACACCCCCTCCCCCCAGGCCCTCCCATGTATCCGTCCACCCACGCCAAAAATCATGTCATTTTTTTCTCATATCAGAGCTGGTCTATTTTTTTCAATTGGGAGTTCCGATGCGTAAATCCATGCACTACAGTTAACTTTAATGTACACATTAGCCATGTATATATTTTCCCCATACTTCCATTAATCTTCTAACATCGTCCTCAGTGGGGGCGGGTGATGGGGTCACCGGCTGTAGGTGAATGATCCCCAGGTGAGGCCGTGACGAAGCCCCCCCCCCCTGCACCACCACCCTCCTTCATTATCTTTACCTCCCTAATAGATACAAGCAGTGTTGGGGAAAATACACCCCCAGTAAAGATGCACACGATCGATGCATGTCTGACTTCTTATCAGACCAATTTCCATAAGTTTCCCTAGTGCCAACATGCAAGACTATATGCCATATTTAAAATTCGACCAAATGCGACGAAATTACCATGTCTATCAAAGATCGTGCGACTGCATTCATGAACTACATGTATCACTTGGAAGGAGTTGTAGGGGACAAACTTCTTTACCCTATAGCAGATCTATCTCCCTGCACCCCTCCCTCGCCCACCCATCCCACTATCTACACCATCTCTAGGCTCCCCAGCAGTAATTACAGTCAGCCATTAACAATTAATGCTACCAATTATTGTTGTCTTGATTAGCAGTAGATTTAATGATGTAGATTCCTTTAATCTCTTGTCCTCACGCTAGCAGGGATTATGATGGATAGCTATGTATCAAAAGCCTGCCCCAATGTTATCCCAACCTAAAAATAAAAACCTTTAAAAAAAAAAAAAGATAAATAAAAACTCCAAAGGCAATAAGTCACACTTCTCATATTAATGGTCAGGCCAACTGAAATTCTGCTTGTGTGGACCTACAGCAAGACAGCGCCGATTCTAAACCTTTTTATGCGATAAAAAGTGCAGCCCCCCCCCCCCCCCCATTACAGTTAACACATTTAGCCCATGTTCCCTGATACTGTGTGTACTGAAGAAATTCTAATGTAACTGGAAACGATGGTGGGTTTAGATAGAGGGTGGGTTTATGTAGGGGGTGGACCAAGGGCGTCCTCGCCAGCAGTTTAGGGCAAATTCGCGTCTTTTATGTGTAAAGAGTGCAGACAGGATCCCACAGGATGCTTTCTCTCACCTCCGAGATAATTACAAGTCATAAAAAAGAAGATTTTCCCATGTGCAATATCGCCCCCTTTATCAAAACTCTAGATCATGTGCACCACTGAAACTAACAGTAACCTTTCAGTTTGTGGGCCGGAACGTATGTTGGCCTTCCATGTATTAAAGGGCCAGCCACCAGGCATGTAGGGGGCCCTTGATGGGGGGGGTCCCCATGTCGCATGTCGATTTTAAGAAATGGCCATGTCTCATGTCCCTTAGGAAAAACTCATGTCGCTAGTGTCACTAAGAGATGATAAATCATCGAATTTGCCTCTTAAAATTTGAACATTCAGAGTGGTTTGAAACAGTTAACCGTAGGCCTATGTGATCTTCAGAAAATTTAGGAATTTTACATTTTGTTTGCACTCCCCCATCCCAGGAGGGGTCGAAATTGCTTACACATTCTCACAAATTCTTTAAATAAAATTCTGCATTTTGGCGGGTTTTGAGAGCAACATAATATTCTGCCAGCCATGATGCTATTCAATCCATGTCACTAAGGCCAATGTCCCATGTCGGAGTTAAGAAATGCCCCATGTCCCATGTCACTAGTATGGCCATGTCCCATGTCGGAGTTAAGAAATGGCCATGTCGCCATATCGGACTTAAGAAATGGCCATGTCGCCATATCGATTTTAGGGGTCTAGGGCCATATGTAGGGCCTCATGAAGCAGACATCAAAGTGAGTCAACATCAGATGAGGGACAGGTTAATTAAGGGGTAATAATTAGTCTGATTTCCTCCCTTGTCCCAGAGGACATTATGAGATATAGCGGTTTTCACTGAAGTCCAACAATACATGCCTGTACTTGTATAAGTTGTTAGATGACCAGACAAACGCCTTACTTGAGGTTACGCAAAGGTTATGCAAATGTCATATAACGATTGTGAACCGTTGATTCTGAGCACTACTTGTTATGTTTGGATAATTGGAGTATTAATGCACCATAAACTTAAAGGCGGCCGGCCCTGGAGTTTTCCCATTGTCACTCCTTTCGACCCAGATTCATAACCAGACATTTCCACTGCTTCATGGTTATACCCCTTTAATATTTTCCAATGTGCAACAAACAATGCATCTAATGGATGTGAAGTCTCAACGTCGTTTGATATAAACGTCGTTTTATATCATATACGTCTTTAGTACTCCTGAAATACAATGCTTTACAACGGTCATCTACTGAGGGACTGTGGGCCATGGGGAGCTTCCGGTAACCAAAGAGGACGCATGCGCGTGTGGTGCGGGACTTGCTAGTAGCGCCATCTGCCGCCGCGCCGAGAACCTCCCCGCCTGGACACGACAATAGGAGCACAGCGGGCACTGGGTGGGTGCACAATAAAGGACTTATCACATGGTCGTCTACATATGTATTATGGCTCTATATGGTGTGATAAACACTACCAGCTGCCTCCCAGGGCCCATAAGCCAAGGGCATCTAGCAAAGAGGGTCCAGGGGGTATTAATCTATAGAGGTTCCTATATATTCCAACCCGTCCTTGACACTTGTCTCCATGGTGTGTGATTGTCACCCTTGGATGTCCCCCCTCAAGGACTTACCTGAACTGGGGTCTCTTAACTGACCTTAATCTGCCCCAAAGACAGAAGACACCCTGGGGACAATTAGGGCAATCTATTGAAGATGAAGACTTAATACATATATACATGTACCTTCTAAATAGACATAGGCACACCGAATACATTTTATGTAGTCTCCATTATATTGGATACTTACGATAACAGAGAGGGAGAGAGAGAGTAGAAATAGATGTATGCTATGCTCGTATCCTTTGATTTCCCGTGGGTTTTTTTCAAGAGCTAAGATAACTGCTTATAACTCGTGAACTAATATAGAAAGACACAAGGGGAGGGTCATTGTATGTTTGGCATTGATCTATAGGCAGAACTTGGTGGGCAAACTGCATGTAGTGATGACTCATGTAGGCTACTTGTCATATAGGTAAAATATAGGGATGGGGAGGTAGGCTATGCCACAATGGGTCAATAAAAGATCAATCCCGGATCAACGCATGTATGGACCACACTGGATAGTGCGCAGGTGTCATATGTGGTCTTTGGGATCCATCCGGGGGATCCATTCTCCACATACAATACTTTCAACAAGCATAGATTTTTAACAGTGGATGTTTTCTGTAAACTTCAAAGGTTTCGATATATCCTTTAGAATTCATTTTAAATAGCAAGTCAATTCTTTGGAAGTCTTTCAATGTGAATGATGAATGGCACGGTCACACAAGATGCTGATCTGGGAGCCCTGGAGGTCGGAAGGGGCAGAATACATGAATTTTCGACCAGAAGCGTCTCTGGGTCTATATATGTACATATATCAACCCCTTTTGCTCCTAATACGATAAACAGGGGTAAACAAGTAAATAGTATACAAAGATTGTGAAACTGCGTTTACACCCGTCCGAAAATCAGTTAGAAATGCGCAGTTTATACATGTATTATAGGCTTCATATTGCAAAAGAAACTAGCTTGATTATCAAAAAAAGTGTCGTAGTTTTACGTTCTGCATGAACATTGCGTGAACCCTGCTCCTTTTTAATGCATTTAATATTTGGGAAAATGTCTACTTATTGGTCTCAAGTACACTTGTAGTAAAATATTGCATGACGGGGGTACAAATGTATTATATGTTTGGCAATTCCTAAGGACTCCCCTTATAGAAATCTCACTATAAATACCGTATTTCCCCGTTTATATGACTGGCTGATACAAGTACTAAATGGCAAACTGCCCAGGCTTATATACGGGGCAGGCTTATACACGGCGTTGGCGTATATTCCTTTACATGAAAAAAAAAAACGCTCTGGGACCTTCTCATAATTTCCTGAATGATCTACTATTCCGACACGTTTATTTCAATATTTCCAATAATTTCCTTACCAATTTAATCTGTATTTCTCTTTAGAATGGTTCTAGACACATATATGTGGTAAACATGGTTTACATAGCCGAAAGAACTATGGGAATACTTCAAGTATAAGTGGAGTTATGGCCTGAAATATGATTTTTATTCATACATACTGCAACCCCCAGGCATATACTCGTGGCCCGGCTTATACAGCACTAAGTCACCTTTTGCCCAGGCTTATACACGAGGCAGGCTTATACACGGGGCCCAGCTTATACACGAGGAAATACGATAACATACATACTAGTAAGCTGCATAGGACATTGACCCCGTAACCATCCGATTGTTTGGGGTTTGGGTAGCTCACAGCTACAGGTAGCAAGAACATAACACACTCCTCCTGTGGGTAACACACAGGTACTGGGGTACAGGTAGCTAGAGGAAGTAAGCTCCTCCAGGTGGGCATTAATTATACATCACCGGGATGCCGATCAATCAGGGCACCCAGATCGGTGGCTCTGTGTTGGACCCCGTCCATACCCGAGCTGAGAAAGGCCGCAGAAGCAGGGGCAAAGAGTGTGGCAAAGGTATCCAAAGGTGCACAAAGGCCACCGTGGGGGAAGGATAGGGAGGAGGAAGGGGCGGGATCAATGGATCGGAAGTACTTTGCTGCAATAGTAACAAACGGAGGAAACCAAAACAAGTTTAATAGAACATGAGTGTTGGTAGGGTGGAATGGGTGAGCGCTTGTATAAGGGATTTGTTTGTTTGTTTGTTTAATCTAACGTCTCATTGACCATGGAGGGGAAACTTTCTAAAGTTTAAGTTTTTCACAAGTAAAAATTACCTTGGATCGTAAATGAGAGCTATTAATTGGTACCATATATTATTGTAGAGTAATGCACCAAAATATGTGAGATCAACAGCCTATGATCCATGAGTGGCAATAGTTAAAAGTTTTGGGCATGCTCCAAGCCAATAGCCAACAGATGAACTGTACTTGAAAGTCAAGACCTTTAACGGCCCAATTCTTGCTACCCCTACAGTGGGAGTCAGAGCTAGGACCACAGTAGTACAAATGTACAACTGTACTCTGACCCTTATATGTGGGAGGGATGGGGTTTTGAGAAGCAAACTTGGCAGTACTGCGTCGAAGGGTCAGACCATACAGGCATCAAAACAGTGCCATGGTGAAAAGATACATCTGGTTTGATTGGTGCAGTAAGGAAGTGGCCTCCCTCCCTCCTTCCCTACTGCTGAGTGTTTAGGTGTTGTGGTGACCACAAGTTACACAGTACACTGGGCAAGAAGTAAAGAGACCACCAGTGCCAGAGAAGTTCTATGGTTTCCCTGAGAAAGAAATTACAGTTATATGTGGGGCCCTTGATGGGGGGTGGGGGGGTCCCCATGCCCGGGTCCCCATGTCGTATGTCGATTTTAAGAAGTGACCATGTCACAAGTCTATGTCAATTAATAATGCTCATGTCCCATGCCGATTTTAAGAACTGTCCATCTCCCATGTCACAATATGTTTAAGCCTCATGACTCATGTCACTAGGCCTCATGTCGCATGTCGATTTTAAGACATGCCCTTGTCGCCATATCGAATTTAGGGGTCTAGAGCCATATATATCGTTATCTGATGAATTGCTTGGGATTACCATATAAATCGGTAATAAAGGAATTTTGTACTGATAGTGGCCAATAGCTCATATTTAAAACAATTCCTCATCACTCACAAAAAAATGGATTTTTTCCCCTCTGGCTTGCCTTGAAAGACTGAAGAGTGCATTGGGGTTATATAAGCTACTTGACTTGACCCTGGTACCGACCTGTACTGTACATATGCCTATTCATAGACATGTGCCTATAGCGATGAATCGGTTTTCTCCGTATGGGCGGCCATGTTAGTTCTGTGCTCGTAATCTATCGTGAGACTTAGGCAGTGACCAGACACTCACACACCATAGCTTCCGGGGAACAGGCTACAATACGAGAGCGGAACCAAGGTCTCACGAGATTGCTGATGTCAATGTAAACACTGCAGATGCGGGAACAAGTCCGCACCAGTTAGAGAGCTATTCATAGACATAATACCCACCTGCTTACCGAATATTAAAGACAGGCAGGTCCAAATGACCACGTGTTTGCAACAAGTCCACACGAATGACGCAAACTCCCATTCTAATTAACTGGTAATTCTTGCTTCATGCCGAGGCCTGGTATTATCTATTACTGCTACGAGCTTGACTGCCTCATGCACTTATGAGAAGGATCACCAGATCATGACGAGAACATGCATACCCATGCTATTTCCATCTATTTATATACTAATTAATGTAACTGGGGATCTTCACTATGGGACCTAGAACTAATGCCGCTATACTCTGATACTAGATAGAGTGCACGCTCAGCAATATACATGTATGTGAGCAGGTAAGCAGAAAGGACAACCCGTGCGGATTATCCTTTCTGTTTGTGGGTTCAGGGTTCTACGTCACAACCCATGTACCTCCCTGGGACATTGCCAAGGTAGACTTGGCATTATATCCTGCACCCCATTAGTCCATTATAGTGTAGTATAAATGTATTCTTATGATCTATTTATTTTAGATGGAAAACATCACCCTGCTTTCTAACATTCGAAATATATGCGGTATGACGGTCTATCATCAACCAGTTTAATAAGGGCAGAACTAGTTGGTTTGGTGCCAATTGAAATACTCCAATATATCAGGAGAAGAGGTGAAAAGGTCAGGATTGAAGGGATCAATAAGAGAGGGGAGGGTGCTGATCACACAAACAACCTCCTGACATATTGACCTCTGAGCCCCAAACACGTATACTTTTAGTGGGGGAGGGGTGTATGATCTTGTATGGCCTACCCCCCCCCCCCCCCCCACTCAGCCCCCCTTTCTGTGCCTTCATTTGGATCTCACTGTGTTAAATGTATCATCAGTTGCTTACTCCTCCCCACTCTCGTATCATGACACCCCCCCCTCTCACCAACCCGTCCTCACTTATGAAGCCCCTGTCCCCCACCCTGACAGTCTTACCCCCAGTTCCCTTATCATTCCGCGAGTGCCTCCCCCCCTTGCCCCCTCCCCTCTTTGGCCTCCCCCCTCCTCCTCTTTTCTCCGGCTTGCTTTACATTTGCATAAATAAAGTTGATCTGGGGTGTTTGCATATTGCACTTTTGCCGTCGATACATGGCAGCTTGACACAGCTACATATGGCCCGGCATTGATTCGGCTATTTACACTCAGTCTAAGTGTTTACAATAGGAGTTAACAGACGTGTGGTGTCTTTTTCAAATGGCCGTATCCAGGGTGGTTGGATACAGGGCACCCAGGGTGCTCTACACAGAAAAAATCCAGAGTCGGCAAACCTGGCACTGTCTTGTCAATTTGACAAGGAGAGGGGCTGGCAAGCGAAACTCTTCAGTAAGAAGACCCATCTAGAGCTACCTGGCATATGCCAGCCCTAACCTTGTCTAGAAGTGATTCACCATTCTCCCTGCAGGTGGCCATTACCTAGCATAAATATGTACCCTTGGGAACAAATTGATTAATTTCTATGTTGATATAATATTGAGTATTACAATACATATATGTTAATATGGAGGATTATGTGAAGTATCTAGGGGAAAAGTAAGATAATGTAAAGAATGCATACTTTTGACAACATTTAAAAAAGAGAGCATATGTGTAGAAGGAAGACACCTCTTTTGTGTCTTTCACCAGGGCACAAGTAGGTGCATGCACTTTATATTGACTTGGTGATACATTATGTGAATCCTTGGTGGCACTAGTGTATTAAATATCACTTCTATATGTGGTTATGTATTTAAACAAATTGATAAAATAATCTTGTCATCTGGAACCAGACCAAACTCATACATTTGAAACCCTAGACCTACCACCATTATGCAATGATGAGGCCCAGCTGTGGCTATTCTAGGCCTGCATCAACTATCTTAGTTTGACTACCTTGACAAGTCTAGGGTCGTCTTGTGGGATGGTAACCTGGCAGGTTGTCAATTTGACGAGTTGAAGCTAGTTGATTCTATGCTGTTCACTTAGAAGACCCTAGGGTCGTCCTGTAAGACGACCTTACAGACTCCAGAGCTGCCCAGAGTTTTTCAGTGTAGGGGTCCCATGCCAGAGAAATGGCCCTAGACTCCTAAATATAATTGACACGGCGACATGGGCGATATTTGGGCTTAGTGACATGGGATAGGAGGGAAAAGTAGATAGTGACATGGGACATTGGGCATTTCTTAAAATCGATATGGTGACAGGGACATTTCTTAAAATCGATATGGTGACATGGGCATTTTTTAAAGATCGACCCCCATCAAGGGCCCCCAGGGTGCTCTAGGGGTCCCAGGCCAGAGAATAGCGTGACATAACTATGGCTCTAGACCCCTAAATTCGATATGGGCATTTCTTAAAATCGACATGCGACATGAGGCCTAGTGACCTGTGACATGAAGCTTAACATGATAGTGACATGGGGCATTGACAGTTCTTAAAATCGACATAAACATGAGCATTATTAAGCGACATAGACATGTGACATGGCCATTTCTTATAACCTACATGCGACATGGGGGCCCCCTCCCCCCCCCCCCCCCCCGTCAAGGGCCCCATAACTGTATACCTGTACTGCGTAAAAGGAGAGCATGTTCATATCACAGTGTGCTATATCATTACGTTTTTAATGAGATTAGATGATATTGTACTCAAAGCTACCAGGCACTGCTCAGAACAATAGGTGGCTCCCCTGCGTATCTAGTATCAGGTACACTACTAGTCCTAAGCGTAACTTTCAATTGGATTTATAAACAGTCGATATACGGACCCAGGAATTTGAAAGGGCCCGGGGTATGCTAAACACGAAAGTACCGCAAAGCTTCAAGCCGCGGAAGATTGAAATATCATTGGAAAAATTTTAATCTTTTTCCAAAATGCGGACGGGGGTCCGGACCCTCAGGAGGCCCCCCTCCCCCCGATCTACCCCTGGCCGCCCACAGAGGGGGAAAAAGACCACCGTCACTGTGTGTTGCATCAGAAGGCCGTTTGTCCGACATGTGGTTATGATTGACGTATCCAATGACGGAATGAGCCATCAATACTCAAATCAATGTAGACAAACATGCCTTTAAACTGCAATGTATTGAACTTTCGCTTTGTCAAAATTCCTTCAGAGGGATTGAAAATCTCCTACTGCATGTTGAGATTGGGCCCTGGATTATTTTGTATGTTATCTGTATTTAATTGATATGCTGGTAATTTACATAGTGTATAGATGTACCGGCATGGGAGTTCAACCCTTGTCTGAGCACCCCGAGCTGTGCACATGCCGGAAAACATGAGTAGTTTGTCGATAATACAACATTTGGGTATCCACGCAAAGCATGTCTCGGTATAGAGCTGTATAGGCCAAATGCAATAAAAACGAGATTTAGTTGTTTTCAAGTTTCCCAAACTATGGCAAAGACACTGGACAAAGGTTCACGATAATTGTTTACCCCTGAGGGATACTGAGGATTATCTGTCCCTTATTTCACGAGGCGGAGCAATGTGAGTGTTCATTGGTATTTATTTCATGTAATATTCTCTACATTGATTACCATTTTTTTTAAACCACAAGAACTCACTGGGGGCATTTCTCTGTTTAAATTACCTATGTAATTTGAAGATTTTATAGGCAAACTCTAAGAATCCTATAAGCCGCATCTGGGGTCTGAAAATAGGCATTTCAGTTCTTATCTACCCTATACTATGCTCCGGGACTATGCTGTACTCTCGTAAAAGCGGCACCTAGACGTTGGGGCAATGATATAAGCCGCACTGCAGTTTTGACTCTCGTACAAGCCGTGCCAGAAGCCGTGGCTATCACAGAAACAGTTCAAAAAATCCTTCTGGCCTTTTTTCCAGTTTCCTATGTCCAGCTGTTTTACACGAAATCAATGGCAGTGAGGGAGGGGTGGGGTGGGGCAGACTTGAGGCCAGCTGCCGACCCCGTCACACCTCTATGTGTTATTGACTTAACTTATCAACTGTTCACACACCACTCCCACGGGACTCCCACACAGGGAGGGGGGGGGGGGGCAGCTACCCCCTCCCCCATTCACTTTTAAACTATACACCGATGTGCTTGTACATATTGCAGACCCCCCCCCCCAACACCCCTTTCCCCTATATTTTTCCTTCCATTTTATTTTTTTAATATCAATTTTAATATTAATTCACTCAATGACATATATGTGGGCCGATGCTTGTGTGGGCGAGTTTTGACTATCATATGTATTAAGCTATTATTTCATGGATGATATGAAATTGCCCATTAAACATTTTGGCCGAACCTTCTAATGTCTACAGGTGATAAGACGAAGGAGGGGATGTGCTAAATATGCATCCTTCGTCATGCCCATACCGATACCTCGTGATAATTGCTGAGGTATCAATAAAGGTGAAAGTAAGATACAATGTTCAATGGTATCAAACCTTCCCTTTGTAAAACCTCCAAATACACACTCCTCTCTAGAGTTCAGATACTGATGACAATGATTATGATAAGACACCCTTGATTGGGTATGGCTTATCAGATAACACAACACTTAACAGATTATCATCTGGACTCTCCTATATGTGGGCGTGTCATTATCACCTCCAGTGTCTTAACATGTCAGACACACGTGTTTAAGATACTAGGGTATCACTAAACTATAATCTCACTATACGTCCGGCATCAGACCACATTTATAGTATAAATGTGGTCTAATGCCGGACGTATAGTGAGATTCATGCCCTATCATTGACCACATTGTGGTACGGAGCTCGAGCTGCTTCAGTGAATGGCTCAGCAGAGACACCTGCCGGGTGATATCTGTACTAAATCCAGGTGGCGCTACCCGACCGCAGAAGTCGATTGACGCGCCATCGGGTGTCAATACTTTGCAGGCAGATAAGTTGGTTCAGTTAGGGGTGTGTGGAGTGGGGTCCCGCCCCCCCCCCCCCCCCCAAAAAAAAGAAACGTTCAACAATTACATAACGCCACTGATTTTTTTAAACCATTTCCAGGCCCCCCCCTCCCCACCATAGAGATGAATACATTGATATATTGATGTATATGCACCTCCACCACCACACACACACCCTTGTCGTTATTTTCTAATTATTTGTCACTCAGACAAAATACCAAAGACTTTCCATCCCTCACACAACCCCTAGCGTTGACATAATTGTTGAACATTCCCTTAAGGGATTATTTTAATAGCTGGACGTACCTTGCCTGCCCACATATTAGGCACCTGGTTGATGAAGAGTGAGTTGGCCATACTCTCCAGGGCTTGGGACATGACCACCAACCCCTTAAGGGCCTTAAGGAGGTCGTTAAGACTGGAGCTGATGGCCGACAGGAGGCGGTTGTACCTGAGGGGGTGAAGAGAAGAGTTATCAGTATCTTTTAACATTTTTCTTTTATTGTTATCAGTCTCAATTATTAAACCGTGTTGGGCATGTGTACGTATTCGTCTATTAATTTTGGCACGAGGGGTGAACCCAGTTATTTATCAGTAGAATATGTCTTGTTTCCAACTGTGCAAAGTGTTGATACCTACATTCATTTTTATCCACTTTTGTATGTCTTGTTGGTATCATAAAAATTGAATTGAAATTGAATTGAAATGAGGTGCACCCCTATAACGTTATCGTAGAAATGCCACACGGTCTTCAGCCAAAAGTACGACATCTTGCAAGTTTGGTCAATTTTCAGAAGGAAATTAACTTAATTTAATACATGTACAAAAATTACAGCAGAAAAGCAACTCGATTTTATCTGCTCACCTGATGACTTCCTGGATGAGGACAGTGTTCATGGACTGTTCATACATGACTGGGTACTTCTTCATCACCATGGACACATCCAGGGCCGGAGGCACCTGTGAGATGATCCTCTTGGCTGTGTCTTCCATTACCTGCAAAAGGAGCGAAAATGTTGATGTATTTAGGCCTATTGATTGTTTTTGTTACTGCATGGGGAGATTTCAGTTTGACATAGACACTGTATTTAAAAAAAGTAGATAGATAAATAAATAAAATTGACCATATTTAAAAGTCATACAAGTTTATTAAATGTGACAGATATAAACACATACTTGATTACCGGTAGTTGAAATAAAATAATGAGTTGAAATCGAATGAAAACTGACCTCTTCTCGTGACTTGCCACCACCGGAGGCAGTCTTGGGCTGTAGCATGACGAGACCCGACAACATGGAGTAGGTCTCGTTCTGTGCGAATGTGATGTTAGCGTTGTCATGGAGACCGAAGATCTCTGGCACATCGTTGATAGGAAGACTCTTAATGTACTGCATATAACCCTGGATGAGGAAAAAAAGAAGGAAAAGGTAAAAACATATAATGTGACACTACGTACTTTAATAGTATACTTACACACTATTAATTATTCACACTACATTATTTCATGGAAAGTCAATTAATTGCATATATGGTATAAGAGTTTTTGCTGGTTTCAATTCTTAGTAAGAAAACGCATAACTTTGTTGAGGCCAATACTGCATATAATACTACATGTACAATGTATATATTTATGGACTGTCGATATTTTCGACTATTTTTCAACTATTACAGGACACAAAAATACATTTCAAACTCACGTTGTGGTCGTTGTCCGGGTCTATTTGAGAGTAGATGCCAGACTTGCTGTACTGGTGATCGGTTGCTAACACATTTGTGTTATAGTAGTCGTTGAGGATGTTCATGAGGGTACGCCTGTCCCAGTCGTCAGTCACACGACCGCCATAGTTTATGTGGCCAGCCGTATAACGCAGCACCTATACCACAAACATCTCCTTGGTTATATCATTGTCATAATGAATTCTCACATGATTTAATATATCAGATTTTTTTTTTTGTACAACCATCGTCTTTCATAAAGCGTCAATAACGCAGCATTTTTTCCCCTTTTCTCTCTCAGTCCTCTCATATTTGGTTTTCTACCTCATTAAATTTTTATTTTTTTTTAAACCTATCCTACACTCCAGAAGGGTTCTTTCTTTTTACTACCCAACATTGGGGTTGCTGTATGTGCCTACCTTGTATGGGATATCCTCATACTCCTCCAAGAACATCTTGAGTTGTGACACACAGATACGCCGATCACCGTCGGTGTAGTCATATGGGATGTTCCAGCCAAGCGCGCCAAACTTCCTCCGCTCAATGATGATTGCATGGTAGAGGCAGAGTGAGAGTAGCAGATGTTTGAACTCACTTATCTGAAGAACAGAAATCATGATGTGCTCATCTTTGGGCTAGCAGGAGTAACATTATATGCTGGAGGATGTCTCCTGTTGTCAAGAGGAAATAACCATCAAATTACCATTTGAGACTCAGGATTTGACTTTAAATACATTGTAGGATTAATGAAAATTCTTAGGTGATATTTAAGTGATCTGATAGCTCTCTCTTCTATTCTTGTAAAATAAATACAAGTTGTTGATCATGCAGCACATGTATAAATAGAAGTTGTCATGTCCAATAAAGGAGGCATGGGGATATTTGTCACTAGTTCCAGTACTAGTACTACATTACATAACGAAGTCGGTATAGTCAGCTCATCTAAGTCCTTACCACTTAACGAGGTAACTATGTAATGGCATACAACATATGGCTAACAAGTCTAGCGCCTGGGTTAAGAAAGGGTGACTTTCCAAGAATCTCTTCAATTCAATCTACCGGTACATTTAGATTGCAGTTATTCACTATAAATCATTGGACACTACATCCTTGTACACTTAAGTATCGCACCCCTTAAAAAAAAAATTAAGAGAAATTTTGGACAGAGTACTCATAAACATTTCTAGAAAAGCCACCATTTCTTACCCTGTGGGTTAAGAGTACATGCTGCAACATTTGAAAAGATCCGATGCGATTTTAATTTGACCGTGAATTGGTTTGACCCAACATTTCAATGAACAGTTGACCTAACTCTGCCTCTGACTATACCTTATTAGGTACTTCATCAGGATCTTCACCAGGCTTTGATGCAAAGAGGTAAGATACAATATCTTAATATAAAGACACTATTCTTAATCACAGATATACAACATGTAAAATCAGATGTAAATCATCGTAGAATATTGAGAAGAGGAGCAAAAGACCTGAAAGGTAAAGAATGGAATTATTTGGGTGGGGATTGGGAGGGGGCTGTAAAAACTGTGACAGATTGATAAGGCAGCATATCATAATCAAAGCTACGAAGCTAATGCCACACCAAAAAAAGAAAGAGTTAGTCTACAGATTTCAATTTTGAATGATGGCGTAGGCCCTGAGCTAGGGACATTTTATTTATTTATTTATCTATCTATTTATTTTTTGTCTACTGTTTTTGTACCTGAAAATGTGACGCGAGCAAAATAACGTTATTTTACTTGAGCTCTGACAATCTGTAGACAGTTTCTTTAAAAAATATAAGATTTGCATTCCTGAAAATAAATTACATGAAGCCTGTAGACCAACTCTTTTTTTTGGTGTGACCTAAGAAGCAACTTAATAATGGCCTTATAATATACATGCGTGTGTTAGGCATTTACATGGTGCACCTAAGGTAAAGGGTACATAGTGCATAGTGTGGTAGGTTGGTTATGGGTATATGTATGTATACTTATGCAAGTACAAAGTAATATAACACACTTACATGGTCATACTGATTACCCTGCTACAAACGCACACAAAACAAATATAGGTGTCAGTAACAAACGTGTGAGGTAAGTGTATAACTGTATAAATGGGGGTTGGCACAGTTCATTTGCTACCGTAAAGTCTCACGTAGAAACCGCAACTTGTACGCAAATCAGAATTAGCTTTATTTTCATACTTAATTCTTGTTATAACTTAGATGCACCATAATCAAACTCAGATTTGGCTTATAGCATTTTCCTAAGTTAGGGGTGCAGCTTATACGAGGGTTCGGCTTTAGACTCGTTCCAATCCCATGCGCTCCTGCGGCTACCGCTCACCTCACTTAGGGACCAGTAACCGTGCGGTCCGCTCTGAGCAGCGCTCTCTAATGGCGCTATTTAATATGGTGCGAGATGGGGCCAGCTTGGGGTGATTGGTAACAGAATGCGGCGACGTAACCCGTTACAACGCTGTACAGTTACTGGTCCCAAAGCGGAGCGTCGGGATTGGAACTAGGCTAGTTCGGCTTATACGCGAGGCTTTACAGTAGTTTGGCAGTAATTGGCTCAGAACTTTTCAAAGTGCCTTTTAAATACAGATATGTTGGGATCAACTTCTGTCTTTTATTAGAAGCAGTCATTAACACAACCTCATAATACACCAGGTGTTGTCAGGGAGACTGTTGGTCACACAATTGGGGTTTGCCACAGAGAAAGGATGTTCCGACCGGGGCGCATGAAAGATCCTCTCTGCGTGGCTACCCACAGATTTCTCACACCCCACACAAATAATAATTCTTGAATACTAAACCGATCCCCTTCTCCTCATTTTTAAGTGAATAGACATACAGGGATGAAAGTGACCAAATTTAAAAAAAAGAAGGTCCAAATTGAGGCCCCTGTCTTCAGGAAATCAGGAAAAAAACTGAAAACTTTCATCCCTGGGTCACAAAAATATATCATCTCAGGGTGTGACATCTATAACACTCAGAGGGTTGGCACACAGGTGTTATGCTTATTACAGTTATAACATGTCACTGTTAACCACTCTGCTTACCTTGAGGCCACAGGAGTTGAGGAAATCATCTGAGAATCCTGCGTAAGACCTGAGCAGGTTGGCTTTGATACCTTTAGGTGGCTCAACCGTCATCTTGGAGCCGTTCTGTAGGATGAAGACCGGGAACTTCGGGCTCGGCATACTGGTCAGCCACAGGCGGAAGTCGCGATGTACCTTAAAATATCAGCAAAAAACATATGTAGGATTTAGCTTTGTAATAATAATCTAAAAAGTACATTTTGAGTTTCTCCCAAGTATGCAATGCACAGGTTGGTAATGTACTGATGTGAGCTACTTTTGTGATACAAAAACTCACCTTGTCTGGGTCGATCTGCTCGATGAGCCGCTCCAGACTAGGCATGAAGCTGGGCGCCAAGTGACAGTTTTGGAAGAAGACCCACTTTCCACGCTCCATAGCGCTCTTCATCATCGCCTCAGCACGTGGACCCTATCATAACAAAAAAAATGTAAGAAAATGCATTATATCTTTGTTTCTTTTCATCCGCAGGGAGAAGAGTCATTATGCTCCACCCAAATAAGGACTTACAATGCTCTTTAAATAGGGCAGAGTGTTCAATAATTCAGCATAGGTTGTATAAAATATCCATCTTTTTTTTTACTACATGTATTGTTATTCATACTGTTTGACAATCATACTTTCCCATGCCAATGTGTTGCTATCATTGGCCTGTTGATAGGGAAAAATGTATACCATAATTGATTAGATGCTGAACTACCAACCTGGCCTTGACCGAGTGAGATTGCATTGAGTTTCTTTGAGAACCTCATCTCCTCGGCGAACTTGTAGAGAGCGGCTGCTGGGTCGGTACCTTGTGAGAGTACGAAGATGAGCGGTGTGGTTGGTGATGAGTCTTTGAAGACTGCGTGTAGATCGGTTTCCTGTAGAAGGAACAAAGATACAATTGATCGGGTAACTTTAAAGGTATTTGTTTCATTCTCCTATTGTATTCATATGAATTGCTGTTTAAGGTATATCTTTAATATGAGATTTTTTTTCTGTTTTATTAATGGCCTGTACTAAATTAAGCCTAATGTATATCTTATTCGTTTTTAAAACTATATTGCTTGTAATTGGGACATCAGTTATATGCTGCAGCGCACTGATTTAGATTAGAAAACCCCTACATTCAATAGATATTTATTAACCCTTTAAGTAGGGCATGATCCTCAAGGCTTTATGTCCATATGCATTTATTGTCATGATGTATCAATAAAGTGCCAGTCGGTAACTTGCCATCACCTCATTGGTTCGGACAGCGTATTAACCTCATATTTACTCAGCGTTGTTGCATTTATGCATCAAGGCAACAAAAAGGCATAGTGCTAATATAAGCCATAGTAATATAAATCTCTCTTTAGCAAACATACCTGTGGTTCAATAAAGCGCTGCCCAAGATGTGCAGCGACATAATCCTGCATACTTTGTGTGATCTTGTCGGGTCGGAGACAGCGCAGGATGAGAATACGCTGGAAGTCATCCAATGTCTCCTGCCAGTGACCTGGGAGTGGTTCCCTGGAAGTGAGTGAGTAATGGTTGTTTAACACTAAGCTAAGGTCATATTCATGGCGAGAAAGCTACATTAGACACCCATTTTACTGAAATATGTGTCTGTGTCCGCGCATATGGGTACAAGACAAACAAAAGCTTAAGAGGGGACAGACAAGAGGAGATATAGACCCTTTATATTTGAAGTACAAGTATCGAATTGATGCTTTCCTGCATGTAGATGCTCGAGATATTATTGCCTTTGTTAAAGAGAAGTGCTTCTTAGAGGCTCATACTTCTATGATCAGGTCACCTTATAATTTAAAAAAAACTTCGCAATCTCACACTGGCATACACAATCGCAAAGTAGGTGAGAATTTACAGTAAAGTGTATTACCGAAAGCATTTAACCGATCATACCAAACAAGGAGATTGCTGATATGTCTTTTTGTGAACCACCTAGACTATACATGCTAACTGATGACGTAAGATACAGACCTGTGTGGGTCAGGACTGTCGAAGATCCTCTTGAATCCCTCACCGTTGGCTCCAAACTCTTCGGGGAATTTGGCAAATTTGGGTAGAGCGGCAATGGTGAGGATGTCACCCCATGAGCGTTCTGACACCCATTCGGGGCATGGGTTCTCTATATCTTTTGGTTTGATTGTACCACCTGAGAGTAAGTAGCGCCACTCATCCTGGAAGAACATAGTTTAATATCATGTCACTTGTTAGGATACATAATTAGCCGCCTATTCATATGCAAGATATATATATATATATATCTTCTAAAGAAATACCATTCAACTATGTCTCTTCAGAGGCCAATGAATAGGAAAATGTCTTATCGAAAAAAAAAGGGAAAAAAAAGTTTTCTTTCTTGGTTTTATATATAAGTTGAGTATAAAGATGACATACCATGTCGATCTTGCCCTCGTGCATGAGAATACGTGCGCAAAGCAGGAAGGCGAAGAGCAGTTTGTGTTTCTCAAACAGCGATCGGCATACATTGCTGTACAGGCTGAAGGTGAAGTATTCGTTGATATTCTGTGACCGCTTTTCAACATTGTCTGTCAGGGAGCACAAAGAAGGCGTTTAGAGACCTATTTCATGAGAAATATCTAGGATTTAATTGAACAAGTTCAACGTGTGAGGCAACACTCATGCGGACAATGACATTGATAATGCTTGGGATATTTGCGCTGCTGTAATTGTAAAAGGGTTGCTATGACAGTGCAGTCGAAGAGAAGGGTTCTTTATCTTTTATATCCATGTACCAATTTTGAATATAAGAAAAAGAACTATCATAAACTTTATAATGAAGTTGTTTATGCAAGCATATTATGCTGTATCACCATCATCATTTACTCATTTTCCCAATGTACTATTTTGCGTTGATAATGTAACAGGTAATTCAACTGGCACTGCATTTATGTATTGATCTTAAAAGAGGCGTCGATACTGTTGACCAATCCATCTTAAAATTTAAACTAACTTTATTATGAGATTAGCAGTAATCAAGTCTTATGGCGAGAGCAATAACAAAATTGAATTTGTTATCAAGCTACCGTTTTATGATACTATATTAAATCCCCGACAGCTGGAGCGGTCCTAGCTACAGCGTACCACAGGGTTCTATTTTAGGCCCCTTGTTATTTTTCATTTACGTCATCGATATGGCTAAGGTAGCTTCTAAAAGCAAGGCTCGCTTGTACACGCATGGTACAGTTATGTACGCGGAATGGCTTTTAATAGCTGAAGCAAGGCTTACATTTTAAAATAAAAATAAAAAAAGACTTTAAAAAAGTGATTGTTATGAGTTATAGTGTGTGCAAAACAAGCTTTCTGTCAAATGCCTGGAATACAAAGGCAATGGTCCTTGGTACGAGAAGAGGTTAAAACCTACGACCATTATGTTGCTCATACTTTAAACGCTACTACTCTACAAACCGACCTCCAAGTTATTGGGTATCACCCTTGACCCCAAAATGTCTTTTTCAAAATCGGATATGGTTTCTGTTACAAAATACTTCTATATAAACTTACCCGCAATGCCCGTTCCTGACAACGAAACTTATAATTAAGATCTATATCTCTTGAAGAACGCTGATTCATTAAACCACGCTGATTCATTGAACATGAAAAGACGTAAAGGTCTGGCTACAAGCTCACATTTCATTACCTTTTAATTGATTGATTTACTGATTACAGGTGTCCCTCGTTCACCGATCTAAGCCTAGCTTATTTTTGCTATAGCAGATATGTTATAACATATTTTGACTTAGTAGATGGGATTGGACGATGTGTGCGGTACCTCCGCTATATTTTGACTTAGTATACAAAGCCTTTAAAATCTTACTTGTGATATAATCTTACATTTGCCTTTTCCTGAAAATCAGCCCATGTAACCCAGGTACTTAATGTACAAAAGCAGAACTGGTATTCCTTACTATACAACCAACATTGGTCATAATATACTATGGAAATGTCCTTTCATAGGTCTTAAAACTTCAAACCACAAGTCTCGTCTACACATTTAATGAGTATTCTTTTGTAATGACTCCACCATAATATGATACATGTTTGTAACTTATAGCGGCATACTTATATTGACTTAGTATTGTACATAATTCGTATGTATCTACCACTAGGCGTTTATGCCAAGCAGCATGCCTTAGGTGTATTTGGGACTTGGGGTGAATATTTATAGGCTTCCCTATCCCGGTTACCTTTGGTCCATTTATAGCCATGTTCACCCTCTAGTCAATGAAAATAGGTAGTGACATTGAAAATGCATTAAAAGGAAGAAGAAAGCGAAATGTAGGGCTACGATGGAATATTGAATTTACAGATTATAACATGACCAACATTTAACAGGTTTTATCTGCTAAAGTAGAATTCTAAATATGTATATACATGTATCAGGAAAAGAATAACACTGAAAATAAGATTGACAATTGTCAGATAGATTATTTGAAAAATAGTGAAAGACGAGAGATAAAGGAGCATAGTTTCTTCAAGTTTGGAACAACAGAGGTTAATACATCGGTCGGAACAAAGACGATCAACCAGCATGAAATTAATAACTCCTGTGCATACCTGCTCTCTCGGCGTTAGCGATTCCGCCGAGGAAGATTCTGATGAACCACTCCAGTGAGTACTGGTACATGGGATCTATGGTGGCCAGGTCAGCCACGCAGAAGAAGAGAATCTGGGTGTTCACAGACACGGGAATGTAGAGACAACGCGTCTCATCAATATCCTTTTCTGTCTGTTCAGCGATTGTCACTTTGGCCTGGAAGGAAAACAAATGAAAATCATCAGTATCGGTAGGTGCTGTTTTGAATTTTTAGCGTCTTATATTTAGCGGAAAGGCAGAGATATAGCCGTGCTAACACTGGCCTACCTTGATCTCAGCCGACTTGACCTTCGAAGCACCTAGAGTTTCGATAAGGTCAACATCATCGACCGGGCTTCCCTCAGAAGAACTGAGCTTGTACAGGATCTTGTCCTCAATCTCCTTCAACTCCTGCTTCATCTTGGCGTTGGAGACAATCAGCTGGTTCTTGGCCTCCTCCAGATCGGGTCGCTCCTCTGCCACTACTGTACCCAGCAGCTGGTCCTCCAGACCACTGAGGGAACAAGCAAGTGTTTCATTATTGTATAGCAAAGTATCTGTTTATGCAACATTTTCATATACATGTACATGTACTACTTGTCATCTTTCTTGGTGATCGCCTGACCGCAATGGTGATCTCCTTATACTACTTACTATCCCTCTGGATAATGGCCTGACCCAAATGGTCATTTCCTTATGCTACTTTCTATCATTCTGTGATGGCCTGACCCAAATAGTCATTTCCTTATATAGGGGGTTTACCTGCACCACGCAGGGCCGCGAGAAGGGCCGTTTCTATGCCTTGCCATGCTTTTTGGAGTGGTACTCGGAAACTAGAAGGGATTTTAACTATATGATCACAACAACTTCTAGCCAAGACCCTATTATTAATTCCTGTGAAAGGATTTGATAAATAAAGCATTTCTCACTGCAGGGTGAGTGCATTTTTTGGGGGAATCTATCTGCAGGTGCCTACTGCATTGTGTGGCCCTATATGTGAGAGTCTCTTGGTTGGACACTAGTTACCTCTCTCTATTTCCGTTCTAGATGACAATGCAATCAACAAATCTCATGTATTGGGGGGATAGAAAACTTATTCTACTACATGTGTGGCCTACCTATTATTTTTTATTGTTATTACAAGTGTCCTTGCTAATAGAAAGAAAAATTAATCAGCTGAAATCGACATGAAAAATCAATATAATCTACAAGTAGGATAGCACATATTGACATGCTATCCTTTGGCTTTAAAACTGTTTTTTCATGTTAGATTGTATTTTCAGTAGTTATAGACTGAATTGTTACTAGCTGCGGTGGTGGTCACTGAGGCATGCTTGATCTCAATTGGCACTTAGCAGTCTATCCAACACGACCACCTCTTTCCCCTCTACTGTATAGGGATATTTTCCAGCAAAATCACCAACCTTGCCACACATCTAGTCATCTCATAGAAAACCTATGGCAGATATTAACATGCTGATTTTTGCATTGTATTCCAGACATATTTATCTTTCCATCAAGGGGTTATAGGATTATTTACGATATATATGTCATGTAAGGGGTAAACACCCTACTTTATACTACTTACTATCCTTCTGTGTGATGGCCTGACCCAGGTCATTTCCTTATACTACTTACTATCCTTCCGGGTGATGGTCTGACCCCATGGTCATTTCCTTATACTACTTACTATCATTCTGTGATGGCCTGACCCAAATAGTCATTTCCTTATACTACTTACTATCCTTCTGTGTGATGGCCTGACCCAGGTCATTTCCTTATACTACTTACTATCCTTCCGGGTGATGGTCTGACCCCATGGTCATTTCCTTATACTACTTACTATCATTCTGTGATGGCCTGACCCAAATAGTCATTTCCTTATACTACTTACTATCCTTCTGTGTGATGGCCTGACCCAGGTCATTTCCTTATACTACTTACTATCCTTCCGGGTGATGGTCTGACCCCATGGTCATTTCCTTATACTACTTACTATCATTCTGCTGACCCCAATGGACGTCTCCATATATGCTTCTTTCACCTCCTTACGATCTTCTCCCGCCTCCCAAACATAATGCCCTGGACCCTATCACTACCTCCAGTGCATGATAAACAGACCATTGAATACATTTTCAGACATACCTTGGTGAAAGTGTGAAGTTGACAATTGTGACTTTGGTGGAGATCTCGGGTGTGTAATGTGGGTTGGGTAGTTTGGTGGTGATGTAGAATTTGAAGTCCTCGTGGTATGGGATCACGGCATCACCAAGTTTGATCACCAAACTGCCGGCCTGTTTGAAGGTCTGTTTGAGCAGGATGGGCTCCAGCGCAGGGTCCAACTCCTCCTGGACGTTCTCCAGTAGACAGGGCTTACCGAAGCGAACAGCATTTTCCAATGATCGAAGGAAATCCCGATCAGACAGCTTGATCACATCGATACCATTGTCGCGCTCCTGCAAGGGGAAGAACTCGGTATGTTTACTATTGTCATCGAGACGACAGTGATTGGTCAGAAATTGTCCTACACTTTTCCGATTTGAATTTTCAACAAGTCAAAAATATTTACATTTCCAGTTTGATAAACTTACCAGGTTCTTGGCCCACTTGTTGGCTTGTCCCTGTGGATCGATGAAGAGCGGCCACCTGTTTGAATACTGCACAATGACAGCGTTCTCTGTACTAAGGTTGTCCTTTGGCAGACCGGCAATCTGCCAGCTGCGAACCTTGACCGGGTCGCTGAGCGTGGAGCTCAGGTTACAGCCGTGGTTGTGCGGGACGTTGAAACCTTCCAGTTTATTTGTCCATTCCATTACCATGTCATTACGGTACTCTCCCTAGGAAAGAAGACATATTAGCCAAATGAGTTTCTGTTATGTCTGAAAACTTATTAAAAAAATTAAACTCTCTCAAATTACTATAAATGCATTTATATCTTTTTTTTTTTAAATCAGCGTTATCCTTTGTGTTTTATACTTGAATGATCTTTAAAATTAGCTGGGAAAAGGCATATCCCTCGTAAAAGAGGAATTTTGATTATGATGATAACAAAGTAGTAACCAGTTACCGTTAAAAAACACATCCCCAAAAAAACAACAACAGAAAGTTACCGTGAAGGGCCCTAGGTAAGCCACCGAGCCTGCAGAGATGAGAATATCTCCTGTGATGTTGGCCACAACTTTTTCTAGTCGCTTTACAGACTCAAACCAGCGTCCCTTCTCGTCAGCCAGTCCACCAATGAGCTGTGAGCAAATCATATAGTTAATGTTAGACATATCTTACACTGTTTGTCACACGGCACACTTTTTTGTTGTTGTTGTTGTTGTTGTTGTTGTTGATTTTCGAGTTGTGTCCATCTAAACAATACAGCACTAGTAGTATGTACATCATGATTATGATTAGTTACACTAAATGTGCATTGTACTCTAATGTTTGCCACCAATTCATATGACATCATTAGGTGAGCAAGTTAAACAAACCTGTGAATGTCTTTACGAACCACTCTCGCACTAGAAATACATTTCAAAATGGCAATCCAATTTCCCCTCGCAAATTAAAAAGGGGCCTATAGTATACCAACTCACATATATGTACCACTCGTGCACGACTAGTTGCTCATTCCCAACATAATTTTTTATGGAATTTTACTATGATCCAATCACAAAGTGAACATGAGATAAATAAAAAATATACGCGCTTCATAAGGCCTATCATATAATCTGAACTTGCAGCTACAAGAAGCGATCCACACAAGGCAGTACTTTATAAACCAAGTTCTTGTAAAACCACCTTCTTTGCCTACCTCAGACTGCATCCAGAAGTATGGATATGATCAATCATGGTCTTATCATTACAGAGCATGTAGTGTTTATTGATAGGTTCATCCAGCAACACAAGTTGAGCATAATGTATCCCATGGCCACCCATACTGTCAAATACTGTGTACCAACATACCCCCTCCCCCCCCCGTGCATGAGAGCTCTTAAATTTATTCCTATCAACAGAGTGTTTCAGGTGTGTACCCTACACTCTCCTATTCAATCCAAATTCAGTACATGGACAAGTGGCCTTTTTAATGTAATTTAAAAAAATGTTTATTAAAAGTGGATTTTTTTTTTGGTTAAATTTCAGTGTTTATTACTAACCACAGCCAAGTGTGTGTTCCCCTACCTTATCAGCCCGGACCAGCCTGGCCTCGCACTCCTGTGTTTTGTGCTCCAGCTCATCCTTCTTGCGCACACAGTCGTCATACTTGGCCATCAAGGTGGCAATACCTTCCTCCACCTCCGCTAGCCGAGCCTTGGCAGCGTCCAAGATACGCTGAGTCTCCGCGAGCTCCTCTGTGGCAATGCGCAACGCCTCACGCTTGGGCGCCACGCCCCTAGCTACATGGTGGTACTTGTACATGGCACGACACCACTCACAGATGGACTTGCAGGCTCTTGAGACCTGGGGAACAGTCAAGGGAATTTTATTTCAATGTAAGATGTTGACTCGCAAAAATTGAGAGAGAGAAATATGTCCTTATATGAAAAATATTTTTAAATCATCTTCTTTTTAACCCCACATATAAGACAACCCCTACGAATAAATCCCAAAAAATTGGTCCCAAAGAGCAAGTTTTATCTTATATTGTATAGTAATTTTACCTTGAGGACGTTAGCTGGTGTGAAGGCTTCATTGTCAATGTATGGCTGGATTTTCGAGATAACTGGTTCTGGTATGTTATCCTTGTCATATTTGAACAGTGAGTCCAAGAACTTTCCAGGGTCGGATAGCAGACCTTTACCCGGCTCCCAGTAGTCATCGATCTTTGATCCTGGCTGTAAAGGGGTAAATGTGAAAATAATGTTAATAACCGGTTAGTACAGTTATCTGTTTTACTATATATATATATCTAGATGGGCTATTTATCATCAGTCCATCAATTATATAACTGTCTTTCATAGCGTGGCTTTAGTAAAATTCAAACTATTACAAAAGGAATGTCGGTAGTTTCATTGAATCTGAATACTGTAAATTCCAGCATATAACCCACAGGTTGTACACGAATCACATTTAGCTTTAATGTTATTCCAAACATGCCTATATGGTTCGGGTTTTAGGAGGGTATGTATTACTATAGAACACTATAATCCCACTATTGAATAATCAAACACCAGGTGCGGCCTGTGCGGATTATAGGAGTTGTGGGTGCGGCTTATACATGAGAGTCGTGTTATACATGGGACTTTACAGGAGCTTAAATCTATATGACCTAACCATTACCTCAGTATCTACAGTACATAGTACATGCACCGTTCAGGGTTTTTGCATTGGGCACTATATTCCTGCAGATACCTCAGACAGGTATCTATCCTTTACGTAGTACTTGCCTTTTCACCAGCGATCCTCTTGGGTTTGATGCCCTTCATGATACACACAGCCTCAATGACCATGCGCACACCATCGGGCGGACGCTGCATAGCGCGCACTTCAACCACATCGTTCTTATTGAGAGACTTCAAACTGGCCAAGGCAGCATCCTTTAATCAAAAAGGTATTTTGTCACACAGTTATTTAAAGACAAAGGTCATATATACTGGCAAGATTATATGTTTTTCCAATGAGACTTGAAAATATCACCTTAATTATGTCCATGGATTAATAATAATGGCAGCAAAAAATGTCATAGCCCCGTGCGGTAAAATGTTCCTATTAATATAAATCATGCGCTTGGTCACCTACCAGTGCGGGAAGAGCCTCGTTAAGGTCTCGTTGGGCGTCATCGGCGATGGCCTGAGTCTCGCGGGCTTTAATGGCAGCTCCTGCCTCTTCCTTCTGCACCACTGACTTGGTCTCCTCTGCTATTGCCTGTATACCAAAAGGACAATTGGCTTTTTAAAAATCGTAATGCAGATGATCATATAATACGTTCTAAGTGATAATTGAGGCCCCTGAATAAAGGTGCTCTATTATCAAGTACAGGTCTTCACAACGTTAAAAAAATGACTTGAAATCGGGGAGAAAATTAAAGACTTTCATCCTTGGATTAGGACAAAGGGCAAATGAACACCTGATCACTTTGTCAATGCATAGCTATTTATTTCATTATTACCTATTGTCTTGCCCATCAGGTTCTTTATATATTTCATATCTAGCGTTTTTAGTAATCACTGACCACAATTGTTTTTGCCCTAACAAACAATATCTACTTCAATAGTGGTTACTGATAGGCTAGGTGATAGCTTCTACCAGTGCTTATCTCGCCGGTCCCAGTTCAAGTAAAAGTGTGATGCAGAAGTACCACATACCGTGTCCACAGTGATTTTTTCCATGGTAACAATGGACTCGGTCACGGCTTCCTCCAGTAGCGGTCGCATTGACTCAAGCTCTTCTTGAAGCTTGGCGACTTCATCAGCAGTGCTTAGCAGCTGAAGGTGGGTACAGAGTAAATATTTGATGTATGGAGAAAATATATGTAATTTCGCTGTCTTGACATGAAATAGTTTATAGTAAGCATTCATGGGAATTGCTCTTCAATTGAAGGTACTTTAAAAAAAACGATTTTTAAAACTTTTTTTTTTTGCAACTAGTCTTAATTTCATGGCGCCTGCAGGATCTAGCATTGTGTAATGTGAAATTCTCTCGTACCTTGTCCAGACCGGTCTTGGTTCTGTTTCTAGAGTTGGTGAGCTCGGCCTTCTTATACCCGATGAGTTTACTGAAGATGCTCAGTAGTTCTAGGTAGCTAGTGGGAGTCACATAGTTGTGTCGGCTCAGCTCATTTAGGAACCTTTCTGAGTTAACGGTGACCGATGAGTGAATCTCCTGACACATCAGTACCTGGAGGGAAAACATACGTAGGTACATGGGAGCTTCAGACCTCACATCAAGGCAATTATGACAAATTTCTAAATGGCATCAATTTGTACGTGTTTTTTTAAGATATACTTCTTTGTGATATAGAAAAAAAACATGAATCAATCTAGAATTCTCACTTAGTTTTTTTCTTTTTTTTTTAATCTAAATTTTGAAAAAATATAAATTTTCTTATTTAACTTCAAAAGGAAAAAGAGAAAAAAAACTCACCAGGCCTTCCATCTGTTGGTCATCACAGTCCAAGTCTGTGATGTCACCCAGGAAGCGGGTGGCCACTGAGCGTAGCGCTTCTGGTGGCCAGTTACCGAACCAGTCAATGGTGCAACAGTTAACCAAGGCAGGGAATTGTCGGAGACGGGAACGGAAGATCTCACCAATGGGGCTGTTTGGGAATAATGACAGGGATCAGATGATGTCTCAAATACTTGAAATCAGCATATTTGTGTAAAACCATCTCGATAAATATAGCGTTAAACAAATGTTCATCTGTCGGTTTGGAAGAATTATTAAGGGAAATGTACTCCAATCCTTTCATGATGGACAAAATACAAAGAGCTCTTTAAGGTCTCTGGCCAAAGTGTACCAAAATGCAGATTGAGGTCCATACATACATTAATGTATGATTACCATACATTAATTAATGTATAATTAAAGTGACACATGCCTAGATTACATCATTTCAGAAATCAGAAAACAATTTCTTATGGAGTCCTGATAAAAAAAAGTGGTCAAAAGAGAACATAGACTCTTTTTATACAATATCAAAAAAGAAAGGAAATAATGAAAATCTAAACGCTATGACCGATAAAACATGAAGAAACTTCGAATGCTTCTATATACAAAAGTGCGTTGTACATGTATATGAATATATGGTGTGTAAGACGGGCCACCAAGGATATGTTTATGCCTCCTGGGCAACCACGCTTGTATCAAATACAAATCTCTTTAGATCCTGTTTTGTGAGGTGGCCCAAATTAAAGCTTGACCGTCATGGTTGAAGTGAGGCCAAAAGCACTTTTGGATATAGTTCACTTTTTATTCACAAGAGGGCTCTTAAGGGCTGGGAGCTCAGCTCTTACAGGCACAAGATGGGGTGAATATGTTGTAGCTGGACACTGCTCATGGTCCCCTGTCCAAACACTGCTGCCCTCTGGTGGAACTGTTATTTTAGTCCATGTATGGAAAATGCTGAACTTATTCCCTGACAGCCCAGCTTTAAATCATATAAAATTGAAAACATTGAAAATTACATGATGCAACTGGGATATGAAGTGGGAGCGGCTTTTTTCAGATGCATCAAGTAATTTTGTACCAGTTCTCTAAATCTCTTACAAGTATAAAGGATAAAAAGATATGTTGTGCACATGTGATCTTCCTATGTAATGTGTTATGTTGTAAAATTGCAAAATGCAATTGTCGAAAAGGTGTTGGCAAAAAACACACCTCTTGTGTGTTTGAGGGGTGGTATACTTACTCTCCGAAATGCCTGGGTCTAACATGGATAGAATCTTAGATATTGATTTGTTCTCTGTACTGCCAAACACGTCTATCATACAGTACTGGTTTTCATGATTATAAAAATTCAAATTGATCTGTTTGTATATATACTGCAGTGTGTTGTCCTTAATGTCCTATATACATAGGCTACACTTATTACTGTAATTCAATGAGCCTTTTTATTTGTCAATTGTAGAAGAAAAGTATACTTCATCATCTGAATATTACTGATTGGAACATTATTTTTGATTTATAACAATAACTATTAGTTGACTGCATGAAACTTATACCATATCATTTCTGCATTACCCCTCTCCCCTCCCAATTGATACCACTATTATCAGCACATTTCCAGTAATTCTGTGGTATAAATGACATTGATCCCCACTTTAATTGAAGGGACATTGTCTCTAACCTCATAGCGATGACGGTGTGAAGGTTGGAGCGGACCCTCTTGGTGTAGGCAGAGAACAGGTTAGTCTTTGTAGGCTGCATGCCTGCGTCCTGTACAATCGGCTTCATTGTCGAATAGATTGAGTCCAGCTCGTCTATCGCATAGATGTTGGGCACATCTCCCGCATTGAGGATGTTATTCAAGTCTTCAAGGAAAGACTCATTCTTGATCTGTGTGTGTTAAGAGTTTGTGGTTCAAGTTTTATATAGTTATATTTCTATGTAATACTTAAAATCGTTATGTGTACAGTAGGGTAGAACAATATAGCATTAATAGGTTGAATATTTTGAGATGTGGAGGAGTAATTGGGATATCAGTATCTATTACAAAATATTCGTATTTGATGAGTTTCATACCTGAGTATCCGAGAAGAGGAATGTGGTAAGTATGTTCTCGAGTCCAGCTCGCAGCATCACTTTCTTGAGATCTTCTCGCCATTCGAGTACACCATAGTTCTTTGCCAGTTCAATCCCGAACATGTCATACTCAGCCCTGTAAGAAGAACGTCCAAATTAAGCTCCAGGCCATTTTTGTTTGATTTGATTGAAATATTCTAAATATTTTTTACGGGGGGAAATAATGTGAAATCAGAAACTCACATGTGAGTGGCAAGTCTTGTGAGACTCTGTCGTCCTGAGCCTCCCATACCAAGTAGCAGGGCATTGCCGAGCGGCTGTCGGAGAACACGTGAGATACGCGACAGATGCCGAATGGCATCCATGAACATAACCAGGTTCATCTGAGCCGTGTTCACCTGGTTGTAATCATCCAGGTATTCCTCCACTATCTTGGTCATCTGGAGGCAGAACGACAAAGGCAAAGTGATTTTAACATGACAATGTATATATATGATGTGAACATTTTATGTCAAGAAAAATTGATTGATTGATTGATTGATTGATTTGTTTAACGTCCAGACGTACATCAAGTACCTCACGGGACATCTCAAGTTGGCAAGGAGTCATCCACAAATAGTGGTAGTCTGCCTTGCAGTAGTAGGACAGATATTTATATGCTGCTTGCCCAATACAGCAGTGACCGCATCTATGGTTGATCGAATCTATGAAATGAATGACCGCATCTATGAGGTGAGGGAGAAAACCGCTACCGGGGCACGTCCCCTACTCTTTTCGAAAGATAGCAAGTGTTCTTTTATTTGCTTGTTCCTACCCACCTGGGCTAGTACCATAGTAGGCAGGGCCAGACAAACCACGGCCTTTGATATCTCAGACGTGGTTCACTGAGGAGGGATCCCATGCCAGACCACCAGCAAGAAGGCCTGGGCCCGTGCATATGGGCAGCAGTTGCCAAACAGCTTACGTGACTGATCACAGCAGTAAGGCACGAGACCCCTCAAGTTTTGTCGCCTTTTACGAATCCGGTATGCCCATTGGTATTATGGAAGGCTCCCGATGAAGTTATTCTACTCCTTCATGCCCCCATCATGAAGGTCCCCACTAACACAGGGGGATCAAGAAAAATGAATCCATAATTAGGGTGCCGTAATTTCTCATGTGTAAGCCACAGCTTGTACCCACATTAGAACCAGCGTTATTCTAATACCAAACACAACGTATATAGGGTGCGGCTTATACAAACGCTTTTTTTCCCTAGTATAGTACAGTACTAAATTAGCAATTTTCAGACCCCTGTGCGGCTTTTAGGATGAGTCAAAAGTTGGGGGTGTGGATTATACGCAAGTTAGGCTTATACGGGAGACTTTATGGTAATGGTTTTAATATGCTACACCATATCACTAACAAATTTCGGTATTTACTAGTTCTCATTCTTAGGGAGGCAAGCCGACCATGACATATCCTATCTAACAGCATAGCTGTTTGTATTTCTGCTTGAGTGATTTTAAATAGTAAAAAACAATAAAAACAAAACTTTAAAAAATGCCCACCTTCTGATGATTGTCGATCTCAATATACTGCTTGTTCTCCACGTTGGGGACCATGAAGTCTCCATAGATAAGGGGCTCCAGGGTGACCACGTCGCTGTAGTTACAGTCAAACTTGGACTTCATCTTCTCCTTGAGCAGGTCGATGAACCATGTCCTGTCCTCGTCGTTAATCAGGCGGTCCTGGAACACGCGCTGACTCTCGTGACACCACAGGCGCAGCACGTCATTGATGCTCTGTGCAGGTGATAAATTAATCAATACATTTAATATTTTAAAGCAGGAATTGTATTAGGTGGAATGGAACAAGGAGAGTCCCCATATTTTCATATTTTATAAAAGTGATATTAATAGGGAGAGGGGATAAGGCGGATATAAAATAGCATTATATAAAGAAGGCATAAGTTTTGTGTATTATTAGTCACTAGTCATTGTTATAAATCTCAAATAATGCTACATTATTTAGTTGATATCTAGATGATTTGAAAGTGGAAGGGCGATCAAACAGCAGATAACAATGTGGTAGCTACCTCCATCTTTGTAGCATCACCCATGAGGAGCCCTTGGAAGACCTTGGAGAGATCACGCAAGTTGAATGTGTAGTGACTCTTTGCTGGTGTAGGTAGAAGCTGGGTGGTGATGGTGGTGTAGACCTCAATACAAGTTGTCACAAGGGGGTCGCAGTGCTGCACAAGATTGGATCCCTGGGCTAAATGGGAGGGGAGGGGTGACAAAAAAAAATAGACTTTCATGAACCGGTATATGTAGAATTGATCGTGTATCTTGGTTTTTTAATATCAATGACTAGATTGGACACTGAACGTTTATATTGGTCTTGGCTTTTTCTGAACTATTTTGTATTAAAGAGTAAAACCAGTAAAAAAATATTTAAAAAGTTAAGATAAATACTTTATTCCTGGTGGATATAAATAAAGATTCTGGGGTACTTACCCAACCAGAAGTTGAGGATGGTTCCAAAGATCTTGCTCATGGCAGAGTCTTCCAGCTCGGTGAAGGCGATATAGTTGAAGTGCCTCATGAGACGCGGCGAGACCGGGTTACGGCCACCTCCGGGCGGACCCATAGCACAGACGTAATTCACGTCCACGAGACGCCGGAATTCACCTGTTGGAACAAGTAGTTGTAATAACTTAATAGGTAGTTAAAATGTACTTGGTTCAGATAATATTCTACTCTTCTCATGATGTGCAGAAATGGGAGTGAATAGAATGGGAGTGAAAAGAAAGGTTGTTGGGAGTGGAATGAATTACCTGTACTGAAGCTTAACAACAACAACACAAAAACAGAGTTTGCTATAAAGTTAACTTACCAATTGCCTTGCGGTCATACCATCCCTTGAAGTCCATCCACTGACGGATGAGTTCGATGGGTGGTTGGGCCCCGTACTCCTCCAGGGCAGGCATGTTAAGGTCGTCAATGAAGAAGATCAGATGCTTCCCAAGGGGAGGCCCAAACACTCCCTTACGTCTGTACAATGGGAAAAATATTCATAATAATTGGTTAGATATTTAATCAGGGGTGGGAAATGGGGAAAAAAAAGATTTCCTCTGAAGATGCCACGTGAAGTGACGATGTGACTTCAAACCCTTGTAAATGACCTACTTTAACATTAATAGAAGGGTTTGTGGGGCAAATTCTGAAAATCTAGAAGCCAAATGGTGCAATTTTAGGCATTTTGGTGTTCTAGTCTGAACATATTTTTGAGACCCCCCTACATAACGGGAAATATATTTTTCATTGGATCTGGATAAATCTCAGGAACTGTCCTAGTGAAAATAAAAACCTCGGATTACGGTGATTTCACACCCCTATTAACATAGCATTAATATACACTTTTGTGTATGGCAATCTTCTCTGAGCTGAGTAAGGTGGAAATATATACTGGTCTATGAGTATTAATCATTCAAAGTCAATGACATTTCACATGTCCTTGTATAATCAGCACCCACCTCTTGTCTAGTTTGCCGTCTATGAGATCCTGCGTCTGGTTGGCGCTCGTCTTGGCAGAGAAGGTAATGAGCTCTGGGACGTACTCTTTCGGCATACTCTGGATTAGCTTGTCGGCAATCGACAATGTTTTTCCCGTACCAGTTGGACCGATGGATATAACCTACAACCAAGGAATAGTAAGGGAATGCTGCTAGTTATTGGGACTATCAAATAGTACATTTTTGCAAATCTTGGTCAAAGCAGTTACTAAGTGTCAATGGTCCTCAAATGTGTCGATCACATAGTAGTACAACATGTATATCAAAGTGTGCATTGTCACTGGCTAAGCAAGTAGTATATCAAAGTGTGCATTGTCACTGGCTAAGCAAGTAGTATATCAAAGTGTGCATTGTCACTGGCTAAGCAAGTAGTATATCAAAGTGTCCATTGTCACTGGCTAAACAAGTAGTATAACAAATTGTCCCTTGCCACAGGCTAACTGAGTAGTATATCAATGCGTCCATTGTCACTGGCTAACCGAGTAGTATATTACAAGTGTTCGTTGTCACTGGCTAACCGAGTAGTATATCAAAGCGTTCATTACCACTGGCTAATCGAGTAGTATATCAAAGTGTCCATTGTCACTGGCTAAGTAAGTAGTATATCAAAATGACCATTGTTACCGGCTAAGCAAGGAGAACAATCTACATGTATATCAAAAGTGCACATTGTCTCAAGCTAAGTGAGCAGTATATCAAACATCATGTGACGTACCGTTTTGTTGTTGGTGAGCAGCATCTCGAGCAGGTGGGTTGTGCGGACAGTGTCGATAGTTGGTACGATAATGTCTGCAAACTTCATCTCCGGGGTAATGGTGTAAACAGCCATCCCTTCCATCCAGCCCTTCCACTTGACCTAAGTGGGTTTAGAAAATTGAGAGAAAACTGTCATCTTATGAATCCTAAAATCAGGTTAGTATCTTATTGAGAATGTAACGATGACATGCTCTTCCAATTATGTATCTACCATGTTATTGTTCTCTAAAGCATATGCCAAATACCTGATCATACGCATTTTTCTTTTATTTTGTGAACATGACACAGAACTGAATTAGATCAACTGATTGGTGTCTATTTGAGCATGGCTTACAGCATCCATGCTTAGAGAAATCAGTTACACGAGTCTAGCCGACTCTCCCTTTTCATGCAAAATGTGGTATGCAGGAAGAGATAAAAAATACAACAGACTTTTGGAAAAAAAGAAAGAAAAAAAAATTACATCCTGCAATATCTAAGATGTAAAACATGCCATTCAAACATGTATTGTTGAGATAGAAAGCATGCTTGTTCGATGGTTTTAAAGATGAATAAAACGTTCAAATTTCAACAGACAGCAAGGGTACAACAGGAACGGAGATTTATAGCCTTTTAGTTGACAATCCTACCTGAGCTGCTAAGCACTGAAAGGAGGCAGTTCATTTTTAGACATGCAGATTAAGAAATTCAGCTGATATGAAAAAAGTACCTTGATCAATTACTGCATGATGCTGTGCTATAATAATGAACCTTGACCCGGTAGCCACACGTTTATAGATGGCATGTCTCATGATAAATAAATGCTTCAAAAATGAAATTTTAATCTCATCTATTCATACATCAAAAGAGGGGTAGCGATAAAAACTATTTAAGAAAAAAATAAAAAAATAGAAGCAATAGAAAATGCCTTTCCTAGTTATCATGGACACCATCTAACCATAATTTTTCATTACATGGACTTAAACATGTCTATAAAATATGTTACACTAAGCTCCTAAGAGTATAATAATGTTTTTACCTCTCGTGTCTTGAGCTCTTCCTCTTCGTCTTCATCCATAGCGGGTGAGGAGACACCGGCATCGTCCAAGTTGTAGTCGTAGACCATGCCTCGTTCAGGGAACTTCATCTTAATCTAATTACAACATAAGCGATGACATTATATGTGATACCATAATCATTTTATATGTATATTCTTTAAACTTTGGCTTCAAAAGTACCTAAAGATTGACTCGCAGATTGCTGTGCTGACTTGCACATCAAATCGACTCTAAAAAACCTAGTTGGCGTATTAGCCCCAAATATGCAAAAAAGTATTATTTTCTCCATTCATACTTACATCAGCTTTGTCCATTGTATCGCGGATGAAGCGATCAAACTTGGTGCGACCGTCATTATCGCAGGTTCCGCCAATGGTCCAAATAACGGCGAAGACAAACCAAGGATCGATCAATTCTGTAATCCTTGCTTGACGTTCCTCTGGAATCGGCTTGTCTCCCTGCAGTGCAACATTTACTCATGATGTAAATAAGTCACAGTGGATGGCATTTTTATTTCATGCAACCAGAATACACACAGTCATGCATACTATTGACTTCTCTCAAATGATAGAAGCATAATCAAATTCAAGGGTTGTTCACCTTTTTTTTTGTCGCTATATTTTATAACAATGATTTTGGCATGCTGCTTCTGAGAAAATTGTCATTAAATAGTGATGTTACTTTATATATGTACCGTCAAAATTCAGTTTGTTGCATTTATGGTGAAATTACAAAAAGACCGTTGGTGATTGTGAAAACATGCCAACAGTTTATCACTTTTAAAGCTCACTTTCATAAATGGATTCTTCCAGAAGAAGGCAATGAAGAAGACGTACAAATTATTGAGATTAAATGTGTATGCATAAGGTAGGCAGTATTTTATAATCTGCTATATACAAGCAATATTTCCCTGCATGACAACCTCTTTAAATTAAACTTTCATAGACACAATATATTTGACCATCGGCTGCCCACGTCTCTCAATAATACTATTGTGTTAAGCTGGCAAGAATAGAATGTGCAGTTTGAACGGTTGAAGTTCAGATGTGCAAGACCCGAAGCTACATAGCATTGCTTTATGTTAAGTATTTCAATCACAATTTGAAAATGACTGAAACCCCTTAGTAAAATCTGCTAAAGAACAAATGGAGTCAAGATAGTTTGTTTGAAGATGCAGATATCATTCATATTAGACTAATATTGTTCACTACTTGTATACTAAATATGCATATTGTACTTTTTTTAAACATGCAATTCCATACCTTAAAATCTATTCCTATAATCGATACAATGAGATAAAGGGTGTAAATCGCGGGTTTTTTTTTTTTGTATTTTGTTTTTCTTCTTGAGGGGCAAGTCATTCATTGTATATTTGAAGGAAAATGTCTTAGTTTGCATTATAACTATATAGCATAACCTTATCTTATTAAAGCAGTATCTATTATAAGTACCAAAGCAGCATTAGATTATGTGTACTGTTTAAAGACTACAGAACTACATTCACTATGATACGCTATAGATTGCATATACAACAGATTGTTAAAATCTATAAAGACATCTAACGCTATAGCAGACTCAGATAGACATGGTAATCACTAGGCGACCTTACCACACGCCGATGAACGCCCTACAACAATAGTGACACAGTCAGTGACTATAGGTCTAACAAGGAACACACATAGATATATATGAACTTAAGTATAAACAAATTGAACAGACACATAGTGACATTACATTACACATTTGGATATTCAAATCCTTAAATACTATCAGTAACAGAATAAAGCATAGATAGGAGTGCAACTGTATGTATATTGAATAACATCATGCATATATATGTATGTATAGTTTTCAACACAGTGCGTAATTCTAACACTACTGGTGTAGTATTGTCTCTATTTCAATTTAAGACTTACACAATGAGAGAGACTAGTTGAAATAAGGAATTCACACAGACAGAGACACATAAGAAGACAGCGCCTACCTCTTTAAGAATGAAGGGCTTGAAGAAACATTCCAACAGTTTGAAGAGTGAGAAGGTCAAGTTGGAATCCATGGACGGTACAATTTCCTTTACGTTCCCTCTCATGAACTCTATCCCAGCCTAGAAAAGCAAAACATGTAACATTTAATTTTATGAAACAAGGGATCTCTACTCAGGGATGAAAAATTACTTATCTAAAAAGAAACCTGAAATGTTAAAGTGGACACCCTTGAATCGAGGTCCTATATAGGGTTACTACAGACTTTGTGATATATAAAACCTTGAAATCAACGAAAAAAACTTGAAGACTTTCATCCGTGTATACTGTTATACATGTGTTAAATAGTCCAATACATTGCGAAAGGGAATGTACACTTACCTCAAGGAAAATACCAAAAAGTTCTGTTATCCTGTCTTTGTAAGGGTAGATGGCGTCTGGTAGTTTGCGGACCCAGCACTCGACAAAGGCCTGCAGACCGAGGATAGACGGCTCGAGGTAAACCATACCGCACCGACTGACAGTAGCAGGGGAGGCGACAGCCAAGTCTTGTACCTCGAACATCATGACCATATCCTGGAAACAAGAACAAGAGATCAGTAAGATTCTACAGGATTCAGATTACGTTCAGCAATCCACTCAAGAACACACCCCAGAAAACTATTTTTAAGTGTAAGAAAAGAAGAAAATAATTAAGTGTAAAAAAGCCCACAAAAAACTTACATCTGTTAGTTTGATAATCTCTCCACTGCTGAGGCAGAGTTTCTTGTTGTCATCAAGTACAGTGTTCATGTTCTCGATCCAGACGGCATCAACGGGTCCGTCAAACATGTACCAGCGCTTGTCGGCGTCTGTGGCCGAAGACCCGAGACGGATCAGGGACGACAGGATACCGTCAGTCCTAGCGAGAGAAACAGATACAACTTAAATCTAAATTTTAGTGTTTGGCGATTAATATTTTCATTTATCCCACTTTATAATTGTTCAAGTACAACGTCATTGGCGGATGAATTAACTCAAATGATACAAGGATGGATAGAAATTGCTTTTTTGCTAAAATTAGTAAAGTTCATGAATTATATCATCATGTGTGGGAAAACAGCAAAGAAGAAACTCAAGAAACATTGTCTAGATATCATCCTTACCATTCGTGAGTAAGCATGTCAAACTCTCCATACAGTTGACCCATAGTAATGGACTTGGGGTTGAGCACATAGCTGAGTGTGGTCTCGAACGTGCTGCCGGACGGCGACATTTGTCCTTTACACATGCTCTGGGCTGCTTGCAGTATTTCATAGCACTGTAATGGAAAAAAATCAAAACCTGATGAAATTGACAAGACTATAGGCAGTGTATTTTATCAAAATTTATTCCTGGCATTATAATGATACATGTAATAGTTCTAATAATTTTTGGTTATGTAACCTCATACCAGTTTATTTGACTATTATGATTTCAATATTTTGATTTTAATCTTAATTGCAGCTCCCATTTAAAAGTCAAGAACACTCACCTTGGTCTTTCCTGATCCGGTTGGACCAACCAACATAAGACCGTGGCGGACAACTGTTGTCTCGTAGAGTTGGATACACTTGTGAATAAAGCCGGGCACATCCTTCAAATTCATCTTGTCACAGCATTTACGCAGGGCGTCGTCTAGGGCACCATAGTCAATAACCTCTTCTTTAATGTTGGGGAACAAGTCAGACATGATACCATTGAAGAGCTTCAAGTCGTCCATGAGGAACTTTGGCACATTGACGTCGCGAATGGCACGGAGAGCGATCAGCTCCTCGTTCATCTGCGGGTTCTGACGTTTCAGGTTACCGGCCGCTGAGATGACACTCTTTACTGCACGCATACCGAAGTCATAATGGTCCTGCGAACAGAGAATATGGTTGTATAAACTTTAACAAGTTAACATACATTGTGCTCTTAAGAGTTTACTTATTCATTCATGTCTCTGAATCATATACATTTTTATTATCATTATTGAGAATGTACATGGATATAATATTCAGTAATGAAAAAAAGTTCCTATACCTGTGCGCTGAGCTGTTCTGATGAGAGTTTGAATGTGGTTGTAATCTTCTTTGCAAGGACCTTGGCGTCAGAGAATCCAAAGGAGAACAGACTGATTTCTGCGATAAGGGCATAGTCAGGCACCATCATGGACATGGGTCGGAACAGAGCCTGCAAATACCAAAAAACAATAAATTGATATTTGAAAGAAAACAACACCATTTAAACTTTTTAAATTTCCATTAAATCAAAATTTGACGTTATTCAGTGACGAAGTCCACACATTCAGTTATGTTAAAGTAGCTTGGGCAAAAATACTTTGATACATTTTTTTAATGCCCTTTTGTTAAATAATTAATTGACTATTTAAAGATACATTTTGTATATGTAGAATCTAGTCTAAAATATGGAAAATCTAGTCTGGAACGTCTAGTTCATTACCTTCAAGTTGTCGGGAAGTTCTGTGCGTCCAGCGTAACCGGGGTTCATGGTGATGAAGACGGCGCACGATGCCTTCAGGGCTAACTCTACACCTTCAAACATGAACCTGTCCAACTACACAAATAACATGGGATTAATACCACAATATCATTATTTTATAACTAGATAGTTTAATGATTGGAGGTGTACTATAGATACGTTGATTACAATGTAGACTCCAATTGGAATTAATCTGACCACACACACAAAATTCAATTGTAATGAAATCACAATCCTGTCAAATATATTCTATCATAATAATACGATTCAAGGAATATGCATACGCAAGGTATATAGTCTAGCAAATGATGCCAGCAAAGTATTTGACACAAAGCATATGGCATGTTAGATGTTCAGGTTAAGATTGCTTACCATTGTTAAAGGGCTTAATTAGACTGCATGCTACAGGCTTAGTATAGGGCTATTTACTACGTGCTCCAGATCTGATAGTCCGGCTTAATACCAGCATTACATTGACTTGCAGTTTATACATATATATATATATGCATAATTTGAAACAAAACAATGATCATGAAAATAGATATTCAGTTTGATGAAGGAAATGGTTGTGAAAGCCCTACCCCGTCGCTCTGCGCTTTTTGTATGGTCATGATCTGCATGGCCACTACAGACAACACCTCAATGTCAATTCGGTTGAATTCATCAAAGCAGGCCCAAGCTCCCGAACTGAAAACATTGGTCAGGAACCAAGGCATGATTATGTAAGCGTTAGTCACCACATAATTTGGTACCGCGTCATGTCACGTCATGAGCGGTTCATCGTCCGGGCCTCATGATCCTGAGCGTTTCCACGAGCAGCTCACAGTGACGTCATATATAAGCTTACCATCCAAGCAGTGTGCACAAGACTACTTAAAACTAAGACAGCTAGAAGAGGTGCATGGGTTTGAGGCTATAGAGGAGATTGGGAAATTGAATGGGTGTATTGATCTGCATGTTAATTGGGTGCATTGATTTTGATTTTATTTTACAAGTAATGTGTCAAAGTATGTTCAGTGTTACTTGGTAAGTATGTATTGTGGACTGATTCTATATTATTGCGCTTGACTGACCCCGAATAAGTGTCCATCAATTTGGGAGCCTGCGTTGCATGGGATCAGCATCGCAAGATAATGTACGCACCAATATATCCTTCATGTGAGAAATGCGTCAACCATAACCACATCATATGAAGTGCTGAGAGTTTTTCTAACGATACAAATAGTCGAAGCAGCGTATTTTTGTCCCACAAGCATACATACATTTTCATCTAGTAACCAAGCTACACTTAACCATAGGCTAACTACTTATTAGTATCATCTCTAATATTTTATCAGTCCTTAGGCGTAGGATTGATTTTCTATCTAAACCTTAGCCTATAGGTCTTATAATACCAGAGGCACTAGAGTAAGGTTAATAGGCATGTCAGCGAGACCGCCATACCCGATTCTGCTGCGCCTTTTGGATTGTCGTGATCTGTTGTGCCACAACCGACAACACCTCTACGTCAATACGGTTAAACTCGTCAAAACACGCCCAAGCTCCAGAACTGCAAAGTAAGGCCACTTGTGTGTTAACACTCTAGAAGATGGCTAATGACATTATTTATGTGTCATGAAAAAAGACATGTTACATTATGATAACACTACTACAGGTAAGTGAGTTCACTCCAGTGACCATAACCATATAGGAGAAGTGTAAAGATGTATGAAGCGAATATCAGATTTATCTGGATACTTGATGGTCTTTAATTCGAACGATATGATTTTTTTTTTGTTTGTCACAAAAGATGAGTTGCTTTTAACTGTTGTTGGTGTTGAATTGCTGAATAGAGAGGTGCCTGGTTAAAGAGACAGATTTCATCACACAATAGTTTCAGATACCCGAACAAACACAAATCACATTTTTATAAATTCAAAATTTCATTAAATTGAGGCAAACATTCAGGTTGTAAAGAAATATCATGGCTAGATCATCATAGTAAATTCTAAATGGAATACAAAGTAGAACATTTACATTATTTATAAACAGACCAATGGAGTAAGAACATTTTACTTAAATTCACAGTTATCTATATAAGGCTGGCATGAAAATACATGTTATACAGTGAAGCACCTATGGTGGCCCATAGATGTATGAGAAAGATGTGGATAGATAAATTCCTTATATACTGGTTGCAGTAACATACCTGGCCAAACCCTTGAAGAACTTGCCCATGGCCATGAAATCGAGCTGATCGGAGCAGTTGAAGACAACGCACTGGATGGCCATAGCTTTAGCCAAATCCTGGGGGAGAAAATGGTAATATCCTCCTTTTATGTAAGCAATTCACATGTATCACCAATTATATTCTTGTTGATCAAAAGTAAGTACACAGTAAAATAGTGCAATATATTAAAGATGATTTTTATCAGGCTTAATTATAGGTAGTACTTTAGGAGATAAGATTTACCAGACGATGCTTAGCCCAAGCAGTATATAAAAAATGTAACAGACATCAAACAATTCTGATACTCAAACTATATTAAAAAATATCAGTGTGGCCTAAGGCTGGCATGAAAATACATGTTATACAGTGAAGCACCTATGGTGGCCCATAGATGTATGAGAAAGATGTGGATAGATAAATCCCTTATATGCTGGTTGCAGTAACATGGGATTACTCAAATCTTTTTGAAGGCTACGGAGGTAAAGGGGAGAGATTGTAAGAGTTTGCCTCAAAGTTTTTACTAAAGCTTACCTTGGTAGTCTCCGTCTTTCCTGTTCCTGCAGGTCCGGCTGGGGCACCACCAAACTTGAGATGGAGGGCACCAGTAAGGGTGAGGTAGCACCGATCAGTGAGCGGTGTGATGACGAGTCGACCCGAGTTACCCAGGTACTCGTAACCGTACAAGAACTCGGCGTTCACCGCCCGAATGTACAAGTTCTCCTCAACCCAGTAATACCTGTTACAATTGGAAGAGGAGGTTTAGCTGAATGCAATTTTACATGGGAAAAAACTACCATGACTTGTGCGCGAATTGCAGCTTAGATTTGATACCAAACATGCCAATAATGTAGTGCAGCTTATACAAGGCTTTTAGAAGTATAATTCAGTACTAAAACTGTCAAAATCAGAAAACCTATCCTACATATATATGTATAGGCTTCTCCCAAGTAAGGGGTACGGCTTATATGAGGGTTTCGGCTTCTATGCAAGACTTAACGTTAAGTGCATACCTTTGACAATGTAACATGCAAAATATATCAATCATATATGACTCTTTTTTTCTGAAGTGGCAGATATTAAAAACACTACAATTGCCTTACCTGAGCTGACTGATCCACTCAAAGTCATTGATGTTCTGGACTTCCTCTTTGATCATGTTGAGGACTACGTCCCGGGCGTGCACCTCTATGACGATGAGAGCGGAGAGTACTTGGCGACCGATCTTACTCAGGGGCTGCCTTACCAACTCTCTCAAGTCATCAAGCTGAAATTTTTTAAATATTTTTTATTGTAATTCATTGCAGTATTTATTTGCCGTGATTTATGTACAACAGAGTTTCACACATTTAGAGATCCATTTCACCAAAAGTTGTCCAAAATGTCCAAAGATTCAGTGGAATCAAAATGGTCTTCAGCTTGACCATAGCACTTACCTGTGCAAGCAGACTGGTGCGAAGAGTAAGCAGATCCTTCTTCTCCAGGGCCTCCGATACCTCGGTGGTCCAGAAGGTCTGACAACCAGCGATAACGATCTGACCGGGCCAGTTAAGTACCCACTCTGTACGCTTTGTCTGCAATGCAAATCTTGGCGATTAATGTGTGAACCGGGCTAAAACATCATTTCTTTATATTGTATAGATAAGGTAGTATCAGGACCTAGTCACTACATAAAATCTATGTAGTTAGTATTTCAGTAAAAATTGACAAGCACAAAATACCTAATTTATATTAGAGGGCTGGTGGAGTGAAATTCAATCTGAACATACGACTTAAGTATACAACATTACTAAAGTAGCCATAATCAGACCCTAAATGTGTTCCTACCTCTGGATAGGCCTTGAGGGCTTTGCCCAGGGTGCACCTGAGAGACTCCTTCATGACTCGCTCCACCTCCAGTAACCAATCCTCCACGTTACCGCGTGGGTACAACTCCTCCGTGAAGTCCACGTCTTCTCCATCGGCTGAGTACATCTTGGTAATCCTCAAATCATCCTGGAACTTGAGCTGTTGGCACAGACAAAGAAATGTATGTTATAATTGCCATATCAGGATCTAATTTTTCATTAAAATGTGTTTTCTGCTGTCTTTTTTATATGCCATAATATCATACAAAAACTGTATATAATTTTATAATTAAAAACCAATATTTGTCCCTACCTTGGCGATATTTTCGAAGCACTTCTTGAGATGAGGCTGGACAGCTGTAGGGTCCTTGGTCTGTGAGAGGATCTCGAGCAGCTCGTCGTCTGACAAGAAGTAGAAGCGGGGGAAAGAGTTTCTCTTTGTCTCGAGGTACTCGCTGAGTCCCTTCTGTACTTGTTCCAGGAGCTTGTTACATTCCCGCAGGTTGTCAAGAAGACGGTTGTCAGGGCACAGAGATATGACCTTAAAAACAAGAGGTAAACCCGATTGTAAGGAGTTTAATTCTTAATTCTCGTGAACTTAATCCCTTACAAACATTGGTATTTTACATTGGTAAACGATGCAGTTAAATATCAGCACATTTTCCATTATGGAACCATCCCCTGATTGTAGCAAATCAGAATATCCGAAGCATTCTTTGCGATAACTGCATGTTAAGTAATGTCTTAGATATCTAATCGGTTCATAGTTATCAAACAAGTTTTCCTTACCTGAGGGTTGTCCTTGGCATTCTTCATGATCTTCCTCCAGAGTCTCTCCATGGTCTGGTACCTCTTGCTCTCTACAGGCAGCTGCCTGTTGATGTCCTCAGATGAGAAGATGGGCTCCAGGTACAGCCATTGTCTCTGACACAGCAGCCACTCATCCAGCACGTCCTATATGGGGAGGGGGAAAAGGGTTAGCAATGGTAGTGATGAAGGCTTTGTGATATTGGAATAGTCAAGCCAATGTTTAAAGTCGAATTTACTGTACTCAAAAATGACATGTTACCTGTCGATTCCCACAACTTATTTTCTTATATATTTTTTTCCTCTGACAGTTTTTTTTAATTCTAAATTTAACCGATCATCAGATACAACAAGTGATACATGAAGATCTTCCTGTGATACTATTGATCATTGAAGATCTCATGAGGTAACATTTGTATATTATGTCCATGCTCTTATCATATATGAGACCTGTTAAATTCTTATTTATCTTATTTAGAAATGCTCATACCTGAGTGATCTTGAGTTTGCTCTCCCAGCTGCTGATGCGTTCCTCGAAGGGCTTCTTGTAGGGTGAGAAGGACATACTCTGCGTCATGACGATGTGATCGTCCAGCAGCTGTGAGATGTCTTCTGATGCCTTCAGGATGAAGGTACCTGTGTTCTTGTATGTCATGATGTCGAACTGAAGTGGCGCCCATTCATTCTCCATTTTGTCCAGGGCCTAGAAGTAAGGAAATAGATGATAGACTGGTAGACATTGTTATTTCCAGATACTACTGGAGTACAAATATCAATCCCTATAATACTCAAATCTCTTTGGTAGCACTTATAATGATATATGCTAATAAACCATTATACTATATATTACTCACATCTCCAGGGGCTTAAAACTATGGCCTGCTATAAACCATCACTCAATATACTACTCACGTCTCTAAAGGCTTGGCACCATTGCCTGCTAATAACCCCTCACTCCATATACTACTTACATCTACCAAGGGCTTAGAACCATGGCCTGCTAATAACCCATCACTCCATATACTACTTACATCTCCAAGGGCTTAGAACCATGGCCTGCTTATAACCCATCACTCCATATACTACATACATCTACCAAGGGCTTAGAACCATGGCCTGCTAACAACCAATGTCAACAACAAAAGTCATGGTTAAAAATATTCTTGCTCACCTGTTCAATGGAGTACTCTTTGCCTGCCACTTCTGCGACTTTGGTTATAACAGTGATGTGGTCCTGAAGTTTCATCTCCAGGCACTTGCTGAATGTTAGCGATGCCTTTGGCTTGATCGGGAAGCCGAGGTCTGCGGACAGCTGAAACCAGAGGTTTACACATATTAGCCCAATATAAATTATATCATTACATTACATGGCACATTAGCCAGGGTAAGTTTACAATGATTACCAAAACACCCTTTGTCTGTGTTTCTGCAATGTTTTTAGATACAGATTAAAACAGTTAATAAATTGACCAATTTCTCTGAGAACATTGATTTTATGTAACATATTACAATGTTAAACATGTCAAAACTTACCACATCCCAATGGCGACTACGCATACCCGGGTTGCGCAATCCTTGTATAAGGGGGATGAAGGGTCTGAATTCCTCGATGAATCCTTTGATTTCAATGGCCACCTCCGACACGCCTGTTTTACACACAAAAAAATAAGGTTTTGGATGAAAGAAAAGCATCATCTTTCTGTAAGTATCTTCCTGTATTATTTTGAGGATGGAAATTAGTGTATTGCTTAATGAGTAAATGTCCTTCTTAGTTCAGGAGAAGCCCAAGCTGAGACCTTCTTATTTTTTTGCACCTTTAATCAGAAATGTATTATCAAGATATTAGCAGTGATTAGAACTTATGTTAGAAATATTTGCTGGTTTAAATTCATTTTCAGAACCAATGTATTTTTCTTTTACTGAGTATTATTTGTTGATTGGGTTGTGGGAATGTGTAAATGTGTATTGGGGGTTTCTGTGTTGTGAGCAGGCAGGATCCAAGTGTCGGCGGGTAAACATGGGTCTAAGTGATAAAGTCTATCATTTTTGCATCCTAGACAAAATAACAATACAGTGTCTTGTAAAATGTGGTTTCTGTTTCATTATCCAGATATCGAAGGCCTGAACACCCAAGGGTGTTTTTGAATGGTGCGTTTCAAATTTATTCCGGACTTTTGGTCAAATATCACCACCTTTTTAAATGCTGAAAGTACTGTCTCTCAATTTGAGATAAATTGAGCTCTGGTAGGACATAACTGAAACAGTTGTTTGATGGTAAGACCCGGTCTTGTTAAACATGTCTAGGTTTTGGGAAATAACATACTGAAATGTATGTACTTTGAAGACATAATATGAAATGGTGATTTATAGTGATGGGAATACCTATTTTTAAAAAAAGGGATCCACTGATATATATGCACACATAAAACAAATTAAATTGCATTGACAATACACATGCTATCGACAAACATGCCATCCTGGGGCACTCAATTGCCGTCCTGGCAAAACATGGACTTTACATATCCGCTTGCACTTTTAATTTTACCATCAGCTTTAATATGAACGATTAGGTATGCCATGTACGTTCAAGAAATATACATACAATGCCCTCGGCACAAAAGGCCAACAGGTATACTACATTCACTTGTGAGATTATAGTGCATTTCTGGAACAAAATGTTTTTATTTTATCATTTGGCAGTATAGCACACCCTGTTCAAATAGTGAAACAGTTGATATTTATGCACCAATGCAGACGTATAAAATTTCCAATTGGAACAGCTTGGTGAGCGGTCGTTTACAAAATACAACATTAGTTCACCGGACTGTATTACCTGGCGTATATGAGGTGAACATTGAGCCCTCCTCTGCAAAAACATATGAAGGATGCAAAAAAATGTGTATGATTTTCTTCATTTTCTTCATTGACTCATGACAAGGAAAAGGGCATATATACTCGAATCTCTTCAAGCCCAAATATCCCAAAAAACATTTTGACCTAGTATAGAAAATATTGCGGTGTCAAAAAGTTTTAATCAAAATCACAAAATGATCATAATGATATAAAGGTTTGATATCCTAAAAATTGAGAAAAGGTACAAAGGGTGTATCGGCTTTGGGAAAACGAAGATTAATCTCATTAAAGTGGTGACACCTGATCTTTTTTTGACAGTAGTTGATGTTCTTGGTCCACCGTGTCCTGAAAACATTTTCAACAGAATGTTGTGGCAAATGGATCAACTGCAACACATGTTTCTATTTTAGTAAATCAAACTGATGAACTGGCCAATTTATCAATAGAGAAGTTAAAAACCATACCAATACATGTGTATGGTGTATCTGGTCTGGTCTTCCTAAAATCCATAAACAGGATTTTTTCACTCCCAAAAACAATTGAGTTTTTTTTTTGATTCACACCATAAACATTGCAGTAGTACTTTTTAAATTCTACATTTGTAAAATCGGTCAATTCTCAGTTGATTTCTACCTGGATGGAATCCATTTCTCTGAAGAGATGGGAGCTACATGATATACTCAGATCTAGGATTCCTCATGCAGTCAGGCCCCATAATGGGACCTATGGTAAGGGGTTCTGGAGTTTGGTTGGGAGGAAAAAAACTAACGACCTATTTTTGGTTGGTGGGGTTGAAGCCTCCACCGTTTACCTGAGATCCGTTGGTAAAAGCGCTCCATGGCCAAAGCCACATTTGGGTTGAATGTTACAACAGAAACATCCAGCCAGATGTCTGCGCTGTCAGCTGTTTGTGGATATGGCAAGGACAGTTCAGTATTACCCCCTTTTTTGAGATTTGATATTTACTATGCTTAAGTATAGGAAGCTCCGTATTCAATGCCCCCCCTCCCCCATTGAGTACAATGTGGCCGTATTCAATGGGCTAAGAAAAATGTCTTTCTTTCATTAAATGGCTTCAAATAAGAGAAATAAACATAAAGGCCAACTACATTGATACTGTCTCTGACGTATTTCACTTATGGGGGCTGGAGCGCATGCATCCCAATGTTATGACCCTTTATAGATAGGTCTACCAGGCCCTTTGTGGAATACAGCAAAGCCTTCTAGCGACATCAATGATCTACAAAATATACCTTTTTAAACCTTATTATTCACCAGCTGCACTGAAAGTATCATAAACCTGGATAAAGATACACTCTAGATGCAGTATTGAAAAAAGATTTCAGTATAATACGCTCCATTTGATAAGGTAAAAGGGTCAATATGGAGTCTTGGTTAAAATTATGATTCTTGTGCATGCAATTCCATGTTGATTGGAGAGAATTTTAGCATGAGCAACTAATATGCAATGGGTAGTTAAGTCCTTATTTGAGATATATATACTGCCTTCCCAAATAGCTGACTAAGCTTTACAATGACCAAATAATGTATGTACTCACCGGGTATGTCTGCGAAAATCTTGACCGATTTGTGCATGGTCTTGAAAGCGTCATTGACATTTTTCTCCACAGACTCGGCATCGATTGACGACAGCGGGTCGTTCATCCAGCTGTCTTGCCAGCGCAGCCAGTCGGACACGGTGATCCACAAGTTGCGGAATGGATCAAAGTCCTTGATAAGCTTGGCCAGCTTGTCGTACTAAAGGAACAGACTTGTTCAGTTAGGTGCTAGGGTCATATGGTACATAGGTGCAGGTTATCTTAGTCATAGAAGGGAAATGATAATGAACTAAATCAACAGAATGGCCAAAGAAGGTAATCAGTTTGGGGGCACTACTAAATAAGGTAACTGAAAGGATAGACATGGGGAAGGAAATACCATCTAGCCCATTATTGTAGTTCTGCAGATGAAAGTGGTATCCGGGAATAATGTAAGACATATTTATATATGTGACATGTACTGGGAAAAGGGACCTTAGTGCACCCTCCACTAAAGTCCCTTTTCGCAGATGGTGTCACATATGATATACTTAGCATTCATTTCTAAAATAATCAATTGTGAGAGATTACTCACACACTTAAGAATCTTACTACCATGCTTTCTACGAGGAACCTAAGTTCTCCTGAGCCTAGGTTATAAAAACATGGCCTAAAACATTTGTGAAAGACACTTTTTAGCATTATCTATGTCTGTCATAATATTTAAACGGATACCAGAATCCTTTGCAGCTATGAAACTATATAATGCAAAAGGAGACTATGGACAACTAAAATATATAAATGGGTGAAAAACGGTGAATAAAGGCAATAGATTATATTCAGGGTTGTAACTAATTGAACCAAGGTAAAAAGTAGAGTAAATCAAAGTGATCCATGACATATCAAGTATTGTACAGTTTTTACAATGTTGCACTTAAGCAGGGACTTCACTGAGCCGACTTTCCGATCGACCGGGCGCAAAACTATTGAGTTGACACAAAATTATCCTCTGATAATTTGGCCTTTACCCTCAGATCCTTTCTAACGAGGATTGGAGCAATCAATCAACATGTGAAAAGTCGGCTTAGTGCATTCCCAACTAAACTTCTATAGTAAATGCTCTTAAATGTGATAACTGCTTACTCTATATTATCTATACTGTTACTTGCCACTTGTACAATGCAGGTACTTTGGAGGGACCAAATAGCTTAACTTTGCGATATTTTGAATTCCGATGGTCTGACAAAATCCGATGGTCTGATCTCTGATAAATCGGGGACTTTCTAAATCATGACACAAAAAGGATTTTGACTACCATGTAGCCCATAGAAGCGGCCCCTCTCATTATCTGATATGAGCGAGGGCCCATTACAGCCCGGGGAAAGTTGACGGTCTTAGCCTACCCAGGATGCCCCGCGCACCATACGTTTCTTACGTGACGTCATAATGGCGCCAAATATTGGCACCAATCAGAGGCCATACACACGTTGCTCTGTAATGGTCCCTCGCTCCAGCCAGAATATTGAGAGGGGCCGATTATATGGTCTAGACTACCATGTATCACCAAACTTTATGATGCATTCGAAAAGGTCCTTGTTTAAGCTAAATTGGACGTTCCAAAGTACTGTTGCAAAGCTAGTTAGCAATGACAAATCATGAATAGAGTTGCGTATGACTAGAAAAAGTCTGGATATTAATGATAGCCGCCACCAAATCACTACATAGCATACCATATCAATTGATCAGTATGTCATGCTATATAATGACCTTTTCTTACTCTACTTGGGGTTAGTAAATATCTACAGAATATTCCTTAAAGCATGGCCTTAGCTGACCAATGATTATCAAGTGTCTCCGATAACCTCCGCTGAGCGAAATAACAAATGTGCTGCAAGGGGAAAGCTAAGGCGGCATGGTTAAACAAAGTACCATGTCCTAAAAGTTTAACAGATAGCAGTCAAACATGCTCTTACAAAATACTGGTGTCAGCATAATAGCCAATGCCAGGAATTTGGTAATTTATATAAAAGAGTTTTGGCATTTAAAATGAGAGCCAAAATAAGGTAAAAAGTAAAGTCTGGAGTTTAAAAGTTTCCACTTTTGAATCAAATCAAAGTTGTTGTTTTTTCTGTTATATTTGAGGAACTCTGCTTTTGAAAACCTCAGAGCTTAGAAAACTGAATTACAATACTCGTAAAATCCTTGATTACTATACAGCTCAACCACAAACAATGTAAAACATCATGCAATTCATGAACAGCAGTTTGCATGCAATCAGCATTGTAATCAGCATTGTATCATGCCTTCAAAAATAACCACCAACCAGAGTGGCCAACACTGACACCACTGAAGGCAAAGATGACCCCCCGCAGCTGCCGGCATACACTGTACACATTGAGCTACTCACATTGGTGATGGGCATGCCAAAGAGGCGCTCGCGGTTGTTGTAGGTCTGGGCCATGGTCTGGGCTTCCTTCATCTGCTTGGCGAGGCGGCGTACTTCGTTGGCCACCTCGTGGGCGCGGTTGATGTCGGTGTGAGCGGCCATGCCAGCGACAACCATGGACAGGGTGTCGAGCTTGTCGTTGAAGCTGGCCTGGTCTGAGAGCTGCAGCTTGTGGAAGCGCTCCTCGTCCTCCTCCAGCTGACGCTCTGTCTGCTCCATCTGAAGCTCTATCTTGTGGGTCCAGCCTATCGTCGTCCACCTATAGTGGCAAATAAGTCGCGAATGGCATATATCAGTGTTTAGTCATAGATAGACATTCGATTTAAATTTTTTAAATAAAAAAGGACAACAGGTTTTAAAGTTATTTTCTAGTAATTTGCTAGGTAGGATGTGTTTTGACCAAGTTCCGTTTTAGCTAAGGAAAATTGTTTTTATTAGGGAAAGCAATTTATCAAGTCCTCTAGCAATGAGTGTGGTCCGATCTGCCCACTAGGCCCACACTTTAACAGGCATTTAGAAATTCATAAATGTCACTCAATCTGATAGATTGCTCCTCTTTGACCGAGGAATAAGGTAATCAGACGAGGACTATACAATATGAGCCGATGGGCTTTCCACACTCGAAATGGTATACCTTAACGAGAAACTCACTTTGCATTGAAGTCATCTGTGGACAAACTGTAGTAGAACTCCTCAATGAGTTCGTAATCCTGCATCGCCTTATCGATCAGTTCCTGATACTCCTTCAGTGTATCAGGTATGGACTTCATCCACTCCCTCATCTCAGAGAGCTCTTCAACACAGTTGGGCTTCTCGTAAAGCTTGCGGCTGATAAGTTTGAAGTGTTCGCAGGCGTCATCGGCCTGTTTCCGAAGCTTGCGGGCAAGAAGCTCCAGTACTGCATTGCTAAGCGCCTTGCGCTTTTTGGAGAGTGCTTGGCGAACGTTCTCGGAGTTCACCCAAAATGGTCCAATAATGATGCTGGTGGGTAGCGTGTTCTCCAGCTTTTCCTTTTCCCTCAGGTGGTTCTCCACTTCTGCTTTTACCTCGGCAGCAGAGTGGCTCTGTGCTTCGTAGTTCCTGGGGAAATGGATGACAGGGTTAAGAAATGGCAGCGGATAAGAAATGACAGAGGTAAGTTATGACAGCCATAAGAAATAACAAGGATGACAAATGACAGGGATAACAGCTGACGGGGATAACAAATGAGAAGAGCAATCTTCGCGCAACAGAATGGGTCCTTATATAAACGTTCCATCTCCTGAATTTGATTTAGAGATATAGACAATCTCGGACATATTACAGATTTTTCTGCAAATTTATTTGCAAATTGTCAAACACACAACAAAGACTTACTTTTGAACTAATACACTTGTCTTTAAGGCGTCGTAGTCTTATGTTCCATATAAGCACAATAGAAGCAATACGTATATACATGGGGTATATATCAGCTGCTGATACATGCTATGCCAGATTGTGAAATGAACATTGGGGTTCCATGCAAAGCTCCTTATTCACATAGAAATTCCTTGTTCTGAGCAATGGTGGTCATTGTGGGTAATTAGTTATGTACACCTTTCTGGTTTATAAAAGACATGTCAAGGGGAGATATTGGGGGGAATGATATTATGCACATGGGTAACTGGATTTGGATTGCGGGTGTCATATTTTCTAATCTACTTACGCGGAATTTTCTCTACATAGACATCAGAAGAAAAGAGTTATTTGATCTACCAGAATCTCCAATACGCTACCATATATAGACCCTTTGATCCATCATGTATGTCGTTCGATCAATGAACATGTAAATACAGTGGAGTGTTGCTACTATAAGACCAACATCAGAAATACAGTTGGTTCAGCTGTCTTCCTATTTGTCCGCATAGGCCCACATTGTTCCATGCAATAGCATAACTGGAAATCATATGGGCACTCTGAAGGTAAATGAAAACTGCATATCGGACTTTTTTTTATACAAGAGCTCACGATTTCGACTTCGGCGAACTTTCCCTGTGACATGTGCAAAACCATCTAGCGGACACCAACGGTAAATTAGAGCTCCTCACATAGCATTAAATGAACGAATTTACTCACTTGATGTACTGACCAATATCGAGATTGATCAGTTCCAGGTACTTGTCAAACTGAATGGCATAGTCTTTGAGCGGTATGAGTGAGCGGGTTATGGCGTGGCGGATTGTCTCACGAAGTTCCTCCACGGCGGGTTCATGCTCACCCACACTCTCCAGGTAGGGCGTTCCTGACCAGAATATGTCCTCCATAATGTACTGCAATCAACAATGAAAGCGAAAAGTATTAAGTCTAGAAGTATTGCAGACTGTTGTTTTTTTACCGATACAGAGTGCGAATTTTTATGTATGGCGACCACCTGAAGACAATGCAATTGCATAGTAGCCTAACACTGCTTGAAAAACAATTTTATTTTTCTCTGATTACATTGTATCATCATAATTGATATGGCACGAACAGAGATGCCACTCCTTTGGCGACAAAAAATGGAAAGTCCTAACATTTTGGTAAATTTTCTGTAGGAATTCAATATAAAACTCCAGCAAAAATGTAGGAATTCCTGCAAAAGTAGGAAAAGTTGAACCTCTGCATGAAATATATCATTTACAACAAGCGGCTGTAGATTAGAAACACAAAACAACGATAAAACACTGACCTTCTCTAGTTGCGGCACATTCTGCGTCGACTGGATACCCTTGTCAAACAGACTGACGAGTACTGTTTCAAAGCTGTTAAGGTTGGTGCTGTAATGCACGCCTTGATTGTCCATAATGAGATCCACTAGGAATAGAGCATTCTTCTTTGGCTTGAACTTGCTGTTCATTACGTCAGGACCCCACTTGAAGTCATCCGGGACATTGATTGTCGAATGGCAAGCATCCAACACCATCTGAGTGAAATTCACCAGTGAGTCCTGGACGAGGTAGCGAAGGGAGTCCTGCATGTTGAACTTGACCATCTCCATGAACTTCTTGAGCTTGGAAATCTGGTAGACCTCAAAGTTGGTCTCGTGAATGTTGAACCAGCCCTTGCCGACATCACGGAGGCTGGTGCGTATCGCAGCACGCAGCGTGGTGATCCAGCTGTCCTTTAGGAACAGCGACACCTGCAGACCAAAGGTACAAGTTAGGGTATAGGGCTTTCTGCAAAATCTCTTAACACAAATAGCTTTTTTTGGCTGATGTAAGAGCACAATTACAATAGAACATGCTTCATTGGGGAAACATATGTTTTTACAGTTATGCCTAGGGATATTAATTGTTTTAAAGATTAAAAACTACATGTAGTTAGTTATTTCTCTACTACTTTATATTTGGGACATAGCAATTTCTGTTTCTACAATGGCAAAGGAATATTTGCATACAAGTATCATCGTACCTGTGATGTGGCCTGGCCTTGTGTTTGTTCAAACTCTTCCAATCTCATGTGTTTCGCCGTAGGAATATGGAAAAGTGACATGTTAGATGCAACCTTATTGCATTCAGACCGCACTTTTCCAATGGCCAAAATACTTTCTTCCCGCGTCAACAGCGAGTTGAAGGCAAAGTTATCATACTGCTCATCGAATGGATACTCTGGGACATCAGCGGAACAACCTTTCTCTGGAACCACCTCTTCTATTATCTCTGGGGTTGTCACAAAGGCGAATGTCTGCGGATCATCCTGTACAGTTTTGTCGAAGATGATGCGGTTCATCGATCGGCAAAAGTCAATATTGACTTCTTTCTCCAGGACTTGAATGTAATCGTCGAGACTGGAAATAAGATATAGATGAATGAGATGCTGGTATTAGTCAACATCTTAATGTATACAGCGTTTATTTATTGACCTTAGATGATATTAATTCTTCACGAGAGATATATCAAAATAGAAGTTTTATAATGTGGTTTTGTGTATTCATTTTTGAAATATGTCCAGTTTCAAAACTGACTATGCAACCTAAATAGACAATACCGTATTCGACATAATAAGTTGTACCGGGAATGGCATTTTAGCGGTTATTAAAGAGGTACTTTGTTTTCTTTAAGCACGTAAAAATGTGTGCTTTTTGTACTCTGATAAAGGCCCCAGAGGGCCTATTAGCAGGTTTATTACGTTAAATATGGTAATGTAATGTTCATTTTTTTAAGTCAACAGTTATTTACAGCAATGTATTGCAGAATATGTGAATATATACACGGATGGAAACCAAGACAATTTTGATAGTAAAAGCACTTTGCACTCTGCAAATGCATAGCATACTATAAGCTGAAAAAGCGCAAATCAAGCTGCCTTAAGATTTGTATTAATAAACGTTGTATTTTTCGTTTTCTTCGGACATGCCAGAGTGTGAGATAGATATAAGGGTATGCTGAAAAGTTTAAAACATTCTTACATTTCAGACTGTATCATCTTTCTGAGTTCCAAAGCAAATTAGCCTCATTATGGTTATAGGTAATTGGTAAAAAGCATATTTGTCATAATTTAGGTTATACTTACTGGTACGCGCTATTTGGTCTACAGATTTCAGAGACAAACAGTTATTTCTTTATTTACTAGAAAATATCATATTTCTTTCACAATTCAGTTTTGTGCAAGTACATGTATCTGTAACACATGTCCCCTAAAATTCTATAATGTACAACGGTAGTAGATTGTAGTTATATGGTGTTTTGCAGAATACATACATTCACTTTTTCAAATTTTCCTTACATAGAAAAGAAACACTCCTTGCATACTATTTATCTATTACTAAAATAAAACCAAAACTCACGTTTTGTCCTTGGAGAGTGAGGGAGCTCCTTTTGCCCACTCTGTCATGCGTTTGAGGGAGGCTTGATCCAGTTCACCGACTCCCTCCATGGGCATGCAGTCGATGTAGAGGTTGTAGCGGAGCAGGGCTTCTGTCGTTCTGCGCTTCTGGAATACCCCTGCGACACGCTTAGCGAATACCTCCGGGTCTTCTGCAGCAAACATGACGCGGATCCTTGGGATCCAATACTGCGAGGCGAGGGGGACTCGCTTACCTATATCACCATGAGAAAAGAAAACTTGTGTCTAAGCTACATCAACTTGTATTTTTAGCCGTTAGCTCTTTTAATATAGCGATTTTTTTTGTTTGAAAACTCCAATGTGGAGAGAAGATATTTTATTATTATAAATCATTTTTGTCAGAGTTGTAGTGCAAATTTTCAGTCTGAGAACCTGAAATCCAATTGTTACAATTTTAGCCCAGTGAGTAAAATATCAATCTCTGGGTTCCTTATTACATGTATCATTGAACATTGCAAACAACGTCAAGCTGAAAAGTTGGTTATAGTTACCTTCCTTGTCCTTGCCCCCATTGACAACGGGTTTACCTTTGTCGTCCACAATACGACCCAAATTGTCACATTTCTGTACCAAATAGTCTCCGTTATCTATGTCGAGCACCCCAACATTGAACCATTTGTACTCTATTGTTGGGTCTTTAGGGTCCACTGTAAAAAAAGAGAGAAAGTTAATTCAGAATATTATCATCTAGGGATAAGTCATCTATTGCTAAATGAATCGATGGGAAGCATAGCAAGCTGAACGCAATATACCATTCCACAACTGGAGGCTACATTATTTGCCTGTTTTAAACTATATTAATTACAGCGAATTTCCCAACACGCCAAAACTATATTCAGAGGGCCCTGAAATTTGTAAACAAAATGGCCACAAATAAACAGTTGTTAAACTGTGCCAACAAAAACGACTGCCCGAGCCAAAATAATGAAAGAAATGAAACAATGTCATGCAAAGCGACTCACGGTGGTGAATATCATCCCGGGTTGGGAGTAGAGCACGGGCCGGCACGGGTTTGCGTACACCGTCCTCCATGCCCAGTTCTAGCCACTCCTGAGGCGTCCGGCAGTCAAACTCGCAGTTATCGAAGATTTCCAGTGCAAGATAGGAAGGGAATGGTGCTGGATCATTCTCGTTAGCATTTAGTTTGACATTCTGCATGCCATTTGGGTGTTCCTTTGGCATTAGCTGTGACACCTCAATACCCTGCTTCCGTAACAAGGACACTAGGTCTTGCTTTGCATAGTGACGCTTTCGTCTAAAAGAAATAAGAGGAATTGAACATATGAATGAAGGTAAATTGAAAATGAAATTAAAATCTAATAGGAAAAATGTATGTAAATGTGTTGGATATCATACACGCAATGCGCAAAATAGCATGCCTGATCATGACCTATCTCTCCATATACTACTCACATACTGGGTGGATGGCGATGATAGCCCGATAAAATATGACATTTCTTATACTACTTTACACCTCAACGACATATGTACTGGAGAAACGAGGATCATCACCTGATACAAATGTATGTTTCCCTGCACTACTTGCACCTCAGTTGACCTGATATCAAGTAATTTCTCAATATACTACTGATATTATGGAAGGTGTGTATGAACAAAATACAGATTTAATCAGGCTTTGATCATATCCACTATCCGTTACATACTCAAACATTGGTATGCTTGTTCAATATATGCGATCACCTTAATTGTCATTTTCTCCCGTTATTCGAGTTATATCTTCTATAATTTTGGAATAATTGAGGTCGTCATTGTATCATATGTTATGATATGTTAAGTCTTATTTAATACCCCGGTAATCTTTTTCTTCTATAAAAGTAAACAATATTTTTTAACAATCCTTAATAGTTCAAAAGAAATGTCTAAGTCCTAAGCAGATCAGTTAGACAAGTATTTTTAGCCATAACCTAAGTCTGCTTGAAAATTACATGAGCTCCTGAACTATTGCACTTGAATTACTGGGTCAGTGCCAAGCTAGCATGTTTGCATTAATCGGATTAATATCACGCCTCTCTAATCTACCATGTATAATATATAGAGGTGTATGGCTCAGCACGTTCCAGAGAACAGTAGGCTGGTTATATATTATAAGTACACCCGACCATGCATGTATACATATGGAGATCACATTGGGGGAATGGAGCACATTGTGCAAGAGGCTGGCTATCTGCCAACCCGATCGGCTAAATCATGTGCCACTGTGAAATCTTGGATTTGCCCGACCCAATGAGAATTGCTTCGGCATTCCACTAATCCAGGGACATTTATCATCAATGTTAACAGCAGCCCTTTAATGCCTTTAAAAGTTTAGTGCACTGTGCCCTTCTATTGTTACGGTGTATGGATGGCGCCCTGGTGAGTAGCACGCTAGTGATGCAGCACTGGCAACTATATACTCGACAGTGATGCATCATGCCGAGCTTTTGTGCTGTATACACTACTCAAGGCTATTAACGGGCATTTTATCTGTGCAAAGCCATAAAAGACTTACCTTTCTATCTCAATCTTGCGGGGGCAACTGCCCGGTGGTGTGAAGAATGGTAGCTGCACTTTAGGTTGATACGACTTCTCTGGGAAGTCCTGGAAATAATTTAAACAAATACAGGTTTAGAAGATTATCAAAGAGCATTACTGCTGACTGAAATCCTAAACCGACCAATCTAATTAATATGGTTTAGTTTGATATTAAAATGACAAACGTATAACTGACTCATAAGAAGAAATACTGATGAATGTGAATCAACTTACTGAAACGGTTGAGGTTTCCGATAGGGGGAAATCTTTCCTCCTGAGAGCTTCTGTGATATCTTCTGGGCCTTCAAACGTATTTGCTGGAAAGAAAAAAATGATTCCGTTATTAAATCTACTGTATTGGAAAAAATAAGTTGGTGGCAAATAACATTAAATTTGTCTAAATCGAATGCATTTTGATGAACGGTGATCCCGGGTGTAAAATCATTAAAAGAGACAAAAAGACAGGGGTACTTGATATTTGGAGGATTAAAAAAATGTTACCAGGGTATTTGATAACTGGAGAATGTAACGAACGTTTTAGGGATATCTCTTCCACAGTGACATACCTTTAGGCGTGTGCTTCTCTTTGGAAATGTTCCACAAAACATCTTGATTAGTCTCGGGTCCTTGTAGAACGGCCTGCAAATTCAAACATAGGATTGATTCGTGTAACAAAATCTAGTGTGACACAGTACAAAACTTAGCTGCCTATATGCAAAATAGTGGCAATATCTCTTTATATACCAATATGTGTCTACAACTAGGTCAACATTAGTGCGTTTATATACCTGCATCCGTATCAATTGCAGAAGATTGGATATGCGGTATTTTCAAAGGAAGAGTGATTGCATGATCTAATCAAATGCAACTGGTCTATAGATGCTGATTTTTATGCTCACCTCGACGTCCTGATCGGAACTCTGTGGTAAGATATCAGAGTAGAAACCCCGTTGGCGGATCTCAGGGTACTTTCGGCCATCTTGTGCAGTCTTGGGAGGTGCTATGTGTGTGCGGTTAGCCGAAAACGGCCTCCCATGGGAGCTCTTCAGTGACCTGTTACTCATTGTGCCTGCAAAAGGGATACGCATTAGAGATATCTTGAAGGGGCAATATCGCCACTCACATTTAACTACTATAGCAGACTAGAAGAACAGTACTAATATTGTGAATGGGACACGCTCGGTGATTTCCGAATCTCCGAGTGAAATATCCCTATGTCAGTTTTGTTAATCAAATATTGATAAACGTTGGGAAGAGAAATTATTAAAACGGAAGGGTATTTCAAGTCTGAAGCAAAGGCCTATAATAAGTGCAATAGTGCGACCCCCACTAAAAACACTATGGCTGGGCCAAGCCAGAGCCTTGATTGATTGATTGATTGATTTGTTTAACGTTCAGACGTACATCAAGTACCTCACGGGACATCTCAAGTTGGCAAGGAGTCATCCAAAAATAGTGGTAGTCTGCCTTGCAGTAGTAGGACAGGTATTTATATGCTGCTTGCCCAATACAGCAGTGACCGCATCTATGGATGATCGAATCTATGAACTGAATGACCGGATCTATGAGGTGAGGGAGAAAACCGCTACCGGGGCACGTCCCCTACTCTTTTCGAAGGATAGCAAGTGTTCTTTTATTTGCCTGGTCCTACATACCTGGGCTAGTACCATGGTAGGCAGGGCCAGACAAACCACGGCCTTTGATATCTCAGTCTCAGACATGGTTCACTGAGGAGGAATCCCATGCCAGACCACCAGCAAGAAGGCCCGGGCCCACGCATATGGGCAGCGGTTGCCAAACAGCTTACGTGACTGATCACAGCAGTAAGGCACGAGACCCCTCAAGTTTTGTCGCCTTTTACGAATCCGCTATGCCCATTGCCTTTTGGTATTACTATTATGGAAGGCTACCGATGAAGTTATTCTACTCCTTCATGCCCCCACCATGAAGGTCCCCACTAACACAGGGGGAAGCCAGAGCCTGGTAGAGGATCGAAAGTGATGCCCCCCCCCCCCCCCCCGACAGTGAAACTGCAACGGGCTAAGTAAGGGAGTGCTCATTTTTTGACAACAGGGGGAGGGGGTGGTGGATTGGGGGGGGGGGGGGAATTTAGACCCCTCTTGGGGGTCAAAAAAATTCAACCTGTTTTGAGGGAAAAGGCCCGCTTGTCACTATGCTATAAGGGGGCGCGAACGCGCACAATTGTCGGCCTGCCGGGGGGGGGGGGGGGAATGTCGACTCCTCTAGGCGGGGGGCGCTCCGCGCGCAATCTCACACTAGTCCCCCACCTATTCTTAAAAAAAGAGCACTCCCTCAAGTGGTCAATCCGTGCCAACGAAAGACCATCCTGCTAAATTTTATGTTGAAAATATTACAGACCCGTGCTACAGAGACAGAACAATTAAACAGTGATACAGAGACACAGAATTGTCCATAATAATGACACAACGTCACAATAATGTGACAGACGTGCAAAGCAAAACCAAACCAAACTTGCCCAAACTTAAAAGCACTGGCCAGGTGGGGGCGTAGCTCAGGGAACCTGAACTCTATATCTCCGTTCCCCTCCGCAATAGAGTTCAGGAAACCAGCGCTTTGAGAGTGGGGGAATGGGGGCGCGCAGGTGGCCATCACTCTCGTGGCTGGTGGGAAAGGGGGGTGGCCTTTTAGATTTCGTTTTTGATACACTTTTAGGGCTTAGAAAAATCTGAAACTTTTTTAAGCTTAAAGAGAAAATGTCAGGCTATCCAACGCAGTTAAAAAAATAAAGAAATTCCAAATAATTATGGCCGAAAATGTGCGGGCAAGCACGTGCGCGCACCCATTCCCCCACTCTCAAAGCGCTGGTTTCCTGAACTCTATTGCGGAGGGGAACGGAGATATAGAGTTCAGGTTCCCTGAGCTAGTGGGGGCGCGGCGTTTTGGGTGAAACGTTTGGCTCGTATTTAAGTGTCTACCTCCAAAAAGGCTTAAGTTTGCGTGCTATGTAGAAGCTTTGTATACTTACCATTTGTACTGAACCTCCCTGTACGTAATTTGACCCTTTAGATAGCAGTTAGTGCTTTGTTTGTGTGCACATCTACCGTTCTGTCCTCTCTGGCCACCGGACGTTATCGGACGTTGCTAAGGACTCTTCGTAAATTGGTGAACCGCGCGAACATAATATTTTGATGTTGAAAAAATATTTCTATTCATAAATAAACCAGAAAAATGTCTATCATATGGCCTATAAATATATCTTTCGAAAACAAGTATAAATTGTTCGAAAATATTTGGCTTTTATATTTTATAGGGATTTGATCCCCATTATTTTATTTAACTTCTAAGCGCGCACCATCATCGTTTGTCAGACCGGAAGTAAGGTTTAGCACGTGCGGCAAGTTGCCTTGCGGTATTTAAAAGGTGTCAATATAAACAATCTGCAAACTTAACATCTCCACATGGGAAATTAAAAGCAGTTAAATATGAAAGGCAAGACGTCTTCATCTCACCATCGTGAGACAAACACATATAGGGTAAGTAATGGCCTGGTATAGACTAAAAACACATATTATCGCTCACGGGCGTGTCGCTGACGCTGTCCGGTCCACGGCACGGGCGTTAACTGTCCCGCCGCGGGCGCCCTCTCTCGTATATAATAGGATAGGGTAATGGACTCGAGGACACAATGGTGACTGGGGACTAAGTGATTTTCCTAGTGTGGCCAACCACTATCAAAATTGATGAAATAAAAACCATAAGTGCCTTAGTTTTAGTGATTCAAGAGCACTGGTAGAAGCACAGTAGATGACATGAAAGATATCCCTGGAAATGGATATAAATTCTGGTTCAAGACTAGTCCACAGTGTCCATTGTGACAACAAAGCAATGCACTGTGGGATTGATTTATTGTTTTGGTCCCACTGCACACAGTGGCTTCACCTGTCAGTTGGATTTATGTATCTAAACACACTAGGACAATGACCAACTTTTGACAAATACATGCCACAATATGTAGCTAGGCTACCCTGCCCACAGAGACTGGTGTCACATCTTAGATCATTAGTTTTTCATTCATTCCCCATCCCCATCCCACAGTGATTTCAAGTCAGTAGGTGGGAATTCCCTGTTGCCTCTTTTTGGAATTGGGGCACATATGGGTGTTCCCAGAATGGCATGAAAACTGGTGGAATATTTTGCCGCCTTGATATGGGGGTCTGGATTGTGGAAGGGGCAGGGGGGCATGTTGGTTTCAAGAAGCCTAATGCCCATGTCGCACTGTCAATTTAAGAAATAGGCTAAGGGAGAGTTCACTGATCAATAATATTTTGCAGGTCTAGGCCTACATATTTTTTAGGGGGTGTTCATTTAGTAGTTACAGTGGGGGGGGGGGAGGTGGTGGGTTGGGGAGGCGGGGTGTAAACATTTCTGACCCCTCCTGAGGGGGGTGCGTAAAAGTTTCTGACCGCTCCTGAGGGGGGGGGGGCGTAAAAAATTCTAACCCGTCTTGAGGGGGGGGGGGCATAAACAATTTTAGCCTCTTTTTAGCAAAAAAGCGTGCACGCTACTATAGTTCAAAGGGGGGGGCGTAAAATGTTTTCCCCCCTCCTCGCGAAATCTCACAACCCTCCTCCATAATTAATAAATGAACACTCCCTTAGCCCCCCCCCCCCCCCCCCCCATCAAGAGCGTGTGGAATACCTTTTGTACGTTTTCACCGCTCCCCCCTTTCAACTAGTAAAATGGGGCCGGGAAGGAGGGTATAATTTATTTTTTATCATCCCTTCCCCAAGAGGTGTCAATTTTTTTTACTGCCCTCCCCCCTCCCCCCATCAAAGGATCAAAATTTAATTTCACTTTTATTTGTTACAATTATCAACATCTAGCTGTTGTCTAGATGACGATGAATTGAATCCCTTAAAATATGGGCCCTGGGTGCTGTTTCTACACAAATTTGTGAATGTCCGCAAAGTCCTTATCTGTACATAAAAGTACAAGGCCTACATTATTGTATGCCCTCTTTTCTTAGAGCGAGTTCTGCACTATTTGGAGACCACCCACCATCTTGGTCATTGTCACTCTCCAATCAAGATTGATTGGAGAGTGACAAGATTTTAGCATGTAAAGGGATGCACACATGTGTACGGGATGAAATTATAATTCTGGTTCACTTCTGTAGGATAACTATTAAGATAGGCCTACTGTTAAAGGTCATGTATAGATATCAGTGACAACAGAACTGCTAGCATTTTGATTTACTAAGTGATCCTTTATTCATTCATGAAGTGTAACAACCCCCATCAATATGACTTATGAACATGTTTGTTGGCATGGCATACCCATGTTTAATAAGTGCGCAGTCAAGAGATACTTGTGGTTTTATTCAGTACAGCATGAATAGTGCCCACCTGTCTGTAGTCCTTTGATGCCATCCTGCTCGGTAGGGGTACGGCCTCTTACATAGCGGGTCATTTCCCCCAAAATGATAGACATGAGATTGACAATTGTACTGTATGATATAGTTAATATCTAATTAAGATGTTAATTATTTCATTTTAATTAATTTCCATATAAATCAACAAAAAATATATCAAAAATATCGCCCAAGAGTTAACTCCCTTTAATAGTGGATAAATATCCAGATAAAATCTCCCCCCCCCCCCCCACCATCCTTCAGGCGATAATATAGCAAGAATGTAATATAGAAAGACTTGACTAGGCCCTCTATAGTTCCCAATCTCCCCACCAGGGTGGAATTATTTTCATATCTCAAAACAAGTACAAGAACTGGGTACAATTATTGGCGGATTTAGACGGGGCACCCATCCTTTTGCCGAGATAATGGGGCGCCCATCCTTTTACAAATCTGCCACTCATTACTCAGACCCCGGAAGGAAAAGGGAGGCAGGAATTGGGTTTATAAAATTTATTAGATTTTATGATTGTAACCTTTATACAATAGTAGGTTGTATGAGATGAAATACATTATTGAGAATATATTTTAAACCTTTTAAAATGTATGACCCTATGGTAAAATATTTTAGAATAAAATATTGATGATAGGTGTGGGCGGGTGGGAAAATGGACGTTGTGTACAGGTGTGGAAGGAATGGAGGAATGAGAGACCGGGAAGTACCGGTAGTAGGTTTGTAGTATATGAGGGTAGGTGGAGGCACCTGTACAGGTGTGTGGTAGTGTTGGTATGATCCTTCAGGGGGAGCAATGCCCCGGCGGGCTGTGGGCACAGCCCGCCACCACCATTACTCAGACCCCGGAAGGAAAAGGGAGGCAGGAATTGGGTTTATAAAATTTATTAGATTTTATGATTGTAACCTTTATACAATAGTAGGTTGTATGAGATGAAATACATTATTGAGAATATATTTTAAACCTTTTAAAATGTGACCCAAACTGCCAAGAGATAATGTATGAGATTTATGGTGGGAGGGCGGGTAGATTTTGTTATACAATGATAGGGGGAAGGGGTATTATGATATGAGTAGACGGGGGTGTGTAGTTTAAGAGTCATTTGCACAGCGCATTGGAGATGGTCTTATTGACCCCTGTGCTTCTTGTCTTCTTGACATATACTCGATGCGCGTTGCTGTTCCACCCTCCGTAGGCTTGAATGTCTAGTTCGCTGCAACCAAGGAGGTGGGCCTGGGTCGCAGCCGCCCTCCTCAGGGCGTGCAAGGTATATGCCTTCTGTGTGAGGCCACACCTTACTGCAGCCTGGCGCCACACCTTCCTGATGTATGTGACCGGTATAGGTCGGACAGACTGGGGGAAAGTTATGAGTGGCTGTGACCTGTGGGTGGTTGGGGAATCCGCCATGTGTGCTTCCATGGCGACTACCGGGCAGTACATGGGGTCCCTGGCTCTGGTCATGTGGACTACCTTGTTCTTGGTGTACTGTTGTAGGTTTTTGGCCCACTTGACGGTCAGCTTCATCCCTTTGGGTGTGATCCTGATGTCTGCTCTGGTAGGGTGTCGGTGGGTGTCCATGGCTCGTATGGAGGGGGGGACTACCTCGGACTGTCTCAGGGCGCCATGGAACATCATCAGAGTGGCCGCCTTGGTTGCCCGTCCGTGGGGCGAACGTGGGATGGCGCACACCATTGCTCTGAGATGTCTCATTGGTATAGCCCTTGACGCCCTGTGCTTGTATGACTTGTCCCTCATCAGGGCGTCGATGGCTCTGTCCACCCTGTGATGCTTGAAGGGGTGGAGAGGGGCTCCCACTAGTAAGGCGTAAGTCCTTATGTGTGAGATTTTGTTCTTGATGGTGAGGGGCATATCCCCTTGGCCGGCCCTGACCTCTATCCATCCACAGATGTCCTGGTATGTGGGCTGGGTCGGGTCGATGTTCATGTCTTGTGTGTATCTGAGATACTGCTTCACTGTGGAGTGCCGGCCCCTGTCGGTGGCTGGGGCCCTGGCGGATCTCTGCCTGGCTGCCGCACGTTGTTGTAGTAAACGGTACTCCCTGCCTGGAACGAATAAGAGGGGTGACATTATCCAGAGAGTACAGACATGGTCTGACGCTACTGATGCCTAGGTCAGACATGGTGGCATTGGCTTGAGTGGCAGCACTGGGGGTGTTGTGTGCCCTGCTCAACCTGTCGGCCAATACGTTGAGTTTCCCTGGTATGTGGACATATACCAGCTGAAGGTCGTATGTGGCTTCTACCATCCATGCTGCCCTGGCTACATCCATGAGGGTCTTATCCTTCCCTCGACCAGAGGTGAGGACGGAGACAGTGGCTTCATTGTCGCAGTGGATTCTGATGCTGGATCCCCGGTTTGACTCCTTTATGAACGTGTGGAGGGCAATAACAATGTTGATTGCCTCGAGGTAGGCTATGTTGTCAACGGGATCGGCGTCTGGGGCTACCCTCGTGGCATATGAGTGGGTGCCATCGTGGGCGCCAATACCTGTGCCACTGGCGTCTACGTATATCTCAGTGGAGAATTCAGATGTGGGAATGATTGCTGTTCCGTTCCAGTCTTCAGCAAACTGATCGAACCAGACTAAGTCCTTCCTCATGTCGCTGGAGAGGTTGATGTACTTCCCCCTGTTTGCCCTGAGGGCGTCCAGGAGGCGTCCCACAAACAGGCGGGCCGGGGGGATACACTTTGCGACGTGGAGGAGGCTCCCCACCAGACTCTGCAGCTGTTTTACGGTAAGGGACCTCTTCTTGATTGTCTTTGTGACCATAGACCTGACCTCCCTCAACTTGTCCTCTGGGACTGATAATGTCATAGCCACCGAGTCAATATTGACGCCGAGCCAGCGTATGTTGGTGGAGGGGGGCTGTGCCTTTTTGACTGCTTCGGGCAGGCCGAGCTCAGCAATGATGGACCTGGCTGTGTGGAAATCCTCCAGTGCCTGCTCCTCGTTGGGGGCCGTGAGGATGAGGTCGTCCAAATACATTCTTGACGTGATTCCCCTCGCATCCAGCATCTCCACTATGGCGTTGGCCACTCGCTGCATGTGGGCCGAGCTGGCGCGGGCCCCAAACGGCATGGTGAGGTCGCAGTAATACTCGCCCTCCCAGCCCACACACAGGAGGGGCCATGACATTGGGCAACTGAAGAAATTCTTATAAGCTCTGGAAATGTCCAGCGTGGCCATCCAGGGGGAGGGGGACATGCCCCGGAGGACCTGGACAAACTGCCTGACGGTGGGGAGGGAGTGTTCGCGCTCCGCGCCCAGGACACAATTCTTGTAGATGTATGCGTTCACTGAGTGGGACCGGGGGTATGTCAAGTCTGTGATGACCCTCCTCTCCTCCTTAGTAGCCTTTTCCCTCGACATGAGGGGGGAGACGTGGGCCCAGGGGGCGAAGGGCGGTGACTGGAAGGGGCCCTGCATCGCCCCGAGGGCCACCTCGGTGTTGATGAATTCCATCATCTGATCCGGGTAGTCGAGTGCACTAGGATGGTTGTGGATGTACTGAATATCACTCACCGGGCCCATATAGCCCATAGGGAAGCCATATTTGACGTATGCTAGAAGCTGTTCGTTGTCGGGGCCCGGGAGGAGGAGGCGCTCCCATGCCTCCAGGTTGAGGGCGGTAGGCAGGGGGATACGTGCCTGGACCGCGTTGGGGAGGCCTGTGGCCTTTACTACAGAATATATCTTAGACAGTTCACCGGGGATTGTGCCTGGGACTATGCTGGGCCAGTTGTCCCGTCTGTGTTGGCTGAAGGCAGCGGGGTCGCCATCCACCCCGGGGTCCCACCTGTCGCACTCACACATGGCCCGGATTTTTTCAAAGTCCGGGCGGGAATCGACTTTTGTGGTGGAATCAGCGACTGTGGGGGCCTTCTCGGTGGTGGCAGGGTTTGGAGACTTGCCACTGGTGTACCTGTAGTTAGGATGGCGATAAATATTGCTATTGTGGCTGCTACGAGTGTTAATATTCGGTGGGTTGAGGCCTGTGTTGCTGTTTACCGAGCTGGCGTGGGCGCCGCCATCTTTGTTTACGCTTTTTCGCTGGTCCCCGTCTCTCCTTTCGGGTGCGCGGTGCGGGGAGGCCGGTCGCGGCGTACCAGCTTCAGCGGGGGGTTCTGCGCCTGCGCGTGGCCATGTGTTGCCACTTCCTTCCGGAATACGCATCTCTCGAGCTGTGCAAGTTGATAAAAGGCTTTTATTGTCTAAAATTCTTACGTTAACACCTTCTCGGGCATGTGGGGACCTAGAATCGGACGCCACCCCACCTGTGGGCTGGTGTGGGGCGTCAGCTACTAGTTTTTTGGAAACGCCGGGTGGTTCTGTGTGCCGGCCTGGGGCTGCTGCTGCCACGGCGGTGCTGGCTGAGTGTGTCGTTGGTCGGTGTGGACGCCGGCCCGGGTTCTAACCTGACATGCCATGAACGTGTGGTTGGCACGTTTATTGTTTGTGCGCCAACAATGGGAGCAGAAGTGGAGGAAGTTTGTATTGTTATGAGCGTGATGTGCCCCAAATCTACAACCTTTGTCAGCATTGAAGTCCCTGCAATACACACCCTGGATGGTATATGGGTCACCTCCCTCGGATGTGAGGAGGTGTGACCCTGCTCCCCCTTGTGAATGTGCCATTAGGAGTGCCTGGTTGGTCTTCTCGTTCTGGATGGCTTGACTGTCCCACCAGTCAATCTCCTCTGACTCCACCTTATCCCATATGGCCTGAGTCCAGCGGCGTACGTCATGCCACTTTCTACGTGTGAGATCCCTCGCCACTTCCGCGACATGAGCCAAAATGTAGTCTCTGTCCTCACCCCTACATGCATTTTTGTCGAGGGTAAGGGTAATCGCCGCATGGATGTACTCATATTCACTGATCTTATGACGGATGTCAAGCTTCTGCTTAGGTGTATGTAGGCCCTCCCTGTTGACATACATGTATGGCTTACATATGGGCTTCTTGCCATGGAGTAGATCGATAAGGGGGGCCTTACTATCATGGTACTGCTCTCGGTAGTCCTCCTGCCGGAGGTGTCGGTGAGCGTATGCGTCCCTGGACCTGGACCTGGATCTTGACCGGTAGCGGTCGCGTGCTTGCCTGCCTGAAGCCCTGGGGGTGCGGGATCTGGAGCGTGACGGGTCAGAGTACCGCGACCTGCGGTGCCGACGCCTCCTCTCCCTAGACTTACTGCGGCGGGGGGAGGGGGGCCTGACCACCTTGGACCTGACCCTGTGCTCCTTAGCGGGCTTGGCCCCAGCACTACCCTTCCCGTGTTTACGCTTGGTAGGGACGATCATGGGGGAGGGGGTGGTGCCGGGGTCGTCAGAGGACTCGGCCTCGGATTCCTCCGAATCGTCCTCGACATTAGAGGACTGGGACTGGATAAACTGTGCTATGGTGTCTATCTTGGTGCTCATAGACTTGACCTTAGAGGTGACCGAGGAGAGGCCTAGCTCCAGTCGTGCCACCTTGGAGCGTGGGGGTTCTGAGACCTGTTTTCCCGGGGATTTTTTCTTACTACCCTGGGTCTTCCCTTTGGCTGGGGTCTTAGAACCCGAAGTATCCTCCTTCCTTGTCTTTTTCTTAGCTACCTTGGCTTGGAGACCCGCCCTGGTTCTGGGCCGGCCCCGGGCCGGCTCCTTCTTGGTGGGCGGCATGGCGGGGGACCGGGGTATGTGCCAAGCGTACTTGTACAATCCTTTCTAATCTCCCTCTTATTATGCACATCCACAATATATACAGTCAGTGACAGACAAGTGTTGTTGATACTTAGCTATCCTTATGACTGCAGGTGTGTAGGGTGCATGTGTGAGGTAAATCCGGGCTTGTATTGTCGGAGCAAAATGGACGTTGTGTACAGGTGTGGAAGGAATGGAGGAATGAGAGACCGGGAAGCACCGGTAGTAGGTTTGTAGTATATGAGGGTAGGTGGAGGCACCTGTACAGGTGTGTGGTAGTGTTGGTATGATCCTTCAGGGGGAGCAATGCCCCGGCGGGCTGTGGGCACAGCCCGCCACCACGATTATTAATCTTAGATCTTGAATGACACAAATTGCATTTTTGTAGTTATAATTTAGAAAAATTTTGAAATGAAATCCTATAAAAATGTATTCTTTTCCACTTTCAATATATTATTACAACTAATTATGTAAGCATTGACACAACACCAATAATAAAGTTTTATTCAATGATGCAGAGGTGACTGGCATGGTATGTCAACCAACCACTATGGTGCACATCACTGTATACCACCTGTATGCCACTGTTAGCGCTGAATCCGTCCCCCATGGCCGCTGCCTCAACTCTAGGAACCGACGCTCGCAGTTGACATCTTCTAGGCATCACTGCATGTCTTTGTTATCTATATTAATGGAGTAAACCAAACAGTGAAGAATTTTATTCTTATTTTGATAGAAAAATAAATTATGTGAATTTTCATGAAATTTGAATATAACTTTCCTGAATATTTTACTCTTATCAAAAGGCTATTTCTCACGAGTTAACAAGATTAATCTACATGTGATGAGATGAAGTTATTGATACACTATATTAGGTTACTGTAAATTTATTAGAGTATAATTTTATTAGTTAAATTTCCTTAGGTTTCAATAATGGTCTTTTTGTTTACCAAGGGGGTGTCCCCCCTCCACTTTGATACAGTAGTTGTAATGTGTAGGCGTTCATCAGTAGGGGGGCCTACAGGTTTCTGACGCTGGCAGGTGTTCCTCTATGTTGCCCGTCACTCGTCTCTAGCAGGCACTTGTTTCTGGCAGGCAATCGTTACTGGGGAGCATCTCGATCTCTGGTTTTCAGGAAAAGAAATATCTATAATGGATTGATAATTTGTTGAAAAGGGGTGCATGGTAACATATTGCGTAAAAGTTTAGACCCCTCTTGGGGGGATATAAAAAATTGCACCTGTTTTGAGTAAAATAGCCAGGCATTCCTACACTACAAAGGGGCACAAATGCTCAAAATTTCCGATCTGTCCACGGTATAAAAGATTCCCCCCCCCCCCCCCCGAAAAATGAACACTCCCTTAGTAACACACGGGCATTTACGCTGAAAACAGATGATATTTTCTGTCCTCCCCCTCTAGAGGACTCAAAAAAAGTTTGCCCCCCTCCATGAAATCCCTCCCCGCCCCCCCCCCCCCTTAATAAATAATGACCACACCCTTAGAATTTAAGTCTAGGCCTATACTGGCCTAGCACTAGTAGCAGTAGGCCTATCTAGCCTACAGGCTAATGGGCAGTATAGTCCTAGAGGGTAGACACAGTGACAGTGTCAATAGTGGTAGGCTACATGTCAATGTCTTCAAAAACCACCATACACAACATTTCTTGGGAACCAGGGTAAACACATCATGTTTGAGTGTGTTCATTAGAAATGTTCCTACCTGTTTGTGCTTCATAAACCTGTTGTAAATGCAGGAATATCCAACTTTGTCAACTGTCAAATCCAATGAACAACAATGTGGTTGTAGAGTTCTAGTTCTGGGGCTATTTATGGTAATGACATCACAGGGAAGCCCTTTTTGTGTTCCTGAGGGGCACTTATGGGGACTCACCACAGTTCCATGGGTAACCACCAGGAGGATTCAGCCCCTCTGCTGTGCCATCTAGTGATAGAAGTTGGAACTACAGTCCCAAGCTGGCCCCACCTTTCCATGAGATTACGAGCTAGCAGGCAAGTCCAACACCCTATCCTATACTATATACATACTGCGCGCCTGCGGCGCGACAGTTAACGCCCGTGGGTCCACGGTGGCTAACCAAAGACCCAAGCCAAGGAGGATAAGCGTATATATACTAGTTATTATTTCACAGGCACCAGACTCTGGCCTCCTCTGTGTCTCCACTCGACTCCAGAACCAGTCATCCTAGATAAGGGAGTGTTCATTTATTAATTACACTTACAGGGGGGGGGGGGGGGCGTAAAAATTTCCGACCCCTCCTGAGGGGGGGGGGGGCGTAAAAAATTCTGACCCCTCTTGAGGGGGGGCGTAAAAATGTAACCCCTTTTTAGCAAAAAAGCCCGCGCATTACTATGGTTCAAAGGGGGGGGGGCCTTCGGCGAGGGGGGGCACAAAATATTCCACGCGCTCTCGAGGGGGGGGGGGGCGGAAAAAATTTCGCCCCTTTGCGCGAAATCTCACCACCCCCCCCCCCCTGTAATTAATAAATGAACACTCCCTAAGACTGAAGTCTCTCCCCCAGCCACTGGGCCTGTAGGCCTACCCTAGTATACAAAGCTTCAAATCGACAGCTTTTTAAAAGGGGTTACAGACGATTCGCTCTACCCAGACTAGGCCATGGGAACTCACAAATGAGTTTAGCCTTTAAGCCACTCCAAAAAAAGCTGCTTTCTCAACACCAAGGTCTGAGAAATCTGACGAGGGAGGCTTTTTTTTTCGCAGGCCAAAATGTATAGGACAATTTATGGGTTTCTTTGGCCAAAATTCACATTTTATTGGTTAAGAAGTGATTGATCTTTAGAAGTGGGGAAAATGCAAGTTATTTCTATACCACTGCATTGCTGGCATTACTAGCTTTGATTTGATACCAAATATGATCCAATTTTATCCATTTTGATGAGGTTTTTCATCAAAATTTGGCAATTAAAAAAAAAAGTTTTTCCCCAAAACCTGATTTTTATGATGCGCGCAGTGATGAGAATCCATTTTATTTTTTTGAGTGGCCTTACCGTCTGAGGTATTTTGAGAACTGATGCAGCCTTTTTTCATTATTCATTTTTCATTTATATTATAGAATCGTCAAAAACTGGTTATTTTTGGGGGGTTTGAAGAATATATTTTTACTCTGTTTTTTTTTATATTTTCTGACAAATTTTGACAATGATTTGATATTAATATTAAATGAACTTTTCGTGCGGGCCCTCCAAAGGCATGTGGGCGGTGGACGGTAAACTCAAATGTCTGTTCTCATGGCCCTACTGCCAATTCGACCTAGATCAGTAGATGGTTCACCCTACCCCCTGCCCCCTGCCCCCCCCACCCCCCCGGGCCTACCCCTCATGCCAAGTCCTGGATGATTCGCCCTACCTCCCGGATGATTCGCCCTACCCCTAGTACGAGAGCCGTCCCCAAACCACTTTCAGCGTTTGGGTACGACAAACGTGTGAATAGGAAACTGAGGACCTCGGCCAGGCTCGGGTCATCGCTCTCGTCTCTGGTGGCGAAGGGGGGGAGGCGGAAGTTGGGGGGGGGGGGGGTTAAATCTTGTTTTTGATATATTTTTAGGTTTTGTCTTTGAAAAATCTGGAATTGAGCTTGGTTACAGAGAAAATGTCAGGCGATCCAACACAGTTGAAAAAAATTCCAAATATTTATGGCCGAAAAAGTGCATGCAAGCACCTGCGCACACCCTTTTCTCCACCCTCAAAGCACCGATATCCTGAACTCCATTACAGAGGGATGGAGAATACTGGTACCTGAGCTATCCTACCCCTGGATGATTCGCCCTACTACTCCCTGGCAGTCTCGGACTCCCATCCCAACACTGCAACGATCCCTTGCTGTGTATGGTATGGGAGCAGACATTGTCTTTACTTGTTACCCATTTTCGCCGGATTGGTGGTGCAAATGGATGTGTAATGTGCAATACACACCCAACTACACACAGTCACAGATTATTATCTTGATCAAGCAAAGATGGCACAGTGACAGTGGTAGATAAGTGATTGTGAGAGTTGACCATCCACCGCCCGCAATGGGGGCCGCATGCCTTGAACTTGAAGGGGCCGCATGAAAGGTTCATCCCAAATGCAATTTTTCATTATTTATATTTCTTCACAAATCTGACCAATATTCTTTATGGAAATGCCTAATAATGAAAAATGAAGGACATCTGTTTTCAAAAAGGCCTAATGCTAAAATGAGCGCTAGACAGGTTCCAGTAAAATCGTTGATTTAAATATTATGTTTTTTTCTAGGAAAATAGCGAGGGTTGTATCTGTCGATTCAAAACCCAATTTATTTGTATTCCTCGTTTTCCCCTCTTTCCAACAATGTATCATACATAATTTTAGCTCTTTTCCTTCAAATCACCGGTTCCCTCTACACTACTAGTGTTACTAGGGCAAATCATTCAGAAAGTAGGGTGAATCATCTACGGCAAATCATCTAGTATGGCGAATTGACAGTAGAGCGAATCGTCCTTTTCCTGTAATGTGAATGTCCCTCCACACGCCCGCCCCCTCCTAAGGGTAGGGAGGAGGCGTAAGAGATTATGCCACTCTTTACCCGTAGTAAAAATGCCTGCATGTTGCTCTACTCTAACTCTATATTAATAAACATAGTTACATACATATATTTATGATATAGTCTATAGTTCAAGAGGGGGGCACTTGTTTTTTGGGGGCCTTCGTCGGGGGGGGGGGGGGGCAAGAATATTACAATTTACACTGTCAAATGTGGAGGGGGGGGGCGTACAAAAAAATCCCGCTCGAGATTTCACCACACCCCCGCCGTTATCAAAGACATGGGTGTCTTTTCTGTGCCATTATTGACTATTGATGTGAACACTCCCTAACGGAGCTTAGTCTTAGACACATGCAGGTATAGACGGATGCTGATTTATATCATGTCATATTTTGAAAGATATTAATTTGGCAAAAGGCTGTGACAGATCTTTATGATGTATTAAGGGAAAGGAGATGTTGTATGATGTAGTGAATGATAATGGCCATGATAAATTAATGGTGTCCATACCAAATACACCTTCACATAGATAACTAATAGTTCCCCAATGAATCTGCAGTTTCAGACATTTGCTGAACGCTTAGCAGTCGTCAATGTTGATGTCGCTCGGAGAGTCCAGAGACTTGCGGCAACCCCAGAGGTAAGGATGATTACATGTCCCATGCTGTATTTATTCCAACTTTAAATTGTTATCTTGAATTTTCTTTTCTGTTTCCAGTAAAGGCTATAGAAAACGACCAATACGATTTTGTGATACGAAAAGAGATCTGCAGGTATTACCCATGACCATTGGATATATATACGAATATCTTATTTTACTCTTTGTATTCCTGACCAGGATGCAGACACATTCTTTGGCGAGTCCTTGCGAAAATGGTCCGAGTTGAATTACACTCAACACTTCGGTGAGTAATGTACATGTAGCAGGCAATGAATTTACACTTATAATTAACGATAGATTTCAGTATCTGAAATTATTGAATGAGGCCACACCAAAAAAAAAAGTTGGTCTACGGATTTTCTTTTCCAAAAATAGGTGCGGTAGGGCGAATTTTTTTTTTTTTTTTTTCCAAATTTTTTTTTTGTCAATGGATTTCAACTTTAAAATAGGGGGGCGGGCGAAAAATCCCTTTTTAAATTTTACAAATATATTTTCGGTAAACGATGACAGAAAAGGCAACCAAAAAAAAAAAAAAAAATCCAATTTTTCAGAAAATGGTGCGGGCGCTGTCCGTAGACACTTTTTTTTTCAAAAAAAAAAGAAATTTACATTTTGAAAAATGTGGTGCGGGAAATCCGTAGACCAACTTTTTTTTTGGTGTGGCCTGAAGTACCACAACACGATTTATCCTACACTATGAAAAGACAGGTTATAGATTGTATCGTAAAATATATTATTAAATGAATTTCCTTTATCGAATTATCAATTGATCCTCAAATCCTCAATGGAAATCCTAATTATTATTTATGTTTCCTACTATTTTAGTGGACTTCCGTCAGGAGGTGGCAGGAACCGTGTTCAGCTTTGCTCAGCTCATCCACCACCAGGTTTGTACCGATTTAACTATAGAACAAACATACCAAGAAAGATAACATGAAGAGAATAAATTCATTATCGTTATCGAATGTGGTTTGTCAACATCGGATGTGATTTACAGAATTGGTTGATAGCCGTTGCGAATTTGGACTATGAATACTTTTTTTCCCTTTCAGAAAAAGATCGTTGCTGCTTTGCTGAAACATCTGCAAGTGCCTGATAGTCTAGCATACCAACCGTTACTAGAGTAAGTGTTGCATTATACATTATAATTTATTATATTAGATTAAATTGTTAAAACACTTTACCTTAACACTGAGTGGTAAGTCATATCAGGGGTAGACACTAACTCTTTCAGCTGTGGGCCACCCGGGCCAGTAGCTATGAAAAAATGCGGGCCCGGACCAAGATCTGTGGGCCAGTGGTCAAAATCTTTTTTTTTTAAGAGAGAAAAAGATGTATATTCTTGATTGTTATATGAAAGAGTGTAATCAATATAATTAAATCAGGCACATTTCCCTCTTTCCAACGATATATTACATGATAATACTTGTCAGTCAAACTTTCCTTAAATGTCCTCAAAATACTCCTGTGGGCAACCCGGGCCCGTAGGAATGTTATTTTGCATAAAACTACGGGCCCGGACCCAAAACTACGGGCCATTGGCTCGCGGGCCAGCGTTAGTGTCTACCCCTGCATATGCGACTAAAATTGTAGCAAACCGATAGGGGGAAACTACAAATTAATAATTGCATTTAAAAAATTGAGTCTTTTCATATTTCAAACATTGAAAAAATATTTCTATTTTATGGCACAAATAGAAATGTTAACTGATGCATGTCTCCCCTTCCCCCAGCCTGGTGGTTCAGGTGGCGCGGGACCTGCAGTCCGACTTCTACGTCTACTTTGAGGAGGTGTTACCTGTGCTGGTCCGCCTCCTCCAGGTGCATCACCATGACACGGCCATACTGGAGCAGACCTTTACCTGCCTCTCCTACCTCTTCAAGTTCCTCTGGAGGGCCATGGTCTCCAACATCAAACATGTCTACAGGTAAAGTAAACCCATTTATATTCTCCAAAATTACATTTTATCTAGCTCAAAATTCGTCGTATTTTAGTAACAAGCAGGTGATTGATTTTAGCATGCTTTTCTACAAAGTCTGTTTGGAGTTCCGTTTGATTGGAACAGAGAACAATACAAATAGAAAGAAGATTTTAATTAATGTTACAAACAAACAAGATTAACTTCTTTCCTTTCACTAAAATGCAACTTTAAAATCTCATAATGTTCTCGGTAAGGAGATGTTCTTTGTTGTCATAATATGACAAGAATTGTTTTGGCTAATAGTGTGTTCTTTATTTCAGATTGGTGGCTCCCCTACTCAGTAACCAATACAGAGAGTACATCAATAACTTTGCTGCGGAAAGCTTTGCATTTCTTATGCGCAAGGTATGTTTTTTTAAATGAAATTGAAAGGAAATGTAGGGGTGGAAATTATTGAAAAGAAAACTATTGACAGAATTGGTAAACTAATCAATAACTACATCCCACTCGTTGGTTTGTTTTGCAGGTTAAACACATATCAGAATTGTGTGACGTGATGTTTGAAGACCTACGCGAACATCCCGATGTGAGTATTAATCTGTATATGTTTTGTTTCATCCAAAGACCATACCTCTTCTTTAGAAACCTTTAAAATTGTGTTTTCCTGTCGAGACGCATCATATTTCAGTTGTATTCTCTTTTTACAGCAAGTATCCGGCGTTGGCCGCCTGTTATTTGAGGGCATGAAGGGAGTTCAGAAAGGACTGCATAGTTCTACAGCAAAGGTAATAAAACTGATATTAGATTAAATATCATCGATTTCATCTTCACGGTCAAGATATAATAATGACTTTACAGATCTTGCAAGCTTTACGAATTTAATGTTGATACATATATGTACCAGGATGTATCCTATCAAGCAGCTGAAAGAATAAAAGTACATTTGTGTATTTGCTTAAAGCAAATAAAGCCCTTTATTGATAAGAAATTCTCTATAATATTTGAAGATTTTGCCGGTAGTATTGGAGAAGTTGGGTTCGGAGTCGCTGCCGGCTGACCAGGTATGCGACTGTCTACGCGCCATGTTTGATAGTATAGCCGTCTTCACAGACAAGGACAACACAGGGCCAGTCTGGACACCTCTTCTAGTAAGTCCTTTTACTAATTTACCATTTGAAATATAAAGGGAAGAATTTATAGCAATTTATACACGCTTGACTCGCAGAGATGCCACTTTTCCTACTTTTGCAGGAATTCCTACTTGTTCTCATGTATTTTTGTCATAGAATGTATTAATTTCCTGCATTAAATATACCAAAATCTAAAGACTTCTTTCATTTTGTCCACCAGAGAGTGGCATCTCTGTGCTTGTACTAAGGAATACTTGACTTAAATTTATGCGTTTTTTGTCACTTTTAGTCTCAGATCAGAGAGGTTCACAAGCTGTGTACTGCAAAGGGAACTAAGTCTGGTCGGCGCGTGGCCTCTGTGCCCACTACACCACACACAGAGCACCTCAGACGGCTGCTGGAGCTGCTCACACCTCTAATACGCTACAAGAAGGGACTACTCATTCTACCAGTCAATGAGGTCGCAGAGGTGAGTTTGAAATATGTGAACCTTTTGATTTAATTAGTTTTTTATAACATCACTGATAGTGATTCTTATGAGTCAATAAAGGAAATCGTTGCTAAGATTCCCAAATACAGGAAAGCAAGCAGTTTTACAGCCGATATAAAGTTTGATAGTAATATCATCAATATACAAAATACAGTGGGTATCCCACCCCAGTTAAAAATATAACAAGTAAACCTTATTTTTTCAGGTCCTTATAGTCCTGCTGAGTGGCTCGCCTCTACCTGAGAACATCGGTGAGCTGCTCCTTTTGGCAGTGTCAGCTCTCGTCATGGCTGACCGTGTCTCGCTCACTTTCAAACACCAAGCGGCATTGCTGCAGCTCGTCTACGCGAGTACTTACAGCATCAACGACTTGGTCACATTCACAAGGAGCGTCCTCAACATGCCTATGTTTGAGAAGGTGCGTCGAATAGCATTCTTTTTTATTACTGGACATCGATTCTCTCTCTTTGTAGCTCTATAGTGATCGATGCCCAGTTTTATACTTCAGACCAGTGGCTCATTTTGGCTGTTTTTTGCCTCACAGATTGCTTCTAGGGCAAAATCCTGACTAGGTGCCAATATATTCTCTATGCCAATGTGTAATATGAGGGTAGAAAACACTGGAACCTCAGTTAGAAAAAATCCTACTGAACAGTTTTTGAGAAAATTAGGGTTTTGTTGCATATTTTTGGTGTTTTTAGTACATTTCCTACATAAACCGTGAACGCCAGCATTTCTCACTTTTCAGGTGTTTAGAATCAGAATTTGACTTTTTTTTATTCGCAGTAGGATTTCTGAGTATCGAGCCATTCTAGAAAAGCTATTCTTTGGAAAAAATACTTAGTATTTCTTGATGATTTTCGTTGCACAAATTTAGGGTTGTAATATAAAAACTGCATTGTCATCCAATCAAAGTGTTTATGCACTGTTGATGGTCACCCCCTCCCACCCACTTCACTCTGCATTGAAGGAGAACAGGCAGGGGAGGTTCATGTGTCCGTATATAGCTGTTGACCTGGGTGCTGGGTGCATTTTTAATTTATGGGGTGCCAACTGTTCATGAAAGAAAAATCAAATAGAATTTTTTTTTTTTTTAGTATCAGATTAATGCAACTACAACTCGTAATTTAGCACTTAAAGCATTGTATTTGCATTAATATGAATAGTAGCCACCTTATGGGGTGCCAACTATTCATGAAAGAAAAATCTATAAGAATTTGTTTTTTATTAGCATTAAATTGATGCAACTACAATTCGAGATTGCATTTTAAGCATCTTAAATCAATGGTAGTCATCTTAAATATATGGGGTGCCAACTGTTCATGAATTAAAAAAAAAGAATAGAATTAGTTTTTTTATTAGTATCAGATTAACGCAACTACAATTTGTGATTGCACTTAAAGCATTGTGGCATGCAATGACATGTAGCCACCTTGAATGTATGGGGTGCCAACTGTTCATGAAAGAAAGAAAAGAAAGTGTTTTTTTTTAAGAATCAAATTAATGCAACTGCAATTCAAGATTGCATTTAAGCATTATGGCATTCAATGACTGGTGGCCATCTTGAACCTATGGGGTGCCAACTCTTCATGAAAAGAACAACTAAATATGACTTTTTTTAAAGTTTAAAATTTATGCAACTACATTTCAAGATTGCATTTAAAGCATAATGGCATTCAATAACTGGTGGCCATCTTGAACCTATAGGGTGCCAACTCTTCATGAAAAGAACAACTAAATGGGATTTTTTTTAAAGTATAAAATTTATGCAACTACATTTCAAGATTGCATTTAAAGCATTAGGGCATTCAATGAATGGTGGCCATCCTAAACCTATGGGGTGCCAACTGTGTTTGAAAAAGGTATCAAATAGAAATTTTCTTATATGAATTATACAAATTAATGCAACTATAATTCTTCATTGCACTGAAAGCATTGTGGCATTTAGTAAATGGTAGCCATCTTGAATGGGTTGAATGAAGGAAAAATCAAATAGGATTTGTTTTTTTGATAGTATCAAATTAATGCAACTACAAGTCAAGATTGCATTTCAAGCATCGGGACATTCAATGAGTGATAGCCATCTTGAATCTATGGGATGCCAACTGTTCATGAAAGAAAAATGGAATAGATTTTTTTTTATTAGTACATGTATCAAATTACTGCAACTGCAATTCAAGATTACATTGAAAGCATGGTGGCATTCAATGAATGGTTGCAATCTTGAATCTTTAAATGAACATACACACAGACATAATTCATAGGCATGAACATGGTGTTCTCCTTCATATAGATGTTCATAGATTTCTACTTCTACTAAACATAGATTTCTGTTGGAAGGATTCTGTTACATGGATGTCGATGTCCAGTTTTAGATATATATCCATATAGTGCATTGGAGTGCTATAATGTTGGACTGCTGTATATTTCATTATAAACGTGAGGTTAGGTTTGCAGACACCCAGCAGATTGTATGTAAGATATTTTGGTATAATTTCTCTATAGACCTATGTCGCTGTGACTAAATCTGGGTAACTTTAAAAAAAAAGTGTTTTATTAGGTTAAATATTAGTTACATAGTAAATTACATAGTAAATGTATTAAACCTAGTATGTGCGTGTTGCATTCCTACCCAAACTTATAAGCAATCTATTATAGGGTAGTGATATAATTGATGCACACTGATCATCATGCAATTCCTTTGAAGAAGAAAAAAAATCTTTATCTTTTTGCTCCTTTTGGTCTGTAGGATGTGCTGCCACCACTTCTGGTGTTCTGCTCCAAGTGTCTGACAGAGAAGGGGCTGGGTGCTGAGGCTGCTACTCAGCTGTTAGCTGAGCTGGTCATCCACAAAGCCCCGCCCCCTGCACACGGAGAGGCCCTGGAGGCCTACACCACCTACCTACTCGACTTCGGCAGTTTGAGCGTCAAGTAAGTCAGCTGAGTTTGTATGTACATTTGTATTAAAGCCCATTTCTGAAATGCTGTCATAATTTTTTGATGTTTTGGATATTTTTTGTTATGCCCTACTGCTAATAGGTTTTATATAAATGTAATAGGTAATATTCACTGGTAGGAGAAATTACACGATAACAAACTTAATTTGTTATTCTATGATGTGTCTGTGGGGCATGATTCTACCGTCTGTTTTAATATGTAATTATGCTGCTTTACCCTGTTTATAGATATCCAGGCAGCAAAGCTATACCTGGGGCTCTGATCAAACAACTTAAGACGTTGACAAAGAAGTTGGATGCTGACACTCTACCAAGTATCTGGGCCATCGTCCTGGCTATACCGCACATCAGGTAAACACTACTTCTGTTGGATATATGTACCAAACCCCGCCTTTAAGACGGATTTTTTTGGCATTTATTTTTTCTTCAAGACGGATTTTTCTCTGAAAGTAGGGGGTCGTCTTAAAGGCGGGGTCGTCTTAAAGGAGGGGTTTTACGGTATGTGGTTATATCTTCGAGTAGACCTCTTACATAAAAACCTTGCGTATCTTGTGTGACGACGGGGGTGCATCCACTCACCATGACGCCCCCTTATGTAAACCCGCACCTCACATATAACCCGCAACTAAAGTATGGGAAAATCCTATAACCCTTACATGGAGTCTGACAGTTGCTATAATAGTGTATAGCCCACACCCTTTATAGGCGTGTTTGTGTGTGTTACGCGTACGTCCTGCTGGTTGTACGTGAGGTTTTACGGTACCTATATCGGTTCATAACTAAATATTTACTTTAAATTTGAGCCACATGTATTTATCGGTGGGGCGTTCTCAATGGATTTCAATATAAATGTATGACAGTGAATGAGTAACACTAACTGGGACGGGTAAATACTTTGCAGGCCATTAGAATCCAAGACTTGTGCGGACGCACTGAAAGACCTGCTCGACCACATCCCCGGTTTCGCAATTGACGCTGATGACGATTCAAAAGGTATGTTTCAATCACTGGATAAACATAGCTGTTCACATTATAAACTGTTATGTTCTACACATTTTTTGTAATAAACAACGGCAATGTATTTTTTTATTTAGCCAAGACTATAGTGTTATATTTAGTCACTTTGTATGTCTAAGTGTAGCTTGTTTAATTCAACCCGTTTCATTTGTTTGCAGATGCTGCACTTTGTGTGTATGCTGACGCCGTCTTAGCTCTGATGCAGAAACAAGACACAGAACAGTTCTTTTCTACAGTCACGCCAGAGGCCATCATCGCCGTACTGAAGTAAGTACCTCATCACTCCACTCCTTAGTTATGATATTGAGAAATTGAGTATCCCGATTAAAAGGTATTGCTCTTAGTTTCTCTGTTATTCAAGCGCAATCTATTTGCAATTTTATTTTTCCTGGAATTAATTTTTGAAATGATATGATAATAACTTTATGAAAGAAAAACTGACTTTTCGCTCTATATTTCACAGGGATTTTGGAGATAACGTTCACGCATTGCGAGCAGCAGCCATCTACTTCACCCACGCAGCGTCTGGCAGCGACAAGTCAGAAGTCACGTCAGAAGTCACGTCAGAGTCAACTTTCACAGGCGTATTTCCTTGTCTAGAGAAAAACTTGTCATCACCACAGTCGAGGGTAAGGCCACTGATTCAACCCTTAGTCTTTGTTCATGTCAAGAGTACATGCGAATCTGGTAGCTAAGATGCTAGTCTGTACTAGTCTATGTGCAGGCAGTCTGGGATTTCCACAGGATAAAGATAATGTTGAGATTTGTGATGCAGTTATCATATAGCAAGCATATTATATCTCTTATTTTACCAACTGGAGATGAAACAACTAACAGGGTTCCCACATGTCATGGAATGTCATGGCATTTGAAGCTGTCTGGAATGTCATGGAATTTTGTAAAAATTTGCCATGTGTCATGGAATGTCATGGAATTTGAAAATAATAGAATTAATATTACAAAATCTCCGAGGATGTACCATATGCTTTCTAAATTTTAGACATTTTCTCAGGGGCCAAGCTCCATGACCACACATGAGAATTTCATAAATGTCATGGAAAATTGGAAATTTTGTCATGGAATGTCATGGAATTTTAATCTGAAATTGTTGTGGGAACCCTGAACTAAAGGCAAATATATATTATATCATGCCTATACATTTTCAGTCTAAATAAATTAATTTCAATCAATACAGTACTACATATTTATACCTGTTTTTTTCCCCCTATTTTCAGATACGGATGTTGACTCTGCAGATCTGTTGTCAGTTCAACTTGACTCTGCCAACACTAACACATGACTTGGTAAGCACAAACCTTAACTGTAGTGTTCGCATCTGTAGCACTACCTACTCATTGATGATATTCACGTTTTCCCAAACCACTTAACGCTCTTTTCATAATTAATTAAAATATGCTTAAAAAGCCTGAAATGTGTATGATCATCTAAGGGCTGCATAGTGCTCTAATGTGATCTTTCCATTGTCGCTATGATGCATTCATACAGCTTTTGCGAGTCTACTAGTACTCGCCAGGAGCTGCATTCATGCATCACGCCAACACTGCAAGAGTTGATAACCCTTGCATGAATGCTGCACTGGGGTGAGTAGGTCACCAGGGCTGCATTATATATAATGAAGATAAAAGGTACAATCAATTAAAGGGACAATATTACATCTCAAACTTAACCACATATAATAGACTAGGACAGTACTGGAAATGTGAATGGGACACACTCAGTGAGTATACCGCTTCAAAGTGTTATGCAGCCCAGGGTTATATAGTGTATGTTAAGTAACCTCCTCCTGTGTGTTTCCCGGTACAGGAGGGGGTGGAGCAGCTGGGCGTGTTCCGCATCTGCCTGGAGGCGGAGAAGGAGGCGGTGAGCGTCCAGACGTACCGCACCAAACTGATACACCTCCAGAAGCTGGAGTACAGCACTGTACAGAACCAGGTACCTCTAGGACCCTACAACATGGTGAGTAGAACCACCCACCCTTTAACCATTTAAGGGCAGCATGTCGCTAAAAGATGACATTATCTTCATGATGCACCAATGCAGCCTCGGTGAGTAACTCACAGGTGCTGCATTGGCGCATCATCCGGACCCTTCAGGAGTGGATCAACCCCATAGGGTCGGCATGGTGCATCATGACGTCAAATAAACATTAAATCAATACACTCTAAATAAGTCAAATAATTCAATTTATTACTAGCTGTTAAAATTCACTATTTTATCATTCATAATTGAATGGTCTCACATCTTTAAACCTATAAATATATGTGAAGTTTACTTCATGTCTTGTTCCTTGGTAGGTGGCCCTGCATTATCTGATAGGTCAGCTGTACATCAACCTCACCCTGATGTGGGATCCGATCATCCAACTGATCCGCTCGTACGCTGTCAGTCTCAAGGCCACCGTCTTCTGGCCCGTATATGAGTCACACCTCAAGGAAATAGCAGACATCACAGGTAGAGATGAGATCTGTATATCGACTTATGGAATAAAAGAATTTTAAATTGGCATTTACAAATAGAAACGATATACTGAAGGTGCGCATAAGTGTAGTCGACATTATGTGAAAAGCTTGTCGAAGTATGCAGGTCATGATCACGAGTCATCTCGGCTGTTGACTTGATAGCGGTACATGTATCAACTTCTCCACGTATCAAGCTCTCCTACATAGTATCATAGAGATATATAATTCCTTGATAGTATCAAGTTCTTGAGTTTCTTAGGTGTGCATTATATTGAAGGTAGTGAGCCCCATGTTATGAGAATTATGTATATGTATTAATCCAATACCCTTATCTCAGTTAAAAATTAAGCATTATTAAATGTTTACGGTAGAGGTGTATTGGCGTGATCACTTTTTAAATCACGGAAATGACTTAAACCGTCTTGATCCCTACGCAGAGGCAGCAGGCTTCTTTCTGGACACATCACGTAAAGCGCCAGAATATAAAAAATTCAACAGGGCGAAGAATGTGTCCAGCGATAATGTATCAACACTAGAAACATCCACGCTGGAGGAGTTTTTCCAAAATCACCGTGAGACAATATCCAGTCGTGGCCGCCCAGATCACTTCAACTTCCGCAAACTCCTGTGGAAGGCCATGCAAGCCTTCCCTGAAGTGTGCGAACCCAGGTCCAAGATAATCGTTACACTTTTCCTCCGCTTCCTTGAGTGAGTGAATTCAATCTTCAGCACCTTAATCCAAAATCATCTAATGTATCAAATTATTCTTGAGGTTGCCTCTCGTAACCTTTTCGTGATATACTCTGTTTCCGTGAATCTTTTTTAAAAAAACGTGTTAAAGATTTTAGGTTAAATTTGACCATGTTTAATGGTACCACAGATTATTTGAGTGACTTTAAACATTGCTCCTATAGGAAGGAATTCTACCCGGCGAACCAGACCATCGCACCGACTCAGAACATCGGTAAGAAGGAGGAGCAGCCGGAGGAGGACGAGGACGAAGATGATGAGGAGGAAGAAGAAGTTGAGGTAGACAAAGTACCAGTCAACAAAAGGAAGCGCAAGCAGAAAAGCAAGCAAAGACCATACAATAGGTGAGACTATTTATACTGAATAAAGATAGGTCAATGACCTGTATTCTCCTGAATCCAGTTGATTGAACATGAAATATCTGTAGGATTTGCGCAGCATAAATGACAAAATAAGAATAAAAATAGAGAAGGCATAGGCTTAGAGCCATGACTTAGTATAATAGGACAGATGTTAGTTTATAGGCGGAGCAGTAATCGTATTGGTGTTAATACCACATGGAGGGTGTTAATTCCATAAGATGGGACAGATGGTATAGTCCATGTTAAATGATGGTCAGTCATTTAACAGTAGTCAATTGGTCAAAAACGTATCTGGTTCTAGGGGTGACATATGTTTACAATATTAAACATATGTATCAATCAGGTCCCTGAATTTTTTCCTGTTCCAGGCAGTGAATTTGTTACTCTCTCTAGGGGTCCTTTCTTCCATGCCCCTGCTATCGATTCTGCTGAAGTAATGTCCTAAACTGGCGGTTGATTTTGACATTAACAGTTAACATTTCTGCATGCACCAGGGATATGCTATACAAAACAAGTTCATCCCTTTAAATAAAATCATTTACCAGTCAGAAATACATATAATCTATGAGGCATTTTGTACATGGCTATACAGATGTTGGCCGTGATGTTTCATTGTGCTGAATGGCCGACTGAATCGTTCATGCTTTCTGTTTGTGATTTGTTGCAGCATTCTTGTAACCCATCTCGGAGTCTTCGCCAAGTTTAGAGGTCCGAAAGGCTTATATGAAGAGAAGCGACTAAAAGAACTCTACTATGAGGTAAGGTTATTTAGAGGTGCTTGTGTGTATACACACATATATACATGTACATGTTTTTTAACAGATTGTCATCAATAATAGTCACAAGTACTACCGGTAGTAGAAGATTCAAACTGACAGCGGTATACACACACACGCATTGTGAATGTACTAAATGTACAGTGCTCGACACTGATGTTATGAATCCTCGCTCAAGTGTTTATCATTATCGGGGTATATTACCACAATGCAAAATTATTTGTTGCAGTTACTGCCACACCGTAGCCCAGATGTTCAGAAGGTGGCTTTCCAGTGTCTAATGACGTACAAGAGCAAAGCCCTTCTACCCTACAGGTAAGACATGTTTGACGCATGTCTCTCTCACAGTTTGGAATGAGACATATATTACACATGAAGAAACCATTTGGTTTCAATACTTCCATGGTTGGTCACTCCTAACTTCACAAAGTAAATTAGATATACCAGTAAATGGACATGTCTGGTGATATAAGCACCAGAACCAAAATAGATTTAAAGATGAAACGCTCGAAAATTATTTCCATTCTTGAAATAGCAATACATGCATTAATCCGTTGTTTGTCGCTTGCAGAGAAAGTTTGGAGAAACTCATGGATGATAAGACCTTCAAGAATGAGATCGTGCTCTTCAGCATTGACCAGGAGGCCAACGTCCTCCATGACGACCACCGGGCAGAGGTACTGCCTGTTGTCATAGCGTAAGTGTCCTGTGTTTGTATATCTATACGCGTATCGTATACTATAGCCTTCCTTGCACGGAAGCCTATCTAACTTGGAGGCTGATGTTTAACTATTGAAATGGAGGGAGGCAATCAGGAGACTCCTGCATGCCGTTTAGAGAAAAGGCGTTTGTTTCAGCAAAATGCTCATAGCTTTATCCGGAAAGTTTTCTGAACCCAAGGAGACTTATATCAGAAAAGGACATTTATATTCAAACTTTCTTCCTGCATGTGCAGGGCTCTTGGTCTTTCTAGTAGTTTGCATTAATCCAATCTCAGATTGATAATATGTCTCTATTTGACTTTGTCAGGATTATATATGGTAAGATGCTGACTAAGACTGGGAAGGACACCAGCGGCAAGTCCAACGCCCATGTCAGACGCAGTATCGTCTTCCGCTTCTTGGCCGGTTGCCAACAGCACGAGCTGAAAATCTTCTTTGACCTCATCTTTAAACCAGTGGCCCACTACATCAAAGGTGTGTAAACGGTGTGGAGATTCTATTTGCGTCCGAGAAAAATTAACCCAAATAAATTCCATGATAACTTAGTACGCTGTATGCAATACTATTTATCCGTTTGAAAAAAAACACACTTATACTATATTCTTATAAATGCTGCATCTACTGATCACTGAGTGACTGATCTGCTACTTGTTTTGATATAATGTTATACATGTATATGTATATACAAACGCTTTTTGTTTCAGATGATATTTGTGCTATGGTTCTTGAGACCATCGAAGAGACTGATGTGTCACAGGTTGTCCCCCTTAAAAAAATACAAAGGTGAGCGGTCGCATTATCACTTTAATAAGGATGATTAGGATTTACACCACAATCCCATGTTTATAATTTGTCATTCAACTTGCCTCTACTTATATAGAAGAAATGTAACTGTGAGTTCACTTACTATATGAAAAATATCCTTGTTGGCCCCTACAGCCTGTTGACTACGGTGGACATCATCCTACAGAAGTTGGGTAGCTTGATTGATGACTACTTACCCAACATCCTGCGTGCACTTGTGGGTATCTTGGCCCAGGTGTCGAGCCTTCTCGATAACCGACAGCAACTGGCTCCGCGCGCATTGACGCTGCTCAAGTCCATCCGTATAGGCGTGATCACCCGACTCAACCAGTTCTTCAGTACCTACCGCACCTATCCCTTCAGCCAGGACGAGATGGACATGATCTTCAAAGTGGCTGTTTGGCCCCAGGTATGAGGAATTGTTACTGAAACTTTCCCTACTATTTTTGTAGAGCTAGTCCCACTACCTGGAAGCTTTATTTCCCTGGGATTTCCAGAAAAAGATATTACTGGTATTTTTAGTTTAAAAAGATTAAAGTATTAAGACTTCTTCTTGTCAAGCAGGGGGTGACATCGCTGTACTTTGCACTCAATACATTTCAGGATAACGTATCTCTTGTTCAGCCCCCCCCCCCCAAAAAAAAGGAAAGAACAGAAAAAATCCATGTGTACAGTGTTCTTACAACATATGAAGGTTTCATTTTGAGATAAAAACAAAACATTTATCAAGTTGAAGTTACCCCATGGTAAAAAGTTTCATGTGTGTTCTGTAATGTTTCCAGCTGGAGCTACTACCGAAGGAGGGAATCCACAGCCCAACAGGCCTACTCAACCTGTTCCTGACCTGGAGTCAGCATACTAGGTCAGTACCATATGTTTATGCCTTGCCGTTCACCTTATTTTATGTAGGACTTTCATGGAGTGTAATAGTTGTAGTTTAAAAAAAATTATTTGCCACAATGTCACAGATACATTTCCCTCTCAGACATCCGTACATTTCACATTTCAATTTTAAAAGTACATTTGATATCTTGTAGTATTTAAGAGCTGTTAAATAGGCTTTATCGTATCCAGGAATGGGAACTAATGTGATAAATATATTCTGGACAATACTCCATTCCTTTTACATTTTACACAACACAGGTACTTTAACTTGTTCCGGAAGCGCTATTTGGAGGAGGGAGAATTCTGCGTCCTACCCATGGTAGTAAACCTCCTCAATAACAAGTCGGCGAGCCCCAAGGTCATAGAGGTCATCATGGACATCGTCTACAACCTGATCACAAGACACGAGCAGGAGGAAGAGGAGAAGGATACCGAGCACATGGAAGGGACAGAAGAAGAGCCCATGGAAGAGCCGAGCTTAGACGTTGGAGGCGTAGTGGAGTTGGGGGAGGATGTGAAAGGTATTGATAACGTTGCTGAGGTGCACCCCATTACTATAGCACATGATCTCCTCTTCCAATAACAAATCTTCAGCTGAAAACATCTTCTATTCAAAGCCCAGAAACATGTCTTTTGTATTTTATTATACTGGCTATGTGGTATGACCAGGGATGAAGTTCTTCCAAGTTTTCCCCTGATTTCAAGGATTTTTTTAATGGCGCGAAAACCTGTATTTAACTATAGAAAACCTTAATTTAGGGGCCTCAATTTGAACATTTCAAGTTTTTATTTTTAAATAAGTCACTTTCATCCCTGTATGAGTAACCTGATAATATTCCTGACTGACTCAAAGTAACATTGTTTCAGATTACCCGCTGGGTGTGCAGATCCTGATGCTGCATGTGCCGACCGTACTAGACTATATTCACAAAGTGGTGGACGACATGCTCAAACAGAAGGGGCGCTCCAAGACGCTGCCCATACGGGTTCTCAACGTGCTCGCTAGGTATGTTCACTTGATACCAATAGAGTCCTAAGGGCCTGCATATCTTCCAGTACACAACCTTGCAAGTTGATTTTAAAGAAAGTTCTTTTGGCATACGAGATTTATATTGTACAATGCATTTAATGTATTTGATTTTTTTTTTTAATGTCTACCGGTGATATACGTCCCCTCTATGATTTCACAAAAGAAAAATGCATAAAAGATGATGGTTGCACTCTGACCATTCTTTATCATACACCCAGGAACAAATTACCAATTATCTCTAAACACATAATCATGTCATCAGCCACTCTGATTTACCTGTTCTTCTTTCAGACTGAGTGAGTATGTGACGGACAGTGCACAGTGTGGCCGCATGTTAGCGCTGCTGCTGCCCTTCCTGAACCGGAACCTGAACCGGTCAGTGGACGTGGAACTCTCCATCCTTAAAGCCGTGCAGCACATGATCAAGTTAACACCAGAACCGGCCAGTTGTGTCAGGTAAAGCACTGAGACAAAGTCTCAAAAGATTATTAAAAATAAAAATAAAATAATAGAGACAAAGTCACACAATTGTAGGAAATGGCTGCAGCATTCTGCACGAGTCCAAGCCTGGGCCTCGTGTGGAACATACACCTAGAATGCAACGAGTGGAGAATAGTGCAAACGGGTCGTGCTGAGTTGGATTTATTCAGTTATGACATGTTCCGGCTGACTAAAGATGAAGAAAATAAACAAACTTGGGGGCTCTGGAGTATTGTAACACCGTATTGTATGGGGGGCATAGTTAAAGTACTGAGCTCCCAAAAGTTTAACATAGAGAGTGCCATATCAGTATGTAAAAAGGTCTGCTTTTAAAATGGATAACGAGTAACAATTTACAGCTTAATGTTGATATACCAGGTACCATTTACAATAATCACGATATGTATCTTTTAAGGTTATCGTATTGTACATGTATTAAGCAGCTTTATAGTGTGCTGAATGTTAGGTCTGTTTTGTGATTACTTTTACAGAACGCTGGCTAAGATGTTCTCCAATGTGTCGGCCCGGCCATCTCGGGCTGCCCTCTGCGACACACTGCAGGTAAAATGATACTTAACAACACTGGTCAAGTGGGACCGCTATGTGCATATATTAATTCACTATTAGGCCACTCAAAAAAAAAAGAGGTTTCTCATCACCAAGGTCTGAGAAATCTGACGAGGAAGGCTTTTTTTTTTATAATTTTCTTTTACTCGCAGGCCAATATGTATAGGATAATTTACGGGTTTCTTTGGTCAAATTCACATCTTATTGATTAAGAATTAATTGATCTCTAAAAGTGGGGAAAATGTAAGTTATTTCTTTACCACTGCTTTGCTGGCATTATTAGCTTTAATTTGATACCAAATGTGACCAATTTTGTCCATTTTGATAAGGTTTTTCATCAAAATTTGGCAAAAAAAAAAAAAAAAAAAAGTTTCCCAAAAACCTGATATTTATGATGCGCGCGGTGATGAGAAACAATTTTATTTTTTTGAGTGGCCTTATGACTGGTGGGCTTACTCCTTTGTATACCCTGTACGGTACTTATAGTAACTGACATAGTGGGCAGCATGAACAACTGTAAAGTATACCTAAATCAGTTTGGGAAGTGAATATGTGAGCTCAGGATGCTATTAAGAACAAGATATTGACCATATTGCTTCCATATTAACCTTAAACTGTTCCTATCCATGTCTACGATGGTAGAGTTAGTCTCTGAATTTATGTATCTCTTTTGCAGGCCATCGCTGAATGTGAGTCCTCCGTCAAACCCTTGGCAGATGTTGTCTCCCGGGTATGTGTTGACCATTCATATTTTGTATTCTTCCCATTTGATCAAAATCTATTTGAAATTCTCAGCAATTGCTATGACTTATCTATATTTAGCGACTAACCAGTCTACTACCACCCTTTGACAGCTTAATGCCTGGGACAAGCGGTATGTGGAGGAGCCGGATTACCTGGTGCGTCTGGAGGCCTATCGCGAGGCACAGAGCCTGGTGAGCACCCTGGAGGGAGACGCGTACATCACTCACCTCCTGGTCATCCTCCACAACACCTCCTTCTTCATCAACACGGTGAGTACATGGAAACTTCAATAAAATTAAAAAAATTATTAAAAAAAATTACAATTTAGTTTTTTAATTTTAATTTTAGATTTAGTGATTCAGGATTGTGCCGCAGTACTGGCACCTGAATGGGGCACACTAGGTGACAGCACTCTCTCATGTTGTATCCTGTACCAGTCAGTCCAGACGTGGTGGAAGACCAAGAGAGTCAGGTGATTTCATGGTGTATAGGTAGCATTCTTGGTTGGCAAGTGTAGAGACCCGAGTTCGACTCCCGGTGGAACTTTTTCGAACGACCATTTCAAAACGTTACAATGACTGCATACAAAATAAATCTCAATCTGCTCCCTCGTCAAGATGTTGTCATCTCTATGTATAGCAACGTCGTTGTGTACGGAAAATATGGTCAGGGTATTAAGTAGTAACTGCTGGTCAGTGAAACTCATGGAAAGTTACGAAATATTAATTTGAAAGTGTTGTGGGAACCCTGACACAGCTCTAAAAAGAGTATAAATAAATTGGAATGGAACGGATTTGGTGAATTAGAATGTGGTGATGATATCATGTGTACCATTCTTCACATTCAGGTAGTGGACATGTCCCTCAGAGACTCGGCTTCGCTGTGTGTACAACAACTCATGAAGGAACTCTCAGAGCGACCAAACAACACAGCGATCGTCAATGCTGTAGTCAAGGATGCCCTGCTCCCTGAGGTTAAGGCCGGCCTAAAACTTAAGTCAGAGGTGAGTCATTCCAGCCCATAAACCACTAATACTTTCAACTGATCTGATACTTGTACCACCCGGTAGTGAGAAACGTCTATTGAAGTTAAAAGTCAACTGGAAATCACCTTTCAATACTCAAACCTTCCCATATCCCCAAAAGAGGGATCCAGAAATCATAATAATTAAGATATTAGTGTATTAAAATAAAAGAGGGATGAAATGACAATATTCCCAAAACCCTAACTGGGTTGAGTGGTACTGTAAACTATTACAAGAGGCGAGATTTGTGGTTCTAACTCACCGCTACAGCACCACCTGGTGTGCTGTCGGTGAATCAGGGAGAAGACACCTTCCGGTTCCGGCAGTTGCGCGCGCACATCTAAACGGAGCGGTCGACTTGAGCGAGGCAGGGTGAGTATTTGGGGTTTTTTGACATTATTACTCAATTTACTCGCCCATCGAGTAAATAAAAACCGAGAACTAAGGTCAGTTTTGATCTAGATCGAGGTTCTGGATAACGGCGTTAACCAGTTTCTTTGTATTTTTGCAGATAGACGCGTCTCTGCAAAAATCAGCCACGAGGTGACGGACGCCATCTTGGATCCAACGAAACACGTGGCGGCAAATTTGGAATCATGGCGAATAGAGACCATGTCGATGATATCGGGGAAGGTAATGAACAATCCCAAGACGATAATCAAGATAATCAAGAAAAAGAACAAATTGAAGAAGCCCAGGCTGAAAATGGGTCTTGGACCAGGAGCACACGTGGTCGCCAACGAGCACGAGCTGACTGGGAAGTAGAGGCGGGTCAGTGGACAGGTGTCACTAACGAAGAGTTCTTACGCCGTGAAAAAGAAAGGCTCAAAGACTATAAAGTGATGCTTGATTCCCGCAGGAAAGACATGGAAGATCAAGCTAAACGGATAAATGACAGACGAGATCTGTTGTTAGAGGAAGAGCAAGAATTCAGAGCAGAGAGAAGGCGACAAGCTCATGAGCACGTGCTGTCACAGGCGAGTGGATCGGGTAGATCTGAAGTGTCACAAAGATCAGACTCGGGACAATCGTCAAAGAGAAGGAGAGTTGAGAAGGATCGCAGATCTGAATCCGTGAAAGCTACGTCAAATGTATTATCAGGATATGATGACAGCTTCTTGTATGATGAAGCCTCAGCCATAGGCTCGGTTTCAAACACAGGCAAGAAAGAGCAGGTGCCGGAGAAGCCAGACGATAAGGTCGAGGAAAACAAGGCGGGTGAAGGGGAAAACCAGCCTGAACCAAACCCGTTTGCAAACTGGGATGACAGCCCCTTTGCTGCTGCAGCCCAGGCTGTTGTTGATGATGCAGAAGCGGTTCATCTATCTCCGGAGGTGACACCAGGTATGGCTAAGCTGTTGGGAACTTTGTTTACTAACTCCAAAGATCTGTCCAAGGCGAAGGAGCTGGCTGAACAGTATCCACCGCCTAAGAACCTACCTCAACTGGCAGCACCAAGAATGGATGCTGGTTATTACAGATCAGACAAAGTAGATTACGTCACCAAAAGAGCCGATAAGGAGCTGCAGCTGACACAGTCAGCCATACTGGCAGGTATTGTGGCTATGCTACCCATCTTGGAGCTGATGGTAGCGAGAGGCAAGAAGAAGGACCAGGAATTGGCAGACGCTGGAGCAAGCTGTATTGATGCCCTGAAACTAGGTTTCTTTGCAAATACGTCAGTGGTGAGGCGCAGACGTCAGGCTTTAAGACCACAGATTGATAACAGAGTAGCCAATGCCGTGGTGGACGCAGATGTAGCAGGGGACTCCCTGTTTGGTAACAATGTTGAACAGACTGTCAAGGAAGCCAAGAAAGCAGACAAGCTGGTAAAAGACATGATGCCTCCTGAAAGCACAACAAGAGGTAGAGGACGTGGAAGGGGCAGAGGACAACGTGGGGCTAGTCACTCCCAGGGTGCCTCTAACCATCCACAAGGCTCACAGACACCCCCCGGACGTGGAGGAAGGGGTTTTCGAGGAACCCCTCACCCTCGAGGAAGGGGGAGAGGGGGTCACTGGAGAGGTGGACACAGAGACTCTCAAGATACCGAGCACCACAGCCCACTGGAGAACCTCCCGAAAGGCAGAGGCCAGGACAAACACTTCAAAAAGAGAGGACAGTAGAGGTGAGTCAAGAAGGTGTGTGCAATTCTGATTTTGACCTAAGTAGCCTATTCAATACGCCAAGTAACTTTGTAGCAGGACAAATCACTGAGTATGTACATGTATGGGAAGATATGACAAATGATCAGTGGGTACTTGAACAACTAAAAGGGGTTAAACTCCCTTTTGTGACAAAGCCAGTTCAGAAGACAGTGCCTAGGCCCTATACGTTAAAGAAAGCTGAAATTGAAAAGGTAGACGATCAAATTCTGAGAATGTGTGAGAAAGGGGTAGTTGAAGCTACAGATCATTGCGAAGGGGAATGGATATCAAACATTTTCCCCAGACCAAAACCAGATGGAACAGTCAGGGTAATTTTGGATTTGACACAACTAAACAAATTCATTGAATACCAACATTTCAAAATGCACGCATTAGGCACAGCACTAGATCTGATGGAGAAAAATAGTGTAATGGCATCTTTAGACTTGAAAGACGCATACTACACTATTAGCATCCAGAAAGAAGACAGGAAGTATCTGAAATTCTACTGGAAAGGAAAATTGTACCAATTTGTAGCGCTACCCAATGGTTTAGCATGTGCACCTAGATTCTTCACAAAACTGATGTCCCCTCTGTTTGCTAAAGCAAGACAAAAGGGAATAGAATGTTTTCAGTACATAGATGACGTGTTTATCATCGCTGATGAACAGGAAAAATGTACTGCAGCGGTGAAGGAATTGGCACACATGCTGGACAATGCTGGGCTGGTTATACACCCTACTAAGTCTTCATTCAGGCCTTCGACCACAATGAAATTCCTGGGGTTCATGTTGGATTCAGTGCAGGGAATAGTGTACCTGCCAGAGGACAAAGTGGAAAAGTTTGACAAGGTCGCCTGTGGGGTGTTAGCAGAACAATACCCGTCCATACAAAGAGTAGCTGAATTAGTGGGTCTGATGGTATCATACACACCGGCGGTAGATTATGGACTAGCCCACATCAAGCATCTAGAAAGGGACAAGAATGCTGCATTAGTCAGGTCAGGCTGGAACTATAGGGACACCATGACGTTGTCAGTAGAAGCAGAAAGGGACATTTTGTGGTGGCTAGAGAATATAGAATCAGCAGTCAGAATTGTAAGAGACAAATCCCCAGATATGTGCATGGAAACAGATGCCAGTATGTTGGGTTGGGGAGCAGTAGTAGAAGAGTGGTCAGCAGGGGGACGCTGGAGTGAAGAGGAAATTGACCATATCAATGTTCTGGAACTCGAGGCTATTTACTTAGGACTAAAGAGTTTTGTAAGGGGTGAAGGAATGTTTGTACATGTCGCTACTGACAACATGACTGCAAAGGCTTACGTCACAAAAGGGGGCGGGGTCAGATCAAGAAAGTGCCACGCGGTGGCACAGAAAATCTGGAACTGGATGGAAAGCAAGAGACATTGGGTTTCAGTTTCATATATACCAGGTAGTCTGAATGTCAAGGCTGACAGAGCATCAAGAGTATTCAGGGATAATCTAGAATGGTCCCTCAGTGAGAAGATCTTCATGAAAGTTTGCAGACGGTTTGGGGAACCGGAGATTGATCTATTTGCATCCAGATTAAACGCAAAATGTTCATTGTATGTGTCCAGAACCCATGACCCTGAATCAATACATGTTGATGCTTTCACAATGTCCTGGAGTAACATGTACGTTTATCTCTTTCCACCTTCCAGCATACTGCCCAGAGTGTTAAGGAAGGTGCGCCAGGACAAGCCAAAGAAGGCCGTCGTAGTGGCACCAAACTGGCCGTCCGCAGTGTGGTACCCCAGACTGAAAAGCATGGAGAAAAGCAGAATGGAAATAGGACGAAAAGTGTCGAATCTAGAGGAAAACCAGGATCTAGTAGACAATTACCCAAGAGGAATAGGCCTAGTTATTTTGGAAGTTTAGAAATGAAAATGTACCGGGACGGTGTATGTAGCAGGAGAACTGCCAGATTTTTGTTGGAGAGCTGGAAACCAGCTACTCAAAAGTGTTATGATTGTTACATTAACAAATGGTCTACATTCTGTCTCATTAAGGGTATAAACAAGCTGACAGCGTCAGAAATGCAAGTGTGTGATTTCATAAGAGAAATGTCGGATGCAGGCTACTCATATGGGGCAGTCAATACTGCCAGATGCGCCCTGTCAGTGGTCCTGCCAAAGAAGGAAGATGGATCTACCATGGGCAAAAGCTATTGGGTTGCTAGGGCAGTTCGGGCAGCTTATCTAAGGAACCCGCCCAAACCTAAATATGCTGAATTCTGGGACATAAGAATTGTGTTCAGGTGTCTGAAAACCTGGGGACGAAATGACGACATGACTTTGAGAAGATTAGGGTTTAAGTTGTTAATGTTGTTGTTGTTGACTACTGGTCAGAGAGGACAAGTAGCCAGAGCGTTGAGCATCAAGGAGATGACAGAGTGGGATGACGGCTCGGTGAGCTTCATCCTACTTACTCCCATGAAAACCGCCAGGACGGGGGAAAAATTGTTGGAGATAAACTTGAAGCCGTATCATAGAGATCCGGCATTGTGTGTTGTGAGGACATTGAAAGCCTATCTACAGAAGACCAGGAGACTTAGAAAGTCACCCCTACTGTTTGTGTCCTTCAAATCGCCACATCAAGCTGTGTCAAGGGACACAATTGCAAGGTGGTTGGTACACACCATGAGAGTGAGTGGGATCAATACTAAGAAGTATGGGTCTCACTCACTACGTGGAGCAGGAGTGTCGGCAGGGGCCAGAATGGGGGTCAGCACAAACCTCCTACTGAAATATGGCTCCTGGAGGAACGAGTCAACCATGGCAAGGCACTACAAGAAGCCCATAGAGGCGCCACAGGACACTAGTCTAGGCCGAGTAATGCTGGATGAAATCCAGTAAAGTACTGTTGTTATGTAGGTTAGAAACATGACAGCTATGTAAGTTGTAAACGTTACATTCAGTATGTTAAAAGTGTTTATTGATGTTTGAAAAACACAAAGGTTACAGTTTAAATGGTTACACTATTCAAAGAATAGTTTGTTGTAATTTGGTTAAGGATATAAAATCCTATGACATAGAATATTATTCAGGACGATCACCCTGTTTGTTGATATTGTGAAGTCTCAGGAATAAAATTTAAAGTTGGAAAAATGTTTTTCAAGACAATTTTATTCCGGGAACGCTTAAGGGAAATCAATAGGGCTTTGAACTTTCTCCCTGATTCACCGACAGCACACCAGGTGGTGCTGTAGCGGTGAGTTAGAATAGTTAATTACCCGAGTAATTTAACGGGTTATAATTATGAAGGGGAATTTAGGTTCTAACGAAGCCTATAGCACCTCTGGGGTGCATAGGGGAATAAGGGCCCTCCCACCATCCCCTGTTGCAAGAAATAGGAGATAAATATATTTTAAAAAAATTTGTAATTGGGGTAATAAACTAATTTGGTTTTGGGGCTTATCCCCTATGGATTTCCTTAAAGATGTGCCCGCTCAGGTAACTGCCGGAACCGGAAGGTGTCTTCTCCCTTATTCCCCTATGCACCCCAGAGGTGCTATAGGCTTCGTTAGAACCTAAATTCCCCTTCATAATTATAACCCGTTAAATTACTCGGGTAATTAACTATATAGTGGTCAACGTTTCAACCCTCTCGGGTCTTCTTCAGGACTGAATTTATTGCAGTAGAGAGACAGGCATGTTATGTGTGGAGCCATTTCTCTGGAGTCATTGAATTTTATTTTATTGAAATAAATAATTTGCTTCGTCTACCACAGGTTGCGCGTCACGAGTACCTCAACCTACTCTCACACCTCATCAAACTCTTCCCCAAAATACCAATCTTCGCGGACCTGGCTGCACTTGCTGACCCAGATGTAGAGGCCGACTTCTTTGCAAACATGGTCCACATACAGGTGAGTAGTCAATATGTTCAAGAGTACACACATCCAGGTATTATAATATAATAAAACGCGTAAATCGCGGGAAGAATAGCGAAAAAAATATTCAAATATACTATCGATAATAGATATTAGTAAAAAAAAATAATTTAAAATCTAAAAAAAACTATGTATACCACATGCTGACTCTGAGACTTAAAGGTGTCTCCCCTATCCCTACCAGCTTCATCGGCGGGGTCGTGCTATGCGGAGGATCACGCGGATATTGGGTCAGCGCCCCTTCATGACGGAGACCCTGACAGCGTACCTGCTGCCGCTAGTGACATCTTACCTGCGAGACGAGGCCTACCTGAAGCAGGCGGTCATCATGGACGCAGTGGTGGAGACGATAGGGAGTATGTCACAGTGCCTGCCCTGGCCGCAGTACATGGCCATGCTCAAGTACTACCTTAATCAACTGCCAATATCCCTAGATAACCAGAAACTCATGGTCAGGTAAGTGCTGGGATTAAGGAGTTGGACTTATATAATGTGAGTCATTGGATAGACAACAAATTGATATTGTTAATGACATAGATGCTACTTCGGATTTATTTTTTTGAATTAAAAAAAATAAAATTATCCACCCTCCGACAAACTTTTTTTTGGTCTGGCCCAAATTTAGATAATGTCATGACTGAATTAAAACATTTTGGGCCAATCAAACAGACCTAACATGCCATTTTGTTCCCTGACACTAGTGACAGTGACTGGTTTTGTGTTTTACAGGGTCATTGTTGCTATTCTTGATGGTTTCCACTACGATCTGAAAAACTCTGAGGAAATATCAGCCACAGCTCTGAAAGCACCAGGACTCGGTAAGTATTGAACTCCACTTAATTGAATTTGCGTTGAGGAAACAATTCTTGTATAAAATTACCTTTGGCTGTCAGACCATGACTGTCAAAGAAAAGATCTATCGCTTACAAATTGATGATTGGATATCTTCAAAGAGAGACTTGAATTCCATTCTGTATTTTTTCAATTATATCCACAGCAAAAGAAGAAGAGAAGGTCATTGCGGGTTTGGAGAAAACAACAGATACTGGTGAGGCTGCCAAGACAGCCCCTGACGCTAACGGTACAAACGATCCATCGCTAGTGCCGGAGAGCACGGAGGAGAAGCCTGAAGAGAAACCGGAGGAGGAAGAAGATGAAGAAGACACAGCACCTAAAGCAGGGCCGCCCCGGTCCACACTCGGCTCAATAACCATCTGCCCGCCCGGCCTCGCTACCCGCATTCACCGCATGCTCATCAAAGTCATCATTCCTCAACTCCACCAGAGTCTCACCAAAAAGGTAGAGTAGAGCTCCCAGGGCAAAGTATAGCGACTTTAATTTAATAGGGGAAAATAGAAAAGAAAAGTAAGCCACTATCTGGCAGACAGCTCCTCATGTATTTTTTTTTAAATTAAAAATTCATCGCATATCTCGCTGTACTGCCACTGTACTGCCAGAAATCATGTAGTCATTTTCCTACTATAATCCCTCAAGACATTAGGTGGTGTCTAGCCTCATTGGAACGACCGACCTCTCATAATTGGTGAGTTACTTGAGATACTTAGTGTTATAAGTTCTCTTGTTTTTATTTCACCAGGTTAAAAGCGACGATGAACACAAAAAAGCCAAGACGGGCACATATGCCGAGGACGAGGAGGTCCTTAGAGTGCCCATAGCTCTGGCACTCGTTAAACTAATGCAAAGTCTTCCTCACAAGACGCTTGACTTCAATCTACCAGGGTAGGTGTCCAGTGTGCATTTGATAAAACATTGATATTTATAAATAATATTTAACACATTTATACATGCCTCACTTAAAGAATTCACCGAATTGATTCAATGCTTTCATTAGTCCATCTAATCATCAATAATATGTGGTTCTCATTTACAGTCTGCTGTTCAAGTTATGCGTTTTCCTACGGTCTCGTGCCTTGGACATTCGTAATACCGCCCGCGACACACTTCTCAAGATTATGAAGACGCTTGGCCCGAGTTACTTCTCCTATGTCCTCAAAGAGCTGAGATTCACCCTCAAGAGGGGATACCAGGTACATAGTGACTTAACTTGGATCGGTAGTTCTGAAAAAATAAAAATAAAATAAGGCCACTTAAAATTGATTATCAGCTTTGCGGACACCACGCGCATCCTCTAAAAAGGGCCGCATTGGTCCTTTTTTTACCTTTAAGAAAAAAAAGGCCAAAAAAGGGTGCATCTAAAAATATCAGAAGACATGTTGCAAAAATATCAATATCTCAGCTGATAATAGGGGTAGAAACGAAGTTTAAAGGGCATTTTAGACCTTGTTTATATGTGCAGACCATCAATTTATGCGAAAGAGTATATTTAAAAAAAAAGCCTCCCTCCCTCACCGATTTTTTCCAAAAAGTGTCCGCAAAGTTACTCTGCATTATCTTATGTACCGTACTATTAAACCGTTGGTCCTATGTGTTTCAGCTCCACGTGCTGTGCTTCAGCACACACATGCTGCTCAAGAGTCTGGAGGGTGTCCTCTCCTGTGGCGACCTGGAGTCCAGCATACAGTCACTCGTTGAGGTGAGTAATCGTAGAATCAACATTATTATACATGTTGTGTACATTCGACTTTAAAAACATAAATTCACAGAGAATTCATAGATTTCCATCAGATATAGCTACATGTAGCGGATATTCAGAAATGTCCAATGACTCTTTTAAATTTCGGATTTTTCCAAGATTTAAATTGTTTTCAATGTGTATTTCTCTTGTAGGTGTTCAACCAGGAGATATTTGGGGCCATTGCCGAGGAGAAGAATGTGATTGGAATCACCAGCAAACTGATGGAAGCCAAGTCCACCAAGAGCTACGAGTCGTACGCCATCCTCTCCAAGTTCATCTCAAAAGGGTCACTCGCCAAAGTCTTCTCTCCACTAAAAAGTGTAGGTCACTTTCTTTGATTTAGACTTTCAGTTTAATAACCCTATAGTTAGTTGTACATGTATCATTAATACTAGTATCGAGGGAGCTTTTCTGGTGGTACAATAATAAGGAACAATTGTAGTCAAGTCCCCCAGGCCCCGGAGGGGGATTTAAGATAGAACTTTTTTTCAATCGCTACGGACCCTATATAAAACCTGGAGCATCTGTCCTTACTCCACTCCAACTCTTATTGTGGGGGCAGCAAGATCTCTTAGAGCCAAAGGTGATACGTTAATGAATACCAATAGACCAATGCAGCAAGTAAAGGTGACTTTTTCAGAAAAGCTGTTGAAAAAGTTTTTGAACTTTTCTGAAGTGTGACCAACAAATTCATTCCAACTCAGCCAGCAGCACCACCTGGTGTGCTGGCGGTAAACGAGGGAGAAGACACGTGACCCATCCGGCAGTCATCGCGAACATTTGATCGAGAGCGGTTGTGCTGAGAGACGAGGGTGAGTATCCTATTAAAATTGCATTTTATAGGGTTACTTCACCCAAAAGAAGATAAAAAACGCGATTAATGAGGTTATGCCACATTATGTCCGTTTCTGGCAGCGGTGCTAACCAGTTTTGTTCTTTATTGCAGGTTCGGTGAACGCTGACGATAAAAACCACGAGACGCCATTTTGAATTTGGCGCTTGACAGCACGTGTGCGTGGCCGTCAACAACATGGCAGAAAAGGACGTGGATTCTGGCTCGGAGTCAGACGGCTCCATTGTACGCAATAAATCTGCGGATGAACTCTCTATACATGACAGTGAGTTGGAAACTGAAGAGCTAAGTGACACTGAGGGTGTCAACCTCGAGGCTGACAAACGTACCGGGATTGACTGGGGAACTCCACGTGTGAACTGGGGCGCCACAGCAAAGGACGAGTTCGCTAGAGAAAGAAGAAGGCTGGCTCAGTATAAAGACATGTTGGAGAAGCGTAAGAAGCAGATGGAAGAAGAATATGCTATGTTTGACAAAGAGAGAGACGCTTATTGTGACACTGGGTTGACGCAGCAGCCACGTGCTAGGAAAAGACAGCAGGTTGACAGACACATATTATCGCCCACTCGCTCGGTGACGAGTGAGTTTGCGGCGAGTTTCCTGCAGGGAGAAGAGGATTCTCTAGCTGATTCTGTGTCATCGGTTAACCTGGGGCCACCTAAGAAGAAGGCCAAGAAGGCGCCGGAGAAGAAGGAGGCACCTGCGGCAGCTACTGGCAGTGCCGCCGCTGCGGCAGCAGAGGCTGAGCCTGAGCCCGACCCCTTTGAAGAATGGGACGATTCACCGTTTGCTGCAGCTGCACTACAGGCTGTGAATGAGGCGGCTCAGGAGAATGTCTCTGGGGAAGTCACCCCGGGGATGGCTAAACTACTGTCTACACTGTTCAAGAACTCAAAAGACCTGGCTAAAGCGAAGGAACTCACAGAGAAGTACCCTCCACCTAAGAATGTTAAACAGCTGATAGCCCCTAAGATGGACCCGGGATTCTACAGGTCAGACAGGGTGGATTATCAGACAAAACGGGCTGATAAAGAGCTGCAGTTGTCACAGTCATGCATTCTGGCGGGGATTGTAGCTGTTCTACCCATGCTGGAGCTGATGGTATCTAGAGGAAAGAAAGACGAAGACCTGGCTACTGCAGGGACTAACACTCTGGACGCTTTACGCCTAGCTTTCTATGCTAATACCTCGGTCACGCGCAGGAGGAGACAAGCTCTCCGCCCGAACCTCGACGGGAGAGTAGCAAGGTCGGTGGTAGAAGCAGAAATTAGTGGTGATAATCTGTTTGGGGATGATGTGGAGGCTACGGTACGTGAAGCACGCAAGGCAGACAAGCTGGTAACAGACCTCATGGGGCCGGAAAGGGGCCGAGGAAGAGGGACCAGCAGAGGACGAGGTGGCCGGGGACAGCAAAGGGGGCGTGGCCGAGGCCACCACCAACAAGCACCCAGCCAGGAGCATCACCGGACCCACGCTGCTAATCGTGGGGGTTTTCGGGAGCCCCAGGCCCCTCCCCGGGGCAGTGGGGGCCGTGGAGGTCGAGGTACGGCACGAGGGGGGCGCCGAGACAACGAAGATACGTCGCATCACAGCCCTCTGGACCATCACAACGCCAACTCCAACAGAGGGAACTCGAGGAAATGAATCGCCTCGACGTGAGTAACCCTGGTACGTCAAGTAGAGACACTGTTGATAGGTTAAATCTTGTACACATGCCCGGTAATTTTGTAGCTGGTCAAATCTCTAATTATTTACATGTTTGGAGTACACTTACAGAGGATAAGTGGGTATTGGAACAGGTACAGGGGGTACGGTTACCTTTTGTAGAAATTCCGGTGCAAAACTCAGTGCCAGCAAAATATCACATGTGTAAAGAAAATCAAGTCAAGGTGGGGTTACAGTTGGAAAAGATGTTGTCGAAAAATGTCATAGAATCTGTGGAGCATTGTGAAGGGGAATGGATTTCCAATATTTTTCCCAGACCAAAACCTGATGGGGAAGTAAGGGTAATTTTGGATCTCACTACTCTAAACAAGTATATAGAATACAGGCATTTTAAGATGTGTGGGTTGAACACGGCGCTAGAACTCATGGATCCAAGCTACTTCATGACTTCACTAGATCTACGCGACGCATATTATTCTGTAAAAGTTCATAAGGAAGATAGGAAATTCCTGAGGTTTGAATGGCAGGGTAAGTTGTACCAGTATACTGCACTGCCCAATGGGGTGTCTTGTGCACCGAGATATTTCACTAAAATTCTCACACCCATCTTTGCAGAAGCAAGAAAGAGGGGTGTGGAGTGTTTTCAGTACATTGATGATATATTTATCATTAGTGAGTCTGAGAAAGGGTGTGAAAGGTCGGTGGCTATCTTGGCACAACTATTGGACAGTGTAGGATTAGTGGTTCACCCTGAAAAGTCGTCGCCAATACCTAGTACTGTAATGAAGTTCCTGGGGTTCATGTTGGACTCGGTTCAACAAATTGTGTATCTACCTGAAGAAAAGTTGAGGAAATTAGATAGGCTGGCTATGGGTGTATTGGGAATCGATTTCCCAACCATACAATCAGTCGCGGAGCTGGTGGGCCTACTGAATTCCTATTTACCAGGGGTAGATTATGGTTTAGCACATGTAAAATCCATTGAAAGAGTAAAGAATGCTGCTTTGGTTAGAACGGGCTGGGATTATAGACAGACTATGTCTCTCACCCAGGAAGCAGTAAATGACATACACTGGTGGCTAAACAATGCTCAGATAAGTGTTAGAGTGGTTAGACCACTGGTTCCCATGGTTACCATAGAGACAGATGCTAGTCAGGAGGGCTGGGGTGCTGTGACGGGGAGCCAGACAGCTGGGGGTCGGTGGTCTGAAGAAGAGATGGATCACATCAATGTCTTGGAACTGGAGGCAGTCTATCTAGGATTGTTGAGTTTTGTAAAGACAAAAGGCACTCAGGTGGGCATTAAAACTGATAACATCACTGCTAAAGCGTATGTAAACAAAGGGGGTGGTGTGAGGTCAAAACCATGTGACTTGGTAGCACGAAAGATCTGGACGTGGGCCGAACGAAATGAGAATTGGGTGACAGCGTCCTATATTCCGGGGAAATCAAATACTAGGGCTGACAGGGCTTCTAGGGAATTTAATGACCATTTGGAATGGTCATTAAACCAAAAAGTGTTTGATAGGATCTGCAGGATTTTTGGGGAACCGGAAATAGACTTGTTCGCCTCAAAAGAGAATGCAAAATGTAATTGGTATATGTCCAGAAATCCCGACCCGTATGCTTGCAATGTGGATGCGTTCTCTGTTTCTTGGGCTAATATGAATGTTTATGCTTTCCCCCCTTGCAGCATTCTGCTCCGAGTGTACGGAAAGATCAAGAAGGACAGACCACGGCGGGCCATCATGGTCATACCGAGATGGCCGGCGGCGCCGTGGTATTCACGCCTTCTCAACGTGGCAAGCAGAAGAATAGAGATAGGGCGGAAGCGCAGCAATGTACAGCTAGATCACAAGATGGCGCTCCGCTACCCCAAAGGCATAAGCTTGACTATTTTACAATTCTTGAGCGTAAATTAGTAGGGGAAGGTTATTCTGAAGAAACTGCTAAGTTCTTGATGGAGAGCTGGCAAAAGCCCACCCAAAAGCCGTATAATTTTTATTTGGACAAATGGCACAGGTACTGCTCTGTGAGAGGGATTGATTTATTTGCAGGAACTGAAATGCAAGTTTGTGACTTTTTACGTGATCTCTCAGACAAAGGTTATGCTTATGGGTCTATAAATGCAGCAAGGTGCGCCCTTTCTGTTTTGCTTCCAAAGAAAAATGGTGTTGAGACCATGGGGCGGGGGTACTGGGTCACCCGAGCCGCCAGGGCAGCCTACCTTAGAAAACCTCCTGAACCAAAGTACACAAAATTTTGGGATGTACGGAAAGTTCTGAAAACCATAAAGTTATGGGGGCGTAATGCTAAGCTGAAACTAAAATATTTAGGATTTAAGTTATTGGTTTTACTGCTACTAGTGACAGGCCAGAGAAGCCAGGTGGCGCTAGCATTGTCGTTGGACAGAATGAGTGAACATGATGATGGTTCAATAACTTTTGTACTCACGAAACCTATGAAAACGGCTAAGACGGGCCAAAAACTGTTAAGAGTTAAAACTACTACCGTATGTCCAGATTGGCAAGCTTTGTGTGGTAAAGGTGCTGAGGGAATATATCCTCAGGACAAAGGATCTCAGGAAATCAAATGATTTGTTTGTATCTTATGTGGGTAAACACAAACCAGTGTCAAAAGGCACCATCACAAGATGGATTGTACATGTCATGAGAGTGAGTGGAATTGATGTGAGGAAATATGGGGCTCACTCACTCAGAGGGGCAGGCGTGTCTGCTGGCACCAGGCTAGGTGTCAGCACTGACATATTGTTGCGCTATGGGTCATGGAGACAGATGGCCACAATGGCAAGGCATTATCAAAAAGAAATTGAGGAAGAACCAGTCAGAGAACTGGGGCAGGTGCTGTTAGATGATGTTACAGCTTAAAGTGGTATTAATTTACTTTGTAATTTTGAGGCAGGTTTACACTGCTTGTTTATTTATGAGCACGGTTTGAAGGTGCATTGTTACCAAAAGAGACTGGTTATTGGCTGTGTTGTTACTGTTTACAGCTATTGTTAGTAATAAAACGTTGAAGACAATTTCATGGTGTCTGGTTTTATTAGTAGCTTCAGGGGGAAAAATATTTAATTGAGCTCCGAAGATTCTCCCTCGTTTACCGCCAGCACACCAGGTGGTGCTGCTGGCTGAGTTGGAATAGGTAATTACCCGAGTAACTTACCTGGGTAATGTTATGAAGGGGAATTAAGGTTCTAACGAAGCCTGTAGCACCTCCTGGGGTGCTAAGGGAAAGGAGGGTCCCACCCGCCTCCCTATACAGGCTGAAGGGGGAAAATGAAATAATTGGGAAATAAATGAGCAATTATAATTTTATATACAATTAATATTTTTCCTACAAATGTTCTCTCTCATAACTGCCGGATGGGTCACGTGTCTTCTCCCTCCTTTCCCTTAGCACCCCAGGAGGTGCTACAGGCTTCGTTAGAACCTTAATTCCCCTTCATAACATTACCCAGGTAAGTTACTCGGGTAATTACCTATTAATATTACCTCAAAATCTTGCATTTTAATGTATACACTGGTTGAAAAATGATTGTCCTATAAATCTCCTGAAATGAAATGTTTGCAAACATAGCCATTACAGACAATGTTATGAGGATCCTGCTAAAACCAACATATGCACAGCTTTATTATAAAAAATTTAACCCTTTCCTGCTGCATATAGTTACCAGAAGGTACATCTACATGTTATGCTACTATACTGATTTGTTGCCAGATCCTGGAGACGACAACCAGTCACAAGACTGCGGGTAAGGTGGAGGATATCCTACACAAGATCATCCCCGGTCTACTCGCCAACACCAGCCTGGAGATCGGCAACCTTATGACCTTCACATATGGCCTCGTCACCGAGGTCCTGCCCCTTCTAGCTCCCAAAAAGTAAGTTTGCTATCAAAATATGAAATCTGTGACAGCTAAATTTTAAATGTAAAATGCATTGAGCTTTATCTTGGTAAGAAAGTTGGTCGCCTTGCATTTGTCCAGCGATTTCACGCTTTTTCCTAAAAAAAAAAATTAAAAATTGTAGAATGGTAGGTTTCGCATCGGCACCCGAAGCTCACTACCACTGTACCAGCCATTATGTATGGAATCCAACTATAGTGGCGGTGCATTGGCTAAGTACAGGTCATTTTGGCCTAATGGTCAACATGATCTCCACCCACAAGTTGTTACGTCCCAGGTTCGATTCCCAGTCAGCACGAGACTTTTTCTAATGTCCCTGGTGGCTTGATTACTTTCAGGAAGAACAAGAAGGAGGTGGTGGTGGAGGTGGTGAACGAGCAGCAGCAGCCTAAGGACACGTACATCGTACAGCCCCTCCCCTCCCGGGCCGGCGTCAAGGCCAAGACGCAGCTCAAAACCAACATGCACATCCTGGTCGAGTTCGGCATGCAGGTAAGAATAACATACAGGGATGAACGTTTTTACCTGATTTTAAGGTGTTTTTTTTATGACGAGAAGACCTGTACTTAAATATAGAGGACCTTTATTCAGGGGCTTCCATTTGGACATTCATACCTGAACATAAGCAGTTATTCCACAATATATTGATGGTAATATAATATACAGTGTGTATATATATACCATGCAGAGTTTTCTCCAATAACATTGCCCCAAGTCGTAGAAATGCAAGTTTATAGCTGGTTGCTGGCCGTCGAAGTACCTTTAGATTAAACCATACGATATGCAATCTGCTATTTTGATGAGTTGGATCGACTTCCTGCCACCATAATGCTACCTAATCAAAATCATGTATCTGATATACAATGTACTTTTTACCTTTCACTGTAGGTGCTACACTCACTCCTTAAGCATTCGACCCTGAACCACAAGACACTGGAACATGCCAAACTCCTAGACCCCTTTGTGCCTGCTCTATCCAAGTGTCTCGCTGCCAAATATGCCAAGGTATATTACAGGGATAAAATATTTCCATTTTCTTCCTAGATTTCAATGTTTTTAAAGTTCCAAATGCGTACCATTAGGCATTAACAGACGAGGACATCCATTTGAGCATCTTCGTTTTATTACTGTGATGGGGCACTCGTACCTCTGGTGGAATGATGTTCTCTTTAGTCCTAGCAGCATAGTGCTTTGAAACAGCCTGAAGATGCTATGTTTCTTTATAAAAGGCATCGTATCTTCCTCAAAGGGTTACCCCGGATATTCTCTGCGCAAGCAAGCTTTAAATATCTATTACTGTTTTGATGGTTGTCTAATATATTGATTCAATCCTGTGAATTAGGTGACGTCCGTGGCACTCCGGTGCCTAATCTGGGTGTTCAAGTTCCCGCTACCGTCTCTCAAAACGAACGTTAAGCAGATCTCCAACTCGCTCTTCATCCTGCTAAGGAACTACGCGGTCGCTGGTGCCGCATCCTCCGGCGACAACCTAGAACTGATCGACATGTCTTTCAAGGTACATATTCATTTACTGTATTATTAGGTATTTGCAGGTTAACTCATGAAACATATCCTTCACAGTGAGAAGTGTCAATAACATGGTGTTTCATAGGTAAGGTCATTTGACCGTTCCTTTGGATTGAGATGTGTCAATGTAGTTCTGGCAAAGTTCTCCATGCGAACTAGGGGTAGACTTCTACAAGTAACGTTTAATAATTTAGTGGTTGACCATTGTCAAGTCATTCTCAGCACTCAGTATAGTTATGGTTCTCTACTATCAGGCGGTGACGGTGCTTGTTCGGGATGTGGAATACTACACAATTAAGACAGATGAGCTGAAGGTTCTTCTCTCCTATGCGGAACAAGACATTCACGATCACACGCGACAAGCCACCGCCTTCTCAATTCTCAAGGTGAGTAGAGATGCTGCTTTTCCTACTCTTGCGGGAATTCCCATTTTTTGGCTGGAATTTCTGTATTGAATTATGGTAATTTCCTACAGAAAATTGAACAAAATTGTAAGATTTCCTACTTTTTGTGGACGAGTGAGTGGCATCTCTGGTGAGACAATTCTGTTTGAATAACTGTCCGACTAAACTTGAGGCAGTCCCGCAAGGTACTTTCTGTAAGCTGGGACATTAAACCAATCAATCAATCTAACTCAACCTCCACAAAGATTTACATAGCTTCCCACCACTCAAAAAAAATCACCATTTTCGATAAATCATATAGATCTTTTTTTTTCTCACCATACTCTTAATAGTATCGTTTATAAACACCCACCCCTTGTCCTTTACAGGCTATCCTCTCCAGGAAACTGGTGGTGCCTGAGATGCATGATGTAATGCGGAAGATCGAGGAGCTGTCGATCACAGCGCATGACGCAGGCGTCCGACAGAACTGCAGACAGGTTAGGAGCCACGAATATTAAATAATATGCTCCTGCTTACACTGTATCTATCTATGGAACATGGCTATTGTCTAATTTAAACACTTTAAGCAACTTTTTCTATAATATTGTTAACATATCCTGTTCATGTTTTATGATATTGAGTTTGAATTTGTCTTTATTACTGAATAAAACATTTTACACTATTGTACATTTTTATCATATGGCTTTATGTCATATTGATGACATATCCTATTCATGTTCTATGATATTGATGATATGTCCTGTTCATATTCCATAATCCTGTTCATGTTTCCAGGTGACCATCAAGTTCCTCCTTAACTACCCACTGGGAGCCCGCCTAGAACAACACCTTGAGTTCTTTGTGTCGCAGCTGGAGTACGAGCACGACACCGGACGGCAGTCAGCGCTCGAGATGCTAGTCACTATGTTTGAAGCCTTCCCACCTGTAAGTTCTACGTGCACAATACATGCTTCTCTAGCCCATCTTAAAGGGGTCTTTACTAGTATCTCTTCTTTTCTGTCCCTCTTTTGATTGGCTGGTATACATATCTGTAAGATTGATGTATAATGTAGCTTTCTCGCCATGAATATGACTTTAGCTGTGGAAATGGCGTTAAACAGCCATTACTCACTCATTCACATGCACAATATGTTTGAGTAGACTGATGAATTAACCAATCCCAACACAAGGTGGTAATTGTGCTGATTGGTTTATTATTATATCCTGGCAGAAACTACTACATGAGTACTCAGCGTTGTTCTTCGTGCCGTTGGCGAGTCAGCTGGTGAACGACGACTCGGCCAAGTGTAGAAGACAGGCGGCACTCGCTATGAAACAACTTCTAATACAGGTCAGTTTTTGGCACGAGTACTAAAGTAGATAATAATGAAAGTTATAATAAAAGTGAGTCCTGTGACACTTCGCATACATTTTGCATCACAGTGGTAATATTCCTAGTTACGAAAAGGATCCATTCAGTTACTGAGAAGTTCCCAAGTTAATTTCACCCCTACTCAGTGTCTAGATTTATTCAACATTAATCTGTTTTGGTTTTTAGCTGGAGACAGAAAAGAGAGACGAGCTGTTCTCAATGATCAAACAATGGTTCGAGAATGATAAGGTATGTGGACTTGGTCATCAGTAAAGATAGTTTTATCATTTGTAATATGCGGATATTTTTCACTCGGCTAGGCAGTTCACCTGCCGCCGCACAAAGCAACCACTCTTCTGATAGTTGACTTCTGGAGGGGAAAAAATTGTAATTATGATAAAGGGCGATAATTGAAACCACAAGCTACGGTAGTAACATGGATATCAGCATCTAAATGTGGTATCACAAAGATCATTTTCTGAGTGTTACCTTTGGTAACGTTTTAGAGAAGACGAGAGACTGATTAGGCTTGCCTTCCCGCGATGCACCTTGAAGTAATAAATAAATAAATAAATAACTTAGGCTGCATAAAAAAGATTAGCAGCTTTGCAGGTACCGCCCGCACCCCCTAAAAACGGCCGCATCAAAGCTTTTTTTCATTATTTCACAAAAAAAATCATCAAAATCACCGCATCCCTTAAAATATAAAATAATAAAAAAACTTACAATTTCCGCCCCTATTTGAAGGTATATTGAGGCTTCCATTAGGTTGACTTTTACAGTTCTGGGCTCCCCAGAATGCCTTCTATCATATCCTAGTTTTGTCATTGGACCAAAAAAAATGCATTTCTTCTTTACCCCATAATTAAAAGAAAAAAAACCACCTCCCGCGTCACTTGAAATGTAAGAAAAAAAGAAAAGTCACCTCCCTCATGGCCTAGAAAATGTTATGCAAAAAAAAAGAAAAGCCTCCCTCCCTCACCGCATTATTTCCAAAAGTGTCCGCAAAGCTGATAATCAATTTTATGCAGCCTTATAGTAAAGCACTTGCCCACTATGTTATAAACTAACCCTGGTGTACTTTGTGCAGGTTGCACTACGGAAGCTCGCAGCACTGGCGTGCGGCGTCATGGTTGAGGTAGAAACAACCAAGTTTGAGCGTCATCTTCCTGCCATACTAACCGTACTGGAGGAACAGATATGTTCTGACCGTCACACTGCTGTAAGTATACTACATGTGCATATATATAGGGAGAGAGACAATATGCTGACATAATATGAATCTTCATGCTATGAGAGATAATTTAAAAAAGAAATAGGCCGTTCAAAAAAATATGGAAAGTTCTCTCAAAATATGTTACACATTGACCGTTGCCTTATGCAGTCTGAGAGCGGGGAGGAGCGGCAAGTGGATCACCTTCTCTACGGCTTACTTACGCTATTTGCAAAACTAGTCCGTCTCTGTAACCTCACCCGGAGACAGCGGTGGGCGAGCCAACTCAGCACTATCTGGGGTAAGTGGAGAAGTCTGCAACATATATAACTACTTTTTATATTGCCAATTAATCCATGGCACATTTTTGTCCTACTGGTTATCTTAATTTGAGCATGCATTATGTCACTATTAAATATAAGTTATTTATGTAAGAAGTTATTCATTACTCTCGGAGCTTGTATTCAATAAACATCAGTTGGTCACTGTCATTTCGCTGAAAAGAAAGTACACAACCCTGATAGTGAAATATTGACGCGAAGATGAAAGAAAATAAAAGAGAAGATGTATCTTAAAGTTGGTATCCCAACTGTTGCGGTGATGAATTTCCACTTCCAGCATGGGGATAAGCATGATGATGTTGTAAGACATATGTGAAAGTATTAAAGCTCTATGAGAATTATTTCCATACAAAAATCCCCAAACAGTAGCAAAAATGAATTTTCACTGAGCAGTCAAAAATAAAGCAATTAGCATGCCTCTCTTCTAAACCACAAGGTGGCATCTGTACCAGTGTTTACAAAATATTCCCATTGCAGACCCAGTAGCTCAACTCCATTCATGAATACATTAGTACTTTGCCATCTGTACAGGTGGCAGCACATCTCAGATGGTTTGCCAATGTTTGAGTTTTCTCCATGAAAGCTGTAGATCTAGATGTTATTACATACTTTACATTAAAGCCTTTAAGGCTCTTGGTAACCAGAATTAAGCACCCATTTTCAGAAGAAAAGTGTACATTAAAGACTTTCAGGTAATTATTGAGAGGGGTCAATTCTAGTCACCCCAATTGGGATACCAACTTTAATATGTATATATATGAAGCATACGCAGTATTAGGCCACTCAAAAAAAAAAAATTGTTTCTCATCACCAAGCAATGAAAAATATGACGAGGGCGTTTTTTATTTAATTCATTTTTTTTTTTTACTCGGGGCAATTTACATAGGGAAATTTGGACATTTCGCGATCAATTTTCAAATTTTAGTAATTTGAAGTTTATTGATCAGCAAAAGTTGTAAGAATGCAAGTTACACCTAGCTGATTGCATTGCTGACCGCATAAGCTTTAATTTGATACCAAATTTGCCAATATTTTGGCAATTTTAACAAATTTTTCATCAAAAATGTTAAAAAAAAAAAAAAAAGTTTTCCCCAAATCATGATTTTTATGATGCGCGCGGTGATGAGAAACAACTTTTTTTTTTTGAGTGGCCTTACAGGAGTCACTTGTCTTGTATCTAGGTCATGTAGAGAAGCTCCTCCTGTACCCCCACATCTGGGTACGACTCGCCAGCGCCGAGTTGTTTGGGCTGCTCCTCGCCTCTTGGGCGCCGCTCGAGTTGGTCAAACTCACAAAGAAACCAGTCGTGAAGGCACCTGTTTACTTACAGGACAACACCATGCAAAAGGTGAGTTATGTTGACATTTTAAAACATGTCATATTAGGTGAACTCTTGAGTATTTGAAAAATGTGAGGATTACTAATACTATCAGACACTCATGTTCTTCACATATGTGATGGTCTCAACAACTAAACATGAAAAGGCACTGTGTGTATACTAGTCTACCGTTACAAACATATTAAAGTTATAATTTGAGACTACTTTAGATTGAAACTTAACTCATTTAAATCGTGAACATCGTAGGATCCATCCATATGTTTCCATATGATAGGAGAATGAAATGTCTAAGATACCTTTTTTCTTGTTTTCACTCATATCAGCTACACGACCTGTGTGGATCGTTTTGTAAACAGTTAGCGTCACCACAACTAGACGAGGCACTAGCTAACCAGGTACTGTCATGTACAATTCATAGATACTTTTATGTAACTTGAGTATCATGCAGATGTAGCATACTAGTCTGACAGCCTGCTAAATCAACCTTGCAAAAATACCCCCGAGTAGGTTGTTAGTTACTCGGGTTCAAGCAGTCACATACATTTAGAATCTGGCGATACCAAGCTGACATCATTAAGTATTTTCCAAAAAATTTCAGGAAAATACCTCTCTAGCAACCAGGTTATAGAAAAGATGTAATATGACTAGATTCATGATGGGTACATGTATGTATCAGAGATGCTACTTTTCCGGGAATTCCTTATTTTTCACTGGAAATTCTATATTAAATTATCTTAATTTTTCAAAGAAAAATATCCGAAATTGTAAAATTTCCTTCATTGTGTCGACCAGGGAGTGCTATCTCTGATGTACTCTGTTGATCTACAGATTCGGTCGCATTAAACGCTTCTAGAATGCTAAATCCCTTCTAACTTTCAGGTTCTTAAGAATTTGGTGTACCTTGGGAAAGTTGTGCGGCATTTCCCAAGAGGGGACCAGGAGGAAACTGATCCAAAGGTTCATAAAGAAAAGAAGAAAGCGTCCAAAGTACAAACTACAGAACAGGATGAGGAGGTGGAGGGCGAGAAGCGAACAAGTTTCGAGTGGCTCCTGAGTAGGCTATGTCGTGAAGCCAGATTTGAGAATGCCAATACACCAAGAGAAGTACTCAAGGTAATATGATGCATTTGGTTCTAGATTTAATCAAGTCTTTAATTAATGTATAAATAGCTGTGTGAAACAAGCAAGGGACGTGTCGGTCATTGCAAAGATTAAATGTTAAGATTTACACTTTTAAATATGTTCTAAAGGTCAGGGGTATAACTTCTGTAACCTAACAGTAACACTAGTATAAATCACTATAACCATAATATATACAAAATGAACAAACTATTGCATCATTTTCGAGTGTTTATTTAGCCACGCAGAACACATGTACTATAAGTGAGCATACGCTAAAGATTTAAGTGAGCTGCTGTCATAATATGAAAAACATGTTAATATAACGCTCCAGTCTGCTTCCTTGACAGCGGTCCTGTGTGTTCAAGTGGTTGGCGGCCATGGCGTTAGAGTTTGGACCAGAAGGCCTTCCACCGTACCTCCCACGCATGCTGCCAGTTCTAGTACGCGAACTCACCGACAAATCTCCCACATCGAGTATGTACAGCATTTATGAGTTTTATAATGTATTTTTATTTGTACAAAGTGATTTTCAAAAATACAATTACATTCGTCAAAATGAGATATATACATCAATTGATACCTTGGTGCTATTGACATGTCCATACATGGGATCGATAGAACTGTAAATGTACATGTATCTAAAATCTACATGTTCAGTCTTGATGTAAGTATGTGAAACTGTCTTGCCTCTTCAGCATTTATAGGTTGATTTCCTGGATATTCTATTGATATGATGATTAACTGTTTCTATTGCTCCTCATGTTCGTAGAAAACCTTGTTAATGTGTGTATTCTGCTTGGTGGACCAGATGAAGACCTGCAGAAGTTGGGGCAGGAGGTGCTGGACCTGCTGAAGAAGACGGCTGGAATAGAGAACTTCACGACACAGTACGCTCTTGTATTAAAGACACTGGTCGACAAGCGGCAGACCCGCAAACGAGACCGGGCAGCCGAGGTAGGACTATGGACTTTTTTTCAAAGAAATTCAAAGAATGTAGTAATTTAAAATATGATATTATGAAATTCAGCCACTGGCTCCACTGGCACCCCTATTTATATTCATCGCGTTGACATTTATTCTTAGCGCGGAGAGCATTTTGTTTCTTTTTCTTGAAATGAACTTCATGTCCTTTATTGATGTGGTTTTTTAGCTCTCTCTGGTAGTCTCAAAGATGCTAAATTACGATTGAATTTCTATACAATTCTGTATGATTTCTTTCTTTACAGTTGGTTGCTGACCCAGAATTGGCTGCCAAACGCAAACTAAAGAAGAATTTAAGCAAACAGAAGGCTAAAAAGCGGAAAATAGAAGATAACCGACCAGTTAAACGAACGAAAAAGACTAAGTTTGTTGATGTGTAAGCAAGTGAAATTATCATCCCTGTGATAGTTTTGAATGTAAATGGGTTATTGTGAATGTTGAATCTGTGAATACTAAATATATTTTAGTATATTATACTTTAAGTCTGTCATCAATATATCCACACAAATGAATAAATAAATAAATAAATATATCACAATTGAATGTCTGTATCTTGTTACTTTGTCTGAAAAAACAACTTTGGATAACAGTAAATTGCTGATGATTTTCGTTAAATGCATACATTTTAGGACGTAATTCTATATAGAAGTCTTGGCTGTCAGTGTTGCCAAAAACTTTTTCTCAACACAGGTCAAAGTGGCCTGCGTCTTGACAGCTTACGCAGGCCATTTCATTCTAACGCAGGCCATATGAATTTTTATATTTCAAGGTACCTTCATAAACTTCATTATAACTTGTTTTATACTATGCAAAACTAAAAAAGAAATTGAAAAAATATTCAATTTTACAAATATGGCCCTATCTTCGCCTCTAATTGGCCGATTTGAAAAACTCTTTCACCATTAGGAAGCTGAGATCATGGCAGGCCATTGTGGCCTGCGTCCTAAGGGCCTACGCCGGCCATTAAGATTCTACGCCGGCGTGCCGGCGTTATTTTGGCAACACTGCGGCTGTAAATGTACAGACTCAATCAAATCCAATGGGAATTTTCTGAGAGAAAAGCCTGAGGCGAGTGCTTTTCAGTAAATGCATTGGTGTATCAACCCTGTAATACATGTAGGTGTCTGGTGATGACACTTCCAGACAGGAGAATTTCTAACTCCATCTAGAGTGTAGTGTCTCTTATGATAATAGACTCGTTAGATCCTAGTTTTATTAAAGTAAATTATGATCCACAAAGCTACATGTGGCCACCGTAGAAACAGTGGCTAGTACGCTAGTCAGATGGCCAGTGCCGCTTAAACCCGCAGGTCTTGGTACCTTTCCAGCAGCAGTCGGAGTGGAGTCAGGACAGGTACTCAGCCGTATATATATAGGGGCACTGGGCCTTTAAAGGATTGGCCAAAAGGGGGTGTGGCTTATACAAGTTTCTAGATGTATCTTACAGTACTGAAGTCACTATAATCGAATGCTCTGATAGGCTTATATGATTCTCCCAAGTTCGGGGGCGGCTTATACCCGAGGTTTTACGGTAGTCTTAAATTGATGAGGCACTTAAGATTTACACCCCATCAGAAAACAGTATGATTATTTGATATACACTCCCTGGTACAACCATAGACATACAGATGTGTCTATGCTACAACCAAGCCTTTCTTCACTTCACTGCTGGTATAGTCTATAGATAATATCACATTGAACACGTGGACAAATATTTATGGTATGATTTTAATGATTTCATTCGTTGGGCCTTAAAGGAGGCACATTTTACATTGCTGTACAATGGACTGCGCAACAGGTGCGTTTCATTAGGCTTCTCAGTCAGCGCCGAATGGATGGAATCTTACAAGCACTTGGACGGAATTATTCTCAACAATCACAACATGCGTATTACAATTATAATGACAGAAAGAATAGGAACATTATCACATTGATTTTTGTCGCTCACTTAAGGCTAAATCGTTGTTAAAACAGTTAGGTAGGGTGCTTGATCAGTAGATGAAGCCTCCGCGAAATAAATAAAAGCTTCGATTTGCAGAGTTGGCCCCCACTACATTTACATCTACATATCATACAAATAGTGAAATCTTCAATTTATCTATTTTCTTAGGCTCACTTCGTGACATTTTTAGTCTAATTTACACTTCGTTTGTAGCAAAGTTTTAATATCTTGAGGTGTTGTCTCTTGCTGGTACTGCATTCGTGTAGCATGTCAACCCGTCCGGAGTATCAAGCGCGTAGGATCGTCATGATGCACGAATGCGGGACTGGCAAGTTACTCAACAGGGATGCAAAACAAAGATTTCGACAAAAGGGATCGTGAATTAACGCATTATACCATCCTTAAAGGATTACAAATGCTGTGTATTCGTCGACAGTTGCATCTATTGTAATTACATAAATATCACTGTGAAATCACTTGAATAAAATGGGATCATTGAGATAACTGAATGGTATGTTAGTACAAAATGATCACACTTTACAAACCTTTCCCTGACAACTCAATAGTAATATACATTGTACATCGTATACTGCTGGTCAGTGAATCCTATTTATTCAATATATGACAATTTCTAGTTAAATACATGTATATAAATTCATGTAATTTTCCAAAATGCAGTGTCAGTCGGTGTATTATCTGAGAATGCAATATAGTGTGTGACTCGGACGGTCTACATCAATATGCAGTATTCGTGTGGTAAACTGTTGCAGTAGTGGCCATAGATTTGTGACATAATGTGGTGGATGTGATCAGAATTTGTACAGTGATATTTCCTATTTTCATAGAACAACAATCAACTTCTAACAATAGATTAATTCATTAAGTCAGTTCAACTAAGCATGTTTATGGATAAATTTCTTTCCACACATTTGGGTGAAATGGAATGTTATCTCAGCACTATACAATACCCATGGACGGAACTTAATTTTAGGTACCTTTCAAATCTTACCTTCGATACCGTATTACCCTAACATGAATAACCTTGGTTCTAATGATACCTAGTCGCTATAAGCATCATATACGAGACACCTTCCCATTTGCCTTCCGTATTCTTTGTAAAGATTAGAGCCTAGTGTTTTCATACATCTTAAATATTATCTTGTAATTGATAACTTGCACATATTTAACCTTCACGTTTAAACCTAAAATGAGATGTGTTTGCGAGCACCCTCAGATAAGAGCTCTGTATGCTTCCCCTGCCGGTAATTTCCTAAACAAACTACTTCTGTCAACAAAGAATTCATTGTAAAAGAAGACAATGCCTTTCTGTTAGAATTCTTGTTTCCAAATTATTTTCCTAAAAGAAAGAATGAAAGTCCTAAGACCCACCCAGCCGCCATCTCCATTTGTTGGTGTTACAAAACTAGATCAGATTCCAGATCAGGGTATACCTACCTGTAAGCATACAATAAGTACAGGTAGGTCCCCAGGTATGTATACAGTACTACAATGGCGCTATACCTGGACCCGGTATCTCGTTGGTCTCTGGGTTTCTTTAGCAGCTAAGTGCATAAGTGTCTCCTGATATATACATAAGTACATAATCTTCCGCTTTTTGAAATCTGACAGTCGGTGTGACTTTACGTCTTTGCCGAGATGCGAGTACCGTATTAATGTTCATTAGCCGCTGAGAATCACAGACACGAATATTGGTGCAGATTACTTTTAGAGGCACTTCCTTAGCGTAATATACTTCAAAGAGATGAGACCAAATGGATTTATTAAGCACACGCTGCTTTCATGATGTGGCCTTTGGCGTTGTCCACCTACACATTGAGACTATCACCTGCACTCTGAATTTGTGCAACCCGTAGGATTATATCAAGATGCAAGAAACCACTCTCCACAGATGTTAAAGATTAAATCTGTCTCTACCGGTAGTCCAGTGGAATAAATATTCAATTTCAAAAAAAGTCTTCTCCGTCAAAAACTTATGACGGTTAATCATGCTACCAGTAGTCCTTATTTGTAAAAATGCCACTCTTGATTCATTCACAATATAAAGATGACATACATTACCAATATATGTATACATGTATAAGTTAGGGATGGGGATTGATCAGTTTATATGGCTCTCTCAGTAAACTAAACCAAATGAGCTCACTGAAATTGGTGGGATGCACATGGAATATACAATGAGAGCTCTTGCAGCTGGATGATTCGAAGAGGTCTCGAGAACTAGTAGGCGACAGCTACTTTTTATAAATCAAGTCAACCGCGACATGTGTTAATACACCGAGTGCGGTTTTGACTCAGGTGCTATCCTTAGCTTGAGGCCCACTACCCTCCGAGTCTTCCTTATCGGAAAGATAAGCATCACCGTCACCGTCACAGTTCTGCAAGCAATGATGATCGTCAGTGATGTCGTTCAATTCCCCACTAATGGGGTACGTAAGTGCAACAGGGGCCCTCTGATGCCATATATTCATAGGTGTCCTCATTTCACAGACATACAGTTCGCATCTACACAACACGTAACAGACAACAGTTGATTTAGAGATTGCGCCTTTACGTCGCTTTGTCTTTGTCCTTTTCCTCTTCATCTTTGCTTTCGGATTCTGTAAGTGCATTGGGGTCACCGTCCATTTCAAAGTTCTGCAATAGAAAGGAAACATCCACATCCATTGACGACTACACATTCAAGTCTATGACAATAGATATTCTTTTGAAAAGGGATGAAAATCTCAAGGATGTTGCCTGGTTTCATTTCCGAAATATCCACTGAATACATTTGTAGTTGAACTGACAAGATTTTGAAAGCGATATTAAATGACCGCCTAATGTAAACATTCGAGACTTTCATCAGTATTTCGCAAGATTCCATGGCATTTAAATAAACGTAATTCAAACTAATCGAATGAACAGGAAATATTTTACTTTCAGCACATCAAAAGACATGAATAAGGTGCTCTTAGACTACACAGTGCTTACAGAAATATGGGATGAACTGGAAATGTGTATTTACAGTTTGCAAATGGTATATTTAATTCAAGGGATACGCGCAGGATAGGAGCAATAGTGACTATACACTGGACAACAGTAAACTATACACTATATCAAAATAATGGGGATACAGGGGTGCATATATTTGTTCGGCTAATTCGAAGGGAGAAAATGCAAATCATCACATTTCTAAATTGCCCTTGTAGGGTGCTTATTGATGGAGTTTATAGTTGATTAAATGTGTACGTGTGTAAAGATACGGTAGATTTGACGACACCCCTTATGTCCCAATGAGTGTAGTTGGTGACTCCATACGTACCTCTAGTTCCCGCATGATCTCATCCATGAAGTCTGTGGAGTTGTTCTTGTACGCCAAAGCTGCTTTGATGGCATCCCGGAAGCACTGAGACATGAAATTGTCATAATGAAAGTACACCCATTAAAACATGTAGTTTTTTTAAACTCACAAGTATAACGTCATATTTTGTCTGTTTGGTTGAGCTTAGCAACTCTTAGCACGAGCTGAAGCTAGTCACTATTAAAGGAATGGTCCGTGATGGACGAGAGACCTGATCTGATTCTACATACTCTACCACAGCCATGATTTCAGGATACAGAATACTTGAAATCAAATAACTTCCATCAAATTATACAATTTAATATCTTAAAAGTTTCGACTCTCTTACCTTGACAACATTGGTGCCATCTGATGCTGACACAAAGTAGAATGGCATCTGGTTCTTCTTTGAGAAGTTAAAACTCTTCTTTGTTATACTATAATCAACTGGAATTGAAAACAAATATCATTATAGGTCTTGTTGTCAGCAAATACACTATTTTGTATCTTGTTAAACTTGATGTAGATTAATACATAGCATTACGGTAGCTGCATATTTTAAGATATATATCTTACGTGTACAGCTAAAACTTATATATTTAATAGAAAGATTTTAAAATAGTTTTGATACTTACTGTCTATTTTGTTTGCGGCACATAAACAGGGGATCTCCGGTCGGTATTCTCGCAGCTCTTTATACCACATGGGTAGATTCTTGTAGGTTATCTTTCGCGTAACATCAAATACCTGACAAAAAGAAATGAATATTCTGCTCTTAGAAGTGCACATTCAAAAAGATTGAGCGTGTGAGTGGCCTCGCAGATGACTCAGGGTAAGCTGGAGCTGGAGCTTATCATCTACTTAGATATAGTACTCCCTTATCATAATTCATTGGTCAATTCTGGCATCAGAAATGAATTCCTTGTTAAAAAGTACCCTCAAGTCATGTGTCATACATGTATGTTATTCCATTTCAGGCCAGCAGGTGGGTGTGGGTGAGCAGGTGGGTGTGGGAGAGCAGGTGGGTGTGGGAGAGCAGGTGGGTGTGGGTGTGCAGGTGGGTGTGGGTGTGCAGGTGGGTGTGGGCGACAGTTGCAGGCTGCGGGCATGTACCGCCTTTTGTCCCTATCAAAAAGCGAGTCGATCGGACGATAAACGGCAGAGATACAGGTGGTACAAATTCGTCTGCACATGTTGACGTCTCGCGCAGTACAAGAAGTACCAGTAGCGCCACTCTTTGACGTGGTGGCATCCGCTAGCCTCACTTCCACCTCTCCTGGTTCATTTAAATTGAATTTAAATTAAAGAACCTAGATGTTTTTTTTATTGTGTGTTTGAGGGTATTTCGAGTGTAGAAAATGGCATTTCTGCGTGTGAAGAGAGAAGTATGGGACAGATTGGCAAAAGTTGTCATTTCTATCTTTGCTTTAACACTGGAGCCTATGTACCTTTCATTTAGAGGGTAGCAATTTAAGAGTACTAAAGAGTTTAAGGAAAAGAGAGAAATCACTACCTAAAGATCGCAGGCGAATTACAGCAAGAAGGAAAGACATTTCAAATTTTTTTTCGAAGGAAACATCTGTCCCCCGACCTTGCCCATCTATCCCTTTGGTCCTCTGATGTCTATCTATAACACAGGCTGAATGATAGACATTCTCCTATGTAACAAAAACGTCTTAAACCTTGGCTGGGTCGTTTAGTATTACTCAGTTACCCTGAGTCAAACAATCAACAGTACACGTAATAGACAATAATAGAGACACGTTAGAGAAGCCTTAATTCTTTTACAAATTTACATAAGATTTTGTTGTTGTTTTTAACAGATGTTATATCATTCTCTTAGGCTATTGAACTTATAATTTAGCACTTACTAGAATGCATGCGTGTGCTTGGTGGTAGTAGGAGGGATGCATACTACAAAACCGCTCTTGTCCTGCAGTGTCCCAAAAATCTGCAAGGAACGGCAACATGTAGTTATCTCAAAAGAACAGTTACAGTATTACCCGGTTCTTTGAAGGTATGTGCCACACCGCCGATCAATCTACTTCAATGGTACACTGTACAGTAAGGCTCACCTGTTGAAACAGACAGCCGCTGCCCATAACTCCCTTTATGATCAATAATACTGACGCGGTTTAACACATTAACGCATCATTCATCTTCTTTACTCTATATCATCCTTTGCCCTATGTCTTCTTTTGCTCTATGGATTGACCTTCTTTGCTCTATACCTTCAATCAGTAGTCTCCCCTTTCATTTCTAATACCTTAGACTATAGATCTTAGAATAGAACAGTGCACATTCCTGATTGATCTTGTATCTATATATGGATTGGGCCCATACCAGAGGCTTTGTATTGTACCCCATCAGCAGACCAGTCTTAGTCCCCAAAGATTTAGTCCATGGACGGGTGCCAACCGGGCTACCAGGAACAGTGGTCCCCATGGACCCTGTCTGCCATGGACTTGGCTAATTCTGTATTAACGAGGTAAGGGTAAATAGCCCGGTATATTTCGTAGTTTTTAATTTTGGAAAAAACAAATCGACTTCTCTTCTACTTGTAATATTGTGTACTTGAGAAGCACCTATAGTTTTTTTTCATTTAAAGTATGTCAGAAATTGTTGTAAAAATGTATACATAAAGTGTTCATATCCTTGCCACAACATAGCAAATATTTCATTTCTGCAGAACTTACAGTCTAATGTACCTGGGGCACTGGGCTCCTCGTTGGTCAGCCAGAATGTACAAAGTCGCTATACCACAGACAGAATAATAAGATAGCGACGTCACGGCTTGTTGGCAGCAACCCGTAGGTTTAGTATTATACTGATATCAGATTTCACAAGTTATCTATTCGTATTACCGTATTCGACGTAATTAGCACAAAGTGAGCTTAACAAGTATCATAAACACAATTGTTGTAGTTAAGAGTTTACTTGGGCCCAACAAAAGAGATATTTTAGGTCATCGGTAGTCTAACTTTCGGCCAAAAACACGTGTGTGATTACCTGTGCAACATACCATTCCATGGTGCTTATTAGGGGATGTGCACTCATTAAATCGAAATACTGGAGAGTTGAGTTTCTATTTTGTATTTTCTTTGCCCTCTCCCCCCTCTCCTCCCCCCGCTCTTTCATCCTCACACGCAGCCCACCAGGTTGACAACCTCCTGATCGTGAGTTGACATCGTCATATTTACTAAGCACTTTGAGCCACTTCCAGATCAGTAGTTTATCATCTCCATACAAATGTGTGCATGGTGCAGTAGCTATTCTCACTGCGCTACTTTTTAGGCTTTAAGGACTGCATGTCGCTAAAAGATGAAATTTGTCGTCATGATGCACCAATGCAGCATGGGCGAGTAACTGGCCGGGCTGCATTGGTGCATCATGCCGACTCTTCTCAATCCCATAGGGTCTGCAGGATGCTTTAATGAAGCACTGGTGAGTTACTCATTTGAGGAGCATTCATGCCTCATGACAACCAAGGGCATGATGTATTAATCCATCCTTAAAGCCTTAACGCTTTAGCACTCCTGGTGCGACAGATGGACCACCCTCTTAACCCTTTGAGGACGGCATGGTGCCTTGAGGCTTCAGGTTTATTCGTCAATACTATAGGATGCACCAAAACAGCACTGTCGAGTCTGAGGAGTAACTCACCGGTGCTTCACTGGTACATAATTCAGACGCCACGAGAGTGTATCAATTCAACCCTGTAAGGTGTGAATTAATACATTTAGCCCTTCATCCAAGCATCATACTAACCCTACGCAGTTGAGACACTCCCGACGGGTCAGCTTGATGCACCAATGCAGCCCCGGCGAGTTACTCGCCGGGGCTGCATTGGTGCATCATGACGACGATTGTCATCCTTTAGTGGCATGCCGTTCTTAACTAAGCTGCCCTTGAAGATCTAATATAAGATTAATCGAATACTTACCATGTAATATAAGTATGAAGATTAATCGTTGTTCTTCGAGATACAGATAAACATATCTGCTGAGTACACAGGAGAGGGTGACGTCACATCCGGTGGTCAGATTAGCGCCCACATGCAGTGAATCTTTTGCTGAAAATAAAACATCTGGAAATAGTACACAGTAGTGCTCTTTTTACTTTGTCTAAATAGCACCCACATGAGTAGGTGAGAGATTATATCACTAGTAGTAATCTTCTTCATCCTGGGGATGGATGGGTGGGCCTGTGTACTCAGCAGATATGTTTATCTGTATCTCGAAGAACAACGATTAATCTTCATACTTATATTACATGGTAAGTATTCGATTAATCTTATATTCTTCTTTGAGTACAGTAAACATTCTGCTGACACAGGAGACTTCAAAGTTCAGCTAGATTCACTGCTTATTTCCCATAATGTTACTCTCCCATAAAGGACTGTAACTTCTCATATAGGATAACAGAAAATAGATACTTTATTTCACCTAAAGGTGATGTTCTATTGCCTTGTGATATGGTTTTGACTAGGTTGCATGACATTTTGCTATATAGCAAAGAAGGCATAACTGCCATACAGTTCACCACAGCTGTGGCAGTGTAATTGTCCATCATAGAAAAAGTTTTATCACATACAGATACTGCTGCCTCTAGTAAGGCTTATGACTATGATCAGCCAATAGAGTTCATACAAACTATCATTACGGCAAAAGGGCCAAAAATCCTCCCCTTTTGAGGTGTATCTTTTCCCCCAAAAAGGCTCTGAAAATTTTGTTCCCAGCTACTCGATAGAGTCCTCCAGGAGGCTTGGGGTTCTCGATAGGCTTGTTGTAGTGCTTAGCCTTGGTCTTGGCACCTTTCCAAGACCCATGTCTAAGCAAAACAGCAGTCGATACACCGAGTCTCCCTCCCGCAGAGGTGCTGGCACCCCTGGTGGAATGAGCTCGGTATACCCTGGTGTCCACCCCAGCTGCGGAAAACACCGCAAGGACCCTTCTCTTTGATGAGTCCTGCCCAATCTTGCCAAATGGCTTGCGGAAGGACAAGAAGAGCGAGTGTTTCCTTCCCCCTTCCTTGTCCAACCTGACTGGCTCCGTGACCCGCACGTAACGTTTCAGGGCACAGACGACGCACAGAGTCTCCTCCTCGTGGAACGGTTCCAGGACCAGTTCTTTGAGGGGTTCCCCCGTACGCACTGTTTTCATCAGACCCTTCAGAACGAAACGCGCAGACCCCCGAATCCAGCCAAGTCAGATTGCGGAGATCAAGCGCTGGGATGACCTGGCCTCTTTGGCCCGACACCAGCAGAATCAGCATCGTTAGCTTGAATCCCAAGAACTGGGTGGACAAGCCTTCATTGGCACCCCAACGCTGGAACATGCTGAACACCAGCATAATGTCCCAGAACTTGTTATATCTGGGAGAAGGAGGATTCCTTCGATAGTCGGTGCGGACGGCCCTGCACACCCAATAGTGGGTGCCCATGGTCTTCCCGTTGTCAAGGTTTTTCACTAAAACCTACAACGCACATCTGGCAGCGTTAACAGTGCCAAAAGCCCTGCCCTTTTCCGAAAGCAAGCGGTGGAAACGACAAACCTCCAAAGTCGTGGTTGACAGCTGCAACGTGTACGTCATGATTGACAGCTGCAACGTGTACAACGTGGTTGACTGCTGCAACGTGTCGGCATGTTTGACAGCTGCAAGGTCTATGACGTGTTTTAACAGCTGCAACATCTACATCGTTATAGACAGATGCAACATCCTGGTTGACGGCTGCAACTTCTAAGACGTGATTGACAGCTGCAACGTCTAAGACGTGATTGACAGCTGCAACGTGTACGACGTGATTGACAGCTGACGTGTTTACAATATAAATGTCATCTGCAACGTCTACTACTTGATTGACATCACATGTTTTGCCGGCGGATTGACAGCTGCAACGTCTAGGACGTTATTGACAGATGCAATGTCTACGACATGGTTGACATCTGCAACGTCTATGACATGGTTGACATCTGCAACATCTTCTACGTGATTGACAGCTGCAACGTGTACAACATGATTGGCAGCTGCAACGTGTACGATGTGATTGACACCTGTAACATGTATGACGTGATTGACCGCTGCAACGTGTACGACATGTTTGACAGCTGCAAGGTCTACGTGTTTGACAGCTGCAACGTCTACGACGTGATTGACAGCTGTAATATCTACGCCATAGAATGTCGTCTGCAATATCTACAACATGATTGACAGCTTCAATGTCTGCCACGTAATTTTCAGCTGTAGCGTTTACAACATGAGAGAGAGCTGCATCATCAACAAATGTGATTCACAGCTGCTACATTTACCACGTGATTGACATCTTGATTGATTGATTGATTGATTTGTTTAACGTCCAGACGTACATCAAGTACCTCACGGGACATCTCAAGTTGGCAAGGAGTCATCCACAAATAGTGGTAGTCTGCCTTGCAGTAGTAGGACAGGTATTTATATGCTGCTTGCCCAATACAGCAGTGACCGCATCTATGGATGATCGAATCTATGAAATGAATGACCGCATCTATGAGGTGAGGGAGAAAACCGCTACCGGGGCACGTCCCCTACTCTTTTCGAAGGATAGCAAGTGTTCTTTTATTTGCCTGGCCCTACATACCTGGGCTAGTACCATAGTAGGCAGGGTCAGACAAACCACGGCCTTTGATATCTCAGACGTGGTTCACTGAGGAGGGATCCTATGCCAGACCACCAGCAAGAAGGCCCGGGCCCGCGCATATGGGCAGCGGTTGCCAAACAGCTTACGTGACTGATCACAGCAGTAAGGCACGAAACCCCTCAAGTTTTGTCGCCTTTTACGAATCCGGTATGCCCATTGGTATTATGGAAGGCTCCCGATGAAGTTATTCTACTCCTTCATGCCCCCATCATGAAGGTCCCCACTAACACGACGTGATGGTCAGCTGCAACGTCTACGACCTGATTGCCAGCTGCAACGTCTACGACCTGATTGTTAGCTGCAACGTCTCCAACCTGATGGCCAGCTGCAACGTCTACGGCCTGATTGTCAGCTGCAACGTCTAAGACGTGATTGTCAGCTACACCTTCTACGACGTGATTGTCAGCGGCAACATCTACGACGTGATTGACAGCTGCAACGTCTACGACGATTTGACATGCAATCGTCTATGACGTGATTGACAGCTGCTATGTCTACGACATGATTGACAGCTGTAACGTCTACGACGTGATTGACAGCTGCAAATTCTACAACATAATTTACAGCTGCAACGTCTACGACGTGATTGACAGCTGCAAAGTCTACAACGTGAATGACAGCTGCAACGTCTACGACGTGATTGACAGCTGCAACGTCTATGACTTGAGAGACAGCTGCAACGTCTACGACGTGATTGACAGCTGCAATGTCTACGACTTGAAAGACAGCTGCAACGTCTACAACGTGATTGACAGCTGCAACGTCTACGACTTGAAAGACAGCTGCAACGTCTATGACCTTATTGACAGCTGCAACGTCTACAGCGTGATTGGCAGCTGCAACGTCTACAACGTGATTGACAGCTGCAACGTCTACAACGTGATTGACAGCTGCAACGTCTACAACGTGCGCACCAGCGGCTACAACTCTCTTGAGCGCCAGCGGCTATGTATTTTATGTGAGCTCCAGCGGCTACGCCTCAGACGTGAGCGCCAGCAGCTACATCTGCGAAGTCCTAGAAGAACATAGTCTTAATGTGCGCCAGCTGATATCGAGGCCAGCATCTATGCCTCCAACATGAGCGCCAGCAGCTATGTCTGTGACATCCCTAACATAGACTGGATGTGCGCCAGCTAGTATCAAGCGTCAGTGGCTAGATCTAGGGCATGATTGGCATCAACAATAACGCCATCAATGTGAGCATCATTAACGTGAGACCATTAATGTGAGCAACAGCTGCCACATCTGGTATGCGAGCAACATCGCCTGCTTCTGGGACGCGAGCGCCAGCGGCCACGTCTGGAACGAGAGCGCCAGCGGCCACGTCTGGGATGCGAGCTGCTATGTCTACTACATGATTGACAGCTGCAACGTCTACGACGTGATTGACAGCTGCAAAGTCTACAACTTGATTGACAGCTGCAACGCCTACAACGTGATTGACTGCTGCAAAGCCTACAATGTGATTGACAGCTGCAACGTCTACAACGTGAGTGACAGCTTCAACGTCTACGACGTGTTGGACAGCTGCAGCATCTACGACGTGATTAACCGCTGCAACGTCTACGATGTGAGAGCCAGCTGCAACATCTACAACGTGATTGACAGCTGCAACATCTACAACGTGATTGACAGCTGCAACGTTTACAACGTGATTGACATCTGCAACGTCTACGACGTGATTGACAGCTGCAACGTCTACGACGTGAAAGACAGCTGCAACGTCTATGACCTTATTGACAGCTGCAACGTCTTCAACGTGATTGGCAGCTGCAAGTTCTACAACGTGATTGACAACTGCAACGTCTACAACGTGATTGACAGCTGCAACGTCTACAACGTGCGCACCAGCGGCTACAACTCTCTTGAGCGACAGCGGCTATGTCTGCGACATCCCTAATATAGACTGAATGTGCGCCAGCTAGTATCAAGCGTCAGCGGCTAGGTCTAGGGCATGATTGGCATCAACAAGACCGCCATCAATGTGATCATCATTAACGTGAGACCATTAATGTGATCAACATCGCCTACGTCTGGGATGCGAGCAACATCGCCTACGTCAGGGATGCGAGCGCCAGCGGCCACGTCTGGGACGCGAGCGCCAGCGGCCACATCTGGAACGAGAGCGCCAACGGCCACGTCTGGGACGCGAGCGCCAGTGGCCACGTCTGGGACGCTAGCGCCAGCGGCCACGTCTGCGACGCCAGCGTCTCCTACATGAGGATCAGCTGCAACGTCTACGCCGTGATTGACAGCTGCAACGTCTACGCCGTGATTGACAGCAGCAACGTTTATGCCGTGATTGACAGCTACAACATCTATGACGTGATTGACAGCAGCAACGTCTATGACGTGATTGACAGCGACAACATCTATGACGTGATTGACAGCCGCAACGTCCCTGACGTGAAACCCAAGGAATTTTTGGGCATAAGGTGTGGGTCTTTTTGGAAACTAGTCCAAACCCAAGGTACCTCCACATGAGTTAAGTCATCTTGATGTTCAAATCAAAGAGACATGTGTGCTAATAGTGTTTTAAGGTGGGGATTAAAACACAAGGCCAAAGAAATTTTCGGCATAAGGTATAGGTATTTTGTGTTACCAGTCACAAACCCTAAGCACATAAATGAGACCCTATAAAAGGTGGACCAGTTAAGTCTCTTTGTGTTTTCATTTCACAACAACACAAACTTCTTAAATGCCTAACTCAAGGAATTTTTCGGCATAAGGTATGGGTAAACTTGTGTATTCAACACAAGCACTCAGTGTGGATCTGTATCAACACAACTGAGTTATTTAATGCCTCAAAGAAATTTTGGGCATAAGGTATATGTCTTGGTAAGGACTGGTCCAAACATGTACAAAGTACAACAAGACACACCTGACACTGACTTGACAGTTCACCTCACTCAAGTCTGTATGAGTGGAGAACAACCTCAAATGTCATTCTTCTATAACTGAGTTATAAGAGAATAACTGAGGTGTCAACTACAAAGTAGCAAGCAAAGCTTTAAGTGTCTTGACTTCAACCAATATCTAGAGTCTGCCAAGCTGTTATGACAGGTAGTAGTTGATATTATTCTGTCTTTGACCATGCATAAGACAGTGGTAAGTCCTTCCTGGTTCTTTATTTTAAAAGTGTATTCACTAATAAAACAGAGATCTACAGTGTATAACAGGATAAATTTCTATCTCTGCAGATATGAGTTTATCCCATCACAATTTTATTCCTTATGAAAGCTCGTCTCGCTATTGAAACATTCCTCAACAAATGAGGCAGCAGTACTGCACTATGAGCCAACATAACAAATAAAAAGCCAACATAAATCAGTGACTCAGTCTGAAATCCAAGATGGATGACTGGTCTTGCTGAATCATGCCAGCCCCTAGCAGCAACTAAGCTCTACACAATCTAAACTCCAATTTTTCACTATAACTGGATGACAAAATCCATATTATTTTGAAAACTGAACTATAATTGCACATTTGAGAAATTGCACATTATCTGGATGACCATTCATCCCAATTTCCGAAAATCCTCAATTTTCGCCCACCGGCGGATTTTCGGTCACATTTTCGGTCACATTTTCGGCAATCTGAAGGAAAATTTTCAATATCAAAGGTTAGATATTTCTCAACTGTGCAAATATGTGTAAAATACATCATATAGAAAGTATCTTACCTGTTAGATTCCTCCAAATATGTGTGAGAGTTGCTGCTATGGGCGCTGACGATCTTTCCTTCCCGAATTCGCGCCAATATCTGGCCACCGGATGTGACGTCACCCTCTCCTGTGTCAGCAGAATGTTTACTGTACTCAAAGAAGAATCGACAAATCAAAACCATATATGTTTGTTCTGCTTTTCTTTTTCCTTTTTCTTTTATACAACCATGTACTTACCTACACATACTTGTTGGTCCCCTATTTCCGTTTTATACTTGAATAACGTCAATGCGTACGTTGATAATTGTTGTGGTTGGCTGGTGTTTGGTTAAGGGAATTACATACATTCAGGGCGAGATTTTTTTATTATCTATTTTTAGCATTTATATATTTTTATGTCGATTTCTCATAACACACAAACTCATACTTTGCCATTGTCTAATAGAGAGAAATATTTTTCAATACTGTTCTATTGTATGTAGGAATATGTTTTCGATGAATTTACTATTTACATCGTTAATGTGAGTGGGGAAATCTATACGTTCGGTACTACATGTAATATGACTATGAATATCCCTATTGGTAGTGACTTTTGCAAAGGATACTATCCATCCATTAAGAAGCGTTCAACTAATCTGAAAAGAAGATAACATGTGTAAAGACAAATTGATCAACATTGCAGTTCACCCTATGCACTTTATCAGTATATGCACTTGGTTTTCATACAGAGACCCGAGCAAACGTTCAAGCCAATGTCTACAGTGCACTGAAACATTTAGGCATCCATGAGCAATATATGTACCGAATTGTTTATCTATTGGAGTCTTCTAAATGAGCATGACCTAAAGTTGAAGTTAGGGCCAACTCGATGGGCGTGTTCATCTATGGCTTTAGCTTGCATAATGAATTAATCGTATTGGTTTAGTACCGAGGAGGGCATTCTGCCAAGTGCAATTTGTAGTGTCGTACTCTTATTTTAGGGAGTGGTCATTTTTTAACAACAGGGGGGGGGTTGGTGTATTTGGGGGGGGGACCAAAAAAATTTGGACCCCTTAAAGGGGGGGGACCAAAAAAATTTGGACCCCTCTTGAGGGGGGGGACCAAAAAATTACACCCCTATTTAGCGGAAAAGCCCGTGCGTTACTATAGCTCAAAGGGGTCGGCCGCGCTCAATTTCAACCTGCCTGGAGGGGGGGACCAAAAAATTTTCGACCCCTCTCACGGGGGGGACCAGAAAAATTCCGACCCGCTCGCGCGAAAGTCCACCGACCCCCCCCCTGTTGTTAAAAAATGACCACTCCCTTATGTATGTTTATACACATATATGGTGCATTGGGTAATTTTTCTTTTGGTCTATTTATATCTCTACCAATCCATTTCAACCAGCCTCCATTTACATGTCTAGAAAACTGCTTGAAAATTAACAGGTAAATTGGTGTTGTTTTTTTTGCGAAAATGAATGTAAAATTTGTGAAATTCTTGAACAGCTTTTTATCTTTTTTAATTTGTTGAAAATAAAGGCTGGGTCGGCCCTGTTCAGCAACTAAAGGGTTGGTTCGGATTACCTAAAACATACATGTTTTTTTTTTGCTAGGACTAATAAATCTACTGTTAATTATCTTTCAAGCGCCATCTTTTATCTATCAAGCAGATAACACCTTTGTGTCGAAAATGAAAGCGATACATACTACTGTTGACATTGTAGTATTAATATTGACCCGCTTACAGTGGCTGGGGATTACGTAAGGTGCCGTTTTTGTAACCAGGGCCGGGATACTAAATCCCCTCAGGTGCCACCACAGTATAAACACTAACAGGTCAAGGTAGGCTTAATTAACCTTGTCTGTGCTCGTGACATATAGCATCTGGCAGAAAACGAATACAATGTAGTCTTATACACAAGTATTATATAAATCTAGGAAAGCAATTCCAAAATATTCTAATTAGCTTGTCAAATGCAGAGCGGTCTCATACAAATATGTCCGTTAAATTGCAAAGTATTATATTATATGTTAATGACATTGTTCAGAGATGCCACTCCCTGACCTTCCAATGAATCTGTGGTCCTATGGATGACAGCTGATCATTTTGGACAACTTATGTGTATCAAATGAACTTATTTTAAAAGGCCTAGGGAAATTACGGTAAGAGGGCAGGAAAAACAGCCTTTTCTGATTGTCACATGTGCGATGCATATCTCTAAAGGCGGCAAGGCAAATTCGGTCTATCAAATTCCAAATGTCACATTTTAAATAGCAGTCGGCCCTTAAATGAGAACATGGACTGCCACAAGGTTATGCATTTCATACACGTTATGGTAAGCCTACAGCCTAGTAGTACAGGCTCACCTGATGTGATCGAAGCTATGGGATGAAGTGAATTGTGTCAATTTGTGATTCTTCTTGTCCACCACAGCAGTGATTAAAAGCCCGGCTCATACATGTATTAAAGTAGCATTTTAGGATTTTTCCCTTCACTTCTCTGCAGCTTATTTTTTCTAAAAAAATGTCTAGTATAGGGGCTTAACTTTTTTTTTTGCAATGGCCTCGGGTCAAGGGGGCGAAATTGTCCCCCTCTCCCCAAATCACGCCCCCCCCCCCCCATTCCTCTACCTAGATCTTTTCCTTTGGCTTTGGGGCCTTTGGAGTTCAGTTTTACTTTCCAAGGGGCATAAAGCTAAAAGGAGATCGTTGCTGTGAAAGTGAGGCATTTCAGTGAATCACTCTGTCGATCTAGTACAACTCAGCAGTAATGTTCTGACAACCACTCACATATGATAGAGGCCTACTCAAGACTCAAGTATAGACTGTAGACAGTGTAGTGTAGATCTAGGTGATTTTTTCTTTTCACCATTCCCCGCTGAGAATTTGTTGAGACCAGTCGACATCTCCTACGCCCCTACTTTGAATTGATAAAAAATAAATGAAAGGGGAAAAAACAACACCTAATACTCCCAGTGTCTGTGGTACCACCGCCTCACAGTCACAGCCTGTCACACAGGGAATCACACTCTGGCAGTTAGTGAGTGTGACTCTTCTCTTGTGAGTCACTATGAGTGTCTTAAAGGGTATCGCTACAAAAGTAGGTGCTGGAACCCTGTGGATGTCAGAGAAACGACATTGTACTATGTAGTTAGTGCTGCCCTCTCGTGGCATATGTTGATAAGAGATGTATGGAACTATAGCACAACAGTTCTTCAGATCTCCACCAGAATCTGTAGTGTAGTGGTTATGATGCCTGCTTTGCAATCAGAGGATCAGGAGTCCTATCCCAGAAGGTGCCATGACCTTTTCTCGAAAAAAGGTATAGTTATTCTTTTTTGTTGGCGGGGGGGGGGGGGGGGGGGTGGTAAAAAAATGGTGGAAGGAATCTTGCATTATAGTCTAATTTTCACATAGAGAGTATTTGAGCAGCAACTTCCATTGCATGGGCTATAAGGCTAGATTGCCTCGCAAAGTACTTTTTCTGTAAATGGGCATTACAGAAAAATGAGCACCACAACATTTTTTTTTTTTCCATTTTCTATTTGATTATTCTGCTAACTAATCTAATCCAAAGTGATTCGAAGATAGCAATAGAAGAACATGGTCATCTGACCACAAAATAAAAATTCTCTTTTAGCTTAGTTAAGAACTAGCTTTTTCAAGTGGCTTACCCATAGAATTGAGCACTGTACCATACCATTTTCTTTACTTTTTCTAGTTCATAATGTATTGAACTAATATTATACTAAGTCATATGCAGAAATCAATAGAATATCTAGATCATCGAACAGGTAGCGATACCCTTTAACTGGCACTGGCAGTGACTGAGTGGCACAGTGTCAGTGGCAGAGGCCAGAGCCTAGTAGTAGCCAGAGGCAGAGGCAGAGCCAGAGACAGAGTGGAGCTTGAGATGAAGGTACCGGCCAAGGACTATGTCAAAATATCAGTCGGTTTGCATCTAGATCTTGGTATTCAATTAGTTGGTTGATGCACATACAATTCTTCACTGTAGGCTACTGTGTAGAATTTTCTTAGTGAGTGTGGGCCATATCTTTGACAGCTGTCAAAATCTAAACAACAGAGCGCGCAGCTCCTTGAACACGTTCAAGTGAGGAATGCGTCATGGCAACAGGACTGAAATCATTCATTTTAGAGATATATAAAAGATCAGTCCACCTTCAAATGCTTAAAAACGATTACTTACTTTGATTTCCCTACTGCACTGTCCCCTAGACATATTACTTTCACCTTTTCGGCCGTATCGCCAGGTGCCTGATCGTAGGAAGGTAACGTTGCGTCCGCCATTTTGGCATCCAAAAGCAAATATGCGCGCACTGACTTCTGGGAGACAGGTGCTTGAAACGAGGCAGGGGAAATTTCCCGCGTCCTCCGCGCGTCCACTTCGGGGATTCCCCAATATTCCCGCCCCATGTTATCCGGTTGCTGTCTTTAGATGTCCGGCGTCAGAGGTCCAGCGTCAAGCATTTCAGTAGCCCAGCTGCGAGCACCTTCATTGATTTCCCGGGCCCGTATTACAATGTGGGCCTACCCCAATGGCCCGTAGGCCTATATTACCCCATCACCCCCTAATTCCACGATATCCTTATAATTATACTGCATTTGAGTCCCCGGCCATCCCTCCGATGAATTACTCAATTTGTCAGAACATTACCCAAATGAGGAAAAAACTTGACCAAAATATTTTTTGAAAGTGGGCCGTTATCCCTACCCAGGGATAAAAGGCCCACAAATTGTGACTGCAGGGGGCAAATAATTGCAATATTATTATCTTGGCCATTTTCACCCATGTTCGGTCCGTATGGGCCCTGTGGACCTGCTGACCAGCCTTCGGCTGTGTTGGTTTTAAAACTATATCGTCATCCCTGGCCATTTTCAACCTGGGAAAATAATTTCAATGACTATTGTACATTTGGACATATTTTAAAATAGATTAAAGGGTCTAAAACTAACTTTATAATGTAGCCCCTACACCCTACTGGGGTAAAAGGCCCACACGAGGGGTAAGACTAAGAGGCCAATGGGCCTTTTATCCCAAAATCTAAATGAACCTTTTACATGAGGCTACACCTTCTCTCCAACGGTCAAAGGACAGATCTACAACTAATATTCACTTTTATATTTCATTTAGGGCCTATGCTTAAATTATAGTTTAATATACTGTCCAACTGCCCTTATATTATGGGCTTCTTATACACAAAAATAGTGCTGTCAATTCCTAGACACTTCACAGAAAATAACCAAACCATGTTTAATTCTATAAGCCATTTGGTAGTTTATTACATGGTGGTACAGCATTTTCTATGCTAAGGGAGGGTTCATTATTTATGGCAGGGGGGGGGTGAGCGTTTGGCAAATCGAATACGTCAAAAATGATTGGCCCCCCCCCCCCTCGGAATAGGTTGAAAAAAAAAGGCCCCCCCCTCGGAATAGGTTGAAAAAAAAGCGCCCCCCCCCCCCCTCACCCTGGATCGTTTTCAACTTTATTACAAAAACGATGTTGGTGTCTACTAATTGTATGCATTTAATCCTGGGTACTTTTTTACCTTCAATTTACTACCTTGCAACAAATACGTCCATTCGTAAGGTGTTTTAGTGTAAACGTCTCATGATACTCGCTGGTGAGTGATAATAGTCAAACCTCAGACACTTGACTAACATACGTTACCGTTGAGTTTAAGGGCCCCAGTGCTTATAAATTGGAAGCTCCCATACCCTCAGTGCTTACATGAGGCCAGCACTTTTTTGAAGACTAACAAAACGGTGGCTATTCTGAGTGTCAAAAGTGATGCAGTGAGAAATTTGCTGGGATTTTGAGGAAAATTTTAGAAAATTTTGAAAATATTGACATAATTTGGTAAAATATAACACAGGCTGTTACCAAAATTCGCGACATTTCAACGTACTAAATTCGCGACATTTTTAGGAATACCCCTAAAAAAAAAGGCCCCCCCCTAAGAATAGGGTAAAAAAAAAAGGCCCCCCCCCCTTTGAATACCCCTAAAAAAAATTGCCCCCCCCCTCAAATGCTCACCCCCCCCCCTGCCATAAATAATGAACGCTCCCTAAGCCTATGGGACCTCCATACTCCAGGGGCGGATCCAGGAGGGGCGCAAGGGGCGCCCCCCCTATTTTTCTGTACATTTTAATTTAGATGGTCCAACACCCCCAATGCTGTAGGTATTACAGCGCCCCCCCCCCCCTTTCCAAAATTCCTGGATCCGCCACTGTACTCCATGCCCCCATGGAGTACGGTATAGCCATGAATGTGGGTAATATCACGCATGTGGTTATATCGCGCACCCCCCCCCCCTAAAAGGCACAATTTTCAACTCTGTAATTTTTTTTTAGTTTGCCAGGTTTTATTAAGTATCATTTTAGTGTATTTTATTTACCTGTGCTATACTTGTATGTCAGGAACCAGAGATGAACAAAATCACCTAATAATTGTTTTTTTTTAATACTTGCTAAATCAGCAGTTTCTATACTTTCAACAGTTTCCGGCATTGTATTATATCGCGCACCTGTTTCGATAATGAAAAATTATGTTGTTTAACAGTGGTATAAATTTGGGTATAGTGCTCGTCACCATACAGGTCTGAGAGCATTTGGGCTAAAGCACCCTGTTTTCACACTTTTGGGTGTGAAAACATATGAGCGGAATTACCCATAGGGCCTATGCCTATGGTCAAATGCACTGTATTTCAATGGGTGAGTGATATAACACAAAGGTGTGAGCGATATAACAACAATCATGACGATATAATCCAAACATTTAGCCATCTTTATAAGTCCCTGCTTACCATACAGGGGGAGGGGGGGGTATGGTTGGCTTTTTTTTCTCTCCATTTTTTAGATTTTAGATTATTTTTTCAATAAATGTACATAAAATAGTTCTTAATGACAGTGGACTCGATTGGTGAGGAACATTTGGGTAATATCGTCACTAGGTGCGTGATATTACCCACATTTACCCTACTCCATGGCCTCCAAATTTGTTGATTTTCTTTATTTTAGGACAGTAGGGCCATGTAATAAACACAAAACCCCACTTATTAACATAAATGCACATCATACATCATGGGTTGAAGCTGGGTCATATCACACTCAGC